>JAAONU010000013.1:8024820-9432694 GCA_012932295.1 Cyclina sinensis
ACTACTACCACCACTACTACTACTACTACTACTACCACCACCACCACTGCCACCACCACCAGCAAACTACTACTACTACAACTACCAACACCACCACTTCTACTAATACCACCACCACCACTACTACTACTACTGCTACTTCTTGTAGTTAATTGGTACTACTCTACTACTATAAGTTCGTACTGCTACTATCAGCTGGTACTACTACAACTACTACTAGTTGGTTCTACATCTACTTTTAACTATTACTTATATTTATTATTCTGTTCTTGATTCCCCTTCTACTGCTACTACTGTTGTTACTGTCGCTTATGCTCCAAATAATTTTAATAACTTAGAAGCTGTCTTCAATTGCACGGGGGTATTTGGTGTTACACAATTATTAAATTATTGCAAAAGCTTCAAAGAGTATGGAAGTCTTTTTGTTGAATATATGAAAGACTTAGTAATTTTGTCTAAAATATCCCTGTAATTGTTTATTTGTTGGTTCAATTTCGTTTCCTGTCCAGTCTAGGGGCTTTTAAGATCAATATTTATATATAAAGGTTACACCTAAATATTTGCTAAATTGGGACAAAGTGCATGTAGAGCCGTTTTATAATATCCTTACAGCACTTATGACGTTATAAACACGTATTTAGCATGTTACGAGTAAAGGAAAGAAGTACCAATAATAGTTTAACAAACCTGCAAAAAACAACAAAATTCAGTTCAGCAACAAAAATTTAACAACGAAACAACAATGACTAACAATGTGATGCTTACTTATCGAAAATAAGCTATTGTCACTATCACCATTCACAGAATCCTTTTTCTGTGAAAATATTTTTCCAGCTGTGAATATATTCTAAAGGTGTTGATAATGTCCATGAATGCTAATGTAGCTAGTTAATCTCCAGCAATTTTTAAGCACTAACAAACATGTACATTTAAAGTCAAAACTTCAACCACTACTACTGTTACTCTTACGTCTCAAATTGTTTTCCGTTTTATGTGCTCAAATAATGTTCTAGATAACACTTAAGAATTCTTATTTTTAAATATACAAGTACCTTCTATTAGGTACCATTACGTATATATACATGCACACAAAATATACTGGAAAACCAGTATTGCAGTTTGAAAATAGAATGGGAATACCCATGTTACAATGAGTAATTAAAGTTAGTATATCATTGCGATTTTGGCATTTTTGGCGTTCCATAACTTTGACCCCCGCCTTCACAAATTCACCAAATGTCGAGTCGTAACAGCATGCAAGATAATAAACTGAGCAAATAGGGCTATAGTAAGTATAAAAATGCACTTTTTAGAAACTGTCAAAACTGGGCCTGGGACTAGCTAGTTTCATACACATGAACCTGAAATAACAACATAGCAACTACGGCTTGGGTTAAACATTGGTTTATAATTTTATTGCAAACGTTAATTAAAGCTCGTAGGTTTCTGGTAACAACTTTCAAATAACAACAACAGCATAGCAACAATGGTGAAGACAAATGTGTGGCAGTTCAACGTATAGAAATATTTCAGGACGCCAACACTTTACAACATTAAACAGGATCTCAGACTAAGGTTTGATATAAACGGCTTCAATACAAAGAATGTGACAATGTGTTAATTGTTTAGCGCAATGATAAGGGTCGGAATTGCCTTTCCTGCGTTACATTTTTAAAGTATAATTGTTGGACTGCGTTTGAAATCAGAACAAAAAACTGTACACATGGTCCAAATTTCATTGCCATAGCTCCAAAAAGCTGAATGTAATTCAAGTAAGTCCTGGGGCGGGGTCAGTTCTGACCCAAGGGTCATGTTTTGAACAATCTTGGTAGAGGTCCACAAGATGATGCCTCCCACCAAAAATCTAAGCTTTAGGCCTTGCGGTTTCTGACAAGAAGATTTTTTTAAAGTTTTCCCTATATAACTCTATGTAAATCAAGTGACCCCCGGGGACAGGGCCAGTTCTGACATCAGAGTCATATTTGAACAATCTTGGTAGAGATCCACCCGTCCGCCAGTTCTGACCCAAGGGTCATAATTTGAACAATCTTGGTAGAGGTCCACAAGATGATGCCTCCCACCAAAAATCTAAGCTTAAGGCCTTGCGGTTTCTGACAAGAAGATTTTTAAAGTTTTCACTATATAACTCTATGTAAAATCAAGTGACCCCTGGAGCGGAGCCAGTTCTGACCCCAGGGTCATAATTTGAACGCTCTTAGTAGAGGTCAACTAGATGATGCCTTATTACAAATATCTAAGCTCCATGCCTTATGGTTTCTGACAAGAAAATTTTTAAAGTTTTCACTATATAACTCTATGTAAATCAAGTGACCCCCGGGCGAGGCCAGTCCTGTCCCCAGGGTCATAATTTGAACATTCTTGGTAGAGGTTCTCTAGATGATGCTACATACCAAATATCTAAGCTCCAGGCCTTGCGCATTTTGAGAAAAAGATTTTTAAAGTTTTTCCTTTTGCTTGCCATTGCAACCAGAGTTCTGCATGAAATTGAATTCTTTGAACAACTTTGGTAGAGCTTCATGCAAGGAACATCTGATGCAAGTTTCATTGAATATGGCCCAGTGGTTTCAGAGGAGATGTCGTTTGAATGAAATGTTGACGACGCACGACGACAGACAGAGGGGGATCACAATAGCTCACCATGTCACTGCGTGACAGGTTAGCTAAAAAAGAATATTTGTTTTAAGTTACAAAAGAATAAAATAAAGTACCACGAAAATACGCTAAGATTTGTCGATTGCATATGTATTTTTTTGGCTTATCCTTAAAATGAAAATTAATCGACAATAATTCAAAGAAGAACATAAGTCTTTAAGAACTGTCATAAGCCCTTGACCGTTAATTTCTTTTGTTGAGTGTATATTAATTTCAATCTAAGACATCTTGATAACATGAGATTCACGTGAATCACATCTGTAACTTTATGATAGTAACTGTAATGTTACTGATGAATTCAACACGACATGTAATAGCTGGTCGCTGAAAAAATGTAACTTATAAAAAAAAAAACGCAACTGGCTCATTTCTTCTTTTGAATATTTTTTTTAAATTAGAAGCGTTGTTCATTGATATAACGGTGCATGTCCTTACCGATTAAATATTTGCTTAACGCAATAAGACTTTCATTTAACATTTCTCACTTCCGCTTTCGGTTCCTTACCATATATCATCTGGAACTTATCCCTCCCAGAATATCTTTATATGAAATATGTGTATTACTTTCAAGTAACATAAATAAATAAACGAGGTATTTTGGTTTTATGAATAATTGAAAAGAAAAATGTACTGTAAACCATACTGTGATCAAGGACGTGTTCAACACAACATTATTAGTTAATGCAGATCAATGGAGTTGTATACAAAGGTATTTTTGAAAAACGTTCACGGTCTTCCCGATTGTAAGACACCAAATCACATCAGTGTCTTTCTGGCGACAAACCTGTTTCAAATGCTTCGATGTTTATTTTGTAGCTGTCGTATCTAACGGATAAATGGACATGAAATCTTTTGATTTTGTGCGTTCACGGACAGATGTACCGACAACATTCCCATTTGATAAGCTTACATCTGCAATTGCAGGTAGGTTAGTCATTTCAAACCAAAGTGAACGAGGAAATGCTAGTGTGAGTTTTAGACTCTGTCCAGTTACATTTACTCTGGTTAGACTCTGTCCAGTTACATGTACTCTGGTTAGACTCTGTTCAGTTACATGTACTCTGGTTAGACTCTGTCCAGTTACATGTACTCTGGAAAATCTCAAATCAGAAAAACAAAATTATGAGATATAACCATACTCTAATTAATGGAATAACTTTTTACCCTTGATTATATCCAACAATAACAGCTTCAACAAAAAACAACAAACTACCATCAGCATTTATGAAAGTAATAGCACAACAGAACAGCTACATTCTCAGAGAAAAGGAAATTATACCCGCAAATTAAAATTACAGTTATAACGTAGAGCGAAGTCCAGATAAGCGGTTTGACTTTTACAGCATTAAATTTTCTTCTTTTTTTTTTAAATTTCAGCTTAGGAGCGTACCCCGTGCCATAAGAGATCATAAAATTCTGTGTGCTGTTGACGTAAAACGGCTCGCAGCACGTGTTCCGGTCATGGGTCGAGCGGTGGAATAAATGCATACTATGTAAGGGACGCTTCTTTGAAAGTGAGTAGTGTTCAAAAGTAGGTTAGCGTACCTATATACGCGTCAAAGCATTAGTTTACGAAATCATTAATAGGCCTGCATTCATGTCAATGTATCCGTTTCTGATATAAATTTTCCAATGTTTTGTTACTGGGCTACACACATTTTAATCCACAGCCTATAGAAATGAGTAACTCCGCCACTTCTAAAACAATAATACCAACGACAACAACAACAACAACCATTTCTTCCGTTACCACCACTACTATTCCTACTACTACTCCTACAACTGTTGCTGCTGCAATTTTCAATATGATAATTTTTAGGTACTTTAGGATGACTAATTAAAAGGATTAATTACTACTTAAGTTATGATACTGTATTGTTTATAATTATGATAGGAAAGTGAAACTTAATGGGTTTCGTTTGCGAAACTGAATGCAATTTTTAAAATCAATTCAAAATAAGGAGTGAGTAGTTTCTAAATTTCGGTGAAGAAAAAATTGGAATCCCTTTAATTACGCACATTTTTCCCCCTAAAAGAAACCCATTTCATTTGAACTAAGTTACCCTTAAATTTGTAAGCTACTATAAAAAAGAAATAATAATAATAATAATAATAATAACAGATTTTGTTGTTTGGTTTTTCAACTACACCGAATGATTAGCCTAAAATGATTATTCTTTTTACGAAGATTGGGATTTTGCAATTTTATTGATTATGCCTGCTTCATGGGTTCCCATTACTAGAACTTGCGCCGATTATACTGCGTTATTTATGAGTCATCAGAATAGATTTTCATTTGTAAATGTATTGATGTAGCATAACATTTCGATAATGTACATAAACATATTGTATGTAAAAAAAGCCTATGAGAATTCTTCTCGTAAATTTTATTTACTAAAACAGTATATGTGAGTTTTTATTTTACAAAATGCATTATTTATAGTTATATAAGTGGTCAGAGTGACCCTTAAACTTTCAATAAATTCAGTTTAATCTGATATACATACTGTTAGGAAAACAAACATTACCAGTCTTATTACTCAGATTAATTCAGTGTAAAGTTTTACATAACTGAGTAAAGTTGAACAAAACAAAAAACATTTACGACTGCACTTCAAAAATAACATCGGGGGTTTATCTGGTTTATATCCATCTTATAACTGAAAAAGGTCTTTCCTACTTCCAGTTCACATGCTTTCTGAATATCCAGAATACATCTTGAAGGACACGCATCGTAGCCTTTGATCAAGGTACTGTAGCTTACCCTATTTAGACAATCTATTCAATAAGCAATCAGTGACAACATGTATACACATTTTGCAATACCTGGTTTTTCCATGCAGTTATTTTTGGTGATATGACGCAGAATGCCACTCCAATAATATATTATCATACGGTATTTTTGATTATGTGATCAACTTAAATAAATAATGATAAAGGCAATCTTTGTTGTTGATTTTTAACCATGATATCACATAAACTCTGATTTCACTTGTCAAATATAGACAGATCTTTGTTACAAAATAAATGCCCAGGTTGCCTCACTGTTTATTTTTTCACTCGTATTAGGTATCAGTATATTTATAAATTTTTAAATCCATCCTTTTTTATTACATAAATAAGGGCTTGTTCAGTGACACTTTAGGGAATACCGCTTATTCATAAACAAGAGATTGTATTATTCATATATATATGATTGTACTTAATCGTTGAATATAAAATGTGATTTAGCGACATTTTCAGTTCATTCCTGTTACAGAGATTTGACGGTCAAGTATCTAGTAATAGATTTTTATTAATTACTTTTGTCAAATGGCAGAGGCAGAGTTAAGATTAAACTGTACTGAAAACGTTTGGAAATATTTTCGTAAAAGTTACCTTAAGCAACAGGGTTCTCACCATGGAATCAATGGCGACGTTTCACCTGGCAGGTCAAGATCAAGGGCACCAGGAAAAAGTGATCTTGAATCGAAGTGTAACAATTTAGGTATCATTATAGCTAAAGCAAAGTACAAACGACAAGGTAATCTTCAATCACGAATTGCCTCCTTTGAAAATTGGCCTAGCACTAAAACACAAGGCAGGATAGAGCTGGCTAAAGCCGGATTCACCTATACAGGGGTTGATGATACTGTAAAATGTTTTCATTGTGGAATTGGGTTAAAGGACTGGCCTTTGGGTGCCTGTCCGTGGGAGCAACATGTTTTAGCAAGTCCAACGTGTGGGCACGTATTACAATGCAAAGGAAAAGGATACATCAGAAAGGTGCTTAATGATGAAAGGAGTGATTCTGACGTTGATGACTCGGATGACGTAGTTGACATAGTGAGAATCGCTATAAATAGAAACTCAGACGCTGTAGCAGCTGCGAGAGACTTTTGCTCGAATGAACATATTTTACGAACAGCAATTAAGTCTGTAATTAAACACGATTTAGAAAAGAAATTTTCGGCCGTGGAGCTTATGGAGTGTGTTGAAAAAATTGAAGATAGTAGCATAGTCTGTGAGGCAAGGGAGCAAACAGCTCATGGTAACACCGACGCAGATGAAAAATGCGAAGTTTTAGATGAAACAAACACAAATGAAGACTCTTCTGAGTCGGATGAGAATATCGAAGAGACAAACAGACTGTTAAAAGAGAGAGTGACTTGTAAAATTTGTTTTGACGCTATTGCTTGTATTTTAGCCTTGCCATGTGGTCACATGACCTCTTGCTCGCAATGCATTTCAGCGTTAACGAAATGTGCAATTTGTAGAACGGAAATTAAAGGAACTGTGCGAACTGTAATGGCGGCTTAACGACCGATCTCAAGTGTGACTTTTTAGTTTACTGTGACCTTTTAGCACCGGAATTAGACTGCCCTACCTCAATGATATCTTGTCGATTTTTTGATTAGTCAATTTTTAACAAAGTTTTGAAAGAAATAAACACATCCGAGATATTGGATTACAAACCGACAAAAAAGAAATATCTCTTATATTATGTTTCAGCATCGTTTTCCGAAAATTCTATAGTTTGTTTATTTGTTTATCGTCCGAAAATTTTCCTTCGAAATACATGTAAATCAAATCTAGCTCAAATCATATACAAACAATTTTATGTTCGGTATGTGCAGCGATACAACTGTTTTTCAAAGTTATATGTGTGGTTGTAGCAAGTTTTAGAAAAGACTGGATTTCTAGGGAAAAAATACCTTTCGTAAAAGACAATGCAAAAATCTCACGTGCTCAGTGAATAAACAATGCTGGCATCCCATGCGCTTAGAAAAAAAAGAAGAAAAAACATCCAACAACAAAACAATACAAACATCTCATGCGCTTAGTAAATAAACAATACCTCCGAGACTAAACTTATATGATGATAATAATGTATAATATGTTATGTTATGTATAATAGACTCACTACATTATTCAAAGTCATTTTATTTCATGGTTCCTAGAAAATGTTACCTACATTTACTCATTAGTGTTTACATCATCACAAAATTAAGTATGTGCTTTATATCGTAAAAAAATTAATTTGTTTTTCATATACATTTTAATTTAAACATTTTTTTAATTGTTGTCGTTTTTTATTTTCAAGTTTTATATACTTTTTTTTTTCATTTAACTGCTGCAATCTATTGTATAGTGACTGTGATTTATAGACAGTGTTTTGAGTATGACTATGATATCAGATCAGCATAAATAGAAGTGATATTTAATCTCAGGTCATCAAATCATATTTGTATTAAAAAGATACGTCATTATATTACATTGTTTTTTTTTATTGTTTGGATTTGTGTTTTCATGTTGTATTTATTCTATGCTACGCAGTATATTTTCATTTGACATGGTTCATTACTTACAATATACAGTGTATTTTCTGTTATATATATTATAGTGATTATTTCATAACATGCAGAGCAAAAATGTGTTACAATAGAATAATAATTACATGGTGTGCAAACAACTTAGCAGTACAGCAACATTTTTATGCAGTACAAATGACATTTTATATAAATTACTTATTGGAAGGGCATTATGTCAAGTCATTTGAGTCATGTGAATATTTCTCACAAATTATACTCTTCAGCAGGAAAAGTACGGAAGGAAATGATGACTCTTTCAGTCATCCTGTTATGACAAGCTTGCCGTATTTTACGGAAATACACGTTTTCAGTTATATGACTCTGACATCAAAGTTTGTTGCAGCTGTTCTCAAATGTGAAATTGTGGTTGATTATCTTTTCAGATACGATAATTATGGTATTACATTTAGTCAGGAAAAGATACCATATGATAAAGTTGAAAACATTTATTTTTCTATTCACAACATGCGTCCTTAGTTTTATGAAAGGTTACACTTATATGGATATATACTTTAAACATGCGCTTTCAACTCAAGCTGTGTTACTGCTTAACAAAATATGACAAAAACTCAAGTTAAAAGATTATCACTGAGTCACTGTAATATTCTTCTTAATTATTCTAGCAGGTACTATTCGGATATATCGGACGCAAATCTATTTTTGAAAAGTAGTTTTCAAATTTAGTAAGTTGATTATCAAATATCAAATAAATTGATTACTCCGGATCCGATTTGGCAAACAGACATGGTGTGTCATTCTTTATCCTTTAATCCTTAAAAAATTGTTTGTGGATGTTAAAAGTGAAACGGATCTTTATTTGAGTATAGTCATATGGTTCCCCATATGACCGACCCACTTGATAAATGAAGTTATTTTAGGTTTTAGTTTATTTACATTTAGTCAGTACCGGTTATACATATCATAGATCTTTTTGATGAGAATATATTTTAGTTTTTGGTTTATTTACGACAAGTGGGTACCGGTTACACATATGACTGACACCACTGATAAGTGAAGTTATTTAGGTTGTTCTGCTATTCTGCTGTTCTGCTATTCTGCTAACTTCACAAAGACAAGTGTTCATAGCTAGTACAAGTATAGCAACGACTATTCTAGATGGCGTCACTATTCACGGTGCATAACCATATCGGCGGTCTCTCTGCGAAATATGCTTTATCGGTGGTCTCTGCGTCGGCACCGGTTATTCTTTGCTGTAAACACAATTTGCAATGAAAGACAGTCAGAAAAATCGGAAAGACATCAGTTCAAAAAGCTGAGTTACTTAAATTAAAAAGTGTTCGGAACATTAGAGTATCTTTGCTATGTAAACGCGTGTCTACTTTTCAATTATCAGTCACTGCGCTCCGAAGCTCGGACAAATTGTTTAGTGGTGTACTGATATGGAACACGCCCTCGGCACTTTCTACAGACTGGAACTAGTTAATGCTTTGAACACATACATAACAATCGCATTAAACATTTTCTTCAAGAAAATGCTGATAAGTTGGCCGATATCTATATGATATACTGGTACACCTACTCTACTTTCGGTTTTGATGGTGCTCGGGAGTTCTCTCTGCACAGCAGTTTTGAAAACACAGTTAGGTTCTCTACATTATCATACAGCACAGGCAGGCTGTCTGCCAGCAATTAATTTAAGCAGGGAGGAAACATTTCTTTATAACATGCCAGTACTTAAAGAATTTTTGGAATAAAATAAATAAGATCTTCACTTTTTATGGCAAATCGAAATAAACTGCAAATGAAAGATGAAATACATATCTAATAACAAAATGGAAAACTTTGAAGTAAGATATATGGTATAACATTAATAAACATCACAAATAATTTACTTACAAAAGAAGTGCTTGTGTTAGATTTAACCACTACGTGAATTTGAAGTATCTTCGAAACTTTATTCACTTGTGTTTTTACATGATTCATATCTGATTCAAACAATGCCCCTCTAAGACATATTCTTTTTCTATCATTTTGGCAGATTTTTCCAATCCTGGAAAACCAGACAGCACCACTCACAAAATTTCAACAGGTTATTTATTTACTCAAGATTATAGACCAAATCCTTCAAACACTGTATGTTGCGTTGAGGAGATTATTTTACTTAATATCTCAATTATATTTGATTTAAGTGACAAAGGGGTATAACTGAAGGAAGAAATCCAGCCTTTATGGTCATCTACTTATCATAGCTGAAAATAAATATTATGTTATGTTTGAAACCAACTCTGCATTCACTGTACACAAATTCTGCAAGTCCAACAGATAACTTGAAGGACAAGTAAAACTTACAAAATCTGGTTACTTTTGTTTTATTGCTTAGTTTTACTGTTAAACAATGCCAAGCTATAGTCTCGTTTGTTTGTAATTTAATAGTTTTAAATAGTTTTAGGTTTTTAAAGTTATCAGTAAATACATTAGGAAGTTGACCTACACCAAAGGACCTCCAAGTCCAAATCCACCTTCTTGGGCAGATAAGTTCTCAACAGGTAATGCGCTGGTTGGTCGTAAGTTCAATCACCTGCTCCTCCATTAACTAAACTGATTTCAGATGAGACATACGACGAAAGCCCAATCTGTTCGTGCTAAACACTGATTCTATAAAGGAAACAAGTGTCTTTGGAAGGGGATACTTTCTGTATCTTGCAGTATCCCCAACACCGAAAATAACTGAACCCAGGAAGCATCAGTCATTTTGGAAACAGTTACCTTTGACGAATGAATTCAAACAAACAAATAGAGAATCCAACTTCTGCTAACCACACATTTATTACTTCGACTTACCGCTTTGGAAAAGAATAAAACTCAGTTCCAATGGATCTATGGCCTGCAGAGGTGTGTAGACTGTTTTCAGTTCATACATTTGTAGAAGTCTAGCAGAGGTCTATTGCGGCATTTTTTGCCTATCAGCTAGCTTTTATTGGGACGTGGTAGAGTGCCCGCTTAGTAATCGAAGGTACCCCGAGTTAAAAACTCCAAACCCAGCTCACAGCAAGTTGTTTTTTCATAGGTTACACACGTAGTGGTAAAATCTAACAGCGTTACCTCTCTATTGTTTACATTTTCACTTTTCATTGAGTTAATTCCTGCGGGTACTGAATAGGTCAATTCACTAAAATATGTGAGTGAATCTCTTGCTGCAGATGATAACATCAAGACACTCCACCGTTCTTTACTTCCTTTGACCAAATACACATGTCAAATCTAGTTCATGAAAATACACAGACTTCTGTTTGTGTAGATTTTATGACCTGCCTATATGTGCAAGGTTTATTCTTGATAAAATCACGTCCAATTAATATATCTAAGATTATATTGAATCCATACATAAGATACTATGCTGTTTCTTTGACTGACCTACCAAGACTCAAATTAACTGTGTTAGCTTCGAAACTTATAAGCACAATAATACAAAATCAGTCGTTTCGTAAAGTACTTAATACTTAGGACTGATTTACAATTATATTTTACTGGATAAGTTGCTAATAAATCCAAAACAAGAGGGTCATGATGGCTCTAGATCGCTCACCTGACTACTTTGCCTTTGGGTCTGCTATTGAGCAAACATCATAATTATTTTTTTAAGATTCTCCCTTTTTAAATCTATATGAATTCAAGTGACCGCAGGATAGAGCCAATTTTCACTCAAGGACCATAATTTGAACAAACTTGGTAGAAGATCTCTAGCTGATGTCCATTAAAATTATCTAAGTTCTAGGTTCTTGTGGTTTCAGACGAGAAGTTTTTTTTTACAGTTTTGCCTATATAAGCCTATGTAAAATCAATTGACCCCCAGTGCAGGGCCAAATTTGACCCCAGGGGCATAATTTGAACAAACTTGGTAGAGGTCCACCAGACAATGCTTCACCACAAATCTTAAGGCTCAAGGTCTTGTGGTTTCAGACAACAACATTTTCAAGGTTTTTCATTTCTGTTGGCATAGCAACCGGAGTTCTTAATAAAATTCAATTCTTTGAACAACTGAGGTAGAGAGTTTCATGCAAGGAATATCCCAGGCATGTTGCGTCAATGTTGGCTTAGCTGTATAGGAGGAAAAGTCGTTCAAGTCAAATTGTTGACGACGCACGATGCACGCCGACGGACGCCGGACAATCAATGATCCCAATAGCTCACCCTTGAGCACTTTGTGCTCAGGTGAGCTAAAATATACGCAGTGTTATCGTGTTAAATATTGCACGGCATTAATGAAACCTATGTAAACATCTCGTGCACATGCGCAAACGGGAGAGTCTTTTAGATTTCACAGGTCTTACGTTTTTCATGCCACACCGGTGTATTGCATCCCCGGATACCCATGGATGACTCCGCTCCACTTACAGTACATCGACCCCTGGGACGATTTGCTAAAAAACTTTGAATCGGCCGCTAAAAATCGATAGGAAACTTCATAGCGTGTTTTGTGGAAAATTAACATTGCCATGGCCTGTGCCCCATCACGTCCACAACGCCCAAACTGTTGCACAAAACTATCTATGTCCGTAGGTGGCCCAAAGTTTATTACGTAACTTACCCCAACAAAGTATACACCCATTCCTGCTGCGCTAGTCGCCTCAAGGACACGCACTGTACCATTATGATCGTTCAAGTCTTTCCCGATCTTTTCTTTTGTTTGGTCAGTGGTTTTAGAGTGATACATTTGCACATTCTTTATCTTCTCATTACCGAGTTCCAGTCTAAATGCTGTGAATATTGTACTATAAAAAGCAATTATGGACAAAACACAATGTATCTCTCACACAGCCTTTGCTTCTCATTAACAAGATAAATGAGCTGTGCTAAAACCCATTCAATGGGCACTGTCCGTTTATACTTTTGCACAAACAGTTTAATATTAGCACGGTCTAGATCATCTATTTATCTCGCAACAGTCCTACATTGCAAATTTTTTCTGCATTATTTGCCTGCTGATTTATTTGTTGTTGCTGTTATTAGCAACACAGGACACTTGATTATTGAACGTGCTTCACTCAGTCTCTCGTACCAAACACGAAACGGCTCATCATCTCCGTCGACTTCTCCCCTGAAAATATAAAAATGAATGTCCACTCACCTTTCACTGCCAAAAGGGCGTCAAGCACAGAACTGGATAGCAGGTTTTTTATGCAGGAAAAATTTTCAGCTGTTTTGGCCTAAATGGTCCTAGTCCATTTCTGAGATTAATACAGAGGTATGGAGGGAATGACCTGTGTGCAAACAAGAAGTGTTTAATCAATAACAAACAGATGGCAAATTTTGAGGAAAGCTAAAAAAATATACATGTATGTAAATAAAATATAATGCAAAACAGGAAATATGCATTTTAATTTGTAACTGGTCATCTTCTTCACAGAAAAAAATGAACTCTTACTTGATACATCAAGTATTTCCTAGTATAGAAGTAAATAAGGCTTATATTCTAGTACAGGAGTTTCCGGGAAATACAAATTAGAATTCAGACATGGGGAAAGTCCATCAAAATTTACAGGCCAGATTGGCCTATGAAACAAAAAATTCACAGTCCAGTTGTGAATATCACATGCCATATTTTATGCTCATATTCCCGGTATTGATAAAAATTCGTTAAAAATTTCAATTAAAAAAAATCCTGTAAACAGGTCAAAGCTGCAAATAGATTTCAAAATATGTATGTTAAAAAATTTTAAAATAAAAATAAAATATCATAAAATATAAAAATTTATATCAAATTTATAATGATAATAGTTATAATAATATATAATTTATAATGATTTTATTTATCAGTGCAAAACAGTATGAGCTTCATCCACAACCATAAGGCGAAATGAATCTGTTTTCTTCAACATCTGTTGCCACTTACAAACATTTAGCAAGTTTTCTGGCGATGAGAAAATGAAATCACCCAGCAAACATTACATATCGGTCCGACATCAGCCCGATATATTTTGCAATGTCGGTCCGATGTCGGTATGTACATCGGCCCGATATCGGTAGTGCAACTCGGCTCGATATCGGTCCGATATCGGCTGTTTATCTGGCAACAGATCATGAGCCGATTCAATGCCTCCATTGCTTTTATACAGTATTTAATTAAAGATAATTTATCCTTAAATATATAAACAACAAAACTATTTCAAATTGATAATTGTTTCTTTAATTCTCAAGATTCATCATAATGAAATTCAGTCTGAGTACAGAGACAGATAACTTCTTGTCACTAGATGCTGGATAAGTTTAAAAAACACACACATTCATATTATTATGTAAAAAAAACAAAAAACAAAAAGCAATATAAATACAAAAGAGAATGTTACAATTCCTCAAATTTTTAACATAAAATGCAATAAACATCTCTGTATAACACCTGTTTTTAAAACAAAGTGAAACAGATATTTAAGAAAACCTTGAAATGAATAAATTCTTACTATTATAAAAGATTCAGTAATAAGAAAAAGATAAATACATGTATATATACAAATGACAATGAAATATGTATTTTGCACAATTCAAATTATCGATCAGAAGAACAAAAGTAAATTGAGTAATTGAATTAGTAGCAAGTTGCAAGAAATGAGTTGTTTCAAAAATCTGAAGTTTATCTGAGGGTCTCATCCTGGCAAGAATTTATCAAGTTTCTAACACATTCTAAACTGACTGTCCAACAGAACCTGCCTTATACAAATCCGACTGAATGTTAGACACGTCATTCCCAATAGTTTCTAATGGAGAAGCCTTTTGACGTGTCTTGCAGCCACCATCTCGGTCGCTGGCAAGACGAAACCACACCCAGCACTGAAGCTGTGCATCCGGAACTGAGCATTTTTTGCTTTTCATTTAAGCATCTGAAAAAGACTTATATACAACATCTTATTGGGGTATAAAGAAACATAGTTGTAATGATTCAATATTAACCAATTTATAGAAAAAAAACCATTAAATTTGACACAATCTCTTCTAGACTAGAGCAGTATTTAAAAAATAAATTTATGTAACCCATTTAAAATTGACAAAACCAAAACAGTCACGAAATTACATTACTTAAACAATAGTTCGTACTTTTCCTGCATCGAGCAAAATACAAAAATGTCAATACTAATACAAAATAAAATAGACATTGACATGCATCTATTACTTCACAAATTAATTAAATAAATCGCTGTTTTTGTAACTTGCTTACTTGTTTGGCTTATTAGGCGCGAAAGTTTCCAAATTTTATGCATTTTATGCGGCGTTTTTTCATTAAAGTCTACATGACAAAAAAAATCAAGTTTTAAAGAATAAAGCAGGGTCTTCCATACAGCAATTTAAAAGACGCTGAATTAAGTCAATATCGGACCGATGTCGCTACGATATCAAAAAGCGATGTCGATATTCCATCATTTACCCGATATCGGTCCGATATGGGTATGTTTGCTGGGCATACTGTTCATTAAGGATATCAGAATACTCAGAATTGTCTTTCCTTAAATATGTACTTCTTATTTCGCGAGAATTTAGGTATTCACTCTGTTCCTTCATTACAGAAATAAGTGGCATAACCACGAGCACTTGGCACTTTGAATTTTCGTTCATCGTACGCGAGATTACAAAAAAAGCTTGGTAACATAAACTTGTTCAACTCCCTGTTTTCATAGGCAAGAACACATCCCTTTTTCGCGTTAACTGCACTACACATTCTTTCTGAAAATCCTTTAAACTCACATGCTAAATTGAAGTTAGCGTCCATCTTGACAGTTGAACCGAAACGATTTGTAAGGATCATTTTCATTTGTCGACTCGCTCATCAGAAAATGATGATGGAACTAATGAAATGACAGCATTTGTTCAGCGGTAAAGCGAGGGAAATTCAATTAATTGTCCCAGGGGACGATGTAGCGTATGTGGAGCGGAGTCACCCCTGGGTATCCGAGGATGTGTATATTGCAGAATGGCAAATTCAAAAACACAACGCCTGAAGGAGAATCGACAGCCGAAATAGGAGAAGATGAAAGACAAGTGGTTAAAGATAGAGGCGGCAAGGTACAGGCTTTTTTGTTCCTATGAATGTCAATAGCGATAAAAATAACTTGAGGAGACCAGAACAGAGTATGATGAGTCCAGAAGCATTCTGACGAAAACGTAAGAAAGAGATTATAACATCATGGACATAGAAAGTACTAGTTATGATTCAAACGAACCTCAGAAGGGTACACGTGACAGTATTGTTCCAAGCACATCCGAGTCACCACAACCAAGCACAAGTGGCAGTTCTGGTTCGAGTATAGCTGGGTCGGCACTCACTGTGAAAATGACATTCTCGTCTTCAAAGCTAAAACAGGAAGTAAAAGGGTTTCGAGGGCATTGGCTAAATCATAAAGGATAGAAACGCTAGAGGATAAGAATGAAGAACTTCAGAGAAAGCTTAAAACCACACTTCATTATTTAAACTAGGAAATGTACCTGCAGACAGTTCTTTGCCAATAGAGGAGAATGATACTGAAAATAACGAAATTATTGTAGAAGAGCATGACAATTTAGTTACAGGAAAAAAGTTACAGAACAATTCATTGTAGCCAGGTATAAAGAAAAATGTTACATTGGAGAGGTGTGCGAGGTGAGTCCTGACGATAATACTGTTCAAGTTAATTTCATGATCTTTTTCATGAAAATTCTGAAAATTCTCTTGTTGTCGATTTGTCAACAACAACTTTCTCATCTTTTTCAGGATTCTGGGATAATATTTTGTTGGTTCCATAGCCATAATGGAATTCAGGTCAATGAGGCAGCAGATAAAGATGCCAAAACAGCTCTAAATACTGAGATTTTAACTTTCCATGTTCCTTGTAAAGATTTTAAACCCATTGTAAACAGTTTTATACAATAAGTCTGGCAGACAACGTGGGAAGATCCTATGAATCAAACAAATTAATTGTTTTCTATTAAACCTGTCCTAGAAGAGTGGTTATTTTCTTCTAGAACATCATGCAGAGAAGAAATTGTCCTTTGTCGTCTACATATTGGACATTCTTACCTTACTCACTCTCATCTTCTGAAAGGGGAAATAAATATTTCAATATACAAAACATGCATCAGCTGTTTACTTCTATTCGGCTCTAGACTTAATCTTGAATTTTTTCAAAGATATCAACATTTTTAACAAGATATAATTGTTTCATTCATTTACATTAGAACTTTTAACTACATCATATTTTACATACTATCGACAACTTTTGAACTTTACATCATTGCAACATTTTAACAAAATAGTTACTTATTAGTTCTATTTATGTGTTTTGCGCCCAAAATGACCGAAGTTGTCGACGGGCCATAAAACTTTATTCATTCATGTTAATTTCATGATGAGATGCCAAAAGGTTGATGCACACTTCAAATGACCAGCAGCAGAAGACAAAATTTGAATTGAATTTGATGACATTATACAGATTACTGATAAGCCCCAACCTACGGGTAAAACTGGCAGCTAGTCCAAAAAATTGTACTCAGAAAGTTAGATATCGTGCTATGTTTTGAATGGTCGATATCCGCTTTCAGAGTACAAACCTGAAAGGACTTAAAATGTGGTGGAAATTTTTCCTTCTTTGCGTTTGTAATGCCAAACAAAATCTGTTGGGCATCGATTTGCGCAAAACTATGAAACGTACGATCAAAAAATATACATGTGGTGAAAGAGTTAAATTTTCTCTTTCAGATGATGTATGTCTCAATAAGTTTTTTTTGAAAAATATGTCCGTTGTGTGAGATTAGAAATTTACAGATTTGACACGCTGAAATCTATTACTGGAAAAATGGCCTTAGAGGGAAACATTCAACAACTGTATGTGAACCCTGTACTGTGAATTGAGAGTACGGGCGGTAAATCTATCCTAATTTTTAAGCGACAATTTTTAACGCCAATTACACGCACGAAACTAGTTTATCATGTACAGCTTTCATAATGGTTTACTGAAAGTTTAAAATAGAGCACTGTTGGCTTTTACATTCTCAGTGCGCGCAGACCTCCATCAGATACGGTTGATGTAAACAGGAGACTGATGTAGGTTTAAAACTTCTTTTTGCTTTTTTTTTAGTTTTGTTGAACATATTCAAACAGAATACAGTATGTTAATAAGTTTCCAAATTGCAAGTGTAAAATGCTCGTCAATCAGTTGGGAAATAGGGATTTCACAAAATCTATTTTCAGCAAAATGTTTAAAAAGCGGCATTTAAAGTTTTGGAAGCCAGAACTAAAACTGGTAGCTTAAGGTTGTCAGCGTACACGATATATATATACTGTTACAGGACGTGTACGCTGAAGTCAACACCGTAGGGAAAGTCTACCAATAATCGGAATCTGACACGCTTGCATTCATTTATGCATTATTCCGTGGAGTTCTTGATCTTGATCTTGATGGTTTACGGTGAGACATCGTTGCCGACATTTTTACACCGCGCCAGCGTCAAGTGTATGGACTTAATCCCTTTCTCTGATCATAGTAACGAGTGTAGATGTTCGATTTTCTGCGGATGAGTATTTCTGGATTATGCCATGAGGTAACGCATTCCAGTCACGAATAGTATTGGGTATGAAACTGAATTTAAATAGGTCCGTCCTAGCATAAATTAAGTTAAAATATTCTCCGTGCATGTTCTTAGTTCTACGAAGAGGTCGCTGGAGAATATCCAATGGTAGTGATGCTTCAGAATTTAGTGCTTTACAGAAGAGGATCATCCTACTTTGTTTTCTTCTTTCACTTAAAGAGTCCAACTTCAAGTTATTTAAAATTTTAGTAATACTTCCTGGATCAAAGTTGTAATTTGATGTTATAAATCTGGCTGATCGCTTTTGAACGGTTTCCAGTTTATCTTGGAGGTATAGCTGATGAGGATCCCATGCAGCGCTTGCGTATTCTAGTACCGGTCTAATGAGACCTTTATATGCTTGAAGTTTTACTTCCTGCGAACATGCGTGACGATTTCTTTTTAATAATCCTAATGTTCTGTATGCTTTGTTGCAAGTTTCTTCAATATGCTTATTCCAGCTCAGGTCATTAGTTATATGAACTCCAAGGTATTTAATAAATTTCACAAATTCCAAGGGTGTATCCTTTAGCGTGTATTGGTGTGATATTAATGATTTTTTCCTGGATAGAGTCATCATATTACATTTAATAGGTTGAAACCTCATCCCCCACTGGACGGCCCAATCACCTAATTGATTAATGTCCTTTTGAAGTTCCGCACAATCTTCTTTATTATTAATTTCACGGTAACAAACGCTGTCGTCCTCAAATAATCTTATGTTGGAAGTGATGGTATCCGATATGTCGTTTATATGAACGAGGAAGAGGACCGGTCCAAGAACTGTTCCCTGAGGCACACCAGACTGTACTGCTGATAGGCTAGATGATTCACCGTTTACTATAACGCGTTGTGTACGATCAACTAGAAACGAATCAATCCATTTAAGTAAGTGAAGCATTTTCTGATAAAACTATTTATAATCTTTTAACAAGCCATGTATCAATACATTTAAATCTAATTTAATACAGAAATTACGGCCAAAATATTTCCAACACGTCTGAAATTTATACTCTGCGCCGCCATCTTGCCAAATGTTTGGCCACGTGACCACGAGATTGACCTTTGTGGGGGTCATCGGAGCGGACGCGTAAGAAATCAACACCATGTGCTTATAACCCCGCAGAATCTGTTTACAAATATCGTTTTCGTTAAAAATAGGATCAAAATATAACTCATAGTTTTAAACAATAACGCCTTTTATATTATGTATTTACGTAAGGAAATAAACAAAACGACATAAAGAACACAAAATTCCTATTCTTTCAGTTTGTTTACTATTTATAGTACGTAACATACATGTATGATTTCTAAGCGACGCAAGACAGTTAAACTGATAATTCGAAGAATAATTGGCGAATTTATTGGAAGTATCAATAATTAACTTCTTTTAATGGCATACAATTTTGTTGAAATGTTTGTTTTATCGAATATTGATGATAATTATACTATGAAAGGGTTATTTTCGAAGTAATACGATGATAGACGTATGCAAGTTTTTTTGGTAAGGTTTCGAAACGGAGCCGATCCAAAACTTTAAAGCCGCATCAGATGAAAAGCAAAATATTTAAAAAGCGGCATTTAAAGTTTTGGAAGCCGGAACTAAAACTGACAGCATGTTCTCTGTGCCCAAGGATGTACTGGTGTTGTTGTAAATGGATATAATTTATAATTTACACCTTATTTTTTCTGTTAAAACGTTGTTTAGTAGGCAACATAATACTTAATACATTATAAAAACCTGCAGATATAAAAAGCCGCAGAAAATCCACATATTCGGAATATAATGTTTATGAATGTTTAAGATAATCTACAGGACAAATCTTTATTTGTGGGTTAAGGTTATACACCACCAGTGTTGTCGAGAACCAGTCAATTTTGTGCAGGGTTTGTGCTGAGCTATAAGGTGACAAAGCTGTCTGATTGGTCAACAATAGAAAGGTTGTTCTGAAAATCATTTTACTTGAAAACAACACATATACTGAAGAACAAATTGAGATTAGACGTAAGTGTGACGGACAATTCTTGGCTGTTTTTGTCGTTTTAAAATAAACAGGAAATTTAGACACATTTAAATAAAAATACCAAAGTGACTGGGATTATCTCATCCGAAACGTTGTACCGGAAAAGTTGATTTGTCATGCTATGTAAAAATCTGAATGAAATTGTTTCTCATGATTGATTCTTCCAAGAAATCGGCATAGGTATAGCATCTTCAGAAGAAAGTAAAGTGAGATCGGGACTTTGATCTCCTGAAAAAAACATCTATGTCAAAGAATCACTAAGATGACATGCTAGGTAGATTTATTTGGTTGTTTTAATTTTATTTTGATTAATAAAAAGGGCATCTCAGAAAATTAAAACAACCAAAAATTGACTTTGCTTTATCTTTCAAGAACTTGAAAATATTTTCTAATATTGGAAACAATTGATGCTATACTAATAAAATTAACTGGATATAGCTTCAATATTTTGACAACTATCAAATATGTTGCTCTTTAATAATTTCTATCATTTATACATTTTATAATTTTTGTCGGGTCCCACGTTTTACCGGAATCGACCATATTTTACCTGAATCTACCGGAATCGACTTTGCATTACCGGAATCGACCCATATTTCATACATAAGCTATTTTTTTCAAGACATACAACATTGTTTATTAAAATGTTATATAAATAACGTAATAACAAAAGGAATTTGAAGTATCTTCAAGTGGAAATATTTAACATGAGAAAGAAAATCGGCGAGTTGCGGAAAATTTGCGCATACGTATAAACGCCGGAATTGGCCTGTAATTCATACATTAATTGTATTTAAGTCGTACAAAGTTATTTTTCATTTCTTTACATCAGATATAGAATATTTACCAAAGGAATTTGAAGTTTCTTTGAGTGGAAAGATGTTGCAAGGGAAAAAAATTCGGCGATCTGCGGACTATTGGCGCATACGGATATACGCCGGAATCGGTCTGTATTTCATAAATAAATCGAAATAAAGTCATACAGAAGTTATTTCTCATTACTCTACATCAGAAATGACATATTTACCCAAAGCATTTGAAGTATCTTCGAGTGGAAAGATTTGACAAGAGAAAGAAAATCGGCGAGTTGCGGAAAATTTGCGCATAAGATATACGCCGGAATCGGGCTGTATTTCATCAATTAATTGAATTTAAGTCATTCAAAGTTATTTTTCATTACTTAACATCAGAAATAAAATATCTACCAAAAGATTATGAAGTATCTTTGAGTCGAAAGATGTTGCAAGAGAAGGAAAATCGACGAGTTGAGGAAAATTTGTGCGTACGGATATACACCGGAATCGGCCTGTATTTCTTAAATAAATTGAATTTAGGTTATACAAAGTTTTTTTTCATTACTTAACATCTGAAATAAAATATTTACTAAATGTATTTGAAGTTTCTTCGAGTGGAAAGATGTTGCAAGAGATAGAAAATCGGCGAGTTGCGGAAAATTTGCGCGTACAGATATAGACCGTAATCGGCCTGTATTTCTTAAATAAATTGAAATTAGTTTATACAAAGTTATTTTTCGTTACTTAACATCTGAAATAAAATATTTACTTAATGTATTTGAAGTTTCTTCGAGTGGAAATTTTTTACAAGAGAAAGAAAATCGGCGAGTTGCGGAAAATTTGCGCATATGGATATACATCGGAATCGGCTTGTATTTCATAAATAAATTGAATTTAAGTCTTACAAAACTATATTTCATTACTTTACATCTGAAATAAAATATTTTCTAAAGGCATTTGAATTTTCTTCCAGTGGAAAGATGTTGAAAGAGAAAGAAAATCGGCGAGTATTAAAGTTAAGCGTTAACCTGGGATAAACATTCGTCGGTATACCAAAGACATTCTTATGAGATAGATTTGTCATAACACGTTGATTATTAGGAACAATTAGCAGCCGCTTATCGGCATTTTAATTTGTTAATTCCACAACTTTTTGTCGGTACAGTGCCGTTCTAAACAACATACACCAAGCTGGGGTATATGAATGACAAATACCATATATGTTTCTAAAGTACACGTTATATATGAAATACATGTCGATTCCGGTGTATATTCTTATGCGCAAATTTTCCGCAACTCGCCGATTTTCTTTCTCTAGTAAAAAATTTCCACTCGAAGAAACTTCAAAAACATTAAGTAAATATTTCATTTCAGATGTTAAGTAATGAAAAATAACTATGTATAACCTAATTTCAATTTATTTAAGAAATACAGGCCGGTTCCGGTGTATATCCGATGTCGATTTTCTTTCACTTGCAACATCTTTCCACTGAAAGAAACTTCAAATTCCTTTGGTAGATATTTTATTTCTGATGTTAGGTAATGAAAAATATCTTTTGTATGACTTAATTTCAATTTATTTATGAAATACAGGCCGATTCCGGTGTATATCCTTATGCGCAAATCGTCCGCAACTCACCGATTTTCTTACTCTTGTAAAATCTTTCCACTCGAAGATACTTTTAAATCCTTGGGTAAATTTAATGTGTTATTTCTGATGAAGAGTAATGAAAAATAACTTTTGTATGACTTATATACAATTAATGTATGAAATACAGCCCGATTCCGGCGTATATCCGTATGCGCAAATTTTCCGCAACTCGCCGATTTTCATTCTCTTGTAAAATCTTTCCACTCGAAGATTCTTCAAATTCCTTTTGTTATTACGTTTATTATTTTATATATTAATAAACAATGTTGTATATCTTGAAAAAAATAGCTTATGTATGATATATAGGTCGATTCCGGTAATGCAATTCCGGTAAAAATGGTCGATTCCGGTAAAACGTGGCACCGATTTTAGTCTTTTCCTAAAATGTATCTTTTTTGAGCACAAGATGATATATATGTGAATGCATATTACGAAAACTGTAACAGTGTAGCTGGTAACAATTTGAGATTAAAACACAACAAATATCTATTATGCCATTGGTACCTCTGGTAAGTTTAAAGAACAAAAATTTTAAAAAATGATTTTTTCTTTTGTATTTTATTTGACTTGGTTGATTGAGAATGCGTCTTACTCAAACAGTATAAATGAGTTTTTTTTTGTGTGTGCAAAAATGCATTATTTATAGTTATATAAGCAGTCAGAGTGACCCTTAAACTTTCAATAATTTCAGTTGAAACTGATGTAAAAATAATTTTAAGAAACCCTTTGAACAAGATACTGTACCTTACCCAATTCAGATTATCTATTCCATAAAAAATACAATGCAATAGCAGCAAAACAATTCAGGAGCGGTTCCAGGATTTCAGGTTGGGGGCGGGGGGCGCAAAATGTTCGGCTCAATTTGTGTCCGTTTTCTACCTCATTTCAACGGCTGTGGTTATGCTAGAGTATACTGATTTGGTAAAATCACATGGGCCTCTGATTATTCAATTCAATGTTGAACAATAAAGTATACATTATTGAAAGACATATTCAAAATAGACCTACAATAACACCTATAGTCCGGGAATTTTAGGAGGTGGGGGCGCGCTCCGGGTGCACCCCCTCATGATCCGCTAGTGCAAGTATTCATTAAGCAATGAAAATATATTTTGCAATACTTGGTTTGCCCATGAAGTTATTTATAGTAACTGTTATAGTCGTATACGGCGCACAGGTAAACAGTATCGAAATAGTTCACATTGTTGAAATAGTAATAAGAAATGAATGGATGCCAATCCGATAATCGACTTAAATAAAGAATGACCAAGACAAGCCGTTTTTCTGACATGATATCTGTTTATAAATTTCAGAGTGACCTCACCGGATTTCGTAAGGATATTTTTCATATATACGAGTAATTCAAAGTATGAGTTGCCTAGGTAGCAATATATTTATAAGTTTTAAATCCATCCTTTATATTCTTACATAAATATGGCTTATTCACTTATAAACTTATCTGAGAATACCACTTATTCATTAAAACGTAATAGTATTATTCATATATATGTAATAATCACATTGTGATATACTTGAACTTAGATATAAAAAGCGATTTGTAAACATTTTCATTTCATTCTTGTTATAAAGATTTGACGGTCATGTATCTAGTAATAGATTTTTATTTCTCATATTTCTTTTCGAGGACTGCGTAAGGTTTTTGTCAAATGGCAGAGGCATTAAGATCAAACGGTATGGAACACGTTCGGAACTATTTTCGTAAAAGTTACCTTAAGCAACGGGGTTCTCATTATGGAATCAATGACGACGTTTCACCTGTCAGGTCAAGATCAAGGCCACCAGGAAAAAGTGATCTTGAATCGAAGTGTAACAATTTAGGTATCATTATAGCTAAACCAAAGTACAAACGACAAGGTAATCTTCAATCACGAATTACCTCTTTTGAAAATTGGCCTAGCACTAAAACACAAGACAGGACAGAGCTGGCTAAAGCCGGATTATTCTATACAGGTGTGGAGGATACTGTAAAATGTTTTCATTGTGGAATCGGGTTAAAAGACTGGCCTCTGTATGCCTGTCCATGGGAGCAACATATTTTAGCAAGTCCAACGTGTGGGCACGTATTACAATGCAAAGGAAAAGGATACGTCAGAAAGGTTCTTGATGAAAGGAATGATTCTGACGTTGATGACTCGGATGACGTAGTTGACTTAGTGAACACTGCTATAAATAGAAACACAGACGCTGTAGCAGCTGCGAGAGACTTCTGCTTGGACGAACATCTGTTACGAACAGCAATTAAATCTGTGATTAAACACGATATAGAAAAGAAATTTTCGGCTGTGGAGCTTATCAAATGTGTTGAAAAAATTGAAAAAGGTAGCAAAGTTTGTGAGGCAACGAAGCAAACAGGTCATGACAAAGCTTGTAGTAACACCGACGCAGATGAAAAATGCGAAGCATTAGATGAAACAAACACAAATGAAGACTTTTCTGAGTCAGATGAAGATATCGAAGAGACAAACAGACAGTTAAAAGAGAGAGTGACTTGTAAAATTTGTTTTGACGCTATTGCTTGTATTTTAGCATTGCCCTGTGGTCACATGACCTGTTGCTCGCAATGCATTTCAGCTATAACAAAATGTGCAATTTGTAGAACGGAAATTAAAGGAACTGTGCGAACTGTAATGGCGGCTTAACGATCGATCTCAAGTGTGGTTTTTCAGTTTACTGTGACTTTTATTGCGCCCGCATTGGACTGACTTACCCAAATAATATCTTGTTGACTTTTTAATCAGTCATTTAAAAAAATAAATGTTCATTTTTGCAAAACACTTTAATCATTACGATAAGTATTGGTTATTATTTTTAAACAAATGTTTGGAAGAAATAAGCACATCCGAGATATTGAACTAAAAAAACGACAAAAAAGAAAAATCTTGTACGTCCAGCCTCGTTTTCAGAAAATTATATTGTTTATTCATTCGTTTATCGACCGAAAACATTCTTTCGAAATACATGTTAATCAAATCTAGCTCAAATCATTTTACAAACAATTTTATGTTCGGTATGTGCAGCTACACAACTGTTTTTCAATGTTATATGTGTGGTCGTAGCAAATTAAAAAAAAACTGGATTTCTAGGGAAAAACTCACTTTGGTTAAAGACAATGCAAAAATCTCATGTGCTCAGTGAATAAATAATGCTGACATCCCATGCGCTTAGAAGAAAAGAAGAAAAAAACTCACAACAAAACAATACAAACATCTCATGCGCTTAGTCAATAAACAATACCCCCGAGACAAAACTTCTTGTATGATAATAATACATGTATAGCATGTTATTTTATTTATAATAGACTCACTACATTATTCAAAATCATTTTATTTCATAGTTCCTAGAAAATGTTACCTACATTTACTCAGTACTGTTAACATCAACACGAAATTAGGTACGTGCTTTTTATCGTAAACAATTAAATTTGTTGTTGCTTTTTCACATATATATGTCTTAATTTAAACATATTTTTAATGGTTGTCCTTTACTTTCAGCTTTTATATATTTTCTTTTTTTTTTTAAACATCTATTGTATGGTGACTGTGATTTATAGACAAATAGAAGTGATATTTAATCTCGGGTTTTAAAAATCGTATTTGTATTAACAAACATATCTCATTATATTACATTGTTATTTTGGATCTATGGTTTCGTATTCTATTCTACGCAGTATATTTTCATGTGAAATGGTTCATCATTTATAATAAACAGTGCTTTTTTCTGTTATATATATATCATAGTGGTTATTTCATAACATGCAGAGCAAAAATGTGTTTACATTAGAATAATAGTTATACGGCGTGCATACAACTTTATTTGCAATTGCAATACAGCAACGTTATATGCAGTATAAATGAAATTTATATAAACTGCGTGCTGACTAATAGTATAGGAAGAGCATTATATGTCAAGTCATTTGTGTCGTGTGAATGTTTCTCACAAATTATACTCTTCAGAAGGAAAAGTATGGAAGGAAATGATGACTCTTTCAGTCATCCTGCTATGACAAGCTTGCCGTATTTTACGGAAATACACGTTTTCAGTTATATGACTCAGACATCAAAGTTTGTTGCAGCTGTTCTCAAATGTGAAATTGTTGTTGATTATCTTTTCAGATACGATAATTATATTGTATTACGTTTAGTCAGGAAAATATACCATATAATAAAGATGAAAACATTTATTTTTCTGTTTACAGCATGTGTACTTAGTATTTTGAAAGGTTACCGTGTTTTTATATCTTATAAAGTCTTTCACCAATGAATTTATACTTTAAACATGCGCTATCAACTCAAGCCGTAGTAAAATTGAAATTGAATTGAATTGAAAAAATCTCAAATTAAAAGATTATCACTGAGTCACTAAAATATTTTTCTTAATTACTCTAGCAGACACCTTTCGGATACGTCGGACGCATAACTGTTTTTGAAAAGTAGGTTTCAAATTTAGTAAGTGCAGTTTGGCAAACAGACACGGTGTCACAATATTTGTTTGTGGTTGTTAAAATAAATTGATCTTTATTTGAGTTTAGGTAGCACATACCAGTTTTTCAGCCACACATTCGAACTGGCCATGTAGAAATTATTAACGAGAGGGTATGATGCATTAACATGTGTATTGCTGAAGTCTAAATTAATTAATACATGAAGATATGGGTATTCAGAGTGGTCAGGATGAGGTTCTCTTAGTTTTTTCCCTATTGAACAGTATTGAAATGCACTCAGTGTGAAGTAGGAGCTTGAAATTCGAAACTGATGAAAGCAGGTTATGTCAGTGGTTTCGGCTGCAGAAGTTCAATAGGATGCCGTCTGTGCTGGATACCGAAAAAAGTGTAGTGTTGACAGGTATCTAGCACTAGCTGATTTAGGTGTGCCATAACAGACGAACAATTAGCATGTAGTGTTATGACTGTACCGTGTGCCTTTGAATATAAGGCGACTTGTCTGTTTCATTGAATTTGCCTCGGCCAGGGGTCGAAAAGTTAGGGTTGGGAGTAGTTTATTTCTTGCAGCTGATTTTTTTAGAGAAGTGTTTCATCTGAAATTTGAGTTTTTGTTGTAGATTGTCTTCAGTCCTATAAGAATAGCTGTACTTTTCTTTTCAGGTTGTTGTATTGGGATTGCCAGTGAGGCGCAAACAGTTTGAAACTGGTATCTGCCACCATAGTCATATGGTTTCCCATATGACCGATCCCCCTGATAAATGAAGTTATTTAGGTTCTAGTTTATTTACAACTGGTCGGTATTTTAGGCTTTAGTTTATTCATAGCTATTCAGTACCGGATACACCTATGACCGACACCACTGTTAAATGAAGTTACATTGTAGTTCAGGTTTCTATTTCAACAAATAGCCAGTACATAACAGACCCCCCATCCCGCTGCTGCGTGTTTTAATTTTTCAACAACCCTTCCCGCACCTGATGAGTGGTGATGGGGAGTTGGTCGTGCAAGACAAAAAGGTGTCTAATTCAAGTTATTTTTACATGTTCAATGTTCGGTGTACCTATACATTGGATATAAGATAAATGCCAACTCTAACTGAATATATTATTGGAAGTGTCAGTGGGATAACATAAGATCAAACTCGCGTCCATGAATGATAACTACCGTGAGTTATCACTTGTCCACGATTTGCCCATGCAAAAAACATCAAATCCATAAACTGTTTATATCAATTATCGGGGTACAAAGCTGCTTTTTAACTGACGCAGCGCCTAAGCCGTGTCTGAATAGAAAACCATTGCCTGGTGTATATTGCGAATGAGAGGAACTGTATATTGTCAATGAAACTTTAGTTATAATATGAATAAAGTTCAGTTACTGGACATCACTAAACAGTACAGGAACTGCATAGGTAGGAAGAGGTAGGTGGGAAGGTGGATAGGTAGGAAAATCTGAGGCAGCAAGACCGACAGGTTCTGTAGTTATCAATCAGAATCTGTTTTCCTATTTTCAGTTTATTGCAATCATGACCTTGACCTATAATCAGGTGAATTCAAAGACAAAACGGGTCATCTCCTGAACAGGCCAACCTCAGAGGAGCTAATGCCCAAGGGTTCTCTAGTTTTTGATTGGAGACCACTTTTCTGTTAATAGTCTCTCTGAAGTGACCCAAAAATGCAATATGAGGCATCTTCTAGTCACTATCAACCTGCATTGCAAGTTTAACAATCCTAGGCCAAACATTCATTAGTCATTCATCAGAAACCATTTTTCTGTTAATGATCAACATGACCTTGACCTGTCTATGAAGTTTTAGGAAGCCTGGGCCCAAACATTCTATAGATATTGATCGGACACCGTTTTGCGATTCAAGGTCACTGTAACCTTGGCCTTTGACCTAGTGATCTGAAAAACTAAAGGGCTCATCTACCTGAATATCAAGTTTGAAGAAACTGGGCCAAAATGTTCTCTAGATTTTTAACGGAAAAGGTTTTGCTTTTCAAGATCACTGTGACCTTGGCCTTTTACCTTATAAACCCAAAACTATAGGGTCGTCATTAGTCATGACCAATCTACATACCAAACAGGTATATCAACAACCTGCCTATGAAGTTTTAAGAAACCTGGGACCAAGCATTCTATAGTTATTAATCGGAAACTGTTTTAAGATGCAAAGTCAATTTAACCTAAGCCTTTGACTTAGTGACCTTAGAAACTACTGGGGTCATCTACTGGTCATGACCAACCTACATATCAAGTATGAGGAACCTGGGCCAAAGGAATCTCTAGACCTTTATTGAGAAAGTTTTGCTTTTCAAGGTCACTGTGTCATTCGCCTTTAATCTACTGACCCAAAAAATCTAATGAGTCATCTGCTGGCCATGACCAACCTGTTAATGGGGTTTTGGGGAGCCTGGGCCCAAACATTCTGTAGTTATTGATCAGAAACCATTTTGATTTTTAAAGTCACTGTGACCTTGGCCTTTGACCTAGTGACATGAAAAACTAAAAGGGTCATCTACCGGTCATAAATAACCTACAAATTAAGTGTAAGGAAGGTGGGTCCAAGGGTTCTCTAGATATTGATCGGAAACTGTTTTGCTTTTCAAGGTCTGTGTGACATTAGCCTTAGACCTAATGACCAAAAAGCTATAGGGGACATATACTGGTTATGAACACTGGTTATGAACAACCTATACACCAAATTTGAGGAAGCTGGGTCCAGGTGATCTCTAGATATTGATCAGAAACGAAGTGTATACCAACCAAACACTGGTAAAACAATATTCCCCCTAATCTTTGAATGAGGAGGGGGGGGATAAAAACCTAAATGTGATGATACCATCAAAGAAATTGAAACTGTAAATGAAAATGACTATGTGACAGTTTCCTACCAGGACAGTTGGTATCCTGGTATTGCTGAAAAACTTGTTGACACAGACACTGTTTTTGTGAAGTTCATGGCAGCTGGAGAACATGAAAATCCCGAGTTATTGTGACAACAGTAGGCCATTCATCTTCAATATTTTCATATCAAGTTTTTAAATGAGATATATTTTATCATCTAACATATTAACTACTTTTTATGATTTTCAATGCTTTTTAATTATTTTAGAATGAATTTATGTAAGTTTTAATTTTTATACTGTATCCATACAGGTTATTTTTAACATAATTGAAACATTTGTAACAGATGAAAACATATAACAAGAGGCCATGATGGCCCTTTTAAAGCTCACCTGCAACTACTTTCCTTCTAAACTCTACGCCTTGTGGTTTCTGACAGGAAAATTTTAAAGGTTTTACTTATGTCACTCCGTATAAAACCAGTGACCCCTGAGGTGGGCCAATTTTGATATTTTTAGCCTTGGTGACCTTGACCCTAGCGATCTTAAAGCCAGCCCAAGGGCAGATGTCAATGGAACATGCATACCAAATATCTAAGATTTCTGTCAATAAAGGAAGACTCAGGGACGTGGTTTTGTAAGATATTCAAAGCTACGAAGCAAAATAAGCTGAACCCATGATGGAATCAGGCAGGTTCCGAAAAAAGAAAGGAGAACTATTGTTTACAAATGTTTTGTAAAACTTTGGTTGAAACTGAATCACTTGCAAGCATAACACTATGACGTAAAGTTAAATTCTGTGACCTTTACCTTGACCCCAGTAACCTAAAACCCCATGCAGCTGTTGAGGTCCATCCATGATACCATATTCCAAAGACATATTTCAATAATGAAGGCTCCATAACAAAAAAAATCTATTTAGCCTTGTGACCTTGACCCAAGTGAATGGTAAATGTTCATGGAAGGTGCCTCTAAACCAAATATCTAAAATATTGGTCAATAAATAAAGTCTTTATGACAGAAAAAAGATAAATCCATTAAAAGCCTTGTTGACCTTGACCTTGACCCATTTACCTCAAACCCCACATAAGGATAGAGGTCCATGCGAGGAAACAACATACCATATATCTAAGTTATTGGTCAATAAATGAATGTTCTATAAAGTAAAGTAGAAAAATCTATTTTTAGCCACAGTGCCCTTGACCCCAGTTAATGGCAGAGGTTTATGCAAGGTGGCTATATACCATATATGTTAAATATCAGTCAATAGACCGTTCCAGAAATTACTACCTTCCTGATTACCTCCCTTGCATCTGCCATTAAGGGATTGCAAATTGAAGCAGTTTTATAATGCAGAGCGTAGAAAAAGTTGCATCTTTTAAAACTGTTATGTGATTCTGAGAAACAGATTCATATTAACTACATGAAGGATTTATTATCACCAAAGATCTATTCCATGGTCTTTTAACTGAAAAAAGTATGTTAATAAATGTTTTTTTTTTCTGACATCTTAATCTGTTGAACTGTTAAATAAAGGTCTTATGATATTCACCGATAGGTAAATTCTTTTTATTTTATCAAAATTTCATGAAAAACTGCTTTTAAAAAGTGCATGTATCCATCTTTAAAAAATCTGACTTAAGAAATATATCAACAGCAATAATGTTAAAAATAAGAAGGAAACCAAATGTATTATTGTAAGATCAATATGACTGTTACAAACGTGTTCCTTGCAGCTATTATTTCGTTCTGCATACTCAAACTCACATGTTGTACATATCAATACTTCATCAATACATGGTCTTTCAAATTTGAAAGACCCTTATCAATACTACAAAAACAGATTTCCGAAATGCAACAAATTAAGAATAGATAAAACGTCTGGCATACGGCAGTACATGCTAAATTTCATATAAATATCAGGAACAAATAAAGACCATGTTTTATAGTCTTCAGGAATTTTCTCAAGAGAAAATTTTGTTATTAAAGTGTTTGACTGTGACTGATCAAGCAAGACCGACAACGACAATTAGCAGTGACTTAACAAAACATGAGGGCCACGATGGCTCTTGATCGCTCATCTGAATACTTTGGGTCTGCTGTTGAGCTAACATCAAAAGCCTTTTTAAGAATCTCCCTATATAAATCTATATGAATTCAAGTGACCCCCAGGATAGGGCCAAATTTCACTCAATGGGCATAATTTGAACAAACTTGGTAGATGACCTCTAACTGATGCTCCATTAAAAATATCTAAGTTCGAGACTCTGTGGTTTCAGACAAGAGGTTTTTAAAGTATTGCCTATATAAGCCTAGGTTACATCAACTGACCCCCGGGGCAGGACCATATTGACATCAAATCTTAAGGCTCAACCTTGTGGTTTCAGACAAGAAGATTTTCAAAGTGTTTTCTTTCAGTTGCCATAGCAACCAGAGTTCTTGATGGAACTGAATTCTTTGAACAACTTTGGTAGAGCTTCCTGCAAGGAATATCCCAGGCATGTTTCGTCAATGTTGGCTTAGAGGTTAAGAAGTAGATGTCGTTCAAGTCAAATTCTTGACGATGCATGCCGACGGACGCCGGACAATCAACGATCCCAAAAGCTCATCCTGAGCAGTGCTCTGGTGAACAAAAAAGTGACATAAATCCAAACATTTAGCTTTCAGAATAATGCCCCTTGTGTTACAACTGCCTCTTGTTATGATAAGCAAGCAGTCCAAGTTTCATATTGATATCTTTGATGGTTTTGAAATCATTCAACTTAATGAGCAATTTTGACAGAGTTAAAAAGGGTCATAACTCCAAAAATATAGCTTTCAGAATAATAACTTTTCTGTTACAACTGCCTCTTGTCATGATAAGCAAGCAGTCCGAGTTTCATATTGGTATCTGTGATAGTTTTGAAATCATTCAACTTAATAAGCAATTTTTACAAAAAATTTAAGTTAAAAAGGGACATAAACTCCAAATGTATATGCCCTTTGTGCTATAAATGCCTCTTGTCTTGATAAGGAAGCATTCAAAGCTTCGAGACAGACAGCTAAAAATCAAGTGACCCCTTGTGCAGGGTCCATATTGACCCTATAAGCGTAATTTGAATAATCTTGATAGAGGACTTCTTTATAAAGCTCCATGCAAAATATCTAAGTCCTATACCTTGTGGTTTCATAAAAGAACATTTTTTCCCTATTTAAGTCTTTATTAAATCAATTTACACCCTGTGCAAAACCATTAATGACCCCAGGGGCATGATTTGAACAATCTTTGTAGAGGAGTTCTAGGTGAACCTGTATGCCAAATATAAAACAACAAGGCATAGAAGTTTTAAGCAAGAAGATTTTTTAAAGTTTTCCCTATATAAGCCTAAGTAGAATCATGTGGGTCCTGAGGCACGGTCAATTTTTACCCTGGGGCCATTATTTGAACAAAATAAGTAGAGGTATACTTGACAATGCCACATACCAAACATCTTATCCCTAAGCCTTGTGGTTTCAGACAAGAAGACTTTTGAAATTTCCCATATATAAGATTATATGTAAAACCCTTGGTCTACCTGAAAATGCTACATACCACATATTTTACCCCAACGCTTTGAGTCTCCAGACGAAGATTTTTGGAAGTTTTCCCAATATCAGCCTATGTAAAATTATGTGACCCCTGCAGCATGATTTGAACAAATTTGGTAGAGGACCACAAGACGATACTACACACCAAATATAATAGCTCAAAGCCTTGTGGTTTTAGAGAAGATTTTTTGTGGATTATTTTTTATTATAAATCAAAGGCTGTTGATCCATTGTCGGTTAATCCTGGGCCATATTCCGCACAACTACATTATATACCATGGGACAATTGACTGCAGATAATTCGTTTTCATGAAGATTAATTAGCAAAGGGAAGTAATTTGTTGTCCTATAAGATTCAGCATTAAAAACAGATACTCTTTAATGTTGAGAGTAGGCGTAACGAAGTGTTACTTAAAATAGACATATTTCCCAGAATTTAAACATGGTCGCGAAAGGCAAATTGTAACAAGCAATTTCATTGGTTGAGATTGTGCAGAAGTATATAATGAATTATTCATGAGTACGAAATTTTACTAACCAGTTGTCCCTCGGTTGATGAATACAGTGAAACAGAATGAAACTGAATGTGGGTTTCCGACGATGATGTTAATGCTACACCAAAACTGATAAATGAAATACATTCTACTGGAAAATGCTAACAGACTGCAAAGTTTCATACAATTCTGTGACAAAATAAAAAGAGTTATGAAGGATTAACTGAAAAATGACTTTCACATGGGTCCATGAGTTCACATCTATTACTTATATAAAACTGTACTTTGAATTTCCATAAAAAACGGGTAATTTCATGAATTTAATCCTTCATAACTTTTTTATTTTTCAAGATGATATAAAAATTGGATCAGTTCTGTGCTTCTAAAAATTAGCACTTGCAGAAAATGTTATTTTAAATGCATTTATCTGAAGATGAACCAAAACTGTCACTGTAAGATGACAATGCCCCCGAAAGTGGTGTTTTGACCTTTGCGCTGAGAACCAGTCATTCAGGGGTCAAGGTCAAATAAATATAGGTCAGTGGGAAGGTCTTACCCAAAGGGGTTTGTGTCCAAGTATGAAGTAAATCCACTTACTAATAAGGAAGTTATGTTAAAGTTTTTGGACAATTGGATCTTCAAGGTGAAGGTCATTAGGGGTCAAGGTCAGTGGGATGGCCTTGTCCAAAGAGGTGTTATTTTTAAGTATGAAGTAAATCCACTTACTCCTTATACCCCTAATCAGCACTATAAGGAACTGAATAATTGACAGTACAGTTAAGTTGAATGCTTTAATTGACAACAGTTAACATACATGTGATATCCCGGCGGGATTCTAAAAACTACCGTTATTCAACATCAATTCCAGATGTCCCGGAATTAATTCAAAATTTCCGGTATTAAAATCCAGAAGGTAAAAAAATCCTTTCATCTGCCGACGTCAATAACTTGCTCAGCTCCGGTTAGGGGCGTAGCTTATACTCGGAAACGGCGATCAATACATACTACCTTCAAAGCATTGACCAATCAGAGCACATTTTAATACTTCCATTGATTTCATCCTGTGATGACACTCAATACACCATTAACACATTTAGCCATCAACAGGTGTTGAATTGGGTCGATATAATTCGATAGGGGATGTACACCGGGTAGAAAATTGTTGTGTACAACAGGGCTCTACAGATCCTATAAGTCAAGCAAATTATGTCTTAACAAATAAATTGAATGCTTAATTTGAAAGGCAAACGGTTAAACATCAATGCTTTACCAACGTTATTCTAACCTTATAAACAGTGTATGAAAATGGCTAAAATACGTTTTGGTAATATTGTTTTAAATTCTCGATTTATTTAAAAGAAAAGGTCAAGCAGACTTAAGACAAGCTTAACAAATTGAAGGAAGCCAATTTCAGCATATATTTAGTTCATTAAACATGAAGCAGCGAGTGAAAATCTCGGATAAATTCTGTTTGTCATATATTTCCGCGACACCGTCGTATTTTAATATTTATAGAAAACTGTGCCTTGGAGACTATATGGCAAACTTGCAACATTCAATTGATTGATTAAGATAAGCGGTCATGATTTGATTATAAGTACCAGTTTTTCATTAAAAAAGTTTCCTTTTCTCTAAGACTCGAATACTTCTGTCGTAGTTACTTTTGAAAGCAACAATTATAATGAAGCAACATCATTTACATCTTAAAATTGTTTGTAATTTTTTTCAAAATAATTCTGGTGAAACTGGAAACAGATCCCGGACTTTTCACAAAAAAAGTAACTGAATTTTAATGCCACAGTCAGATACATTAGTTTTTAACAGTAAGTTGAATAAAAAAATCATTCAGAAATGGAACTGACATTGCCAGTACTAACTTCTCCCAGGAGACTTCTCTAGTTCTGACTTCTCCCAAATCTTGCCTTAGGGAAAAGTCACTTCTCCCAAAATTTGACCCTAGCGAGAGCCTTGTGTAACGACTCGGTCCAAAAGCTAAAATTCGAAAGACAAAATCAAAATTCAGTCATCAGTGGGAATCTGAATATAAATGGATAGGAACAGATTATACCTTTTGCAAGTGGTGCAACCATTATGCATTAAATAAGAACAAAAAACATTAGGTTTTTGGCCGTTCTTTTGTCTTTCTAAATGTGAAAACGAGTCGATAAAAAATTCAAGTTTTCAAGCTAAAATTCCAGCTGAAAATCCAGTTTTGAGTTACTGAAGTTATCACTTGTGCGCCAGTATGCAAAATTTAAACAAAATTTATCGTACGGTTTTGGATTTGTGGACACTTTTCTGAACTAAAGCTTGGATAATAGAAGGGCTCTTTTTCAGAAATAGGGAAACTCTAAATAATTTGTAATATCATCCTTATGATAATTTTTTTCCTTTTTTTTATTTTTGTTAAGAAACAAATAATAGCATTCAGGTTACGAACCACACAAGGTAAATGATTGTTTCTACTCTTAATGTTAGAAATATGTATTAAAATGTTACCCTACCCCACCAATTTTAAACACTGGTTTTACCATTTTCCTGCTTAGAGTACCAAATACAAAATATTGCTCAAATCTACTTAATTGAGGGGCTTCATTCAAACTTTGCTCAAATTTTCTAAGAAGTACATTGGTTGATCTTGTCGAATATAAAAGACTTTAACCATGTAGTTTTTATTTCATAGACCTTGCAAATATCGGGTACCATATTTGTAATTAAATTCAAAATTCGAAATTTAGAATTATTTAGCCAATAAATACCTATAAAAATTATATAATAAGAATTAAACATTTTTTCTTTCTAAATAGGACCTGAGAGATACATAATAATAATAAAAGAAAAAAAGAAGAAAGAAAAAAGTTGACCCTACTGGGGTTTGAACCCACAACCCTCAGTTTCCATGCATTTGACAGTAATCCTAGCCTACTTAAATACTCTTCAAGGTGGATGTAATGTATTAGGAGTGTACTTCCTTAAGAGGTCAAGGTCAAATAATGAAATGTCAGTGGGAAGCTCTTGTCCAAAGGGGTGTTGTGTCCAAGTATGAAGTGAATCCACTTACTAATAACATAGCCATGGGCAATAGTAAAGTTTTTGGACAATTGGATCTTCAAGGTGAAGGTCATTCAGGGGTCAATGTCAAACAAATATAGGTCAGTGGGAATGCCTTGTCCAAAGGGGTGTTGTATGAAGTAAGTAAGTATGAAGTAAATCCACTTTTTGCCAATGTTAAAGTTTTTGGACAACTGGATCTTCATGGTAAAAGTCAATCAGGGGTCAAGGTCAAATAAATATAGGTCAGTGGGAAGGTCCTGTCCAAAGGGGTGTTGTGTCCAAGTATGAAGTAAATCCACTCACAAATAAGGAAGTTATGGCCAATATTCAAGTTTTCGGACTGACTGACGGACGGACAGTTCAAAAACTATATGCCTCCTTCGGGGGTAAAAAAAAATGACTGCACTTGCTAATGTAAAATCTTATAACCAGAAATGGCCTTCTGTGTGACTTTTTGACCAACAAATGTGTTAATTTGTTTAGATTGCTAAGAAAGTGCATTCTCTCCTTTCAACAAAAACAAAAAAATCGCTGGGTGGAGCATTATATGCCTGAAGGGTGTTTTTTCTACACATGATGCATTTGTGATACAGGGGAGGAAACCTTAGGCTTTGGAATTAAAAGATTTGCTTTAAATTTTGAATTTTTTGTTTTAGATTTATAATATTTTGATTTTTAACATTTTATAATTTTAATTTTAGAGTTTTATAGATTTTTATCTTATCTGAATTTTAGGTTTATGATTTGTATAAATGTCAGTCTTTCAGAAGTTATGATATTCATGCTGTGATGCATGATAATCAAGTTATAGTGCAGAAATATTGATTCTTTAGTTGACTGTCACCTTGACCTTTTATGTACTTATCCCGAACTGTATAGGGGTCATGTAATCATTGATGGCAATCACCCTAAGAAGATTGAAGTCTGTATGGGAAGAAGTTGCCAAATTATACAGCAGAAATGCTTTTCAGTGTTTAGGTCATTCTGACCGTGACATCTGACCTACTGATCCTAAGATGTACAGGCTCATTTTTTCAATGTAATCAATCATCATACGAAGTTTGAAGACTGTATGACAAAAAGTTATAAAGTTTTACAGCGGAAATAGTTTTCAGTGTTTAGGTCACTGTGACCTTGACCTACTGACCACAAAATCAATAGGGGTCATTCACTGAATGTGTGCAACCATTATATGAACTTTGAAGATTCTAAACATTTAGGTCACTGAGAACTAGACCTTTGACATACTGATCCCAAAATATATATGGGTCATCCACACAATGTGTGCAATCATGATATAAAGAAATGATTGTCAAGTTACATGGTGGAAATGGTTTTCAATGTTAAGGTCACTCTGACCTTGACCTTCGAGCTACTGACTCCAAAATCAATAGGGGTTATCCACTCAAAGTGGGCAACAACCATGTGAAGTTAAAAGTTCTCCTCTGGAAACCAAATTGCTCACAGACAGACGGACACCCAGGACCTTAACATAATATGCCCCCTTTGGGCATATAAAAGAGTTAACCACTGCAAAGAAAAATCCATAAAATAATAACTGATTTCTATGACATCAAAATGCAAATAAAGGTTGCTTGTGTTGCTACAAAAGTAAGAATTGCCTAATTTGTACTAGATAATTTTATTAAAGTATTTGAGAAGTCTAGAGATATTCTTTCACAAATCTTGTATTTTTTTTGAAAAGATGCCTTTTTGTGACATGACATGACCTTTTTGCTAGACTGAGCTTGAAAAATTAGACCATAATGAAACAAGTGATGTTTGTTAAACATATATGCACCCCCACCACACCAGCGCCTTATCACTAGAGGCAGCCATAGGAGTATACATGTAGGAAGGTAGGATATGAGACAGTAAATTAATGGGAGGATGACAGGGCCTTCTGTTACCAAAAGAAATTGGCCATGGTAAGCAGAAGAATGAGAGGAATATTATTGTAGATTATGTCCATGACACTTTACTGGAGAACACCAAAGAGTATAGGAACTGCATGGGTAGGTACATAGGAAGTAATGTGGGAGGGTGGGTAGGTAGGAAGTTTTGAGGCAGCAAGGCCGAAGGGTTCTCCAGATATCAATCAAATTTGTTTTCCTATTTATGGTGTACGGCCACCATGACCTTGGCCTTTAACCTAATGACCTCAAAGACAATAGCGGACATCACCTGAACAGACCAACCTGCATAGCAAGTGTGAGAATCTAATGTCCGAGGGTTCTCTAGTTATTGATTACAAACCATTTTTCTGTAAATAGTCACTCTGACCTTTAACTTTGACCAAGTGACCCCAAAAGTGATATAATTCATCTACATATCATTATCAAGCAGCACTGCAAGTGTAAGGACCCTATGCCCAAGCATTCTCTAGTTATTCATCAGAAACCTATTTTCAGTTAATGATCAATATGACCTTGACTTAATTTAATGACCCTGAAAAATTTGGGGGGTGATCTACTGAACATAACCAACCTGCTTTGAAGTTTTGTAAGCCTGGGTCAAGGCATTCTATAGTTAATAATCGGAAACCGTTTTACTTTTCAAGGTCACTGTGACCTTTAACTTAGACCTTGTGATCTGAAAATCTATAGAGGTCATCTACTGGAGATGATCAACCTACACACCAAATTTGACAAAGAAGGCCCCAAGGATTCCCTAGATATTTACTGGAAAAAAGGTTTTGCTTTTCAATGTCACTGTGACATTGGCCTCTCTAGGGGTCATCTACTGCTTATGACCAACCTGCCTTTGAAGTTTTTGGGAGCATGGGCCTAACCATTCTATAGTTATTGATCAGAAACCGTTCTGCTTTTCAAGGTCACTGTGACCTTGGCCTTTGACCTAAAAACTATAGGAGTCATCAACTGGTCATGAGCTACCTATATGCCAAGTTTAAAGAACCTGGGCCCAAGGATTCTACAGATATCTGTTGGGAAAGGTTTTGCTTTTCATGAGCCACCTTGACCTTGACCTTTAACCTCAAGAAAAAAAGAGGTCATCTCCTGAACAGACCAAATTGCATAGCAAGTCTGAGGAGCAAATGCCTAAGGGTTTTCTCGTTATGGATTGGAAACCATCAATATGACCTTGACGTAGTGATCTTAAAAACTATAGCAGTGATCTTCCAACCATGACCAACCTGCCTAAGAAGTCTTAGGTAGCCTTGGCCCAAACATTCTATAGATATTGATCGGATTTTTTTTTTGTTGCTTTTCAAGGTCACAGTGGCCTTGGCCTTTGACCTGGTGATCTGTGAAGCTATTGGGGATATCTACTGGTCATGACCAACCTACCAAGTTTGAGGAACCTGAAACAAAGTGTTCTCGGAAACTGTTTTGTTTTTAAAGGTCACTGTGATATTGGCCTTTGACCTAGTGACCCAAAAATCTAGACGGGTCATCTACTGGTCATGACCAACCAACATACCATGTCTGAGGAAGTTGGGTACAAGGGTTCTCTAGATAATGATCAGAAATAAAGTATCTAGCAACCGACATACAGGCCTGTATTTGCAAAACAATATCCCCCACTAATCTTTCATGGGTCGGGGGGGGGGGGCATAAAAAAGACAAATTCATAGTTGTGATGCATGTTTTTCACACCTTTAATGCCATTTCAGTAGATTAATAACGTGTGCAAGTATAATATACAGACACGGTCTAAAAATTTGATATTGGTAAAATATAATCTTGACAGAACCTTAGCAGTAAACCTGACAAAGTAAAATATATATCTATCAACTAGACCAACAAATCTGGTTTTCACAAACAAAAACATTGATGGTAAATCTGTGGCAATTCTTTACATGTAAACTGTGAAGTTAAATATGTATGAAAAGTACAGTTCCTATGACCTAAACAGATCTGTAACTACTGAATAAACAACAAAACAAAAATACTTAGTATATAGTTTATATTGTACCGAGCACTTGGGCATAGCTTACAATACATCAAAGTCTATAACTCATACAACTGTACCACAAATTGCAAGAAAACTGTAACATCTGGCCACAATATACCACAATATATCATCAATATACCACTGTTCAGCAAAATATCTAATGCAAACATACATATGCATACATATATACTGTACTAATAACTGTGCAGTTGACCCGTTCTTAAAATAATGTGTCTGTAAGCATTGATGCCCAAAGCTGAATGACAATGAATACAAATTATCTAAAGTACAAAAACTTGTGCGATACAATATTTAACAAAACAACCTTCCATTGGTACTATGAACAGATCTTATCCAATCATGGGAAATTCTTTACCGCCTAATTCGCTCCGCTTAAACGGCGTAAAATACATTGAATGTGGTACAGATCCCAGATAATATTTAAAATTTATGGATTAGTTCATAGAACTTCAAACTGAGATATCAAAGATATTTAGGTTATTTGCAGAAAAAACATATCATTTTTATTTTAAAGATAGAATTTAATATGCTACTATAATCACCAGGTGTTATGCATTTTGTATATAGCTAAATAAACCCTAACAGAAGACAATTTATATCAGAAATTTAAAACCTATCATCAAAACTAGCTTTGGTAGATAAATCATCAATGTTTGTCACATGGTTAAAAAAGATTATCAGTCTCCTTCCCTTTCTGTTAAGTAATCTCTTCCCAAAATATTAAAGGGAGGTCACTGCTTAGAAAATTTGAAGATAATAGAGGCTGGAAATTAGTGTCATGTCTGAAAATGGAACATTAGTTATCAAAGGAAATACAGTATTTATGATGTACAAATTTACTTTCAAGCTCCATTTGTGAAATGTTTCACTTTAAAGATTGATTCATTTTCAATCTATATGTATCAGAAATGCCATTCTCAATGATATAAAGGCTTTTTTTTTGTTTTTTTTTACCCTATTTTCTTGCTGGACCTTGACACTAGATCAACATTTTTGCAATACAGTGATTGCAAAGGTGTTAAGGCTGTTTTTACTTCCTTGCTGGATTAGCAGATTTTTTGACACTGATTAAATACTGATTTTCAATAATTTTTCAAGTTGAAGTCATGTTTTTTTTTAAAAAGTTGGCGAAACATCTTAAAAAAATATTGTAAAAAAAATATTGTTCTGAGCTATGTTTAATCAGGTTGCAACGTCTGTTAAAAATCTATAAAAAGAAACAAAACAAACTAGCTTACAATTTCCAATTAAACATGTCAGACATTTTTTAACTGTAGATCTTTTTACTCAAAGAGGTATTTCTAAGCATTGTTATCAGTATTTTTTTACAACAATATAAATGATGCTGGCTGCTCCCAAAGCAATTTTGCAACCCCATGGTACAAAGTTGATACAGTCCATATTGACACTGTGTTTCCACACAGCATCAATAAAAAACTATAATAAATGTTTTAGCCAGAAATCAGCATATGACACCTAAATCTCATGTAAGACTAAGCTTGTGCTAAACTGCTGTTCTTAACACAATACATTAATGCTTACCTAATATTTTTATTATCAATTCAAGAGCTAGAGACTTATTCAGTTATTGTTTTTGAATTTAAATGTGTATCAAGTTAAGACTTAAAACACTGGTCATGTATTTCTTAAAGATATTTCACCATACATCCATTGCATACTTAATGATCTCACCAAGAAAACAAGTGGTTCACTTCTTCTAGGTAAAAGAATGTTACAGCTGTTTATAAGAATAAGCAACATATACACACAGCTGACTTGCCCTGGAAGAAATATAAGACTGCTACACTGTATGTACATTATTTAAGAATAACTGCACATTTGCATAGCAATAAATGATCATCATAGTTCTTATCATAACTAAAACTAAAACTTTTACAAAATGTCTTGTACATGCATTAAAGGTTAACCTACTGAATAATTGGTTAACCGGTAACATTTTTCGGTGAGGTTAATTACCAAAAAAAAAAAGGTAAATATAAACTATAAAAGTAAAACTACGAAACAAGCGCACTGCGTTGACAATGGTATTTATTGATCGTCATAGTGATAGACCTCAGATACAAGTATCTATTAATACATGTATACATGCCTCATGCTATTACACAGGATGCCTCTCGTTTATATAAACATTGCATTACCTGTTTTAACTGACACTATTGTTTGTTTTTCTACATGCAAAAAAGACTAGAGATAAAGATCGATCACCACTGATGATTTCTAAACAATTAACATGTCAAAAAAGTTTGTTTTTCAAAGCAATTGCAGTTGTCTTATATTAATTTGTTTTTCGAAAGTAAGACTTAAATGTGTGAATAAACAAACAAGAGGGCCATGATGGCCCTGGATCACTCACCTGAGTACTTTGGCTGTAGGTTTGCTGTTAAGCAGTATTTCATTTTTTCATTGAAAATATATAAGTGCCTACAAACCAAATATGTAAAATATCAGTCAATCAATAAAGGCTCTATGACAGAAAGTAGAAATATCTATTTTAAGCTATGGTGACCTTAACCTTGACCCACTGACCTCAAACCCTACCCATGGGAAGAGGTCAATGCAAGGAACCTATATACTGAATATCAAAGATATTGGTCTATAAATGAAGGCTTTATGAGGTACCCCAGATAAATCTTTTTTTTAGCCTCCGTGACCTTTAACCTAATCTAATTATTTGAAAAAGCTTGAAAAAGCTTGCTTCATGCCAAATTTTAAAATTCTAGGCCTTGTGGTTTCAGACAAGAAGATTTTTAAAGGTTTCCTTTTTAACATATTAAGGGTCCCTGGGGCGGGGCAAATTTTGACCCCAGGGCCAACATTTAAACAATATTGGTAAAGGTTCTTTACAAAGTACTCAACACCAAATATCTAAGGTCTACACCTATTTGTTTTGGAGAAAAATTATTTTTCATGTTTTTCCTATATAAATCTATGTAAACCAAGAGAACCCTGGGGCGTGGCCAATTTTGACCCAGGGTACATAATTTGAACAAACATGGTAGACATCCACTAGACAATGCTACATACCAAATATCTAACCTGTAGGCATTGAGGTTTCCAGTAAGAAGATTTTTAAAGATTGCCTTTTTTACATATTAAGGGCCCCACGGGCGGGGGTAATTTTGACCCCAGGGCCAACATATAAAGAATACTGGTAAAGGTTCTCTACACAATACTCCACAACAAATATCTAAGGTCTAGTCCTATTAGTTTCGGAGAAAAATGACTTTTAATGTTTTTCCTATATAACTATATGTAAACCAAGAGAACCCTGGGGCGTGGCCAATTTTGACCCAGGGGACATAATTTGAATAAACTTGGTAGACATCCACTAGACAATGCTACATACCAAATATCAAAGCTGTAGGCATTGTGGTTTCTGAGAAGAAGATTTTTAAAGATTGCCTTTTTTACATCTTAAGGGCCCCCGGGACGGGGCCAATTTTGATCCCAGCGCCAACATATAAACAATACAGGTAAAGGTTCTCTACACAATACTCCACACCAAATACATGTATCTAAGGTCTAGTCCTATAAGTTTTGGAGAAAAATGATTTGTCATGTTTTTCCTATATAACTATATGTAAACCAAGAGAACCCTAGGGCGTGGCAAATTTTGACCCAGGGGACATAATTTGAACAAACTTGGTAATCATCCACTAGACAATGCTACATACCAAATATCCAAGCTGTAGGCATTGTGGTTTCTGAGAAGAAGATTTTTAAAGATTTCCTATATAAGTCTATGTTAAATGAAGTGACACCTGGGGCGGGGCCAATTTTGACCCCAGGGAAATAATTTGAACAATTTTTGTAGAGTTCCATTAGTGGGTGCTAAATGCCAAATATCTAAGCTCTAGGCCTTGTGGTTTCAGACAAGAAGATTTTCAAAGTTTTTCCTTTAAGTTGCCATAGCAACCAGAGTTCTTGATGGAATTGAATTCTTTGAACAACTTTAGTAGAGCTTCATGCAAGGAACATCCCAGGCAAGTTTCATTTAATTTGGCCCTTTGATTTCAGAGGAGATGTCATTTGAATGAAAAGTTGACGACGGATGGATGGACGACGGACAAAGACTGATCTGAAAAGCTCATCCTGAGCTAAAAATGAAGCTCTTCAGTGTGTGTGTGTGTGTTTTCCATTTTATGTATGTATGGCTTAATTTATTATGCTTTAAGTGTTGAACCACTTTTATAGATCTATATTTTCTAGTTGTTCAAAATTTAACTGTAATTTTAAACTGCATTTAACCGAGTGGAAACTCGCTGAAGGAACACTTTGGGTTATATCCTCTGCAATTATCACATCATTGCCGAGGAACTCGGATTGCCAAAATTTAAATACAAGACATGCCCACGGGCCGCTCGTCTTAATTCAAACCTGAACCTATAAGCTTCAGATCAAGGAGAAAGGTGAGATGTGCGCAGCACATCCTCTGTATACCCAAGGCAAAATCTTGACATTGCATCATCTTAGGTAACCTTGACCTCTGATCTGGTTCATGTGCATGACACAAAGTCTCATGATGAACATTTGCGCCTAAAAAACTCAGTTCATGTTATTTGAAGATTTTGATATTTTTATTTGATCTTTGACCACTTGTGACCTTGACCTTCATTTTGCGCGAGACAACTCAACTCAACATGAAGAACATTAATTTAAGCTAATTATATTAAAATCCATCCATGTATATAGAAGTTAAGCTCACAAATGAATGCTTTATTTTATTTGACTTTTGACCCCTAAGTGTGACCTTGACCTTTGCCACAAACACCTGAATTTTTCGTGCGACACTCCACCTCACTATGGAGAATATTTGTCCCAAGTTATATTAAAATCCCTCCATGCATGTAGAAGTTACGCTCCAGACAAGGGTTTTGCGCTGACCCCCAAGCGTGACCTTAACCTTTGAGCGGCAGACCTGTGTTTTGTGTGCCACACACAACCCCATCATGGTGAACATTTGTACCAAATTATTTTGTAATCCTTCAAAGAATGAGCAAGATATAGGCTGGAAAAATCCAGATGGACACACATACACCGAACTATACGCCAAAAGTGGCGACTAAGTCGTGCTCACCGCAAGCGGGGTTGACAAAAATGGCAGATAAACAGATACAAAACATTACAGACAACAATCGCATACACTTATTAAATGAATTTAAAGCTGTAAGAAATGGCATACAAGGAGAAAGCATACGTATCTAATAAGAGTTCACAATGCTCTTGTGGACATGTGGGATTGTAGTAGTAAACCTTATTCCAACGACTTTGGGTTTCACCTTAAAAGTGTACATATCAGATACCATGACTAGTTGGCATGAAATAACTGACTGTTAATCTGTTAACTGGTAAATTTACTGGTAACAGCGTCAGGCTAACTGGTAAATGAAAACGTTACACTTTGCATGCCTAATTAAAAAGCATGAGGATGCTTTGCTTTTCAGCAACAGTTTTAAGTTTTCTCAATCTTAACAACTAGGCTTTCTCCAACAACTTCGTATAAAAACCTTGTATGTAAGTGTATGAATACACCAAATGGTAATTCGCCTTGGCTTTAATAAAAATATAAATAAACTTGGTGGAATTAAAGAAGTGTTTGTCTTATGCATTTGAAAAACTGAAAATAATTTTTAATTTAAAGCATGAACAGGAAGAGGCTTTAAGAAATGTTTTCAATTTAGCAGACACCATTTCAATTATATAATAGTCCAATATGGCGCATACCACATTACTACCAAGGTGACTGAAGTCGCCCGAGGTGTTCCGAATGAAGTTTCCTAAGTTTTTTCTTTCAAATGCAGACCAAACATCTCAGGGCTTCTTTTTAACAGACAGGGGAAGGGGCCCTTCCCTTAAATTTGGGGAAAATAAATATTTATTTGAAAAGGGGAAGAAAAAACTTGACGTAAATTGAATTTTAGGGGAAAATTGCATTATTTTAAAGAATTATCCTGAGAGGAAGATGCCCGTAAACAGCCTATGCTATAGAAGAAAAAAAAGCCCTGCATTTTCAAATCATTTTTTTCATATACATTGTATTTAATTAAAACATGATCATTGGATACTAAATGATCTAAGAAAATAAGTGGTCACACAAGTTTTACCCAAAGAAAAGAAAGTTATTGCTGTTTTTCATTTCAAGTTTATGCTCTCTGGGCAACTCATGCTAAGATATGAAATGGTGACATGAATACCTGAAACCCAGACATGAATTGTGTAACTTTTCAAAACATAATCATGAGTTATTAATTAGCTTACATGATACTGAATCAATTCTTAATCACAGTTCTATCCTAAGTAGTAACTACTTAATTTTTTACATCACAAGATTACTAAAATCTATTAAGTAATACTTAAACCTACAGATATTTTTAAGACAAATTGTTTCATAACTGTATTTTACATGCCTAATGTCTCAGTGACAGCAATCAAAACACTCATAATCAAAAACATTTCTGTTTTGTATGTATTCTTGTATGTTTCTTCAAACTACCACTTTGGTTAAATCCTCTACCACAAACATCACATTTATAACATTTTTCTCCCGTATGTATTCTCATGTGTGTCTTCAGATTACAACTTTGGTTAAATACACTACCACATACATCACACTTATAGCATTTCTCTCCTGTATGTAATCTCATATGTGTCTTCAGATGACAACTTTGGGTAAATGCACTACCACATACATCACATTTATAGCATTTCTCTCCTGTATGTATTCTCACATGTATCTTCAGATGGCACCTTTGGTTAAATTCTTTACCACAAACTTCACATTTAAAACATTTGTTTCCTGTATGTATTCTCATATGTATCTCCAGATTACCACTTTCTGAAAATGTTTCACTACATACGTTACATTTATAACATTTCTCTCCAGTATGTTTTCTCATAATATGTTTCTTCAGATGCCAACTTTGGGCAAATTCGCTACCACAAAAATTACATTTACAACATTTCTCTCCTGTATGTATTCTCTTATGTCTCTTCAGACTACCACTTTGGGTAAATTCACTACCACAAATATCACATTTAAAGTGTCTCTCTCCTGTATGTATTGTCATGTGTGTCTTCAGACTATAACTGTTGGTAAATTCGCTACCACAAACAACACATTTACAACATTTCTCTCCTGTATGTATTCTGATATGTCTCTTAAGACTACCATTCTGGGTAAATGCTCTATCACAAATATCACATTTAAAGAGTTTCTCTCCTGTATGTATTCTCATATGTTTCTTTAGACTACCACTTTGGGTAAATACACTTCCACATACATTACATTTAGAGCATTTCTCTCCTGTATGTATTATCATATGTGACTTCAGACCACTGCGCTGGGTAAATGCACTTCCACATACATCACATTTAAAGCATTTCTCTCCTGTATGTATTATTATATGTGACTTCAGATCGCCACCCTGGGAAAATGCACTTCCACAAAAATTATATTTTAAGGATTTCTCTCCTGTATGTATTATCATATGTGACTTCACATCACCATGCTGGGTAAATGCACTTCCACAAACATTATATTTTAAGGATTTCTCAACAGTATAATTACAAGCATGTCTCTTCAAATCAATACTTAAAGCACTTTTAAAATTACATTTACCACATTTGTACTGCTTTTCTTCTGTATCATTTACCTTGTTGGAAGTTATTATAAAATTACAAGCCATTTTAGGGACATTTTCTTTACCCTATGAAATTTGGTTGTTGCTACTGTCTAAATTGTTGTTACTACTGTCTAAATTATAATTTGAAATTTTAAAACAATCTGTTTTTTCTTGTTTGAACCATCTCTTAATGTACTTCTTCCAGTCACCCATCTAGCACCTGTACATCACTCTGTCAGCTTGTCTTTGCCATGGACTTTTACAAAATGCCACACATTGTATATGGCTTTATGGAAGGCAGTCTCACAAAATAGGGACAGCATTCTGAAAAACATATATTAAAAAATAAAAGATAACCTTACAAGCCTTTTATGACCCACAGACGATGACCTAGATTTCCTGTCACAAACTCAAAAAAACTAAAACCACAAAACCTTGAGATTAATTTAAATATTATTGAGGTTTAGCATATTTACAAAGACTGCAAAAAATGCCTCTTTGGTCAATTTTTGCCTAGCCTCATTCAGTAGGCTTAAAGTTGAGCCGCTTCTATCAATTTGATATTTTTAGTTGTTCAACTGAACATACATAAAATATCAGCCCGTAAAATCAGTTCACTTTCAGAGGTAAAATAGTGGTAATTAATACCTTTTCTAAGAGACATGATTATGATAAGAACCATAGTGGTCTTGAGTCTTAATATTTGACATGTAGAATGGTCTGGTGTTACCTTGTAGGGCTCAAGAAAACCAAAAATTAGTCAGTTTTTACTAATTTGCACTTCCTTGATTGATTCTTAAGTCTAAAACTCCTTAAAAAATCAGTCTAGATATTTTCTAAAAGAATAAAATTTTTAGTATAACTTTTCATACAAATGCCAAAATTTTACACCATAACCGCCTTTGGCCCCCAATGCAGGCCTATCGCAAACCCATAAAAGTGACACTCTGACCATAAAGATTATTGCCACATGTGAAAAAGAGTCATACAGTTGTTGACTTCAATGAAAAGGTCCGAACACAATATTTAGTGAGATAGAGGAGGAGAAAATGGCTGAGTGGTTATTATAAGTGAGATGGCTCAATGTGGAGCTGGGCTTAGAATGTTCAAGTTCTTAGACTTTATCCAAGATATAGTAAAGCGAGAGAAGACTTCGCTTATAAATGGGAGGCCAGGCAAAAAATGGTACTATGCTTTTACAGGGAAACAAGCATATTAAAAGCCCATGAAGTGAAACAGACAAAAGTAACAAAATCAAAAAGTGACTTATGGTTCAGTAAGTTTAGAGACTTTTTGATAAACTAGACATGTGGGATGCCCCCACAACATAAACTTCAGTTTTCAAATATTAGCGTTATCTTATTTATGGTGTATATCAGCGCTCCTGAAAACCGAAAATTTGCCGGTTTTGACCGAATTTTATCTCTATGGACCGATTTCGATGTCCAAAAGTCCTCAAAAAATCGGTCCAGATAATTTCCAAAAAAAAAAAATTTCTGTCTAACTTTTCAAAAAACAGTCAAAATCTCACACCAAAACCTCAATTGATCGCTAATCTGGTACTTCACACCTATCATAAAACCATAAACTGTCAGTGTTGCCCGCGGCAATTATCGCCAATTAACTTGTAAACAAGTAAAAGTGTGCTTGATTTGCAGCCGCCAATCGATTAAAGTTGACCGGCTCGAACTGTGAAATATAATTTCATCGGAATCATACTCCCCGCAGCGGATTGCGCGAGGGGAAAATCCCGGGATCGTCTTTAGAAAAGCCGGGATCCGGGATCGTATTAAACATATAGTAATACCGGGAATACACAACCTGCCATAGGTGTCATCGATAAATTATCGATTGTCGCTTGCCTTTTGTTACAGATAAGCTTGTATAGTATAGGCGTGAAAATCTTTTTTTTTTCAGTAAATTAATTTTATCGTTGATGGATTTTATTTTTTATATTGAATAAAGTAGCGACATTCTTTTTATTACTATATTAGCATTTTAATATCTTATTAACATTTGTACTGAAATTCTTTATAAAGCATTACCAAAAGTACGTGGTAATTTAAAAAAAAATCTAAGCAAAATAGGTTTTGAATAAACATTTGTTTATTTCGTTATCACAAAAATCAAATAATGTAACTTTTTTATTGCCACAAATTACGACAAATATCAAAACCAACACTGTTTATTGTTTCCCTATATGTTTAATACGATCCCTCGCCTGATTGCCGTTACTTCCCCTTATCAGTACAGAAAACAGCAAAGCGTGACGTAACCGGTGCGAGGAGTGTGCATCGAAATAGGCGATAACTGTCGTCTGCTTAATTTCATTAAGGGCTTAATAGTAATTGTAGTGGCTAGCTGCAGCACAAAGCACACTTTAAAATATCAATGACTAGTCTGACGTTGTAAAATTAGCTCTAATTCTGCTTTCGCTTTGAAAAACACGTATTTTCGCGACGTCAACACTATCATCAAATTGTTCTTTGCCCTTAATCGTTTCTATTTTTTTTTGTTGGTTCTTGGTCTCGGGGGGGAGGGGGGGTCGAGGTCTCGGACCGATTGAGATTTCAGAATTTTTGGAGCCCTGGTGTATATAATAATATAATTTGTAAGATAATGCCTACATGAAAAAAAAAAAAATAAAATGAAGATTTGAGGGTGGGGCGAGGGGGGAAAGCAGGTGGGGAGGGCAAGTTCCTACACATAAATAAACTAGAAATGTGTCCAAAGGACACAGATGTCCCTGCTAAATGACACTGGACAAAAAATCTTACATTTTGACTGTTGTAGAAAAATCACATCATGAACTTGCATTACTTCATGTTTTCTTGAACAACATGCTTATTAAGCAAGAATCACTGTCTTTTTAGCATTTCCAAGGTGTCATAATGGAAATTTTCTTAGTTACAAAATACTTCATTCTACCCCTGATTTCTTGTAAAATATGACATTTTTATCCCTTTCAGCCAGAAATATGGCCAGCACATTCTATCAAACAACACATGCTTTAGAAATGATAGAAAAAATAATAAATACAGAAGATAAAAAGTCACTTCCATGTAAAAATTGCAAAATCTGAACTGGAGAACATGACCTATATGGTTACAGTATACTGTCAGTTTATGGCAAAAGAAACGGTTTTCTATTCATAGACTAGTGTACTTTGTACAATACAGAAATGAAATACAGTACAGACACTGATATGCATGCATCACATATATATGCAACAATATGTCATGCATAAATTTTTGAACATTTATCATTTTATCATAAGAAAGCCCTGCAGTGAATAATTCAAGTAAAGTTTGTAAAAACAGGGCAAGATGGTTATGCAGACTGTATTCTATGAAGGTAATGGTTTCCTGTTTTATTGTAACAAGATTTTTTTGTTATGCATTACATGTACATGTTAAATGTATTACATAGCTGTACTGAAGGCCTTTATAGAATACCCTTAAAGGGGCTGTGCTCCAGATGACAAAAAAAGAGAAAGTTTTCTTGTATTATAAATTTCTTGTAATATTTATGACTAATGCTTAAAAAATAACTTACTGACAAAAAAATAAGTCAAAGAATGACATTATAAATTGATTTTTTTCCCTTTCAAAGTGCTATACCGTAACGCCACGGTATAACTATATCGTATAAGATTTAAAGTAAATATCTGTAATATCACATGCGGCGATGGTGGTGACAGTAAAAGCGTTAGAAATATTTTGTTAACATGAGGGTCCAGAGTTCAAATTAGGCTGGAGCGAAAATCCTTTTTTTTTATTCCATTTTGACTTTTATAATCAGTTTTGAAGTAAAATATCATGTTGTTATAATCTCACGGCATCTAAATATATAATTGATGAAAAACAAATTTTTTATGTCAAATCTGGAGTACAGCCTCTTTAATCTGTAACTGTGCTCTTGACTTGAAACAGAAGGCTGTCTAGCATACAGCGAATCTTGAAACAGAGCAGGACTGCTTACACATTAACTTTTAAAAGAAGTACCATGACTGCTTACATGTATATTCACTTATGCCTTTGTGTTTTGCATGGTACTTGTTCCGTTTGTCGAGATGTTTCAGTTGAATACATGTATACATTTAAGATCGACTGCTGACCTTGATGCCTATTGCACAAGATAATTTTAACTGCAACTCCCTTTCTGACTGTTCTAGAATGAGTGGCATAGTGACATAGGGCTGAAAAATTCACTGGTCAGCATGAAAATTTTGGTGCATAGTTGAATATTATCAAATGTAAACTTTCACACCTCTTTGTATTCAACAGTTCTGTTATAGATTTTATTGTTTGCACATCAAAAGTGCTGCATATTACTGAATCCATATTTCTTAAAGGTCCGATTTGTTAAGTTTGATGTGATTTCCATATGGTAAATGCTTTGTACATTATTTTCCTAAATTAGCAATGTAATGCTAGCATAAAGTTGATGTTCTTCCACACATGCTGTGGTAATTGCTGAAACAAAGAACTTTGTTTTCTAAAGCCAACGTACATTTTGCCAAAAAGTCATTTTTATCATATTTTTGCATTGTTGATATCCATTATTAGTCGAGTAAGTTCTTATTACAGCTGCAAGTATTTTAATGACTGAAGATTTTTCCTGGTTGGTTGGAAGTTTGATGCCAATTTTACAGTTCTTACATTTTTTTTCTAGTGTTCTCAGTTTGTGAATATAACAGTTGTAATGCCGCATTGACACATTATCTTCCTTACAGTCCCTTATTGCCTTAGCCAGTTGACTGCTTGCATCAGTGTCACTGAACGTATCTTCACAAAGGCACCTCTACGTATTTGTTAAGATTTTTTTTCAGAAGTGTCCGTTCCGTTGCAGCAATGGAGTCTTGTGTTAGATAGTTCTCGGAAAGGTTCTCATGAGCGCAGTTTCACAAAACTTGTTAGCAGTGGACTGGGCAATTACCAGACAATGATTTACAGGTGCTGTGCTCAATGACAGTACAGAAGCTTTGTTATGATTTCTCAGCACCACCCTGGGGTTGGCATGGGAAGGCATTGTCAGTTTGAACATCAGCCCCATCATCCCAGCCAGATAACGCAAGTAATCTGTTAACACTCGTCAGTCGTCTGGTTGTTGATTATCTGAGCCTCCCCAATCTCCTCTGCTCCAGCTGAAGCATGGTTTAACTTCCTGTGTAGAACTGTCTCACTCGGTGGCTTGATGTTTAGGCAAGACAGAATCAGGGAAACGTCAGTTATGCCAACATGTAATTTTAGAACTGGCAGCACAAGCATTTCATTTAGCTCTGCGGCTCCTGGCCCTCTTCTTACCTTGATGAGTGCTGACATTCCCACCGGGTCAGTTCTAAAATTGCAACATTGGCATTCTACGGATAAGGCTACACATAATCAGTGTCGCTCGTGAACCTTGGACACAAGTTTTCCAAGACAGTGTAAACTGACAATGATTTTTTTGTCTAGTTATCCTTCCGAATGTTGTCAGAACTTGCTGCTTAACACTAACTTTGTATGTCCCCTCACAACAGAAAACAGATGGCCCTGGAAAATAAAAAGTGTATCACTTTAAACAAGGTGATAACAGAATTGCAAATGTACAATAAAAAATTCTACTGTATAACACAAAAAAAAAAATGAGCGGTTGTTCTTAGCCTTGGTGGCTACAATTTACCACAGTTTGAGACTAATTTTGCAACTGCTGCAGCTTTAGACATAGTTTCTATAGCTTTCAAACTACCCATGTATGAAAACAACCACAACTAACATGATGCATAAGCATGAAACAATTCTGCTAGCAATGGAAGTCTATACCCCCCTGTAAACTGCTCAATTCTCCCAGTCTCTACAGCTCAAATTCATGTGTTTTACAAAATGGCAGATAACATGTATGCACCCCTTGTTTACACTCCTACATGTATTTTCGAATTGGTAAACAAGCCCTCTGTCAAGCAGTCTAAAGTGGCATTTAAAATTAGTCAAAAGATCAAAGTTTAAAAGCTTCTTAACTCCATTATGTTCCTATTATTTTAATATTTCTCCCTGACCAGTTCGAATCCATGTCTAAAAATTGTGGTGTGCTACCTTAAGGAGTACCTTAACCCCTATTGATGGGCTTTTTAATGTTATTTTCTTGAAATATACCTTAATCTGAAAACATGTGTCCAAAATTGTTGCCATCCTATTTTTTGTTTTCATTTAGGAGGCTTTCCTAAAGACATACCATTTTACATACATTTCCATACTGTCTGCAGCACACTGTGACTGACTCTATAGGATTTTAAAAAAGAACAGTACTTGAAATGAAAGCAAAAACTGCAGCTCATTCAGGCTGGAAACAAACCCATACATCATGTTCTTAGAAAATGTTCAGAAAATCGAAAATATGTCACCAAATGTAATAAATTAGACATATTTTGTACATTACAAGGCTAAAAAGTCTGACATGAGATGCTGTATTTCATTATCACAAGTTAATATCTGTGAGCCATTTAGTAGGCCAAAAAAATGACAAATATTTAATATAACACACAGAACTGGCACTACTTTCAATTTCAGTAGGCATTATTAGGGTCTGCCTGCTTCTCAGGTCTAAAAACAAGGCCACTGAAATGCAACTGGTACAAATCTATGCATCACAAGGGAGACAATCCAATTACACACCAATTTACTATCTTCACCATGCACTTGTTTAGATGCATGACTAGCATTTATAATTGTTAATTATTGTAGAAATCTGACACCAATAGCATGATAAGCCACAGCTAGGTTTATCGTATTCGAACAGAAGAAATACCTCATTAGAGCAGAAAACACTGAACATTAAACATACTTGTGTTTATACTGGAAAGTAATTTCTGTGTCTTGGATTTTCATTTTTTTTCTTTTTTTTGGAATTTAATGTTTCATAAAAAATAGGCATAACTTAAGTTAGAAGAAGCTGCAGGAAAGCAAAGGGTAGCAAAACAGATATTTCCAGAAATAACACCAAAAATATGAGCCACATTATAAAAATGTAGACTTACCAAATGAACTTCCAACCAGTGCAGAGAATAAGTCAATCAGAAGCTGAAAATGTAAGACAGTTACACTTAACAATCAAACTGACTGTGAAACACAGACTGTGGCAATCATCAAATGAAGTTAAAAGAGTGTAGGCCAAACAGTTCTCATGTTATTCCGGAAACCAAATTACATGTACTAACGGACGGACAGCCCATAACCCTTCCTGCATATAAAAAATTCTTGTAACAACAAAACAGGAAACCATTACCACCTCAGAATATATTCCGCCTAACAATGGTGACCAACACATTCTCCAATGTTTTTACAAACTTCACCTGAATTATTTACTACAGAGCTTTCATATGATAAATGTTCAAAATTTATGCATGACATATTATTGTGACATATATGCGATACATGCATATCAGTGTCTAGCTGTATTTCATTTCTGTAATGTACAAAGTACACTAGTCTATGAACAGAAAAAACGTATTCTTTTGCCATAAACTGACATACGTAGTACATGTACATGTATGCTTAGTCTCAATAATGAGACCTTTATGTCTCAACCAGAAACCACCAAAATACTAGTAGTAGTGGAAAATGGATTTTGTGAAATCCCTGTTTCCCAACTGATTAATGGTCAATTTACACTTGCACATTTGGAACCATATTGAAATACCATATTCTGATTGAATCTGTTCCACAAAACCAGGGCTGGCACTGTTGTTTGCCAAATTCACTATTGGTGAATTTTCCCATAATTTGGCTGTTACAATAGCCAATTGGCTAAAATCTTGGCTTACGCAGTTTTCAGACAAGTTTTCCTAAGTTTTTATTTACTCCAATAGAATGATTAATGTTTGAATTACTATCTGATTTACAGCACTTCAAAAACAAGAAAAAATCAAAATGCAGTCCAGTTAAAATATCAGATCACGAGGTCAAGAAACATTAAGAATTTGGGAAAGGTGTGAATGTTTACACTATTTCTTGTTTTGTTTTGACACAAGGGTTTTGAGTTTGCTGTTGCTTAAAAAACAACCACAATCATCAAATGTAGCATTATGCCATAACTGCTTAACAGCGACGGACAGTAATTAAAGTGGAATTTCGACGTGACTGAAGAAATGCGTCAGCAAGTTGAAATTAAGTACATTTAATTTGATCGAAATTCACCTTAACTGTTGTTAGTTTTAATGTGTCTATAAAACAATTATTTTTTTCACAATCAACAAACACCATAATACATGTATATCATTTGAAAGCTCTTTAAATTCATATTTTGAAAATATAAGCAGATTTTGAATTTTTGCCTTTAAAGAAGAAAACTAAACTATTTTATGCCTGTCATTTCAGCATTTTTCTAGCAGCTCAGATGCACTATGTTTAACCATTTACAAACAAAAAAAGTAAACAGTTTGGCAATTATTTTTTAAATATGTAAAATATGAGTTTACAGACCTTTTAAATGATATAAAATATTGAATTATTTGATGAAAAATGACTTTGTAACTGTAATTCTAACACGATATGAAACATTTCCCATATGATCATATAGGGAAACCAGCTATACTTTATTAAACGATAAAATATATGTGGCTTTTATTATTTCCTCCCATGTAATACATAAACTGATTTTTCTCCATTGTTTTTGTTTATTTTTTTTGTTTTAGGCAAGTAACGATCTAAAATGTCAGCTTTACATCAGTTATTAAATTTCAAAGCATGCATCACAATCTTTGCTTGTTAATTAAATAAAAAAAAACAATATTTACATTGAATACCAAAAAATGCAAAAAGTGTGCCAAACGTTACAACAACGTTATATATGTAACATTAGTAAAATGACGTCAAGAGCTATCTCGAGTGGGCATTCTTTGTATATATGTTTGATTTAATAGCGTTTTTGACGCAACATATTGTTTTGGGTTGTGATTTCAAAGAGTATGAGTGTAGAAAATTGTTATCCATGCTGTTGTAACTGTGATGCTAAACTAAAGAAAAATGGAAATGGCATTATCAGCCAAGTTCCTTCACTTTCGCCAGTGGGGGTTAAATTGCAACGGCAAGGAACCGAATGTCCGCAACTGAAGATTGATGAACACAACATATAGTTAAAATTTCTTTCGTGATTTCATTTCATTTCGTCCCTATAATGAAGATCGCACTCGTGATTTAATTTCCTACGCATCCGAACTCCGCCCATATTTTATTCACCGATAAAATATAGGAACTTATTTATTATTTCTTAATTACAAAATTTCTATGTTTCGCATTTTTATCAACCACCATGCTTTTGCCAACCTTTCAAAAGTTACCTGTATCTCTTATCAGTTACTTGTTACTATAAATAGATTTCAAAACAATAACATTCAACGTTCCTAATAAAACCATGTTTAAATGTGTAATATGACTGCTAACCTAAAATAGGCAAACTAACAAACAGACGACGACACTGTTATAAAATTACACTTGTCCTACGACTCCGCGATGGGTATGACATTATTGGGAGTTAGATATAAAGACAGAAACTGTTTAAGCTCATATTGCGGTACTAACTTTTGAAAGTTCACCTCGTTAATTACAGCCATTTTGTTTTGTTCCAGTCCGCCGGATTTTCTGTGGATACTTCTGACAGAACATGTTCGCAATTTTGACCGGATAAACCCTATCCAAAAACATATTTACTTCCCCTTACAATAACTGCCTTCCATACCAATCTGACTGAAGTTCACGATCTCTCTAGCATAGCGATGTTTATGATATGGTTTTAGTCAGATGGCTTCCATACCAATGTGAGGTAAAACCATTTAAGCCATTTTTGGATATATTTGTTTAACTGGTTAACAGACATTTCACCCCAAGACTGTTCCTTCCAAGACATTTCACCACCAAAGTGGAGGTGAAAAGTCCATATTTGTTTTTTTTAGATTTTTGCACCCCAAATACATATTTATCATAACATTTCAAAATAACATTTCCACGATTATATATATATATCAAATAACAAAAATCAAATAAAAGATAGACCATAAATCATTTTAATATCATAACTGAATTGAAAAGTTACTGAAATAACTGTGAAATATGAAAAAAAAAAAAAAAAACCCACTTGTGTCAATCATTTATATGTAAGTTATATATCTGTATTTTTAATTAAAAATATATAAGATATATAATACGTTCTATTTTATGAAAGAAAAATTATAGTCACATAACAAATAATCGATTATCAGTTTATTAAAATTTGAAGTAATTTGAAAAAAAAAAAATAGATTTTTATAAGGCTTAATATTCCCACGGATCTTAATAATCTATCGGGTATTACAAGAGTGGATTTAGCCCCTATAACTATATATAAGTCTTAAAGCAAGACAATATGATACATTTTTCGTAATCATAAATTAGATAGTTAAAGGTTGCATTTTGTTCTAATTTTCATAATGGGTTAGTGTTCTAGTGTGAATAGTTTTATTAAGCAGTGAAATTAGTATTCCATTTTAGAAAAATCCTCTAATGATTGAGTCAACACCAGATGTGACGACCAGTTTCTTATCAAATTCATTTACATGTAATTTAAGTCCGCTCTTTGAGGTATCTATTGTAACGGTATATCGGAGGACGATAATGGCCTCATTCAATCTGTGTATCCGTCTGTGAATGACCATATAGATGAAGTTCATAAACAGTTGAAGGTCCAGTTTTTACCCGAAGGAACAAACTAGAACGAACCATTACAAATCATATGGACACGTGCAGCGCACATATCACAGCACATGGATTGCAAACCATTTCGTCCCTATACTGAAGATGAACATAGACAGCCCTGTTCCTGAAGCTAGAAACATAGATGTTTTTAAAATAGCTGAAACGAGCAATAAAATAACTATGACCAGTTTTTCCTGAATAACCAATACTGAAATATGTTACCCCACTGGCATGGCGTATGTAAAATAAAAAAATCAAAGTATATTGTGAACAGTGAACACCTGAAGAGTGTGGAGTACAAGAAGAGCATTTACTGCACAATGCGTAAACAGAAAGATCAAATCGTTTGGGAACCAGTAGAGCCACAGCAAGATGATAAAGATGTGATTACACTATAAGTCGCTAACATACAGTAAGTAAAACCTGTTCTAGTTTCAAAAACTGAACATACATGATCCACGGGGATGACATTTCCGTGAGTAACGTTGCCCTGTATGAATATTCTGGAAAACAGTCTGTTGACACAGTTCCCCATGTAACAAAAACAACAACAACAACAACCCTTTATTTGAACCATGTCCACCACAATAGATACCGTTTAAGAGAAACTCAAGGCCAGAAGGAGATATCCGCCTACCATCTATTCTGATCTGAACGCTGACAACTCCTCAACGTGTGTTAGAGACTTTGATGCCATCAGAAATGTGAAATATAATGAACGAAAGAAAGGACAGAATGTCACAACACAGAGAACAAACATTGCAGATGAGGTTCTATAAGTCATCTCCATGCTAAATAAATATCCATTTGTGCAGACTGTAGTCCACCATAAAGACCAAGTTTCATCTATCATTTCAGATAAACTAATTCTGGATCTTAAGCCCTTCCTTTCTCATGACTACTCTCACCCACTTGCAATAGACAGAACATTCAGTCTGGGACTTTTAGATGTCACTATCATCGTACACTAAAATCAGCAGTTGATGCAGAAAGACTCAGACACCATATGTCTATCTTCATGGGAACTTTGATGTTTCTCAAAGACACTTCCTATAAAACGTACAAAGGCTTTTTGGGGGGTATTTAGCGACTAACTGGAAAAAAGAGGTATACCGTATCGAAGTAAGAGTTTCAGAACGTGTAGAGTTAGGCAGTGATGATGAGAAGGCTCCGACGAAAGCAATAGAGCACTTTTTACGAGACGCAAGGTGTTTCTTGTGCATAAAACACTTAAAGGTCAATGGACTCATTTTATTTTGGGTTGTTACATCAATATTCGGTGACTATCAGGGACACTTCTGTTATACAATAGCACTGCATAAAGTATGACCAAAATGTATAAAATAAAATAATTATGTGAAACATTCTTTACATATACTACATGAATAATAGAGAGCTAGACGATTCCCATTCTCCAAATATGCATGTGATTTACGTGTGTGTGCAATCCCATGAAAAAATTCTGCAAAATACTCTTTTTAATTGTTGTTTAATTAAAAAACTCTGTAGCGTACATGACCTCTTCTTCTACACAGGGACACTCTGTAGCACAAACTAAACTGCATCTACAGCTATAGCATTTGCAGAGCTTTGACAGCCTTTGCAAATCTTAAAGTTGATTTTTTTTGGAGTAAAGAATGTAAAGTGGTTCATCGTCATTTGTCTGATACACATTTTTCCCGATCTTTTTTTACAATCTCAGCAATAGCTTTAGTGTGAACTTTGATGACGCCGTAAAATTATCATATTGAATGTGGCTAAAGCCTTATCTTCAATCTAGTACGATTTTACAGATTTTAAATATCCTATACTAGTGAACGGTCATACTGTATTTTATATCGACGCCCGTTCGAAGTGCAACTGGTGTGAAAAGGCAGAATATTTTACTATTAGGCTTCTAAAACTAATTGAGTATTCTCTGCTTAGATGATTCATAAGTACATTTATGAAACATTTCAATTATTAAGTTTGCAGACAGTTCAACTTGATCAACCTAAGCATATTTTCCCAACGAATCCTAAAAGTTATGAATAGTTCGGCAACTGTGTCTTTTAACCGACAATGTATTATAGTTTTCTATTAGTTTGTCCCTTTTTTCTTTCAAATATTCCATGAGCCATTTTAATTCGACTTCATTATCTAAGACTTTTTTCTTATGACATTCCAAAAAGATATTTGGGTGATTTGATGAAAGCGTTATAATATCTGTGTCACATTCATTAAGCTGAAGCACAGACATGATGTCCTGTTTTATTTCAAGAGTGCAAGTGACTGTAAGTGCCAATATGGGCACAGAAAAGAAAATCCTTAAATGAGCCATGTCTTTGCAGTCAGGCCTAAAATCTCATTAAGATGAAGCACAGACATGATGTCCTGTTTTATTTCAAAAGTGCAAGTGACTGTAAGTGCCAGTATGGGCACTGAAAAGAAAATCCTTAAATGAGCCATGTCTTTGCAGTCAGGCCTAAAATCTCATTAAGCTGAAGCACAGACATGATGTCCTGTTTTATTTCAAGAGTGCTAGTGACTGTAAGTGCCAATATGGTCACTGAAAAGAAACTCTTTTAATGAGCCATGTCTTTGCAATCAGGCCTAAAATCTCCCTCTCCCATTCTGATATACAGTGAGCCTCGTCAAAAACAATACAAGTACACCAATCATGAAAATTGTGCGCCATTTTGTCTTCAGCACAGATTCTGGTGAAGCAAAAAAGGATTGGTAGTCTCCTTGAGTTATACCTCAAGTATTCAAACAGTTTGGTATGGTTTTTAGAAGGTTATTGTCTGAACATAAAACATTATCATTTAAAACACAATAAATGTAGACATACAGACAAGACAGATGGGTTAACACAAAGAATAGCAGAAATAAATTGCTTTAAGTAAAGCCGCGTGACAGACATTTTTTTCGGATATAGACTTGTATTCAAAGAGAAACACTCGTTTCGGCAGATTTTAATAGTGTTGTAAGTCAAATACCGATAACTGTACTGAAATCTGCCGAATATATGTATTAGGTCATATATGAGGTCAGCATAAAGTAAAGGGTAATTGAATCTCAGGTCGAAATATCGTACTTGTCTCATAAATATACTAGTATCTCATTACATTACATGGCTTTTTGCTTGTTTTTGATCGAAACGCCTTTACTCAATTTTCATGTTTTGTTGTATTATACGCACTACAATTTCCCGTACTTCATTTGACATGGTGCATTTTTCATAATGAGCAGTATTTTTTCCGTTATATAATTATGGTGGTTGTTTGATAAGATGCAGACCAAAAAATGTGTTGATACACTAGAATAATCACTCAATAAAGTGCAACCATCTTCGTATGTAAAACAGCAATATTATATGCATTATAAATGACATATACATAATATAAGGTGCGTGCTGACTAAAAGTATCTATTAGGAAGAATTCAATGTCAAGTCTTTGGGGTCATACGTATGATGTTTTCTTCAGCAAGAAAATTACGGAAGGAAATGATGTCTTGTTAAGTCACCCTGTTATGCTCGGCTTGTCGTATTTTATGAAATTCTATGTCTCTGACATCTAAGTTTGCGCAGACTGTAGTTAAGGTTGTGACGTTTGTTATCTTTACCGACACCGTATGTTGTGTAGATGTTTACAATTTTACATTTAGTCTGGAAAAGATACCATATGATGAAGTTGAAAACGTTTGTTTTTCTGTTTACAGCATGCATCCTTTGTACTATGAAAGGTAATCTTGTTTTTATATTGTATTTAGGATATATAATTGAAACAAACGCTTTCAATTCAAGATTTAGTACTGCTTAATGATTATGACAAAACATCAAATTAAAAGGCTGCCATTGAGTCACTGTCATATTCTTTTAATTATTCGAGCAGGCACGATAAGTCTGACGCCCAACTATTTATGAAAATTATGTTTCAAAATAAATAAGTTGATTATGAAATGTAAAGTATTAATATGGCTACGAATTGGCAAATAGACACAGCGTCACAATTTTTTATTCATTAACGTATATGTTTAGTTGTTATGAGAAATTGCTCATTATTTGAGCTTTTTCACAACTAGTAGGTACCGGTTTTCACATATGACCGACTCGCTGGTAAATGAAGTAATTTCAGGTTTTGGTTTATCTACAACTTGTCGGTACAGGTTTCCAATAAGACCGACCCCACACCTGATGTGTAAAGTTATTTTAGATTTTGGGTTTTCTACAGCTTGTAGATACCCGGGTCTCCCGTATGACCGGCCCCCTGATGAGTGAGATTATTTTAGCGATTGGTTGATATAGCTAGAGCTTGTCGGCACCGGTTTCTAATATAGTCAACATCCTGATGAGTGAAGTTATTTAAGGTTTTAGTTAATTTACCAAAATTTACATCCAGTCAGTACCGATTTCCTGTATGACCGACCCCCTGATGAGAGAAATAAGTTTATTATTTTAGGTATTGATATAGCTACAGCTTGTCGGTGCCGGTTTCCAATACAGCCGACTACCTGATGAGTGAAGTTATTTTAAGTTTTAGTTTATTTACAGCAAGTCGGTACCGGTTTTCCATTTGACCGAGGAAGCTATTTTAAGTTTTGGTGGAGAAGTAAGTCGATCGTGTTTGGTGTTTTTTTACTATCTCAATGTACCGAATCATTGGATGATCATGAACTACAATTAATATTTTTGGAGTGTAAATGGGAGAACAGGTGATCAAACTTGCGTCTCCGAATGATGATAATTCCTGTGTATTACATCTAATTTACCATCCGCTCATGAGAAATATCAAACCAAGAACTTATTTATATTTATCACCATGGTAACAAAACTACTTTTCAGCCGACGCAGCGTTTAATCCGTGCCGGTATGGCGAACCATTGCATGGAGCATACTGCGGCCGAGGTGGTCATCCTTGCCCGACATTCTACGCCTGTAAAGTAGCACCGACCGATGCTTATGCTGTGTGTTGCCGTAGGTATTTATTTTTAGAATATTTACATGAGTTGTTCAATACAAGTCAGAAAGTTATTTTAATGTGCATTAGAATAACTACGTTAATACAGGTATCAATGACTGTTTACGGTGTCCCGCTACGTCCACTTTAGTAACACACTGACGCCCAAAGGGCGAATGTACGTTAACACAATGCAAAGACACGAAATTACGATGCGAGAACGCGAAATTAAGATGCAAAGGAACGGAATCGGGCTGTGAAGACGAACCATTAATATCACGCTATTGTGTTGTGCTGTTACTACCTCGCATCGTATCTTTGATCATCTTATTACATCTTATTTTAGTGGTTTTGGATCGTTTTATCGTACTTTCAACATTAGGGCGTCAGAGTGGAAGTTCTAAAGCCCTAACGGTACACCTTACCTTTTGATCGTTTTATCGTGCTTTTGCCGTCAGGGCTTAGGGGCGATGTTAAGAGATTAGGATGCAAAGTCAGGCTAAAGCTATGCTATGCATGCCATTAATATCAAACTTTAGCGTCGCATTGTCGCAGTTTAGCATCGATTCTTCACGTTTTTGCAACGTCTTCACGTTGTTTCGCCCTCGGTTTGAGTCGGCGGAGATACGATGCGATAGCGCAATATTAATAGCGCGTCTTCGAATAGTGTTTTCTTGTAGTCTGGATTACCTGCCCCTGACACTACGTTACGGGTCTACTAATCGTAGTATAGTAGACAGGGAACCAGACTATGTTTTCTTGATGTTCCAACGTAATTCCGAGTCCTCGCATCGTATGTGCGTGTTTTCGCAGCGTACTTTCGCCTTTGGAGCTCCTGAGCAGAACTACAATTTATGCCATAAATTAAAAGGTTATAGTTGGTTTGATAAAATCCACTGTGAGTAAGTTGTACAACATATACAACGTTGTGTCGGCTGTAAATACAACGTAATGAAATCTTTATCTACAACTGTGTAGTCACTTTGGTTTAAATGATTGCTTGGCTTCTTCATATCTTTTACAATGTCATATTGACGAGTCGTTCTGATAAACATTTGGAGAGGTTGTTAAGATGGGGGAGACAGAAAATCAATTCTAAAATGTCGGAGCTTGCAAATAGTCTAAAGAGATAAAAATTATTGAAAATTTTGTTTCAGCTAACTACTGTAAATCAGGAGTACCAGTGATGGACGCAAATGGAGACCCAGTACACTGTGGGCGAGGAGGAATGACGTGTCCTGACACCTATACATGTCAAATCGCCCCTAACGACGCTTGGGCTGTTTGCTGCCCAACTATATAGCCTGTCAGAAATTTAGTGTTCATACTGAGTGTCATGTCTGTTATTTGCTTAGATACAACCTTTTTGCGTTTCAAAGTTTATCAACATATCAAAAGATGAAATAAATACAACTGACATTACACACTGAAACGAGCCTGCGGTTTTGTTATTAAATTTTACACAAAAACAGTTATGCCTTGCCTAACAATAACGTGAGGTACAGTTTAAGTTTGTACACATTGCATTTGTAAAGCCTGTCAATTCAGCATCAAAATAAAGGGATCAAGCAATTGATCAAGAAACTCTTAAATAAATTATCATAGCCACATACTAACTTTATGGAAGTAGTGATTGCATAAGATCCTTACAAAGCTTTGTTAAATCCCATGAACAAGGACATATCAATTTTTTGTTTTATGTATGTAAAAAACAACAACAACAAAAACAACAACAACAACAAAAACATAATACAGCTACATAAGTGCACGAGCTGTAACATATAATTCGGTGTTTTTATAGGTCGTAACCTTTCAGTTACAGTGAGCTCGATTCTTAAAGGCATTTTTGGCATACAGGAGAAGGAATGCTCAATGTGGGGTTACTTCTTGAATGAATACAGGATTTTGTTTACGCTAGTATGTTTTTTTAAAATCAGTAAGGTACAGCGCCTAGATATTTTGTATGTAGCAATGTAGTTGTTAAGTTCTTCAAATCAAATATAACCACGAGTAGTTTTTATTGTGAAAATCGGTTACAAAATTTTAGGATGAACTTTTATCTTCACATACTTAACTTTGTCCTTGACCATCATATGTCCTTTACCTCTTAACTTACTGCTTTTTGCAGACATGTGTTGAAGTATTGCATACATGTCAATTTCATTGTCAACTTTACATTGATTTACTTCCTTTTTTTCTAATCTTCAGCATCAAATTGTGAACAACATGCATAATTTTGTTTGCACATTTAAACTTTTCAACTAAAAGAACTTGCCATTAAGTGAACAAATTTTGGATTCTGAATATGCTGTACTTTAGTTCAATGTCTTTCACTGGCCTGTTACGAGCAATGATACTCAGTTGAGCGATACAGGGTCATCATTGTCCTCTTGTTTTAGTTGATTTTTAGTACTTGTCGACATGATATAAAAACAACGACATTGTGCTGAGTAACTTACAATTTCTTGTAAACATGTATGCGAAGTGCTTATTCAGTTTCATTGGCGTCACATTATGGACATACCGTGTATGCATGCATTCAAGTTTGTGTCAACTATTTTCAATTCTGTGAAATAATGTTCTCTTGCATAATGAACATAAACAACGTTTTCAGTCTTTAAACTATGATCAAACCATTATTTAATGCTTAATACTGACATTTTAAATATTCAAGTTCCAGTGGGATTTGAACCCGCACCAAACAGCACCAACTGCGTCATCATTAGAGGGTGTCATCATTAGATTTAATGCTCGTGTTGTACAAAGAGTCTCAGACCTTCAGGAAAAAAACAGCACTAAGTTAAAATTGCATTTTCAGGAAGACATGAAACCACAGGCTCCGATGTTTAAAATATTAAAGTTGTCATCAACTGAAAGGAACCTAAGAATAATTCTAATTAAGCAGTACAAAGGATCTGCAAAGACGCGATCTCTGCAAAAAGTTTTTAAATTTCTTCCAGGAAGTAAAGATTAAAATAACTAATTTGTCTGTCAGTAAATAAGCTCCCGCATTATTTACTTTTATGCCCTCCTAGGGATGGCGTATTGTGTTTGGTCTGTCTGTCTGTGTGTTTGTCTTGTGGTCACAAGATATGTTTTAGCATATATGTTTTTAAAACATACCTGTTTTCCTGTTCACATGTTATGCTAAATCATGTATCATAAATTAATTTATCACTGAAGATTCATTTCTCCTTTAATTCTCCTTCTACCATCAACATTTAAGAAATAGAAGAAGGACTCCTACATGTTCATTGGGTAAGACATTGGATTCTTAGGAGGAATCATTATGAAGCACATCATGCTAGATCTATTTTGAAAGAGCTAGGCATTGAAAGTGAACTGGACTGATTTTGTGCAAAAGAAGCAGGAGAATTTTAATAGTTTTGATTGAAAGCAGCATTCTATAGATCTGGCCCACTTTCACAGAGTTCAGTTACTTTTTCTTTTGGTCTTGATTCATTTTTAAAACTAATACCTTACTTCTGGGAGCCATTTGTTTCTGAATCACCGAATTCACCCCAACCGCTCCCATTCATATGTTTCATCTTTTGACACAGGACTGATAACAGGACAGTGTATTGGGAAGTCTTTCAAGTAGGATTTAATTACTGTATGTTTTACATACTGAAATAGGACAAGTTCTGCTTGACATATCTGCTTGTATGTTACTCCTGCCACACGGTATGTTTTAGCAGATTTGAAAACATATCTGGTAAAACATATCGTGTGAACCCCACATAAGATACAAAACGATAACCTTGGAAAATATAAAGGAAGTAAAATATAAATGTTTTTGTCTCCATCATATGCTTATATTTTTTCTGATGTAATGGGTAAAAATATATACATCTATATATCATTATCTTAGGTACGAATTGAGTACAGCTGACGCACACTTAAATGTCAGATTCGCAAAATTTTATTCTTGTATTAAACAAGCTTTTTATAACAGGTTAGTTGAGAGAGAGACATACTTTCTACCGTGTTTTGTACTACTAGAGAGTATGATTTATTATACAAATTTACCTGGTCAAAACAACTTGATACAGCGTCGTTCTTTACTATCAGAAAACAAGAGCTGTCACTGTAAGAAGGCAATGCCCCCGAAAGGTGCTTTGACCTTTGAGCTGAGAACCAGTCATTCAGGGGTCAAGGTCAAATAAATATAGGTCAGTGGGAAGGTCTTATTCAAAGGGGGTTGTGTCCAAGTATGAAGTAATTCCATTTACTAATAAGAAAGTTATGGCCAATGGTAAAGTTTTTGGACAATTGGATCTTCAAGGTGAAGGTCATTAAGGGGTCAAGGTCAAACAATTATAGGTCAGTGGGAAGGGCTTGTCCAAAGGGGTTTTGTCTCCAAGAATGAAGTGTATCCACTTACTAATAAAGAAGTTATGGCCAAATATTAGTTTTTGGACAATTGGATATTCAGGGGTCAAGGTCAAATAATTAAAGGTCAGTGTGAAGGTCTTGACCAAAGGGTTGTTGTGTCCAAGTATGAAGTAAATCCACTTACTAATAAGGAAGTTATAGGCAATGTTGAAGTTTTTGGACAATTGGATCTTCAAGGTAAAGGTCATTCAGGGGTCAAGGTCAAACAAATATAGGTCAATGGGAAGGCCTTGTCCAAAGGGGCGTTGTCTCCAAGTATGAAGTGTATCCACTTAGTAATAAGAAAGTTATCGCCAATGTTAAAGTTTTCTGACGGACGGACGGACTGACGGACGGACAGTTCAAAAACTCTATGCCTCCCTTCGGGGGCATAAAATGTTAGACATTGCTGTCAGCTCGTACTTTGCAAATTGCATTTAACCAAACTTTTAATGTGTAAAATTATTACCTGTTTATCGTCTGCTTGGATTTGATAAAAAAAAACTACCGGATTATTATCTTTATGATAATGATGTTATTACATTGACGAGGAGGACGAGAAAATACAGTTGTTTTTTTCAGGCCGAAAAGAAGGTTTTTGCTAAAAATTAACGAATTCGAATATATGCCTGTTAACGCACTTGAAAACTTAGGCAACCCTCTGTACCACTGAGCCAAAGAATCAATGCAGGTCTGCAAAAAATATTTATGATGACGAATTGACTTTTTTCTGTAAAAAAGTATAGGATTTGGCAGTCAAGACGACCACCAATTTTGCTAACATATATCTTGAACTTAAAGATGCAAAACACAAGCAAAAATGCCCAGTCATAAGAAAAATTCTATCCAATGCTTATTGGGACATCGGTAGCTAAAACAAAGCCTTGGCTTACTAGTATTGAACCGACGAAATAGTTGGAATTTAAATTAATACTCATTGAAGCAGGTTTATATTCTCAAAGCCTACAGCCTCTGAATCTTACAGGTGCAACAAGATCTTCTATCTTTTATTTTGCATACTTGGACGATTAGTCGTGTATGAATAAAACGTGTGCGTAGAGAATCTTGCATCCAAAATAAACGAAAAATTAAGAATGAGTTTATATTGATCAAAAATGTTTTTCTCCGAACTTGAGATTTTATAACATTCACTTCAATTTAAAGCGATACGATCATTTTTTGAGGCAAAAAGAAACAACACTTTTTAACAAGAATTTTTTCAAGGGTCGATTTTTTTCTTTTTCTTTTCTTTTTTTAAATTTTGATTAAAATGATTGTGTCAAATGACTGTATATATACACATTATCATACAACTACCTTAGTATTCAGAAATATGAACAGAAGTATGAGAAATATAAGAGTAATCAAAACTGAGTTTAACTTGAAGTCATTTCGAAAACAGAGAATAAAATGAAGTCGACTGTTGAATACCTGGCAATCAAAATATATAGTGCGCATTGTCATTAAAAAACATTTGCCGAAACACTAAATTAAAACACTTAGTAAAATATGTAGTAAAAACTAAGCAAAACAATAAAGTTTAACACAGTCAGAACACTTGGTAAAATATTAGGTAAATTAATAGATTAAAAGTCCAAGTAAATCACTTAGTAAAAGACTAAATTAAAAACTAAGTAAAATACCGAAAGAAACACTAGATTAACATACCAGTAACCCACTAAGTGAAAAACGGAAATAAAACACTCAGAACAATAAATAAAACACTAAATACAATACTAAATTAAAATTCTTAGTAAAATATTCAAATTAAATACTAAGTTACACACTTAGTAAAACACTAAATGCAAATTACTATGTAAAACACGAAGTAAAATACTTCCTAAAATTACTAGTAAAACACTGAATTAAAGTACTAAGTAAAGCACTTAGTTTAAATTAAAATACTGAGTTGCACGACTAAGTACAGATAAATACTTAACTAAAACACTTTGTAAAACACTAATTGAAACACTATTAAAGAGCTTAATGAAAACACAAAATAATGAAAACAGGTCAAGAGCATCAGCTGAAAAAGGAAATCTCATTACAATACTTATAACAAAAGTAGATCAACAGATCTGCAAAGACGCGGTCTATAAACAATACACCAAATTTGATTCGGGCAATAGTAGTAGTACTAGTAGTAGTAGTAGTAGTAGTGGTGGTACTTATATAATAATAATAATAATAATAATAATAAAAGATGCGTTTATTTTCTAGTTCGAGAGAGAAACCAATCTTTTGATTTTGATTCAAAATAGGACTCAATCTTTATTTACTGCTGTTTTATTTTAATGCTGTACCTAGGAGACAAATAACTCTCATCAAAAAATGAAACATTCCTATTTCTCTTTATATCTGCATTATATAATAGTGAGGACATTTTCTAGAGCGAAGCAACGGACCCGACAACTTTCTGTCCATACAGTTTCTTTTGTAGCCAAACAGGAATCCATCCGATTATCAGAACAACAACGTCGATGCTGCGAATCCTTCTCTTCCGAAAATAAGTGTGATTGGCGGATAATTGTTGCTATATTGATTTAGCGGCAACATTAGGAGACGAACAATATGAAATTTATCAACCCTAAGCTGTTTGTCCCCCTCCACTCATTTAAATTCCAAAAGTAGCAAAATGTTAAAGATGTACGCGACCAAAATGGTCAAAAAATGCAGCCATTCAAATCACCATGGCGTGGAATCTAAGATGTTTAGATCAACGCCTGATTAATACCACAAATAACGTTTAAAGCGACTGATCTCAGCATAGCTGCCGATGCAAGAAGAAGCATATATTTATAAATATAGAAATTCTAGTTGTATTTGTAAATAACACATCAAAACTCAGTAATTGACCGATCTTTGTCACAAAAAACACTTTGGAATAAATAAGTTCTCCTCTGGGGTAGACCTATTGTTTTTGCCCTGTCTGTCTGTCCGTCGGTCACACTTCGTTTCTGTTCAATACCTAGAGTACCTTTTGACCTTTTTGCAGCTTTATTTGAAAAAAGGGGAAAAAAGAAAAGAAAAAGAAAGAAAAAAATGACACTTATCTTGAATAAATTTTACATTTTTATTTTCTGAGGAAAAATGTCGGCGACGATTAAAAACCTCATGGTAGTGGGTAAATCTTAAATAATATTTTCACACTGGAGAAACCCTGCAATCACACAGGCCATTAACGCCAGTTTAACGCTTGTCAAAAACTTTAATCAGGTGGTTAACCGCACCGAAAGTATCCTCAAGTGGCTGGAAATTATGATATATACACAATCGCAGTGAACCGTGCGAAAATAAACATTTAAATTACTACTTCAATTTACAAATCATTGAAAGTGTATTGCCAAAGCGGGAACTAAATTTGCAACTTTAAGTATGTGAGAGTCGTGGAAAAGTTTTTTTTTTTCCAAATTAACTGCAACGCTATATTTAAACACTATTTATGAACACTATTTAAGCTAAACGCTTAAAAATACTTTCTCCATTTTTATGATACGGCCTTCTGAAGAATGGTAAAAAAGAAGTCGGGTGTTTTACTAATGGTACACTAAACTGTAATAATTTAAGATTGTTTGAAACGCTATTTTGTGTGTAAATGTACCTCTGAGTTGGCTGCGGCGCGAGATGACAGAGGGTATGATACAGTTTAGCATGTAAGAAGCACACTGAGCGAGATATTTTTTTTTTCTAAATAATTATTTATACAGTCATAGACTTATGATGAGGTCAATATGTGCTTTGCAGACCTGTGAAAATGACCGATGACGTAGTCTGTGTTATATTATCATACCCTTCTGAAATGTAGGGTGTTAGGTTAAAGAGTGCGTAATAATTACACATTCGTGAAAATTATGCAGGTTTAATTACTGTTTGGGGGTGTTTTATCATTTTCACGGACCCGTGCGTGCAAAGGTCCCGACAATGAAATTGAGCGCATTCAAGTAGGGTATATAATATGAACAATTAATAGTTAACACTAATCAGAGACTACGTATCTATGCAGTATGTGATTGTCTTAAAAAATAATTTATCATCTATGTATACACATATTGGATCAATTTGTTCAAAAGATTTTAACCTATAACGATCTGGTCCAAGTGTTTCAAAGCGCTTTTCAATAGCTTTTTAACTCCCTAATATCTACCCCCTCTCCCACTCCCCCCCCACCCCCACCCCCCACTCCCGATAAAAAAGAAAAAAGAACTGGAGACTTGCCTTTGGTTTTGACAGAATATTAACAGAATATTTAAAATACAGCATAAAGAGTAAACTCATATATAACCGGCAATTCTTTACATGAAATCCCACGAGACAGCGCTACCAACCCAGTACCACTGTAACCACATGGCCTACGAGATTGCCATGCCGAACACTAAGTAGGATTTTCAACTTCAAAACGTAGTGCATTTAACCAACTGTTGCGCCCTCTGCATTCCAGTTCTATTTGCATCTAACTGATTTCATCTTTCTTTCTGTACCAAAAGAACTTCAGTCATGTTTTTACAAGATAATACTCACAGGTATACACGGGTTACGTTGTGTACTCAGTGACCTATGTCAACTTTCCTATGTAGCATCGAAAAAAAGCTGTTTTTATGTCCTGTTTATTGCTTAACAACAAAGTAATAATCTGTCTTTATGTGAACACTGGAGATATCAGTTCTCTTAAACTACGTTTTATTAGATGAAAATGTTGTGGGGTTTGTAAATAGTAAAGTAATTAATTATTTTATTGATAAAACTCAGCATTAATTGAATAGGTTTGGAGTAATTAAGTACAATTTTTTTGGTGTATTTTAAAGCATTTTGGGTCAATTTAAACTATATAATTGTTCCCAAAAAAGACAGCAGGGGGCATGGGAAAAAAATCAAAAAGGTTCTCACAGGTTTTATTTAGCAGTTGTTTGTAACAATTTACTAAAACAAACGTTTTTTTTTATTTGGTTGAGAAATGAATTCATATTGAGAGTTGAAATGAAAAGTTTAAACGTTTTCTTTTCTTTCTTTGTTTTACAAGCAACAACATACAAATGCAGTTGAGAAATGAGAATTACAATAAAAGCCGTGGAAAAAAATTAATATCCGAAATAAAAATAGTTTTTTTGTGTGCTTTTTTACGTTCCCAATCATTTAGAAGAACCTGTATGAAGACAAAAAAACAACAACAACAACATTTCAGCTTATAATTTTCAAATATATGATCTAGAAATTTCTCCCCAGTTACGGGCCAAAACTTATGTCTTGAAGGAAGTTTTTTAGGTATATGCATCTTATGGATAAAGGAACTGTAATTGGTTTACAATTTTGATATTTGATAATAGTTTTGAACTATAAAAATTACATTAAATGCACTGAATACAAATCAATCATGCACTTTTCGATAAAGACATATTTTAATAACCATTTTAAAGGTTTGCGCACATTTTGTTGAATCATTTCAAAGCATACAATATTATAATTCTGCATTAGAAAAAAAACATTATAATTTATGGTCAAGGTATTTGTAGCACTAGATAAATAAATTTAAAAACCTTATAACGCGGCGAATTCTGCGAGATTTGCCAGAGTGATGTATTTAAAAAAGAAATAGTTATATTATAAATAAGTTATCCTCTGGGGTAGACATATTGTTTTTGCCCTGTCCGTCTGTCCGTCGGTCACACTTCGTTTCTGTTCAATACCTAGAGTACCTTTTGACCTAGAGTCTGCAAACTTCACAGGATGATTTCCCTTATCGAGTTACAGAAGCCTATTGTTTTTGGGGTATGTAGATCAAAGGTTAAGATCACAGTGAGCAAAGATTCTTGAAACTTCATATAGTGATTATGCTTAATAAATGAAAAAAGCCTATTGATTTTGGGGTCAGCCAGTCAAAGGTCAAGAACACAGTGATCTTTAACTTGAAAATGGTTTCCGCTCAATAAATTGAGTTTCATTTGACCCAGAGTCTTCAAACTTAATAGAATGATTATCCTTAATTAACAAGTAAAAGAAGTCTATGGATTTTGGGGTCAGCCGATCAAAGGTCAAGGTCACAGTGATCTTCAACTTGAAAATGGTTTCCGCTCAATAACTTGTGTTCTATTTTACCCAGAGTCTTCAAACTTCATAGGATGATTTTTCTGTTAAGTAAAAGAAGCTTATTGTTTTTTGAGATCAGCTGATCGAAGGTCAAGGTCACAGTGACCTTAAATACGAAAATGGTTTCCGCTCAATAACTAGAGTTCTGTTTAATTCAGTGTCTTCAAACTTAATAGTATGATTGTCTTTGTTGAGTAGAAGAAGCATATTGATTCTGGGGTCAACTGATCAAAGGTCAAGGCCAAGTGGCCTTATGTGTTAAATTGGTTAATCTTCAATAATTAGAGTTATATTTGACCTAGCGTCTTCAAACTTCATAAGATGATTGTCCTTGAGTTACAGAAGCCTATTGTTTGGGGGTCTGTAGGTCAAAGGCCAAGGTCACATTCACTTAAATGTAAAAAAAAAATTCTCCGATCAATACCTCGAGTGCCATTTCAGCCAGACTGTTGAACCCTTTGTTTTTGCAGTGTCAGTTGTTCATCTGTCGCACTTTGTTTCCATTTGATAAGTAGAGTATCTTTTGACCTGAAACCTTCAAACTTTATATGATACTTTATTATATTTTCTCCATTGAGGTCACTACGACAAAAGGCAAGGTCACTTACAATTAGATTTGAAATTCCTTTCAGTCAATAATGTGCATATTTTTTTGAGTGACCTCAAAACTATTTTTTCGCGCTTAAAAAACTGGAGCACGTTTTGGCATACAGGCTTCAAAAACTAAGTACTCCTTGTTATACCACGGCCTTTTTCCAACACACTCATTCCTATTTTCAAGTTCACAAGTCTCTTCCTCCTGCTAGCTGACCTCTGTCATTTCTTTTGTGCCCCTGTTTCAATGATGCGCTGGGGTAGACATGCGTTTTTTAACAAAAACATCTAGTTTTCATATATTTAATAATATATATATTTTACCCCGTAAGTCAAGGGGTAGAAACCTTCATATTGTTCCTGCCAGCACAGTTATGTAGCTTATCCCAGACCATTTTCCTCAATTTAGGGTCAGGGTTCGAATGCCGCTTTGATTTTTTCTCCCGCTTTCAAGCCGTATAGAAGTATAAACAACATACGTTTCTATTGCTTTAACTTGTATTTAATTTTGAGGAAAACTAATTGGTCAGTAACTTTAATGCGGCTTTAGGAAAAGCAACAAAAGCAAAAAATTGCTTACAAAAACTAAATAAGCTTTGACTGATATGTAAATGCATAAAGGTTAGAGATAGGTTGTTATCGTAGGCATTTAGATAACCTGTTAAGAAAACAAGAGGGCCATGATGGCCCTGAATCACTAACCTGAATACTATTGCTTTGGGTCTGCTGTTGAGCAAACACCAGAAGCTTTTTAATGTTCTCCCTATATAAATCTAAATGAATTCAAGTTACCTCCATAAAAAGACAATTTTCTTCAAAGGGCAACTTGGTACAGGACCTTTTGCCAATGATCTATGCAAAATATTTAATTTCTAGGCCTTTTTGTTTCAGACAAGAAAATTTTATAAGGTTTCCCCTTTTTAAGCCTATGTTAAATCACAGCAAATGAGTTCAGCTATTTCACTGATGCTCCATGCAAAGTCCAATGCCTTGTGGTTTCAGACAAGAAGATTATATAAGGTTTTCCCTATATAACCATATGTAAAATAAATTGACCCCCGAGATAGGGCCAATTTTGACCCAAGGGGTATAATTTGAACAAACTTAATAGAGGACCTCTAGCTGATGTTCTTTGTTAAATATCTAAGTTCTAGGCATTGTGGATTTAGACATGAAAGTTTTTTTGAAGTCTTCCCTTTAAAGGCCTTTTTAAAATCAATTTACCCCCGGGGCCAGGCCATTCAAGACCATCGGGGCTTAATTTGAACAGTCTTGGTAGAGGACCTTCAATTGATGTTCCATGCAAAAAATTTAAGTTCTGTTTTAAATCAAGCGACCCGCCCGGAGCAGGGCCAAATTTGACCAAGGGAAATAATTTGAACAAATGTGGTTGAGGAAGTCAAGCCAATGCTCGATACAACGTATCCTAATTCTTGGCTTTGTAATTTCAGATAAGAATTTTCTTTAGGTTTTCTCTATGTAAGTATATGTTAAATCAAGTGACACACCCACCGGGTAGATCGTATTTTGACCAAAGGGACATAATTTGAACAAATTTGGTTGTGGACCTCAAGCTAATATTCAATGCAAAATATCTAGGCCTTCTAGTTTCAGACAAGAGGATTTTTAAGGGTTTTTCCTATACATGTATAAGCATATGTAAAATCAATTGATCCCCGGGGCAGGGACAGTTTTTGTCCCAGGTATATTTTTAACAAACCTGGTAGAGAACCTCTAGCTTATGCTCTATGCAAAATTGTCAAACTCTTGGCCTTGAGGTGTTTAGACAAGAAGAAGTTTTTTAAATCCTATTTAAGCCTTTTTAAAATCATGTGACACCCTCCCCCACCTTGGGACAGGCTAATTATTATTAATTATCCAAGCGCCATTTTTTTAACAATCTAAGTAGAGGACCTCCAGATGATGCTCTATTCAAAAAGATATAGGTCTTAAATTTATGGTTTCTCACAATTAGGACCCCCACATGGTGGAGTCAGTTTTGACCTTATACACATAATTTGAATTAACTAGGTAGAAGACCTCTAGCTCACGCTCTATGCAAATTGTCTTAGTTCTAGGTTATGTGGTTTCAGACAAGAAGAATTTTAAGTCTTCCCTATGTAAACCTATGTGAAGTCAAGTGACCCCGGGGCCGGACAATTAATGACTCCTGGAGAATAATTTGAATAACCTTGGCAGAGGAGCTTAACCTGATGCTTCATATAAAAATCCTTAGCTCTTGGCTTTGTTGTTTCAGACAAGAAGATTTTTTAAGGTTTTGCCTATATAAGTCTATTAAAATCTAGTGATCTCTGGGGAAGGGCCTATTTTGACCCAATCGGGATAATTTGAACAAACTTGGTAGAGGACCTCTAGCTAATGCTCTATTAAAAATATCTAAGTTCTAGCCTTTGTGGTTTCAGACAAGACATTTTTAAGTTTTTCCCTATATAAGCTATATAAGCCTATGTAAAATCAATTGACACTCGGTGCAGGGCCATTTTTGTCCCAAGGAGTTTAACTTGAACAAACTTGGTAGAGGTCTACCAGACAATGCTACATACAAAATCTTAAGGCTTAGGGCCTTGTGGTTTAAGACAAGAAAATTTTCAAAGTTTTTTTCTTTACTTTTGCCGTAGCAACCAGAGTTCTTGATGGAATTCAATTCTTTGAACAACTTTGGTAGACCTTCATGGAATTTTCCTGGCATGTTTCGTAAAAGTTGGCTCAGTGGTACAGATGGAGAATCGTTCAAGTCAAATTTTTGACGAGGCACGACGCACACTGCACGACGCACGATGCACGCCAACGGACGCCGGACAATCAATGACCACAAAAGCTCACCCTTGAAGACTTCGTGCTCAAGTGAGTTAAAAATCAATAAATTGTGTTGTAAAGGAAAACATTTACGATTTTCTTAACAGTAAATTCACCGCTCCTCATTTTGATTATAATCTTGTTTAAATAAAGATTTCTAGTACTTTTTTTTCAAATTATATAAATGGGGTGCACATTGAGCTTGATTTAAGTACAACTTCATATGACCGAGAATTTAGCCTTGTAAGTGCCTACTTTCATCGAATAAGTAGGTCGCGTTGTAACTTGAGAGGTTGAATATTTCTGGCTTGGATGCAATGCTTCAATTGTATTGTCTATGCCAGTTCAGCAGGATGCACACGCGGAATATAACAATGTTTTATGTGATATTAGTGGTTGTATCATGGGCTGCTTTAGCAGTAGGACAGTTATACCCGGTAAGTAAGACTTTTATGATTTTTTTTGACTTTCTTGCTCGGATTAAAGAAAACATAGAGCTCACCACGGACTGAGTTCCTACGGAGCACTATATTACGTAATTATGTCATGCAGATAGTTCCCGAAAGCTGTATATTTGTAAATGTGTAAATATTAAGTAGTGTCATTTTTAGACTTAACCGATAGGACACTGGAAAAGTACTTTCGTGAAACAATCGCCTAAGGCCAGTTTTTCGAAGTCAATATCATACTACGCAGTTGAAAGATGAGGACAGCTGCGCATATTGTATATTTTGAAATGCATAGGTTTTAGATTTTTGAACTTGTATCTTTGGGATCGTGAGTTTGAATATGTGACCGGTACATAACTCCACAACACTTGCAAAAATAAAGTTGTTTCGTACATTATAAAAGAGGAAAAGAAATGTCACCGTGTTGGTCGGTCGGTACAACACCCGGGTTTTCACCTATTTCTGTCAGCTCCTCTCGCACAACCGAGAAGATGATAACCAAACTAGGAACATATAAAGTAACTGCAATAGTTCGAGGTTAGAGTTACCGAAACACTGATGTATGCGGAGCATTTTCCAAGATCCGTTCTAAATATTACGATTTTTTTGGTCTATATTTTTCATGCGAGTTTTTGAATCTTGACAGTCCAATTATACTAGTTCTAAATGAGTCCGTCTCTTTCTCATTCCTGCATTTAATTGATCGTTTAATCCGAGGACTGCATTTTCACACCCGCAATGGATGTCACCACTTTTTTATAGATGAGATTTACAGAGCATCCATAGATGTGTGATTTGTACAAAATACTGTATAGAGACTTAGTTTAAGTAAGAAAAAATGCAAATTTTATCAAATAGTTTTGTTTTACCTGTAGATTGTTGTTTTGAATCACTAAAACACTTTTTCTTCTCAGTACTTTTACATCTGATATAGATTTTATCACGATATTGACTTGAAATGAATAGATTTTATCAAGATATTGACTTGAAATGAATAGATTTTATCAAGATATTGACTTGAAATGATTTTTTTATACTTCGCTGTTAATCGAAATATTTTCCATACGTATTCTTTTGTAAATGTCGGCTATGAATTTGTTGATACTATTTCATGCCGAAAAAATGTAAGTTACGTTACATTACGTTATATTACGTTGCGTTAAGTTAGTGACGTTAAGTTATGTTATCTATGTTTTAAAAGATGCTCATAATAAGATCTTAAAATAGACGTAGTAGACTGGTAATTCAAGTGTTGCAAGTTGGATCCTCCTCTCCTTCAGTAACATTACTAGTTGTCTTTCGGATCAGACGTGAAACCGAAGTTCCAAGTATGAGTGCTATACATTGAACATGTAAAAGAACCAGGGGTATCTGTGGAATAGGATGCATTCTGTTGCACTAAATTAACATAACTCTGCAAGAGGCGGCGGTCATATGACGATAAATAAACTAATAAACGATACCACTAGATAAAGCGAATTCATTATGACGATGAGAAGGTCAAATAAAATGTGTTGAGAAAAAAATCAGAATAGTTATCTGTCAATTGGTGATAATACATCCAAACTGTACTTTCATTTTCTGAACGAAGGGAACAGTATTTGATAACTGAACAAGATTGGTGAACTTTACTATAAAAAAGAAAGTGACTTGTCAAAGGTTTGTGTGTGTGTGTGTGTGTCTTTGTCTTTTCTTCAGACGTTTTAATGAATACCTTTTTGTATATAAAATGTGTACACTATATAACCTGAACGATATTGCAAATATAACGATGCAACGACATTTTTAATTAACTTACCCGTGTTTAAGCATATGAAATAAGTATTGAAATCAATGGTATCGTCTTATTCGAGATTAACGATTATCCAAGCCACTGAGTTTCCTCTGTACTTTCTGTTTCAGTTTATATGAAAAAAAATTGCACGAGTTCCACATCCGTTGTATGTGCAGCATCTGCCGTTCAAATATACAGTATATACCAAAAAAAAAAAAAAAAAAAAAAAACACACACACAAAAAAAACAAAAAAACAAACAACAACAACAAAAACCAATATATAAAAAAAACATAGATGTACGCACATATAGAAGGGGATATCCGCCATTTCACACATTATTGTATTTGTTATTTCAATATGCCAATTTCTTTTCAACGCTGCCAATTCATTTCCCATGTTGCGTTTTAGAAGTGCATTATCCATATTTGTATGTAAATTCTGATATTTTAATTATAACACTTCTTATGTTGCAACCATTGAAAACTTGTATGATTTTTATAATTCTGTCATAAGAATTCATATGCAAATATTTTTTATAATAATTAACCATTTGATTTGCTTACTATGCCAATAATATGAAAATCGTTGAGTTATAATTAATCTAATGTATTTTATATGCAATTATTTGAATTATCATTAAGAATGTATTTTGCTAACTTTCTAAAACCATTATCAAACATATATTCGTTTCCAGAAAGTTATGCATATAAAGTCCAACATTATCTAACATATAATCGTCCTCATAAAAATGATTGCAACAAAATACGATTGTTCTCGTAATAATTTTGACATTATAAATCGAAGTCGAGAACCAGACCGCATTTTTAAGAAAAAATAACCGCTCCCTCCCCGGTGTAACGTCCATTTCTACCTCGCGGGAATATACAACCACAAGATACACGAGGAGAGAACGAAGTCACCACCGCGTTGGAGGTTTGACTGTTGCTTTGTGTTTTGACACCAAGGGTCATCATTTAAATGTTCAGAATTAGCTTTAATTTGGGAATGCAACATCTTTATCACTATCAATATCACAACGACGTTTGCGGACTTATTTTCTTTGTATAAACTATTGTCGACACCAGTATGTGGAGCGTTTATTATTTTTACCGTTTTTACCAGTTATTCCCCTTTACTTAAAATGGCCCATTTTAGCGCAAAGAAACGAGTTTTGCTTGTCAACATTTAACTGCAACGACTAAAGTGTCATGCATATGACCAAATCAAAATAAATTTGAAAATAGGAATAAGAAGTTTATCAATGTCATTTTAAGCATATAGATAAAACGTTAAGCATATAGATAAAACGAGAAAGTTAGCGAAATAAATTCTTAAAAATAATTAAAATTAAAGTCCATTACATTAATTTTAACTCGACGATTTTCATATTATGGCACATTTAGCAATTTCAGCACTTAATTATCATTAAAATATCTGCATATGAATTCTTATGACTGAATTATAAAAGTCATACTAGTTTTCAATGGTTGCAACATTAAAAGTAGTGTTATAATTAAAATATCGCAATTTACATAGCCGTTCAGACAAAAAAAAAGGTAAAAGGATAACAATTATCTAGGTATCTTGAAGTTTGTTAACACAGACATAGCTTGAGTATATACCAACGGATTTTGCACCTGCTAGCGAGATGCTTGCAACAGGCTAGACAAATTACATTATAAATTGCACATCGAGACAACAAGATATATTGAATAACTTAAAGCAAAAGCTAGCTCATTCGAAATTATTTCAAGAGTTAAAAAAGGAAAATACAAAAATGTATCACAAATTTTTAAAGGACTTCATTATTTTCGTGCAAATATAATAAAAATCTCAATTGTTTTTATAGTTATCAGAAGTTATCAGGTTAATTAGCTTTAACATATTAAGTAATGTCCTTGAATCAATTAAGTATTGTCAGTGTTAAACACTGGACAGCATAAAAGATAGTAACGTTCGTCTCCTTGTCCCGTACTTCTCTTAACATTGTAATTTTACTGCAATTATCTTGGACTTACTGTAATTATCTTAGACTTACTACACATTGGACTTACTACAATTACTTAAGACTTACTACAATTATCTTGGACTTACTGTAATTATCTTTGACTTACTGTAATTATCTTTGACTTACTGTAATTATCTTTGACTTACTGTAATTATCTTTGACTTACTGTAATTATCTTTGACTTACTGTAATTATCTTTGACTTACTGTAATTATCTTTGACTTACTGTAATGATCTTGGACTTAATGTAATTATCCTGGACTTACTGTAATTATCTTGGACTTACCGTAATTATCTTGGACTTACTGTAATGATCTTGGACTTAATGTAATTATCTTGGACTTAATGTAATTATCTGCAACTTACTCTTATTATCGTGGACTGAGGACGTGATAGAAAAAAAATGTTTACCTGCATATTTTGGGAGCAAACTCAAAATTAAGGGATAAAAAATTAAGTCGGAGTAGTGATGTTGAACAACTAGATAGATCAGTTTTGATTTTTTCCTAAGAGAGTTATATCATATTGATCCGTAAAGCTCTAGTCAATATCAATCATAATCATCGGTTCCAGGCCACAACATTGAAATTGTCTTAAATGAAACACTTGGCAGAACATTGTTGAGAAAGTCATACTGAATTGAAATATGAACGCCAGCCGTTTGATAGTTCGTGTCATTACGATTGTCTGATTAAAAGAATAAATTTGAACTGTATGAAATTGCTAACGTTTAGAAGTACGAAAAGAATGAATTCAGTGGTAAGAATAGCAGACGATATTTTTTCAGTTTGAATTCTTATGATTACAAAGAGAAGTATAGTCTGACGTTTGTTTCAATGTCAAGCATCTTTTTATTCTAAGCATTGAAAACCCGTACCTATTGTTTTAAAATTTTCACTGGTAGTCGCTGAATTAGTAATTTGATTAAAAATCATTATAGCCATTTGGCCAATCGTATAGTCTTCGGCTTTGGGGCCAATACAAATTCTCGCACAAATAATATGGTCTATATCAAACCCAAATGTGATTATACATTTTATTCATTATTTTCGGTCTGCTAACCCTTGTTTGCAGTATTACTTTATTGACTAGATATAAGCATAAGTGGTTAAATTTTGAAAGTTATGTTCGTAAAACAGATCTAGTTTATATAGAGCAGATCAAGACCCTTTGTTTCGTATTTTCTTCGAAAATTACCTTCTCTTACTGTTTTCATCCGCCATCTTGGTGTGTCTTTGCCGGATCACGGAAAGTCCGTGCCGGCGCACGTATACGACAGTGTATTATGAAACAAACTAAAAAGTATTATCTCGCAACATTCCTGTTAAATGAATCCAGTAAACAAATTCTGGTTCGTGAGAAAATACACAACATTTGATAAATGAGCTGTATCTGGTAAACAGGAGATTGCTTTTCCCGGAAGTAAACATAAACTTTGTCTGTAATGTTTGGGTTGAGCAAGAAAAACAGGGACTAAGATCATTCCAACGTAGCTTCCAACTGCAATTATTTTTTCTTTGTTTTTTTTCTAAATAAATTTCCTTTCTCGCTGTATGAACGGAACCCTCAAAGAAAATAAGGAAAAAATGCTTATGGGTCGTGACTAACTGAGGCACAGCTTTTCCCAATAGATAGACACTACATATGCACATAACTTAGACTTTGTTCAAGTTGACCCTTGAATAACAATTATCTAACCATCTGAATAGATTAAGAAGTAGAGAAAAGTACGACCACTTATCACATAAACAAACGTTCACAAAATATTTCCTTCATGATGGAGCTCTAGGTCTGTAAGTAGTTTCAAATGCAATCTGCTTATGAAACACATTTAATACAATGTCATTCAACAAGTAGGTCACTTAATTAATTTTGCGGACAGGGGTTGCAAAATATAACATTTGTAGAGTATTGCAGTAAGTATGAAAGGCCTTTGAAAGAAATGTATAGAATGTGTAGAAGTTCATTGAAAACTTCAGTATCGTTATATGTTAACTGTGAAAATAAAGCATTTGTATTAAACATTTGAACGATAAACATTCATTGCTGTTCAAAGTGTACCTCATGCTATCTCTAACTTTCCATGTTGGTGTTATTAAGGTAATGCTTCACAGTAAAAATTAGTTTTCTTTTACACCGTATTGTCGTATTGTACCTTCAGCCACCAAGGATCTACTCTCTGCACATCAGATCTGATATCCAGTTCCGATTCGCAACCACCCTGGTGACTAGCCGGGTTGCCAACCCCGCCAACTACTCTCAGGAGACGGTTTTCGAGTTCATCTTACCAGAGGAAGCCTTCATCTCAAACTTCACACTGTATATACTTGTGTTAACCTTTACTGGCTTTATTACCCTAGTTATTTAGTTCATTGTTGCTTTCATAAGTCTTGTAAAAGGTATTTTTATTTTTTTAAGAGAACATTTTTAAATAAAGGGCAATATGAAATAGATTGGATGTATTGCCCTTGTGAATACATAATTCTTCAGTCAACATTTGCAACACAAATTAAATAGCCACCATGGAGCCTAGAAGTCCAACGTTCTGTTTGTTGAGCCACAATAAATGGACTTGTGATACGCAAACTATTAAAGTATCTAGTGTTATACTTAGACAAATACAAAAATTCTTTTATTATGAACAAGGAATATATATAGTCTTTTGACAATAAAGAAAGCGACAAAGTGTAATCAGTTTAAAAATCTAATATGTGGCTTTGTTTCATTTGTTTCTGGTGTATTGCATTTATCCATTCATTAATCCATTCCAGTGAGATAGACGGAGAGATTTATCCTGGCATAGTGAAGGACAAAGATGAGGCAAAGAAAGAATACGAGAAAGCAAAGAAAAGGGGAAAGACAACTGGACTTGTTAGTCAAAAGTAAATATTAAACATGTTCTACTTTCCTTTCTTTCTCACACGAAACCTTTGTAAAAGAAGAAAAAAAATCTAACCATGAATTCAACTTTCGTCAAATTTTATAAGCGGACATTCTTTGAACCAATTGCCTGTCTGTTACATTAAATCTAAGCACTGGATGTGAGCTGTTTTTGAAAATAATGTTCTGATGTTATCAAATATATATTTTTTGCTTTATAAAGCTAATTTCTTCAGGCAGTCCCTGCATATCAGCAGTGTAGTTAAATGTTCCCACGTTAGAGAAGACGTGAACTGCTGTGCATGAGTACATACACTTATATATTTATCGCTTCTCAGTTTATATACATATTTGTTTTCAGACCAAGGGAAACCAGAAAATTCAAAGTCCAAGTTTCTGTTGCAGCTTTTAGTAAAAGCACATTTAACTTGACCTATCAAGAAGTATTGAAGAGGGTGAGAGGATCTTATGAGCACAGAATTTTTGTTACACCAGGATATCCCGTAGATGATATTCAGGCAAGTAACCATACATTTATTGTAACGCAATTATACCCTAAAGAAAATATTCAGAAGAAAACCTACAGGATTCTGGTTAATTCATTATACCAGATGATATTCAGGCAAGTAATAATACGGTTATTGTAACGCCATGATACCCTATAAAAATATTCAGAAAAAACCTAGAGGATTCTGGTTAATCCATAATACCAGATGATATTCAGGCTGGTAACTATACGGTTATTGTAACTCCATGATACCCTATAGAAAATATTCAGAAAAAAATCCTGGAGGATTCTGTTCAATCCATAATACCAGATGATATTCAGGCAGGTAACTATACGGTTATTGTAAATCCGTGATACCCTTTAGAAAATATTCAGAAGAAAACCTAGAGGATTCTGGTTAATCCATGAAACCAGATGATATTCAGGCAGGTAACTATACGGTTATTGTAAGGCCATGATGCCCGATATAAAGAATTTTAGGCACATTACCAGTGGATTTTTGTTACACAATTATACCAGGTATATGATATTCAGGCAGGTAACTATACGGTTATTGTAACGCCATGTTGCCATATAGAGATATTTAGGCACATAACTAGAGGATTTTGGGTTATTCCATTATACTAGTTAGATGATATTACAGCAAGTAGCTATACGGTTATTGTAACGCCATGGTGTCTTATAGAAGATATGTAGGCAAATAACTAGAGGATTAGGCAAGTAACCATACGGTTATTTTAACCCCATGATACCCAGTGGAAGGTATTCAGGCAAATAAGAAGAACATTCTGGTTAATCCATAATATCAGTTACATGATATTAAGGCAGATAACCTTACGGTTATTGTTTTTAAATGCCAATATCTTACGAATAGATAATACTCATGCAAGTAATCACTAAATTTCTGTTTATTAGCAATTTATCATAAATGCTGTTCATGCAAGTAAATTTAGGGTTTTCGTAACTCTATGATACCTTGTTTCAGATATTCAGCAAGTGACGGTAGTTTTTTTCCATGCCCGAATGATGATATTTAGGCAAGTAACCATAGTGTTTTCCACGCCTCGGGAGAGTTTTTTGAATTGCTAGGATACCCTATAGAAAATATTCAAGTTACTGTAGCATTTTTTTAAATCCATAATACCACATAATAGTCGTGTGTTTTATTTCAGATAAGCGTTGCCATTCAAGAATCACGTGATATTACCAAACTGTTGGTCCCACCAGTCAAAGAACTCAACGCGTTACTGACAGCTGAAGAAGACTTAATGGGTACGAACGATTCCTCTTCAATGCAACAATAACTTAATTATGCTTCTTAGATATTATTTTATCTTTTTCAATACAGACTGAGATGAAATAACGGCTGATGAAATAAACATCAATCAAAAATGCGTGTAGCGAAGAAGCAACGCTGTAAAAATGATAGATATGATTCCAGATTGCCAGCCAAATGCACATTTAAGTAGTTATAAATTGATTCGCGATCTTTGTTTCCTCCTGAAGATTTGTTTTGATGTCCATTAACGTATGATTAAGGCATAATCAGAACCTGTCATACAGATTTCACGTAAGGCGAACATTGACCTTTTTATGCAGATTTTATGATAATGAACACTGCCTGCAACATTTATTTTTTTCACCAGCTATTTTTCAGATAACGAAATTGCAGTCATAACTAGACCCTCTAAGAGGAGTGCGATCATTAACTATGCTTTAGTTAAATCCGACCAGGGCTCAGATGGACTGTCAGGAAAATTTGTGGTGCAATATGACATAGAAAGATCATTAGACGGAGGCGATTTATTGGTATGGAATCATGGATATCGACCAAACCTCCACACAAAATTACTTCCCCTGTCGTATAAATTAAGTCTGCCTCATTTCTTAAGTACTTGTATAAACTATTTTTAGAGATGTATTCTTATCCCTTTCTTTGATTTTTAGACTTCTTATAAAGCTTTATTGATGTTAAAAATGAAAAATAAGATAAATATGCAAAGGCTATTATCTTGTTTATTTACTTGCGTAGTGGTAGCGATAAATGTAAAGTAAGGGAAGTAACTGCTTTATGGAGGTCTTGACATCTACTTGAAACATATACAAAGGGCTTTTATCACTTTCTTAGACCAAAATACTATATAACAAAAAATCAATGATAAATTGTTATTTTAGCCACTTTTTTTAGCAACGTAATCTTTGAATCTGTACGAAGCTTTTCTTCTACACTATAAACAGTTTGTATTGTACTTTTTCTTTTTTTATTTCATTCAACAATAAACATGACTTAGCTGTTATGATATATATATTGTATGAGGTAAAGGTTTTCACATTCATTTGCTAAAAGATATCAATGAATAACGCAAAATCGCTTTTCTTCCTCAGCCAGTGAAATAAATACCTTGAGATGACATACGAAAACCCAAAATAAATACATAGATAATATTTTTAATTCAGCTATTTACGTACTTATCAAATTTATGTTATGTTTCATTCAATGCAGATAATTTTTTAGTTATTTTCAATTTCAGGTTGTCAATGGATACTTTGTACATTTCCTTGCACCAGATGTTAAAAAGGCCATTCCCAAAGACGTGCTGTTTATTTTAGACGTCAGTGGTTCGATGAGTGGAAGGAAAATAGAACAACTGAAGGTTTTCTCATTGATTGCTCTTTTTCTAGGCATAACTAATCATTATCTCGAAATTATTCGAGTATTTAATCATGAAATAAAAACATGCTTTTGCAAACACACGTGCACATCCGTAAATTTACTTTCTCATGACACAATTTTACATCGTGGCACAGCATTAAGATATAGTAAATTTGTGATTTCCAAAACTTAATAATAACATTTTTTCTTCATTTTTTACAGTGTATCCTATTACCTTCATGTAAGCCTTTTCATTAGAATACAGATGAACCATGAATATTTGTAACGTCAGTGTCACATTCGTAAATGTTTCTAATGACGTTGAGCTGCGCCTGTAAGATTGGGCTTTCTTATGACTGTAAATGTATGCTATGTATCGGGTCAAATTATAGCAAAATTAAATACCGACTCTAAGATTTTAAATTAATAAGATAAAGCCATAGTTCTATTTCTAAAATTCTACGGTGCTGTGAATTGGTTGCAAAATGTGCATAGTGACGTGCTATTGCTATCTGTAGATATTGATAAGTGTTTGGAGGGGAAAACTGTAGCCACACTTATAGGACTTTCCAGGATCATACCCTGTGTATTGGTAAAAAGCATATAAAATATCATGCTACTGCTATGGGTAGTTGTTGAGAAATATCCAACTTGCCGAAAGAGATTAACCTTTTTTCTAAGTGTATAAAGGGAAGATTACCAAAAAAAGTATCTTCTGCTATTTTTGTTATTTTTGACAATTATCTCATAAGAGCCATCGACCGCGGTCTTATGATAATATACAGGCATGAGAAAAATTGTGTTTTGATTAAAAGGATGCCATGTACAGTGTGTTAGACGAACTTCAAGAAGGGGATAGATTCAACATTATCACGTTTAGTGATGGAGTCACATCATACCAGCCTGACATGATTGACGTCACCAGGGATGAAATTGTCAAAGCTAAAAGCTACATGAAGTCTACATATGCATCTGGATGTGGGTATTGTATAATGAAAAATCTGTTTAATGACTATATAATATTTGATAAACATATTTATCTCATAAATTATAACGAAGAGTATTTATATGAAGACAAAATATTTCAAAATCATTTCACAATTTTGTTTTTGTAAAGACTTCACCCATATCAATTTACTTTATATGATATTTTGTAACATAATTGTAATCAGCTTTTACTCCTAAACCAGGGACCGACATTAACTCCGCCATCTTGGAAGGTATAGACACATTAAAACAATCCAAACAGGAAGATGAAAGGTCGCCTGTAATCGTGTTTCTAACAGACGGACTCCCATCACACGGGGTGCAGGACGAACTCAAAATATTGCAAAATATACAGAAAGCAAATGAGGGTAAGTGGCTAATTAAATCAAGGACTGACTGCGTTTAAAATTTGTTCAATATTCAACTCGTTCGGAAAAGCAGTTTGTAAAAAAATATTTAAAATATTTTCGTTCAAATATTTGCAGAGCAATGCTGTTTTATAAACGCGCTAATATTATTAAAAATTTCAGAAATAATGATAATTTCTATGTACCGCTTTCATTATAAACCTTCTTTTCTTCACTGATATTTCAAGGAGGTATACCAGTTTTTAGCTTGGCCTTTGGAAAGGACGCAGGCTGGAACCTGGTTAAAAAGATGGCTATTCAAAATGACGGTGTAGCAAAGAAGATATATGAAGATTCGGATGCAGATTTACAGGTACACTGCTTTAACCTGAGATAGATATCAATACGCGAAAAACACTTTTTCCCCCTATAGATTTATTGTCTAAAAACAACTAATAGGGTTTTGGTGCCTTTTCTTGGAATAGCTTGCCACTTTAAGACTTCAAGTATTCCGATTTTTTATTGAATTGAAATAAGTAAACATGCTAATACAAAAACAACGATCTCTCGCAACTGATAACTGCAAATAAGTAACGTAATGATCCAAACGGAGACTTATCCTGCGGATTTATAGGTACAATGCTTTTAGAGATAGGTAAAATACGTTAACAGAGCTTCGTTAAAAGATGTTTTGTCTACAACAACTACCGCCAGGGTTAAAGTGTTTTTTCCAAGAAAGGCTTGGTTCTTGGTGTCTTTAATTATTCACAATTTTGTCTCATTTTAAATTTTATATTTAAAGCATTAAACAGGCCTATTCTATTTTAACTTCATTATTTGGAAGCAGCAAGGCTTTACAAGGACGACTTGTAACACACATTTGGTAAATGCATGTGACCAACGTCTGATTTTGTCATGATCGGTGCGGAAATCAGCTTGATGATCCAAGCGGGGATTTATCCTACTATAGAAATCAGATCAAACAAATAAGAAAGATGCAAATCTTTATCCATCTTTTTTTGTTTGTCTTTTATGGGTTGTTCAAGGATCTTTTACGTGTTTGATTTAAATTATTTCAACGTTTTGTAATAAATTCGAAATAAGAAAAAAGTTTCATTTATGCTAAATGAGTAAATTTTTTCCAGATATGTGTTTAAAAAAGCTATATTAAGGTAATATTGTTAATATTAATAATATCAATAATATTTGTCCGTGTCATCAAAACTTTATTTTGCGTAAAGAAAGCACGCGTGTTTACTTACTTATGATTATGTCTTAATCTGAAATATAAACTACCCAACATCTAGTATATTTTGTTATTTTGTTTACAAAAGATAAGTGGATTTTACGATGAACTGGCGGTGACGCTGCTCAATAATGTTTCTGTTAAATACTTGGACGATGCAGTAGACGCCGATAGTTTAACCAAATCCGAGTTCAAGAACTATTTCAAAGGTTCTGAGATGATTGTGGCTGGTAAACTATCAGATCCTGGAGCCCCAACAGTTGACCTTGAAATATTAGGCAACAGTGTAGATGGGTCTTTGGTCCTTACTGGTAAACTATTAAACTTTACTGAATACATGCAAAATATGTATACAGGTTTGCTAGACAAAACATCAGAAACTATCTGTAATACATATGTGAGAATAATAGGTCAGTTGTAAAACTTAAAGTTTTTTTAAATGAAAATAATATGCGTTTACTGATTTAAAAGAAAAGAAAAAGAAAACGAAAAAAGATACTGAATTTACGATGACAGAACATTTTATTCTGTAGTTTGGCATGTAACAAACCTACCATTATCATTAACTATATACACACAATTATTAAAAGCAATTAAGCGTGATCCGATAGTTTTTAAACCGAGGGCTTTTACAAAAGAAACATCTACCTACCTACCTACACGTGAAGGATTTTTTACTGCAATTAAATCAATATTAAAAAAAAGAGTGTTAATCTTTTAACATAAGAGTAAGTACTTTATCTCTTTCAGTGGACAAAGGATCGAACTTCATAGACGTATCAGACGTAGATAGTTTAATGGGACTCACTGACTTCCAGAAGATAACGGAGAAAACATGGGCCTACCTTACAATAAAGCAGCTGCTGAATAGAGCGGCAGGGGAGGTCAATCAGACTGTAATTGACGTCATGAAAAATAGGGCGAAAGAGTTATCTCTGCAGGTAAATCGAAATCGTATGGCAATTATGTTTGTGTCGAGGTTACATGCAAGCTAAATAATTAACACAACTGATTTTAATTTTTTCAGTGGCTCAAGAATTTGCAAACTTTGTCGAAATAAAAAAAAGCGACTGGATGCATTCTTTTTAAATGCTTATCAATTTCTCACGAAAATATTGAGCAGGGAACGAAATATATTTACGTTACAACTACTTTCTGTAAACTGTTACTCAAATATATTTTTTTTCTGGTTAAAGTGCTAAGATTGATATGACACATTTTTATTACTATGATCTGAATAATAAATGTATGGAAATAGATTCTGAAATTTATATGCGTGAAGAGAAATAAATGTTTATTAAGCAAAAAAATAATAAGATAAAATAAAATGAAAAATAAAAATAAAAACAATAGTAAAAAAGAGAGCTTAAGTTCAGTAAATACTAAAATAATTTCATGAAATTGCATTTGGTACAGAGACTTTGTAATTGATTAACTATTTCAAATTTCTCCGAAGATTTAATTCTATCTCCGACTAAGATGGTCCTTTCGATTTGCAAAAGAAGTAAAATAAAATTATACTTACCGATTTATAAACAATTCCTTACCTTATTTTCTTACCTGTAGATATAAACTTTTTATGTATTTGCATGATTACCATTAAAGCAAACATTAAGAATGTTTAACAGATGGTCTATTTATAAACTTCTCTGTTTTTGACGGTTATGGTGAGTATATCATAAAAAAACATTAAGCACGGCTGTACTTACATAATCATTAAATTTTGCATCCGCTTCAAATTACACGTTGTTCTTCCGGTTTATCAGTCACAGAAAGATGCCACTTAATTTGAACTAAAATTTGATAAACTGACAAATTGGTTGCATAATATCTCAGTGCTGTTCGTTCACCTACCTCGCGAAAATAAACTTCAGACAAACCTTCAGCCAGTAGATGATAGTCAGTTTGAAATCGTTTATATGATCGAGCTTTCGTTTAATAATTCTCTATGTACATGTTAGCAAATTACATTTTCATATTGTGATATTAATACTCGGTCAAAAGGTGTTGAGTTACATTTGTAAAGTATTTGTACAGTATTGCATGACTGATAAACAACGTCCTTGTCGTTTTATTTTACTAAACCGGAAATATACCTTAGATTTAGAAGTGAAATGCATAAGTGAGTTAACCCTTAGACAGATGATAAGTGTGTCATATGTATCTACACGCCTTTGCCTTGTTAACATTTGTCCTTCATACGTCTTCCGACAAAGTCTGCTTTTTTGCTTAATAATATGGTTAGGAAGATGTTTCCTTTGATAATCAACTGTTTGAAAACCTAGCAATTTTAAAGCTAGACTTCTTTTGCTCTTAAGGAATGTCAAGAGCTATACTTACGTTGTAAGAACTGTGTCATACATCCGTTTCGTCTTCATAAATACTTGGTACACTTAGAACAACAATTGACAAAACATATCAATGTTCTCCGGTTTTAAGTGTACTTTTATATGATTATTTAGTACGGCTTCGTGACTCCGTTGACTTCAATGGTTGTAACAAAACCGGAAGTGGATCCTGACGAGTGGAGGCCACCAACACGTAAGGATTGCCACAGGATTTAAGAAAAATGCTACATTTAATACTTCATTTTGTTTCTCTTTCTCCTTTTTTTCTTTATATTGAATGTTTGAATAGCCTTGGTGTTTACAGCATTTTTTCCCCTGATGTTCTTAATTCTAAATAAGAACGCCAAAGAAGATAATCTACAATTACACATGAAACACAGTATCAAACAACTCCCAAAACACATATGTTATAGATTCGTATAAGTTATTGTTCATCCATTATGTCTAGAATAACTCTTTTTAACAATCGCTTTAATGATTATGTCTTCAAGCGTGGTCTGTGCAATTGTATTCTTCGATAAAACTGATGTTGTCGATTTTGTTGGGAAAGAAAGAGTCATGCCACATCGTTACACATTTCTTGAAACTGACAGCAACTTTTTACATTATATAGCATTATGAGTCTTTTCTTAGCAACAACGACACCTAAACCAACGACTACTAGAAGACCTTATCGACGTCGTGGTGGTGGAGGAGGTGGTTACGGAGGTGGGGGCGGTGAGTTCTTTCCTGTTTTCCCCACTATTAGATTACTATCATAATAGCAATATCATCAATTAAAGCATTCTTCCGCATCGTGAACAACTTAAAGGGATCGTAATGCATTTTCTTTCGTTTGATTTCCTATGTTGATAAAATTAACATCTGTACACACTTTACATACTGATTCGACTTAATTTAGCAAGATATTTATTAAGATGAAAAACAAGATCTGGACCCAGTATAGATCCCTGTGGAATATCTGGTACTTGTATGTTCAGATTCATATCCATAAATGACCTTTTAAAGTCCATGTTTAAAGACTCGACATGGGGAGTGTTTTGAATAAGCTCTTTTAGCTTTAAAGTATTGAATTTTTGTGCTTCCCGTTTTTTAAATGGAATTATCAGTGAAATATCTTATTTGTCTCAGGAAACATTCCTTCCTTCTTGAACATTTAGTTGATTTATATTAACCCACAAAACCCCATTTATGCATTTTCTACCTTCAGCATAATATCTTTATAAAAGGATTTGTCTTGAAATGTTTTCCGAACGAGTTTGTGTCAGCATTAAACAAAATTTAGGATATTAATATGAATAATAACCACGTGATTACTTGCTCCTAAATTTACAGTAATAATGAAGTTCTCGATGCAGGTTTCATTTCCTTAGTATAAGATCCAAACAATTATCTCTACTCTGTCCCTCGAGGTATGATGATGCAAATACTGCAAACTAATGTTATCCTTTAAAAACTCAACAAACAGAACAGTTTTCAGATATTTTTAAGCTCTCTATACGTCCAAGTATCCCCGTCTTTTTCTTAGATTATCTGACTTTCTTCTCATTGTGATACATTCTCTAAGCACAAAACAAATACAACAATTACGCTCAACGTTATTTATTATATTACAGGCGGAGATCCCCACTATATGATACGGATAAGAAATATCGAGCATCCAATTTGTTTTGATGTACAAAGCAAAGAAGGGGAAATTCACAATTTGATTAGTGATCCACGAAACAGTAAGTTGGTTTTGACATGTCTCAAAGACATTTTCTTTTCTTCTTTGCTTCTAAAAGAAAAATCACGAAAAAATCCCTGTGTTACTATCCGCCGTTACAAACGCATGGTGCATAAGCTAAGAATAGCAAAAAGAATTTTCAGGAATAGTATTCGATAATTACAGAAATCACCATAAACACACAGATTGTAAGTGGAGAGATGAACAAAAAAGGTGACCCGAAGACGTTTATTGGTGAAATCTCAATACAAATGTCTCACCATGTCATTGTTATAACACCTGAGGCTATCATATATGATACGAAGGTAAATATATGCATTTCATTTTTTGATTACCTACTAATTTTCATTAAAAACAATTTCGTAACGTTTTTGTAGCCTCAATGCAATTTTTGTAACATTAGTTTTAATGATGTCTTGTCGAATGAATATAAAACAGCAAAACGTCTACCCCAGGTCTAATGACAGAGATTTAGCTCTAGTCTGGCCAGTACACCTTTGTTTTCTGTAGCTGACAATAACGCTTTACAAAAAAGTCTTCAATGTAACACATAAACCAGATTCTGATTTCCCGAAGTTATGGTTTAAAAAGATACCGGTATAAATTCTATTTTATTGCGAAAACTGTTAATGAATTCAAATCTAGGCCGATGCAGATCAGAACAGATTTTTTTTGTGTGTTATAGGTCTTCATGTGGACAGAAGAGAGAATAAAACACTTTGGTGGGCATGAATTTATGCTGTCTGATACAGGGCACCTATTAACAGTCCGTTTTAAATTTGGTGCCGAGGTTCTCATTAGGCGGCATTCCCGCAAAGAAGGCGTCAGTTATCTGAATGTATTTGTTAAACATGAGGATGGGTTCAGCAAAAAGACAACAGGGCTCATAGGTAAGTTTTATAGCTTTTTATTTTCGTTTCTGCATAAACAGTACAAGCGACTCTTGTCAGATGAAGACAGTTGTTAAGTATGCACTGTATAAGCATTTTTTCTTATAACAAAATGATACTACTGTTCTAAACGTATATGTAAACATATTCTTTAGATGCCTTTGTTAACAATTTTTGACATAGCAAGAAAGTAAAAATTATGCTGATTACACCAGGGTTCACATCGGCTCACCAGATTTGAACTAGAGTTTAAATTTTACAATGAATCAAAGGGTTTTATGAGCCAAACATTTTTGTTTATGTTTAAATGAAAGCAATTGTCTAAAACATTCAGGTCAGTTTGTCAACGGATTCAAACATATATATCTACGAAAGCAGTACAAAAATCAAAATGGAACGACAATGGCAAAGTTGCAGATAAAAGAAGGAGCAAGGTTTCCAACTGTGTCAAAAGACGTCACTGGTGACACAGGAGAACCAGTACGTCAAAGAATCCCTGCTAAGCTTGTGGCAAGAGCAGAGGTCATCGAGCATGGAACTGAGATGTGTTGGATGGTTCACAAGCAGTTCGAAGAAGCTTTACTTGGTGTCCCATCAGCGTACTTGCTGAATAATCTTATTGATATGTAACAACATGAAAAAGTTGTTGCTGGTTTTAATTTGTATGTGAAATACCTACAAATCTTTATAATTTGAGATGACTTATATTATAGTAATCGATACTAGACTTCAAGTGTAACATGCATTGGTGAACTTTAAATGTAGTACGAGCTATTTTATTTTTGGGCCTTTACACCACGCTTATTTGCATTCATCAAACACTAAGGTTTGGATGTTTGTTTGTTCTTATCAGTAAAACGTTTTATTTAATATTTTACAGGAAATATGTAAAATATGAATTATACTTATTTAGAATCTTACGTCGTCACGAAATGGGCTCAATGTAAAATTTACAACTTTGTCTTTCAAAAGTCGACAGAAAAGGCGTAGCAGTCTGTATTTGTTTTTAGGTACAGTTTATGAGGTCAGTTAAAAGAGTTCAAATTTTACATAACATGATTCATTTTTATAAAAGAGATATTCAATTCAGTCGCAAGAAATTACTATTTAAATAAAATTTTGTCAAGGAAAACAATCTAAATCATTGACTTTTTTCTCTTTCAAGTAAAAGAACGACCCACCTGCAAATTTTCATACTTTGCCATAGTATATAAGAAGACAATCATCAGAACATCGTTACATTATTTCATTTGTGAGAAGATCCTTAAACTGAAAAAAACACTACTTTACTTTTTTTAGGACGTTCTAAGGACGGTTGATACAATGCATCGTTTTTCTTACTCTCTTGTACTTATATTTTCAAATGTTATAAATTTAATGCAGAGAACTACTAACACACGTTCTTAGGACGTTCTAAGCAAACGTAACCCGTTTTACACTGAAATGGTGGTTCAACTGTCTTTAGAAATGCAAATTTGTAATAAAAGTTGAAGATAATAGATAAAAGTTTAGTGTTTAGTACGTTTTTTGACCTTGCAAAATTACTAAATATATTTGATAAAAAATGTGAATTAAAAACCTTTAGAACATCGTAATACATTTTTCATAGAATAAGAACGAACAAACCTGTGAAGTGACTGAAAACAAAGTTAATTAGTCTAATTAGTCTACTGGGACGTAGATAAGAAAGATTTTAAAAGTTGGCTTCAGTTGATCCAATTTACTTTAAGAAAGAAAGAAAAAATGTACACTGCAAGATATTTTGCAATCGGTTTACTTCTTGTACATAGTGTAAATAAGCAAAAGTCTGATTTTCATTCGTCAAATTATTTCAAGTTTTATTTGTTATATAATCATAGATATGTTGTTTCTGCATATTACATAATGATTTCGTAATCACATCACTGCACTGTAAATGGACAATAATACCTTAACAATCATTTTTAGTTCAAATTAATTATGAACTCTGTCACTGAAACTGTGATTTTCACTCTATTTATTGATTTATTGTGTTTTGCCACAAAAACTTAAGTAAGAACTAAACATGCAAATTACTTTTTTAAGACAAGAAAAAAATAAAGAAATAAGTTGTATTCAATGAACTTTTACTGGTCATTGTCTGGTTTTGTGATATCATAGAAAGATAACCAGAAGTTAAAAAACGACCAATTGATAAAAAACTGAAACCTTTTCCAGTATAATCAATATGTCAGGGCTTTGAGATTTTGTACTTAAGTGTTGATCAGGTGTGTTCGATAACTCTTTATCAACTATTTATCTAGAGAGTATTTACTTGTAGAATTAATCGTAAAATTAAATTGATTAGATTTATTTTAGAATCTGGTGTTTTCTTATAATGTTTAGACCCTTTTCTGTATGATCGCTCGTATCAAGTCACATTTCCGTAAAAGAAGAGATTCAGCAAGATAGAACAGATTAGCTGAAACCTGCGCGGTTCAACAAAATCGTTCACCTGTTTTTATAAAAGTATCGAAAGATTACACACCTGGTGAGGGTCCGTTGGAAACCCGTTTCTGTCAAACTTCCACCATTGACATGTCCTACAATGTGCTAAAATACCATAAATATTGTGGGAAGGTATTAAAATGCTGCACATAACTTCATAAGCAATCTTGTGGATCCGCCCTTGACCAAGAAATAAACCTAGTAATTCTATATACCGGAGCGTTTGAAAACTTGGATCTTTTCGCAAAGATTAGGGTGCCTTCGGTACCTTTTTATCTAGCGCTTAAATGTTAGATAAATACATAAGATTGAGAAGAAAGTTGTTAACGGTTCACCCTGAAGGACTCTTACTAGGATAAGAGTAGGCATATGCAAGAGACATGATTACTAAGAAAAACGTTTTGTTTTTAATATATATTCTTGGACTGCTTTGAAAATATTCTTATTGTTTTCCACGGAAAGATTAATATATCTAAATAGTAAGGCATTCACAGTTGGTCAGTTGATTCGTTTACTGTGTTTAATAATCTTTGTCTCTGAATATCATACCGTGGACAATAGAACAGGAAATGTACAGAATTTTCAACTTTTCCACATGAACAAAATGGACTTACAATAATGTTTTTTTTTTTAAAAAAAATGCTCGTTTAAACAACTACAATGAGTTCTTAATCGATGTTACTATCAATAAGGACGAAATAGACCCAGAGTTATTTTTTTTATATTTATGGACAACAGGTTCCATTCCCGAAGTGCTGACGAAGAAATGATTTTGCTTACAACTAAGTGTGGCAATAAATGTTAAGAGAGTATTTGATTTTCCTGAAGTTATATCGCTTTACATCGTTAATTGTTGGGTTCAGTAAGCTGCTGCCTGTTTGTCGGTCGGTCGGTCTGTATGTCCACCAAGTTTTCGTTTATTTTCTTCCAAGAGGTTGCACATACTGAAATCAAATTTGGTATACAGATTTATCATAAGAATATCTAGGTCAAGTTCTGTTTTGGGTTTGATGAGTTTTTGACAAAGTTATGCCCCTTGGACTTAGAAAATTCCAGTTATTTGCAGTTTCCGTTCATTTTCTTTGCAACGATTGCACATACCGAAATGAAGTTTAGTATACAGATTTATCATAAGAATATCTAGGTCAAGTTCTGTTTTGGGTACAATCGAGCAATTTTTGACAGAGTTATGCCCCTTGGACTTAGAAAAATTCCAATTATTTGCAGTTTCCGTTCATTTTCTTCGCAGAGATTGCACATACCAAAATAAAATTTTGTATACAGATTTATCATAAGAATAATTAGGTCAAGTTTTGTTTTGGGTATGATCGAACAATTGTTATGCCCCCCATTGAAGATAAGGGGGTATATAGTTTTGCAAATGTTGGTTGGTCAGTCGGTAGACACTTTGGTTTCTGATCAATATCAAGAGAACCCTTGGACCCACCTTCCTCAGACTTGGTTTGTAGGTTGGTAATGACCAGTAAATGGCCCTCATGGTTTTTCAGATCACCAGGTCAAAAGTAAAAGTCACAGTGATTTTATGTAGCAAAATGGTTTCCGATCAATAAATAAATTTTGATCCAGTGTGGCACCAAGATAATTAACTGATGAGGTTGGCTCAATGACTTGACCATTACAGGATACATTTAAATTTGGATTTAATCTAAGTTTGGGCTTGGAGCCGAAAAGAATAGACTCAGTTTTACCTAAATGTAATGACAACTTATTATCAATGAGCCATTTGCTAACAATCTCCATGTCCTCATTTAAAGCATGTTCAATTTCGGACCTGTTTTTACCAGTAACCAAAATACCCGAGTCATCTGCATAGAGCAACAGTTTATTTCTAGCAACAGCTGACATATCATTTACATAGATTAAAAACAAAAGGGGTCCTAAGATTGAACCTTGGGGAACACCACAAGAAATAATGGAGTAAGATGAAAAAGTTCCTGAAACATCAACCAGTTGCTGTCGTTACGTAAGATACGACTTGAACCACCTTAAGATGTTGGTACCAGAAGACCTAATGCTTCCATTTTCATTAAAAGTATCCTGCGGTCTACAGTATCAAATGCCTTTTGAAGGTCCAAAAGGATCATACCGACAAGATTGCCCTGATCCATCTGAAATCTAATAAAATCTGACAAATGAACAAGACATGTATCAGTTGAGAAACCTCGTCTAAAACCAGACTGAAACTTAAATAATAAATCATTGTTACAAAGATACCCTTCAACCTGATCATACACTACTTTTTCATAAATCTTAGAGATGATACTAAGGATAGACACTAGGCCATGGTCACGGTCATAGTGATCTTGAAGAGCAAAGCAGTTTTCGATCAATAACTATAAAACCCTTGGTTCCAGGTTGTTCAAACTTAGTTTGTTGGTTTCTCATGACTAGTAGATGATGCCTTTAGTTTTTCAGGACAACAGATCAAAGGTCAAGGTCACAGTAAGCTTGAAAAGCAAAACACTTTCTGATCAATAACTATAGAAGGCTTAGTCCCTGGTTGTTCATACTAAGTGTAGGTTGATCATGACCATTAGATGACTCCTATAGTTTTTCATGTCACCAGGTCAAAATCAAGGTCAGAGTGTCCTTGAAAAGCAGAACAGTTTCCAAATAATAACTATAGAACCCCTGGTCCAAGGTTGTTCAGTCTTAGTACGTTGGTTGTTAATGACTAGAAAATGACCACAATAGTTTTTTTCTCATCACCAGGTCAAAGGTCAAGGTCAGAGTGACATTGAACAGCAAAACGCTTTCCAATCAATAACTGTGAAACTCTTGGTCCCAGGTACTTCAAACTTCGTGTGTAGGTTGGTCATGACAAGTAGATGACCTTTTAAGTTTTTCAGGTTACCAGGTCAAAGGCCAAGGTCACAGTGACTTTGAAAAGCAAAATGATTTCCAATTAATAACAATAGAATGCTTTGACCCAGATTCCCCAATCTTCGTACATAGGTTGGCCATGACCATTAGATGAGCCCTATCGCTTTTCAGGATAAAAGTCAATGTCACAGTGACCTTGTGTTGCAAAATAGTGTCTGATCAATTACTTTAGAAGGCTTGGGCTAGGCTCCTCAAAACTTCATAGGTAGGTTGGTCATGAAAATTGGATGACCCCTGTAGTTTTTAATATTATAAGGTCAAAGGTCAAGGTTACAGGAATCTTGAAAAGCAAAACAGTTTCTGCTGAATATATAGGGAATCCTTGGGCTCAGGTTTGTCAGACTAAGTATGTAGGTTTGTCATGATCAGTAGATAACAACTATCATTTTTCCGGTCATTGGGTCAAAGGTCACAGTGACCTTCAAAAGCAAAATGGTTTCCGATGAATAAGTTTAAAATGCATGGGTCCGTGTTCCTCAAACTTTGTATATAAGTTGTTCATGACTTGAAGATGAGCCATTTAGTTTTTTAGGTCACCATGTCAAAGGCCATGGTCACAGTGTCCTTGAATAACAAAATGGTTTCCAATCAATAATTATAGAACTCTTGGTCCCAGCTTCCTCTAGGGATAAGGCGCTAGGAGGGCATAAATGTTTTACAAACATCCCTTGTTTCGATAGTGTTGTTTATTATATTAACCCCAGCAGATAGTTGTTTGTTTGTATCATCAAGAAACGTTTGACTCTGGAAGAAACAGTTAAATGCATTAGCTTTCTCATAGCCATTCTTAAAATAATTCGTTTTCATTTCTAATAACTGAAGAACTTGGAGATTTAGTGAAATGGGTTTGATAAAGTTCTTTAAAAATTTCCAGTAGTCAGAAGATAAAAAATGTTTAGTCTCTAGTCTTTTTGCCAGATTTTCTGTCAGTTTTGCTTTCGCAGTCCGAAATAAATTGATTGTCTCTGATTCGTTTGTAGATATTCCAGTGTTGTATAGAATCTGTCTTTTTAGCCCTATTGTAAGCTCTTCTACGTTTTTAACGGACTTTCCTATTTCATTATGCATCCATGGCGGGTCTTTTTGGCGAACAGTTATAACTATATTCGAAATTGAATGTTCAGAATAAAATGTCTTTCTTACGATAAAAATAGTGTACAAATGAAAGGCCATTACCGATTAGTTTTGATACGTCTTCTGAAAATTCGTCAGGGAATGACTCTGTCGACGCAATGGTGCTAGGACATAGATTGGGGTGGATATCTTCACAGTGAAGTAAAATTATGGAAAGAAAACAAAACAATTCGAAGTGTGAAAATTTCTGGACCCCTTTTACATTACACTGAAGCACAAAAAAATTACCTACTCTTATCTTGTGAAAGATGAAATCAATACTTATTAGGTACTCCAGTATTCATGACAAAATATGATAAAGAGCCTCTGTCAGGGATGCGACCTAAATTTAAATCATAAACAAAGAGAGACAAAATATAAAATTAAACAATAATAACATCAAACATTTTCATAGAAAAAATGTAAGAGGAGACGAAAACAGTGGAAGACTACCCCCGTTGGAATTATACATTACTAGTGGGCAATAATCAACAAAATTTAGACAAACATCATGTAGTTCTCTCCATTAGAACGTTTGACAGTGAACGGCCCCGATTCTGATTCATAGTCGACAATGTAAATGTGCATGAAACATTCCGTTGCTGGAGAACGGGAGGAGAAATACGAAACTGTTCCAGTCTTTTATATTGACAGCGCAGAGATAAATGATACCTTCCTGGTTTGTAACCACTTCATATACTAAAGATTAAAAGTTTTAAAACGTATTATTCAACCATACGCTTATTTTCACAACGTTATTTAAAAGGCAACAGCAGCCTCGTGGTAAAATAGAAAACAAAACCACCTTATACAGTTCAAAGTCTAGTAAACGCTTTAAAGAAATATGAGGCTTCTTTACAAAGTCCTCGTAAATTCGCCTACATAACGCCAGCGGTAAAATGTGACTCCATACGGTTATAAACTAGGGATGTAAGGTGACGTTCCAACGTTCGGACCCGATATCAAACGTTCAAATGTATTTTTGGCATTCGAATGTTCGAAAAAAAAACTGTATCTATTTTATTTTCATTAAAAAATGAAAAAATAAAGTGTTGAAGAAGGAAGAAAGACGTTGTAAGTAGGTAAATTCTCACCTACCGTTGCTTTAACACCTCTGTTAATACCTCTGGTCAGATGACCGTAAACATGCGTCTTCTTATGTTTGTAGCCTATGCTTATGTCCGTGTCAGAGTGTCAAGTTAGGGGTGAAACTTTGAGACAGAATAAATGTGTCATAGGAAGAAACTAAATACACGAAATTGTCAGTCAGTTATTGGCGCTAACCCCGATTTTACTTTATACTGGCCCGTTTTTGGTTGTTTTTCCTCTATATCAAAAATTCTAACAGTTTACAAACGTATCGCTAATAATCAGTCAGAATGTAAATGATACTTGCCATATCTTGCACTTAGTCTCAATTTCGTTTTCTTTTCGATTCTAAATATAAATTTAAATCGAACGGGATTTACCCAATAAGGATACCGGATACCGAGAAATACACCTTATATGCCATTTTATTGGAAACATTCGGATCTTATCGAGTAAAAGATCTCGATTTCAGATTTTTTGTTGTTGTTTAGTTATAATTCGAATTTCATCGAATGTAATGAATTTTTTTAAAAAGTAGCTTGAAAAATGTTAAACGATTTGTTTATTAACATTCGTCCATTATCACATAACATGCCAGCCGGCAGTGGTTATTCTACTAAAATGATGGTAATCGCTACGTGATGGAAGGTCGAGAAGTTCACTGAATATTCTTTATAATTATTGAGAACGAGTTATTCGAACGTTCGAACGTTCGAATGCAAAATGACCCGAACATTCGAATGCTTAAATGAACAAGCTTTGCCATCCCTATTAAAAGTATACACAATGTTACGGTCTAGTGTATACCTTCCAGTAATTGTATAAATACAACCTCTGATAACTGCGTCAGGGGCGGAACGGATGTGGTCCGGTGGTAACGCGCTGGACTGGTAAACCAGGAGTCCCGAGTTCGATCCTCCGCTCCTCCACTAACATTCCTTAGTCTTTCGGATAAGACATTTAACTGAGGTCCCATGTAGCAGTGCTTTACAATGAACATGCAAAAGAACCAGGGGTGTTTCTTGAATGGGATGCTTTCTGTATCTTTCAGTACCCCAACAACAGAAAACAACTAATTTCTTCAGGGTGTGTCAGTCATATGGACAACCTGTACCGACGATAAAAAGCTCAGATAGATAGACAGATGCGTAAGGGAATCGATTGTTTGGCTCAGTGGTTAGAGTGTTGTCGTGTCCCGCGGGAGTTCGAATCCAGCTCTGGGTTGTGTATTGCATCTTTCTGTTACGGACTTTCAAGTTCGTAAGATGACGGCTCGTCCGGGATTACCCCTCCTTGTTGAAATTAAATAAAAAATAATCTTTCAAGATTTCTGTCAGATCTTCTGATCAATGAAGTGATTTACTTTTAACTTTATAAGATGATAAAGGACATTCAGACTAATTACAGTGCACAAGAACCCACATCTTGAATAGTTTTCTCATTATCTCCCCTATGTACATTTTGTTTGTCTAGGGCACAACTTTGAATCTATTAAAGACATTTAGTTAATATTGGGCACATAAGAGTTTTCAGAGTTTAGAGTTTTCATAGTTTATTAATAAGTAGAATAGGCAAAAATGCCCCTGAAAACACATTGTACAAAACAAATGTATACATTTACATTATAAATGATTATCTAATTATTAATAACAACACAATATAAGTTTATAATAAGGCACTATGTAAGTAAATAATTATAACTGGTAAGCTTAGTGTCAGAAACACAAACAAGACAATTATATACAATTATCTATTTACATGAAAAGCGTGAGGGACAACGATACTAATTTCTTTTGCAACATTATTCAAAGTACAAAGTATTTCTTATTTCAAAAGATTTGTGAATATACATAAACAAATTTCTTAATTCAACTGCATTTTCTGAACTCATTAGTTCAATGAATTTAGGTATATTTGGGGTTCTCCAATAAAACTGTTTGATATATCTTCTTCTCAATAAACAGTGGACATTCTAACAGAAAATGGAATTCATCTTCTAAACAATTTAAACAAGATTTACATTTTCTTTGATTAATAGGTACAGCAATATATTTACGCCATCTACCGGTCTCGATTTCTAACTTGTGAGCTGAAACTGAAGCGTGACAATGAAACACGGAACTTTTCTTTATTAATATACGTAAAATATGGCTGCAAGTAAAAATTAGCAAAGTATAACATCTAGAACGAGAAGACTTATTTATCTCAGCATTCCAATTCTGTATAAAAATATCAGTAGTTCTTTGTTTGATTAGGTTGATTAAAACATTTACATTTCTAACACCTTGGTTTAACCAGGCTTCATATAAACCTTGAGACTGTAGTAATTTTCTAACATTCATTGCCCACGAAATATGGTTGTGGTTATCTACATCTCTATCCATTAAAGAATACAATTTCTTTGCATACTTACTATCATCTAACTGAATAATTTTTAACCAATATCTGATAACATTTATTGCTCTTCTTGATTTTAGGCTAGTTCTACCTAACTCACAATAAATAAAGTTGGTTTGTGTTTGACCTCTCAGCCCCAACATTTTTTTTTGCAAAAATGTACATGTATTCTTTCCAATATCTTGCTATCATTTAAACCCCAGACTTCGGAACAAAAATTAAGAATGGGTAAAATAAGTTTATGAAACAAGTCTAGTTTATGTTGAACTGTTATACCAGGATATTTTACTATATGACGTAAGTTTATAAATAATTGCTTTCGTTGCTTGGCCAGCCAACGTTTCAAACGTTTTAAAAGATCCGCCTGTAGAAAAAACAATACCCTGGTATGTAAAATTAGACACATTTTAAGACCATTATCTTTATAAACAAACCTTGTATTTTTAAATACTCTTCGACCTTTCCTGAAAACCATCACTTTAGTTTTGGTAGTGTTTACAGTAAGTTTCCATTTATCACAATAATTTTCAAGTAACAATAAGCCACCAATAACCAACCATGACCTTGATGATGTACCATGCATATTATAAGTACATAGTCTCATGATAGTAATTATTTGTGCCAAGTTATTTAAAATCTTCCATAAAGTCAAAAAGTTATGGAGAACATTTAACCTTGACCTTGGGGATAGCAACCTGGATGTTGGGTTCAGCACATCGTGTCATAGTGGTGATCATTTGTGCAAAGTAATTAAAAAACCTTTCATACGCCAAGTTAGTAAGTTATAGAGCAGACGCGGAATGTGGATATTTGACCCTTAACGTTGATCTTGACCTTGTGGGTAGCAACCCAATTATTGCGCTCTGCACATTGTCTCATAATGGTGATCACTTGTGCCAAGTTATTAAAAAAACTTTTCAACGTTTTAAAAGTTATGGAGCGGACACGAAATGTAGACTTTTAACACTTGACCTTTAAGTGTGACCTTGACCTTGGGGGTAGCAACCCAATTATTGTGCTCTGCGAATCGTCTCATAATGGTGATCACTTGTGCCAAGTTATTTCAAAAACAAAAAACAGCGGTTAAAATGTTATGGAGCGGACACGAATTGCAGACTTTTTAACACTTGACCTTTAGGTGTGACCTTGACCTTGGGGGTAGCAACCCAATGATTGCGCTCTACACATCGTCTCATAATGGTGATCACTTGTGCCAAGTTATTTTAAAATTTTTTTGGCGGTTTAAAAGTTATGGAGCGGACACGAAAGTATTACGGACGGACTGACAGACGGAGGCCATTCCTATAATCCCCTCTCCGCTTTGCGGAGGGGAATTAACAATTCAACACTATACCTTCTGAATCATTCAGAATGAAGTGTACTTCTATATCATTTAAATATACACTGAATAAAAAAGGGGAGAGTTCGTGTACTTACACTATTTGTGAAAATATAAGTTTTACAGGTCCGTAAAACACATAGTGTTGTATCATATACCGTACAGTAATGTAGGATGATAGGTTTAAGTCCGTATTATAATTACACGTTCGTAAACATTTTGCAGGGGATAATTACCTTTTGGAGGTTTATATCACTTTTAACGGACCCGCGCGTGCAACACTCCTGACCAATGAAATAAGTGCATTTCAGTAGGGTACATGATATTACTTTTTAAACAGAATTCCGGTTGTTCTGCTCAAAAACTCAAAATCTTAACGTATTCTTTTACCACCTTTAAAGTACACACCTGCCAAAAAGACAATGTATGAAGGAAGTCAACGTGATGAGGCGAGAAAAAAAAACCAACAGTTATAAAAATAAATATATACTTTCCGAAAGCATGTATGACTATTTACAAATTACAAGATCATCCCTGTATATGGTCCGCATATACTCCAGTGTGGGCGCATTAATATATCAATCTTAAAGTGGACGTGTCCCTCTATGTCTGATTTCGATTTGCTGTTCAAAAGACAAAAATGATAGATCGCGGTGGATGACTTTCAAGAGTCCAATATTTATCATTTTCATGAGAAATTGTTTGCTGAATTATATACAAAACAGCAGTTAATACCAGCATAAACAAGACACATACATGTCTATTATGTATAAAAGTAATTTTGCTCAAGTGAATGGACAAAACATCCATAGAATTGATTTTTGCTAGTTCCAAAGTCCCTTCAAAAATTCAGAAAAGTATTTTCAAAGCTTATTATAAAGTTTATTTTTTATTATTTAAGATCATTTTCATCAACATAGAAACTTAATCAAGTTTAAATGAACAGTTTATCTTTCTTACAAATAAACTTGTATTTTCTATCTCCAGTGCACCACCAGTCGCTCCATTGATCGCGCGGACTAGAAACGCCTATGACGACACAATTCTGTTCTCTGCCATTATTTTTGCCGTCAGGCTGGCCACTCCTCCAGTTCCTGAAAACATGTGATAAATGATATGAAAATGATAAGACATCCACTATTACAGTCAGAGAGCGAGAACATGTTGTTTATCCTATATAATTGTCTGTGGTATGCGTATATGCACATCAGCTACATCTCTGAACTTGACATTACGTTTATCGAACTTTGTAACAGCTTATTATGGAAACTCAGTTTTAATATATTGTTGGAACTGAATCAGCTTATCAGTTGATTTTGGGAAGTACACAGCATTTCAACGACCCGTTGTACTAGCGGTCTAACTTAGTTGTCTGGTGACATAGGTCATTTTAAACAGATGACAAGAACGTAATTTGCGACTACTTTTCTAAACTCGGAAAAAAAGGTTACTTGCAGCCTTAGAGTCTGAAATATAAACTGATAACCGCAATAAAACACTGTTTTTGGACTCTCTCAAATTTTAAACAAGAGCAATGGGAAGTACTTTTCCGAAGAAGTGAGTATTTTCAGGGTAAGAAGTCTTAGCTAAATGTAAGCTGCCAACTTAATAAAGTTCAAAATCGAGTTGAAAAAAAACAAAATGTGCTGAAAGATAAGATTTATAATATGTAAAAGTAATAAAATTGAGTATGCAGAATATTTTACTATAGTTAAGTAGCTATTGGCGTTATTGTTCCTGTTGATTTGAAATTTGAAAGCCATTTGGAATGTCTAAAACATGAAAGATCAGATTGACCGGTTGGAAGCAGAGCAGCGAAAAATTACATCCCAAATGTTTTTTGTTTACCGAAACAACCTGAAACATGAGTAATAAGAATCGTAATGAAAAGGAAAGATTTTGAAGCTGTTTGTCCTGATGTGGAAGTTGATCAAGGTACTATCCGGTATTCTGTTGCTAAGGTAACACCGATACCGATCAGCCCAGAATGGTACTTAATATATTCAGTAGTCTCGAAATGAGGCAGGAGAATGGAATTGGTGTACCAAATTATTTGACTACAAAACAACGCTTTCTTCTAAAGGATTTAAAGGTGAACAATAATGAATACAGGAGGTTTATTGAAAAATAATAGACTTATGCTGATATGTTCATGTGTTTGAGGTGGGATACCCATACTTTGACATATTATGCCAATATGTGTATGAATTTGAGTTTCAGCTTTCTACAAATAGTTGATTCTACAGAATCAGTATCTTTTCCATTTTATGAAAACAGAGTCTGCTATACAGCGCAAAGAAAATGAAATTATTAACACATTATGTTTGAATGAAGTAAATGTATTTTTATGTGGCTATTTTTATTTTAATGTGCAGTTAATTTCGTATCTTTTTATTATCTAAAACTAAAACACAATTTTGTTAACAGTTTCTTTTAATATAACCTTCTTGAACGCTAAAGTTTAGGGGGCAAATTACAATCAAAGCGCTGAAATCGCAGAAAGGCTGGGGCATTTGCTGACGTAATGAGTGTTAGTAAAGTTGGAAGTGCCTTAATAGGAACTAATTACAAACTTGAGGTTGATTGGATTCATCACACTTGTTGACTGCTTCCGGGATTTCATACCAGTATTTTTGATTTGCTTAGTAAAGGAATGTGAAGACATGATTCAAACCTGCGACCTCCAGCTCCTAAGTCATGTTCTCTACCCCTGGACCACCTCAATTTTATGTGTAACAGGAACAATGCATGCTATTTTTCAAGGATGAATAGAAGTACAAACTTGACTCATAGAGTCCTATGTATTTCACCCAAACAGTGATTGTGGGGATATTAAAACGGAAGAAGAACAGAGCATGTATTTGCTATCAGTGTATATTAAAGAAATATAAATATGTCCAGAAAAATGCAAAAAAGAAACATGCATGACATTTGTAAAAACAAGAGCTGTCGTAGGACAGCGCGCTCGACTACTCAGTTTCTTACTACTTGACACTAAAGGGTTATAAAACCTTATAAACTCATAATTCACATAAATTCTTGACACAGTTACCTCCTCTTGTGGCAGTCTAAGGCCATGATGATAAAAAATGTTTAAAGTTTCAATGCTATATCTGCAAAAAACAGTGAAAAAGTGTTCCATTGTCAAACAACTTGAACCAAATTTATAAGTCCAAAAGGGGTCACTATTCACACAAAATGCTGGACACAGTTATCTCATCTTGTGAACAGACGAAACTCTTGATGGTAAACAAGTACAGTAAGTTTTAGGGCTGATAAGTAAGTATTGTAATTTTCAGAGCTATATCTGCAAGAAAAAGGTGACTTGTGCTACCTTGCCGAAAAACTTTAACCAAATTTTTAAGTTGATAAGGGGCCATAATTCATAGAAAATTCTTGACACAGTTACCTCCTCTTGTGAACAGACTAAGCTCTTGATGATTGAAAAATATTGTAAGTTTCATGGCTATATCTGCAAGTGTTAGGTGAATAATGTTACTTTGCCGAAAAACTTTAACCTGAACCAACGTCGACGCCAGGGCGAGAACTATAGCACTCCTTGTTTTTTCGAATAATCGAGCTAAAAACTGAAAAAAATATTTATGCAATTAAACTTTAAACATAGATGTCTGTCGTAACCACATTAATATGGCTACCAGTGAAGGTGATTAATACCCCAGAACATAGCTTTGACACAGAAGAGACTGTTTCCCCATTTAATAAATATGTTACATAATTGTTGCAAGTAAATCCTGAAAACAGTTTTCAAGTGAAGCTCTGTACAATAAAATTCCAAGAAAGGGCTAACTATACAAGAGCTCTCTGCATGACACCAAGCTCGATGTTTTTCAGTAACTGCTAGTATAATATCAGTACTTGTTATTAGTACTGTGTTTCTTCAGATGTAGACTGCGATACTAAATTTCTATGTAAAGTTTCAGATCAAAAGCTTATATTTCACATTAACCAATTAAGCTCTGGATAAGATAAGAAAGGAAGAAAATTTGATTTGTTTGATTGGTCGTTTGGGGTTTTACGCCGATTTCAACATGTTTTTGATCATACATCGGCGGTCAGTCCACCTAATCGGCTTTCATAGATATCTAACTAGGAACAGGGCCTAATTTGGTTATTTTTTCGATAGATAAGGAGTTTCCATTCCCTCTCAATTAAGGCCCTCCTAGTAATGACCAACTTCTCCTCAAGTGACTGACTACTTTTCCTACATGATCAGCGGTGAGAGATGAATGGCCATCAGACACAAATTCTAAGATCGTCACGGAGAAATTTGCACCCAGCCTGGTGATCGAACCAGATACCTTTGGATTACTTATAAGATAATTTGAAAGAAGGACCTAGCAGAGTTATGGTTTCTCAACACTTTAAGAATTATGAATTATCAGAAATAACAGACACGCTGTTAGAAAACTTAACTAGTATATCACTTTATTCAATTAACTATATTTTAAGCGATTCGATAAATAACCTGCTGCGTTAATAAGCGGAAAGCAGGAAATTGATCATGTGACAATAAATTCGAGGGCTGTATAAAATGTTGCTGCAGAACAAACTCTCCTCAACAGTAACTTCCCCTGATCAGTACCGTTACAGTAGCAACGCGTGATGTGCGAGGAATTTGGCTGTGGATAGGTTCGTCTATTTGCACAAATGGCGGCACAAACTGTATTAAAGGCAAACATTCTTTAAAATACATGAATAAGAGATTAGATAAATTCATTTGGTGTGAAAGTACTAAACTGAAAGTGTCGGCATATGTATTTATTATAAGTTACTTAATATAGACCATAGAAAATAAATCAAATAAATATAAAACAAATGTACAGCAGGTTAACTACATTTGCGGGTTTTCTCAAAGATCTATGAATGCATTTATAGGTCTTTTGTTTCTCTGAATGTGGATAACCTGCATCGTTTAAGATACAAATTGATAGAATATGTTTAAATTATTTTGAGTCCTCTAGTGGAAATGCCAAATGATTTGACGGCAAAGTCCTGCCGCCAATGTGAGGTATTCAAATTTACATAGATCTATTTTCTAATAGCAATGGAAAATTATCGAAACATGCCGCGATAGGTGTCGTTCAAAACCTGAACAATAAAAAGAAAACTTTTTGAGGTACATTTATATAAGATATTATGATGCATTTAGATACTAAGTGACCCACGTATTATTCAAATATGCACGTAGCTTGAAACGTCAATACAGTAGTCTAACAGTACAAAGTATACACTATTCATATATATGGCTTTTAATGACATGTATGAAACAGTTCTTAACACACATGTTTTGTGTGGCAAAAGTGCGGATTTCAGATATATTCCGATATGGAATCATCCTTGAAATGCTAACATTGATAAGTAGCATTAATCCATCTGACATCCAGGTACATGAGGTGAACTTAACCTTTCATGTTTAAGTAGGATTTGTATGTTTTAAGGTGTAAATTTGTTTGAAAATAGTAAGCAAAATACGTTTACCAGCATATTTTCTATCCTGTCGAGTAAATTATTACTGTAACATCTGACATATTATGTATTATGCAAAAAGTACGAATATAGATTTATATAGAAAATGCAAAACAATTCTGTTGACTGCTGTTCTATTATACAGTAACATATTCCTTGCACCGATTGCAGCCCCATGAGCGTGGAACAGCTTTTGATTTGAGTAACAAACCACATTGAGCATATTTTAGTAAGTTCAGATTGTAAGCGTTTTTGTGGTTGTTTTCCTTTGAAAATAAGTCGCACACATTAACTTCTAAGAAATGAACTGGAGGTAAAGGATAAGGTCTTTCAAATATTTAATTTGTTTACCAAAAACATTAGAACTTTCTCTCATTCTGTGTGAAACAGATGTTTACTATGTGCAAATATAAGCGCCTACGGGACGAAAACATTTTGCGAAAGACATACATCCATAACACATTTTTCATAAATATATACTTGTGTAGAATTGTTACAGCTATTAAATATTTTTTTAAATAAAACATGATAAGATTTACAAAACTACAAATATTCTACCAAAAAAGTCCGGTTACGCACGGTAACAGTCATTTAAAACCTTATTAGATTGAGCGAGTATACGGATAGAAATCATGCAATTTCGTATCAATAACAATATCTAAAAATCAATCCATATGTCATATTATAGATATTAAATGACTGGAAATAAAATATAACTACATGTATATGCTTTCCTGTTTCTCCGCATTTTCACATTCTGTTAATGGACTTGACTTTCGTAATGGCCCTCTCGAGTGTTTTATTTATAGAACGTGGTACATGTATGATTTTGATTGTTATCGCTTCTTTATGTTTTGTTTGGTTAGGAAATAAAACTCATACAATTTTTTAAAGAAATGAACTAGAGATGAAGAATGAATTTTATCAAATGTTTTATTGGTATACCAAAACATCTAGAACTATTTTTTAATCTGTGTTAAACCGACGTTAACTGTTTTCTAATCAAGCGCCTACCTGAAGAGTGATTATGAACCGTAACATTTTATATTGTTTATATTCATAAATGATTAGTCGTTTATAATTGTAGCAGCTGTATAATAATATAAAAAAACTGATAAAACTTGCGAAAGAACAATAACACTGCCGAAAAAGGGCGGTAAAACACGGTAAAAGTTGTTCAAGAACAAAATTGGTGAAGTACAAATGACGGGTAGAAACCTTTAATTCAGTGAACTATTTTATGCAAATAAATAGCGCATTGATTTGAATAATTAGTTAAAAAGGTAAAGGCTTTTCGATGTAAGGCTTCAGTTTTCAGTATGATAGATATAGGCTGGGGCCCACAGGCCCCAGCCTAAAAGTGGTATTTATTCTCAGTTTGATTAGAACAATTTAAACAAATCCTCTGTTCCTTAGTATTTTCGGCATGTCTCGACCTTTTTCGATTATCAGGGAATAGAAACACTCGTATAATTAACGCATACACCAAAAGCAAGCACGCTCACAGACTGTAGACGGTGAATATTCAGTTGAGTTCCATCCAGTGCGCCAATACCTATGCAGTCAGGAGGAGCTGTACTATCACTTGGTGTGCCTACCTGCTTTAGGTTTTATCTAATAATCTAATATTTTGCTAAGAAGCAGCATGTATTTATAAAAAATAAAACGAAAGTACAGTCACACGAGCATTCGTTACTTAAACGATTAAAATGATTTTTCAGAACATAATTTGTTAGTAGACTAAATAGTAAAATGTTTGCTAAAATTAGGACATAGGAAAAAGGAAACACACTCTCACATCTGCTATATATTTTTATTGCCGAAATTTATATATACATACGTGAAAGCTGTTTGTCTTCCAGTTCTGTCGGATATCCATACGCCTTCAGTTGCTTCGTCTGTAAGTCCTATCCAAACCACATCTGACCATGTATGTTCAATACTTTCAACATATTTCATCAAAAAGCCATTTTCGGATTGACTCTCTACATCCGCGACGTGTGCATTAAGTGTTGTGCAATAGTCTCGTGCAGAGTCATATGTTCGTTTTTCTGCAACGTACTTGTAACAAAATGATCTGAATTCAGTCCATCCCGGCGGACAAAAAATTAATCTATTCTTTATCTCAAGTACTTCTTTTTGTAACGTTTTAACATCATTTTTACACTCCTCTATTGAGTCTCTGATCATCTGTTTCTCTTCGGAGAAGCGCAGTTCAATTTCACTTTTGCTTTCATTAATGCTTTTCTGCATTTGATTTTCATACGTCGTTAGTCGAGCTCTTATCCATTTCTTTTCATCAGCTAGTCCACGAGCAAATACATTCTCTGTGCTGCGACGCATTTCCAAAGTTGTTATTCTACTTTCAAATACGTCCATTCGTTTCCTTAGAGGAACACTTCCTCTGATATTTGAGACACCAAATATTCCCACCAACACGACAAAAGTCTGAACAAATTTGACAGTTTCCATACTTTTTACAAGAATAAATGTAACAATTCTTTAGTGAAATAAATCCCTTTAATTATGCATATTCATTTGCTAAAGTTCTGGAGGAGTTGTGCTTCACGAGTGGTAGTCCAGTCTATTTACAGTCGAGTAACTGAGACAGCTGTTCAATGTATGAATAAATTATTTGTTTCATGTCATTTCCTTACACCAATAAAATCTGCTCTCAACCGTCTACTTTTCAGATCAGCCTTGTTGTTTAATTTGTCCGGACAAACGAAGATTATTTTTATGTTCATATCAACTTTTTGTTATAAATATCATAGAAAGTGATTGAAAACATATCAAATAAGAAAAAAGACTTAGTGAACAAAACCAAACGTAAAACAAAATTTTATCTATAGTCTTCCTAGTTTAAATTTCTTCGAAGTTCGCACAAATACAAACTCAATCTTTGAGAAAGTATACTGTTGAAATAAGATTAGCACAAATATAAAGATATGAAGTATAAATATTTACATGGATTTTGTTGTTTACTATTCTCATTTCAAACTCACCGATAAGATTTACAATGAAAAATGTCTGGAATTCAATACATTTGATATGTTTTATAATTATCGGGTTATTAAGAAAAAATCTACCGGAGTCGTCACCAATTGTTGTGTGTAAAAACTCTCAGTTATCGTCTGCTGAAACTGAAACGTTCTTGCAAAAAAAAAAAATGAAAAAAGGGACACCCTTACATGACATAAGGAAAATGCAAGACAATTATGAAAATGTTTACTGGTGTTTTCCTGATATTAAACCTTTCTTAGTTGATATTGTTTTCAGTGTAAAATATATAACTTAAGCCTTTTGACAAAAAGTAAATACTACTTAGACTGTGGATTAAGAGTAATGTTAAGCCTATTTCTGCGTGGAGCTAAATCCCCTTTTGCCGGCTCACCTCAGCGAGCCGGTATTACAATAGAATTTTACTTGAAAAACAACGAACACCAAGCTAGAACTCAAAACATTTCCGAAGCTTCAAAGCCGCCTGGCTTCCAGTTTCAAGAGGTTGTAGTTCAGAAAAGCTGGAGACCAAATATTACGTTACAGGAAATCATCCAATAGAAAGCCCGCTTTCAAAGCAGACATATGCCCCCGTATACGGAGTCCATTATCATAATGAAGCAATGCACACTTTAATGCGCAAAGGCACATGAAACGTTTTAGCAAGGTGCTTTGATAATCTACTTTTTTATATACTGTTAACTTAAAATTACCATCATTAACAGAAAACAACATCTAAGCCAAATATAGAGCAAGAGTTACATCGACTATTTTACTTCGTTTCTCTAACTGTTGTCACCGTCACTCAAGCTCATTTCGTTTCTCCTGCGTCTTTCGGGGTTTAGGATAGAATGAGGAATGGAGTTCATTTCGCGAAATGGACTTTACGTCTACCAAATGGAAAGTATGGATTTAATGTTGGTATTATCTGTATTTTGTTGTTTTAATTATAGTGAGCACATTAAATAAAGGATATCTCCCAGGTGGGAAGCGGAAATTATCTGTTTACATATATATTTCGTATCGTATCAAACTATAAGTGCTTTCACAGTAAACAGCAGCTTACAAACGGACTGCGGTGTGCACATGTGTACCTTTTCCTCGGATATATATGTTCACAGCTACCTTATGTTTGATCAAAACTTTTGTCGTCATTTTCATATATCCGCAAAGCATTCAAATATACAAGGTCAATGTCACAGCTATTCCCCGGTCCAGGGGGTCAGGGGGTGAAATTGTCTAGTGCATTACAATACAGACTAGCTCATGGTATGCTTTCTTACTGTTCTTACATTTTATGAAGCCTGTAATGAACTCTTGCTTCTGTCAACAGTGTGTGGTATTGCAACCTTCATATATTACCGAAATGGTGTTAGTAAATTAACTCTTTGTGTGAATGCTAGTAGAAGAGTAAGCTGCAACACAGTCACCCATAGTTACTAAATAAAAATATCTAAGCGAGCTGCTACCAGCTTTTTTAAAAGCTAAACTTGTTACTTTTTACAATAATAGTCAGGAAGTCAGGAGATCATAATATGTACATTCTACATTTAGGAGCCTTGCTCCACAGTAAGAGATCGTTTTGAACCTTTTGAACATATATAAGATAACCAATGTAGACGTTTGCCTACTGAACAAATTTGAGCCTACACGATTTCGCCAAATTTAACGTAAACACTTTTAAATTCAAATCTTCATCGTCATAGAGATACAATTATTTAAATCATTGTTGCAACAAAAGATACAGATGTGTTCACAGTAGCCTGTGACTTTAAATTAAATTAAATTTTGGAAAGAAGTTCCTATTTTTTTCTATTATTTTTATAGAAATACAGAAGTCAATTATTTGTAACAAAATGAAGCTGAGTTCTTATGATATATATATCAATTAAATGCTTTGGTTATTGTCAAGCGCGGATGGGTAATAAGACATCGAAGCTGCTTATAATTTATTTTGCTTATGTTTTTTAGCATCTGTGAATTTCTAGCAGAGTTTTGTGTCATTTAAAAAGGGACGGGAATTCATACAGAAATCACTGTAGTTAGGTGTTAGTTTTTTTTTTTTTTTTTTTTTTTTTTTTTAATTTTAATTTTTTTTAATTTTCGCATTGTTTTGTTGTCATTTTGAAGTGTATTTAATGCAATAAGGGAGAGATTAGCTACGACAATATAAGTGAACAAAACGGTAACCGAACTTCTTTTGCGTTCTTTATGAGCGATAGTCCAGGAAAGAAAGACTGTGACAATTAAAAACGAAAAATAATCGCTTAAATGTATGTTTTTGAACATTGCACTTATATACTTAATATATAATTTGAAGTAAATCAGTTAAATAGACTATGCGTTTAATATGATCCAAACGAGAAACATGGTAAAGTTATCTAATTCGATTAAACAAGAGTTTACAATGAAATTTTTATTTTTATTTGAAGTTTCAAATTATCCCAATGCCCAATTTGGAGTGAAAAAAAAGATTATTGACATCAAGTTATCAAGGATACTGTTCTTATAACATGCACTTGAATGTCCTCAAAATGTTAAAGGTTTGAATGCAATAAGTTTGATCATTTTGAAAAAGTAATAGTATAATTATCAGAAAAGAATCGTACAAACGAATTTTTTTATTGAAACTAATTTTTGTTGCGATGTATACAACTACTTTATCTCTTAAGAATTATTATCAACAAGGTTGAATCACCCTGCTACACAGCAGATAAGTTATCATTGAAATAGCAAGTGTTGTGTCTGTTTATCTGAAGTCAAAAAAATAACCTAAATAATGTGCCAAACAACAGTTCGAGCGTTTCGAAACTTCCCGTGTGAATGTTTTGAATTTAAAGCTGGTTCATCATTATCCGATGACGCCTGATAAGCCTTGGCATGAGAAGCTGATAAAGAGTAGTTTGTTATGGTTGCAGAAGGAAAAAAATCCGAACATGACAGAAACACGGGAAAAACCGAATACATGTACGTATAAAATGGGGCAAAAGAAAAAGAAAACAAAAATACTGGAGGTAAGCATAACTTACTATATGTCTGCTGAGTTTCATGAACATATTGTTAACTAATTTAGGTGTTACTGATGTTCAAAGGCAAAACAAATATAGCAATAATAATAATAATAATAACTTATCAGAATTCTGCTACATTTCATTAAAATTTGAGTGACCTGCCCCTGCACGACCAGATATTATATGAACATCAGAAAACATTAATTCTGTAGTTTCATAAAAATCTGACAGGAGTGTATTGCGGACGAATACCAAGTCAGCACTTTAAAGAGGTATATCTACTGGAGGAAAAAGGGGTCATTGCTCAGTAAAAAATCTTCAGGTTATAGCAAATATAATTCATGTTGTGCACAAATACTCTAATTATTTTAGTTCATTCAAAAGCATTTTGAAAGGATGTATGGACAAGGCTAAAGCAGGCACTACAATAGAACATACAGAAGGCGAAGCAAAGGAGACTTATTTATAACATTTTATTGCCTATCCTCAATTAAAAAAATAGTTAATCGTATACTATTTTTTAGAAACAAAACGGCTTCGAAACTTTTATAAAGAACGTTGTATAAGCTATTTAGACAAAACATCACGCGTGGTATTGAAATAGTTCCAGACACAGAAATCGAATTACCCATCATGTCGTGACCCCGTGTTTCTTTTTAGTAAATAACTTTGATGTATGAGGCGAAGGATAAGCATATAGGTAATGAAATAATTTAGCAGAGATTTTGGCTCAAGCACAAGCCACCTGCGATTTTCTAAAACTATGCATTCGCAGATATACACTTTCTTCTAAAATAAACGTCACACAGGACAGAGAGAAACTGTTCACTTAGAAAAGGTTTATCACTATAATGTCTTTGTTTTAGCCTGCAATTTAAACATTTCATCTATTAGAAGATATCGACAAAGACACAGAAAAGGAAACAATTTTAAAGACAGATAATTCTAGAGCTTTGAGCAAGTGATCGAGCTATGAGCAACTGCTGCGCTTTGCGTAAATTACTATGCTACACGCGTGATATAACGCTTTTCAAGAATGTCTTTGCTATCAGCGAGCGACAGCGTGATGAAAGGGTGACTAAGCGATGTGGAGTGACTTAGCTATGACCGAGTAAAAGCGCCGTGAGCGAGTGGCACTGATCTGGGCAACTGACAGTGCTATGAATATTATAGCAACACGATAAGAGAGGGACTTATTTATGAGCGAGTGACAACACTACAACCGAATAGCAATGTTTTCAGCAAGCGACTGTTGTTTTAGTGAATGTTCGATTTATACGCCAATGATAGCACCATTAGCTAATGTTAAAGCTGTATTCGATACAATGCATATTTGTTAAAAGAAGATATCCTATGACGTGAATTCTAGAAATACTATTACCTATCGTAGAAAAAATGATATAAGTGATCATCAGAAAAAAAATGTCAGCATTTTTCATTTTCGTTCAATTTTCGTTACAGTTCAAATGATTCTGGAATATTCCTAAAAAAATCAATTAAATTTGAACGCTTAGCATTTCAAAATCAACTATGTCTGGAAGTACTAATGACAGATAAACACTCCTAAGATAAAACGTGTTTTATTCATTTTAAAAAATTATGGTTCATGCTTTGAAACTGCTTTAAGAGCATTTTCTTTTTACATCAACTGTAGATATTTTGAAAACGGCATAACATGAGGAAGTCACAATTTACCAACACCTTTACTTTAGAACTAGACACTGGTCTAGCAGGCCAACAGCATTCGATTACTTTGTTTTTTTTTCTGCAGGTTTCGTAGGAAGTTCTTTCGCTTTATACTCGTATTTGCCACCGTGGCAAACCCGAAGTATATCGGATTTGAATGATTTCCCAATTTCAGAATAGTATGTAGAGTTGATACAGTGCATGCAACAAGTTTCTCCATTCTGAATAAGTGTAACGCTTTTGTAATTTCTTACGCATATCAATACTGTTTAAACACAGGAAACATATTCTCATGTCTGCAATTTCCGCTGAAAATGATAGTATCTTGATTGAAGAAATACATCTGGTACTTTTTCGGCCTCGACCCTGCGTTATATCAAACAGGCCGCTATTTATATGGTTTAGACAAATGTATATAACGCTTATTCTGACGTCTACTGATTATATCGTTGTCGTCCATAGCGAACACTCGCGAGAAAAATTATGAAGTGATTGTGACTCATCAGTGATAAATGATTTCAAGAAAAAAATTTAATCGTTAAATACATTAATGCGAATTCTTTTTTCCCCTCAAATAACGTAATTCATATTTTGAGAAAAAATAACAGCAGGCTGACTTTGAATTTTTCACACTAAAACATGAACAAAGTTTGAGCTATTTATGTCTATACCACTGAGTTATCGATAGACAGTGACATTAAAATGACTTAGGTTATTTCCCTTGAACATATACTGTTGTACAAAATAAGTAATACAGTCAAAAAACGAACACAGAGAAGCTGGCTGTTTAAAAGCATCTAATGGGTGATGCCGATTAATAAATTGTACATGTGGTCACATCTTGATGCAATATTTCTTGCGATATTGATAGTTATGTCCTTGCTTGATTGTTTCTGACCACGTAAGTAAAAGTGTAAAACAGTTAACAAGTAATTCTATTACAATATATAACATAGTAAGTCGTTACAAGCACAGGATATAATGAATACACTATAAAACATAACTTTGAGAACTAAACTATTATCATCTAATTTAGGAAATAAAGTATTGTGAATAGAGCTAAAAATGAGAACAACAAAACAATTCTAAATTTTACAAGACTTACATTTCCAGTGTTCATTATAATCAGCAGGGCCTTAATTGAGAATCTGCTTGTCTTTCTCCGGCGCCGTCCTATTACCCAAAACGACTATCATCGTGCAGTTTCACCTGCCGTGTTATACCCGCGACCAAAGGCAGTTCTTATTTTGTGACTGGTGCATATCATTGATGCATTTGAATCGAGTCTTAGATATCTTGAAAGGTGTAATTAAAAAGATATTAAAAATTCAATCTTTGATGATACTCATTAAAATATTGCACATTATCACACTTGTTCGATGTCTTTGAAGATCTGTTTTTCTTTGTGCCGAGGATAAGTGTCAAGAACAAATAAGTGTGAAGGGTTTATCAATTCATTTGCTTCAGTCTCTGAACCAAGTGGTCATTTACAGTCTAAACATGGACAACAGAACACAAAAGGTGAGCTTACATCATTTCACGAGGGGATACGGTTCAATACGTCAGTCACTATGAATGTCAGCTGCAGAATTTCCAATGTTCACTTTGGTTCATATTTTGTTTTTGCATGTATTCCTTTTTCTTGTCATGAAGCACACAACTTTTTCAAGTGTTACAGCAAGACACCTGCTGCTGTAAATAAGAATACCCCTGCCTAGTTTATTCAGTATTGACTTTTAGTAGTAATAAAATCCTTTGAAATGTGAATTCGAAATAAAAACGTAGATCACGATGTTTGTAACAATGAATGTAAATCTGTCGAAAAGTCATTCTAAACAAGCTACGGAGACCATACTTAGCTTTTACTGAGTCTGTTCATGAATAGTAATTTTATGTACAGGAGGGCAATGATGGCCCTATATTGCTCACCTGAGAACCGTTGTAGATATTGCTGTAACTTCATTTATCAAAAAAAAAAAAAAAAAAAAAAAAAAACAACTATAAATTGAAGAATGTATCAGTGCAAGAGATTTTTAAAAACACTGGTCAACCAAGTGCTTAAAACAGCACACTATTTAACCGTCCGTTTTGAAGTTAATATTAAGAGAAGAAGGTTGGGAACCTTGTATTTAGAACACAATATCGTCTCAGTACAGTGCGATGCAATTCATGTTTAGTGTTTTTATAAAGCATGTTTGCACAGATACAGCCCGAAAATCGGTACGTTGATGATCACTGAATTACTGTGTTTTCGACAAAACTGCAATGTTTACGGTCCTCTATATATTTCATAAACAAACACAGATATAGCAATAAATGCATTGTAGATCTCAGTTCTATGTCAATTTATCAACTTCTATCTTATGCCAACTTATTTTGTAACTCAATTTATGTCTGATACCCGTTTACCAGAAAACAAAAAATGTATATACTGTCGCTATTTTGGAAAACAAAGATTCCATTTTAGTATCGATTTCATTGTTATTCAAGCAAAAGCTGGTTTTAAAAAAATAACAAACCGGATAAACAACGTGGGAATACTAAATTCATAAATTCCGCTAGAACCCGTACTATAGTTTCTTACTGTAAGTTGTTTTTCAGCATTTGATTATACTATCGTAGAAGCAACAACATATACCATCCGTCATTGTGGAATCTATAAAGAATCGACTGCGCATGCGCACGGCAGCATATTTTCGGAATTTTCGAGTTTCCATTCTCTCTCAATTAAGGCACTGTAATCTCTTATCAATTTTACACACTGAGCATGGAAGAGAACCAGAGGTGTCATTTGAATGGGAAGCTTTCAGTATCGTGCACTATCCCCAACAACCTCTTAATAGGACGTTGGTCATATTGACAATCGGAACCGACGATAAATAAGCTCAAATAGATAGAGCAATACACAGTTATTCTAGCAACGCTCGCATAGCCTGCAGGTATTAAAGGGATTTTCAGAATTCTAGGAGATTGTAAGTCTTTTGTTGTGCGCGAAGTAAATAATTTTAAATTTCATTTATTATCAAAAATTATGCTAAATTATATATTAATTACAATCAATTTCTTAGTTAAATTAAAACACATTATTTAGCTAAAACACGAACAAAAATTTTGGTACTCTCGCTCAGGGCCGCAAATTGGGTCACAGATAGGATCAGAGGGCGCAGAATAAGGAAGTCCGAAAATCTCCAGTTCCAGACGCTCTGCTGCATATTTGTTGCAGGTGATGCCCTAAGGGAAATAACTGCAATAAAGGTCTGTCTTAGAGGTTGTTCAGTCTTAAACAAACCATTCTTACTTACCATGATGCAGTTGAAAATAATGTAAGCGGAAACGCCGTTTGGAGATATCGTTGGAATCGCATGCCATTTGGAAGATCACCAGAACCTGAATACTTTCAGCACTATCTAGATGATAACTTTGCTGGTCTCAGTGGTATCAAGACTATTTGCGGATGACGTAATTATATACGGAAAAGGCCTCATGCTAACAACTTCCGTAAATTGTTCGACAAATTCGTAAAACAATACAGTAAGCTGAACACAGACAATATGCAGTTCCATAAAACAGAAATGCAATTTGTAGGTCATTTACTCACGGATAAAGGAGCGAAGTTCGATCCAGTGAAGGTGGAAGCTGTCACGAAGATGCAAACACCTACGAACGAGAAATGTGTGCAGCATTTTTAGGTATTGTCAGCTATCTAAGAAGTTTTAAGTTTTCCTGCGGGAAGAAATTTTAAAATGTTTAATTCCAGATTTATAGTTTACGTTCGTTGAAATCAATATTAGAGCGACTGACTCCAAGAATTTACCTTAACTGTTTTCCTAAAATCAAAAAGAAAGTAATCTATTATGGATAAAACGAAATACTATGCTTCTAGGACTTGAAACCAACCCCCTTTCGACCAGTAAAATTAAGAGAAGCGATCTATCCCACTGAGCCACAACGTCTCAAACATCTCAAATTTAATAATAAAACAAAACGTATCTACCCATTAACTAACTGAGTTATTTGTTTACCGATGAAAGTGTGTTCGAAAGATTACTGTGCTGAAAGTATGAAAGGGAGGTAACCGCTGTGTTGAGTTTGACATCCTATGCAGAAAAATAGACTAATTGCCGAATTAACTGAATATTTTGAATATAAAAATTTACGACATTTCTTCTCTTTTTTTTTAAAATTTCAACACAATATTCTTTTATTTGTTTATATAGATGAAAATGTGTGCACGTCTTGGTAGTTCTTACTAATAATTTATTATAAATGACTTTTTAAAAATAACCGCAATCGTGTACTGTTGACATATCATGTGCTCCTCCATCTATCGATGATAGTGCCCGTGCTCCATTGCTTTAAGCTATAGATAGGTCACGTCCTCCATAGCTCTAAACTAAAATGCATATCAATGCCCTGTGGGCTCAAGCCCGCAGGGAACAAAGTTCTTGGACAAGCTAAGCGAACTTTGTGAACCATTAAGGGAACTTACCAACCGGGATGTGGAGTACAAAAAGAATAATGTTCACAATGAAGCGTTCGCCATACTTTAGAAGCTCTGTGAGATGCGCCTCTACTACGATCCGAAACTGGAAACGGTCATCAATTTGATTCTTCTGAATGTGGACTAAGTCTTGGTGGTGTCTAGCTACACTATGGACAACCAGTTGCTTATGCAAGTCTTTCCAAACCGGAAGTGTCATACTCAGTGAGAAAGAGTGCAGTATTTAGTTTCTCAAAATTTCATCATCTCGTGTACGGACGTCACGTGATCGCAGACTGTCGGAAATAATGAGCAAGAAGGACCCGTACAAAGCTCCGAAAAGACTACAAAGAATGTTCCAAAAATTAGCAATATAAAACAATGAAACACGCTAAAAAAGGAAACATATGTACAGAGTTTATCTGAAAAGGGGAAACGCTTCTAAATTCGAGGAAGTGCTGTTGTCAGGTTATGCGTAAGAAATCGAATCGACGCGTATGACGGACTATCTAGCAGTCTCATCTGAAAGGCAGATTCAAATTAAGCAAGCTACAAGCGAAGATTCAGCTCTTCAAACGCTTATAGAATGGTTGGAATGAGGTAACGTCTAGGCAGGTTTCACCGTATTTTTCTGGGCGAGATGAATTATCAGTGGATATCGGGATCATATGTCGCGGTGATAGATGCATTATTCCAACAAGTATGCGAAGAGAAATACTAGAGCTAGTTCATTCTCATATCGGAGCTGAGGGTTGTTTAAAAAGAGCCAGATCGTGCGTTTACTGGCCGAACATAACGACTCAGATTAAAGACTACATTAGTACATGTGTCACTTGTCGATCAATGGAAAGAATGCAATGCAAAGAAATGTCCGTGAAGTTAGAAGCCTAGCTTGTACCATTGAGTAGCAATGAAATACCAGGCAGGTCATGGGCAAAAATTGGGACTGATGTGTTCACATTCAGTAAGAACAATTGTTTGGTGACAGTTGACTATTTCAGCAATTTCTGTGAAGAAGATCGTTTATATGAAACAACATCAAAAGAAATAATTGGCAAATAAAAACAACATTTCGCCAGACACTGGATACCGGAACAGGTTATTTCTGACAATGCTATTGTGTACAAATCTCAGAAGTTCAGAACATTTTCAAGTATACATATCACATCATCAGCAAGATACCCGCAGTCGAATGGCAAGCTGAAGATGCGGTGAAGACAGTTATTTCGTATTTTGAAGAAAGCGAAACAGTCACACACAGACCCTATGTTTGCGCTGTTGAATTTTCGCAACTCCCCTCAGCAATCAACGGATTACAGTCCTGTTCAACAACTGATCAATAGACACACTTGAACATGGCTTCCAGAAAGATCGTCGCAGCTACACCCTAGCATATCGTCAAATGTTAAGGCTAATCCGGACAAAAGTAAACGTCGCCAAGCTCGTTACTACAATAAAAATGCAACGCTGTTTACCCGTTTGAAACAAGGAGAAACCGTGCGAATACAACCACTATCTAGAACGAAATAAAACGTTGGAAAAATTGACAGTAGTAGTATAGAAACCGTACAATCGTTCGTATAATGTTCGCACGGAAGATGGAACCATCTTGAATCGAAACAGAAGACAACTCGAACAAACGAACGTTAAGTTGAGCAATGGGAAGAAACTGTAGACATACCAAATATGAGCAACAGTGAGTTATCGCGAACAGAAAGTGCAGAAATCAATGCATCACTACCTGAAACTGGAGAGTGCGAAGACCAGTGCGATTTAAGAACTATGTCCTATGATGTATAGAATATTTTAATACGTAGATGTATAAACAAAGCTTTAAGACTGAATGGGGCTGTATGAAATTATACTACATACATTCTGAGTAGATGCAATGATGACTTTGAAATAAGTAATATTCTTCACACATAACGACTTTTCTATTATGGTCATTTAATAATTGATTTGCTTATGATTTGTATTAAGATAATAATTAAGCTTTATAATTTTATTAAAATGATAATATAGGCAGTGTCAAAATTGTAAGTATTGACCAGTCAAGTCAAGTCAACTTTATTGGCAAATTGGCGTTTAAACAAAGCTGAGTGTCCTTCAGTTGATAACTGATTCTAACATGCATTCAGTTTGTCAACTCATGGTAAGTTTTAATAATTATACACATCACTTCATTCAGTACATTTGTTCACACATTTTGAATAACTTTGAAATCTTAAAATTAAACACTTTGCTGGGGTATTTCATGATGTAAACTTTAAAACAGTTAAGTATGTAACCCGAGAAAATACGGTAAAAAGAAAAAGATATCATGTGCCCCGCTGACTGTAAAAAAACAACTTCTTTTGTTGCATGTTGCATTTAAGCCAAATGAAACGATTAAAATCAGAAGATGAAGAAACTTGTTCAGTTTTGCTTTGCTTCACTCGTAATAACCCTGTACAAACAGTAGCAAATAACTCTCTACAAACAGTAACTAATAACCCTGTACAAACAGTAACTAATAACTCTGTACAAACAGTAAAAGAAAAGGATGGCAAAGAAACAACTTGGGTATCCTTCATTTTAATTCAATGGTTTATGATATTAAAACAAGAAACAAAAACATCGCAGAACAGATGCAATATACCCCCGTCAGCTTAGGATGTCGGACATTTCACATGGCACTGCACTTTGGAAATCATCAAATTCGACATTTTCTTCTGTTTTAATGTGTATTGGCTCTCTAAAAGACGCCAACACGCCAGAATGAAAGGTGAACACGCCAACATATGTATGGTTCAGGCGTTCTGTTGGTAACATTGATGTGCCAATAAGTTGAGTCTTAAGTTAAAGTTCTTTAATTGGAAATTTATAGTTTGTCACAACTCTAGTTTTACTGACAATTTTCTGCACAGAGGACAGACAGTTGTAGATATTGATAATTATTTAGAATGTAAAAACTGTCTGTCAGTTTCAGTTTAGTTTATTTACAAAATTGCTCAGTATGTACATACATAAACTAGAGAACAAGGTACGCATGCGTAACTTAGCACTAGCAGTGATAAACATTATATCTTAACGCAGACAACAGTTGGTTTAACATGTACATTTGATATTCAGAGAAATAAAAAATAATTACGAGTACAGTAAGCAAAATAAAATTAGCCGATTGTATGCATAACTATCATAGATAAAAACTTATATCTTTATCTAATTTTCTTCCTCCTCTTTTCCTTCTCTTTTCTTTTCTTATCCATTTTCTATTTATTTTTGTTTTTGGGTTATCAAAAAAATTGTTTCATACAAAATCCATTTTAGAAATGGCACAGAGAAATAGATAAATACATAAAGAAGGCTACCGAATCTTTGAACATCCTGTAAACACTACACATAAGAATTTTTGCTCTGCCTCTATCAATTGTAGGATACTACATCATCGCTTTCCTGTTTTATGCTCTAGGCCCATTTTTTTGTCAACAATCCGTCGCTTGAAAGGTAAAATGGTCTTTTTGAATAAGAAATCTGTAGAGTTGCAAAAATAACATGCTGTGCACGAAGATTGGCGGGTGTATCTTTTATTTACTTAAAGAAATTTTGAATTGTAAAATTCTAGTTTAGGCCTGAAAACGGGTGAAAGTTTCTTTTCAGCATGCATTCAAATTTCTTATTGAAAAGGCCCATTCTACCTTTTAAGCGACGGATTGTTGATCCGCGAGAGAGCATAAAACAGGTGCGCGATGAAGTAGTATCTTACCATTGTATATGCCATTTAGTAATTATGTCTTCTTGTCTGCTTTGATGATACAATCAGTTGAAAACATTCTGACCAATCTGGATGTTATTTTTTGGTCAATGTTCTTGAAACTTTCCGTAAAGTCACAATGAGGTCAACAGTTTAGATAAGTGAAGAAACCATGTGAACTCTCTAAATTCGCCAAATTATCCCGAAACTTGCTTACATTATGTTGATGATTTCTTTGATGATTTTCAAACTAGGTTATGTAGGTTAAAAAAGGACCAATATCTCATATCGGTGGTCAAATATTTAATCCAATATACGATATATTAGAGCAATGTAGATACATCATGACCCTCCTGTTTTTAAATAGTAAAAAAACTGTTTTGCCAGAATTTAGAAATGCAGCTCTTTTTTTCAGGAATCGAAAAACATGTTTTTAGTAGTAGAAGTATGATTCTTAGAGACAGTAGCTGGTATGAGTATTGAATTTAAGGTGCTCATATACTTGGGGTTCCTTGTAAAAAGTTAATTTGTCGAATTACACGTCAACGTCACGTTTGAAATGGTCTCAGTTCAGTGTAGCTTAAATGTATTTATTTTGCATTGACTGGGAAACAAATTGCCACATATATAAATCCCGTTTGTCTGAAACTCTTGCCAAGAGTGTGATCCGCGGAAGGTCACTGGAGACTCTCATTACTAATGGAATTCGAGCCAGCAATTTTTTATTTGGTAATTTGGCGCTCTAACAATTAAAACTCTTCTCTATCTACCACTGCTTTCAGTAATTGTTATTAAAAAGCATTACTCTATATTCCTTTAATGTATGTTGTGCCGTTATATTTCGCAACCGTGCTAAATGTCGCACTTGCCGTTTAATGTCGCACCATTGCCGCTAAATGTCGCAAAATCTCCTGCCGTCGCAATGGTAACGTTAAATGTCGCACGATTTCCCCTTACCGTTAAATGTCGCAACACTACCGTTAAAAGTCGCAAGATGTCAAGTCTTGTGAAACTCAAGGGTTATAGTGGTAATATATTCAGTTAGTCGTTGAGTAAATATTTGTAAATATTAAGTAACCTAAGGACATAAAGGATTTCCCTTCAATCTGCCTTCTTAAGACAGAACATGTTTTAAATGTGTCTTTTTTTGTTTGTAATGAAAATGCAAAATAGACTGATTCAAGTATGTCCATCTACTCTTTGTATGAAATTGGTAATTTGACATTGTGCTGTTAGTAACGTTCTATAATTCGATATCAATATCAGCTTAATGAGGGACATTCCTGATAACAAATTATCTCCCTTACTCAGATAACATCAAAGGTAGACCAAATAGTACATTGGTCCTTTCAGTTGGAATCCTCTGACTTTATCCTTGTTTCTTATTGTGATGGTCTCGACATTTAATTGTGAAAACTGTCACTTATATATTAAATAAAAAAGTTAGGATTATCAAAAAACAAAGATAATGGTGTTAACAAAACATGTTGCTTACTTTAAATGTAATCTGAATACCACTGTTGCAAATAATTAGGCTTAATTATCACCATACCAAAAGAGAAAATAGCGATAAAAGCAGAGGAATCCAAATGGAAGGACCAATGTAATATCAGAAAGTATTCAGGGTAGATAATCCACTAATGTCCCCCATTATTTCTAAAAAGAAGTCACATCAATAATTTTACATGAATATGATATGCTCGGTGGCCTTAAAAAATAAAGTCAATGCACTATAAAACTACTTAAAACAATTCGATCATCTATTTAGAATCACAAGAGTTCACTCCTGTTGATTTTTTTCTATGTCTTATCATTAGAGTATTCTATAGTTGGATTTGTTCTTGAAATTTTTAATCGCATACGCAAATACTTGGACACGCACACAAACAATCATGGTTGAAGATGTAGATTCATGTATTTCCATTTGTTGTGTTTGTTATCAACAATCGCTATAGAGGTAACTTATATAATTATATATCAGTCATTTCTCACCGAAATATGAAACCATCTTAACCAAAATAGAAATATATATTCTCTTCAGTCATTACAGATGTTTTGACTAACTTAATTTTGTCATATGAACAGAGATTCAATGAAGTGGAAATATTTCAGGACTCCACTGTTATAGCATAGGTGACAACACATGCATCTTTAAAACTTGTATATTGATCAATAAAAATTAAAAGTTCTTGTATTATAAATATATATAATGGTTATCCAGACGGAGTAAATTATCCGATATATTCGTGCTGTTTTAAAAAAACACTTTGAAACATTACAATAATGCCTCTATATGTCTCAAAATTTCATTGACTAACAAGCTCCCGTTAATGGATCCAGAAACATTGTGAACAAACTGTCTCATGCATGAAGAGCGACGATCTTCTTATGACGTTCCTTATTTTCGCTTTTATTGTCGGACTAAAACGTGCATATTATTATTTTTTTTGTTCATCAATTATACTTCCGAGTCTTTGTATAAATAATTAGACTAATAACTGCGCTTTACTGAACATACTATTTTGCTTATTGAAAATAAAGTTGAACAAGCTATGATCAATGAACAGTTTTGCTTGATTTTCTAATCCTATTTTCACTCGTTTGACACAAAAAAGTATTATAAAATGTTCAGTAAATATTTTCTAAGTTTTTGTTTTTATCTGTCTTTTTCTGGAGGGTGGGGCTTGGAGGGCTTGAGTTGAACTGTGGCGGGGGGGGGGGGTTAACGTCAATCCAACACTCTAAAGGTCAAATGGCGACTTTCCAGCTTTACTGGTGGAGGGAGGAAGACCTCAGGTGCTCCTTCGATCATTATTTCAGGCACAAACGAGCACCTGAGTAGAACCATCGACGTTCCGTTAGCTGCCTGGATAGCTTCCTCACATGAAAGAATCTTAAGTCCCTGGCGGGATTCGAACCTACAGCGATGAAGTGCTAGATTTACTGGTGGAGGGAGGAAGACCTCAGGTGCTCCTTCGTGCATTATTTCAGGCACAAACGAGCACCTGAGTAGAACTACCGACGTTCCGTAAGCTGACTGGATAGCTTTCTCACATGAAAGAATCCAAAGTCTCTGGCGGGATTCGAACCTAAAGCGATGAGGGGCAAATGGTTTGAAGTCACCGACCATAACCATTCGTGGACGCCCCTATATGACTTAGTTAAGGGTTTGTCAAACAGTTAAAGATTTGTTTTTCATTTTTTCAACAACTGAAGAAGAAAACCGTAGTCTGAACAGAGAAAAAGAAGAAAAAAAAAGAACAAAAGTTTAAAAAAAGGATTCCTGTGGGAAATGAACCCATATCTAATATAAACCCTGTTTCTTTACTGTACATGAAAACTCTGTAGAAAGGAAGTTATGCATTAGGCATTTAATTCCTTAAGTTTGTATAAATACGTACACACGCATTGTCTATTTTACAACATGTCTTGATAATAAAATTTAATATTGCCCTACTTTTTTGTCCAATGAGAAGACCTAAATTTGAAAAAATCTGACTGTTTGTTGCCTGTAAAGTGTCTAAAACTGTGTCTATCGTGATAAACTAAACTTGCCTACAAAAAGCAGGTCAACGGCCAACCCTTAGACGGCTAATGGATACTGAATCCACCTATGCGACCAGTGTAGACCAAGATCAGCCGGCACATCCGTGTTATCTGGTTTCGGTCTGCACTGTTTGATATTCAGCCAATACATATCTTGAAATTTTCCCTAAAATTATGAAAATTTTGTCCAGATCGAAAGATGGACAAGTCCATTGTAGATATTTAGCATGGTAAGGGCTAAGTCACTTTTATTAAAAAACGCCAATAAGAAAAAAAATAAACGATTTCAATAGCAACAGTCGGTCGCTTCGTTCCCTCTTTTTAACTCGTATTTTTTCCTTATTAGCGCCTTACTATTGAATAGACATACATATACACTACTAAACAAATACAAAATTTGTTACAAAACGTTCAAGGTAGCAAAATGATCAAAGAAAAGTAAAGATACATAGGGGTAAAAGGAAAATGCATCTATTACGTCAATACAGTACATCATACAGTACAAAATGAATTAAAACACCGTGCCTCTACTAAAATTGAAAGACAATTGTGACTGACAGAATTCGCTGTGCATGAATGTTTTCTAAAACTGACGTCTGCTTGCTCAATTTCCGGCACATAATAAATGTTAATTAGATCTAACGCTCTTTTATTTGCAATTTACCTCGTCTGTTTTCGTGTGTCGTCGAATGACTGTCGCATTAACACGACATTTTGTCTGTGCTGTCAGTGCTTTAATGTTGTCTTTGGTTGTACTAATAAAAAACAATCCCGAAGCAAAGTACTAGAAGTCTAACTACAATTATTTGATATTTCATTTCATATTTAATTAAGAATCATCTTTTATGAGCATCAGCCCGCCAGGATAGGCCAGGAAGAAAAGTATTTAGTTATGAACCACGGATCCTTGAGTTTTAGTACTGATAATACTTTAACATCGCTGGCAAAACACGCTTGAAGCACAAAAGTGATAAAATAAGAAACTATCTATGATTGAATTTCAATTAAATCTTTCTAAAATACGCTTACTAGTGTGCTAAATTTCTGTCACGGTTACATCGTAGCTCGAACCCACGACACTTTGGTTACTAAATAAAAGAAAGCACGTATGTGTTTAATCGCCCGGTACCTCTTTGGCATAAATTATGGTCGTAAATTTAAAATACGAATAAGCTAACTCCAATCTGTACTTATTATTTTTAAATTAACAGAAAATCTTTTCGTAGCCGATAGATCGGTTGTCCCGATTATTTCAGACATGAACTAATTCATTTTTTTACACTGATAGTTTCTACCAGATTATTAACAAAATGTAAAAATTGATAACATTCCACTATAAATCTTGCATTTAACATGAATTAACATCTTGCGACATTTAGCGGTAGAGTTGCGACATTTAACGGTGTTGGAAAATCGTACTACATTTAACGTTACCATTGCGACATTTAACGGCAGAAGGTTTTGCGACATTTAGCGGTGATTGCGACATATAGCGGCAATGGTGCGACATTTAACGTCAAGTGCGACATTTAGCGGCGTTGCGACATATAACGGCGCCACAATGTATTAGATCTATCCGAAAAATACGAGTAAAGCATGAATAACATTACGTTCAAATAACAATTTCTTCATTTATGCATCAGAACAAGCATCAATGAAACATTGTTTATACAAGAAGAATAATAACATTTCAATAAAACTGTGGTTAGTACAAAATTTAAACACACATAGTATGTCAATATCGGGGCAAGTCACGTCAAAATTTAACGTCTTGTTGACGTCAACTAAGTTTAAAAGAATTGGTGTGGAAGTATTGACCACAAACAAATTTAAGTTTCTGTTACAGTTATTTTAGTATTCATGCCATCATAGGTCATATTATGAGCTTAAGGTCCTGACTGTTTTCATGGTACAGTCGTTTATGTCACTGTCAATGTCTGACATATTTCAAGAGCTGCTGCACACTATATACGAGTGTGTGTGCTACCCTTGTCAGAAAAATTGTAGATCCCGATGGATGTTACGAGTTAAGACTTTAATACTAACCTCTTTTCAGGAAGAAATGTTTGATGAATTTAAATACCTTCAAACTCGAAAAGAGTTGCAGCATTTAGAAAGCAAACAAAACGTTCGACATATTTGTTAACTTTAATACCTTTTAGATTCCATCATGGAGTCTTTTGAAGTTTAATATTTATTTTTGTAACCGCCTAATATTACGAGATATTTTACAGTCTAGGAAATAATACCTATTTTGTTGACAGAACAACAGTCACTTCCAGCATAGCCAAGATACATGCACATATATTTTGTATTAATGTGATTTTGCTCAGGTGAAAACTAACATCGCCCCAGTATTAAATTGTCTTTCGTTCGTCTCAAAGTATCTTCTACTCATTTCAAATAAAAGCTGCATTTAATCGCTTATAAAGTAAAAAGGAGTATTTGTTGTCAATTCAAGATAATAAATTAGCCATTTAAAATAAAATATATCAAACTTTTCGGTTTTGCAGTTTTGATGGATCTTTACCAAGAAAGCCTTTATTTACACGGATTTTCATCGAAATGTTTTACTTTCCTTGTTGTCCTTATTTTTTCACAGATTCATTGAAATTTGGTAAAGAAAATTATATACACTTATATGTTTTCACAAAGTATTTGTAGACTTTTTTCACCAACATAGAAATTTTATTCAGTTTACATGAGAACTTTATCCATCTTACAAACGAAGGCTTCTGTGGCGTCGCAACCCCAGTCGTTCCATTGATCGTATGGAATAGAATAGCCAATGACGAGACAATTCTGGTCCCTGCCATTATTTCCACCGTCAGGTTGGTCGCTCCTGAAGTTCCTGTAAACAAGTGATAAAAGCATTGAATGTGATAAGATATCCTCTATTACAGTCTGTAAGTCAGAACATGCTATTTAGCTTATATGACATATCTGTGGTATGTTTACATGCGCATCAGCTGAGGAAACGTTAGTACGTCATTGAACTTGACATTTACGTTTATCACACTGTGTAACAACTTACCTTGATAAGTCAGCATTAACATATCGTCAAGTAATCAACTATTTCGTGAAATGTACAAGCCCAGTGTCTTAGCGGTCTAAGGTCAGTTGTCAAATGACCTATAAGCCATTTCAAACAGTTGAAAATAAAGGGATATAAGACGACTTTTCTAAACATAAAAAATGGTAAAATTTTTACGGTAAAACGAATGTTACTAGCAGCCTAACAGTCTAAAACATACTTTAATGAAGAAGTGAGTATTTCCAGAAAAAGAAGATTTCGCAAATTTGTAGGTGCCAACTTCATGAATTCAAAATTATGGGATTATATTCTTCGATTGAGTACATCGACTCACCGTATTTTTGTTTGCTCCTTTTCGTCTGTTCAATCTTAAAATGTTTTTTTAATTATTTAAAGATGAAGCAACAAAAGGGATGTAACTGTTATAGAAATAACAATATTGGTAAACTATCCAAGAACTGTGCTGTCTTAAATCCTTATTTTGTTTCAGTGATAAGGCAGTACATATATTTATGATATGGTCCAACCTATTGAACTAATTACATTGTTTTTCTAATCTAACAGCATAAAAAATCCCTATTATACGCTTTTACTGACTACTTTTATTGAAGATATGAGTTTCTGTTTATAGGACGACAATAAGCTCAGTTTATATTTTATTTCCAAATATAAGCATAATAGGCCATATAAATGTGTTTATAATCTATACGCAAAGTCGTCAGACATAGACACAAAAGTAATCCCACCTTGCATTGTGATATGTATAATATTATGCTCCTTTTTGGATGTCAAAAGATAAAATCAGACATGTTCATTGGTTAATATATTTGTGCAAGGATACCAATGAACCCTAGTTTTCTTATTGTCAGAATCTGTTGTAGACTCAAACATATGTAACTTTTTTGTCTTTTTAATTATCATACGTATTTTACATGTCCACTTGATCATGAATTCTATTTATACTGTTTGTAGATATGTAGACAGGCCGGAACAGTACACGGACGCTACCAGTACGCGGACACCCCCGTATTCGGCGAGTTTTAAAACGTGTAAAACATCACGTACGGCACTGATGTTATATACCTATATTCGTAACTAACTTATCCTTTTTCCGGTATTATACATGTACGTTTACACTTCCTGTTTATTGACTTATAAGCAGACGAACTCCAAATAACATCGTAAACAAATCAATACTTGCCGTTTCAGTAGGTAAATAATTCTAGGGCCCCTGTGTTATTAAGCTTAAAAATCGCCACTGATAAAAAAAATATATGTTTTTAGTAATTATGACATTTTAAAAAAGATTCTTCCTTGAATATTAATCAAAGACCTTGAATACTTGATCGATGCTCGTTACATATTTTGAACTTGACAACTTCTTGATCTCTATCACTTTGGCGCTTGAAACATGTGACTACAGACACCCGCCAAATGTTTTGCTTACCATTTTGCTGCTTGTTTCACTTCACTTACACTACAAAAAATAACGAAATTAAGGAAATGTTATATTAATATATACATGTGGTATACAAAAAATATAGATAAACACCACTTTTCTGTAATGTACAATGAGAATTAATCTATTAAAATGCAGATACCCCATAATAAAAGACTGTCCCCGTATATCATCGTATAAATACAGAAACCTCTCAATTTCACTGTCTTTCTACAATAAAGCGATCTTACCACTTTCCTTATAGATAAAATGTCTCAAAAGAAACCACATGCAGAGTGGCAGGCATCTGTAGCAAAAGCTGTAAAACTGGTAGAAACTGGCTGGAGCATTCGTGGTGCTGCTAAGAAAACTGGGTTGCCAAAGTCCACTGTTGCTGATCACTGTGGGAAATTTAAGGGACAGAGGAAACTGGACTTGTGAACTATGCTCTTTATATGGCAGAGCATGGCTTTCCTTTAACGAGGAAGGTCATTAAATCTTTGTGCGTTGACATTATTAAGAAAAGTGGGCGTACTACTTTAGTCAACTTAGAAAAGGGCCCTAGTGACAAGTGGGTAAACAAGTTTCTTAACAGGCACCAAGAGTTATCTGAAAGAGTCCCTCATGTTATTGACAGAGCTAGGGCTTCAGTATCAGAGCAGCAGCTCACCCAGTACTTTGAATTGCTTCAGAACACAGTAACATCTCTTGGGTTGGACGGTAAGGGCGACCAAATTTGGAACTGTGATGAGACAGGTTTCAGTGGTCGTGAGAAAAGTTATAGCAAGGTAATTGGTCATCGGGGTTTAAGACAGCCATGGCGTGTTCACGTCTCATTCTCAGGCCAGGTTACTGTCCAGTTAGCTATTTCTGCAAACGGTCGCACAATGCCACCCATGCTTATATATGACAAAAACTTGCCCAGATCAAACTTCCGTGATGGTTTGCCAGACACATGGCTGATTGAGTACACTAAAACGGGATACATAAATTCCGACCTGTTTTTGAAGTGGTTTGTGGAGTGTTTCGTGGCCAACTGTGGCAATCATAGGCCAGTTTTACTCACCTTAGATAACCATGTCTCTCACTTATCAGCTGGTGTCATTGATGCAGCCAGGGCAAATAACATACATTTACTGTGTTTCCCAGCACACAGTACGCATTTACTTCAACCTCTTGATGTGGGTTATTTTCATGATTTGAAGTCAAAGGTAGGAAATTTGTGTGTGTCTCTTGGGTTTACTGGAATGAGCACACTGCCACGGCACAAATTCCCCATGATACTGAAACTTGCTCTTGATAAGATACCACCAAATACACCTGTGTCTGCCTTCCGTGTCGCTGGTCTTTTTCCTGTCAATAAAGAGGCCGTAGCTGCAATTCCTGGTCCTTCTAAATGTCATTCTGAACCTGTCTCTGTCAGTCAGCAAACCTCTGATCAGCCCGATGTTTGTGATGGTTGTGGTCATGTCACTGAAAACCCTTTGGTACGCTTGGGGGTTATCCCACCGGAACTTGCTTCTATTCTAGTAGAACCACCAGCCATTACAAAGCCCAATTCAAAGCGTCCTCGTTGTGAAAAAGTTCGAGTCATAACTGATCCCGAACCTGCTGATGACCACGAAACTGAGGACTTCGTTGTTACTGATATTCTGCCCATGGAAGAGCCAGAGGATTTCTCACAAACTTCATGTGTGCTATGCGGTTCTGGAACAAATAAGTGGAAGTGGATTGGTTGTGATCGCTGTGAGGATTACTGGGTTCATTACGACTGTCTGACATACGAAGATCGGGTAGATGTCGACTTGAGCTTGATTGTTGGAGAGCCTTGGTTTTGTGGTGTTTGTAAAGAGGAATAAACAAACTATCTAAATTTGAAACATAAATACGAAGAGATTAAATAAATATATAAAGTAAGATGATAAAACTTCCTTGCTTACAATGGTTGTATTCAAACTTGTTATACAATATTATGCTGTTTATATTTAGCATTACGGAAGTATGAGACGTTTAGTTTGTTTGACTCTCAAACTCAGCATTGACATTTTGCACTGACTGTTTCAAACGTGTTATTTTTAAACAAAAATAAAGTTGTTTTTTTTTTGTGTCATATGAAAATAAAATAAATACATATTTAAAAACATTTTCAGGTGAGTTCCCCTTATTTGACCTCTTTTCCATCGATATAAACAGGTGTCCGCGTACTGGTTAAAAAGAACAATAATTTTGAGTCGTATCTGTACCTGCCGCGATGCCTCACTGCGCATGTGTAGTGTTTTGTTTACAGTTGCGAGTACCTGTAAATTTGAAGGCAAGGATTCATCTTTAAAACTGCAAAGACTGGATGATTTGAAACACAACTTGATTTACACGGGTAAGTTACATATAAGAAAAAGTGTCCGTGTACTGTTCCGGTCTGTCTAGATTAAGACATGCAATTTGTGGGGGGGGGGGGGAGTAAATTGTATTATAAAGCATCTTAAATACCATAATATGTCTACTTGCATGCTTGTAATATGTAATGTTTGTAGTTAAAAACGTTGTTATTAAATTATATCTGTTTCAGATATGACAAGTGTCTTTCTTAGAGTGTTATTCTGACACGTTTTATTACTTATGTTACAAAGTATTACAATTAAAAAAACTAATAACAGTTTAAATATCGACTTTTTTATTTGCTTGTATCATTTATAAATGATACAGCATTACAATTCTACTGAAACTGTTACGATTTTGGACATATATAGTTCATAGAATACAGTGTACGAAATCCATTGAATTTTCTTAGTACCAATATCCCAATATCTTGACGTCTCTCTGTATAAATTGTGTTATAAAACGATGTAGACAAGATAAAAATCACCCTTTTTATTTAATTTCGTAACTCTTGAGTAACACACTCAGACGTTTGAATAAGTACCTGTAAAATATAGTCAATGTTTAAAAAGTGTTTATCAACACCTGGAAAATGTGGTTTTTCTGCAATCGAATGTCGTATATGTATGTATAATTGCGAATGTAAAATATAGTCAGGGTTTAAACAGAGTTTATACACACCTGGAAAATGTGGGTTTTCTGCAATCGAACATCGTAATTCATGTTTAGTTTAGTACGTATAATTGCGAATGTAAAATATAGTCAGCGTTTAATTCTCTTTGATTTGCTGTCTGGCTCGGTAAATTGTGTTTAGTTTTTCTGTTATCCATTTCTGTATTGTTGTATTATGTAAATGAGACTGCTGCACACATTGTCTGATCAAAAAGTTATGTTAATTATTCATGCAATGGGCTGGTGGTCTATAGCATTATGTAAATAAAAAGTTCATAGTTCAATCTGGAAGTGTAGGTGTACATACGTGAAAACGTTTTGTCTTCCAGTTCTGTCGGATATCCATACGCCTTCAGTTTCTTCGTCTGTAAGTCCTATCCAAACCTTATCTGACCAGGTATGTCCAATGCTTTTAACATATTTCACCAAAAAGTCATTTTCGGTATGACTTTCTATATCTGCGACGTGTGCATTTAGTTTTCTGCAATAGTCTCGTGCAGAGTCATATGTCCGTTTTTCTGCAACGTACTTGTAACAAAATAATCTGAATGCAGTCCATCCCGGCGGACAAACACCGTCTCTTATATTTATTTCCAGTACTTCTTTTTGTAACGTTTTAACATCATTTTTACACTCCTCTATTGAGTCTTTGATCATCTGTTTCTCTTCGGAGAAGCGCAGTTCAATTTCTTTCTTGTACAAGTTCATTTCACTTTTCATATCATTCAAACTATCATGCATTTCATTTTCATACTTATCTAATTTGCTTCTCAGCAGTTCCTTTGCATTAGAAAAACGAGCATCAATTTCTTTCTTGTACAACTTCATTTCACTTTTCGTATCATTAAAACTATCATGCATTTCATTTTCATACTTATCTAATTTGCTTCTCAGCAGTTCCTTTGCATCAGAAAAACGAGCATCAATTTCTGAAATGTAATCGTTAATTCTTTTTTTGCTTTTGTTAAAATTTTCAAACATTTCAATATCATATTCTTCAATTATTGCTCGTAGCCATTCCCTTTCTTTCGAAAGTCGAGAATCAGTCTCGTTTTTATATTTTTTTACTTCACTTTTCAACCATTCCTTTTCATCAGAAAATTTGGTGTCAATTTCTGACATGTATGAGTCCATTTCATTTTTGTTCTCATTAAAGCTTGCACGCATTTCATTTTCATATAGATCCATTTTGTATCTCAGCCATTCTGTTTCATTCGAAAATTTAGTGTCAATTTCTGTCTTGTAGTCGTCCATTTCACTTTTGCTATCATTAATGCTTTTCTGCATTTGATTTTCATACTTCGTTAGTCGAGCTCTTATCCATTTCTTTTCATCAGCTAGTCCACGAACGAATACAGTATTACTTATTTGTAAAATCTCATCAAGTTTCGCCGACTGTGTTTGACTTTTTTTAGTCTTTCTAATGGTTTCTTGGCTTCCTTCTGATGGACAAATTTCTTCAAGAAATGCAACAGAATTGTTGAGTGATGCAACGTCTTGCCCTAGAACAGCAACGTCTGTTTTTATCATTTCATTCTCTGTGCTGAGACGCATTTCCAAAGTTGTTATTCTACTTTCAAATACGTTCATTCGTTTCTTTAGAGAAACACTTCCTCTGATATTTGAGACACCAAATATTCCCACCAACACGAGAAAAGTCTGAACAAATTTGACAGTTTCCATACTTTTTACAAGAATAAATGTAACAATTCTTCAGTGAAATAAATCTCTTTAATTATGCATATTCATTTGCCAAAGTTCTGGAGGAGTTGTGCTTCACGAGTGGTAGTCCAGTCTATTTACATTCGAGTAACTGAGACAGCTGTTCAATGTATGAATAAATTATTTGTTTCATGTCATTTCCATACACCTATTAAAATCTGCTCTCAACCGTCTACTTTTCAGATCAGCCTTGTTGTTTAATTTGTTCGAACAAACGAAGATTATTTTTATGTTCATATCAACTTTTTTGTCATAAATGTCATAGAGTGTGACTAAAAACATACCAAAATAGTAATAAGACTTAGTGAACAAACCAAACATAAAACAAATTTTATCTATCGTCTTCCTAGTTTAAATTTCTTCGAAGTTCGCACAAATACAAGCTCAATCTTTGAGAAAGTATACTGCTGAACAAAGGTTAGCACAAATATAAAGATATGAAGTAAAAATATTTACATGGATTTTGAAGAACACCCTTACATGACATAAAGATAATGCAAGACAATTTTGAAAATGTTTACTGGTGTTTTACTGATATTAATATACCTTTCTTGGTTGATATTGTTTTCAGTGTAAATATATGACAAAAAGTAAATGCTACTTAGACTGTGGATTAAGAGTAATTTTAAGCCTATTTCTGCGTGGAGCTAAATCCCCTTTTGCCGGCTCACCTCAGCGACCCGGTATTACGGTAGAATTTTACTTGAAAAACAACGAAAACCAAGCTAGAACTCCAAACATTTCCGAAGCTTCAAAGCCGCCTGGCTTCCAGTTTCAAGAGGTTGTAGTTCAGAAAAGCTGGAGACCAAATATTACGTTACGGGAAATCATCCAATAGAAAGCCCGTTTTCAAAGCAGACATATGCCCCCGTATACGGAGTCCATTATCATAATGACGCAATGCACACTTAAATGCGCCAAGGCACATGAAACGTTTTAGCAAGGTGCTTTGATAATCTACTTTTTTATATACTGTTAACTTAAAATCACCATCATTAACAGAAAACATTATCTAAGCCAAATATAGAGCAAGAGTTACATCGACTATTTTTCTTCGTTTCTCGAACTGTTGTCACCGTCACTCAAGCTCATTTCGTTTCTCCTGCGTCTTTCGGGGTTTAGGATAGAATGAGGAATGGAGTTCATTTCGCGAAATGGACTTTACGTCTACCAAATGGAAAGTATGGCTTTAATGTTGGTATTATCTGTATTTTCTTGGTTAAATGAAATAAACAAATGATACACCTATATTATGTCTCCTTTTGTAATTATGTTTAAGTAATAGATGTTCCAAACATAACCATTTATTGTGACCGCGCCATACGAAGTGGACATTCTCTTTCAAAAATACCAACTATTGGGACTTCTGTTGTTTTAATTATAGTGAGCACATTAAATAAAGGATATATCCCAGGTGGGAAGCGGAAATTTTCTGTATACATATACATTTGGTATCATATCAAACTATAAGTGCTTTCACAGTAAACAGCAGCTTACAAACGGACTGCGGTGTGCACAAGTGCACCTTTTCCTCGGATATATATGTTCACAGCTACCTTGTGTTTGATCAAAACTTTTGTCGTCATTTCCATATATCCGCAAAGCATTCAAATATACAAGGTCAATGTCACAGCTATTCACCGGTCCAGGGGGTGAGGGGGTGCAATTGTCTAGTGCATTACAATACAGACTAGCTTATGGTATGCTTTCTCTAGTACTGTTCTTACATTTTATGAAGCCTGTAATTGCTTCTTTCAACAGTGTGTGGTATTGCAACATTCATATCTTACCGAAATGCTGTTAGTAAATTAACTCTTTGTGTGAATGCTAGTAGAAGAGTAAGCTGCAACACAGTCACCCATAGTTACTAAATATAGATATCTAAGCGAGCCGCTACCAGCTTTTTTAAAAGCAAAGCTTGTTATTTTTTACAATAATAGTCAGGAAGTCAGAAGAACATACTATGTACATTGTACATTTAGGAGCTTGGCTCTACAGTAAGAAATCGTTTTGAGCCTTTGGAACACATATAAGATAATCAATGTTGACATTTGCCTACTGAACAAATTTGAGCCTAAGCGATTTCGCCAAATTTAACGTAAGCACTTTTTAAAGTCAAATCTTCATCGTCATAGAGATACAATTATTTAAATCTTTGTTGCAACAAAAGATACAGATGTGTTCACAGTAGCCTGTGACATTCAGTTCAATTACAGTTTGAAAAGAAGTTCCTATTTTTTTTTATCATTTTTATAGAAATACAGAAGTCAATTATTTGTAACAAAATGAAGCTGAGTTCTTATGATATACAATGTATATCAATTCAATGCTTTGGTTATTGTCAAGCGCGGATGGGTAATAAGATATCGAAGTTGCTTATAATTTATTTTGCTTATGTTTTTTAGCATCTGTGAATTTCTAGCAGAGTTTTGTGTCATTTTGAAAAAAGGACGGGAATTCATACAGAAATCACTGTAGTTTTTTTTAAATTGACACATTGTTTTGTTGTCATTTTGAAGTGTATTTTATGCAATAAGGGAGAGATTAGCTACCACAATATAAGTGCACAAGGAACAAGACGGTAACCGAACTTCTTTTGCGTTCTTTATGAGTGATAGTCTAGAAAAGAAAGACTGTGACAATTGAAAACGAAAAATAATCGCTTAAAGGTATGTTCTTGAACATTGTACTTATATACATATAATTTGAAGTAAATCAGTTAAAAATAGACTATGCGTTTAATATGATCCAAACGAGAAACATGGTTAAAGTTAACTAATTCGATTAAACAAGAGTTTACAATGAAATATTTCTTTTTATTTGAAGTTTCAAATTATCCCAATGCCCAATTTTGGAGTGAAAAAAAAAAGATTATTGACATCAAGTTATCAAGGATACTGTTCTTATAACTTGCACTTGAATGTCCTCAAAATGTTAAAGGTTTGAATGCAATAAGTTTGATCATTTTGAAAAAGTAATAGTATAATTATCAGAAAAGAATCGTACAAACGATTTTTTTTATTGAAACTAATTTTTGTTGCGATGTATACAACTACTTTATCTCTTAAGAATTATTATCAACAAGGTTGAATCACCCTGCTACACAGCATATAAGTTATCATTGAAATAGCAAGTGTTGTGTCTGTTTATCTGAAGTAAAAAAAATAAACTAAATAATGTGCCAAACAACAGTTCGAGCGTTTCGAAACTTCCCGTATGAATGTTTTGAATTTAAAGCTCGTTCATCATTATCCGATGACGCCTGATAAGCCTTGGCATGAGAAGCTGATAAAGAGTAGTTTGTTATGGTTGCAGAAGGAAAAAAATCCGAACATGACAGAAACACGGGAAAAACCGAATACATGTACGTATAAAATGGGGCAAAAGAAAAAGAAAACAAAAATACTGGAGGTAAGCATAACTTACTATATGTCTGCTGAGTTTCATGAACATATTGTTAACTAATTTAGGTGTTACTGATGTTCAAAGGCAAAACAAATATAGCAATAATAATAATAATAATAATAACTTATCAGAATTCTGCTACATTTCATTAAAATTTGAGTGACCTGCCCCTGCACGACCAGATATTATATGAACATCAGAAAACATTAATTCTGTAGTTTCATAAAAATCTGACAGGAGTGTATTGCGGACGAATACCAAGTCAGCACTTTAAATAGGTATATCTACTGGAGGAAAAAGGGGTCATTGCTCAGTAAAAAATCTTCAGGTTATAGCAAATATAATTCATGTTGTGCACAAATACTCTAATTATTTTAGTTCATTCAAAAGCATTTTGAAAGGATGTATGGACAAGGCTAAAGCAGGCACTACAATAGAACATACAGAAGGCGAACCAAAGGAGACTTATTTATAACATTTTATTGCCTATCCTAAATTAAAAAAATAGTTAATCGTATACTATTTTTTAGAAACAAAACGGCTTCGAAACTTTTATAAAGAACGTTGTATAAGCTATTTAGACAAAACATCACGCGTGGTATTGAAATAGTTCCAGACACAGAAATCGAATTACCCATCATGTCGTGACCCCGTGTTTCTTTTTAGTAAATAACTTTGATGTATGAGGCGAAGGATAAGCATATAGGTAATGAAATAATTTAGCAGAGATTTTGGCTGAAGCACAAGCCACCTGCGATTTTCTAAAACTATGCATTCGCAGATATACACTTTCTTCTAAAATAAACGTCACACAGGACAGAGAGAAACTGTTCACTTAGAAAAGGTATATCACTATAATGTCTTTGTTTTAGCCTGCAATTTAAACATTTCATCTATTAGAAGATATCGACAAAGACACAGAAAAGGAAACAATTTTAAAGACAGATAATTCAAGAGCTTTGAGCAAGTGATCGAGCTATGAGCAACTGCTGCGCTTTGCGTAAATTACTATGCTACACGCGTGATATAACGCTTTTCAAGAATGTCTTTGCCATAAGCGAGCGACAGCGTGATGAAAGGGTGACTAAGCGATGTGGAGTGACTTAGCTATGACCGAGTAAAAGCGCCGTGAGCGAGTGGCACTGATCTGAGCAACTGACAGTGCTATGAATATTATAGCAACGCGATAAGAGAGGGACTTATTTATGAGCGAGTGACAACACTACAACCGAATAGCAATGTTTTCAGCAAGCGACTGTTGTTTTAGTGAATGTTCGATTTATACGCCAATGATAGCACCATTAGCTAATGTTAAAGCTGTATTCGATACAATGCATATTTGTTAAAAGAAGATATCCTATGACGTGAATTCTAGAAATACTATTACCTATCGTAGAAAAAATGATATAAGTGATCATCAGCAAAAAAAAATGTCAGCATTTTTCATTTTCGTTCAATTTTCGTTACAGTTCAAATGATTCTGGAATGATTCCTAAAAAATCAATTAAATTTGAACGCTTAGCATTTCAAAATCAACTATGTCTGGAAGTACTAATGACAGATAAACACTCCTAAGATAAAACGTGTTTTATTCATTTTAAAAAAGTATGGTTCATGCTTTGAAACTGCTTTAAGAGCATTTTCTTTTTACATCAACTGTAGATATTTTGAAAACGGCATAACATGAGGAAGTCACAATTTACCAACACCTTTACTTTAGAACTAGACACTGGTCTAGCATCTAGGTTTAGGCCAACAGCATTCGATTACTTTGTTGTTTTTTTTCTGCAGGTTTCGTAGGAAGTTCTTTCGTTATATACTCGTATTTGCCACCGTGGCAAACCCGAAGTATATCGGATTTGAATGATTTCCCAATTTCAGAATAGTATGTAGAGTTGATACAGTGCACGCAACAACTTTCTCCATTCTGAATAAGTGTAACGCTTTTGTAATTTCTTACGCATATCAATACTGTTTAAACACAGGAAACATATTCTCATGTCTGCAATTTCCGCTGAAAATGATAGTGTCTTGATTGAAGAAATACATCTGGTACTTTTTCGGCCTCGACCCTGCGTTATATCAAACAGGCCGCTATTTATATGGTTTAGACAATTGTATACAAGATTAATTTTGATGCAAAGCATCAAAGGCGGCGCACATGGTTTTGAAATAAGATAAATAATAAGTGTATAAATCAACCTAAACAATTGTACACGTGTGTACTACATGTTGTACATTTTGATGATATAATCAAGTTATTTACAGATGGCATGTAAAGAGATTTTAAAGGGGGGCATTTGAATTATATCCTTGTTTTAATCACTTTTATTGAAGATGTGAAATCATGTGAATTCACTTTTTTTCAACAAAATGACCAGATATGAATGACTATATTCTCATAAAAAATCATTTGATCTTTAACTTTTTATGAACATTGCATATTGTCTCCCTTTAAAATTAAAAATTGTGATAATAATCAAGTGTTCTTCGTCTGCGACACAATTCAGCACTTGAATATTCCAAATGTCTACTTTTGCTTTATTTCAACCATCTATACCCTTTTAATGATTTTAGTCTGTTTAAATCCTACTGTTTTGTGTCTTTTTCTGTTCTATCCTGGTTGCGCAACCATGATAGACAGGATATAATCCAATTTTTACAAACTCAGATTTTCAATCTATTTCTTGAAGAAATGTTATGTTTTCATTGTTTATTTTGTATGCATGAAGAAAATACCATCACACATGCACATGCAGTGGTCATAAGCCTTCAACGTACATTAAATACTATACTTTATATAGATTTGCTGCGATTGACCAAGGAACATTTTGGAACCATCGATAGCACATTAAGTAAATTGAAACAAGGATGACTTCAGTGATCGGAAAGTTTGAAAAGGGTTGCTAAGTTTGCTGTCCAAAGTTTCTAGGCAGCCCAAGACATGTCAAAATTTAAAATTTAAACCTTGAATGACAATTCCAAGAATATGTTTTTCTTCCCACAGAGAATGAGAATTTGAGATCCATGGACGGTTATTTCTGTAGGAGAGAACTGTAGAAGAGAATGATCATTATAAATTATTTAAAATCACCTCGTAATCTTGCTTTTTCCCCGGTCTGTGTTTAAGAGAAAATTATATCTAAGGAATTACCGTCTCTGGTAGGAAACAGGAAACGAATTTTTGTGTAGCAGTAGCAGTGTGAGTGTATTTCTGAAATTGGAACAAAGAGGGCTGCCGACCTGACAGTGCTTCCGATAGGTAATCAACTATGGAGTACACATTCTCCTATAATAGTTGAAGGGCTTTACTACTAAATATTTTCTTGTACGCATAATATTCCCAGATTTGGTGAAAAATATACCAAGATACTTGTCTCTGAAGGTGTGTCCTCGATTTTGAAATAACAATTCCTATCTTATCGACATCCAAAAAATAAAACCTTACATGTAACATCTTTGTTCGAATTCCACATTTCACAGTATGGTATTACATCATTTCAAATATTTTGTAATTTGTCTGCACTAGATAACACCCGAAGTACAACTGGTACTCTATCATATTCATGGTTTAACGGTTTAGTGGCGAAGTGAACAGATATGTTTTTTGTAACTATAACGACTGAATTGACTCCAGCAAAGTAAGAGTGTTCTTCAAATTTATTCTTGTGTCTGTATTCACAAAGACAGACTCATTCTTTATTATTGCCTTAAAACGACAGATTTTGTACAATTTCTATTTTCAAGTTAGTTTACACAAATCAATTTTATTTCGATTGTGACAAAAGCTTTTAGCTAATAGAATCATTCTCAAATCCGTCCCTGGAACCAACCAGTACTAAGTAATGAGAATAAAGTTTTTTGCTGAAGGAAATAACCGATGCGGCCGCTGACGGGGTTCGAACTCGTGTCTTGACTAGCTATCCTTAGATTACAAGTCCGACCTTTTAACCACTCGTCTTCACCTTTCTTTATATAGCTATAGTTGAAAGAATTAACAAAGATTGGCATTTCAGATTAAGTAGCAACACACTGCTAGATAAATGCAGTGAATACACAAGTACTTGCAGCGCTTTGATTTGTTTTGGGAAAAGTCATTAAATCTGTAATTTTTGCATCAAAAACTTTAAATTAAAAATACAAACTTGCCTGATTTGGATCAATTTATTTTTAAAATTAATAAATACGATTTATGAAGTGACATATTTTAAGTGATGTACAGAATAATTGGATTTTTTTACATTGATAATGATCCAAGATTCTCCCAAATTGATTACGTCAGCGCATGGTACAAAATGAAACACTATTCCAATATAGGCGTCGCCGTTCTCGGCGCCGCCAATAACGCTTATTCTGACGTCTACTGATTATATCGTTGTCGTCCATAGCGAACACTCGCGAGAAATATTATGAAGTGATTGTGACTCATCAGTGATAAATGATTTCAAGAAAAAAATTTAATCGTTAAATACATTAATGCGAATTCTTTTTTCCCCTCAAATAACGTAATTCATATTTTGAGAAAAAATAACAGCAGGCTGACTTTGAATTTTTCACACTAAAACATGAACAAAGTTTGAGCTATTTATGTCTATACCACTGAGTTATCGATAGACAGTGACATTAAAATGACTTAGGTTATTTCCCTTGAACATATATTGTTGTACAAAATAAGTAATACAGTAAAAAAAACGAACACAGAGAAGCTGGCTGTTTAAAAGCATCTAATGGGTGATGCCGATTAATAAATTGTACATGTGGTCACATCTTCATGCAATATTTCTTGCGATATTGATAGTTATGTCCTTGCTTGATTGTTTCTGTCCACGTAAGTAAAAGTGTAAAACAGTTAACAAGTAATTCTATTACAATATATAACATAGTAAGTCGTTACAAGCACAGGATATAATGAATACACTATAAAACATAACTTTGAGAACTAAACTATTATCATCATATTTAGGAAATAAAGTATTGTGAATAGAGCTAAAAAGGAGAACAACAAAACAATTCTAAATTTTACAAGACTTACATTTCCAGTGTTCATTATAATCAGCAGGGCCTTAATTGAGAATCTGCTTGTCTTTCTCCGGCGCCGTCCTATTACCCAAAACGACTATCATCGTGCAGTTTCACCTGCCGTGATTATACCCGCGACCAAAGGCAGTTCTTATTTTGTGACTGGTGCATATCATTGATGCATTTGAATCGAGTCTTAAATATCTTGAAAGGTGTAATTAAAAAGATATTAAAAATTCAATCTTTGATGATACTAATTAAAATATTGCACATTATCACACTTGTTCGATGTCTTTGAAGATCTGTTTTTCTTTGTGCCGAGGATAAGTGTCAAGAACAAATAAGTGTGACGGGTTTATCAAATCATTTGCTTCAGTCTCTGAACCAAGAGGTCATTTACAGTCTAAACATGGACAACAGAACACAAAAGGTGAGCTTACATCATTTCACGAGGGGATACGGTTCAATACGTCAGTCACTATGAATGTCAGCTGCAGAATTTCCAATGTTCACTTTGGTTCATATTTTGTTTTTGCATGTATCCCTTTTTCTTGTCATGAAGAACACAACTTTTTCAAGTGTTACAGCAAGACACTTGCTACTGTAAATAAGAATACCCCTGCCTAGTTTATTCAGTATTGACTTTTAGTAGTAATAAATTCCTTTGAAATGTGAATTCGAAATAAAAACGTAGATCACGATGTTTGTAACAATGAATGTAAATCTGTCGAAAAGTCATTCTAAACAAGATACGGAGACCATACTTGGCTTTTACTGAGTCTGTTCATGAATAGTAATTTTATGTATAGGAGGGCAATGATGGCCCTATATCGCTTACCTGAGAACCATTGTAGATATTGCTGTAACTTCATTTATCAAAAAAAAAAAAAACACTATAAATTGAAGAATGTATCAGTGCAAGTAATTTTTAAAAACACTGGTCAACCAAGTGCTTAAAATAGCACACTATTTAACCGTCCGTTTTGAAGTTAATATTAAGAGAAGAAGGTTGGGAACCTTGTATTTAGAACACAATATCGTCTCAGTACAGTGCGATGCAATTCATGTTTAGTGTTTTTATAAAGCATGTTTGCACAGATACAGCCCGAAATTCGGTACGTTGATGATCACTGAATTACTGTGTTTTCGACAAAACTGCAATGTTTACGGTCCTCTATATATTTCATAAACAAACACAGATATAGCAATAAATGCATTGTAGATCTCAGTTCTATGTCAATTTATCAACTTCTATCTTATGCCAACTTATTTTGTAACTCCATTTTTGTCTGATACCCGTTTACCAGAAAACAAAAATGTATATACTGTCGCTATTTTGGAAAACAACGATTCCATTTTAGTATCGATTTCATTGTTATTCAAGCAAAAGCTGGTTTAAAAAAATAACAAACCGGATAAACAACGTGGGAATACTAAATTCATAAATTCCGCTAGAATCCGTACTACAGTTTCTTACTGTAAGTTGTTTTTCAGCATTTGATTATACTATCGTAGAAGCAACAACATATACCATCCGTCATTGTGGAATCTATAAAGAATCGACTGCGCATGCGCACAGCAGCATATTTTCGGAATTTTCGAGTTTCCATTCTCTATCAATTAAGGCACTGTAATCTCTTATCAATTTTATACACTGAGCATGGAAGAGAACCAGAGCTGTCATTTGAATTGGAAGCTTTCAGTATCGTGCACTATCCCCAACAACCTCTTAATAGGACGTTGGTCATATTGACAATCGGAACCGACGATAAATAAGCTCAAATAGATAGAACAATACACAGTTATTCTAGCAACGCTCGCATAGCCTGCAGGCATTCAAGGGATTTTCAGAATTCTAGGAGATTGTAAGTCTTTTGTTGTGCGCGAAGTAAATAATTTTAAATTTCATGTCTGTCGTTATTAAAAAATTATGCTAAATTATATATTAATTACAATCACTTTCTTAGTTAAATTTAAACACATTATTTAGCTAAAACACGAACAAAAATTTTGGTACTCTCGCTCAGGGCCGCAAATTGGGTCACAGATAGGATTGGAGGGCGCAGAATAAGAAAGTCCGAAAATCTCCAGTTCCAGACTCTCTGCTGCATACTTGTTGCAGGTGATGCCCTAAGGGAAATAACCGCAATAAAGGTCTGTCTTAGAGGTTGTTCAGTCTTAAACAAACCATTCTTACTTACCATGGTACAGTTGAAAATAATGTAAGCGGAAACGCCGTTTGGAGATATCGTTGGAATGGCATGCCATTTGGAAGATCACCAGAACCTGAATACTTTCAGCACTATCTAGATGATAACTTTGCTGGTCTCAGTGGTATCAAGACTATTTGCGGATGATGTAATTATATACGGAAAAGGCCTCATGCTAACACCTTCCGTAAATTGTTCGACAAATTCGTAGAAAAATACAGTAAGCTGAACACAGACAATATGCAGTTTCATAAAACAGAAATGCAATTTGTAGGTCATTTACTCACGGATAAAGGAGCGAAGTTCGATCCAGTGAAGGTGGAAGCTGTCACGAAGATGCAAACACCTACGAACGAGAAATGTGTGCAGCATTTTTAGGTATTGTCAGCTATCTAAGAAGTTTAAAGTTTTCCTGCGGGAAGAAATTTTAAAATTTTTAATTCCAGATTTATAGTTTGTTGAAATCAATATTAGAGCGACTGACTCCAAGAATTTACCTTAATTGTTTTCCTAAAATCAAAAAGAAAGTAATCTATTATGGATAAAACGAAATACTATGCTTCTAGGACTTGAAACCAACCCCCTTTCGACCAGTAAAATTAAGAGAAGCGATCTATCCCACTGAGCCACAACGTCTCAAACATCTCAAATTTAATAATAAAACAAAACGTATCTACCCATTAACTAACTGAGTTATTTGTTTACCGATGAAAGTGTGTTAGAAAGATTACTGTGCTGAAAGTATGAAAGGGAGGTAACCGCTGTGTTGAGTTTGACATCCTATGCAGAAAAATAGACTAATTGCCGAATTAATTGAATATTTTGAATATAAAAATTTACGACATTTCTTCTTTTTTTTTTAAATTTTAACACAATATTCTTTTATTTGTTTATATAGATGAAAATGTGTGCACGTCTTGGTAGTTCTTACTAATTATTTATTATAAATGACTTTTTAAAAATAACCGCAATCGTGTACTGTTGACATGTCATGTGCTCCTCCATCTATCGATGATAGTGCCCGTGCTCCATTGCTTTAAGCTATAGATAGGTCACGTCCTCCAAAGCTCTAAACTAAAATGCATACCAATGCCCTGTGGGCTCAAGCCCGCAGGGAACAAAGTTCTTGGACAAGCTAAGCGAACTTTGTGAACCATTAAGGGAACTTACCAACCGGGATGTGGAGTACAAAAAGAATGATGTTCACAATGAAGCGTTCGCCATACTTTAGAAAACTCTGTGAGATGCACCTCTACTACGATCCGAAACTTGAAACGGTCATCAATTTGATTCGTCTGAATGTGGACTAAGTCTTGGTGATATCTAGCTACACTTTGGACAACCAGTTGCTTATGCAAGTCTTTCCAAACCGGAAGTGTCATACTCAGTGAGAAAGAGTGCAGTATTTAGTTTCTCAAAATTTCATCATCTCGTGTACGGACGTCACGTGATCGCAGACTGTTGGAAATAATGAGCAAGAAGGACCCGTACAAAGCTCCGAAAAGACTACAAAGAATGTTCCAAAAATTAGCAATATAAAACAATGAAACACGCTAAAAAAGGAAACACATGTACAGAGTTTATCTGACAAAGGAAAACGCTTCTAAATTCGAGGAAGTGCTGTTGTCAGGTTATGCGTAAGAAATCGAATCGACGCGTATGACAGACTATCTAGCAGTCTCATCTGAAAGGCAGATTCGAATTAAGCAAGCTACAAGCGAAGATTCAGCTCTTCAAACGCTAATAGAATGGTTGGAATGAGGTAACGTCTAGACAGGTTTCACCGTATTTTTCTGGGCGAGATGAATTATCAGTGGATATCGGGATCATATGTCGCGGTGATAGATGCATTATTCCAACAAGTATGCGAAGAGAAATACTACAGCTAGTTCATTCTCATATCGGAGCTGAGGGTTGTTTAAAAAGAGCCAGATCGTGCGTATACTGGCCGAACATAACGACTCAGATTAAAGACTACATTAGTAAATGTATCACTTGTCGATTAATGGAAAGAATGCAATGCAAAGAAATGTCTGTGAAGTTAGAAGCCTAGCTTGTACCATTGAGTAGCAATGAAATACCAGGCAGGTCATGGGCAAAAATTGGGACAAATGTGTTCACATTCAGTGAGAACAATTATTTGGTGACAGTTGACTATTTCAGCAATTTCTGTGAAGAAGATCGTTTATATGAAACAACATTAAAAGAAATAATTGGCAAATTAAAACAACATTTAACCAGACACTGGATACCGGAACAGGTTATTTCTGACAATGCTATTGTGTACAAATCTCAGAAGTTCAGAACATTTTCAAGTATACATATCACATCATCAGCAAGATACCCGCAGTCGAATGGCAAGCTGAAGATGCGGTGAAGACAGCTATTTCGTATTTTGAAGAAAGCGAAACAGTCACACACAGACCCTATGTTTGCGCTGTTGAATTTTCGCAACTCCCCTCAGCAATCAACGGATTACAGTCCTGTTCAACAACTGATCAATAGACACACTTGAACATGGCTTCCAGAAAGATCGTCGCAGCTACACCCTAGCATATCGTCAAATGTTAAGGCTAATCCGGACAAAAGTAAACGTCGCCAAGCTCGTTGCTACAATAAAAATGCGACGCCGTTTACCCGTTTGAAACAAGGAGAAACTGTGCGAATACAACCACTATCTAGAACGAAATAAAACGTGGGAGAAATTGACAGTAGTAGTATAGAAACCGTACAATCGTTCGTATAATGTTCGCACGGAAGATGGAACCATCTTGAATCGAAACAGAAGACAACTCGAACAAACGAACGTTAAGTTGAGCAATGGGAAAAAACTGTAGACATACCAAATATGAGCAACAGTGAGTTATCGCGCACAGAAAATGCAGAAATCAATGCATCACTACCTGAATCTGGAGAGTGCGCAGACCAGTGCGATTTAAGAACTTTGTCCTATGATGTATAGAATATTTTAATACGTAGATGTATAAACAAAGCTTTAAGACTGAATGGGGCTGTATGAAATTATACTACATACATTCTGAGTAGATGCAATGATGACTTTGAAATAAGTAATATTCTTCACACATAACGACTTTTCTATTATGGTCATTTAATAATTGATTTGCTTATGATTTGTATTAAGATAATAATTAAGCTTTATAATTTTATTAAAATGATAATATAGGCAGTGTCAAAATTGTAAGTATTGACCAGTCAAGTCAAGTCAACTTTATTGGCAAATTGGCAATTTAAACAAAGCTGAGTGTCCTTCAGTTAATAACTGATTCTAACATGCATTCAGTTTGTCAACTCATGGTAATTTTTAATAATTATACACATCACTTCATACAGTACATTTGTTCACACATTTTGAATAACTTTGAAATCTTAAAATTAAACACTTTGCTGTAATATTTCATGATGAAAACTTTAAAACAGTTAAGTATGTAACCCGAGAAAATGCGGTGAAAAGAAAAAGATATCATGTGCCCCGCTGACTGTAAAAAAACAACTTCTTTTGTTGCATGTTGCATTTAAGCCAAATGAAACGATTAAAATCAGAAGATGAAGAAACTTGTTCAGTTTTGCTTTGCTTTACTCGTAATAACCCTGTACAAACAGTAGCTAATAACTCTCTGTCACAAATTTAATGTCGCCTTGTTTCAGTATTTTTTTAAAAAGCATAGGTGTAAGCGCACCTTGTACTTAAACACCCTGCTGTGGAATGGGCACGAGTATTGTGTGAATCACGAGAATCCCGTGAAGTCCGTACATTCTTTAAATAACTTAGGTAACCACAGCTATATATATTCTGATGCGTCGTCGGTCTACATCAGACGACAATTCTTACACTGAAATGCCCTTCGGCGCCAGTGTTTTGGAGAAAGGCTCTCAAGGAGGTTGGTTTTTTATTATTTATTTTCGACTTAGATATTTTTGCATATTTTGCTGCATTTAATTTAGCTAGTGACCATTGCTTTACTTTGTTATTTCACGGCGTTAGTTTGCATTTATACTGCAGATGTGCTGCGGGTAGTCCAGTTAAGTTTTACTGCCCGTTGCCTGTATTTATTCACGTCTGCGTTGCTATTTTTTTGCGTAGTACAGTCTGTACGTTAAATTCGCTTACGTGTAGCTTGATTGTTGCGTTGTATTTCGGTAGACGGTGCTAAACTATTTAGTTTTCGCCGTTGTCTACTGGTATAGGTATCAGTTAGTCCGTTTTTAGCAAGTTATACGCTATTTGTAAGCCGTATTGCCGTGTTACAGGCTGTTGTGTTATATCCATCGGTTATGTTTTAAACAGTCTTGGTAGCTATTTTGTTTTACTAGCGCGTGTTTAGACATGTAAGTCATGTTAAAACCGTCATGTTAGAGTCAGTTTAGGCGTAGATATGCGTTACTATATTTTTGCATATTTGTTTCATTTGTGTCATCAGTTTTCGCGATGTACGTTATGTTTTAAATAGTCGCGAAATGTTATTGCATTTATAAGGCGTAAATTGCATGAATCCGTAGTGCGTATTTAGCACTGTTTATTACGCTGATTTAACGTTCTCATGTTATCATTCATGCTCATTTATACATGAAATATGGTGTAAAGTGTGTGCAAAAAGTTTGTACCTAGATAAAGTTACGTGGACGGCCATGGAGTGAAATGTGCAAAGTGTGAAAAAGTTCGCACTGTGATATCGTCTATAATCAGTCACCTGGATAGCCACGTGAAGCATTGTTAGTAGTACTTTGTCGTCAGAATGATATATTGTCGTCAGCACATTGTGAAGAGATACAATGAAGTAATACACATATGGTGGATAACTGTATATTAAAGGCTGCGGTCATACAGTACAAAGTGGTCGTTATATTGTCGTATAGGCGTACATAGGAGACCACGTGTTTGAAAATATGTCGATAAAATATTGTGTATTAATACCGCGATAGCGCAAGGTTATGCGACATAGGTTAATAAATTGCATTTGTTTGCAGAGTTTCTCCGTATGAAGATAATCTTCACTGCAAGGCAGTAGAAATCTTCACCAGAGGTATCAGAAGATCCTTATTCGTGTGGTCATCAGAAGCTGTGTGAGCTTATGAACAGTTGCAGTAAAAATATTCAGCCGAGGAAGTAAACTTTGAAAGTTAAGTTTTGTTAATTCCAACGACAGCTGAAGTGAGAAATGTGTTTTTTTTTTGAAATGGCCAAAAAGTTGTGATTTTTTTTATTTTTATTTTTTTTTTCCAAGTTTTTTTTTTTTTTTTAAATCTTCATTATCATTATCCATTATCATATCATTCATCACTATCTTATGTAAATTCATTAAAAACGTTAAAACAGTCGAAATTCTTGGTTTTCTGTTCTGAGGGTTTCTGTCGTCTGTTTAGCCCCTGCCAATCTGCCATCCATCCTGACAAATGGTGTCAGAAGTGGGATAAACAGACTGTAATTCAGTAAACACTCAGAACGAGGTTAGGACTTTAATTTTTACTCGTCAGCTGTTGTATATATTTAGTGGTTAGGAATATACCTGTTTACCTTCATTTTTGCACAGTATAGTGTGTCACCAAACATAGCTTGGTTACACATGCATATAGTAATATAGTAGCTATTTTGTGCCGTGGTTATTGTGTTATCCCTAGCTACCCTACCCTGTAACCCTTAAGTTAAGGTTTACGTATACAGTGTACGTGTAATAGTACATCATTACTTTACTGCAGTGGGGGTTCAGATAGATTGATACTTTGTATATTACCCTCATTAGTACTTGAGTTCAGTGGAACTTTACATTTATTTCAGATATAGGATAGTGTTGGTGTTGGGATTCTACCTGGGGTACACTTTGTGTAATACTTAACCATAGTTGGGACTTCATATATACTTATACCCTTTTATACTTGTGTTTATTGGGGTCGTGACAATGCAGATACATAATATACATAGCAGTGATTGAAGTATACTGTGTGACATTGTAAAGGCATTGTGTGTACAGTCTTTATATTTATACCCACTGAAAAGTGACTACTTATATACCCATATATACCATTGACACTAAGACTTTATTGTAAAGTGAATTATACTTACACTTCTTATAATATAGAGTGTAACATTTAGGTACACTTAACACCTCAAACTTACGTAGGTAGTGAGAAAGTGTAAGAAAGATGACTAGTGTAGTTGAGTTAACTAAAGTAGGAAAGGAACTAGGGTATGAAGGTGAGGAGTTGAGAGCTTTTGTGAGGAGTGAGCAGGATAGGGAGAGGGCAGAGCGAGAAGAAAGGCGAGCAGAAAGACAGAAAGAGGATGAAAGAGAGAAAGAAAGAATAGAGTTAGCACAGAAGGCAGAAAGGGAGAGAATAGAGTTAGCACAGAAGGCAGATAGGGAAAGGTATGAATATGAGCAAGAGGTATTAAAGATAAAGATAGCTGCAGAGAGAGAGGCCAGGGAGCAAGCAGAAGCAAAGTTAGAGAGAGAGCATAAGTTTAGACTTGACCAGATTGATCGGGAGGGGTCTCTAAAAGGTAAAGCCAAGGTAAAAATGTCCCCTTTTGATGAGAAGTCTGACAGTATGGATACGTATCTTAGCGTGTATGAGACTTACGCTAAAACCCAGGGTTGGTCAGCGGAATTGTGGGCCCTTAATTTGGCTTTTTTGTTGAAGGGTTCGGCACGGGAAGTGTTCGAACGACTTTCTCCCGAGGATAGAACTGTTTATGATAAGTTAAAGGATGCTCTGTTGAGGCGTTTTGAATTGACAGATATAGGATACAAGAAAAAGTTTCAAAATGAAAGGCCCTATGAAAACGAAACGTTCGTTATGTTCACCGCACGCCTGAGCAGATATTTAGATGGGTGGTTAAGGTTGAGTAAGGTCACCAAGACGTACGAAGGGTTAATAGATTTTCTTTTAAGGGACCAGTTCTTAGATGTCTGTAACAAAGAACTGTACCAGGACCTTAGTAGTAAAAGGTTTACCGATATTACTACTATGGCCGAGGAAGCCGATTTATATGCAAAGACCAGAGGCGGTCCTAAGTATGTCACTAAAAATCGACAAACCAAACCTCCAGCGCCCGTTAAGACTGGTCAAAATCAAAATTTCAAACCACACCCAAATCCCAGTCCAATTATAAAATGCCATGCTTGTGGGAAATTAGGGCATAGGTCATTTGACTGCAGGTCAAAGAATAGGGTAAATGCCAATGCGGCAGCACAGGAACCTAGCAGTGGCCAAGCCCGTAACCAAGGGAACCCTAACCAGCGGGGCAGAAGGCGTGACCCGTCAAACAATAGGAATAGTGGTTCATGGAGATCACATGGTAATAGGAGGGTCAGGGAAAATATTAATGCGGCGGAAGATAGAGACGCCGAGTATATTTGTGTAGAATGGTCTAGCCCGACAGGTCGAGGTCAACTAAATTTACCATGCAGCCCTGGTTTGGTAAATGGACGTTCTGTTATGGCTTTAAGGGATACTGGTTGTACTTGTGTGATAGTTAAAGCAGGTTTGGTAAACAAAGACCAATATACAGGAGAGATGCGACCTTGTATTTATGTGGATGGGAGTGAACATGAGTTACCCTTAGCCTTAGTAGAAATTGATTGTCCATATTTTAAGGGAATGACAAAGGCACTTTGTATGAAAGAACCATCGTGTGATTTGATTATAGGGAATGTACCAGGTGCGGCGCAAGCTAGTTTTGAGAGTGTGGTACAAGCAGTAGAAACTCGAGCGCAGAAACAGGCAAAACCATTTCATAAGTTGAGTGTTCCACCCCAGATACTTGATGTGACAAAGGATCAATTTATACAGTATCAAAAAGATGATGATACTTTAAATAGTTGTAGAGATAAGTTGAAGGCAGGTACTGTAGATCATAAACGTAATGGTAGTACTGTTATGTTTCAGTTAAAAGATGGTATATTACGTCGTGTGTATGTAGAAACTAGCGGTACAGTATGTAACCAGTTAGTAGTACCTAAGTCTTTGAGGCCAGTGGTGTTGAAGTTGGCACATGATAGTCTATTGTCTGGTCATTTGGCAGCAAGACGGACCAGAGATAAGGTCTTGGCTGAGTTTTATTGGCCTGGTGTTATGACTGATATTACTAGGTATTGTCGTTCATGTGATATATGCCAATGTACTATTCCAAAAGGAAGGATTACTAAGATTCCATTAGGTCAGATGCCTCTTATTGATACACCATTTAAGAGAGTGGCGGCCGATATTATTGGACCGATAGAACCGATGTCTGACAGGAAGAACCGTTATATATTAACAATTGTTGACTATGCAACACGGTATCCAGAGGCAATAGCACTTCCTAGTATAGAGACGGAGAGAGTAGCTGATGCTTTGGTAGATATATTTAGTAGAGTAGGTATACCAGAGGAGATATTGACTGATTGTGGTGTACAATTTACGTCAGAACTTATGCAGGAAGTAAGTAGGCTGTTGTCAATTAGACAGTTAGTGACCACACCGTATAATCCAAAGTGTAACGGATTAGTTGAAAAGTTCAACGGTACTTTAAAGATGATGCTCAAAAGGATGTGTTCCGAGCAACCAAGAGATTGGGACAGATATGTGAATGCAATGTTGTTTGCTTATAGGGAAATCCCACAGAAAAGTTCGGGGTTTTCGCCTTTTCAGTTGTTATACGGGCGTACAGTCCGAGGTCCCATGAGCATATTGAGAGAGTTGTGGTCAGGTAAAGTTCAGGATGATGAAGTCAAGAGTACTTATCAGTATGTACTAGATCTTAGAGATAGGTTAGAGGAAACTTGTAAGATAGCACAGGAGAATATAGGTAGAGCTAGTGTGAGATATAAGGCGTACTATGACAGGAAGACCAGGAGTAAACAGTTTAAGGTTGGAGAGAAGGTGTTGTTATTATTGCCTATGAAACGTAACAAATTATTATTACAGTGGAGAGGTCCGTATGAGATTATTGAGGTAGTCAATAAGTTTGACTACAGGATTAAAATAGGCAACAAGGTGAGGACATACCATGCAAATATGTTGAAAAAATACCATGAGAGGATTGATCAAGTAAGTCAATGTAATAGTGATGTAGAGGAGATGGGGTTGTTAGCTGTAGTTAGTGCGGCAGTTATTCCCCAGTCTGAAGTAGATGATAGTGATCAGTTCTGGTCAGGGGAAACTGAACTAGTCCTTCGTCCGGTAACACAGGGCGAGGAGACCATTGAGCACGTTGATATAAACCCGGAGTTGACAAATAGTCAAAAACGTCAGATAAAGAGTTTTCTTCATGAATTCTCAGACGTCTTGACTGACAGGCCCGGTAACACTACGTTACTCGAGCACGACATTAAGTTATACACTACAGAACCATTCAGAGTTAAGGGATACCCACTACCGTTTAAATCTAGGCAGACTATAGAGAAAGAGGTAGATAAGATGTTAGATATGGGAGTTATAGAACCTTCAAAGTCTCCGTATAGTAGTCCAGTTGTTTTAGTTACTAAAAAGGACGGTAGCGTTAGATTTTGCATAGATTTTCGTCGGCTTAATCGACTGACGGTATTCGATGCTGAGCCTATGTCAAATGCAGAGGAGATGTATTCTAGACTGTCTAAATTTCAGTATTTTAGTAAGATAGATTTGTCAAAAGGTTATTGGCAAGTCCCTCTGTCCGAAAATGCCAAGCAGTTCACCGCATTCGAGACACCCAGAGGCCTGATGCAATTCAGGAAAATGCCTTTTGGGCTGGTTAATGCAGGTGCCACATTTTGTAGGCTCATGAGGGCTCTACTTAAGAATGTAGATCACACAGATAATTTTGTGGACGACATTTTGGCAGGCACAGTTTCATGGAATGAGCAGTTAGTAACGTTGCGTAGATTGTTTAGTAGGCTTAGAGAGTGCGGTTTGACAGCTAGACCAAAGAAATGTCAGATTGGCTACACGAAATTGGAATTATTAGGCCACATGATCGGAGGACAGAAATCTTTAGCTCCAGTTTCAGATAAAGTTGAGGCTTTAGCCCGAGCAAACCGTCCGGAAACTAAAAAACAGGTGAGATCTTTCTTAGGTACCGTAGGTTATTATAGGAAATTTATCCCCAATTTTTCAGTAATAGCTATACCCTTAACTGATCTAACTAAAAAGGGTCAACCAAATAAGGTACCGTGGGGTGAGAGTCAGGAAAATTCTTTTCAGTTCCTGAAAAGTTGTCTGTTGAAGGAACCGGTGTTGAGATTGCCAGATTTGGATAAGATGTTTATTTTGAGGACGGACGCAAGCGATACAGGTTTAGCGAGTGTGTTGTTGCAGGAGCATGAGGGAGAGAAATTTCCGGTAGCCTATGCGAGCAGAAAGTTGTTGCCTAGGGAGTGCAATTATTCGGTTATTGAGAAGGAGTGTTTAGCCATTATTTGGAGTGTTTCCAAGTTCCATAGGTATCTATTTGGGTCAGAGTTCATTTTAGAGACCGACCATCAGCCCCTAATATACCTTAATAAGGCCAAGATGAACAATTCCAGGTTGATGAGGTGGGCGTTATCCCTACAGCCATACCGGTTTTCGATACGAGCCATAGCCAGTCGAGAGAATATTGGCTCAGACTTTCTCAGTCGAATAGTCTAAGCGGTATGTTGTCTCGAAACAGCTTCATGGTTTGTATATAGGATGTACAGTTGTTTGTAATGTGTCACTAGCAAATTATTTCAGTGTTTTTTTTTTGTTCTCATTAAATTTGCATATTCCAAGATATTATGCAATATCTTTTTTATGGGAGGAACGTGTGTCACAAATTTAATGTCGCCTTGTTTCAGTATTTTTTTTAAAAAGCATAGGTGTAAGCGCACCTTGTACTTAAACACCCTGCTGTGGAATGGGCACGAGTATTGTGTGAATCACGAGAATCCCGTGAAGTCCGTACATTCTTTAAATAACTTAGGTAACCACAGCTATATATATTCTGATGCGTCGTCGGTCTACATCAGACGACAATTCTTACACTGAAATGCCCTTCGGCGCCAGTGTTTTGGAGAAAGGCTCTCAAGGAGGTTGGTTTTTTATTATTTATTTTCGACTTAGATATTTTTGCATATTTTGCTGCATTTAATTTAGCTAGTGACCATTGCTTTACTTTGTTATTTCACGGCGTTAGTTTGCATTTATACTGCAGATGTGCTGCGGGTAGTCCAGTTAAGTTTTACTGCCCGTTGCCTGTATTTATTCACGTCTGCGTTGCTATTTTTTTTGCGTAGTACAGTCTGTACGTTAAATTCGCTTACGTGTAGCTTGATTGTTGCGTTGTATTTCGGTAGACGGTGCTAAACTATTTAGTTTTCGCCGTTGTCTACTGGTATAGGTATCAGTTAGTCCGTTTTTAGCAAGTTATACGCTATTTGTAAGCCGTATTGCCGTGTTACAGGCTGTTGTGTTATATCCATCGGTTATGTTTTAAACAGTCTTGGTAGCTATTTTGTTTTACTAGCGCGTGTTTAGACATGTAAGTCATGTTAAAACCGTCATGTTAGAGTCAGTTTAGGCGTAGATATGCGTTACTATATTTTTGCATATTTGTTTCATTTGTGTCATCAGTTTTCGCGATGTACGTTATGTTTTAAATAGTCGCGAAATGTTATTGCATTTATAAGGCGTAAATTGCATGAATCCGTAGTGCGTATTTAGCACTGTTTATTACGCTGATTTAACGTTCTCATGTTATCATTCATGCTCATTTATACATGAAATATGGTGTAAAGTGTGTGCAAAAAGTTTGTACCGAGATAAAGGTACGTGGACGGCCATGGAGTGAAATGTGCAAGGTGTGAAAAAGTTCGCACTGTGATATCGTCTATAATCAGTCACCTGGATAGCCACGTGAAGCATTGTTAGTAGTACTTTGTCGTCAGAATGATATATTGTCGTCAGCACATTGTGAAGAGATACAATGAAGTAATACACATATGGTGGATAACTGTATATTAAAGGCTGCGGTCATACAGTACAAAGTGGTCGTTATATTGTCGTATAGGCGTACATAGGAGACCACGTGTTTGAAAATATGTCGATAAAATATTGTGTATTAATACCGCGATAGCGCAAGGTTATGCGACATAGGTTAATAAATTGCATTTGTTTGCAGAGTTTCTCCGTATGAAGATAATCTTCACTGCAAGGCAGTAGAAATCTTCACCAGAGGTATCAGAAGATCCTTATTCGTTTGGTCATCAGAAGCTGTGTGAGCTTATGAACAGTTGCAGTAAAAATATTCAGCCGAGGAAGTAAACTTTGAAAGTTAAGTTTTGTTAATTCCAACGACAGCTGAAGTGAGAAATGTGTTTTTTTTTTAAATGGCCAAAAAGTTGTGATTTTTTTTATTTTTATTTTTTTTTTTTCCAAGTTTTTTTTTTTTTTTAAATCTTCATTATCATTATCCATTATCATATCATTCATCACTATCTTATGTAAATTCATTAAAAACGTTAAAACAGTCGAAATTCTTGGTTTTCTGTTCTGAGGGTTTCTGTCGTCTGTTTAGCCCCTGCCAATCTGCCATCCATCCTGACACTCTCTACAAACAGTAACTAATAACCCTGTACAAACAGTAACTAATAACTCTGTACAAACAGTAAAAGAAAAGGATGGCAAAGAAACAACTTGGGTATCCTTCATTTTAATTCAATGGTTTATGATATTAAAACAAGAAACATAAACATCGCAGAACAGATGCAATATACCCCCGTCAGCTTAGGATGTCGGACATTTCACATGGCACTGCACAAATATTTGAAAATCATCAAATTCGACATTTTTTTCTGTTTTAATGTGTATTGGCGCCAACACACCAGAATGAAAGGTGAACACGCCAACATATGTATGGTTCAGGCATTCTGTTGGTAACATTGATGTGCCAATAAGTTGAGTCTTAAGTTAAAGTGCTTTAATTGGAAATTTAGAGTTTGTCACAACTCTAGTTTTACTGACAATTTTCTGCACAGAGGACAGACAGTTGTAGATAGTGATAATCATTTAGAATGTAAAAACTGGCTGTCAGTTTCAGTTTAGTTTATTTACAAAATTGCTCAGTATGTACATACATAAACTAGAGAACAAGGTACGCATGCGTAACTTAGCACTAGCAATGATAAACATTATATCTTAACGCAGACAACAGTTGGTTTAACATGTACATTTGATATACAGAGAAATAAAAAATAATTACGAGTACAGTAAGCAAAATAAAATTAGTCGATTGTATGCATAACTATCATAGATAAAAACTTATATCTTTATCTAATTTTCTTCCTTCTCTTTTCCTTCTCTTTTCTTTTCTTATCCATTTTCTATTTATTTTTGTTTTTGGGTTATCAAAAATATTGTTTCATACAAAATCCATTTTAAAAATGGCACAGAGAAATAGATAAATACATAAAAAAGGCTACCGAATCTTTGAACATCCTGTAAACACTACACATAAGAATTTTTGCTCTGCCTCTATCAATTGTAGGATACTACATCATCGCGCTCCTGTTTTATGCTCTAGGCCCATTTTTTTGTCAACAACCCGTCGCTTGAAAAGTAAAATGGTCTTTTTCCAATAAGAAATCTGTAGAGTTGCAAAAATAACATGCTGTGCACGAAGATTGGCGGGTGTATCTTTTATTTACTTAAAGAAATTTTGAATTGTAAAATTCTAGTTTAGGCCTGAAAACGGGTGAAAGTTTCTTTTCAGCATGCATTCAAATTTCTTATTGAAAAGGCCCATTCTACCTTTTAAGCGACGGATTGTTGATCCGCGAGAGAGCATAAAACAGGTGCGCGATGAAGTAGAATCTTACCATTGTATATGCCATTTAGTAATTATGTCTTCTTGTCTGCTTTGATGATACAATCAGTTGAAAACATTCTGACCAATCTGGATGTTATTTTTTGGTCAATGTTCTTGAAACTTTCCGTAAAGTCACAATGAGGTCAACAGTTAAGATAAGTGAAGAAACCATGTGAACTCTCTAAATGTCACATTCGCCAAATCATCCCGAAACTTGCTTACATTATGTTGATGATTTCTTTGATGATTTTCAAACTAGGTTATGTAGGTTAAAAAAGGACCAATATCTCATATCGGTGGTCAAATATTTAACCCAATATACGATATATTAGAGCAATGTAGATACATCATGACCCTCCTGTTTTTAAATAGAAAAAAAATTGTTTTGCCAGAATTTAGAAATGCAGCTCTTTTTTTTCAGGAATCGAAAAACATGATTTTAGTAGAAGAAGTATGATTCTTAGAGACAGTAGCTGGTATGAGTATTGAATTTAAGGTGCTCATATACTTGGGGTTCCTTGTAAAATGTTAATTTGTCGAATTACACGTCAACGTCAGGTTTGAAATGGTCTCAGTTCAGTGTAGCTTAAATGTATTTATTTTGCATCGACTGGGAAACAAATTGCCACATATATAAATCCCGTTTGTCTGGAACTCTTGCAAAGAGTGTGATGTGCGGAAGGTCACTGGAGACTCTCATTACTAATGGAATTCGAGCCAGCAATTTTTTATTTGGTAATTTGGCGCTCTAACAATTAAAACTCTTCTCTATCTACCACTGCTTTCAGTAATTGTTATTAAAAAGCATTACTCTATATTCCTTTAATGTATGTTGTGCCGTTATATTTCGCAACCGTGCTAAATGTCGCACTTGCCGTTTAATGTCGCACCATTGCCGCTAAATGTCGCAAAATCTCCTGCCGTCGCAATGGTAACGTTAAATGTCGCACGATTTCCCCTTACCGTTAAATGTCGCAACACTACTGTTAAAAGTCGCAAGATGTCAAGTCATGTGAAACTCAAGGGTTATAGTGGTAATATATTCAGTTAGTCGTTGAGTAAATATTTGTAAATATTAAGTAACCTAAGGACATAAAGGATTTCCCTTCAATCTGCCTTCTTAAGACAGAACATGTTTTAAATGTGTCTTTTTTTGTTTGTAATGAAAATGCAAAATAGACTGATTCAAGTTTGTCCATCTACTCTTTGTATGAAATTGGTAATTTGACATTGTGCTGTTAGTAACGTTCTATAATTCGATATCAATATCAGCTTAATGAGGGACATTCCTAATAACAAATTATCTCCCTTACTCAGATAACATCAAAGGTAGACCAAATAGTACATTGGTCCTTTCAGTTGGAATCCTCTGACTTTATCCTTGTTTCTTATTGTGATGGTCTCGACATTTAATTGTGAAAACTGTCACTTATATATTAAATAAAAAAGTTAGGATTATCAAAAAACAAAGATAATGGTGTTAACAAAACATGTTGCTTACTTTAAATGTAATCTGAATACCACTGTTGCAAATAATTAGGCTTAATTATCACCATACCAAAAGAGAAAATAGCGATAAAAGCAGAGGAATCCAAATGGAAGGACCAATGTAATATCAGAAAGTATTCAGGGTAGATAATCCACTAATGTCCCCCATTATTTCTAAAAAGAAGTCACATCAATAATTTTACGATATGCTCGGTGGCCTCAAAAAATAAAGTCAATGCCCTATAAAACTACTTAAAACAATTCGATCATCTATTTAGAATCACAAGAGTTCACTCCTGTTGATTTTTTTGTATGTCTTATCATTAGAGTATTCTATAGTTGGATTTTGTTCTTGAAATTTTTAATCGCATACGCAGATACTTGCACACGCACACAAACAATCATGGTTGAAGATGTAGATTCATGTATTTCCATTTTTTGTGTTTGTTATCAACAATTGCTATAGAGTAACTTATATAATTATATATCAGTCATTTCTCACCGAAATATGAAACCATCTTAACCAAAATAGAAATATATATTCTCTTCAGTCATTACAGATGTTTTGACTAACTTAATTTTGTCATATGAACAGAGATTCAATGAAGTGGAAATATTTCAGGACTCCACTGTTATAGCATAGGTGACAACACATGCATCTATAAAACTTGTATATTGATCAATAAAAATTAAAAGTTCTTGTTTTATAAATATATATAATGGTTACCCAGACGGAGTAAATTATCCGATATATTCGTGCTGTTTTAAAAAAACACTTTGAAGCATTACAATCATACCTCTATATGCCCAATTTTTCATTGACTAACAAGCTCTCGTTAATAGATCCAGAAACATTGTGAATAAACTATCTCATGCATGAAGAGCGACGATCTTCTTATGACGTTCCTTATTTTCGCTTTTATTGTCGGACTAAAAACGTGCATTTTTTTTTTTTTGTTCATCAATTATACTTCCGAGTCTTTGTATAAATAATTAGACTAATAATTGCGCTTTACTGAACATACTATTTTGTTTATTGAAAATAAAGTTGAACAAACTATGATCAATGAACAGTTTTGCTTGATTTTCTAATCCTATCTTCACTCGTTTGACACAAAAAGTATTATAAAATGTTCAGCAAATATTTTCTAAGTTTTTGTTTTTATCTGTTTTTTTTTCTGGGGGGTGGGGCTTGGAGGGCTTGGGGTGAACTGTGGCGGGGGGGGGAAGGTTAACGTCAATCCAACACTCTAAAGGTCAAATGGCGACTTTCCAGCTTTACTGGTGGAGGGAGGAAGACCTCAGGTGCATCGAGCATTATTTCAGGCACAAACGAGCACCTGAGTAGAACCATCGACGTTCCGTTAGCTACCTGGATAGCTTCCTAACATGAAAGAATCTAAAGTCCCTGGCGGGATTCGAACCTACAGCAATGAAGTGCTAGTGGTTTGAAATCAACGACCTTAAGAACTCCCGACGTTCCATAGGCTGACTGGATAGCTTCCTCACATGAAATAATCCAAAGTCTCTGGCGGGATTCGAACCTACAGCGATGAGGGGCAAGTGGTTTGAAGTCACCGACCTTAACCATTCGTGGACGCCCCTATATGACTTAGTTAAGGGTTTTTCAAACAGTTAAAGATTTGTTTTTCATTTTTTAAACAACTGAAAAAGAAAACCATAGTCTGAACAGACAAAGAGAAGAAGAAAAAAAGGAACAAAAGTTTAAAAAAGGATTCCTGTGGGCAATAAACCCATAACTAATATAAACCCTGTTTCTTAACTGTACATGAAAACTCTGTAGAAAGGAAGTTATGCATTAGGCATTTAATTCCTTAAGTTTGTATAAATACGTACACACGCAGGTATATTTTACAACATGTCTTGATAATAAAATTTAATATTTGCCCTACTTTTTTGTACAATGAGAAGACCTAAATTTGAAAAATTCTGACTGTTTATTGCCTGTAAAGTGTCTAAAACTGTGTCTATCGTGATAAACTAAACTCGCCTACAAAAAGCAGGTCAACGACCAACCCTTAGATGGCTAATGGATACTGAATCCACCTATGCGACCAGTGTAGACCAAGATCAACCGGCACATCCGTGTTGTCTGGATTCGGTCTGCACTGTTTGATATTCAACCAATACTTATCTTGAACTTTTCCCTAAAATTATGAATGATTTTGTCCAGATCGAAAGATGGACAAGTCCATTGTAGATATTTAGCATGGTAAGGGCCAAGTCACTTTTATTAAAAACGCCAATAAGAAAAAAAAACGATTTCAATAGCAACAGTCGGTCGCTTTGTTCCCTCTTTTTAACTCGTAGTTTTACCTCATTAGCGCCTTACTATTGAATAGACATACATATACACTACTTTAGAAATACAAAATTTGTTACAAAACGTTCAAGGTAGCAAAATGCTCAAAGAAAAGTATGGATACATAGGGGTAAAAGAAAAATGCATCTATTACGTCAATACAGTACATTATACAGTACAGAATGAATTACAACACCGTGCCTCTCCTAAAATTGAAAGACAATTGTGACAGACAAAATTGGCTGTGTACGTATGTTTTCTAAAACTGACGTCTGCTTGCTCAATATCCGGCACATTGAAGTGTTAATTAGATCTAACGCTCTTTTATTTGCAATTTACTTTGTCTGTTTTCGTGTGGCGTCGAATGACTGTCGTATTAACACGACTTTTTGTCTGTGCTGGCAGTGCTTTAATGTTGTCTTTGGTTGTACTAATAAAAAAACAATCGTGAAGCAAAGTACTAGAAGTCTAACTACAATTATTTGATATTTCATTTCATATTTAATTAAGAATCATCTTTTATGAGCATCAGCCCGCCAGGATAGGCCAGGAAGAAAAGTATTTAGTTATGAACCACGGATCCTTGAGTTTTAGTACTGATAATACTTTAACATCGCTGGCAAAACACGCTTGAAGCACAAAAGTGATAAAATAAGAAACTATCTATGATTGAATTTCAATTAAATCTTTCTAAAATACGCTTACTAGTGTGCTAAATTTCTGTCACGGTTACATCGTAGCTCGAACCCACGACACTTCGGTTACTAAATAAAAGAAAGCACGTATGTGTTTAATCGCCCGGTACCTCTTTGGCATAAATTATGGTCGTAAATTTAAAATACGAATAAGCTAACTCCAATCTGTACTTATTATTTTTAAATTAACAGAAAATCTTTTCGTAGCCGATAGATCGGTTGTCCCGATTATTTCAGACATGAACTAATTCATTTTTTTACACTGATAGTTTCTACCAGATTATTAACAAAATGTAAAAATTGATAACATTCCACTATAAATCTTGCATTTAACATGAATTAACATCTTGCGACATTTAGCGGTAGAGTTGCGACATTTAACGGTGTTGGAAAATCGTACGACATTTAACGTTACCATTGCGACATTTAACGGCAGAAGGTTCTGCGACATTTAGCGGTGATTGCGACATATAGCGGCAATGGTGCGACATTTAACGTCAAGTGCGACATTTAGCGGCGTTGCGACATATAATGGCGCCACAATGTATTATATCTATCCGAAAAATACGAGTAAAGCATGAATAACATTACGTTCAAATAACAATTTCTTCATTTATGCATCAGAACAAGCATCAATGAAACATTGTTTATACAAGAAGAATAATAACATTTCAATAAAACTGTGGTTAGTACAAAATTTAAACACACATAGTATGTCAATATCGGGGCAAGTCACGTCAAAATTTAACGTCTTGTTGACGTCAACTAAGTTTAAAAGAATTGGTGTGGAAGTATTGACCACAAACAAATTTAAGTTTCTGTTACAGTTATTTTAGTATTCATGCCATCATAGGTCATATTATGAGCTTAAGGTCCTGACTGTTTTCATGGTACAGTCGTTTATGTCACTGTCAATGTCTGACATATTTCAAGAGCTGCTGCACACTATATACGAGTGTGTGTGCTACCCTTGTCAGAAAAATTGTAGATCCCGATGGATGTTACGAGTTAAGACTTTAATACTAACCTCTTTTCAGGAAGAAATGTTTGATGAATTTAAATACCTTCAAACTCGAAAAGAGTTGCAGCATTTAGAAAGCAAACAAAACGTTCGACATATTTGTTAACTTTAATACCTTTTAGATTCCATCATGGAGTCTTTTGAAGTTTAATATTTATTTTTGTAACCGCCTAATATTACGAGATATTTTACAGCTTAGGAAATAATACCCATTTTGTTGACAGAACAACAGTCACTTCCAGCATAGCCAAGATACATGCACATATATTTTGTATTAATGTGATTTTGCTCAGGTGAAAACTAACATCGCTCCAGTATTAAATTGTCTTTCGTTCGTCTCAAAGTATCTTCTACTCATTTCAAATAAAAGCTGCATTTAATCGCTTATAAAGTAAAAAGGAGTATTTGTTGTCAATTCAAGATAATAAATTAGCCATTTAAAATAAAATATATCAAACTTTTCGGTTTTGCAGTTTTGATGGATCTTTACCAAGAAAGCCTTTATTTACACGGATTTTCATCGAAATGTTTTACTTTCCTTGTTGTCCTTATTTTTTCACAGATTCATTGAAATTTGGTAAAGAAAATTATATACACTTATATGTTTTCACAAAGTATTTGTAGACTTTTTTCACCAACATAGAAATTTTATTCAGTTTACGTGAGAACTTTATCCATTTTACAAACGAAGGCTTCTGTGGCGTCGCAACCCCAGTCGTTCCATTGATCGTATGGAATAGAATAGCCAATGACGAGACAATTCTGGTCCCTGCCATTATTTCCACCGTCAGGTTGGTCGCTCCTGAAGTTCCTGTAAACAAGTGATAAAAGCATTGAATGTGATAAGATATCCTCTATTACAGTCTGTAAGTCAGAACATGCTATTTAGCTTATATGATATATCTGTGGTATGTGTACATGCGCATCAGCTGAGGAAACGTTAGTACGTCATTGAACTTGAAATTTACGTTTATCAAACTTTGTAACAACTTACCTTGATAAGTCAGCATTAACATATCGTCAAGTAATCAACTATTTCGGGAAATGTACAAGCCCAGTGTCTTAGCGGTCTAAGGTCAGTTGTCAAATGACCTATAAGCCATTTCAAACAGTTGAAAATAAAGGGATATAAGACGACTTTTCTAAACATAAAAAATGGTAAAATTTGTACGGTAAAACGAATGTTACTAGCAGCCTAACAGTCTAAAACATACTTTACTGAAGAAGTGAGTATTTCCAGAAAAAGAAGATTTCGCAATTTGAAGGCTGCCAACTTCATGATGTTCAAAATTATGGGATTATATTCTTCGATTGAGTACATCGACTCACCGTATTTTTGTTTGCTCTTTTTTGTCTGTTCAATCTTAAAATGTTTTTTTAATTATTTAAAGATGAAGCAACAAAAGGAATGTAACTGTTATAGAAATAAAAATATTGGTAAACTATCCGAGAAATGTGCTGTCTTAAATCCTTATTTTGTTTCAGTGATATAACAGGACAGTACATATATATTCATGATATATCCCAAAATATTGAACTAATTACATTGTTTTTAAAATCTAACAGCTTAAAAAATCCCTAACCTCTGTCATCTCTTTTGTGCCCCTGTTTCAATGATGCGGTGGGAGAGACATACTTTTTTTAACAAATACATCTAGTTTTCATATATTTATCAATATATATATTTTACCCCGTAAGTCAAGAGGTAGAAAGCCTCATATTGTCCCTGCCAGCACAATCATGTAGCTTAGACCATTTTACTCAAGGTTCGAATGCCGCTTTGATGTTTCCTCCCGCTTTCAAGCCGTATAGAAGTCTAAACAACATACGTTTCTACTGCTTTAACTTGTCTTTAATTTTTAGGAAAACTAATGTTCAACTGAAATATATTGGTAAGTTACTTTAATGCAGCTTTAGGAAAAGCAACAAAAGCACGAATTGCTAGCGAAAGCTAAATAAGCTTTGATTGATATGTAAATACATAAAGGTTAGGAATAGGTTGTTATCGAAGGAATTTAAATAACCTGTTAAGAAAACAAGAGTGTCATAATGGCCCTGAATCACTCACCTGAATACTATGGCTTTGGGTCTGCTGTTGAGCAAACATCAGAAGCCTTTTAAGGTTCTCCCTATAAACATCTATATGAATTCAAGTTACCTCCATAAAAAGACAATTTTTTTCAATAGGCAACTTGGTAGAGAATCTCTAGCTAATGATCTATGCAAAATATTTAATTTCTATGCCTTTTTGTTTCAGACAAGAACATTTTATAAGGTTTTCCCTTTATAAGTCTATGTTAAATCACAGCAAATGACCTCTAGCTATGTAGCTGATGCTCCATGCAAAGTATCCGAGTTCAATGCCCTGTGGTTTCAGACAAGAAGACTATATAAGGTTTCCCATATGTAAAATCAATTGACCCCCGGGGTAGGGCCAATTTTGACCCAAGGAGTATAATTTGAACAAACTTGATAGAGGACCTCTAGCTGATGTTCTTTGCAAAATATCTAAGTTCTAGGCCTTGTGTTTTCAGACATGAAGGTTTTTTTGAAGTCTTCCCTTTAAAGGCCTATTTAAAATCAAGTGACCCCCGGGGCCAGGCCATTTAAAACCATCGGGGCTTAATTTGAACAGTCTTGGTAGAGGACCTTCAATTGATGTTCCATGCAAAAACATTAAATTCTATTTTAAATCAAGTGACCCGCCCGGAGCAGGGCCAAATTTGACCAAGGAAAATAATTTGAACAAATATGGTTGAGGAAGTCAAGCTGATGCTCGATACAACGTATCCTAATTCTTGGCTTTGTGATTTCAGATAAGACTTTTCTTTAGGTTTTCTCTATGTAAGTATATGTTAAATCAAGTGACACCCCCACCGGGTAGAGCTTATTTTGACCAAAGGGAGATAATTTGAACAAATTTGGTTGTGGACCTCAAGCTAATACTCAATGCAAAATAGGCCTTGTGGTTTCAGACAAGAAGATTTTTAAGGTTTTTTCCTATACATGTATAAGCATATGTAAAAATCAATTGATCCCCGGGGGAGGGACAGTTTTGTCCCAGGTATATTTTTAACAAACCTGGTAGAGAACCTCTAGCTAATGCTCAATGCAAAATTTTCAAACTCTTGGCCGACAAGAGAGAGTTTTTTTTTTAAAATCCTATTTAAGCCTTTTTAAAACCATGTGACACACTCCCCCAGCTTGGGATAGGCTGTTAATGATCCAAGTGCCATTCTTTTAACAATCTAAGTAGAGAGCCTCCAGATGATGCTCTATTCAAAAAGATTTAGGTCTAAAATTTATGTTTTCTCACAATTAGGACTCCCACAGTCAATTTTGACCTCATACACATAATTTAAATAAACTTGGTAGAAGACCTCTAGCTCACGCTCTATGCAAAATGTCATAGTTCTAGGTTATGTGGTTTCAGGTACGAAGATTTTTAAGTCTTCCCTATATAAACCTATGTGAAGTCAAGTGACCCCGGGGCCGGGCAATTAATGACCCAAGGGGAATAATTTGAATAACCTTGGTAGAGGACCTTAACCTGATGCTTCATGTAAAACTCCTAAGCTCTTGGCTTTGTAGTTTCAGACAAGAAGATTTTTTAAGGTTTTGCCTAAGTAAGATTATTTAAATCAAGTGACCTCTGGGGAAGGGCTATTTGACCCAATGGGGATAATTTGAACAAACTTGGTAGAGGACCTTTAGCTCATGCTAAATATCTAAGTTCTAGGCTTTGTGGTTTCAGACAAGAAGACTTTTAAGTTTTTTCCTATATAAGCTATATAAGCTTATGTAAAATCAATTGACAATCGGGGCAGGGCCATTTTTTGACCCCAGAAGTTTAACTTGAACAAACTTGGTAGAGGTCCCACTAGACAATGCTACATACAAAATCTTAAGACTCAGTGCCTTTTGGTTTAAGACAAGAAAATTTTCATTTTTCCCCTTCTGTTGCCGTAGCAACCAGAGTTCTTGATGGAATTCAATTCTTTGAACAACTTTGGTAGAGCTTCGTGGAATTTTCCTGGCATGTTTCGTCAAAGTTGGCTCAGTGGTATAGGAAGAGAAGTCGTTCAAGTCAAGTTTTTGGCGATGCACGACGCACACTGCACGACGCTTCGTGCTCAAGTGAGCTAAAAATCAATAAATTGTGTTGTAAAGGGAAACATTTCCGATTTTCTTAACAGTAAATTCACCGCTCCTCATTTTGATTATAATCTTGTTTAAGACTTCTATTTTTTTTATAAATTATATAAATGGGATGCACAGTGAGCTTGATTAAAGTACAACTTCATATCACCGAGAATTTAGCCTTGTAAGTGCCTACTTTTATCAAATAAATAGGTCGCGTTGTAACTTGAGAGGTTTAGATGTTTCTGGCTTGGATGCAATTCTTCACTTGTATTGTTATTGTGCCAGTTCAGCAGGATGTACACACGGAATATATCAATGTTTTATGTGATATTAGTGGTTGTATCATGGGCTGCTTTAGCTGTGGTAGGACAGTTATACCCGGTAAGTAAGACCTTTATGATTTTTTTTGACTTTTTTGCTCGGATTAAAGAAAACATAGAGCTCACCACGGACTGAGTTCCTACGGAGCACTATATTACGTAATTATGTCATGCAGATAGTTCCCGAAAGCTGTATATTTGTAAATGTGTAAATATTAAGTAGTGTCATCTTTAGACTTAACCGATAGGACACTGGAAAAGTACTTTCGCGAAACAATCGCCTAAGGCCAGTTTTTCGAAGTGAAAATCATACTACGCAGTTGAAAGATGAGGACAGCTGCGCGTCTTGTATATTTTGAAATGCATAGGTTTTCGATTTTTGAACTTGTATCTTTGGGATCGTGAGTTTGAATATGTGACCGGTACATAACTACCCCACCACACTTGCAAAGATAAAGTTGTTTCGTACATTATAAAAGAGGAAAGTAAGAGTCACCGTGTTGGTCGGTCGGTACAACACCCGGTGTTTCACCTATTTCTGTCAGCTCCTCTCGCACAACCGAGAAGATGATAACTAAACTAGGAACACATAAAGTAACTGCAATAGTTCGAGGTTCGAGTTACCGAAACCCTGGTGTATGCGGAGCATTTTCCAAGATCCGTTCTAAATATTACGAATTTTTTTGTCTATATTTTTCATGCGAGTTTTTGAATCTTGACAGTCCAATTATACTAGTTCTAAATGAGTCCGTCTCTTTCTCATTCCTGCACTTAATTGATCGTTTAATCCGAGGACTGCATTTTCACACCCGCAATGGATGTCAACACTTTTTTATAGATGAGATTTACAGAGCATCCATAGATGTGTGATTTGTACAAAATACTATATAGAGACTTAGTTTAAGTAAGAAAAAATGCAAATTATATCAAATAGTTTTGTTTTGCCTGTAGATTGTTGTTTTGAATCACTAAAACACTTTTTCTTCTCAGTACTTTTACATCTGATTTAGATTTTATCAAGATATTGACTTGAAATGAATAGATTTTATCAAGATATTGACTTGAAATGAATAGATTTTATCAAGATATTGACTTGAAATGATTTTTTTATACTTCGCTGTTAATCGAAATATTTTCCATACGTATTCTGTTGTGAATGTCGGCTATGAATTTGTTGATACTATTTCATGCCGAAAAATGTAAGTTACGTTACATTACGTTAAATTACGTTACGTTAAGTTAGTGACGTTTAGTTATGTTATCTATGTTTTAAAAGATGCTCATAATAAGATCTTAAAATAGACGTAGTAGACTGATAATTCAGGGGTTGCAAGTTCGATCCTCCTCTCCTTCAGTAACATTACTAGTTGTCTTTCGGATCAGACGTGAAACCGAAGTTCCAAGTATGAGTGCTATACACTGAACATGTAAAAGAACCAGGGGTATCTGTGGAATAGGATGCTTTCTGTTGCACTAAATTAACATAACTTTGCAAGAGGCATCGGTCATATGACGATAAATAAACTAATAAACGATACCACTAGATAAAGCGAATTCATTATGACGATGAGAAGATAAAATAAAAATGTGTTGAGAAAAAAATCAGAATAGTTATCTGTCAATTGGTGATAATACATCCAAACTGTACTTTCATTTTCTGAACGAAGGGAACGATAATTGAGAACTGAACAAGATTGGTTAACTTTACTATAAAAAATAAAAAGAAAGTGGCTTTTTAAAGGTATTTTTTCTTTTGTGTGTGTGTTTTTGTCTTTTCTTCAGACGTTTTAATGAATACCTTTTCTATATGTTAAATGTGTAGACTATATAACCTGAACGATATTGCAAATATAACGATGCAACGACATTTTTAAATGTCTTACCCGTGTTTTAGCATATGAAATAAGTATTGAAATCAATGGTATCGTCTTATTCGAGATTAACGATTATCCTAGCCACTGAGTTTCCTCTGTACTTTCTGTTTCAGTTTATTTACAAATTTGCAGGAGTCCCACATCCGTTGTATGGGCAGCATCTGCCGTTTAAGTATACAGTTTATACAAAAAACAAAACAAAAGCAACAACAACAACAAAAAACAATATATCGAAAACATAGATGTACGCACACTATGTTTAAACTATGAGCAAAAAATGCACACGTAAGTATCAACATTTATATGTCTACAAATACAATGACTGCCTTTTTTCCATATGAAAATGGCTACGTATTCAGTATAAACATCCATGTAAAAAAATATTTATTGTACATAAATAGTTGTAGGAGAGAACTTGAAATTTAAATTCTTAGACTTAACCGATCAATACAAAATAATTTGTGAATTAAGATAAGTATGGTAATTTCAACAATATTAAGCCGTTCAGACAAAAACAACAACAAAAAAGAGAGAGGAAAGGATAACAATTATCTAGGTATCATGAAGTCTGAAGTTTGTGAACACAGACATAGCTTGAGTATATACCAACGGATTTGAACGAGTTCTTTTTCACCTTCTAGCGAGATGCTTGCAACAGGCAGGACGATTTACATTATATATATTGTTCTGTCATTTGCACATCGAGACAGCAAGATATATTGAATAACTTAAAGCAAAAACTACCATATTCGAAATTATTTCAAGAGTTTAAAACGAAAAATGCAAAAATGTATTACAAATTTGTAAAGGACTTCATTATTTTCGTGCAAAATATAATTAATAGCTCATTTGTTTTTGATAGTTATCAGAAGTTATCAGGTTATTAAGCTGTAACATATTAGGTAATGTTCTTGAATCAATTAAGTATTGTCAGTGTTAAACACTGGACAGCATAAAAGATAGTAACGTTCGTCTCCTTGTCCCGTACTTCTCTTAATATTGCAATTTTACTGCAATTATTTTGGACTTACTGTAATTATCTGAGACTTACTACAAATACTTTGGGACTTACTACAATTACTTTGGACTTACTACAATTATCTTGGACTTACTGTAGTTATCTTAGCCTTATTGTAAGTATTCTTAGAATTACTACAATGATCTTTGATTTAGTGTAATTATCTTGGACTTACTACAGTTATCTTGGACTTACTTTAATTATCTTAGAATTATTTTAATTATCTTAGACTTTCTACCATGATCTTAGACTTAGTGTAATTATCTTGGACTTACTACAATTATCTTGAATTAACTGTAATTATCTTGGACTTACTGTAATTATCTCAGACGTACTACAATTATCTTGGACTTACTGTAATTATCTTGGACTTACTATAATTATCTTGGACTTACTGTAATTATCTTGGACTTTTGTAATTATCTTTGACAGACTGTAATTATCTTGGACTTAATGTAATTATCTGCAACTAACTCTTATTATCGTGGACTGAGGACGTGATAGAAGAAAAATGTTTACCTGCATATTTTGGGAGCAAACTCAAAATTAAGGTATAAGAAATTAAGTCGGAGTAGTGATGTTGAACGACTAGATAGATCAGTTTTGATTTTTTCCTAAGAGAGTTATATCATATTGATCCGTAAAGCTCTAGTCAATATCAATCATAATCATCGGCCCCAGGCCACAACATTGAAATTGTCTTTAACGAAACAATTGGCTCAGCAGAACATGGTTGAGAAAGTCATACTGAATCTAAATATATACGCCAGCCGTTTAAAAGTTTGAGTCATTACGATTGTCTGATTAAAAGAATAAATTTGAACCGTATGAAATTGCTAACTTTTATAAGTACGAAAAGAATGAATTCAGTGGTAAAAATAGCAGACGACTTTTTTTCAGTTTGAATTCTTATGATTACAAAGAGAAGTATAGTCTGACGTTTGTTTGAGTATTAAGCATCTTTTTATTTTAAGCATTGAAATGCCGATAGTCGCTGAATTAGTAATTTGATCAGGAATCGTTATAGTCATTTGTCCAATCGTATAGGTCTTCGGCTTCGGGGCCAATACAACTTCCCGCACAAATAATATGGTCTATACCAAACCCAAATGTTTTAAAAAACATTTTATTCATTATTTTCGGTGCTAACCCTTGTTTACAGTATTACTTTAAACTAGATATAACCATAAGTGGTTAAAATTTGAAAGTTATGTACGTAAAACAGATGTAGTGTTTATAGTGCAGATCAAGCCATTTTGTTTCGTATTTTCTTCGAAAATTACCTTCTCTTACTGTTTTCATCCGCCATCTTGGTGTGTCTTTGCGGGATCACGGAAAGTCCGTGCCGGCGCACGTATACGACAGTGTATTAAGAATAATCTCGCAACATTCCTGTTAAATGAATCCAGTAAACAAATTCTGGTTCGTGAGAAAATACACAACTTTTGATAAATGAACTGCATCTGGTAAACAGGAGATTGTTTTTCCTCGGAAGTAGATAAACGAAGACTGACAAAAAATAAACTTCGTCTGTTTAATTTGAGTTGAGCAAGAAAAACAGGGACTAAGATCATTCCAACGTAGCTTCCAACTGCAGATATATATATTTTTGTCTTTATTTTCTTGTATAAATTTCCTTTCTCGCTGTATGAACGGAACACTCAAAGAAAATAAGAAAAAAATTACTTATGGGCCGTGACTAACTGAGGCACAGCTTTTCCCATAGATAGACACTACATATGCACATAACTTAGACTTTGTTCAAGTTGACCCTTGAATAACAATTATCTAACCAACTGAATAGATTAAGAAATAGAGAAAAGTACGACCACTTATCACATACACAAAAATGTTTACAAAATATTTCCGTCATGATGGAGCTCTAGGTCTGTAAGTAGTTTCAAATGCAATCTGCTCAGGAAACACATTTAATACAATGTCATTCAACAAGTAGGTCACTTAATTAATTTTGCGGACAGGGGTTGCAAAGTATAACATTTGTAGAGTATTGCAGTAAGTATGAAAGGGCTTTGAAAAAAAATGTATAGAATGTGTAGAAGTTCATTGAAAACTTCAGTATCGTTATATGTTAACTGTGAAAATAAAGCATTTGTATTAAACATTTGAATGAGAAACATTCATCGCTGTTCAAGGTGTACACTCATGCTATCTCTAACTTTCCTTGTTGGTGTTATTAAGGTAATGCTTCACAGTAAAAAGTTAGTTTTCTTTTACACCGTATTGTCGTATTGTACATTCAGCCACCAAGGATCTACTCTCTGCACATCAGATCTGATATCCAGTTCCGATTCGCAACCACCCTGGTGACTAGCCGGGTTGCCAACCCCGCCAACTACTCTCAGGAGACGGTTTTCGAGTTCATCTTACCAGAGGAAGCCTTCATCTCAAACTTCACACTGTATATACTTGTGTTAACCTTTACTGGCTTTATCACCCTAGTTATTTAGTTCATTGTTGCTTTCATAAGTCTTGTAAAAGGTATCTTTATTTTTTTGGGAGAACATTTTTAAATAAAGGGCAATATGAAATAGATTGAATGTATTGCCCTTGTGAATACATAATTCTTCAGTCAACATTTGCAACACAAATTAAATAGCCACCATGGAGCCTAGAAGTCCAACGTTCTGTTTGTTGAGCCACAATAAATGGACTTGTGATACGCAAACTATTAAAGTATCTAGTGTTATACTTAGACAAATACAAAAATTCTTTTATTATGAACAAGGAATATATATAGTCTTTTGACAATAAAGAAAGCGACAAAGTGTAATCAGTTTAAAAATCTAATATGTGGCTTTGTTTCATTTGTTTCTGGTGTATTGCATTTATCCATTCATTAATCCATTCCAGTGAGATAGACGGAGAGATTTATCCTGGCATAGTGAAGGACAAAGATGAGGCAAAGAAAGAATACGAGAAAGCAAAGAAAAGGGGAAAGACAACTGGACTTGTTAGTCAAAAGTAAATAATAAACATGTTCTACTTTCTTTTCTTTCTCACACGAAACCTTTGTAAAAGAAGAAAAAAAATCTAACCATGAATTCAACTTTCGTCAGATTTTATAAGCGGACATTCTTTGAACCAACTGCCTGTCTGTTACATTAAATCTAAGCACTGGATGTGAGCTGTTTTTGAAAATAATGTTTTGATGTTATCAAATATATATTTTTTGCTTTATAAAGCTAATTTCTTCAGGCAGTCCCTGCATATCAGCAGTGTAGTTAAATGTTCCCACGCAAGAGAAGACGTGAACTGCTGTGCATGAATATATACACTTATATATTTATCGCTTCTCAGTTTATATACATATTTGTTTTCAGACCAAGGGAAACCAGAAAATTCAAAGTCCAAGTTTCTGTTGCAGCTTTTAGTAAAAGCACATTTAACTTGACCTATCAAGAAGTATTGAAGAGGGTGAGAGGATCTTATGAGCACAGAATTTTTGTTACACCAGGATATCCCGTAGATGATATTCAGGCAAGTAACCATACAGTTATTGTAAAGCAATTATACCATAAAGAAAATATTCAGAAGAAAACCTACAGGATTCTGGTTAATCCATAATACCAGATGATATTCAGAGAGGTAACTATACGGTAATTGTAACTCCATGATACCCTATAGAAAATATTCAGAAGAAAACTTAGAGGATTCTGGTTAATCCATAAAACCAGATGATATTCAGGCAGGTAATAATACGGTTATTGTAACGCAATGATACCCTATAGAAAATATTCAGAAAAAAACCTAGAGGATTCTGGTCAATCCATAATACCAGATGATATTCAGGCAGGTAACTATACAGTTATTATAACTCCATGATACCCTATAGAAAATATTCAGAAAAAAACCTTGGAGGATTCTGGTCAATCCATTATACCAGATGATATTCAGGCAGGTATCTATACAGTTATTGTAACTCCATGATACCCTATAGAAAATATTCAGAAAAAAACCTTGGAGGATTCTGGTCAATCCATTATACCAGATGATATTCAGGCAGGTAACTATACGGTTATTGTAACGCCATGATGCCCTATATAAAGTATTTTAGGCACATAACCAGAGGATTTTTGTTACACAATTATACCAGGTATATGATATTCAGGCAGGTAACTATACGGTTATTGTAACGCCATGTTGCCATATAGAGATATTTAGGCACATAACTAGAGGATTTTGGGTTATTCCATTATACTAGTTAGATGATATTACAGCAAGTAGCTATACGGTTATTGTAACGCCATGGTGTCTTATAGAGGATATTCAGGCAAATAACTAGAGGATTAGGCAAGTAACCATACGGTTATTTTAACCCCATGATACCCAGTGGAAGGTATTCAGGCAAATAAGAAGAACATTCTGGTTAATCCATAATATCAGTTACATGATATTAAGGCAAATAACCTTACGGTTATTGTTTTTAAATGCCAATATCTTACGAATAGATAATACTCATGCAAGTAATCACTAAATTTCTGTTTATTAGCAATTTATCATAAATGCTGTTCATGCAAGTAAATTTAGGGTTTTCGTAACTCTATGATACCTTGTTTCAGATATTCAGCAAGTGACGGTAGTTTTTTTCCATGCCCGAATGATGATATTAAGGCAAGTAACCATAGTTTTTTCCACGCCCCGGGAGAGTTTTTTGAATTGCTAGGATACCCTATAGAAAATATTCAAGTTACTGTAGCATTTTTTAAATCCATAATACCACATAATAGTCGTGTGTTTTATTTCAGATAAGCGTTGCCATTCAAGAATCACGTGATATTACCAAACTGTTGGTCCCACCAGTCAAAGAACTCAACGCGTTACTGACAGCTGAAGAAGACTTAATGGGTACGAACGATTCCTCTTCAATGCAACAATAACTTAATTATGCTTCTTAGATATTATTTTATCTTTTTCAATACAGACTGTGATGAAATAACGGCTGATGAAATAAACATCAATCAAAAATGCGTGTAGCGAAGAAGCAACGCTGTAAAAATGATATATATGATTCCAGATTGCCAGCCAAATGCACATTTAAGTAGTTATAAATTAAATCGCGATCTATGTTTCCTCTTGAAGATTTGTTTTGATGTCCATTAACATATGATTAAGGCATAATCAAAACCCGTCGGACAGATTTCACGTAATGAGAACTTTGACCTTTTTATGCAGATTTTATGATAAAGAAAATTGCCCACAACATTTATTATTTTCACCAGCTCTTTTTCAGATAACGAATTTGCAGTCATAACTAGACCCTCTAAAAGGAGTGCGATCATTAACTATGCTTTAGTTAAATCCGACCAGGGCTCAGATGGACTGTCAGGAAAATTTGTGGTGCAATATGACATAGAAAGATCATTAGACGGAGGCGATTTATTGGTATGGAATCATGGATATCGACCAAAAATCCACACAAAGTTACTTCCCCTATCGTATAAATAAAGTCTGCCTTATTTCTTAAGTACATGTATAAACTATTTTTTGAGATGTATTCTTATCCCTTTCTTTGATTTTTTAGAATTCTTATAAAGCTTTATTGATGTTAAAAATGAAAAATAAGATAAACATGCAAAGGCTATTATCTTGTTTATTTACTTGCGTAGAGGCAGTGATAACTGTAAAGTAAGGGAAGTAACTGCTGTGTGGAGGTCTTGACATCCACTTGAAACATATACAGAGGACCTTTATCACTTTCTTAGACCAAAATACTTTATAACAAAAAAATCAATGATAAATTGTTATTTTAGCCACTTTCTTTTGGGCAACGTAATCTATATATTATAATTATGAGGTAAAGGTTTTCACATTCATTTGCTAAAAGATATCAATGAGTAACGCAAAGTCGCTTTTCTTCCTCAGCCAGAGAAATAAATACCTTGCGATGACATACGAAAACCCAAAATAAATACATAGATAATATTTTTAATTAAGCTATTTACATACTTATCCAATTTATGTTATGTTTCATTCAATGCAGATAATCTTTAGTTATTTTCAATTTCAGGTTGTCAATGGATACTTTGTACATTTCCTTGCACCAGATGTTAAAAAGGCCATTCCCAAAGACGTGCTGTTTATTTTAGACGTCAGTGGTTCGATGAGTGGAAGGAAAATAGAACAACTGAAGGTTTTCTCATTGATTGCTCTTTTTCTAGGCATAACTAATCATTATCTCGAAATTATTCGAATATTTAATCATGAAATAAAAACATGCTTTTGCAAACACACGTGCACATCCGTAAATTTACTTTCTCATGACACAATTTTACATCGTGGCTCAGCATTAAGATATAGTAAATTTGTGATTTCCAAAACTTAATTATAACATTTTTCTTCATTTTTTATAGTGTATCCTATTACCTTCATGTAAGCCTTTTCATTAGAATACAGATGAACCATGAACATTTGTAACGTCAGTGTCTGCGCCTGTAAGATTGGGCTTTCTTATGACTGTAAATGTATGCTATGTATCGGGTAAAATTATAGCAAAATTAAATGCCGACTCTAAGATTTGAAATTAATACGATGAAGCCATAGTTTTATTTCTAAAATTCTGCGGTGCTGTGAATTGGTTGCAAAATGTGCATAGTGTCGTGCTATTGCTATCTGTAGATATTGATAAGTGTTTGGAGGGGAAAACGGTAGCCACACTTATAGGACTTTCCAGGATCATACCCTGTGTATTGGTAAAAAGCATATAAAATATCATGCTACTGCTATGGGTAGTTGTTGAGAAATATCCAACTTGCCGAAAGAGATTAACCTTTTTTCTAAGTGTATAAAGGGAAGATTACCAAAAAAAGTATCTTATGCTATTTTTGTTATTTTTGACAATTATCTCATAAGAGCCATCGACCGCGGTCTTATGATAGTATACAGGCATGAGAAAAAGTGTGTTTTGTTTAAAAGGATGCCATGTACAGTGTGTTAGACGAACTTCAAGAAGGTGATAGATTCAACATTATCACGTTTAGTGATGGAGTCACATCATACCAGCCTGACATGATTGACGTCACCAGGGATGAAATTGTCAAAGCTAAAAGCTACATGAAGTCTACATATGCATCTGGATGTGGGTATTGTATAATGTAAAATCTGTTTAATGACTATATAATATTTCATAAACATATTTATCTCATAAATTATAACGAAGAGTATTTATATGAAGACAAAATATTTCAAAATCATTTCACAATTTTGTTTTTGTAAAGACTACACCCATATCAATTTACTTTATATGATATTTTGTAACTTAATTGTAATCAGCTTTTACTCCTAAACCAGGGACCGACATTAACTCCGCCATCTTGGAAGGTATAGAAACATTAAAACAATCCAAACAGGAAGATGAAAGGTCGCCTGTAATCGTGTTTCTAACAGACGGACTCCCATCACACGGGGTGCAGGACGAACTCAAAATATTGCAAAATATACAGAAAGCAAATGAGGGTAAGTGGCTAATTGAATCAAGGACTGACTGCGTTTAAAATTTGTTCAATATTCAACTCGTTCTGAAAAGCAATTTGTAAAAAAAATATCTAAAATATTTTCGTTCAAATATTTGCAGAGCAATGCTGTTTTATAAACGCGCTAATATTATTAAAATTTTCAGAAATAAAGATAATTTCTATGTACCGCTTTCATTATAAACCTTCTTTTCTTCACTGATATTTCAAGGAGGTATACCAGTATTTAGCTTGGCCTTTGGAAAGGACGCAGGCTGGAACCTGGTTAAAAAAATGGCTATTCAAAATGACGGTGTAGCAAGGAAGATATATGAAGATTCGGATGCAGATTTACAGGTACACTGCTTTAACCTGAAATAGATATCAATACGCGAAAAACACTTTTCCCCCCCTATAGATTTATTGTCTAAAAACAACTAATAGGGTTTTGGTGCTTTTTCTTGGAATAGCTTGCCACTTTAAGACTTCAAGTATTCCCATTTTTTATTGAATTGAAATAAGTAAACATGCTAATACAAAAACAACGATCTCTCGCAACTGATAACTGCAAATAAGTAACGTAATGATCCAAACGGAGACTTATCCTGCGGATTTATAGGTACACTGCTTTTAGAGATAGGTAAAATACGTTAACAGAGCTTCGTTAAAAGATGTTTTGTCTACAACAACTACCGCCAGGGATAAAGTGTTTTTTCCAAGAAAGGCTTGGTTCTTGGTGTCTTTAATTATTCACAATTTTGTCTCATTTTAATTTTTATATTTAAACATTAAACAGGCCTATTCTATTTTAACTTCATAATTTGGAAGCAGCAAGGCTTTACAAGGACGACTTGTAACAAACATTTGGTAAATGAATGTGACCAACGTCTGATTTTGTCATGATCGGTGCGGAAATCAGCTTGATGATCCAAGCGGGGATTTATCCTACTATAGAAATCAGATCAAACAAATAAGAAAGATGCAAATATTTATCTATCTTTTTTTGTTTGTCTTTTATGGTTTCTTCAAGGATCTTTTACGTGTTTGATTTAAATTATTTCAACGTTTTGTAATAAATTCGAAATAAGAAAAAAGTTTCATTTATGCTAAATGAGTAAATTTTTTTTCCAGATATGTGTTTAAAAAAGCTATATTAAGGTAATATTGTTAATATTGATAATATCAATAATATGTGTCCGTGTCATCAAAACTTTATATTACGTAACAAAAGCACGCGTGTTTACTTACTTATGATTATGTCTTAATCTGAAATATAAACTACCCAACATCTAGTATGGTTTTGTTATTTTGTTTACAAAAGATAAGTGGATTCTACGATGAACTGGCGGTGACGCTGCTCAATAATGTTTCTGTTAAATACTTGGACGATGCAGTAGACGCCGAGAGTTTAACCAAATCCGAGTTCAAGAACTATTTCAAAGGTTCTGAGATGATTGTGGCTGGTAAACTATCAGATCCTGGAGCCCCAACAGTTGACCTTGAAATATTAGGCAACAGTGTAGATGGGTCTTTGGTCCTTACTGGTAAACTATTAAACTTTACTGAATACATGCAAAATATGTATACAGGTTTGCTAGACAAAATATCAGAAACTATCTGTAATACATATGTGAGAATAATAGGTCAGTTGTAAAACTTAAAGTTTTTTTAAATGAAAATAATATGCGTTTACTGATTTAAAAGAAAAGAAAAAGAAAAAGAAAAAAGATACTGAATTTACGATGACAGAACATTTTATTCTGTAGTTTGGCATGTAACAAACATACCATTATCATTAACTATATACACACAATTATTAAAAGCAATTAAGCGTGATCCGATAGTTTTTAAACCGAGGGCTTTTACAAAAGAAACATCTACCTACCTACCTACACGTGAAGGATTTTTTACTGCAATTAAATCAATATTAAAAAAAATGACTGTTAATCTTTTAACATAAGAGTAAGTACTTTATCTCTTTCAGTGGACAAAGGATCGAACTTCATAGACGTATCAGACGTAGATAGTTTAATGGGACTCACTGACTTCCAGAAGATAACGGAGAAAACATGGGCCTACCTTACAATAAAGCAGCTGCTGAATAGAGCGGCAGGGGAGGTCAATCAGACTGTAATTGACGTCATGAAAAATAGAGCGAAAGAGTTATCTCTGCAGGTAAATCGAAATCGTATGGAAATTATGTTTGTGTCGAGGTTACATGCAAGCTAAATAATTAACACAACTGATTTTAATTTTTTCAGTGGCTCAAGAATTTGCAAACTTTGTCGAAATAAAAAAAAGCGACTGGATGCATTCTTTTTAAATGCTTATCAATTTCTCACGAAAATATTGAGCAGGGAACGAAATATATTTACGTTACAACTACTTTCTGTAAACTGTTACTCAAATATATTTTTTTCTGGTTAAAGTGCTAAGATTGATATGACACATTTTTATTACTATGATCTGAATAATAAATGTATGGAAATAGATTCTGAAATTTATATGCGTGAAGAGAAATAAATGTTTATTAAGCAAAAAATAATAAGATAAAATAAAATGAAAAATAAAAATAAAAACAATAGTAAAAAAGAGAGCTTAAGTTCAGTAAATACTAAAATAATTTCATGAAATTGCATTTGGTACAGAGACTTTGTAATTGATTAACTATTTCAAATTTCTCCGAAGATTTAATTCTATCTCCGACTAAGATGGTCCTTTCGATTTGCAAAAGAAGTAAAATAAAATTATACTTACCGATTTATAAACAATTCCTTACCTTATTTTCTTACCTGTAGATATAAACTTTTTATGTATTTGCATGATTACCATTAAAGCAAACATTAAGAATGTTTAACAGATGGTCTATTTATAAACTTCTCTGTTTTTGACGGTTATGGTGAGTATATCATAAAAAACAGGGGCGGATCCAGGATTTTGCGTTAGGGGGGGCGTAACTTTTAATCACTCTAAAGGTTGCACTAGCAGATCCAGGGGCATACGTTACCTATAGTTCTAATATCTAATAACGAGGTTTCTATTAGGACGACTAAGTGGCTTATATAATTTGTATATTTTCGTTAAGCGGGAAAAACGTGTTGTATAAAGATACGCGAGCGAAGCGAGCGAAGAAAAAATAGGAAAATATAGTATATTTTATTGTTTCCATACCAAAGAACATGTAAGCTCCGGGAATTTTAGGGGGGGCGTGCGCCGGGTGCGCCCCCCCTGGATCCGCTAGTGAAAAAAGATTAAGCACGGCTGTACTTACATAATCATTAAATTTTGCATCCGCTTTAAATTACACGTTGTTCTTCCGGTTTATCAGTCACAGAAAGATGCCACTTAATTTGAACTAAAATTTGATAAACTGACAAATTGGTTGCACAATATCTCAGTGCTGTTCGTTCACCTACCTCGCGAAAATAAACTTCAGACAAACCTTCAGCCAGTAGATGATAGTCAGTTTGAAATCATTTATATGATCGAGCTTTCGTTTAATAATTCTCTATGTACATGTTAGCAAATTACATGTTCATATTGTGATATTAATACTCGGTCAAAAGGTGTTGAGTTAAAGTTGTAAAGTATTTGTACAGTATTGCATGACTGATAAACAACGTCCATGTCGTTTTATTTTACTAAACCGGAAATATACCTTAGATTTAGAAGTGAAATGCATAAGTGAGTTAACCCTTAGACAGATGATAAGTGTGTCATATGTATCTACACGCCTTTGCCTTGTTAACATTTGTCCTTCATACGTCTTCCGACAAAGTCTGCTTTTTTGCTTAATAATATGGTTAGGAAGATGTTTCCTTTGATAATCAACTGTTTGAAAACCTAGCAATTTTAAAGCTAGACTTCTTTTGCTCTTAAGGAATGTCAAGAGCTATACTTACGTTGTAAGAACTGTGTCATACATCCGTTTCGTCTTCATAAATACTTGGTACACTTAGAACAACAATTGACAAAACATATCAATGTTCTCCGGTTTTAAATGTACTTTTATATGATTATTTAGTACGGCTTCGTGACTCCGTTGACTTCAATGGTTGTAACAAAACCGGAAGTGGATCCTGACGAGTGGAGGCCACCAACACGTAAGGATTGCCACAGGATTTAAGAAAAATGCTACATTTAATACTTCATTTTGTTTCTTTTTCTCCTTTTTTTCTTTATATTGAATGTTTGAATAGCCTTGGTGTTTACAGCATTTTTTCCCCTGATGTTCTTAATTCTAAATAAGAACGCCAAAGAAGATAATCTACAATTACACATGAAACACAGTATCAAACAACTCCCAAAACACATATGTTATAGATTCGTATAAGTTATTGTTCATCCATTATGTCTAGAATAGCTCTTTTTAACAATCGCTTTAATGATTATGTCTTCAAGCGTTGTCTGTGCAATTTTATTCTTCGATTACACTGATGTTGTCGATTTTGTTTGAAAGAAAGAGTTATGCCACATCGTTAGACATTTCTTATAGAAACTGACAGCAACGTTTCACATTATATAGCATTACGAGTCTTTTCTTAGCAACAACGACACCTAAACCAACGACTACTAGAAGACCTTATCGACGTCGTGGTGGCGGAGGAGGTGGTTACGGAGGTGGGGGCGGTGAGTTCTTTCCTGTTTTCCCCACTATTAGATTACTATCATAATAGCAATATCATCAATTAAAGCATTCTTCCGCATCGTGAACAACTTAAAGGGATCGTAATGCATTTTCTTTCGTTTGATTTCCTATGTTGATAAAATTAACATTTGTACATACTTTACATACTGATTTGACTTAATGTAGCAAGCTATTTATTAAGATGAAAAACAAGATCTGGACCCAGTATAGATCCCTGTGGAATATCTGGTACTTGTATGTTCAGATTCATATCCATAAATGACCTTTCAAAGTCCATGTTTAAAGACTCGACATGGGGAGTGTTTTGAATAAGCTCTTTTAGCTTTAAAGTCTTGATTTTTTGTGCTTCCCGTTTTTTAAATGGAATTATCAGTGAAATATCTTATTTGTTTCAGGAAACATTCCTTCCTTCTTGAACATTTAGTTGATTTATATTAACCCACAAAACCCCATTTATGCATTATCTACCTTCAGCATAATATCTTTATAAAAGGATTTGTCTTGAAATGTTTTCCGAACGAGTTTGTGTCAGCATTAAACAAAATTTAGGATATTAATATGAATAATAACCACGTGATTACTTGCTCCTAAATTTACAGTAATAATGAAGTTCTCGATGCAGGTTTCATTTCCTTAGTATAAGATCCAAACAATTATCTCTATTCTGTTACGCTCAACGTTATTTATTATATTACAGGCGGAGATCCCCACTATATGATACGGATAAGAAATATCGAGCATCCAATTTGTTTTGATGTACAAAGCAAAGAAGGGGAAATTCACAATTTGATTAGTGATCCACGAAACAGTATGTTGGTTTTTATATGTTCTCATTTTTTTCTTTCCTTCCTTGCTTCTATAAGAAAAGTCACACACAAAATATTCCTGTGTTACTATACCGTTACAAGCGCATGGTGCATAAGCTAAGAAGTGCAAAATGAATTTTCAGAAATAGTTGTTGATAATTACAGAAATCACCATAAACACACAGATCATAAGTGAAGAGATGAACAGAAATGGTGAGCCGAAGACGTTTATTGGTGAAATCTCAATACAAATGTCTCACCATGTCATTGTTATAACACCTGAGGCTATCATATATGATACGAAGGTAAATATATGCATTTCCATTGATTACCTATTGATATTCCTTAAAAACAATTCCGTAACATTTTTGTAGCCTAAATGCAATATTTGTAACATTAGTTTTAATGATGTCTTGTCGAATGAATACATATAAAACAGCAAACGTCCACCTCAGGTCTGTTGACAGAGATTTAGCTCTAGTCTGGCTAGTACACCTGTATTTTCTGCAGTTGACAATAACGCTTTACAAAAAAGTCTTCAGTGTAACACATAAACCAGATTCTGATTTCCGAAGTTATGGTTTAATAAGATATCGGTAAAATTCTTTTTCATTGCGAAAACTTTCCATGAATTCAAGTCTAGGCTAATGCAGATAAGAATAGATTTGTTTGTGTTATAGGTCTTCATGTGGACAGAAGAGAGAATAAAACACTTTGGTGGGCATGAATTTATGCTGTCTGATACAGGGCACCTATTAACAGTCCGTTTTAAATTTGGTGCCGAGGTTCTCATTAGGCGGCATTCCCGCAAAGAAGGCATCAGTTATCTGAATGTATTTGTTAAACATGAGGATGGGTTCAGCACAAAGACAACAGGGCTCATAGGTAAGTTTTATAGCTTTTTATTTTCGTTTTTGCATAAACAGTACAAGTGACTCTTGTCAGATGAAGACAGTTGTTATACATTCAATGTTTAGTATGCACTGTATAAACATTTTTTCTTATAACAAAGATAACAAAGTTATACTTCTGTTCAAAACCTGTAAGTAAACATATTCTTTAGATGCCTTTGTTAACAGTTTTTTTGACATGGCAAGAAGTAAAAATTAGGCTGATTTCACCAGGGTTCACATCGGCTCACCAGATTTGAACTAAAGTTTAAATTTTACAATGAATCAAAGTGTTTTATGAGCCATACATTTTTGTTTATGTTTAAATGAAAGCAATTCTCTAAAACATTCAGGTCAGTTTGTCAACGGATTCAAACATATATATCTACGAAAGCAGTACAAAAATAAAAATGGAACGACGATGGCAAAGTTGCAGATAAAAGAAGGAGCAAGGTTTCCAAATGTGTCAAATGACGTCACTGGTGACACAGGAGAACCAGTACGTCAAAGAATCCCTGCTAAGCTTGTGGCAAGAGGAGAGGTCATCGAGCATGGAACTGAGATGTGTTGGATGGTTCACAAGCAGTTCGAAGAAGCTTTACTTGGTGCTCCATCGGCGTACTTGCTGAATAATCTTATTGATATGTAACAACATGAAAAAGTTGTTGCTGTTTTGAATTTGTATGTAATACACCAACAAATCGTATCAATTTGAGATGACTTATATTATAGTAATCAATACTAGACTTCAAGTATAACATGCATGTGTGAACTTTAAATGTAAGACGAGCTATTTTATTTTTGCGCCTTTACACCACGGTTATTTGCATTCATCAAACACTTAGGTTTAGATGTTTGTTTGTTTTTATCAATAAAACGTTTTATCTAATATTTTACAGGAAATATGTATATATGAATTATACTTATTTAGAATCTGACGTCGTCACGAAATGGGCTCAATGTAAAATTTACAACTTTGTCTTTCAAAAGTCGACAGAAAAGGCGTAGCAGTCTGTATTTGTTTTTTTGTACAGTTTATGAGGTCAGTTAAAAGAAGTTCAAATTCTACATAACATGATCCATTTTTATAAAAGAGATATTCAATTCAGTCGCAAGAAATTACTATTTTAATCAAATTTTGTCAGGGAAAACAATCTAAATCATTGACTTTTTTCTCTTTCAAGTAAAAGAACGACCCACCTGCAAATTTTCATACTTTGTCATAGTATATAAGAAGACAATCATCAGAACATCAATGCATTATTTCATTTGTGACAAGATTCTAAAACTGAATAATAAAACTACTTTCCTTTTTTAGGACGTTCTAAGGACGGTTGATACAACGCATCGTTTTTCTTATTCTCTTGTACTTATATTTTTAAATGTTTTAAATTTCATGCAGAGAACTACTAACACACGTTCTTAGGACGTTCTAAACAAACGTAACCCGTTTTACACTGAAATGGTGGTTCAACTGTCATTAGAAATGCAAAATTGACACAAAAGTTGAAGATAAAAGATAAAAGTTTAGTCCTAAGTATGTTCTATGACCTTGCAAAATTACTTAATATATTCGATAAAAATGTGAATTAAAAACCTTTAGAACACCGTAATACATATTTCATAGAATAAGAATGAACAACCCTGTGTAGTGACTGAAAACAAAGTTAATTAGTCTCTTGAACTGGGACGTAAATAAGAAAGATTTTAAAAGTTGGCTTCTGTTGATTCAATTTACGTTAAGAAAGAAAGAAGTTAAGTACACTGCAAGATATTTTGCAATCGGTTTACTTCTTGTACATAGTGTAAATAAGCAAAAGTCTGGTTTTCATTCTTCAAATTATTTCAAGTTTTATTTGTTATATAATCATACATATGTTGTTTCTGCATATTACATAATGATTTCGTAATCACATCACTGCACTGTCAATGGACAATAATACCTTAACAATCATTTTTAGTTCAAATTAATTATGAACTCTGTCACTGAAACTGTGATTTTCACTCTTTTATATTGATTTATTGTGTTTTGCCACAAAAACTTAAGTAAGAACTAAACATGCAAATTACTTTTTTAAGACAAGAAAAAAATAAAGAAATAAGTTGTATTCAATGAACTTTTACAGGTCATTGTCTGGTTTGTGATATCATGGAAAGATAACCAGAAGTTAAAAACGACCAATTGATAAAAAACTGAAACCCTTTCCAGTATAATCAATATGTCAGGGCTTTGAGATTTTGTACTTGAGTGTTGATCAGGTGTGTTCGATTAATCTTTATCAACTATCTATCTAGGGAGTATTTACTTGTAGAATTAATCGTAAAACTAAATTGATTTATTTTAAAATCAGGTGTTTTCTTATAATGTTCAGACCCTTTTCTGTATGATCGCTCGTAGCAAGTCACATTTCCGAAAAGAAGCGATTCAGCAAGATAGAACAGATTAGCTGAAACCTGCGCGGTTCAACAAAATCGTTCACCTGTTTTTATAAAAGTATCGAAAGATTACACACCTGGTGAGTGTCCGTTGGAAACCCTTTTCTGCCAAACTTCCACCATTGGCATGTCCTACAATGTGCTAAAATACCTTTAATATTGTGGGAAGGTATTAAAATGCTGCATATAACTTCATAAGCAATCTTGTGGATCTGCCCCTGACCAAGAAATAAACCTAGTAATTCTATATATCGGAGCGTTTGAAAACTCGGATCTTTTCGCAAAGATTCGGGTGCCTTCAGTACCTTTTTATCTAGCTTTTAAATGTTAATCGTTAATTGTTGGGTTCAGTTAGCTGGCGCTAAATCGTTGTTTATTTTGTAAAACAATGTTAACTTGTGTTTGTGACGTCTTATCTGAAGCAGCTCAAAACATATCTCTTTACACAAATTCTCAATAGAGGCTGTTTGTACATTCACTAATGATTCTGAGTGCATCTAACTGGATTCTAAGGGTTCATACTTTGTGTTTTTTATTAGATATATGTTTTTGCCATGAGCCATTGTTTGAAATATAAATACCTGAATGTTTATGGTTCTCAGCTTCTTGAATGAAAGTATTAGACATGACTATTGGAGGATGGATAGGTTTGTTAATTTTCTTTGATATCAGTATGGTTTCAGTATTATTTGGATTAAAGGAAACCAACCACTTTTCTGCCCATTTCTGAATTGTGTCAAGATCATTATTTATAGTTTGAAATGCTATTGTAGCGTCATCGACGACTAGCTATAACAACGTATCGTCAACAAATAGACGGATTGTTGAATTGATGTCTTTAACTATGTCATTTATATAAAGTTAAAATAGAAGAGGTCCATGGATAGATCCTTGTGGCACTCCAGCTGAAATGGTAACTGTGTCAGAGAAGGTACCAGCGCACAGTACTTTTTGTTTACGGTTATGTAAGTAATGCTTAAGCAACGTTAAAAGAAATACCATTAGTTTGTAATTTGTAAAAAGGCCGTTTTGCCAAACACGATCAAAGCCCTTTGTTATGTCACAGAAGACAGCCTTGTCATCTTTACCTTCATCGAAAGCTTGAAAAAATGTATTATATATTAAAGTCAATTTGTTGATTGTAGAGTCTCTAGGAACAAAATTAAATTGTAGCGACGTAATAATGTTATTATCTCTGAAAACATTGAACACATTTGAACATATGTTTTATGAATCATTTTTTCCTATTTCTTTACTTAAGGCACTCATTAAGGAAGTTGGCCTGTAACTGGATGATCTTTTGGATCAGACTTTTTATAAACGGGGCAGATATGGGCCATTTTCCATTCAGACAGAACTTTTCCTGATAACATTGAATGGTTAAAAAGTGAGGATAGTGGGCTAATTAATTCATAGGCTAATTCCCTCGGTATTCTTTTATTAATCTGATCAGGACCTAGAGCTTTACCAATTTAATAGATTTAAGGAACATAGACACTTCGCTTGGACAGAATACAATATTTATGCACCCCCCCTTTTGAAAAGGTGGGGGGCATATTGCTTTGCTGCTGCCTGTCTGTCGGTCGGTCGGTCGGTCTGTATGTCCACCAAGTTTCCATTCATTTTCTTCGCAGAGGTTGCACATACTGAAATAAAATTTGGTATACAGATTTATCATGAGAATATCTAGGTCAAATTCTGTTTTGGGTTTGATCAAGCAATTTTTGACAAAGTTATGCACCTCAGACTTAGAAAATTCCAATTATTTGCAGTTTCCGTTCATTTTCTTCACAATGATTACACATACCGAAATGAAATTTAGTATACAGATTTATCGTAAGAATATCTAGGTGAAGTTCTGTTTTTGGTACAGTCGAGCAATTTTTGACAAATTTATGCCCCTTGGACTTAGACAAATTCCAATTATTTGCAGTTTCCGTTCATTTTGTTCGCAACGATTGCACATACTGAAATGAAATTTAGTATACAGATTGATCATATGAATATCTAGGTAAAGTTCTGTTTTGGGTACAATCGAGCAATTTTTGACAGAGTTATGCCTCTTGGACTTAGACAAATTCCAATTATTTACAGTTTCCGTTCATTTTCTTTGCAAAGGTTGCACATACTGAAATAAAATTTGGTTTACAGATTTATCATAAGAATATCTAGGTCAAGTTCTGTTTTGGGTACAATCGAACAATTTTTTACAAAGTTATGCCCCTTGGACTTAGAAAAATTCCAATTATTTGCAGTTTCCGTTCATTTTCTTCGCAGAGATTGCACATATCAAAATAAAATTTAGTATACAGATTTATCATAAACATAATTAGGTCAAGTTTTGTTTTGGGTATGATCGAACAATTTTTATGCCCCCAATTGAAGATGAGTGGGTATATAGTTTTGCAAATGTTGGTTGGTCAGTCGGTAGACACTTTGGTTTCTGATCAATATCAAGAGAACCCTTGGACCCACCTTCCTCAGACTTGGTTTGTAGGTTGGTCATGACCAGTAAATGACCCTCATGGTTTTTCAGATCACCAGGTCAAAAGTGAAAGTCACAGTGATCTTATATAGCAAAATGGTTTCCGATCAATAACTATAGAACGCTTGGTCCCAGGTTGTTCAATGTTAGTTTATAGGTTGGTCATGACCAGTAGATAACATTATAGTTTTTCAGATCACCAGGTCAAAGGTCAAGGTCACAGTGACTTTGAAGAGCAAAACAGTTTCCGATCAATAACTATAGAACCCTTGGTCCCATGTTGTTCAAACTTAGTTAATAGGTTGGCCCTGACTAGTGGATGACTCAAATGTTTCTTACATCATCAGGTCAAAGGTCAAGGTCACGGTGACCTTCAAGGGCAAAACAGTTTCTGATCAATAACTATAGAACCTTTTGTCCAAGGTTGTTTAAACTTAGTATGTAGGTTGGTCATGACTGGTAGATGACCCCAGTGGCTTTTTACATCATCAGGTCAAAGGCCAAGGTCACAGTCACCTTGAATGGCAAAACGGTATTGTATCAATTGTGTCAATAACAGAAGAACCTTTGGTCCCAGGTTGTATAAACTTAGTATGTAGGTTTGTCATGACAAGTAGGTGGCCCTATAGTTTTTCAGATCGCCACGTCAAAGGTCAAGGCCACGGTCACAGTGATCTTGAAGAGCCAAGCAGTTTTCGATCAATAACTAAAGAACCCTTGGTTCCAGGTTGTTCAAACTTAGTTTGTTGGTTCCTCATGACTAGTAGATGACGCCTTTAGTTTTTCAGGTCAACAGATCAAAGGTCAAGGTCACAATGAGCTTGAAAAGCAAAACACTTTCTGATCAATAACTATAGAAGGCTTGGTCCCTGGTTGTTCAATCTTAGTACGTAGGTTGTTAATGACTAGAAAATGACCCCAATAGTTTTTTTTCATCACCAGGTCAAAGGTTTAGGTCAGAGTGACCTTGAACAGCAAAACGCTTTCCAATCAATAACTGTGAAACTCTTGATCGTATGTAGGTTGGGTAGGTTGGTCATGACAAGTAGATGACCCTATTAGTTTTTCAGGTTACCAGGTCAGAGGCCAAGGTCACAGTGACATTGAAAAGCAAAATGATTTCCAATTAATAACAATAGAATGCTTTGGCCCAGATTCCCCAATCTTGGTACATAGGTTGGCCATGACCATTAGATGAGCCCTATCGCTTTTCAGGATAAAAGTCAATGTCACAGTGACCTTGTGTTGCAAAATAGTGTCTGATCAATTACTGTAGAAGGCTTGCGCCAAGCTCCTCAAAACTTCATAGGTAGGTTGGTCATGACAATTAGATGACCCCTGTAGTTTTTAGTGTTATAAGGTCAAAGGTCAAGGTCACGGTAATCTTGAAGAGCAAAACAGTTTTTGCTGAATATATAGGAAATCCTTGGGCTCAGGTTTGTCAGACTAAGTATGTTGGTTTGTCATGATCAGTAGATAACAACTATCGTTTTTCTGGTCATTGGGTCAAAGGTCACAGTGACCTTCAAAAGCAAAATGGTTTCCGATGAATAAGTTTAGAATGCATGGACCCGTGCTCCTCAAACTTTGTGTATAAGTTGTTCATGACTTGAAGATGAACCCTTTAGTATTTTAGGTCACCATGGTCAAAGTGTCCTTGAATAACAAAATGGTTTCCAATCAATAACAATAGAACGCTTGGTCCCAGCTCCTCAAAACCTCATGGCTGCCTCTAGGGATAAGGCGCTAGGGGGGCATAAATGTTTTACAAACATCCCTTGTTCCAATAGTGTTGTTTTTTATATTAACCTCAGCAGGTAGTTGTTTGTTATTATCTTCAAGAAACGTTTGACTCTGGAAGAAACAGTTAAATGCATTAGCTTTCTCATAGCCATTCTTAAAATAATTCGTTTCCATTACTAATAACTGAAGAACTTGGAGATTTGGTGAAATGGGTTTGATAAAGTTCTTTAAAATTTTCCAGTAGTCAGAAGATGAAAAATGTTTAGTCTTTAGTCATTTTGCCAGATTTTTGGTAAGTTTTGCTTTCGCAGTCCGAAATAAATTAATTGTCTCTAATTTGTTTGTAGATATTCTAGTGTTGTATAGAATCTGTCTTTTTAGCCCTGTTGTATGCCCTTCTACGTTTTTAACGGACTTTCCTATTTCATTATGCATCCATGGCGGGTCTTTTTGGCGAACAGGTATAACTTTATTCGGAACTGAATGTTCAGAATAAGTTAAAAAATCTGTTTAGTGACGTTTGAAGCATGCATGTTAATATCGTCATGGTATAGACAATTCCAACTGAAAGAAGAAACGTCCTGTCGAAATCTATTATAGTCTCCATTTTCTGATTGCCAAATTTTACGTTTGAATGAAGTCAGTTTGTATTTCCGAAAGTCTAAGCAACAATACATTGGACAATGATATCTTATCTCATGTTCTAAAAATGGTTTGCATAAACCAATAAAGCCAACACGATTTGAAGAAGACGTCAGCAATAGATGAATTAAAGAATTTGAATGTTCAGTAAAATAGGTAGGTTCATTAATAATCTTTTGTGAATCTGTGATGTAAGTATATCCTATCAATTTTACTAGCGGGACTAGTTTACAGCATATCAAAGTTAAAATCGCCTGTTATTACAGTATCATTAATATTTGTATCCTTGGCAAGATCGATGGAAATCTCAATACTTTCATTTACAAGGGGCGATGCATTTTGCGGACGGTAAAACGCACCTAAAAGAATCTTTAATAATCTTCAGTTTTAGTTCAGTCGCCTTACTGCAGGTATGTGACCCTTTTTTATATATATAAGGATACCACCATGAAGATCATTTAACCTATCATTTCGAAATGGATACAATAGTTTTTAAAAACTAAGTCATCAGTCTCTATTTCTGGATGTCGCCATGTTTCCGTAAATACCAGAATATCGAATTGATTCAGTTCTGCAAATAAAATGTCTTTCTTACGATAAAAACTTTGCACATTATAGTGTACAAATGAAAGGCCATTACTGATAAGTTGTGATATGTCTTCTGAAAATTCGTCAGGGAATGACTCTGTCGACGCGATGGTGCTTGGACATGGATTGGGGTGGATATCTTCACAGTGAAGTAAAATTATGGAAAGAAAACAAAACAATTCGAAGTGTAAAAATTTCTGGACCCCTTTTACATTAGTCTGAAGCACATACAATTGACCTACTCTTATCCTGTATAAGATTAAATCAATACCCATTAGGTACTCCAGTATTCATGACAAAATATGATAAAGAGCTTCTATCAGGGATGCGACCTTAATTTAAAACCTAAACACTGAGTGACAAAATAAAAATTGAACAATAATAACATCACACATTTTCATAGAAAAATGTAAGAGGAAACGAAAACAGTGGAAGACTACCTCCATTGGAATTATACATTACTAGTGGGCAATAATCAACAAAATTTAGACAAACATCATGTAGTTCTCTCCATTAAAACGTTTGACGGTTCCTAGCCGACAATGTTAATGTGCATGAAACCATCCGTTGCTGGAGAACGGGAAGAGGAAAACGAATCTGTTCCAGTTTTTTATATTGACAGCGCAGAGATAAATGATGCATTCCTGGTTTGTAACCATTTCATATACAAAAGATTAAAAGTTTTAAAACGTATTACTAGTATTCAACCATAGGCTTATTTTCACATCGTTATTTAAAAGGCAACAACAGCCTCGAGATAAAATAGAAAACAAAACCACTTTATACAGTTCAAAGTCTAGTAAACGCTTTAAAGAAATATGAGGCTTCTTTACAAAGTCCTCGTAAATTCGCTTACACAACGCCAGCGATAAAATGTGAATCGACTCCATACGGTTATATACTAGGGATTTAAGAGGACGTTCCAACGTTCGGACCCGATACCAAACTTTCGAATGTATTTTGGCATTTGGATGTTCGAAATAAAACTGTATCTATTTTATTTTCATTAAAAAATGAAATCATAAAGTGTTGAAGAAGGAAGAAAGACGTTGTAAGTGGGTAAATTCTCACCTACTGTTGCTTTAACACCTCTGTTTGTGGCCTATGCTTTAAGCAAGTGTCACCTACAATGGGTATGACAAAAGGTATACATATGTCCGTATCAGAGTGTCAAGTTAGGGGTGAAACTTGGAGACAGAATAAATGTGTCATAGGAAGAAACTGGATACACGAAAGTGTCAGTCAGTTATTGGCACTAACCTCGATTTTACTTTATACTGGCCCGATTTTTAGTTGTTGTTTTTTTTTCTCTGTCTCGAAAATTATAACAGTTTACATACGTATCGCTAATAATCAGTTATAATGTAAATGATACTTGCCATATCTTGCTCTTGGTCTCAGTTTCGATTTGTTTCCGACCTTCTAAATATAAATTTAAATCGAACGGGATTTACCCAAATAAGGATACTGGATACCGAGAAATACACCTTGTGCCAATTAATTGGAAACATTCGGATCTTATCGAGTAAAAGATCTCGATTTCGGATTTTTTGCTGTTGTTTAGTTATAATTGGAATTGCATCGAATGTAATGAAATTTTAAAACAAGTAGCTTGAAAAAAATGTTTAACATTTTTTTTTATAAACATTTTTCCATTATCACGTAACATGCCAGCCGGCAGTGGTTATTCTACTAAAGGGGAAGTAATCGCTACGTGCTCGGTATGAATAATTACCGGATCTAAGTTAGATCCGCGGATCTAAGATGTTAGATCCGCGGATCTAAGATTTTCTAAGGACAGAGTTTCGTACGAGCAGTTATTTGATAAAATCCAGATACTTATTGTACAAATTGAAGAATTATATAGAAATGTATGTTTCAACCAAATTTTGAATAAATGTCTTTTTTAGGGATTGAAAAGTTCATGAATTTCTGGCCGCGGATCTAAGATTTTAGATCCGCGGAGCACAGATTTTACTGCAAACATTTAGCTTTTTTTCAGAGCATTGAATTAATTAAATCCAGGTATTTATTGTTCAAATTAAAGAATTATATAGAAATGTATGTTTCAATCGAATTTTCAATAAATATCTCTTTTTGGAAATAAATAATTCGCGAGATTCAGTCCGCGGATCTAAGATTTGTTATCTGCGGATCAAAGATTTTAATACGGACATCTTGCTTCTTAAGAACAGAAAATCAATTAAATCCAGTAATTTATTGTATAAATGGAAGAATTATATTGAAATGTATCATTAAACCAAATTTTGAAGAAATAGCTTTTTATGGGACTAAAAAATCCATGGTCTTCCGTCCGCGGATCTAAGATTTTAGATCCACGGATCCAAGATTTTAGATCCATGGATCCAAAATTTTACTACGGACAAAATGATCCGAACATTCGAATGCTAAAATGAACAAACTTTGCCATCCTTATTATAATTATACACAATGTTACGGTCTAGTGTACAGCTTCCAATAATTGTATAAATACAAGCTCTGATAACTGCGTCAGGGGAGGAACGGATGTGGTCCGGTGGTAACGCGCTGGACTTGTAAACCAGAGGTCCCGAGTTCGATCCTCCGCTCCTTCAGTAACATTACTTTGTCTTTTAACCGAGGTCCCATGTATCAGTGCTTTACAATGAACATGCAAAAGAACCGGGGCTGTCTCTGGAATGGGATGGTTTCTGTATCTTTCACTACCCTCAAAACAGAAAACAACTAATTTCTTCAGGGTGTGTAGGTCATATGGACAACCGGTACCGACGATAAATAAGCTCAGATAGATAGACAGATGCTTAAGGGAATTGATTGTTTTGCTTAGTGGTTAGAGTGTTGTCGTGTCACGCTGGGGTTCGAATCCAGCTATGGGTTGTGTATTCTGAGATGCATTGCATCTTTTCTGTTACGGACTTTCATGTTCGTAAGATGACGGCTCGTCCGGAATTACCCCTCCTGGACTTAGTTGTTAAAATTAAATAATAAATAATCTTTCAAGATTTCTGTCAGACCTTCTGATCAATACTTTTAACTATATAAGATGATAAAGGACATTCAGATTAATTACACATTCATCACCATAAAGTAAAAAAAAAACAAGGCAGTCTGAAGGACAGCTAGATCCCCTTCCGCATCGGACATGAATGTGTACTTCTTGACCTTTAACCAACCATGACCTTGATGTTCTACCATGCATATTATAAGCACAGTCTCATGATAGTAATTATTTGTGCCAAGTTATTTAAAATCTTCCATAAAGTCAAAAAGTTATGGAGAACATTTAACCTTGACCTTGGGGGTAGCAACCTGGATGTTGGGTTCAGCACATCGTGTCAAAGTGGTGATCATTTGTGCAAAGTAATTAAAAAAACTTTTCGTAAGCCAAGTTAGTAAGTTATAGAGCAGACGTGAAATGTGGATATTTGACCTTTAACTGTGACCTTGACCTTGATTGTAGCAACCCAATTATTGCGCTCTGCACATCGTCTCATAATGGTGATCACTTGTGCCAAGTAATTTCAAAAATTTGTCAGCGTTTTAAAAGTTATGGGCGGACACGAAATGTAGACTTTTAACACTTCACCTTTAAGTGTGATTTTGACCTTGGGGATAGCAACACAGTTATTGCACTCTGCACATTGTCTCATAATTGTGAACACCTGTGCCAAGTTATTTAAAAAAATTTCAGCGTTTTGAAAGTTATGGAGCGGACACGAAATGTAAACTTTTAACACTTGACCTTTAAGTGTGACCTTGACCTTGGGGGTGGCAACCCAATTATTGTACTCTGCGCATCGTCTCATAATGGTGATCACTTGTGCCAAGTTATTTTTAAAGATTTTTAGCGGTTTTAAAGTTATGGAGCGGACTCGAAATGTAGACTTTCTAACACTTGACCTTTAAGTGTAACTTTGACCTTGGGGGTAGCAACCCAATAATTGTGCTTTGCACATCGTCTTATAATGGTGATCACTTGTATTCTTTTACCACCTTTAAAGTACACACCTAGCAAAACGACAATGTATGAAGGAAGTCAACGTGATGTGGCGAGAAAAAAACAGTTATAAAAATGAATATATACTTTCCGAAAGCATGTATGGCTATTTACAAATTACAAGATCATCCCTGTAAATGGTCCGCATATACTCCAGTGTGGGCGCATTAACCCTTAACCTGCTGGAACCGAAAGTGATTAGCCTTTGCCAACAGTATAGAGCCAGGCCTGCCTGCACATCCGTGCAGTCTGACCAGGCTCTATACTGTTGGTAGCTCCACTTTTGTATTTTGATATTAAAAATCCTTAAACTTTGAATGGACTGCTCCAAATTCAAAGCTGGGCAAATCCATTACAAAATTTCAGCATGTTCAGGGTTAATTTATCAGTCTTAAAGTGGACGTGTCCCTCAATGTCTGATTTTGATTTGCTGTTCAAAAGACTAAAATGATAGATCGCGGTGTAGGACTTTCAAGAGTCCAATATTTATCATTTTCAGGGGAAAGTGTTTGTTGAATTATATACTTCCAAAACTGAAGCAGAATTTTAAACAAAGCAGAAAAAACTGATATAACGCATTTGTTAACTATATTATCATATAAATTTCATCATGTGTTCCATCAAACTTTTAATTTATTTTTGTGACCGCCTTATGTTAAGAGAAATTACTACAGCTTGGGAAAGTACGCATAACCTGTTGAAAAAAACAGCAGTTAATACCAGCATAAACAAGACACATACATGTTTATTCTGTATAAAAGTGATTTTGCACAAGTGAATGGACTAAGCACCCATAGAATTGATTTTGCTAGTTCCAAAGTCCCTTAAAAAATCAGAAAAGTATTTTCAAAACTTATTATAAAGTTTATGTTTTTATTATTTAAGATCATTTTCATCAACATTGAAACTTAATAAAGTTTAAATGAAGAGTTTATCTTTCTTACAAATAAACTTGGATTTTTCACTATCTTTTGTGCACCACCAGTCGTTCCATTGATCGCGCGGACTAGAATTGCCTATGATGACACAATTCTGGTCTCTGCCATTATTATTGCCGTCAGGCTGGCCACTCCTCCAGTTTCTGTAAACATGTGATAAATGATATGAAAATGATAACATATCCACTATTACAGTCAGAGAGCTAGAACATGTTGTTTAGCTTATATAATTGTCTGTGGTATGCGTATATGCACATCAGCTACATCTCTGAACTTGACATTACGTTTATCAAACTTTGTAACAGCTTATTATGGAAACTCAGCTTTAACATATTGTTGGAACTGAATCAGCTAATCAGTTGATTTTTGAAAGTACACAGCATTTCAACGACCCGTTGTCCTAGCGGTCTAACTTTAGTTGTCTGGTGACATAGGTCATTTTAAACAGATGATAAGAAAGTAAATTGCGACTACTTTTCTAAGCTCGGAAAAAAGGTTACTTGCAGCCTTACAGTCTGAAATATAAACTGAGAACCGCAATAAAACACTGTTTTTGGACTTACTCAAATTTTAAACAAGAGCAATGGGAATGACCTTTTCGAAGAAGTGAGTATTTTCAGGGTAAAAGGTCTTTGCTAAATGTTAGCTGCCAACTTCATAAAGTTCGAGTTGAAAAAACAAAATTTGTTGAAAGATAAGATTTATCATATGTTAAAAAATTATGAAAGTGAGTATGAACAATATTTTACTGTAGATATGTAGCTATTGGTGTAATTGTTCCTGTTGATTTGAAATTTGAAAGCCATTTGGAATGTCTAAAAATATGAAAGATCAGATTGACTGGTTGGAAGCAGAGCAGCGAAAAATTACATCCCAAATGTTTTTTGTTTACCGAAACAACCTGAAACTTGAGTCATAAGAATCGTAACGAAAAGTAAAGATATTGAAGTTGTTTGTCCTGATGTGGCAGTTAATCAGGGTACTATCCGGTATTCTGTTGCTAAGGTAACACAGATACCGATCAGCCCAGAGTGGTACCTAATATATACAGTAGCCTCGAAATAGGTCGGGAGAATGGAATTGGTGTATCAAATTATTTGACTACAAAACAACACTTTCTTCTAAAGGTTTTGAAGGTGAACAATAATGAATACAGGAGGTTTATTGAAAAATAACAGACTAATGCTGATATGTTTATGTGTTTGAGGCGGAATACCCATACTTTGACTTATATTCTGCCAATATGTGTATGAATTTGAGTTTCAGCTTTCCACAAATAGTTGATTCTACAGCATCAGTATCTTTTCCATTTTATGAAAACAGAGTCTGCTATACAGCGCATAGAAAATGAAATTATTAATACAGTATGTTTGAATGAAGTAAATGTATTTCTTTGTGGCTATTTTTATTTTAATGTGCAGTTAATTTCGTATCTTTTTATTATCTACAACTAAAACTCAATTTTGTTCACAGTTTCTTTTAATATAACCTTCTTGAAAGCTAAAGTTTAGGGGGCAAATTACAAAAATGGTATTTATTCTCAGTTTGATTAGAACAATTTAAACAAATCCTCTGTTCCTTAGTATTTTCGGCATGTCTCGACCTTTTTCGATTATCAGGGAATAAAAACACTCGTATAATTAACGCATTCACCAAAAGCCAGCACGCACACAGTTAGATTGTAGACGGTCAATATTCAGTTGAGTTTCATCCAGTACGCCAATATCTATGCAGTCAGGAGGAGCTGTACTATCACCTGCCTACCTGCTTTAGGTTTTATCTAATAATCTAATATTTTGCTAAGAAGCAGCATGTATTTATGAAAATTAAAACGAAAGTACAGTCACACGAGCATTCGTTACTTGAACGATTAAAATGATTATTCAAAACATAATTTGTGAGTAGACTTGCTGTAGTGATACTAAATAGTAAAATGTTTGCTAAAATGTGGACATAGGAAAAAGAAACACACTCTCACATCTACTATATATTTTTATTGCCGAAATTTATATATACATACGTGAAAGCTGTTTGTCTTCCAGTTCTGTCGGATATCCACACGCCTTCAGTTGCTTTGTCTGTAAGTCCTATCCAAACCTTATCTGACCAGGTATGTCCAATACTTTCAACATATTTCACCAAAAAGTCATTTTCGGTATGACTTTCTATATCTGCGACGTGTGCGTTAAGTGTTGTGCAATAGTCTCGTGCAGAGACATATGTTCGTTTTTCTGCAACGTACTTGTAACAAAATGATCTGAATTCAGTCCATCCCGGAGGACAAAAACTCTTCTTTATCTCCAGTACTTCTTTTTGTAACGTTTTAACATCTGAATTCAACTTTGTTTCTAATTTTGTGACCAGAGAGGTCATGTTGTGTTCTAGGTCATACAGATATCTACCAATTCTACCAATAAGAAATACAGACACTTTCGCTGTACTTTCAATGAAAACGTCTTTTAGAGCACTCGAGAAATTGTCAATTTTTAGTGACTGCATCTGTAGCATATCGTTTATTTCCCTTTTATACCTAGATAAATCGATTTCGATATCAGATTGACGTACTCGCATTTCATGTTCAAAGTCTGTTGTTTTGCTTCTGAGCCACTCGCTTTCATTGTCAAATCGAGCCCTAGCCTCTTCCATGTAGATAAGAATTTCAATATTGGAATTATTTATACATTTCCTCAATTCATTTTTATTCTCCTCTAATGTGTCTCTGATCATTTGCTTCTCTTCGGAGAAGCGCAGGTCAATTTCTGTTTTGTACAAAGTCATTTCACTTTTCCCATCATTTAAACTGTTGTGCATTTCATTTTCATACTTATCTAGTTTGCTTCTCAGCAGTTTCTTTTCCTCGGAAAAACGTCCGTCAATTTCAGCAATGTAATCGTTAATTCTAATTTTGCTGTTTTTAAAACTTTCAAACATTTCAATTTCATGTTTCTCAATTTTTGTTCGTAGCCAATCTTTTTCTTTCGAAAGTCGAGAATCAGTTTCGTTTTTATATTTTTTTACTTCACTTTTCAACCATTCCTTTTCATCAGAAAATTTAGTGTCAATTTCTGTCATGTATGAGTCCATTTCATTTTTGTTCTCATTAAAGCTTGCACGCATTTCATTTTCATAAAGATCCATTTTGTATCTCAGCCATTCTGTTTCATTCGAAAATTTAGTGTCAATTTCTGTCTTGTAGTCGTTTATTTCACTTTTGCTTTCATCAATGCTTTTCTGCATTTGATTTTCATACTTTGTTAGTCGAGCTCTTATCCATTTCTTTTCATCATCAAGTCCACGAGCAAATACAGTGTTACTTATTTGTAAAATCTCATCAAGTTTTGCCGACTGTTTTTGACTTTTTTTAGTCTTTCTAATGGTTTCTTGGCTACCTTCTGATGGACAAATTTCTTCAAGAAATGTAACAGAGTTGTTGATTGATGCAACGTCTTGACCTAGAACAGCAACGTCTGTTTTTATCATTTCATTCTCTGTGTTGAGACGCATTTCCAAAGTTGTTATTCTACTTTCAAATACGTTCATTCGTTTCTTTAGAGAAACACTTCCTCTGATATTTGAGACACCAAATACTCCCACCAACACGACAAAAGTCTGAACAAATTTGACAGTTTCCATACTTTTTACAAGAATAAATGTAACAATTCTTCAGTGAAATAAATCCCTTTAATTATGCATATTCATTTGCCAAAGTTCTGGAGGAGTTGTGCTTCACGAGTGGTAGTCCAGTCTATTTACATTCGAGTAACTGAGACAGCTGTTCAATGTATGAATAAATTATTTGTTTCATGTCATTTCCTTACACCTATAAAAATCTGCTCTCAACCGTCTACTTTTCAGATCAGCCTTGTTGTTTAATTTGTTCGAACAAACGAAGATTATTTTTATGTTCATATCAACTTTTTGTTATAAATATCATAGAGTGTGATTGAAAACATACCAAATAAGAAATAACACTTAGTGAACAAAACCAAACGTAAAACAAAGTTTTATCTATCGTCTTCCTAGTTTAAATTTCTTCGAAGTTCGCACAAATACAAGCTCAATCTTTGAGAAAGTATACTGTTGAAATAAGATTAGCACAAATATAAAGATATGAAGTATAAATATTTACATGGATTTTGTTGTCTCATTTCAAACTCACCGACAATGTAAAATGTCTGGAATTCAATACATTTGATATGTTTTATAATTATCGGGTTATTTAGAAAAATCTACCGGAGTCGTCACCAATTGTTGTGTGTAAAAACTCTCAGTTATCGTCTGCTGAAACGTTCTTGAAAAAAAAAATGAACAAAGGGACACCCTTACATGACATAAGGAAAATGCAAGACAATTTTGAAAATGTTTACTGGTGTTTTCCTGATATTAAACCTTTCTTGGTTGATATTGTTTTCAGTGTAAAATATAGAACTTAAGCCTTTTGACAAAAAGTAAATACTACTTAGACTGTGGATTATGAGTAATTTTAAGCCTATTTCTGCGTGGAGCTAGATCCCCTTTTGCCGGCTCACGTCAGCGAGCCGGTATTACGATAGAATTTAACTTGAAAAACAACGAAAACCAAGTTAGAACTCCAAACATTTCCGAAACTTCAAAGCCGCCTGGCTTCCAGTTTCAAGAGGTTGTAGTTCAGAAAAGCTGGAGACCAAATATTACGTTACGCGAAATCAACCAATAGAAAGCCCGCTTTTCAAAGCAGACATATGCCCCCGTATTCGGAGGCCATTATCATTGACGCAATGCACACTTTAATGCGCAAAGGCACATGAAACGTTTTAGCAAGGTGCTTTGATAATCTACTTTTTTATATACTGTTAACTTAAAAATACCATCATTAACAGAAAACAATATCTAAGCCAAATATAGAGCAAGAGTTACATCGACTATTTTTCTTCGTTTCTCACTGTTGTCACCGTCACTCAAGCTCATTTCGTTTAGAGATCCTGCGTCTTTCGGGATTTAGGATAGAATACAGAATGGAGTTCATTTCGCGAAATGGACTTTACGTCTACGAAATGGAAAGAATGACTTTAATGTTGGTATTATCTTTATTTTCTTGGTTAAATGTAATAAATCAATGATACACCTATATTATGACTCCTTTTGTAATTATGTTTCACTAATAGATGTTCCAAATATAACCATTTATTGTGACCGCGCCATACGAAGTGGACATTCTCTTTCAAAAATACCAACTATTGGGACTTCTGTTGTTTTAATTATAGTGAGCACATTAAATAAAGGATATATCCCATGTGGGAAGCGGAAATTATCTGTATACATATATATTTGGTATCATATCAAACTATAAGTGCTTTCACAGGAAACAGCAGCTTACAAACGGACTGCGGTGTGCACATGTGCATCTTTTCATCGGATATATGTTCACAACTACCTTGTGTTTGATCAAAACTTTTGTCGTCATTTCCATATATCCGCAAAGCATTCAAATAACAAGGTCAATGTCACAGCTATTCCCCTGTCCAGGGAGTGAGGGGGTGCAATTGTCTAGTGTATTACAATACAGACTAGCTCATGGTATGCTTTATTTAGTACCGTTCATACATTTTATAAAGCCTGTAATGACTTCTTGCTTCTTTCAACAGTGTGTGGTATTGCAACATTCATATGTTACCTAAATGCTGTTAGTAAATTAATTCTTTGTGTGAGCGAGCTGCAAAACAGTCACCCATAGTTACTAAATATAAATATCTAAGCGAGCCGCTACTAGCTTTTTTTAAACGGTAAACTTGTTACTTTTCACAATAATAGTCAGGAAGTCAGGAGATCATAATATGTACATTCTACATTTAGGAGCTTAGCTCCACAGTAAGAGATCGTTTTGAACCTTTTCAACACATATAAGATAATCAATGTAGACATTTGCCTACTGAACAAATTTGAGCTTAAACGATTTCGCCAAAACGTAAGCACTTTTTTAAGTCAAATCCTCTTCGTCATAGAGATACAATTATTTAAATCATTGTGGCAACAAAAGATACAGATGCGTTCACAGTAGCCTGTGACTTTCAATTAAATTAAATTTTGGAAAGAAGTTCCTATTTTTTTTCTATCATTTTTATAGAAATACAGAAGTCAATTATTTGTAACAAAATGAATCTGAGTTCTTATGATATATATATCAATTCAATGCTTTGATTATTGTCAAGCGGGGATGGTTAATTAGACATCGAAGCTGCTTATAATTTATTTTGCTTATGTTTTAGCATCTGTGAATTTCTAGCAGTTTTGTGTCATTTGAAAAAGGGACGGGAGTTCATATATAAATCACTGTAGTTATGTTAATTTTTTTTTTGATTGACACATTGTTTTGTTGTCTTTTGAAGTGTATTTATCCCATAAGGGAGAGATTAGCTACGATAATATAAGTGAACAAGACGGTAACCGAACTTCTTTTGCGTTGTTTATGAGCGACAGTCCAGAAAAGAAAGACGGTGACAATTAAAAACGAAAAATAATCGCTTAAATGTATGTTTTTGATCATTGTACTTATATACTTATATAATTTGAAATAAATCAGTTAAATAGACTATGCGTTTAATATGATCCAAACGAGAAACATGGTAAAGTTATCTAATTCGATTAAACAAGAGTTTACAATGAAATATTTCTTTTATTTGAAGTTTCAAATTAACCCAATGCCCAGTGTTGGAGTGAAAAAAGATTATTGACATCAAGTTATCAAGGATACTGTTCTTATAACTGGTACTTGAATGTCCTCAAAATGTTAAAAGTTTGAATGTAATAATTTTGATCGTTTTTAAAAAGTAATAGTATAATTATCAGAAAAGAATCGTACAAACGTATTTTTGATTGAAACTCTAATTTTTGTTGCGATGTATACAACCACTTTATCTCTTAAGAATCATTATCAACAAGTTTGAATAACCATGCTACACAGCAGATAAGTTATCATTGAAATAGCAAGTGTTGTGTCTGTTTATCTGAAGTCAAAAAATAACCTAAATAATGTGCCAAACAACAGTTCGAGTGTTTCGAAACTTCCCGTGTGAATGTTTTGAATTTAAAGCTCGTTCATCATTCTCCGATGACGCCTGATAAGCCTTGGCATGAGAAGCAGATAAAGATTAGTTAGTTATGGTTGCAGAAGGGAAAAAAACGGGAAAAACTGAATACATGTACGTATAAAATGGGGGAAAAGAAAAAAAGTATTGGAGGTAAGCAAAACTTACTATATGAACATATGGTTAACTAATTTGGGTGTTACTGATGTTCAAATGCTAAACAAATCTAGCAATGATAATAATAATAATAATAATAAAAATAACTCATCAGAATTCTGCTACATCTCATTAAAATTTGAGTGACCTACCCCTGCACGACCAGACATTAAATGAATATCAAAAAAAAACAAAAAACATTTATTCTGTAGTTTCATAAAAATCTGACAGGAGTGTAATGTGGACGAATACCAAGTCAGCACTCTAAATAGGTATATCTACTGGAGGAAAAAGGGGTCATTGCTCGGTAAAAATTTTCAGGTTATAGCAAATATATGCTGTGCACAAGTACTCTTTATGTAAGCTATAAGCAAATTATTTTAGTTCATTCAAAAGTATTTTGGAAAGGATGTCTGGAGAAGGCTAAAGCAGACACCACAATAGAACATACAGAAGGTGAACCAAAGGAGAATTAATTATAACATTTTATTGCCTATCCTAAACTAAAAAAATAGTTAATCGTATATTATTTTTTAGAAACAAAACGGCTTCGAAAGTTTTATAAAGAACGTTGTATAAGCTATTTAGACAAAACATCACGCGTGCTATTCAAATAGTTCCAGACACAGAAATTGAATTACCTACCATGTCGTGACCCCGTGTTTCTTTAAAGTAAATAACTTTGGTGTATAAGGCGAAGGATAAGCATATAGGAGATAAAATAATTTAGCAGGAGGCAGAGATTTTGGCTGAAGCACAAGCCACCTGCGATTTTCTAAAACTATGCATTCGCAGATATACATTGCCTTCTAAAATAAACGTCACACAGGATAGAGAGAAACTGTTCACTTAGAAAAGGTATATCACTATAATGTCTTTGTTCTAGCCTGCAATTTAAACATTTCATCTATTAGAAGATATCGACAAAGACACAGAAAAGGGAACAATTTTAAAGAGAGATAATTCAAGAGCTTTGAGCAAGTGATCGAGCTATGAGCAACTGCGGCGCTTTGCGTAAATTACTATGCTACACGCGTGATATTACGCTTTTCAAGAATGGCTTTGCTATCAGCGAGCGACAGCGTGATGAAAGGGTGACCACCCTTTGATCTGGTGACAGCATTTTGACTGAATGACAAAGCGATGTGGAGTGACTTAGCTATGACCGAGTAAAAGCGCCGTGAGCGAGTGGCACTGATCTGAGCAACTGACAGTGCTATGAATATTATAGCAACGCGATAAGAGAGGGACTTCTTTATGAGCGAGTGACAACACTATGGCCGAATAGCAATGTTTTCAGCAAGCGACGGTTGTTTTTTGTAAATGTTGGATTAATACGCCAATGATAGCACCAATAGCTACTGTTAAAGCTGTATTCGATAAAATGCATATTTATTTAAAGAAGATATCATATAGGGTGAATTCTAAAAATATTATTACCTATCGTAGAAAAAAATGGTATAAGTTATCATCAGTAAAAAATGTCAGCCTTTTTCATTTTCGTTCAATTTTCGTTACAGTTCAAATTATTCTGGAATATTCCTTAAACTAAATTAAATTTGAACGCTTAGCATTTCAATATCAACTATGTCTAGATTAAACACCCCTAAGATAAAAAGTGTTTTATTCATTTTAAACATTATTGTTCATGCTTTGAAACTGCTTTAAGAGCATTTTCTTTTTACATCAACTGTAGAAATTTTTGAAAACGGCATAACATAAGGAAGTCACAATTTACCCACACTGGTCTAGCGTCTAGGTCTAGGCCAACAACATTCGATTACTTTGTTCTTTTCTGCAGGTTTCGTCGGAAGTTCTTTCGTTATATACTCGTATTTGCCGCCGTGGCAAACCCGAAGTATATCGGATTTGAATGATTTCCCAATATCAGAATAGTATGACTATTTTTGTAGAGTTGATACAGTGCATGCAACAAGTTTCTCCATTCTGAATAAGTGTAACGCTTTTGTAATTTCTTACGCATAACAATACTGTTTAAACACAGGAAACATATTCTCATGTCTGCAATTTCCGCCGAAAATGATAGTATTTTGATTGACAAATACATCTGGTACTTTTTTGGCCTCGACCCTGCGTTATATCAGACAGGTCGATATTTATATGGGTTAGACAAATGTATATAACTCTTGTTCTGACGTCTACTGATTATATCGTTGTCGTCCATAGCGAACACTCACGAGAAAATATATGAAGTGATTGTGATTCATCAGTGATAAATGATTTCAAGAAAAATATTTATTTGTTAAATACATTAATGTGAATTACTTTTTCTCTCAAATATTTGAGAAAAATTAACAGCAGGCTGACTTTGAATTTTTCACACGAAAACATGAACAAGGTTTGAGCTATTTATGTCAATAACGCTGAGTTATTGATAGACGGGGACATTAAAATGACTTAGGTTATTTCCCTTGAACATTAATACTGTTGTACAAAACAAGTTGACTTCCTTTAAAAAGTTAGCCAAAGAGAGGTCAGTAGCTGTCGTCACTGAGAGAATGAATCTACTTGTTTCCAAGATCATTTTGAATTTTTTAAACGTTCTGTGACTTAAATAATTTTAAAAACTAGTAACCGAACTATTATTAATAATTTATACCTTATTAGGGAAAATGACCGAAACTGACTATAATTTAGTTATTTCAAATGTTTTTTAGAGACGTATCTATCATTTAAATGAATGAAACATATTAAGATAACCTCATGTATTTCATACCTTGTAGAATCTTGGGGATCTTCTTATAAGCCCCTAAGGCTTTACTCCCCCCCCCCTCTTTTACAACAATGCATGTAGCTGTTGAAGCCAGAACTCCCATGTTAAGCTGCTGCTTTTTTAGGCTCATTAAGTTTTGTTTTCCCTTTCAAGCTTTTATTACACATTTCTTAGTCCAAATATTTTACAAAATAATCAGCCATAGTATCTGTTAAGCTGGACTAAATATTAAAAGGGCGTAAATTTGATCCAAATCGAGGAAATGGACTTGTCAAAAATGATCTGGAATTCGTAAAAAATATTTACCATTTTTTCATGACCATGGCTAAATATTAATTTGTTCAACAGGCTGATGAGTTTCTAAGAAAAAAAAATGCATTTTAGAATTCGTAGTTTTTAAAAAAGTAGCATGCATTATAAGAAATGCATCCCTATACTAGTAATTGTATTTTGTGTTTAGTTAAGGGAATGCAAAATTATTCTGTACGTTCTGTTCATAATGGGCCGTTTTAACCATGGGCCGTTTTGACCCGATGTTAAATTTTGGTTTCGTTTATATAAATTCGTATTTTGATTCGGAGCATGCGAACAACTATCTTTGTAGACTGGTTTTCATGATTTTAGGCTTAATGTGAGAGCATTAATTAAAATTTGATACGTAAAAATGGATGCCGCCAGCAATTAAAGCCAACACTGTGGATAGGTCTGATGACCTCTCCAATAAGTAATACAGTCAAAAACGAACACAGACAAGCTGGCTGCTTAAAAGGCATCCAATGGGTGATGCTGAATAATTAATTGTACATCTTGATGCAATATTTCTTGCATATTGATAGTTAGGTTCTTGCTTTATTGTTTCTGTCCACGTAAGTAAATATTTTCAGTGTGTAAAACAGTTAACAAGTAATTTTATTACAATTAAAATATAGTAAGTCGTTACAAGCACAGGATATAATGAAAACACTATAAAACATAACTTTTGATCACTAAACAACTATCATCTAATTTTAGAAAATAAATAAAGTATTGTGAATGGAGCTAAAAAGGAGAACAACAAATCAATTTTAAATTTTACAAAGACTTACATTTCCAGTGTTCATTATAATCGGCAGGGCCTTAATTGAGAATCTGCTTGTCTGTCTCTGGCGCCGTCCTATTACCCAAAACGACAACCACCGTGCAATTGCACCTGCCGTGAGTATACCCGCGACCAAAGGCAGTTCTTATTTTGTGACTTGGGCGTATCATTGATGTATTTGAATCGAGTCTCAAATATACTGAAAGTTGTAATTAAAAAGATAATAAAAAATCAATCTTTGATGATATTAATTAAAATATTGCACACTTGTTCGATGTTTTTTGAAGGTCTGTTGTTCTTTGTGCCGAGGATAAGTGTCAAGAACAAATCAGTGTGACGGGTTTATCAATTCATTTGCTTCAGTCTCTGAACCAATTAAGACGTCATTTACAGTCTAAACATGGACAGCAGAACATAAAAGGTGAGCTTACATCATTTCACGAGGGGATACGGTTCAATACGTCAGTCACTATGTTCAGCTTCAGAATTTCCGATGTTCACTTTGGTTCATATTTTGTTTTTGCATGTATCCCTTTTTCTTTTCATGAAGCACACAACTTTTTCAAGTGTTATAGCAAGACACCTACTACTGTAAATAAGAATACCCCTGCCTAGTTTATTCAGTATTGACTTTTAGCAGTAATAAGTTCCTTTGAAATCTGAATTCGAAATAAAAACGTTGATCACGATGTTTGTAACAATAAATGTTAATTTGTCGAAAAGTCATACTAAACAAGATACGGAGACCATACTAGGCTTTTACTGAGTCCGTTCATGAATAGTAATTTTATGTACAGGAGGGCAATGATGGCCCTATATCGCTCACCTGAGAACCATTGTAGATATTGTTGTAACTTCATTTATCAAAAACACCAGTTTTCAGTGCAAGTAATTTTTAAAAACACTGGTCAACCAAGTGCTTAAAATAGCACACTATTTAACCGTCCATTTTTAGGTTAATATTAAGAGAAGAAGGTTAAAACCTTATATTCAGAACACGATATCGTCTCAGTAGAGTGCGATGCAATTCATGTTGAGTGTTTTTATAAAGCCTGTTTGCAATTTGGTACGTTGATGATCAGTGAATTACTGTGTTTTCGACAAAACTGCAATGTTTACGGTCCTTTTTTTCATGAACAAACACAGTTATAGCAATAAAATGCATTGTTCCATGTCAATTTATTAACTTCTATCTTATGCCAACTTTTTTTGTCTGATACCCCCGAAAGTTGACCAGAAAAAAAATTGTATATACTTTCCGCCATTTTGGAAAACAACGATTCCATTTTAATATTGATTTCATTGTAATTCAAGCAAAAGCTGCTTCGCAGTTAGAAACATTCGCCACTAAACTAGGTGATGCCCTAAGGGAAATAACCGAAATAAAGGTCTGTCTTTAGGGGTTGTTCAGTCTTAAACAAACCATTCTTATTTACCATGGTGCAGTTGAAAATAATGTGAACAGAAACGCCGTTTGGAGATATCGTTGGAATCGCATGCCATTTGGAAGATCAGAGCACCTGAATATTTTCAGCACTATCTAGATGATAACTTTGCTGGTCTCAGTGGTATCAAGACTTTTTGCGGATGACGTAATTATGTACGAAAAAGGCCTCATGATAATAATTACCATAAATTGTTCAACAAATTAGTAGAAAAACACAGTAAGCTGAACACAGACAAGATGCAGTTGCAAAAAACAGAAAGGCAATTTGTAGGTCATTTACTCAAGGATAAGGGATCGAACTTCGATCCGGTGAAGGTGGAAGCTGTCACGAAGATGCAAACACCTACGAACGAGAAATGTGTGCAGCATTTTTAGGTCTTGTCAACTATCTAAGAAGTTAAAATTCCTGCGGGGAGAAATTTTAAAATTTTTAATTCTAGATTTATAGTTTACGTTTGTGAAATCAATATTTAAGCGACTGACTCCAAGAATACAGCTTAATTGTTTTCCTAAAATCAAAAAGATGTTAATCTACTATGGATTAAACAAAATATTATGCTTCTAGGACTTGAAACCAATCCCCTTTCGACCAGTAAAATTAAGAGAAGCGATCTATCCCACTGAGCCACAACGTGTTAATACTACTACTACATCTCAAATTTAATAATAAAACAAAACGTATCTACCCATTTACTAACTGAGTTATTTGTTTACCGATGAAAGTGTGTTGAAAAGATTACTGTGCTGAGAGTATAAAAAGGAGGTAACCACTGTGTCGAGTTTGACGCCATATGTAGTCAATTAACCGATTGCCGAAGTAATTGGATACTTTGAAAATAAAAAAATACGACATTTTATCTCTTTTTTTTAAATTTCAAAACAATATTCTTTTATTTTTAATATAGATGAAAATGTGTGCACGTCTTAGTAGTTCTTACTAATAATTTATTAATTATAATTATATTAATTATAAATGACTATTTAAAAATAACCACAATCGTGTACTGTTGACATATCATGTGCCCCTGCATCTATCGATGATAGTGCCCGTGCTCCATTGCTTTAAGCTATAGACAGGTCATGTCCTCCATAGTTCTAAACTAAAATGCATACCAATGCCATGTGGGCTCAAGCCCGCAGGGAACAAAGTTCTTGGACAAGCTTAGCGAACTTTGTGAACCATTAAGGGAACTTGCCAACCGGGATGTGGTGTACAAAAAGAATGATGTTCACAATGAAGCGTTCGCCATACTTTAGAGAGCTGTGTGAGATGCAACTCTGCTCCGATACTACGATCCGAAACTGGAAACGGTCATTCAATTTGATTCTTCTGATTGTGGACTAAGTCTTGGTGGTGTCTAGCTACACAATGGATAACATGTTGCTTATGCAAGTCTTTCCAAACTGGAAGTGTCAAACTCAGTGAGAAAGAGTGCCGTTTTTAGTTTCTTAAAATGTCATCATCTCGTGTACGGACGTCACGTGATCGCAGACTGTTGGAAATAATAAGCAAGAAAGACCCGTACAAAGCTCCGAAAAGACTACAAAGAATGTTCCAAAAATAAGCAATATAAAACAATGAAACACGCTAAAAAAGGAAACACATGTACAGAGTTTATTTGACAAAGGGAAACGCTTCTAAATTCGAGGAAGTGCTGTTGTCAGGTTATGCGTAAGAAATCGAATCGACCCGTATGACGGACTATCTAGCAGTCTCACCTGAAAGGCAGATTCGAATTAAGCAAGCTACAAGCGAAGATCCAGCTCTTCAAACACTAATTGAATGGTTGGAATGAGGTAACGTCTACACAGGTTTCACCGTATTTTTCTGAGCGAGATGAATTATCAGTGGAAATTGGGATCATATGTCGCGGTGATAGATGTATTATTCCAACAAGTATGCGAAGAGAAATACTAGAGCTAGTTCATTCTCATATCGGAGCTGAGGGTTGTTTAAAAAGAGCCAGATCGTGCGTATACTGGCCGAACATAACGACTCAGATTAAAGACTACATTAGTAAATGTGTCACTTGTCAATCAATGGAAAGAAAGCAATGCAAAGAAATGTCCGTGAAGTTAGCAGCCTAGTTTGTACCATTGAACAGTAATGAAATACCAGGCAGGTCATGGGCAAAAATTGGGACTGATGTGTTCACATTCAGTGAGAACAATTATTTGGTGACAGTTGACTATTTCAGCAATTTCTGTGAAGAAGATCGTTTATATGAAACAACATCAAAAGAAATAATTGGCAAATTAAAACAACATTTCGCCAGACACTGGATACCGGAACAGGTTATTTCTGACAATGCTATTGTGTACAAATCTCAGAAGTTCAGAACATTTTCAAGTACACATATCACATCATCAGCAAGATACCCGCAGTCGAATGGCAAGCTGAAGATGCAGTGAAGACAGCTATTTCGTATTTTGAAGAAAGCGAAACAGTCACACACAGACCCTATGTTTGCGCTGTTGAATTTTCGCAACTCCCCTCAGTAATCAACGGATTACAGTCCTGTTCAACAACTGATCAATAGACACACTTGAACATGGCTTCCAGAAAGATCGTTGCAGCTACACCCTAGCATATCGTCAAATGTTAAGGCTAATCCGGACAAAAGTAAACGTCGCCAGGCTCGTTACTACAGTAAAAATGCGACTCCGTTTACCCGTTTGAAACAAGGAGATACTGTGCGAATACAACCACTATCTAGAACGAAAAAAAGCGTGGGAGAAATTGACAGTAGTAGTATAGAAACCGTACACCCGTTCGTATAATGTTCGCACGGAAGATGGAACCATCTTAAATCGAAACAGAAGACAACTCGAACAAACAAACCTTAAATTGAGCAATGGGAAGAAACTGTAGACACACCAAATATGAGCAACAGTGGGTTATCGCGCACAGAAAATGCAGAAAAAATGCATGACTACCTGAATCTGGAAAGTGCGCAGACCAGTGCGATTTAAGAACTATGTCCCATGATGTATAGAATATTATAATACGTAGATGTATAATCAAAAATTTAAGACTGAACGTGGCTGTATGAAATTATACTACATACTTTCTGAGTAGATGCAATGATGACTTTGAAATAAATAATATTCTTCACACATAACAACTTTTCTATTATGGTCATTTAATAATTGATTTGCTTATGATTTGAATTAAGATAATAATTAAGCTTTATCATTTTATTAAAATGATAATAAAGGCAGTGTCAAAATTGTAAGTATTGACCAGTCAAGTCAAGTCAACTTTATTGGCAAATTGGCAATTTAAACAAAGCTAAGTGTCCTTCAGATGATAACTGATTCTAACATGCATTCAGTTTGTCAACACATGGCAAATTTTAATAGTTATACACATCACTTCATACAGAACATTTGTTCACACATTTTGAATAACTTTGAAATCTTAAAATTAAACACTTTGCTGTGGTATTTCATGATGTAAACTTTAAAACAGTTAAGTATGTAACCCGAGAAAATATGGTGAAAAGAAAAAGATATCATGTACCCCGCTGACTGTAAAAAAAAAACAACTTCTTTTGTTGCATGTTGCATTTAAGCCAAATGAAACGATTAAAATCAGAAGATGAAGAAACTTGTTCAGTTTTGCTTTGCTGCACTGGTAATAACCCTCTACAAACAGTAACTAATAACCCTGTACAAACAGTAACTAATAACTCTGTACAAACAGTAACAGAAAAGGACGGCAAAGAAACAACTTGGGTATCCTTCATTTTAATTCAATGGTTTATGATATTAAAACAAAAAACAACAACAGAACAGATGCAATTTACCCCCTATAGTTTAGGATGTCAGACATTTCACATGGCACTGCACAAATATTTGGAAATCATCAAATTCGACATTTTTTTCTGTTTTAATGTGTCGGGGCTCTCTAAAAGACGCCAACACGCCAGAATGAAAGGTGAACGCGCCAACACATGTATGGTTCAGGCGTTGTGTTGGTAACATTGATGTGCCAATAAGTTGAGTCTTAAGTTAAAGTTCTTTAATTGGAAATTTAGAGTTTTTAACAACTCTAGTTTTACTGACAATTTTCTGCACAGAGGACAGACAGTTGTAGATAATGGTAATCATTTAGAATGTAAAAACTGTCTGTAAGTTTCAATTTAGTTTATTTACAAAATTGCTCAGTATGTACAGACATAAACTAGAGAACAAGGTACGCATACGTAACTTAGCACCAGCAATGATAAACATTATATCTTAACGCAGACAACAGTTGGTTTAACATGTACATTTGATATTCAGAGAAAATAAAAATAATTACGAGTACAGTAAGCAAAATAAAATTAGCCGATTGTATGCATAACTATCATATATAAAAACTTATATCTTTATCTAATTTTCTTCCATCTCTTTTCCTTCTCTTTCTTTTCTTATCCATTTTCTATTTATTTTTGTTTTTGGGTTATCAAAAATATTGTTTCATACAAAATGCATTTTAAAAATGGCACAGAGAAATAGATGAATACATAAAAAAGCCTACCGAATCTTTGAACATCCTGTAAACACTACACATAAGAATTTTTGCTCTGCCTCTATCAATTGTAGGATACTACGTCATCCCGCTCCTGTTTTATGCTCAAGGGCCAATTTTTTTGTCAACAACCCGTCGCTTGAAAGGTAAAATGGTCTTTTTCAATAAGAAATCTGAAGAGTTGCAAAAATAACATGCTGTGCACGAAGATTTGCCTATGTATCTTTTATTTACTTAAAGAATTTTTGTAATGTAAAATTCTAGTTTAGGCCTGAAAACGGGTGAATTTTTTTTCAGCATGCATTCAGATTTCTTATTGAAAAAGTCCATTCTACCTTTTAAGCGACGGATTGTTGTTCCGCGAGAGAGCATAAAACAGGTGCGCGACGAAGTAGTATCCTACCATTGTATATGCCATTTAGTAATTACGTCTTCTTGTCTGCTTTGAAGATACAATCAGTTGAAAACATTCTGAACAATCTGGATGTTATTTTTTGGTCAATGTTCTTGAAACTTTCCGTAAAGTCACAATGAGGTCAACAGATTAGATAAGTGAAGAAACCGTGTGAACACTCTAAATGTCACATTTTTCGCCAAATCATCCCGAAACTTGCTTACATTATGTCGATGATTTCTTTGATGATTTTCAAACTAGGTTATGTAGGTTAAAATAGGACCAATATCTCATATCGGTGGTCAAATATTTAACCCAATATACGATATATTAGAGCAATGTGGATACATCATGACCCTCCTGTTTTTAAATAGTAAAAAAACTGTTTTGCCAGAATTTAGAAATGCAGCTCTTTTTTTTCAGGAATCGAAAAACATGTTTTCAGTAGTAGAAGTATGATTCTTAGAGACAGTAGCTGGTATGAGTATTGAATTTAAGGTGCTCATATACTTGGGGTTCCTTGTAAAAAGTAAATTTGTCGAATTACACGTCAACGTCACGTTTGAAATGGTCTCAGTTCAGTGTAGCTTAAATGTATTAATTTTGCATCGACTGGGAAACAAATTGCCACATATATAAATCCCGTTTGTCTGGAACTCTTGCCAAGAGTGTGATGTGCAGAAGGTCACTGGAGACTCTCATTACAAATGGAATTCGAGCCAGCACTTTTTTATTTGGTAATTTGGCGCTCTAACAATTAAAACTCTTCTCTATCTACCACTGCTTTCAGTATTTGTTATTAAAAAGCATTACATAATATTCCTTTAATGTATGTGGTGCCGTTATATTTCGCAACGGTGCTAAATGTCGCACTTGCCGTTTAATGTCGCACCATTGCCGCTAAATGTCGCAAAATCTCCTGCCGTCGCAATGGTAACGTTAAATGTCGCACGATTTCCCCTTACCGTTAAATGTCGCAACACTACCGTTAAAAGTCGCAAGATGTCAAGTCATGTGAAACTCAAGGGTTATAGTGGTAATATATTCAGTTAGTCGTTGAGTAAATATTTGTAAATATTAAGTAACTTAAAGGATTTCCCTTCAATCTGTCTTCTTAAGACAGAACATGTTTTAAGTGTGTCTTTTTTTGTTTGTAATGAAAATGCAAAATAGACTGATTCAAGTATGTCCATCTACTCTTTGTATGAAATTGGTAATTTGACATTGTGCTGAAAGTAACGTTCTATAATTCGATATCAATATCAGCTTAATTATTTCTAAAAAGAAGTCACATCAAGAACTTTACATGAATAAGATATGCTCGGTGGCCTCAAAAAAGTCAATGCCCTATTAAACTACTTAAAACAATTCGATCATCTATTTAGAATCACAAGAGTTCACTCCTGTTGATTGTTTTTGTATGTCTTATCATTAGAGTATTCTATAGTTGGATTTTGTTCTTGAAGATACTTGCACACGCACACAAACAATCATGGTTGAAGATGTAGATTCATGTATTTCCATTTTTTGTGTTTGTTATCAACAATTGCTATAGAGGTAACTTATATAATTATATATCAGTCATTTCTCACCGAAATATGAAACCATATTAACCAAAATAGAAATATATATTCTCTTCAGTCATTACAGATGTTTTGACTAACTTAATTTTGTCATATGAACAGAGATTCAGTTAAGTGGAAATATTTCAGGACTCCACTGTTATAGCATAGGTGACAACACATGCATCTTTAAAACTTGTATATTGATCAATAAAAATTAAAAGTTTTTGTATTATAAATATATATAATGGTTATCCAGACGGAGTAAATTATCCGATATATTCGTGCTGTTTTAAAAAAACACTTTGAAGCATTACAATAATGCCTCTATATGTCTCAAAATTTCATTGACTAACAAGCTCCCATTAATGGATCCAGAAACATTGTGAACAAACTGTCTCATGCATGAAGAGCGACGATCTTCTTATGACGTTCCTTTTTTTCGCTTTTATTGTCGGACTAAAAAACGTGCATATTATTATTTTTTGTTCATCAATTATACCTCCGAGTCTTTGTATAAATAGTTAGACTAATAACTGTGCTTTACTGAACATATTATTTTGTTTATTGAAAATAAAGTTGAACAAGCTATGATCAATGAACAGTTTTGCTTGATTTTCTAATCCTATTTTCACTCGTTTGACACAAAGAAGTATTATAAAATGTTCAGCAAATATTTTCTAAGTTTTTGTTTTTATCTGTCTTTTTCTGGAGGGTGGGGCTTGGAGGGCTTGGGGTGGACTTTGGCGGGGGGGGGGGTTAACGTCAATCCAACACTCTAAAGGTCAAATGGCGACTTTCCAGCTTTACTGGTGGAGGGAGGAAGACCTCAGGTGCTCCTTCGTGCATTATTTCAGGCACAAACGAGCACCTGAGTAGAACTACCGACGTTCCGTAAGCTGACTGGATAGTTTTCTCACATGAAAGAATCCAAAGTCTCTGGCGGGATTCGAACCTACAGCGATGAGGGGCGAGTGGTTTGAAGTCACTGACCTTAACCATTCGTGGATCTCCCTATATGACTTAGTTAAGGGTTTGTCAAACAGTTAAAGATTTGTTTTTTCACTTTTTCAACAACTGAAAAAGAAAACCATAGTCTGAACAGACAAAAAGAAAAAAAAATAGAACAAAAGTTTAAAAAAAGGATTCCTGTGGGAAATGAACCCATATCTAATATAAACTCTTTTTCTTTACTGTACATGAAAGCTCTGTAGAAAGGAAGTTATGCATTAGGCATTTAATTCCTTAAGTTTGTATAAATACGTACACACGCAGTGTCTATTTTACAACATGTCTTGATAATAAAATTTAATACTTGCCCTACTTTTTTTCCAATGAGAAGACTTAAATTTGAAAAATTCTGACTGTTTATTGCCTGTAAAGTGTCTAAAACTGTGTCTATCGTGATAAACTAAACTCGCCTACAAAAAGCAGGTCAACGGCCAACCCTTAGACGGCTAATGGATACTGAATCCTCCTATGCGACCAGTGTAGACCAAGATCAGCCGGCACATCCGTGTTGTCTGGTTTCGGTCTGCACTGTTTGATATTCAGCCAATACATATCTTGAAATTTTCCCTAAAATTATGAAAATTTTGTCCAGATCGAAAGATGGACAAGTCCATTGTAGATATTTAGCATGGTAAGGGCTAAGTCATTTTTATTAAAAACGCCAATAAGAAAAAAAAATAAACGATTTCAGTAGCAACAGTCGGTCGCTTTGTTCCCTCTTTTTAACTCGTATGTTTTCCTTATTAGCGCCTTACTATTGAATAGACATACATATACACTACTATAGAAATACAAAATTGTTAAAAAACGTTCAAGGTAGCAAAATGCTCAAAGAAAAGTAGGGATACATAGGGGTAAAAGGAAAATGCATCTATTACGTCAATACAGTACAGCATACAGTACAGAATGAATTACAACACCGTGTCTCTCCTAAAATTGAAAGACAATTGTGACTGACAGAATTGGCTGTGCATGTATTTTTTTCTAAAACTGACGTCTGCTTGCTAAATATCCGGCACATAATAAGTGTTAATTAGATCTAACGCTCTTTTTTTTGCAATTGACCTCGTCTGTTTTCGTGTGTCGTCGAATGATTGTCGTATTAACACGATTTTTTGTCTGTGCTGGCAGTGCTTTAATGTTGTCTTTGGTTGTACTAATGAAAAAAATCGTGAAGCAAAGTACTAGAAGTCTAACTACAATTATTTGATATTTTATTTCATATTTAATTAAGAATCATCTTTTATGAGCATCAGCCCGCCAGGATAGGCCAGTAAGAAAAGTATTTAGTTATGAACCACGAATCCTTGAGTTTTAGTACTGATAATACTTTAACATCGCTGGCAAAACACGCTTGAAGCACAAAATTGATAAAATAAGAAACTATCTATGATTGAATTTCAATTAAATCTTTCTAAAATACGCTTACTAGTGTGCTAAATTTCTGTCACGGTTACATCGTAGCTCGAACCCACGACACTTCGGTTACTAAATAAAAGAAAGCACGTATGTGTTTAATTGCCCGGTACCTCTTTGGCATAAATTATGGTCGTAAATTTAAAATACGAATAAGCTAACTCCAATCTGTACTTATTATTTTTAAATTAACAGAAAATCTTTTCGTAGCCGATAGATCGGTTGTCCCGATTATTTCAGACATGAACTAATTCATTTTTTTTACACTGATAGTTTCTACCAGATTATTAACAAAATGTAAAAATTGATAACATTCCACTATAAATCTTGCATTTAACATGAATTAACATCTTGCGACATTTAGCGGTAGAGTTGCGACATTTAACGGTGTTGGAAAATCGTACGACATTTATCGTTACCATTGCGACATTTAACGGCAGAAGGTTTTGCGACATTTAGCGGTGATTGCGACATATAGCGGCAATGGTGCGACATTTAACGTCAAGTGCGACATTTAGCGGCGTTGCGACATATAACGGCGCCACAATGTATTATATCTATCCGAAAAATACGAGTAAAGCATGAATAACATTACGTTCAAATAACAATTTCTTCATTTATGCATCAGAACAAGCATCAATGAAACATTGTTTATACAAGAAGAATAATAACATTTCAATAAAACTGTGGTTAGTACAAAATTTAAACACACATAGTATGTCAATATCGGGGCAAGTCACGTCAAAATTTAACGTCTTGTTGACGTCAACTAAGTTTAAAAGAATTGGTGTGGAAGTATTGACCACAAACAAATTTAAGTTTCTGTTACAGTTATTTTAGTATTCATGCCATCATAGGTCATATTATGAGCTTAAGGTCCTGACTGTTTTCATGGTACAGTCGTTTATGTCACTGTCAATGTCTGACATATTTCAAGAGCTGCTGCACACTATATACGAGTGTGTGGGCTACCCTTGTCAGAAAAATTGTAGATCCCGATGGATGTTACGAGTTAAGACTTTAATACTAACCTCTTTTCAGGAAGAAATGTTTGATGAATTTAAATACCTTCAAACTCGAAAAGAGTTGCAGCATTTAGAAAGCAAACAAAACGTTCGACATATTTGTTAACTTTAATACCTTTTAGATTCCATCATGGAGTCTTTTGAAGTTTAATATTTATTTTTGTAACCGCCTAATATTACGAGATATTTTACAGCTTAGGAAATAATACCCATTTTGTTGACAGAACAACAGTCACTTCCAGCATAGCCAAGATACATGCACATATATTTTGTATTAATGTGATTTTGCTCAGGTGAAAACTAACATCGCTCCAGTATTAAATTGTCTTTCGTTCGTCTCAAAGTATCTTCTACTCATTTCAAATAAAAGCTGCATTTAATCGCTTATAAAGTAAAAAGGAGTATTTGTTGTCAATTCAAGATAATAAATTAGCCATTTAAAATAAAATATATCAAACTTTTCGGTTTTGCAGTTTTGATGGATCTTTACCAAGAAAGCCTTTATTTACACGGATTTTCATCGAAATGTTTTACTTTCCTTGTTGTCCTTATTTTTTCACAGATTCATTGAAATTTGGTAAAGAAAATTATATACACTTATATGTTTTCACAAAGTATTTGTAGACTTTTTTCACCAACATAGAAATTTTATTCAGTTTACGTGAGAACTATATCCATTTTACAAACGAAGGCTTCTGTGGCGCCGCAACCCCAGTCGTTCCATTGATCGTATGGAATAGAATAGCCAATGATGAGACAATTCTGGTCCCTGCCATTATTTCTACCGTCGGGTTGGTCGCTCCTGAAGTTCCTGTAAACAAGTGATAAAAGCATTGAATGTGATAAGATATCCTCTATTACAGTCTGTAAGTAAGAACATGCTATTTAGCTTATATGACATATCTGTGGTATGTTTACATGCGCATCAGCTGAGGAAACGTTAGTACGTCATTGAACTTGACATTTACGTTTATCAAACTTTGTAACAACTTACCTTGATAAGTCAGCATTAACATATCGTCAAGTAATCAACTATTTCGGGAAATGTACAAGCCCAGTGTCTTAGCGGTCTAAGGTCAGTTGTCAAATGACCTATAAGCCATTTCAAACAGTTGAAAATAAAGGGATATAAGACGACTTTTCTAAACATAAAAAATGGTAAAATTTTTACGGTAAAACGAATGTTACTAGCAGCCTAACAGTCTAAAACATACTTTAATGAAGAAGTGAGTATTTCCAGAAAAAGAAGATTTCGCAAATTTGTAGGTGCCAACTTCATGAATTCAAAATTATGGGATTATATTCTTCGATTGAGTACATCGACTCACCGTATTTTTGTTTGCTCCTTTTCGTCTGTTCAATCTTAAAATGTTTTTTTAATTATTTAAAGATGAAGCAACAAAAGGGATGTAACTGTTATAGAAATAACAATATTGGTAAACTATCCAAGAACTGTGCTGTCTTAAATCCTTATTTTGTTTCAGTGATAAGGCAGTACATATATTTATGATATGGTCCAACATATTGAACTAATTACATTGTTTTTCTAATCTAACAGCATAAAAAATCCCTATTATACGCTTTTACTGACTACTTTTATTGAAGATATGAGTTTCTGTTTATAGGACGACAATAAGCACAGTTTATATTTTATTTCCAAATATAAGCATAATAGGCCATATAAATGTGTTTATAATCTATACGCAAAGTCGTCAGACATAGACACAAAAGTAATCCCACCTTGCATTGTGATATGTATAATATTATGCTCCTTTTTGGATGTCAAAAGATAAAATCAGACATGTTCATTGGTTAATATATTTGTGCAAGGATACCAATGAACCCTAGTTTTCTTATTGTCAGAATCTGTTGTAGACTCAAACATATGTAACTTTTTTGTCTTTTTAATTATCATACGTATTTTACATGTCCACTTGATCATGAATTCTATTTATACTGTTTGTAGATATGTAGATTAAGACATGCAATTTGGGGGGGGGGAGTAAATTATATTATAAAGCATCTTAAATACCATAATATGTCTACTTGCATGCTTGTAATATGTAATGTCTGTAGTTAAAAACGTTGTTATTAAATTATATCTGTTTCAGATATGACAAGTGTCTTTCTTAGAGTGTTATTCTGACACGTTTTATTACTTATGTTACAAAGTATTACAATTAAAAAAACTAATAACAGTTTAAATATCGACTTTTTTATTTGCTTGTATCATTTATAAATGATACAGCATTACAATTCTACTGAAACTGTTACGATTTTGGACATATATAGTTCATAGAATACAGTGTACGAAATCCATTGAATTTTCTTAGTACCAATATCCCAATATCTTGACGTCTCTCTGTATAAATTGTGTTATAAAACGATGTAGACCAGCCCTTTTTATTTAATTTCGTAACTCTTGAGTAACACACTCAGACGTTTGAATAAGTACCTGTAAAATATAGTCAATGTTTAAAAAGTGTTTATCAACACCTGGAAAATGTGGTTTTTCTGCAATCGAATGTCGTATATGTATGTATAATTGCGAATGTAAAATATAGTCAGGGTTTAAACAGAGTTTATACACACCTGGAAAATGTGGGTTTTCTGCAATCGAACATCGTAATTCATGTTTAGTTTAGTACGTATAATTGCGAATGTAAAATATAGTCAGCGTTTAATTCTCTTTGATTTGCTGTCTGGCTCGGTAAATCGTGTTTAGTTTTTCTGTTATCCATTTCTGTATTGTTGTATTATGTAAATGAGACTGCTGCACACATTGTCTGATCAAAAAGTTATGTTAATTATTCATGCAATGGGCTGGTGGTCTATAGCATTATGTAAATAAAAAGTTCATAGTTCAATCTGGAAGTGTAGGTGTACATACGTGAAAACGTTTTGTCTTCCAGTTCTGTCGGATATCCACACGCCTTCAGTTTCTTCGTCTGTAAGTCCTATCCAAACCTTATCTGACCAGGTATGTCCAATGCTTTTAACATATTTCACCAAAAAGTCATTTTCGGTATGACTTTCTATATCTACGACGTGTGCATTTAGTTTTCTGCAATAGTCTCGTGCAGAGTCATATGTCCGTTTTTCTGCAACGTACTTGTAACAAAATAATCTGAATGCAGTCCATCCCGGCGGACAAACACCGTCTCTTATATTTATTTCCAGTACTTCTTTTTGTAACGTTTTAACATCATTTTTACACTCCTCTATTGAGTCTTTGATCATCTGTTTCTCTTCGGAGAAGCGCAGTTCAATTTCTTTCTTGTACAAGTTCATTTCACTTTTCATATCATTCAAACTATCATGCATTTCATTTTCATACTTATCTAATTTGCTTCTCAGCAGTTCCTTTGCATCAGAAAAACGAGCATCAATTTCTGAAATGTACTCGTTAATTCTTATTTTGCTTTTGTTAAAACTTTCAAACATTTCAATTTCATGTTTCTCAATTCTTGCTCGTAGCCATTCCCTTTCTTTCGAAAGTCGAGAATCAGTCTCGTTTTTATATTTTTTTACTTCACTTTTCAACCATTCCTTTTCATCAGAAAATTTAGTGTCAATTTCTGCCATGTATGAGTCCATTTCATTTTTGTTCTCATTAAAGCTTGCACGCATTTCATTTTCATAAAGATCCATTTTGTATCTCAGCCATTCTGTTTCATTCGAAAATTTAGTGTCAATTTCTGTCTTGTAAACGTTTATTTCACTTTTGCTTTCATTAATGCTTTTCTGCATTTGATTTTCATACTTTGTTAGTCGAACTCTTATCCATTTCTTTTCATCAGCTAGTCCATGAACGAATACAGTATTACTTATTTGTAAAATCTCATCAAGTTTTGCCGACTGTTTTTGACTTTTTTTAGTCTTTTTAATGGTTTCTTGGCTTCCTTCTGATGGACACGTTTCTTCAAGAAATGTAACAGAATTGTTGAGTGATGCAACGTCTTGCCCTAGAACAGCAACGTCTGTTTTTATCATTTCATTCTCTGTGCTGAGACGCATTTCCAAAGTTGTTATTCTACTTTCAAATACGTTCATTCGTTTCTTTAGAGAAACACTTCCTCTGATGTTTGAGACACCAAATATTCCCACCAACACGACAAAAGTCTGAACAAATTTGACAGTTTCCATACTTTTTACAAGAATAAATGTAACAATTCTTCAGTGAAATAAATCCCTTTAATTATGCATATTCATTTGCCAAAGTTCTGGAGGAGTTGTGCTTCACGAGTGGTAGTCCAGTCTATTTACATTCGAGTAACTGAGACAGCTGTTCAATGTATGAATAAATTATTTGTTTCATGTCATTTCCTTACACCTATAAAAATCTGCTCTCAACCGTCTACTTTTCAGATCAGCCTTGTTGTTTAATTTTTTCGAACAAACGAAGATTATTTTTATGTTCATATCATCTTTTTTGTCATAAATGTCATAGAGTGTGATTGAAAACATACCAAAATAGTAATAAGACTTAGTGAACAAACCAAACATAAAGCAAATTTTATCTATCGTCTTCCTAGTTTAAATTTCTTCGAAGTTCGCACAAATACAAGCTCAATCTTTGAGAAAGTATACTGTTGAAATAAGATTAGCACAAATAAAAAGATATGAAGTATAAATATTTACATGGATTTTGTTGTTTACTATTCTCATTTCAAACTCACCGACAATGTAAAATGTCTGGAATTCAATACATTTGATATGTTTTATAATTATCGGGTTATTTAGAAAAATCTACCGGAGTCGTCACCAATTGTTGTGTGTAAAATCTCTCAGTTATCGTCAGCTGAAACTGAAACGTTCTTGCAAAAAAAAAAAAAAAAAAAAAAAAGAGAAAAAAAAAAAACCACCCTTACATGACATAAAAAAAATGCAAGACAATTTTGAAAATGTTTACTGGTGTTTTCCTGATATTAATATACCTTTCTTGGTTGATATTGTTGTCAGTGTAAAATATATAACTTAAGCCTTTTGGCAAAAAGTAAATGCTACTTAGACTGTGGATTATGAGTAATTTTAAGCCTATTTCTGCGTGAAGCTAAATACCCTTTTGCCGGCTCACCTCAGAGAGCCGGTATTACGATAGAATTTTACTTGAAAAACAACGAAAACCAAGCTAGAACTCCAAACATTTCCGAAGCTTCAAAGCCGCCTGGCTTCCAGTTTCAAGAGGTTGTAGTTCAGAAAAGCTGGAGACCAAATATAACGTTACGGCAAATCATCCAATAGAAAGCCCGCTTTCAAAGCAGACATATGCCCCCGTATACAGGGGCCATTATCATAATGACGCAATACACACTTTAATGCGCCAAGGCACATGAAACTTTTAAGCAAGGTGCTTTGATAATCTACTTTTTATATACCGTTAACTTAAAATTACAATCATTAACAGAAATCAATATCTAAGCCAAATATAGAGCAATAGTTAGATCGACTATTTTTCTTCGTTTCTCGAACTGTTGTTACCGTCACTCAAGCTCATTTCGTTTCTCCTGCGTCTTTCGTGGGTTTAGGATAGAATGAGGAATTGAGTTCATTTCGCGAAATAGACTTTACGTCTACCAAATGGAAAGTATGGCTTTAATGTTTGTATTATCTGTATTTTCTTGGTTAAATGTAATAAATAAATGATACACCTATATTATGTCTCCTTTTGTAATTATGTTTAAGTAATAGATGTTCCAAACATAACCATTTACTGTGACCGCGCCATACGAAGTGGACGTTCTCTTTCAAAAATACCAACGATTGGGACTTCTGTTGTTTTAACTATAGTGAGCACATTAAATAAAGGATATATCCCAGGTGGGAAGCGGACATTATCTGTATACATATATATTTGGTATCATATCAAACTATAAGTGCTTTCACAGGAAACAGCAGCATACAAACGGACTGCGGTATGCATGTGTGCACTTTTTTCCTCGGATTCGGATATATGTTCACAGCTACCTTGTGTTTTACCAAACCTTTTGTCGTCATTTCCATATATCCGCAAAACATTCAATTATAAAAGGTCAATGTCACAGCTGTTCCCCGGTCCAGGGGGTGAGGGGGGAGTGTGCAATTGACTATTGCATTACAGTACAATACAGACTAGCTCATGGTATGCTTTCTTTAGTACCGTTCTTACATTTTATAATTAAATTAAAGTTTGGAAAGAAGTTCCTATTTTTTTCTATCATTTTTATAGAAATACAGAAGTCAATTATTTGTAACAAAATGAAGCTGAGTTCTTATGATATATATATCAATTAAATGCTTTGGTTATTGTCAAGCGCGGATAGGTAATAAGATATCGAAGCTGCTTATAATTTATTTTGCTTATGTTTTTTAGCATCTGTGAATTTCTAGCAGAGTTTTGTGTCATTTTGAAAAAAAGGACGGGAATTCATACAGAAATCACTGTAGTAAGGTGTTATTTTTTTTTTAATTTTCATATTGTTTTGTTGTCATTTTGAAGTGTATTTTATGCAATAAGGGAGAGATTAGCTACGATAATATAAGTGAACAAGACGGTAACCGAACTTCTTTTGCGTTCTTTATGAGCGATAGTCCAGAAAAGAAAGACTGTGACAATTAGAAACGAAAAATAATCGCTTAAATGTATGTTTTTGAACACTGTACCTATATACATAGAATTTGAAGTAAATCAGTTAAACAGACTATGCGTTTAATATGATCCAAACGAGAAACATGGTAAAGTTAACTTTTTCGATTAAACAAGAGTTTACAATGAAATATTTCTTTTATTTGAAGTTTCAAATTATCCCAATGCCCAGTTTTGGAGCGTAAAAAAGAAGATTATTGACATCAAGTTATCAAGGATACTGTTCTTATAACTGGTACTTGAATGTCCTCAAAATGTTAAAAGTTTGAATGCAATAAGTTTAATCATTTTGAAAAAGTAATAGCATAATTATCAGAAAAGAATCGTACAAACGGATTTTTTTTTTGAAACTAATTTTTGTTGCGATCTATACAACTACTTTATCTCTTAAGAATTATTATCAACAAGTTTGAATCACCCTGATACATAGCAGATATGTTATCATTGAAATAGCAAGTGTTGTGTCTGTTTATCTGAAGTCAAAAAATAACCTAAATAATGTGCCAAACAACAGTTCGAGTGTTTCGAAACTTCCCGTGTGAATGTTTTGAATTTAAAGCTCGTTCATCACTCTCCGATGACGCCTGATAAGCCTTGGCATGAGAAGCTGATAAAGAGTAGTTTGTTATGGTTGCAGAAGGAAAAAAATCCGAACATGACTGAAACACGGGAAAAAGTGAATACATGTACGTATAAAATGGGGAAAAGAAAAAGAAAACAAAAATATTGGAGGTAAGCATAACTTACTATATGTCTGCTGAGTTTCATAAACAAATGGTTAACTAATTTGGGTGTTACTGATGTTCAAATGCTAAACAAATCTAGCAATAATAATAATAATAACTCATCAGAATTCTGCTACATCACATTAAAATTTGAGTGACTTGCCTGAACGACCAGACATTATATGAATATCAAAAAACATTAATTCTGTAGTTTCATAAAAATCTGACAGGAGTGTATTGTGGACGAATACCAAGTCAGCACTCAAAATAGGTATATCTACTGGAGGAAAAGGGGGTCATTGCTCGGAAAAAATATTCAGGTTATAGCAAATATATGATGTGCACAAGTACTCTTTATGTAAGCTATAAGTAAATTATTTTAGTTCATTCAAAAGTATTTTGGAAAGGATGTCTGGACAAGGCTAAAGCAGACACCACAATAGAACATACAGAAAGCGAACCAAAGGAGACTTATTTATAACATTTTATTGCCTATCATGAACTAAAAAAATAGTTAATCGTTTATTATTTTTTAGAAACAAAACGGCTTCGAAACTTTTATAAAGAACGTTGTATAAGCTATTTAGACAAAACATCACGCGTGCTATTCAAATAGTTCCAGACACAGAAATCGAATTACCCACCATGTCGTGACCCCGTGTTTCTTTTCAGTAAATAACTTTGATGTATGAGGCGACGGATAAGCATATAGGTAAACTAATTTAGTAGGAGGCAGAGATTTTGGCTGAAGCACAAGCCACCTGCGATTTTCTAAAACTATGCATTCGCAGATATACACTGCCTTCTAAAATAAACGTCACACAGGACAGAGAGAAACTGTTCACTTAGAAAAGGTATATCACTATAATGTCTTTGTTTTAGCCTGCAATTTAAACATTTCATCTATTAGAAGTTATCGATAAAGACACAGAGAAGGGAACAATTTTAAGGACAGAAAATTCAATTTTATAAATGACAGAGCTTTGAGCAAGTGATCGTGCTATGAGCAATTGCAGCGCTTTGCGTAAATGACTATGCTACACGCGTGATACAAGGCTTTTCAAGAATGTCTTTGCTATCAGCGAACGACAGCGTGATGAAAGGGTGACTAACCTTTGATATGGTGACAGCATTTTGACTGAATGACAAAGCGATGTGGAGCGACTTAGCTATCATCGAGTAAAAGCGCCGTGAGCGAGTGACACTTACCTGAGCAATTGACAGTGCTATGAATATTATAGCAGCATGAAAACACAGGGACTTATTTATGAGCGAGTGACAACACTACAACCGAATAGCAATGTTTTCAGCAAGCGACTGTTGTTTTAGTGATTTATACGCCAATGATAGCACAATTAGCTAATGTTAAAGCTGTATTCGATACAATGCATATTTGTTAAAAGAAGATATCCTATGACGTGAATTCTAGAAATACTATTACCTATCGTAGAAAAAAAATGATATAAGTGATCATCAGCAAAAAAAAAAATGTCAGCCTTTTTTCATTTTCGTTTAATTTTCGTTACAGTTCAAATGGTTCTGGAATATTCCTAAAAAAACTAAATCAAATTTGAACGCTTAGCTTTTCAATATAAACTATATCTAGAAGTATAAATGACAGATACAAAGTGTTAAAGATAAAAAGTGTTTTAATCATTTTGAAATTTATGGTTCATCCTTTGAAAACGCTTTAAGAGCATTTTCTTTTTACATCAACTGTAGAAAATTTGAAAACGGCATAACATGAGGAAGTCACAATTTTCCCACACCTTTACGTAAGAACTAGACACTGGTCTAGGTTAAGGCCAACAACATTCGATTACTTTGTCCTTTTCTGCAGGTTTCGTAGGAAGTTCTTTCGGTATATACTCGTACTTGCCGCCGTGGCAAACCCGAAGTATATCGAATTTGAATGATTTCCTGATTTCAGAATAGTATGTAGAGTTGATACAGTGCATGCAACAAGTTTCTCCATTCTGAATAAGTGTAAGTTCTTACGCAAATAAATACCGTTTAAACACAGGAAACATATTCTCATGTCTGCAATTTCCGCTGAAAATGATAGTATCTTGATTGAAAAGTACACCTGGTACTTTTTCAGTTCTAATTTACGCACGTTTTTTATTGGCCTCGACCATGCGTTATATAACAACAACAACAACAAATTTATTGCATTAAACATACAAAATGCTTGTAGCAATATATCAGACAGGCCGCTATTTATATGGGTTTGTAAAACGTTTTTGTCAGAATGTATATAACGCTTGTTCTGACGTCTACTGATTATATCGTTGTCGTCCATAGCGAACACTCACAAGAAAAATTAAGAAGTGATTGTGACTCATCAGTGATAAATGGTTTCAAGAAAAATATTTATTTGTTAAATACATTAATGTGAATTCTTTTTCTTTTTCACCTCAAATAACGTAATTCATATTTTGAGGAAAATTAAGACTTAAACATGACCAAGGTTCGAGCTATTTATGTCAATAACGCTGAGTTATCGATAGACAGGAACATTAAAAAGTCTGACTCAAATAATTAATACTGTCAAAAACGAACACAGACAAGCTGGCTGCTTAAAAAGCATCTAATGGGTGATACCGATTAATAAATTGTACATGTGGTCACATCTTGATGCAATATTTCTTGCGATATTGATAGTTATGTCCTTGCTTTATTGTTTCTGTCCACGTAAGAAAATTATAGTCACTGTGTAAAACAGTTAACAAGTAATTTTATTACAATATATAATATAGTAAGTCGTTACAAGCACAGGATATAATAAATACACTATAAAACATAACTTTTTAGAACTAAACTACTATCATCTAATTTTAGAAAATAAAGTATTGTGAATAGAGCTAAAAGGAGAACAACAAAACAATTCTAAATTTTACAAGACTTACATTTCCAGTGTTCATTATAATCAGCAGGGCCTTAATTGAGAATCTGCTTGTCTGTGTCCGGCGCCGTCCTATGACCCAAAACGACAACCATCGTGCAATTTTACCTGCCGTGAGTATACCCGCGACGAAAGGCAGTTCTTATTTTGTGACTGGGGCATATCATTGATGCATTTGAATCGAGTCTTAAATATCTTGAAAGGTGTAATTAAACAGATATTAAAAATTCAATCTTTGATGATACTAATTAAAATATTGCACAGTATCACACTTGTTCGATGTCTTTGAAGATCTGTTGTTCTTTGTGCCGAGGATAAGTGTCAAGAACAAATCAGTGTGACGGGTTTATCAATTCATTTGCTTCAGTCTCTGAACCAAGAGGTCATTTACAGTCTAAACATGGACAACAGAACACAAAAGGTGAGCTTACATCATTTCACGAGGGGGTACTGTTCAATACGTCAGTCACTATGTAAACAGTTCAGCTTCAGAATTTCCAATGTTCACTTTGGTTCATTTTTTTTGCGTGTATCCCTTTTTCTTGTCATGAAGCACACAACTTTTTCAAGTTTTACAGCTTTACAGTTTTTTTAGACACCTGCTACTGTAAATAAGAACACCCCTGCCTAGTTTATTCAGTTTTGACTTTTAGCAGTAATAAGTTCCGTTGAAATATGAATTCGAAATAAATACGTAGATCACGATGTTTGTAACAATGAATGTTAATCTGTCGAAAAGTCATACTAAACAAGATACGGAGACCATACTTGGCTTTTACTGAGTCTGTTCATGAATAGTAATTTTATGTACAGGAGGGCAATGATGGTCCTATATCGCTCACCTGAGAACCACTGTCGATATTGCTGTAACTTCATTTATCAAAAAACACTATAAATTGAAAAATGCATCAAACAACACCAGATTTCAGTGCAAGTAATTTTTAAAAGCACTGGTCAACCAAGTGCTTAAAATAGCACACCATTTAACCGTCCATTTTGAAGTTAATATTAAGAGAAGAAGGTCGGAAACCTTATATTCAGAACACAATATCAGTAGAGTGCGATGCAATTCATGTTTAGTGTTTTTATAAAGCCTGTTTAAACTGATACCCCCCCCCCGAAATTCGGTACGTTGATGATCACTGAATTACTGTGTTTTCGACAAAGCTGCAATGTTTTCGGTCCTTTATTTCATAAACAAACACAGATATAGCAATATAATGCATTGTAGACCTCAGTTCTATGTCAATGTATCAATTTCTATCGTATGCCAACTTATTTTGTAACTCCATTTTTGTCTGATACCCACGAAAGTTGATCAGAAAACAAAAAAATTGTATATACTTTCCGCCATTTTGGAAAACAACGATTCCATTTTAATATCGATTACATTGTTATTCAAGCAAAAGCTGCTTTAAAAAAATAACAAACAAGATAAACAACGTGGGAATACTAAATTCATTAATTCCGCTAGAACCCGTACTATAGTTTCTTACTGTAAGTTATCTTTCAGCATTTGACTGCGCATGCGTGCGGCAGCATATATTCGGAATTTTCGAGTTTCCATTCTCTCTCAATTAAGGCACTGTAATCACTTATCAATGTTATACACTGAGCATGGAAGAGAACCAGAGATATCATTTGAATGGGAAGCTTTCTGTATCGTGCATTATCCCCAACAACCTCTTCATAGGACGTTGGTCATATTGACAATCGGAACAGACGATAAATAAGCTCAAATAGATAGAGCAATACACAGTTATTCTAGCAACGCTCGCATAGCCTGCTGGCATTAAAGGCATTTTCAGAATTCTAGGAGATTGTAAGTCTTTTGTTGTGCGCGCAGTGAAAATTTTCAATTTCATGTCTGTCGTTATTAAAAATTATGCAAAATTATATATTAATTACAATCAATTTCATAGTTAAATTTAAACACATTATTTAGCTTTAAAACACCAACAAAAAATTTTGGTACTCTCGCTCAGGGCCGCAAATGGGGTCACAGATAGGATTGGAGGTCGCAGAATAAGGATGTCCGAAAATCTCCAGTTCAAGACGCTCTGCGGCATATTCTTTGCAATTAGACGCTCTGTGGCAGTTAGGAACACTCGCCACTAAACTAGGTGATGCCCTAAGGGAAATAACCGAAATAAAGGTCTATCTTGGGGGTTGTTTAGCCTTAAACAAACAATTCTTAATTACCATGGTGCAGTTGAATATAATGTGAACAGTTACAAAATAAATATGTCTAAATCTCTGAAATCATCTGTCTCACATTTAAACGCCGTTTGAAGATATCGTTAGAATTGCATGCCATTTGAAATATCACCAGTACCGAAATACTTTCAGCAATATCTTTGCTGGTCTCAGTGGTATCAAGGCTATTGTAGATGACGTAATTATATACGGAAAAGGCCTCATGATAACGATTTTCGTAAATTGTTAGACAAATTCCTAGAAAAGAACATTAAGCTGAACACAGACAAGATGCAGTTGCATAAAACAGAAATGCAGTTTGTAGGTCATTTACTCACGGATAAAGGAGCGAAGTTCGATCAGGTGAAGGCGGAAGCTATCACGAAGATGCAAACACCTACGAACAAGAAATGTGTCCAGCTTTTTAGGTCTTGTCAATTATGTAAGAAGTTAAAAGTTTTCCTGTGGGAAGAAATTTTAAAATTTTTAATTCCAGATTTATAGTTTACGTTCGTCGAAATCAGTATTAAAGCGAGTGACTCCAAGAATTCAGCTTAATTTTTTTCCTAAAATCAAAAAGAAGTTAATATACTATGGATAAAACGAAATATTATGCTTCTAGGACTTGAAACCAACCCCCTTTCGACCAGTAAAATTAAGAGAAGCGATATATCCCACTGAGCCACAACGTATTAATACGACTACTACATCTCATATTTAATAATAAAACAAAACGTATCTACCCCTTAACTAACTGAGTTATTTGTTTACCGATGAAAGTGTGTTGGAAAGATTACTGGGCTGAGAGTATGGAAGGGAGGTAACCGCTGTGTCGAATTTGACACCATATGCAATTGCCGAATTAATTGAATATTTTTATATAAAAATTTACGACATTTTATGCATTGGTGTGAATATTTGCATAAATTGGCGATAATGTTATACTTTTGTTAAAGGGCGGTATTTTTAGCCAAACAAATGGACAAGAATGAATATGTGTATAGAAGCTGGTTTTAATTCTTAATAGTTTTTTTTTTAAAATATACCCTTATCTAGTGAAGGATTCTATTTGCAGTTAGTATAGAATTACAATTACTTTTTTCAGATTTTTGTAGTGTCGTTTTGCTGCAGTACACACTCCCGCACAAACGACAACACTTGAAGTTGTCACTCTTTCTGGGTATTTTTCTGCTTTACAATCGAAACTGAAAGTGGCCTTTTTTCAACGCTCATACTTCGTTACACAACAATCTTCTAACTATAATCCATACATGTATGTAAAGGCAAACAAACCACACTGTAACATGCACATACAATTTACTGCAATGGGCATTTTCGAAGACGACAGTGTTGTCTACTTTTAGTTTGCTACTTTCATGGAAGCGGTGAAAATTCTCCTAACAGTACCTAAACAAAAAATCCTTAAACGAATGAGCAGAAAGCAGATTAAACCACAGGAAATACAATATTCATTCTTTTAAAAAAATCAATTAAAATTATTCGCTAATATTAAAACAGAAACGCTGGAAGTACGATATTCAGTATTTTTTAAGACTACTTCATAGGCCCCAACGACCTGGAAGTATTTCGACAAGTGGGTGACACATGAAAACAAATTTCTTCCACCAGGCATGTCGATATCGCGTGATGAGAGTTATAAAAATACAAACAAAATATTAACATCTTTCAAGTTGAGATATATTTCCTGTTAAAGTAGGATTTCACAAATAAATGAAATATTTTTTGTGATTCTTCCAGTATTTGTTAAGGGACACAACTCTAGCATTCTTCTTGTATTACTGACACTGAATTACTGTTACTACATTATCTATATACTGCATGCCTCTTTCTTGTGATTAAAGTTTCTTATATTTTATTGTATCTTTATACAACATAAAACACAACATGGTTTCAGAAATACGGACACGCTCATGAATTTATAGACCAGATAAAATATATTTCCTTTAGAATAGTTTGACTTTATTCATTTTGTGCGAAAATTGTCTATTATCAGTTGCCATTTCAAAGATGGATTTTCACGTTAATAGTCAAACTCCCAAAATGGACTGGGATTCAAAGAATGTACATTACCAGAAATTTGAAGAATATTGTGAGCCTAAATCAAACATCATCTATCCAAGATATATGTTACGATTGAGAACACAGCAAGAGGGAAAGGTATTTGAGCAACATCATATTACAAATCTAAAAATTCTTATCAGGGATTGTGGATACAATGCTGATATGCATTACGACATAATCTGAGATTAGATTGTATTTGGGATTCAAGTCACAAAAAAGAGAGAAATTGATCAACGAAGGTTCAAATTTAACTTTACAGAAAAATTTGGACATTGCTAGAACAGTTGAACTTTGCCAAATGCAGTGCAAACTGATGCAGAATTCTACTAAAGAAGATATTAATGCAGTACAGTTCAAGTCCAATTAAAGAATTCCAGCGCAGAAATCTCACCAAACATCATCGAATCACAGATGTCCTTTGACCACTGGTTCAGCTCCGTAACGGCTAGGTAACAATGAAAGGAAGAAGTCAAATAAGAGTGGAAAATATGGACAGAAACATTCAAAGGATATAACATGCCCTGCATAAGGACGAATGTGTTTGTTTTGTAAAATTGAAATATTTTGCAAATGTTTGTAGAGAAAATTCAAGAAGGAATAACATCAATGAAGTAAGTGGTTTACTTCCAGATCTTGAAAATTCCCTCATTATCAACAAAATAACCTATAACTAAACACAAAATCAAGCATTTGTTACTATAGCTCTTTGCCCGAATACTACAAATGTTAGATTTATGCTTGATACAAGCTCCCAGATCAACATACTACCATGGTCAATATGGAAAGCATTAGGAGTTCACTATCCTATCAGACCTAGTGATAGAACATTTACAGCATATGATGGGTAATGCCTCCAAGAACTTGACAAAATTAACCTTGAAGTTAGGCTTTATGGCAAGATATCACATAAAGAATTTTTCATTGTGAAAACTAATTTGGGTCCACTCCTAGGATAAAGCTTGAATGGCCTTGAATCTGCTTAAAATATATGTTGACTATTTTGATTTGCAATTGTTAAGAGAAGATTATTTGTCAAGGTATCCAGATATATTTCAAGGAATAGATCAACTTCCTGGGGAATTTGATATTCACTTGAAGCCTAATTCTTCCCCTATAATACACCCTCCAAGGAGAGCATCTGTAGCGGTACAAGATAAACTTAAGGAAGAACTGCAAAGCATACTAGACATGAATGTCATTGCAAAAGTGTCAGAACCTACAGAATGGGTTAATAGTTTAGTGACCGTTGAAAAAGGAAACGGCTCATTAAGAATATGCCTTGATCCCAGAGATCTGAACTAAAATATCAAAAGACCACATAATCCGTCTAAAACCTGATAAAAAATCCTACCTGTCAGATCTAGCTGGTGCAACAGTATTCTCCAAGCTTGATGTCAGAAGCGGATACTAGTCAATAAAACTGACTGAAAGCACATCCTACTTGACCATATTCAATTCTCCATTTGGAAGATTTAGGTTTCTAAGACTACCATTTGGTTTATTGTGTAGCCAAGATTTATTCCAATAGAAAATGAATGAATATTTAGAGGGTCTTCCAGGAATTAAAACCATAGTTGATGATATTGATGATGATCAGAATCTTGATAGACTCATGAAATGATGTCAAGAAAAGGGCTTAAGGTTTATTCCAGAAAAAAATGGAAGTAGGAAAGTCTGAGATATCATTTTTGGTCACTTATTGACACCAAATGGCCACAAAATGGATCCTGATAAGGTTAAAGCAATAAATGATATGCCACTCCCTACGTCAAAGTCTGAACTAGAAACAGTGCTAGAGATAGTCAACTATCTCCAAACATTTGCTCCAAACCTAGCAAAATTGACAAGCCCGCTTAGAGCTTTGTTAACTAAAGATACAGAATTTTCTTGGGATGAGCCACAAATAAGTGCTTTCCAGAAATTAAAGAGGTTATCACTCAAACCACTGGCCCAGTCTTGGCTTATTTTGATCCCAACAAGGAGACAACTCTCCAAGTTGATGACTCGAAAAATACGGGAGACCGGTATGTTTTACCTCTAAGTCTCTAACTCCCAGTGGAAAAATTATGCCCAAATAGAAAAGGAGCTCTATGCAGTTGTTTTTTGGATGCAAACGTTCTCAACAGTATATATTAATGGAAAATCTATTAAAGTCAAAAGTGAATACAAGCCTATTGAATCAATATTCAAGAAAAGTTTGCATACTGCACCCCCACGTTTGCAACGTATGCTGCTACAACTGCAGAAGTACGACCTCCAGGGTTAACATATAAGTGGTCGTGACATTCCCATTGCAAATAGATTAGTTGTGGTTGATTACTACAGTAGGTACTTTGAACTAAGTCAGCTGACTTATACTCGTGCTCCAACTATAATTAAGAAACTCGAGAGCTATTTCAGTAGACATGGCATTCCAGAAACATTGGTAAGTGACAATGCTAGCTACTAGTCATGTCAAAGTTTTGCAGATTTTGCAAGGCAATGGTACTTTAATCACAGAACATCAAAGCCTACAAACAGTAGCAGAGAAATTTGTCTCAATATGCAAACATATGCTAACTAAGTCAATACAAGCTGGTACAGATCCATAACTAGCTATCCTTGAATACAAAAATACCCCTTTAGCTTGTGGTAAAACTCCAGCACAAATGCTTATGTAAAGACAATTGAGATCAATCTAACCTACAACTAGTGCTCAGCTTGAACCAAAAGTAATTAGCAAATCAACTGCTAGACAGAAAATGCAATTTCTAAAAACAGGTCAAAATTCTATTGCAATAGATCTGCCAGTCCTATGGAAATACCTACAAAAGTGAGAAGGGATAATGATAAGACAAGTTTATGCTTGGAATCCCGCAATATTGTTAGAAGGATTGATGACACATCTTATGTTGTCAAAACAGAAAATGGTGGTATTTAAAAAAAGAAACAGGCGTCAGTTACGGAAATCTTATGAGCAGCCATTCAAAGACACTGATTTACCATCACTACCTTCTACCTCGCAAGATACACCCCTGCAGGAACAAGTTCAATTAGAACATACCAGCCTTAATGATTGACTCAGAAAATCAAGACAAGATTATATGTAATTCCATTCCCCCTACACCAAGTCCTGATCGCCCCTATCAGACAAGATCTGGAAGAGTAATTAAACGACCAGAGAAATTGAATCTATAAAAATATTGCAATTTTTCTTTTGTGGTGTTAAGAACATTTATTTTGGTAAACTTATATGAAAAAATAATTGACATTCCGTGACAGCGAAATCATGGAATTAACTTTCTAAACTGTAACTCAAACATTATTTTTCTACAGAATGTAGTCATTACTTTAACAAACAGCTATTAATATGTAAAATTGTGTGAACTTTAGAAAAGAAACAACTAGCCTTAAATTGATCTGACAGCACAGTTGTGGTATTGTTTACATTACTGACAAACTGACATTTAATTAATCTGTTTGAAAAAGACCACACCATAGGGAAATTAAAATGTGTTTCCATCTGTGTTCATCTAAAATGCTGTATTATATTATAAAAAAATGTACATTTATGTATTCTTTTTTCGCTGTTTGTTTGTTTGTTTGGTTTTTTTTAAGGGGGTGTTACAGTTTTTATTAGGGGACACAACTCTAGCATTCTTCTTGTATTATTTGACACTGAATTACTGTTTCTACATTATATATAAATTGCATGTCCCTTTTTTCCCAATAATAATGCTAGACTTCGATGAATAAACTTGTGCTTAAAGTACCTCAGTTTTCATTGTTTCTTTATACAACAAGAAAACATAACAGTGACGGCAACAAGTTTAGGTAATCTTAGCGTTTGAATAACCATTTCCACACTTATGGCTTAAATCTGAACAAAATCTGTTTAGAAATAATTATTTTAAAGGGAAAATCCCTCGGCATCACTGAACTTTTAATATGCTAATGAGTACTACATTTAGTTCCCACATGCGCATAGGCTAGCAGTTCAGCACTGGAAAACCAGGTAGAAAAACACACGTCGGGATGCAAGATTAAACAGAAATCGAAAGAAGAGAGACTAGTATCGAAACAAGATTGACAAAAAAAGAAGTACGAGACATCCTTAAACAATAAAAATTTCGATTAACACATTTGAAAGATTGACAAATGCTAAAACGTCGCTAATGCCAAAATGAACGATGAATTATTGGAAAAAACACATAACTGAATTGCTACTCGACGCCATGTGTGTTTATTTTCTTGCTGTTCGAATGTAACCGAATGATCTAAAGGCGGGGTTTCATATGTAAACAAGAAGTTTACTTTCGTTTTCGGCATAAGGAGGTCAAAGTTGTTCACGCTTATAAAAATCTTTGTCTTCGTTAAGAACACGAATAAACATGAAATACCTTTTATTCAGGAAACTTCGATAGTTTTTTATGAAATTTGTGAAACATCTATAAACATCATTCTGCATAAAATACGTGTTTCTGGTGTAAAAACCATCATTTGTCATAGAAAATTGATAGTTAATAACGGAATCGTGAAAAATGAATGAATTCATAATTCTTTGCGTACTTGCCATGCAGATGTAAAAGTCATCTCTGTGCGCATTAATATATTTTAGATATTAATTCATAGGTTTCGATAGTTTAATTGGATTTGGGGTAATAACTGCAAAAACATTTACAATTAATTCTTTCATTTTTGTGTCGACTGCAACGAAGTAGCCGCGATCACTTCTCCGTCGTCTGTCTGTCCGTCTGTCCGTCACAAAACTTGTCCGAAACTACTGGTGCGATTTCATCCAAACTTTACAGGGATGATTAGTACCAAGTCTAGTTGTGCATATCATCTGCATTTTCCAGTCAAATGATTTTTGTGAGTCATGGCCCTTTTATGATTTTTATTTTTAAAGTTTGTTCGGACTACTTCTTTTATACTCCTAATGCAATTTGAATGAAATTTTACAGGATTGATCTTGCGCATATCTAACGGGTTTTTCGGTTGAATGATTATTGCCTGAGTTATGGCCCTTGAATGAAAAAGTCGTTTTGGCAAAATAATGAATTTTGTGTTGCAGGCTTCAAAGTAGCTGCCACATGCTAAAAATAGCCATGACATAAAGAGATCACTTCCCCATCATCTGTCTGTACGTCCGTCCATCCGTCCGTCTGTCTGTCAGTTTATCACAAAACTTGGCGGACTATTTCTCAGAAACTACTGATGCGATTCCATCCAAACTTTACAGGAATGATCAGTACCAAGTCTTGTTGTGCATATCGTCAGCATTTTCCAGTTCAATGATTTTTGTCAGAGTTATGGCCCTTTAATGATTTTTATTTTTAAAGTTTGTCCGGACTACTTCTCTTATACTACGTAGGCAACTTAAATGAAATGATACAGGATTATTCTGTACCTCAAGTACTTGCGCATATCTTACAGGTTTTTTGGTTGAATGATTTTTGGCTGAGTTATGGCCCTTGAATAAAAAATGCGTTTTAGTCTACAAACTGTCCAATCACCTTTCAATACTACTGTTTAATTGGCTATCATCAGGCGACACATGTGATCACTGAACAGGGTTTTAATGAAGTAATACTGGAGCTATGAAACGAATTAACGATGCTTTACGTATACAGGAAAACACAAAGGGTACAACATGCAAGAAGTTGTTTTTTTTCTATACTTAAAGTTCATATTTCTTTTAAATGTAAAAGCAGCAAGGTAAAGCTCTTTCAAGTATATGTTAGGGTATATAAACGCAATTTTTAAACGTATATAATATTTGATTCACAATCATTTTTTTTCTCTTGTTCTTGATCTCATACATTTTTATCAAATAACAAATAATATTTGTAATGCAATTTAATATTACTTGTAATATAAAGGCTAATTAAACATTACGCATTAACTTATTGTTCCAAATTGATTATTATTTATCGTCCCTTTTTTCAAATTTGTTATCATATAAATGTCCTATTTCAAAGAGACGTCTTCTATGTTCAGTATTTCCGACATATTTTGAAATGTTATTTGGAACTGTTTTCGATGTTCTTTTTCAGTAAAATTAAAATAGATGTAGTTACGATGACCCGTTTATGCTTGTTTTGGTAACCTGATACTTGTTCACATTTCATATCAACTTTTATTCAACTCGTCCAGAGATAAAGTTATCACGAGTAAGATCACCAGAGACTCGGATTTTTCTGAACTCGTTGAATAAAAGTTTATATGAAATGAAATCTTGTGTCAGATCCTATAATTTCTTATTCGTGATCCTAGGGAAAGAGTGGTAACTAAAGTAGTCTTCCAATCATGTATTTCTGAATGTTTCAACCCCCACACCCACAAAAAACAAAAAAAACCTATCAATTCTTATTCCACAAGAGGAAACTGATTCGGACAGTACCGTAAATGATTCTAGAGATATACTGGAAAAACCTTCAGTGAACTCTATTTAATATGATATGTATTTTGCATGAATATTATATACCAAGTTTTACTAGTAATTGCTTCATAGCTTACACCACATATTTCGAGTCAATTAAATGCTAGTACATTTCGAGTCAATTAATGCTAATGTATTTCGTCGCCGAAACAAAGTTTATTACTAATACAGCTTATTTCTTTAGGACTACTACAACCAGAATCATAATCCTTCTTTTCCACAAATATTGCATGTTTGTGAATGTTGGTGTTCTGCAACTACTGAATGATTATGAGAGGAATGTACCATAAGGTTAGTCGATTAGTCATAGTTCTTGCATCTGTAGCGTCTCAGTAATGCTCAAAGTACCTGTGGCTTTACACAGAAAAAAAATCATTGTTTAAATATATGTATTCTTACTTAATTGCCAACATCAGGCCCAAAACTCTACAAATTGATTTAAAGTGTTGTCTTATGGAACACTATCGGGGGTTGTCCAAACTTTATCCTGAGGGCCTTTATTAGCTTCACCCCGAGGGAAGCAATGTTGACATTGTTGACATTTAAATTGTTTACATTCACCCTAGGGTAGCAAGGTTTACATTGTTTGATACAAGTCTTTAAAATTGTTTTGCAGAAACCGAGAGTACTGGCATTTGGAAATGTAGCATATATATTATCTAACATAAAGCTTTACTCTGAGGCAGATTTCTTTCATATTCAGTGGTTGATAAATGCTGATTTTCAACTTAAACACAAAGGTTCAATGTTTTCATGTTTTGGTACGTTGCTATACGTCAAAAATAATGATCGAACTGACGTTCACATCTCTCGGATCACCAAGAGGCTATAATTTCGTGCTTTGACACATGTTTGTACAACATCTAATAGCGCATTTCAAAACATGCAAAACTAATGAAACATGTCTTTCTAGATAAATCTGAAGTTTATAAAGAAAATTGAAGTTGCATAATTTCAATTGTGCATTCATGCTAATAAAGTGCATAAATGCAAAAAGTGAGGTAATAAAATGTGCAGTCATTTAGCTCGCTCTGAATCTTGAAAATTGTTGTTTATTCACGTTAAACATTGTAACAGTATCTACAAAGCTAAACAAAATGCTTGTACGTTTTCGAAAAACAAACAAAAAGTAATATTGCTAATATTTTAATTATAATAAAGCATAATTTCTTTCATAGTGTGCTTCATAACAAGATATTATGAATTATGTTTGGTATTGTCAAGAAAGTGAAAATAAATACCTTACAGATAAAAATTGAAGTTGTCTACTGTGAAAGACCTAAATACGGAATTCTACGATATGCTTTACTAACAAACCAGTGTTAAATCGATTTTCAAAAAGCTATGGCTTCAGAGATTCACGCAAAGAAAAATACTGTGAATATATTTTTTGAGATGGACCCTCTTTAGCAAATTAATATTTCTTTACTCACAAAGATTCGAAGACTTTTTTTAATAATGTTGAAAAAACACTTTATATATTACAAAAATGAAACCAGTAGTGATGAAATACAATGTTGCACACGACAGTGCAGAAAACATCATTATAAACTAAAATACGTTTGTTTTAATGACTGTTTATAAAGACGTATAAGACCAATCCCTGAGACGAATGTTTCCACGTGAACGAATACACACTCAGAAATTATCGAGAAAATTCCTGATCCTAAGACCAATCCCTGAGACGAATGTTTCCACGTGAACGAATACGCACTCAGAAATTATCGAGAAAATTCCTGATCCTGTCCCAGTTTACTGACAGGGTATGTGTTTCTCTCACTGCTTTCATTAACAGTTTCTGGTCAGCGTGTTTTGGATTTTGATTCCTCCATTCTTTCAGCATGTAGAAGATAACTGTTGCCGTCCCCGAGTCACGGTTGTTCTGTCTGATGCGTTCTATTTTATCGGAAGACAGGCCTAATGCGATTCCTAGCAGTTCCCAGTTCATGCCAATGGCTTGAGCAATTTTGATTAAGTCCATTTCGGTAACAAGCCTTACTGTGCTTTCTTGCTCGACTGATATTTTTGTCTCTTGAAACCATTCTTCAACTGTTGTTTTAACATCGATAGGATGGTTCTTATAGTCAGGACAACATACTTGGATTTCCTTCCTTATATTTTCTAAACTATGAGATTCCTTACTTCCCTTTCCGCCGTGATCTGGGTGATTACATTTTATGTAATGTCTATAAAGTTTTTCCCTATTATCTCTGTGTAGTTTTGAAAACTCTTGGTCTATAACCATTTCCACGTACCTCCGAAAACGATCGGAAACGACCGCAATGTCTTCTCCTGACGGACACACGATGATCACCATTAGTTCAATACCTTCACCATCTTTTTTTGTGATTCTTCCGGCATGCTGCCTGTCAAGTCTGTAATACCCAACGTTTTGAAAAACCAGGTACTGATCTTCAAACTTAATCGGCGGCCACCTACCAAGAGCTGCAGCTGTAATCCTTTCATACACAGTAGCCAAGACTGTGTTGTTTTCTAAGCATAATCCTAGTAAATTACTGGAATAGCTTTTTTCAAACAGAAAACTGTCGGCAGTTTCATCACTACAATTGTTTTTCAGGAAACTTGGTATCATGTACTTTCCGAGACCGATTAATTTTCCTGAGTTTTCATCTATTTGAAGAAGTTCTGCTAAAATTCTGTGCCGTTTCAGAAAGTTTAACAAAATATCATAGAGTCTGAAAAAGTCAGCGTTTTTATCTTCACTCCACACAGCATCTATAATCTCTTTTTCTAAAACAGCCATATTTGTCATCTTCTTCCAAAGACGATGTAGACTGTCGCTGCCGTCACAAATGGTTTTTGATGTTATGATACATCTAAATGCATCAACAAGAAACTGAGGACTTAAGATCACATGATTTCTCAATTCATCCTCATCAAAGAAGACAAGCGTCCCTTTCTCGTGGTGGTATTTTAGGAAAGCCTTTATTTTCTCCTCGTTTTTGATTGGATAATCATTTTTAGCATCCATCTCAATCACCGCTTGAAAGGTTATGATGTTTCTTTGTCTTTTTTCAAGCAGTGACATTTCTAAAGGAATCCATTTGGCTGGGATTCGTCGGCCAGATGCTGTCTCTTCACCTATTTTGTAGATCGTTTGTCGTAGATCATTTATGACATTGTCATTCATATCTACACTAGCCACAGCAAATGTTCGTTCATATATATGGTTTCTAACCCCTGTACCAGCGAATAGATCCTTTACCTCCTTAAATTTAGCTTCAATGTTACCATTGAATTTATCTTTGTGTGTTCCTACCAGGATTATTTTCGGCTTTGTACCATCATCTGTCCCAACAAATGCATTTATCGAGTTCACCCAAAACATTAAACTTGTCTTCATCTTTTCTTGTCTGTCGGGATAATCATAATCTTCAAGCACATTTTCAAGCCCTTTTCTCAAGTCAAAAACCAAAAGGTAAACAGCATCTCTTGAGTGAAATATCTGATGAGTTGCATAATACACGAACTGACCACCAAAATCCCAAATAGTAGCGATCAACTCATTATCAGTCACTCGATCTCCCTCGTTTAGTTCTTCTGAAAAGTGGCGAAAAAGCTGTTGATTCTTTACAGATGTTTCTGTTTCTTCCTTACTTTGAGCTGACGTTTCACTACCGTAGAAAACACTTGTTTCTTCGTTTTGTTCGTTCTTAAACGTACTTTTCCTGTTATAAATGTCCTTGACAACAAAAGTGTCCACGGCTATTTCATCCTCTTTTGTTAAATCTAATACATCATCACCATAACCTTCATCCACAGTAGAACCTGAGGTAGACTGCTTTGTTTCAACTTCCCTGGCAACAGATACAAGGCGATGTGTCAGTTCAGCAAACTCTTGCTCTGTTTCACACTTCTCCCAACTGTTTTCTTTGATTTTACACCGTCTTACATGAACATCAATGCCATCGGTGCTCTCAATGTCTCTTAGTGATTCGCTAAAAAGTCTTCTTGTCAATGTAGTCTTTCCTTGGGCATAAAATCCAATAATATTGACACGAAGGTGCCTATCCTGTTCTTCACCCTCTTTCAACGCCCTTGTAAACAAGTCATTATCATAGGCCTGAAAATAGAACAGATCAAAACATGACATACTCTATGATCTGTGTGTTTTTTAAGTTTCTTAATTGAAAACTACAAAATTGATATTACTTCTATACTTAGAATCACAAAGAATGATCAGCAGAATTTTTTCAAAACAAAGATTCCTGCAAAGGAAAAATTATTAATGTCGTTTTACATTAATTGGCAATTGACCGGGAATCGTTGCTTCAAAATTCTGTACGATATCAGTTGAAAATGCAGTGTCTGGAAAAAAGTATCTAAATTTTCTTACTATATAATCTTTATCTTGTTTAATATTTTCTACTGTTATTCATCTAGAACTTATAAGTTTTTGCACAAAACCATAATACTGTTTATACCTTTACACTTCCTGAATTGAACGTTACAACTTCAAGCGTCTTTTTCAACTGGCGTTCAAGATGACTCATAATATCCTGAATCGGGGTAACAAGAACGCCTTGGTTACTTTCTCTGATTCCACATATCATGCCTATTAAATGTAGCTTGTTTGAATTGTCAACGAGGTAGACTGCTGCTCCAACGTCTTCTTCTTTTGCAAAGTTTTTCTCACCCATCTGGACCACAAGAAGCTGTTTTTTGTACGTCAGAATTTGAGTGAATGTGTAATTTGGTCCCTCTTTTACAACCGTGTAGTCATTAGTTACATTTCCATTTTGAAAACTAAGCTGGCCTACTGTCAATCCTGAGGTCTTGCTTATTTTAATTAACCGGTGTTTCTCAATATCGTTTGGAGTAAGACCACGTAAATCGGTTGAACCATAAACATTGCCGTCCAGAGATATATGGGCCGGATGCAAACCTGAAACACAGATTGCTATAAACATCAGTGTACTTGAAAAACATAGAGTATTGTCTTTTTTATTTTTAAAATACCAACCAACTAACAAATAGTATAATAAGATAACCATGACGACCTTGGCTACAAGGCTAAAGCTAATAAAACTTGGCAGGGATATTTCTTGCACGAAGCTCTACCGAAGTTGTTCAAAGAGTTAAATTCCACCAAGAACTCTGGTTGCTATGACAAAAGAAAGGAAACGATATTATATCTTTGAAAATTTTCAGTTCAGAAACTAATTTTGCCTCCGATGTTGGCACAACAGAGACCCACATCAAAAGTACTCAAGTTAGCGCAATCAGGACCCTCTTGTTTTTTTCTTTCTTATTTAAGCATTTGGAGCACTTTTGTGACCAGTTTGAGGAATCACAGATAAGAGATCTTACATATTATTCAAATGACCTCTTGAAGAGGCCAAAGGACACGGATGTATCCATCGGACATGGATGCTCCCACATTCCACTGTACTGTCACCAAAAACAATCCTGTTCAATAACAGGTGCGTATAAACATAGTCCTTAACATTAAGGAGTCCAAAAATGCTATTTTTATTCATTCAGGTGGTTTAACTCTGTCGATCTCTAATAAATTTGTGTCAAAATACCCCGGTTTGTTAGTGTACATGCTAACAACTATTCTTAGAAAGTTTCATGGCTCTATCAGTTACACGTTTGGAGTTACACGCAACACAAGTCTATAACATGATTTTTTATGCTTAATGAGGGAGCATTACTCTGCCGATTTCAAATAAATTTGCGTCAAAATACCCAGGTGTGTTCACATGCTGACAACTATTCTTAGAAAATTTCATGGCTCAAGTAGTTATACATTTTGAGTTCCAAGCGACACAAGTCTAAACTGCTTTCTTTTGCTTCATCACTGGGCATAAACCTGCCGATCTAAAATAAATTTGCGCCAAAATACCCAGGTGCGTTAGTTCACATGCTGACAACTGTTCTTAGAAACGTTCATGGCTTTAGCAGTTATACATTCCGAGTTACACGCGACATAAGTCTGAAAATGTCTTTTTGTTTCCTTAATCAGGGGGTCTAATCTGACGATCTCTAATTAATTTGCGTCAAAATACCCAGTTGCATAAGTTCACATGCTGACAACTAGTTTTAGAAAGTTTCATGGCTAGAGCAGAAATAAGTTTGGAGTTTCACGCGACATAAACCAGCATGACAGTGGGCTAGTGGAGGGATGGACAAGGGCAAATTTTTATCCCCCCCCCCCAAAAAAAAAAAAAAAAAGAAGAAAAGAAATTGACCTTAGTACAGGTCAACTATACACATTTGATCTCAAAGCTCATCGTTTCTGACAGATAATTTTCAGTTAAATATTTACACAGAAAGGACCCCCGATGCGTGACTTTACTCTTGTGCTTTCAGACAGGTCATTTATGACCAACCATAAAGGCATAATTTGAGGGAAAAACATTTTTAGAGGACTTCTAGATAATGCTTCATTAAAAACGTCTCAGCTTTAGGCCTTGTGTTTAAAGACATAAAAATTTTCAAAGTTTTTCCTGCACAAGTTTACAAAAACATCCCTTGGGTGGGGCCAGTTTTGGCCCAGGGGACATTATTTGGTCAATTTCTGTACAGGTTTACTAGACAAGAATCCATATTAGATATCTACGGTCTGTAACTTGCGGTTCTGGACAAGCTCTTTTTTTTAATTTTCAATTTTGTTTCTATAAAAACCAGGGTTCTACATGGAATTCAATTCTTTGAACAACTTTGGTAGAACACTTCTGCGTAAGTTTTACCAACTTCCATCCAGCCGTAAAAGAAATGTTGTTTAACTGATGTTGACGACGGAAGAACGGACAAAGTCCGGTTACTATACCTCACTATGAGCATTTCGTGCACAAATTAGCTGTTTTTACTTTTTCCTATTTACCTCTATGTGCAACCGAGTGACCCCTTGAACAATTGTGAACAAGAGGCAGTGATTTATATAAACTAAGTAGACGTCTACTAGAAAATGTTACACAGCAAATATCTTAACTCTAGACCTTATAGTTTAAAAAAAGAAGAATTTTAAAGTGTTTTCCTGTATAAAAAAAATTCTTTTTGAAATGAAGTGACCGCTTGGGTGGGGGCCCAGTCTGACCCCCAAGCCGTAATTTGTATGATTTTAGAAGAGATCGATGACATGATACTACAAACCAAATATCTAAGCTCTCGGCCTTGTGGTTTAAGACAAAAAGATTTTTAACTTTTTCCATATAACTCTATGTAAAAAAGTGACCCCTGGGGCGGGGCCAGTTTTGACCAAGGGGCCATCAATTGTAAAACATGGTAGAGATCCACTAAATATCTTCATTCTAGGCCTTATTGTTTCTGACAAAAAGATTTTTAAGTTTAACACAATAAAACTCTATGTAAAACAAGAGCCATGTTACACATGGTTAATCCCCCCGCCGGGAAGAAGCTACCTTAAGGTTGTACTTTCAAACACTCAATGTAATAATGTTTGAAGAAAATCCCACAAAAAATAGGTAAGGTAGAGTTATTGTTCTTGCAAACTGCACTTCCTACCAATGTGCTATGTCAGTGTATTAAGTTTGAAGAAAATCGCTCAAGCGCTTTTTGAGTTATGCTTCAGACAAAGTTTTTCAATTAAATCTGATAAAGGGGAATAATTCTAAAAGAAGGCAAGGTAGAGGTATTATTCTTACACACTGCACCTCCTCCAAATGTGCTCTTTCAGTATATGAAGTTTGAAGAAAATCACTCAAGTACTTTTGGAGTTATGCTCCCGACAAAACTGGAATGGACGCACGCACGGACGGACAGAGACCATTTCTAATATCCCCTCCTCCTTTCGCGGGGATAATAAGTTCAAGAATTCAAGAATTAGATAAACATGTATATGCTGGGATTTTTAAAATGTAAACAAGTAAATCTGATAAAGGGGAATAACTCTAAAAAATAGGCAAGGTAGAGTTATTAGACTTGCACACTGCACTACCTACCAATGTGCTCTGTCAGTGTATGAAATTTGAATAAAATCCCTCAGGTAGTTTTGGAGTTATGCTCCGGACAAAATTTATTAAGTAATTCTGATAATGGGTAACTCTGAAAATAGGCAAGACAGAGTTATTGTTCTTGCACACTGCACTACCTACCAATGTGCTCTGTCAGTGTATGAAGTTTGAATAAAATCCCTCAAGTAGTTTTAGAGTTATGCTCTGGACAAAATTTATCAAGTAATTCTGATAAAGGGGAATAACTCTAAAAATAAGCAAGGTAGAGTTATTGGACTTGCACACTGCACTACCTACCAATGTGCTCTGTCAGTGTACTGAGTTTGAATAAAATCCCTCAAGTAGTTTTGGAGTTATGCTCCGGACAAAATTTATCAAGTAATTCTGATAAAAAAGAATAACTCTAAAAAATAGGCAAGGTAGAGTTATTGGACTTGCACACTGCACTACCTACCAATGTGCTCTGTCAGTGTATGAAGTTTGAATAAAATCCCTCAAGCAGTTTTGGAGTTATGCTCCGGACAAAATTTATAAAGTAAATTTGATAAAGCGGAATAACTCTAAAAAAAGGCAAGGTAGAGTTATTGGACTTGCACACTGCACTACCTACCAATGTGCTCTGTCAGTGTATGAAGTTTGAATAAAACCCCTCAAGTAGTTTTGGAGTTATGGTCCGGACAAAATTTATCAATTAAATTTGATAAAGCGGAATAACTCTAAAAAAAGGCAAGGTAGAGTTATTGGACTTGCACACTGCACTACCTACCAATGTGCTCTGTCAGTGTATGAAGTTTGAATAAAATCCCTCAAGTAGTTTTGGAGTTATGCTCCGGACAAAACTGTTTCGGACGGACGCACAGACGCACGGACACACGGACGGACGAAGGGCATTCCTAATATCCCCTCCGCCTTTGGCGGGGGGATAATGAAGTAACCCTAGGTTGGGGCAAATTCTGATCCCGGAGTTATAATTTATTTTGAGGAGAGCGCCGACTATATTTGACACTGTCAAAGTTATTGCGAAAGTTGTGGACTAGTTGTTATTGTTTTTTACGCTGTTTAACTGATTGGAAATTATTAAAATTTTAAAAGGTATTAACCTGAAACATCTAAGGAATATTTCACCGGTATGAACATGAATATATCATGTTTGATAATGATTAACATTTTGTGGTATAGGTGAAGATGTTGTTTGAAGCCAATTGTGGACGCCGGATGAAGTCAACTTTGATCCCATATTTCGTCCCTTACATTTCTTGTTGTCTTTCGGAAGAGACATTTACCTGAGGTCGATGTATCGGTGGAATACACTTAGCAGGAAAAGAAGCAGTGATGTCTCTGGAATGGGCTACTTTCTGTATACGGCACTATCCCCAACAATCTAAAATCATTGAATTCTAGAGGGGACACATTGGGTCACCGGTACCGATTATAAGTAGACTCAAATAGAAAAAGAAAAAGGTGGAGCCAAACATGATACCAAGGCCAAATTTCGACTAATCTTGTGAAAGGTCTAATTGACAATCTTTTTGTGTAAAATTTAAGATCTCTAGGTCTTGTGGTTTCATAATTTAAGAGTTTCAAAGACTGTATTCTCATGTAAAACATGTATATCCTTGTGTGAGGCTAAAAAGTACCCGATTGACATTATTTGAACAAACAAGATTCAGAACCTCAAGATAATGGTACACACCTAATTTCGAAAGTCTTAGCCTAAAAGAACTTTCTTAAATAAGTCTATGTAAAACATCTGACTATGGGGTAAAACCCAAAATTAACCCAAGGGAAAAATTGAAAATATCTTGGTAGAGGTCAACTAAACAATCCTTCAAGCAAAATCTCATACGTTTCATCCAAAAGAATTTTAAAGAGTTTCATCTATATTTCAATGTAAAACATGTGACTGCTGGGGCTAGGCTACCTATTACCCAGGAATATTATTTGAACAAACTGATACACAGATCCACTTGACATTGCTACAAACTGAATTTCAGAGCTCTGTTCCTAGTGGTGTAGACACGAAGTATTTTTATTAATCCGCAAAGCGGGAGGGGATTATAGGAATGGCCTCCGTCTGTCAGTCCTTCAGTCCGTCCGTCCGTCTGTCTGTCCGTCTGTAACACTTTCGTGTCCGCTCCATAACTTTTAAACTGCTCAATTTTTTAAATAACATCGCACAAGTGAGCACCATTATGGGACGATGTGCAGAGCGCAATTATTGGGTTGCTAGCCCCAAGGTCAAGGTCACATTTAAAGGTCAAGTGTTAAACAATTTACATTTCGTGTCCGCTCCATAACTTTTAAACTGCTGAAAATTTTTTGAAATATCTTGGCACAAGTGATCACCATTATGAGACGATGTGCAGAGCACAATAATTGGGTTGCTATCCCCAAAGTCAAGGTCACACTTAAAGGTCAAGTGTTAAAAGTCTACATTTCGTGTCCGCTCGGTAACTTTTAAACCGCTGATTTTTTTAAATAACTTTGCACAAGTGTCACCATTATGAGACGATGTGCAGAGGGCAATAATTCGGCTGCTACCCACAAGGTCAAGGTCACAGTCAAAGGTCAAATACCCACATTTCACGTCTGCTCTATAACTTGGCTTACGAAAAGTTTTTTAATTACTTTGCACAAATGATCACCACTATGACACGAATTTGCAAAAAGTGTTAAAGATTTGTTGTGCCCGTTTGACTATTGATGCTCGAAAGTCTGATTTTAAAATAGAACTGTCAAAAAAGGTATTTTCTAAAGTATTTGTATACAGGCAGCCACTTTATATGTAATATTGCAAGAAAAATAATAGTTTTTACATAATAAAAATTTCATTTAACAATTTCTTCCGCAAGACACCGGTAAGCTTTATTTTTTTCAATCCTCAACGTTTTGGTCATAATTTAAGGCTTGCTTAAATCTACCCTTTCCAGCTGTAAGTTTAGATACAACGTTTTTCAATCAACTTCTGTATTTTTAACAAGTGCCTTATCTTTTAAATTTTTAAACACGTTATGGCATTTCATGACATTTTTAAAAAACTTATTAAATAAACAAACATTGCAATCAATAGTAACCGTTTCTTCTGTATTTTTAACATTTACTTTAAATACTATTTTATTGCATCTTTCTATACAAATACAATTGATCAATACATAAATCAAAAGAAGAAGTGCAAATGGATTGGGCTACAAGTTATTACAACATTAGTTACAGCCCTTTCCATCAAATGTCTTATACAATTATAGTAAGGTATGCACTAGACCGCAACATGAAGTTTACCTTTCAAATCATGTATAATTTGTTCTTAGTAAAGAGGCATAATGGAATACTCGTGAACTTCTGTTTCCGTGAAGTTGTCAATATCTTGTAGCGATCATAACAACTCATTTTAATAAAGTTTTATATCTGTCTCAGTTGAATTTTTAGCGAACACCGACAGGAAATCTTTATTATCTGTTTTATCTTATAGATTAGATTAGATTTTATTCAAGAATCAAGGCAATATGCCTATCATTCTACATGTATACAACAACAAAATGATATTTAGTTACAGGTCTAGCGTGCGGCAGTAGGTTATATAAAACAATTAATTCAATATACATTGCAAAACCTCACAAGGTAATTTCCCTTTAACAGCATCATATATAAATGAAATAACTATATTATTTATCAAATCACACGCTGAAATAGGTGTTTGCACAGATCTAATGTTTCAAATTTACTAAAGTTAAATGTAATAGACCATATCTTCACATATACTTAAAACTTCGTATCCTAAGTCGCCAAGGTTGTTTTCAAAACAAGCTATAAACAAACTAAAACTAAAAAGAAATAAGTAAAGGGCCTCGTGGCACCGGGTTGCTCACCTGAGTAATATGGCTTTTGGTCTGCTATTGAGCAAACAGAAGCAAAATTACAGGTTTTGGATTGAAGATTTTTGAACATCTTTTATTCTATACAAACAGAATCCACGGGCAAATTAAGGGACATAATTTGAACATGCTTGGTATGGATCCACTTTACAATGCTACATAAAACAAGAAGTGTTCGTAAAACTTATATGCCCCCTACCGCCTTATCCCTAGAGGCAGCCATTAAGTTTTCAGGAGCTGGGACTAAGCGTTCTGTAGTTGCTGATCGGAAAACATTTTGCTATTCAAGGTCACTATGACCTTGACCTTTGACTTGGTGACGTGAAAAACAGTAGGGGTCATCTACTAGTAATGATCAACCTACATACCAAGCCTGAGGAACTGGTAGGAAGTTAGGAGTAGCATTACGCAGTAGCAGTTGGCAATAGAAATTAAATCAAACGTGAAGTTGGCAGTAGCAGTACCAGCAGTAGCAGTAGAAAAAAAGGGAAGTTTGCAGAAGCAGTACCAGCAGTAGCAGTAGGAACAACGTAAAGTTGGCAGTAGCAGTAGATAAAACATGAAGTTGGCAGTAACAGTACCAGTAGATAAAAAGTGAAGTAAGCAGTAGCAGTAACAGCAGAAGCAGTAGGAAAACGTGAAGTTGGCAGTAGCAGTACCTGTAGCAGCAGTAGGAAAAATGTAAAGTTGGCAGTAGCAGTAATAGCAGTAGCAACAGATAAAGCGTGATTTTGGCAGTAGCAGTACGAACAGTAGCAGTAGGAAGCTCTGAAAGTCTGTTAAAGTGTCTGACAGTCGCAAACCGGTGCAATCGACCCGGGAGTGTCCCTAGACACCAAAAATAATTTCTCGATTGGCACTTAAATTACTGAAAGTCTGCAAGAATGTCAGAAACAGTTGCAGACCGTAACAATGGACTACGGAGAGTCCCTTAACATCAAAAATGACATTTTCTCGATTGGCACCAAAATTACTGAAAATCTGTCAGAAACAGTCGCAGACCGGTGAAATCGACCCGGGAGGGTCCCTTACAATCAAAAATGACTTTTCCGATTGGAACCAAAATTCCTGAAAGTCTGCGTGAGTGTCAGAAACAGTCGAGGACCTATGCAATAGGCCCGGGAGGGCCTTTAGATATTAAAACATGTCTTAATTTCATTTAAACATTTCAGACTTTTCAGACTTTCCTACTGCTACTGCTCTTAGTGCTACTGCCAACTTTACGTTTTTCCTACTGCTACTGCTCTTACTGCTACTGCCAGCTTCACGTTTTTCCTACTGCTACTGCTGGTACTGCTACTGCCACTTTCACGTTTTCCCTACTGCTACTGCTGGTACTGCTACTGCCAACTTCACGTTTTTCCTACTGCTACTGCTCTGACTGCTACTGCCAGCTTCACGTTTTTCCTACTGCTACGGCTGGTACTGCTACTGCCACTTTCACGTTTTTCCTACTGCTACTGCTGATACTGCTACTGCCAACTTCAAGTGTTTCCTACTGCTCTTACTGCTGCTGCCAACTTCACTTTTTATCTACTGCTACTGCTGGTACTGCTACTGCCACTTTCACGTTTTTCCTACAGCTACTGCTGGTACTGCTACTGCCAACTTCATGTTTTCCAACTGCTACTGCTCTTACTGCTACTGCCAACTTCACGTGTTTCCTACTGCTCTTACTGCTGCAAACTTAACTTTTTATCTACTGCTACTGCTGGTACTGCTACTGCCAACTTCACCTTTATCTACTGCTGCTGAATTCCTATACATGTCTGAGGAAGGTGGATCCAAGGGTTCTCTAGATATTGATCGAAAACCAAAGTGTCTACCGACTGATCGACCTACCGACCGACCGACCGACATTTGCAAAACTATATGCCCCCTCATCTTCGATGGAGGGGATGAAAACATATAAGCTTTAGGGCATATAGTTTCAATCAAAAGATTTTCAATTTTTTTCCTATATAAGCCTATGCAAAATCAACTGACCTAGGGGCAGGGCCAATAATAACCCCGGGAGCATCAACTGAACAATTGTGGTAGTAAACCTCTAAATGATGCTCAATGCAAAATACCTAAGGCCTAAAGCTTACAGTTTTTCAAAAGAAAAAAAATCAAAGATTATATATTTTACACAAACTGGACTCCCGGGGAAAGCCATTTTTGACCTTAAGGACATGATTTGATCACATTTGTTACAAGTCCACTTGACAATGCAACATACAAACTATCTAAGCTCTATGGCATACAGTTCCAGTCGAGAAGATGTTTTACGTCTTCCCTGTATAAGCCTGTGTAAAATCAAGTGACCTCAGGGCAGGGCCATAAATGACCCTATGGGTATAATTTTAACAATTTTGGTTGAGGACCTCTAGATGATGCTCCGTGAATTATCTGAGGTCTTCATCTTCCCGTTTCTCACATTTTTTTTCAAAGATTGAATATTTTATACAAATATGTCTTCGGCAAATAGAAACTTAAAAGATGGCGACGAACAAACGAACGAACAAACAACCAAAACAAATTCCGGTCATAATACCTCACCAGGAGCAGTGCTCCGTGCTCGGGTGAGCTAAAAACAAGATTTTAAGATTACAAATGATCTTATTCAATATTTCATGGACTTCAGGATAAGAGATTTGACTACCCTGTATGCAAATGATTTTTCTCTAAATACATACTAATATTACGCATACAGATTAAGTTACAAGTTATAAACCCATCTGAGGTGGCTCCATTTATTTACTTGATTTTGTTCTTACACTTTGTAATTTTTCAAGGCCAACGAATTTAACCGAAATACACAGTTGATCAAAATTCACAGTCTTAAAATAATATTTTAAGATAAAGTATTTTACCTGTTTCTCTAAAGTTTTCATCCGTAATATATGTAAACCCGACTTCAGAGGGATTGCAATTTTCGGAGACTTTCACGAGGGCAACATCTAAACTTTCGCTGTATTCAGCTGCTATTATACTTCCGCAGACTCTCGACTCCTGGTTGGAACATCTCAGAAGAACTCTCGTTCCTAGAAATTTACGGGGGTCTTGAAACGGCCCAAAGATATGACGTACTGTGAGAAAACACAGTTCTCCCGTTTCTTTGATTCTAACAAATGGACCAACCGTTCCTGCTTCTTTTGTGTTAGTATGGCACACAGTGCTTCCAATGGCAAGTTCCTCACTAGATATGTTCTTTTCCCCTTAAAAGGAGGAATATATTATTAACCGATATAAAATAGACCTAAGCAATACTCAGCTTAATCAAAATATATGCATGTGCGATTAAAAAAGTAACAACAAGAAGCGCCGCAATGCGACGAAAACCAGGGTTTCAACGACAAAGTATTGATGTGACAGGAATTTGGAATGAAATATGGCAGTGAAGAAAAAATGATGCTGTTATTTCAGTTGCATGCAGATAGTGATCTATGTAGGGTTAGTAGAAATCCATATAAATTTAGTACAAAGGAAATGGTGAAACACTGCAATAAATAAATGATTGGGAAAAGTGGTTGATGAAACAAATCATGTGTGTGCTTGTTTCTGACCCTACACAGACACATAAGGGGTCAGTAATTTTAGTCCCATTTTTGCCCCATATGCAAATTTCTGATCCATACTTGATCGTGTAGTGGCAGGACCAAACCCAGCTAGTAATTCTTAATAATAATACATGACTGTACCGTTTTGATGTACTTTGTAAATTATATGACTGCCCATACTATATTGTGGTCACTCAATAGGTCTCAGCAAACTGAAGTTATTACGTGGAAACTGAATTTCTATATTTAGCAACAGTGACCTTGACCTTGAACACAGACATCTGGGTAGCAATCCCAAGCTGCTTCTTGATATAAGCTACCCACACACCAAGTTTGGCGTCAATAGGCCAAAGCAAACTCAATATATTGAGCGGAAACTGAGTTTCTATTTTAAGCAACAGTGACCTTGACCTTGATCACAGACAGCTGGGTAGCAATCCCAAGCTATCTCTTGATATAAGCTACCTACACACCAAATTTGCGTCAATAGGCCAAAGCAAACTCAAGTTACTGAGCGGAAACCAAAAGTTGACGAACGCCCGCCCGCCGACTTCAGCATTACAATAACCGGTTTTCGTTGAAAACCTGGTTAAAGAAGCAAAAGGAACTTAAAATAACTAAGCTTGTCTAAGTGCGTAGGGCATATGGGCAACAGGTAACAACGATTAAGACACTCAAAAAGATTGTTAAACCCATCAATCGGTGGTATACAATGAGCGTGTTATAGAATCAGAAGAGTCTCTGAAATTTGATACTTCCTTAGTACCACCTTTCGCTCCCACAGGTTAACAGATTTTACGGGTTGATATTTTGTTTGTTCAATTTTTTGATTAACTAAAAAACTCAGACATATAAAGCGGTTCCACTTTTAAGTTAAATGAACTAGAGCTATCACTAAATGTGATTAATACCCCCAAAACACCGCTACAGAACAGAGGAAGTTATGAATTTATTAACAGAATACTTCGTAAAAAAATTGAAAAAGAATTATGGTTATGGGCTATTAAAGATAGTTGTGGTTCTTGTACATTGCATTTCCTCTCATTGCACTTGACCATTGTATGAAGTTGCATTGAATTCCAAAAAATAGTTTTCAAGTTATTCTCCAGACAAAGAAAACTAACAAAGGGCAATAACTGTGCAGTGAAGACAGAGTTATAGCTCTTGTAATTTGCACATCCACTCAATGTGCTTGACCATTGTATGAAGTTGCATTGAATTCCAACCACGAGTTTCCAAATTATATTCTGGAAAAGGAAATCCAAGAAAGGGCAATAACTCTGCAAATAGTGAAGACGGAGTTATAGCTCTTAGACAATGCACTTTCTCTCATTGTGCTTAATCATTGGATAAAGCTGCATTGAATTCTAACCAGTAGTTTTCAAGTTATGCTCCAAATAAAGAAAACAAACTAAGGCTAATAACTCTGCAAATAGAGAAGATGGAGTTAAGATTCTTGAACACTGCACTTCCTCTCATTGTGCTCGAACATTGTATGAAGTTGCATTGAATTCCAGCCAGTAGTTTTCAAGTTATCCTCCATGACAAGGAAAACCAACAAATGGCAATAACTCTGCAAATAGTGAACATGGAGTTATGATTCTTAGACACTGCGCTTCCTCTCATTGTGCTTGACCATTGTATGAAGTTGCACTGAATTCCAACCAGTAGTTTTCAAGTTATGCTCCAAATAAAGAAAACCAATAAAGGGCAATAACTCTGCAAATAGAGAATTTGGGGTTATGATTTTTGAACACTGCACTTCCTCTCATTGTGCTTGACCATTGTATGATGTTGCACTGAATTCCAACCACGAGTTTTCAAGTTATGCTCCATGACAAGGAAAACCAACAAAGGGCAATAACTGTGCAAATACTGAAGATGGAGTTATGATTCTTAAACAGTGCACTTCCTGTCATTGTGCTTGACCATTGTATGAAGTTGCAAGAATTCCAATATGTTTTTTTCAAATTATGCTCTGGACAAGGGAAAAAAAAGGGCAATAACTCTGAAAATATTTAGGATGGAGTTATAATTTTTGAACACTGCACTTCCTCTCATTGATCTTGACCACTGTGTGAAGTTGCATTGAATTACAACCAGTAGTTTTCAAGTCATGCTCTGCACAAGGAAAACCAACAAAGGGCAATAACTTTGCAAATACTGAAGATGGAGTTATGATTCTTAGATAGTGCGCTTCCTCTCATTGTGCTTGACCACTGTATGAAGTTGCACTGAATTCCAACCAGTAGTTTTCAAGTTATGCTCCAAATAAAGAAAACCAATAAAGGGCAATAACTCTGCAAATAGAGAATTTGGGGTTATGATTCTTGAACACTGCACTTCCTCTCATTGTGCTTGACCATTGTATGATGTTGCACTGAATTCCAACCACGAGTTTTCAAGTTATGCTCCATGACAAGGAAAACCAACAAAGGGCAATAACTGTGCAAATACTGAAGATGGAGTTATGATTCTTAAACAGTGCACTTCCTGTCATTGTGCTTGACCATTGTATGAAGTTGCAATGAATTCCAATATGTATTTTTCAAATTATGCTCTGGACAAGGAAAAAAGGGCAATAACTCTGAAAATATTTAGGATGGAGTTATAGTTTTTGAACACTGCACTTCCTCTCATTGATCTTGACCACTGTGTGAAGTTGCATTGAATTTCAACCAGTAGTTTTCAAGTCATGCTCTGCACAAGGAAAACCAACAAAGGGCAATAACTTTGCAAATACTGAAGATGGAGTTATGATTCTTAAATAGTGCGCTTCCTCTCATTGTGCTTGACCACTGTATGAAGTTGCACTGAATTCCAACCAGTAGTTTTCAAGTTATGCTCCAAATAAAGAAAACCAATAAAGGGCAATAACTCTGCAAATAGAGAATTTGGGGTTATGATTTTTGAACACTGCACTTCCTCTCATTGTGCTTGACCATTGTATGATGTTGCACTGAATTCCAACCACGAGTTTTCAAGTTATGCTCCATGACAAGGAAAACCAACAAAGGGCAATAACTGTGCAAATACTGAAGATGGAGTTATGATTCTTAAACAGTGCACTTCCTGTCATTGTGCTTGACCATTGTATGAAGTTGCAAGAATTCCAATATGTTTTTTTCAAATTATGCTCTGGACAAGGGAAAAAAAAAGGGCAATAACTCTGAAAATATTTAGGATGGAGTTATAATTTTTGAACACTGCACTTCCTCTCATTGATCTTGACCACTGTGTGAAGTTGCATTGAATTACAACCAGTAGTTTTCAAGTCATGCTCTGCACAAGGAAAACCAACAAAGGGCAATAACTTTGCAAATACTGAAGATGGAGTTATGATTCTTAGATAGTGCGCTTCCTCTCATTGTGCTTGACCACTGTATGAAGTTGCACTGAATTCCAACCTGTAGTTTTCAAGCTATGCTCCGAATAAAGAAAACCAATAAAAGGCAAAAACTCTGCAAAAAGAAAATGTGGGGTTATGATTTTTGAACACTGCACTTCCTCTCATTGTGCTTTACAATTGTATGATGTTGCATTGAATTCCAACCACGAGTTTTCAAGTTATGCTCCATGACAAGGAAAACCAACAAAGGGCAATAACTGTGCAAATACTGAAGATGGAGTTATGATTCTTAAACAGTGCACTTCCTGTCATTGTGCTTGACCATTGTATGAAGTTGCAATGAATTCCAATATGTATTTTTCAAATTATGCTCTGGACAAGGAAAAAAGGGCAATAACTCTGAAAATATTTAGGATGGAGTTATAGTTTTTGAACACTGCACTTCCTCTCATTGATCTTGACCACTGTGTGAAGTTGCATTGAATTCCAACCAGTAGTTTTCAAGTCATGCTCTGCACAAGGAAAACCAACAAAGGGCAATAACTTTGCAAATACTGAAGATGGAGTTATGATTCTTAAATAGTGCGCTTCCTCTCATTGTGCTTGACCACTGTATGAAGTTGCACTGAATTCCAACCAGTAGTTTTCAAGTTATGCTCCAAATAAAGAAAACCAATAAAGGGCAATAACTCTGCAAATAGAGAATTTGGGGTTATGATTCTTGAACACTGCACTTCCTCTCATTGTGCTTGACCATTGTATGATGTTGCACTGAATTCCAACCACGAGTTTTCAAGTTATGCTCCATGACAAGGAAAACCAACAAAGGGCAATAACTGTGCAAATACTGAAGATGGAGTTATGATTCTTAAACAGTGCACTTCCTGTCATTGTGCTTGACCATTGTATGAAGTTGCAAGAATTCCAATATGTTTTTTTCAAATTATGCTCTGGACAAGGGAAAAAAAAGGGCAATAACTCTGAAAATATTTAGGATGGAGTTATAATTTTTGAACACTGCACTTCCTCTCATTGATCTTGACCACTGTGTGAAGTTGCATTGAATTACAACCAGTAGTTTTCAAGTCATGCTCTGCACAAGGAAAACCAACAAAGGGCAATAACTTTGCAAATACTGAAGATGGAGTTATGATTCTTAGATAGTGCGCTTCCTCTCATTGTGCTTGACCACTGTATGAAGTTGCACTGAATTCCAACCAGTAGTTTTCAAGCTATGCTCCGAATAAAGAAAACCAATAAAAGGCAAAAACTCTGCAAAAAGAAAATGTGGGGTTATGATTTTTGAACACTGCACTTCCTCTCATTGTGCTTTACCATTGTATGATGTTGCATTGAATTCCAACCACGAGTTTTCAAGTTATGCTCCATGACAAGGAAAACCAACAAAGGGCAATAACTGTGCAAATACTGAAGATGGAGTTATGATTCTTAAACAGTGCACTTCCTGTCATTGTGCTTGACCATTGTATGAAGTTGCAATGAATTCCAATATGTATTTTTCAAATTATGCTCTGGACAAGGAAAAAAAGGGCAATAACTCTGAAAATATTTAGGATGGAGTTATAGTTTTTGAACACTGCACTTCCTCTCATTGATCTTGACCACTGTGTGAAGTTGCATTGAATTACAACCAGTAGTTTTCAAGTCATGCTCTGCACAAGGAAAACCAACAAAGGGCAATAACTTTGCAAATACTGAAGATGGAGTTATGATTCTTAAATAGTGCGCTTCCTCTCATTGTGCTTGACCACTGTATGAAGTTGCACTGAATTCCAACCAGTAGTTTTCAAGCTATGCTCCGAATAAAGAAAACCAATAAAAGGCAAAAACTCTGCAAAAAGAAAATGCGGGGTTATGATTTTTGAACACTGCACTTCCTCTCATTGTGCTTTACCATTGTATGATGTTGCATTGAATTCCAACCACGAGTTTTCAAGTTATGCTCCATGACAAGGAAAACCAACAAAGGGCAATAACTGTGCAAATACTGAAGATGGAGTTATGATTCTTAAACAGTGCACTTCCTGTCATTGTGCTTGACCATTGTATGAAGTTGCAATGAATTCCAATATGTATTTTCAAATTATGCTCTGGACAAGGAAAAAAAAAGGGCAATAACTCTGAAAATATTTAGGATGAAGTTACAATTTTTGAACACTGCACTTCCTCTCATTGATCTTGACCACTGTGTGAAGTTGCATTGAATTACAACCAGTAGTTTTCAAGTCATGCTCTGCACAAGGAAAACCAACAAAGGGCAATAACTTTGCAAATACTGAAGATGGAGTTATGATTCTTAAATAGTGCGCTTCCTCTCATTGTGCTTGACCACTGTATGAAGTTGCACTGAATTCCAACCAGTAGTTTTCAAGCTATGCTCCGAATAGAGAAAACCAATAAAAGGCAAAAACTGCAAAAAGAAAATGTGGGGTTATGATTTTTGAACACTGCACTTCCTCTCATTGTGCTTTACCATTGTATGATGTTGCATTGAATTCAAACCAGTAGTTTTCAAGTTTTGCTCCCTACAAATGAAAACCAACAAAGGGCAATAACTCTGAAAAAAGTGAAGATGGAGTTATGATTCTTGGACAATGCACTTCCTCTCATTGTGCTTGACAATTGTATGTAGTTACATTGAATTCCAACCAGTAGTTTTCAAGTTATGCTCCGGACAAGGAAAACCAATTAAGGGCAATAACTGTGCAAATACTGAAGATGGAGTTATGATTCTTAAACAGTGCACTTCCTGTCATTGTGCTTGACCATTGTATGAAGTTGCAATGAATTCCAATATGTATTTTTCAAATTATGCTCTGGACAAGGAAAAAAAAGGGCAATAACTCTGAAAATAGAGCAGATGGTGTTATGTTTTTTAGACACTGCACTTCCTCTCTTTGTGCTTGACCATTGTATGTAGTTGCACTGAATTCCAACAAGTAGTTTTCAAGTTATGCTCCGGACAAAAAAAAGACAATAAAGGCCAATAACTATAAAAATAGTAAAGATGGAGTTATGATTCTTGAACACTGCACTTCCAAATATTGTGATTGACCACTTCCTCTCATTGTACTTGACCATTGTATGAAGTTGCACTGAATTCCAAATTGTATGAAGTTGCACTGAATTCCAAATAGTAGTTTTCAAGTTATGCTCCGGACAAGGAAAACAAATAATGGGCAATAACTCTGAAAATAGTGAAGATGGAGTTATGATTCTTGGACAATGCACTTCCTCTCATTGTGCTTGACCATTGTGTGAAGTTGCATTGACTTCCAACCAGTAGTTTTTAAGTTATGCTCCGGACAAGGAAAACCAATAAAGGGCAATTACTCTGAAAATAGTGCAGATGGAGTTATGATTCTTGGACAATGCACGTCCTCTCATTGTGCTTGACCACTGTATGAAGTTGCATTGAATTCCAACCAGTAGTTTTCAAGTAATGCTCTGGATAAGGTACACCTCGACCGACCGCCCGACCGACCAACCACCGGGTGACTCTTATATACCCCCCAAACTTCGTTTAGGGGGTATAATTAGGCAAATGCTTCCTGTATCAGTGTGTGTAAATTTTACACGATGGGGTCGGCCATAGAAAGACAATAATTATGACAATTAATGTATTAAATGGAAAGAACGTGTACTATGTTGAAGTGATATGTTTACCTGCGCTATGTCTACTTGAAGATGGTTCTGGTTTTGTTATACTACTATTACCAGCACTCTCTAGTTTTTGCAGCTTGTCTGCACTGCAATCGTCTGCTTCGTCCGTTAGATGACAATGTTTCTTCTTTGATTTTGGCATGTTTATGGCAATTTGTGATCAATTGTGGATGTATTCCCTCGTCTGAAAGACATATTGAATACTTGGGCTGTGGGTTTGCCGAGTAAACATCCGACGCAGTGAAAAAAGTTTAAGAATTAAACATTTCGAAGATCTTATATTTTGTACAAATAGAACCAATGAGGCGTATGATTTTAAGAAGCTGTTTGTGAGGAGATGCAATTTAAGCAAAATACTAATAAAAACCTATTTTTAGCTTCGGCTGCTACTTTTTTACAACGGAGCAAAACCATTTGAGCGATGTTGGGCAAGTGTGAGGTTGGTGCACCCTAGCATCTGGTATAACCCCCGGGTCAGTGGCAAATGTTTTGTCACTGACCGTTCGAAGGCGGTAAACCCCCGGGTTCTCGTTTTAGTTAATTGTTTGTGGTGTCTTTTTCTAATCTATAAATGAATTTATGCTATCTATTTAGAAAAGGTTAATATTACGAAAATTTTTGTGAAATTTGGTGCAAAGGAATTTGGGGTTAAAGAGGAAACCTCGTTTGATTTATTTTCTATTTTTAGCTCTTTGTTCTTCAAAACAACGTAGCGGAACCATTTAAGCGTCTGTTTAAAGACAACATAAGGAACATTTCTGTAATATTATCTAAACAAGACCTGTCCACGAACAGCACGCTCGACTTTGCTTAGTGCTGGATAATAAATTATTAGCTCAGTCAAACGAGAGCCCCAAGTGAAAAAAATTAGTGGGGGAGGGCAAGTACATGCTCATGTAAGAAGAAAAAAAAAATGTTGGCGGCCGGGTGAGGGGGTGGGTTGGGGGAGTACCTACCCGTCCCGCGTAAGTTAATAGTTTAGTTCTGGGCTAGAGTGGGTGTGTGTCATGCAAGAACAAAAAAAACTTTTTTTTTTTTCTTTTTTTTTTTTTTTTTTTGGGGGGGGGGGGGGGGGGGGGGGGGTCTGATAGGGAGGGGGTAAAGTACCTCATAGAATAAAATAATTTAAAAAAATTGAGGGTTGGGGGTAAGGGGTAAGGGGGGCATGTGGGTGTGGGAGTCTGAAGTACCTACGTATCCAAAATAAAAAGAATAAAAAAAATCGCGCGGTGTGTGGTTGTGGGTTACTCTTGCAATGGGGGAAGGGGCTGGTGGGGGGGGGGGGGTGGGGTGGTGGTGTCAAGTACCAACGTAATAAAGACAAATAATGAAAAAAATGGGGGAAAGTTAATGGGTTGGGGAAGGATACCGCGGTGGTCCCATGCAGGGGAGTACGTACCCATCCCATGTAAGTAAATAGTAAATACTTATTTCTAGTCTAAGTTTTTACCTATAAAAGTCTAAGCAAAATCAAGTAACCCTGAGGTGGAGCTTATTTTGTCCCCAGGGACAAGGATACCCACAATCATAGTAGGGGTCCTGCTGGTGAACAAGTATTCCAAGTTTCCAGAGAATATCTTTGACACTTTTTGAAAAATGGACATAAACAAAAAAAAGTTAACCAAGAAATTTAAAGTCGAAAAAGGGGCATAACTTTGAAAAATAGATTTGAGCGTTATCTGCCCTCTAGAAATGGTGTCACATTTTGATAGTAAACATGTATTCTAAATTTGAAGTGAACAGCTTTGACAGTTTCTGAGAAATGGACCTTAATAAAAAGTTTAACAAACGCCGACGAGAGGGTCATGAAAATAGCTCCACTTTGTGGTGCTAAAAATGGCTCAGCGGTTTGTGAGGAGATGTCGTCTGAAGTCAAATATTGACAAAAATCAATGGAACCATTAGAACCATTTTAATAGAAGGCTACTAAAAGTTAAGCTTTTGCAGTCCGTATGTGCAGAATCATTTTATCTCTTGCGGGCATTTTATGCAACGGTGTGGAACCATTCAAGCAATTTTATAGATAACTATGTAAAAAACATTTCTGTGATATTTGGTGGATAAAAGAATATAACGGACAATGGCGTAGCGGTTTGTGAGGAGATGTCATTTGAAGCCAAATATGGTCGGAAATCTATTTCTAGCTCTGACAGCTATTTTGTGCAAAGAAGCGGACTCGTTTGAGCAATTTCAATAGAGGAATAATTAAGAAACATGTCCATGAAATTTGGTAGAAAATGATTATGCGCTTCAGGAGAAAATGTAGTTTCACTTTTTTTCTGTTTTACCCTTTGCAGCCCTGATTTAAAACGGAGCGGAACCAATTTAGCAATTCAAGGAGCATTTCTATAAAGTTTGGTTGAAAATATCCTTACAGATTTGGAGGATATGTCTTTTGGAGTAAAATTTTGACGTCAAACGACTCATGGTGGACTCAAGTGATCGCAATGACTTGCTTATGTTGAGCAAATGCTCAGGTGAGCTCAAAATGTACAAACACTCTTTCGTGTGGGTGCGCGCGCGTTTTTTGCTTTTGTCTTTTGTCTGTTTTGATTTTGTATTTTAGATAAAATCTCTCAATTTACAGCCTTTAACTATTCTGTCATACAGTAGTGTTAAGTAGCATATTAAATTTTGTATTCGTTCCAAAAGACTTCGGTTAAAATCAATAACTAAAATTGTATATATCCTATGAAGAAGCTTCCACTTTACATATACTTACTTAGTATTATATCCACTTGTCTGAACTAGACACGATGACCATGTTCCGCAGTTTATCAGACAGGAACAGATCGGTGAAGTCCCTGTACTTCAAGCACTTGCAAAAAATATGTGAAGTATCATCTAGATTCATATAAAGACAGTATACTACACAATACAGGAAGCGTTTGATTGTATGTCTTATTTATGCACGGTTATGGTTTAGTGCACATCTAATTTGGTAAGCATACATTCAACCTCTAACAACTGCGCCCGGATCCAATTCATAGGGCGTGTTTTTTTTTGTTTTTTTTTTTTGGTCATGACCCATCTGGCATGTGGAATGGGATAAACAACGTGATCTTTTTCTGATATACTTCGGAAGACAATATATGCTTCTCAAGATTTGATATGCGCAAGATATTGGTGCATTATATTATGCGTTGTTTGATGCCTTTTCATTACATATCTACTGTATTTCAAATGATTAACATATTGACCAAGTTCTCATTGTAAATTCTAGGCTCCATGAAAACAACTGATACAGTAACAGGTCTTTGCAAACAAGCACCCTTTCCTTTGCACAAGAATGTGGTAGCCTGTGCAAAGTGTGTATGAATTATCCATATTATCCAGGGCTCTGTTCATTAACATGACGTCTGATTTTCAGCTATAAATGGCTAATGCAAACATAGGCAGACATTTAACTGAAACAGAGATGAAGCGTGTTGTCGGAATGGTGGAACAAGGGGCCATTCAAAATGAAACTGGAGAGGTCTTGGCTGTGCATCACTGCGTGTCACCAATATCATCCAGATCATCGCCACTATAGCACACCTAATAGACAACATGGTGATGGCAGGGAAAGGAATACGCCAATGGCTGATAAAAGGTTTCTGCTAATTAAGGCACATATAAACTGTTTCGTAACTGCGTCGTGGAGAACCTTTAGACGCATCTGGGGTGAATGTCTCTACCAAGACTCCAAATTCTCTTATGTCTAGAAAACCATGTATACAAATCCAAATGTCCAAGAACCATCACATGAAAAGGTATAAATGGACTCGGCACTGGAACACGTCGCTGGTCCAGACAATAACGGAGACCAGTTCTCTTCACATACGAGTCTGGGTATTACCTTGAGTACTCCGATAAGAGTGCTAGGGTGTTAACACAGCGTGTGTGTGTCGTGGGGGCGATCCTCAGCTGGGATGGACACACCGATATTTGTGTCCTTTGATCGGGGTACAAGGAAGGTCAGCGGTACAGAGATGACATCTTGGATACCTATGCGTGTCTCTAATGTGGTGCAGTTAGCGAAAACTTTATCCACATGGACAATTATGCCCGTCCTCACTACGCATGGGTTGCACGGGGGTAATAAGGAGGGGATCGAGCGTATAGAAAGGCTGGGCCGCTCTCCGGGCTTGAAAGCAATCAAGCACCGTTAGAATGTCCTACATAGCAATTTCAGCTCGGAAAGACAATAGATTGATATTTTGTTTTCCAATGAATTTCGTTATAACTTATCCTTTGCTGGTTCTAGGATCCCTGTGAGGAGAAGGTGTGAAAGGCTAAACCCAGAAAACTTCGTCATGCGTGATGTGCGGGGGAAGGTCATGATGTTGGGTGTAATATAACATGATGACAAAATTGAACTTATCACAGTGCCAGGAGCCCATGGTGCGCAGAGATATTGAGACAAGATCATCCTACCATTCTACACCATCGGAACGTCGAATAACAACGTGTACGTGCTTCTGTGGTCTGCAAAATCACCGGATCTTTCATCAGTTGAATATCTGTTGGACTACCTAGGTCGTAAGGTCATAGAACGTGAGGACGCCAATAGCATGCGTCACACTGAACGTGCTACTCATGAGAAGTGGGCAAAGGAACCTTTACGTACCATCAGACGGCTATGTACTATGATGTGTAGCAGATGGTAGACACACCAGATATTGACATTATAATTATGTTGTTTTTCCCTATCGATCCCATGGAATTCTCTTGTAATATCAACATTTTTTCAGTGAAAATCTAAATGGTCATTAAATGATCTAAATATATTGAGTGAAAGGTTTCATTGCAGTCTGCATAGCTGTATTTTTAAACATGGCAATTTTTGTGCAGAATATACATGTATATTTCTATATATCATATGGCTGATAGATAAAGCTTTATAGATATGATTCTTACGTCTTTCAAGGTGAAGACAATAAGACATAACAACAAATGTAGAAAACTAAAGACTGCAGTTTAGAGCTAATTTATCTATTTCAATGTCGATTTCAGAGAAAAGACTTACACCTCAAATGAAGAACCGATGATTGTTGACTCGTAATAGCGCCAAAATTCGAAAAAAAAGACAGAAAAAGAAATAAAACAGATTGGTACACAAGACCCCGGGTTTGGAGTCCTGCGCTTTAAGACCTTCCAGCTAACAGAATGATGTCATTAAGAACTACAACGCTTCCATGAATTATCACCTAAGGTGCAGTATTGGATTTGCGGCGGACAGCAACATGCGACAATACTCGATTTTGAACAACGACTTTAAAGTTTTCAATAGTTTTTATTTATTTGTACAACGAACACTACGTATACTCGGGACCTTATGACTGATTTATTCCATCGATTCTTAATAAAGTTTTTAAAGATATTTATTTCTAAGACTCAGTGCAATAATAGTGTTACTTTATAAAAAGTATGAAGAAGATAGAATAGTTTCTCGCTTATATTTCGATTTTGCATCTAAAATAACAAGAAATGTTTGTAAAACATACCAGCCCCCCAGCAGCACCTATATGCTTGTGGTTGGGCCAAAGCGTTCTCTAGTTATTGATCAGAAACCGTTTTTAGGATCAAGGTCCCTGTGGCCTTGACCTTTGACCAAATGACCTCAAAATCAATAGGATTCATCTACTGGTGACGACCAACCAGCATACCAAGATTGGTGAACCTAGGTCAAAGCGTTCTCTAGTTATTGATCGGAAACCGTTTTTAGGATCATGGTCCCTGTGAGCTTGACCTTTGACCTAATGACCTCAAAATCAAAAGGGGTTATCTACTGGTAATGGCCAACCAGCATACCAAGTTTGGTAAATATAGTTCAAAGCGTTCTCTAGTTATTGATCGGAAACCGTTTTTAGGATCATGGTCCCTGTGAGCTTGACCTTTGACCTAATGACCTCAAAATCAACAGGGGTCAACTACTGGTAATGACCAACCAGCATATCAAGTTTGGTGAACCTAGGTCAAAGCGTTCTCTAGTTATTGATCGGAAACCGTTTTTGGGATGAAAGTCCATGTGAGCTTGACCTTTGACCTTATGACCTCAAAATCAATAGGGGTCATCTACTGGTGATGACCAACGAGCAAACCAAATATGGTGAACGTAGGTCAAAGCGTTCTCTAGTTATTGATCGGAAACTGTTTAAGGGCTAAAGTCTGTGATCTTTACCTTTCACCTAATGACCTCAAAGTCAATAGCGGTCATCTACTGGAGATGTCCAACCAGCATACGAAGATTGGTGAACCTAGGTCAAAGCGTTCTCTTGTTATTGATCGGAAACCGTTTTAAGGATGAAGGTCCCTGTGATCTTGACCTTTGACCTAATGACCTCAAAATCATCTACTGGTGATGACCAACCAGCATTCCAAGTTTGGTGAACCTAGGTAAAAGCGTTCTCTATTTTTTGATCAGAAACAGTTTTTCAGATGAAAGTCTCTGTGATCTTAACCTTTGACCTAATGACCTCATAGTCAATAGGGTTCATCTACTGGTAATGACCAACCAGCATACCAAGTTTGGTGAACCTAGGTCAAAGCGTTCTCTAGTTATTGATCGGAAACCGTTTTTAAGATGAAAGTCTTTGTGATCTTGACCTCTGACCTAATCATCGCAAAGTCGATAGAGGTCATCTACTGGTGATGACCAACCAGCATACCAAGTTTGGTGAACCTAGGTCAAAGCGTTCTCTAGTTATTTATCGGAAACCGTTTTAGGATGAAGGTCCCTGTGAGCTTGACCTTTGACCTAATGACCTCAAAATCAATAGGGGTCATCCACTGGTGATGACAAACCAGCATACCAAGTTTGGTGAACCTAGGTCAAAGCGTTCTCTAATTATTGATCGGGACCGTTTTATCGATGAAAGTCTCTGTGAACTTGACCTTTGGCCTAATGACCACAAAGTAATCTACTGGTGATGACCAACCAGCATACCTTGTTTGGTGAACCTAGGTCAAAGCGTTCCCTAGTTATTGATCGGAAACCATTTTTCGGATGAAAGTCTCTGTGATCTTAACCTTTGACCTAATGACCTCAAAGTCAATAGGGGTCATCTTCTGGTGATGACCAACCAGCATACCAAGTTTGGTGAACCTAGGTCAAACCGTTCTCTAGTTATTGATCGGAAACCGTTTTTAGGATGAAAGTCTTTGTGATCTTGACCTTTGACCTAATCACCGCAAAGTCAATAGGGGCCATCAACTGGTGATGACCAACCAGCATACCAAGTATGGTAAACCTAGGTCAAAGCGTTCTCTAGTTATTTATCGGAAACCGTTTTTAGGATAAAGGTCCCTGTGAGCTTGACCTTTGACCTGATGACTTCAAAATCAATAGAGGGTCATCTACTGGTGATGAACAACCAGTCTACCAAGTTTGGTTAACCTAGGTCAAAGCGTTCTCTAGTTATTGATCGGAAACCGTTTTTAGGATGAAAGTCTCTGTGAATTTGACCTTTGAGCTAATGACCACAAAGTCATCTACTGGTGATGACCAACCAGCATACCAAGTTTGGTGAACCTAGGTCAAAGCGTTCTCTAGTTATTGATCGGAAACCATTTTTAGGATGAAATTCTCTGTGATCTTGACCTTTGACCTAATGGCCTCAAAGTCAATAGGCGTGTTGTACTGGTGATGGCCAACCAGCCTACCAAGTTTGGTGAACCTAGGTCAAAGCGTTCTCTAATTATTGATCGGAAACCGTTTTATCGATGAAAGTCTCTGTGAATTTGACCTTTGACCTTATGACCACAAGGTAATCTACTGGTGATGACCAACCAGCATACCAAGTTTGGTGAGCCTAGGTCAAAGCGTTCTCTAGTTATTGATCAGAAACCATTTTTCGGATGAAAGTCTCTGTGATCTTAACCTTTGACCTAATGACCTCAAAGTCAATAGGGTTCATCTACTGGTGATGACCAACCAGCACACCAAGTTTGGTGAACCTAGGTCAAAGCATTCTCTGTTTATTGATCGGAAACAAAGTGTCTACCGACGGACCCACCGACCGACATTTGCAAAACTATATGCCCCCTCATCTTCGATGGGGGGCATCATTAAACTTCGATATAGTTTAACAGGCAATGCGCATGAATCTTTTTCACCATCAACGCTCTAGTTTTTGCTTTTGCAGAACATATTTTGAATGATGACAAAACAATTCAGCGACTGAAAATGATTAAACTGATCATAACCTAGCCATACCTTAGCATTTAAACACGAACTAGCAAAATGCAAAATGTTTTGGACAGACAAGCAAGCTGTCTTAACCCTTAGTCTGGATTACCTGCCCCTTCATCTCTGTATTCTGTACTTTATTAGTAAGTACGCTGGGGACCAGACTATCTTAACCCTTATCCTAACCCAAATATGGTTTGAGTCATTTCGTCAAAAAAGTTTATGTTTCATAATTAAAACCGAAAGTAACTTATGACAAGACAGAACATAAACCTTTCCTAGTTTCCTTTCTCCTCAGGTTATTAGGAAAATAACAAAACATATTTCTTGTTTTTCTAAATAACCTTGTCGTGCCATTTTGCCATATGTATCTGTTGTATACGCATGACAACGATTTCTTTGCAGCTGACGGTGGTGTGTAAACATAATCTAGGCTAGATCTATTATCTTTTGTTTAGATCTAGTTTCACTTTTGTTCATATGCAACATTTCATATTTTAATAAAACAAAGAACGAAAAACGATCGTGCATTTAGGTTTCCTAAATTAAATTTAAACTCAAATTTTACGAGACCATGTGTTTTCTTAGTCTTAATCACATATGCTGTTGCACCAATTAAAGTTGGCGGGAAGATTTTTGCACAGTAAATTGTTCAAATTAAAAAGGAAACGGTTCTCGTCTGCGTATCTACCACATTGTTTAAATTTCAAACATAACCAGGTATCATTAAAATCTACTCACCGCCACGTCTGTCTGTTGTTTTCTGAGGTTACTTTATATTCCAGAATGAGATATCAAAACTCAGTTTACCTGACCTACTTTCGGTACGCGCAACTGATTGCGCACAAACCACTATGTTGGATTTAATAAGGTGCATTTTCTTAACCTTGATAGGCATATTTCCCTTAGAAGAGGCGAAGCTCAACAACGTTATACCAGTCGATGAATTTGAAGCTATCACAGTCCAGTTATTTTGATTTCACTTGGGACTCCCTAATCATTTAAAATTACGATTTCTTGATAAATCTACTAAAATTTTGTACGTCGATTTATTGCAAATACTTAAATCTAGCAGGCCTTTTCCTACGAAATGAAATATAGGGGGTAATAATAGTATTTCCGTCTATTGTGTAAAAATATATTTTAAATAGTAGGCTGTTGTTTTAGATATGGAGACTTGGGTGCTATGGTGGGAAATGGCTCAGATTTAAAAGCAGTCGCGTGGACTTCACATCTCGGAAATGTTACGTGCTTGCTTTGACTCTGTATTTGTATACTTTCCCCTGGTCATTTTGTGACTGTCCTTTAAAAACAAAGAAAATCCTTTGAGCATAACTAATTTGATTGTATCACTGGCACAAGCGTAACAAATAAAAAGTGAATATTTTCACTATATATCAAACGAATCATTAATTAAAAAGGTATCTTCTCAAGCACAGGTCCTGGTTCCCAATTTCTTACTTTCTTTACTATTGTATATATTAAATTAAAATTAAATTATATTCACAAAGTACACCGTATGAGTGCTTGAAGGGAAAGGAAAATACCTATGAAAAAACACACTTTTTTAACATTAATAAGATATATTGTATAAAAAAAAGCAGTATTATTTATCAATAAATTAAGGCTGCAATATTTCGAGTCTTCGATTTAGATAATCATGAGAGACTATACGAGAAGCAAGGATTTTTTTCTGTACAGTGTATATAAATTTCATCTCATAATCCAAGGAAATGATAGAGACCATATAAATCAAATTGTATGGCCAAGCTTCGAACACACCTGACGAAACTCATGACACGTGTTCAAGAAAACAGGAACTTCAGGCTATTTTTAAATTTTGAGAAGTTACATAATCAACAAATGATACGTACACACGTTTGATCTGTGAAGTACTTTTTTCATTATCATAATTATTAAGTTTATAATTTCTAAATCATTATGTTCGCAGCACTAAAATCACAAATTTAAGTATGCGGAGACATACATTGCCTACAAGAGGAAATGGGTTGATAGTGTTGTGGTCATGCGCATAACTCTTCATGGGTCGCGAGTTTAATCCCCCTCTTCACCACTAGGCTCCGCCACTAACACTAAGACATGTATTTCAGTCAGGTCTTTGACTCCAACACTACCGTAGTTTAAAATATTTTAAACCGAAGTCTAATATGTATCAGTGCTACACACTGTGTGTACACGAAACTGTCTCTAAAAAAGGAATGCTTTATCTTACACAGTTTTAACCTAAAATAACTGGACTCGTTTAAATTGTTTGTTTAAACGGGCTTAACGCCGATTTTAACATCTAGGTCATATCTCAGGGGTCAGCTAGTCTACCTAACCGTTTTTCCTGGATAACTTACGGTAATTACCAATTTCTCCGCAAGTGACTCACTACTTTCCCATATGATCTACTCTGAATCAGTGATGAGAGACAAATGAACATTAGGCACAATGTCTGAGATCAATTGTCACGGAGAAATTTCGCCCTGCCCAGGGATCGAACCAGTGACCCATGGATTACTAATCCAGTCCTCTACATATTCCGCTAAGCGGACGGGCAAAACCCGGCTTACCTGGGAGCGTCTGTTTTTAAGGCAACCGGTATGGACGATGAATCTACAGACACTTCAATCCCACTTCAAAGGCAGGAAGATGACAGCAACATAATATTATAATTCGTGTATTTTTTAACCTCAGACGTTTCCAGCCAAGGTAAGAAGCTTCGTTGATACTTATACAACAACAACAAAAAATATACATATAAAACTTTCAATGAGATGTATGAAGTGCAGAAACATATCAGTACGTTGTAGAAATAAGCTTTAAATTAACCAGGATCGATGTTTGTTTACCTAACTTAATAAACTTTCGAACGCTCACAAAATTCGGATACCAGCCTAATGATTTCGCTACACAACAAATATTGTCGGACATATAACGTAAATAAGCATTTTTACTTGTCATGAAGCCTATCTGAATGATGATTTTTATAAGGAAAATATCATCAATTATCAAAGTGCTAAAAGAGCCAATGACAAAGAAACTACTTAATAAACCATTGATGTAAACAATTTGATTTACGGACGTTTCGGTAAATGACCAGTTCGGTAAATTGGATTTACATAGTAAACCCTGTGGACGTTTCGGTAAAAAGTAATTTTATGGTAACAATGGGATAAAATTACTAACTGATAAAATTATCAACTCATATTTGTAAAGAATGGCACATAATTAAAAACTAACAATTAGGACAGTCACTAATTAAATTACAGCGGTTTTCTTTAATCTCTTAGTTGTACTGAACACATTAGCTGGCCATTAGCTGTCTTTAAAACCCGCTCATTGAGTAATAATAGACGCGTGCCCGAAAATATCAGAGTACTGACTGTGTTAAGTCAATAAATAAAACGCACATATATATCTCTACCTGCATATCGTAGTGATGTCGTGAAACCAAAGTATAACTGACTAATCTGGGTCCAAACTGTATTCTTAATCTTAAGTATAAGTTAAAAAATGATGTAACATTTTAATTCCTATCAGAACCTTTTTGCTACTAATCGCGATCAATCAGACTGGATCCTGATAAGACGATGAAAGTAAGACAAAATATTTTTAATTCCTTTGCCAAAACCGATCAGAGCCTATTCAACATGACAGTTGCTTATAAATTTTACCAGACCACAGTAAATAGTTTATACACTAACCAATGGGATGAGGAGTCAAAAAGAAAACAAACTAGGTAATTATTATGTGTTTTTCATATGTGTGGCAACTTTATCCATTATTTACCATATAATTACTATATAATTGCCTTTTTACCGAAACGTCCAAAGGGTTTACTATATAAATCCAATTTACCGAACTGGTCATTTACCGAAACGTCTGGCACCCAACAATTTTATAAGGGCAGCACGAAATACCCAAATACACCCAAAATATACCCAAATACACCCAAATACACTTAAATTGTATCATTTTATCAACATATTTTTATAAATCAAGCAAAATTATACACTTAACTCCAAATATTTGCCGAGAAAATATAAGTTTTAATGGTTATTTTTAAGTTAAAGGATTTACCGACAAAGGTATCAAAACACTTCGGACAATGGCCATTTCGGACCGGACATTATGGACCAGATTTGGGGACAGATTTTATTTGGTGATTCTATGATGTAATACATATTTAATTAATATAATATGTATCTAAAACATTTGTTGCAGATGAATTGCCAATTTTTTGGTCTTGAAAGGTACAGTACATGCCAGGAGGAACTCTCGTTTTCCTCGAGGTCATCGCGGACTACCCATTCCGTAAAACGCGACCAAATCAGCCGCATTTCGAGGATCCCGGCCGCAGACATGGTCACCAAATTTCGCGGCGGACGTCCGCTAAATGGTTCCACAAACATTTTCACAGGTACAATTATTGATATCGAGGCTCTCACAGTTCCCAATTACATGCATTTTGGCGTATTTAATGCTTTAAAAATATCAAATAAATGTATAAAACTCTCATTCTGATGCATTTGTTTATGAATGCTCCTATTTGTTAACGCAAAGAATGATAATTCAAAGCAATTGCTTCTTAAAACAGCTGACCGTATTTTTAGAAAATAAACTGACTGGTTTCCGATTGCGACGTGTTAAAACTGTTTTCCTGTTTAAAGAAAACAAACAAAATTTAAACCCTACTGTGACATCTGTATTGTCTAGGCGCTTGGCAAAAATTATTGATAGATTTTGCTATGTAATAACAAGCGTTCCCAAAATTTCAACAATGGAAGAACACAATAAACCTACACAGCAAATGTATTTGAAGTTTGGTTTTAATTTTACCAAATGTCACATAACTGGTTGACGTAAAATGTTTCATAATGGTCGTTTCATTAAATGTTCAGCTTACCCAGGTGAGTTATGACCCTGATTAATTTCGCGTTGGTCGTCAAATATCGCCGAAATATTTCATGATGTTGAGACATCGAGGACGTCCATCTTTTTCCGTGTCTGCGCATACAAGCGGAAAATGTGAGTTCCTTGTGGCGTGTACTGTAGCTATAATTCCATAGTCAATGTCGGCGAAGATAGTACTGTTTCGGATTCAAAGTAGGTGGATAATTGCATGGAAAACATGTGCTTCCAATCCATGTATGATGAAATATGTTCACCTTCGAGTTAAATATTAAATAAAACAAAAAAAGCTAGGCTGCAATACCTGGTGGATGGTCCAGAATGTAGCAAGATATGTGGTCCGTAATGTCCATCACAAGGTCTGTAATTTTTCCAAATGTTTTAGATGGTAAGTATTCCCATGTGTTTAGTGCTTTGTTTTCGTCTTCAAACATTTTTATATTTAATATCTTCGGTGGATAAATCATTAATATTCAGTTATAATCCGGACCAGATTATGGGACATTACTGACCAGAAGAAAATATGAATGATCCACATTAAATCGATTTCTAGTTCTCTTTAACATACATTTAGACATAGCATTTAAGACAATGGCAATGATTTCTGAGGCTTATAGTTAAAATATATGAAGTAGACAGTAAATTATGAAGGTAATAAATGTTTTCTCTATTTCATAGTCTTCCAGTATTCTTTGGTATTTTCGGTGGTATAATCATAAAAAATTCAGCTAGAATATTTCCTATAAAACCTATATTATACAATAACAATAAAGTTTTATTCATTTTAATACATGAACAAATGTATTTTTGAGCATGGTCCGAAGTGTCCCCAAATCTGGTTTGAATGTCCGGTCCGAAATGGCCATGGTCCGAAGTGTCCGTAGTTCCAGACAAATCTGTAACATGATTTTATATAGTAAAATAACAGAGAAATCAGTCACAATAGAAATATTGGATGTACCCAGAAAGGGGGTAAAGTAGGTGTGAAAAGGCATACAGGGGTACACTGCTCATCATAGAAAGGTGCTAACAACACGTGTTGGTTGTTAAAGAAGTTATTACCTGGTAGTTTGTCTTAGCAAGTATGATTTGTGTTTGTCATGCAATTATCATTATTTAAATTATTAAGATTGATTCTATAATATTATAATCATAGTTATTTTTTGGGATGAAAAGAAAAAACATTGTGACAGCGCTGTTAGGTTTAAGAGAAATTTGTTTTTCCAACGACCTAGACTTTGAGGTAACTAGAATATGAAGTATTTTTTGTATTATAATAAAATACAAATAAACAGCTTATACGAAATCTCATTTTATGTTTGTTTGCAGAAATTTGTCATTCATTGATATGTTATGTAAATAATAAATATTTATATAATGTCTAATACATTTAACATCTTAAAAAACACCAATTTAAGTAATATCTGTCATCAAAGGTGGTATTCACACCTACCCTATCACTATCTCAGCTATATACAATTACCAACAATATTTCTATTGTTCTATTCTATTGATTTCTCTGATTTTTTGCTATATATTAAAATGATGTTACAGATTTGTCGTGTTACCGATTTGTTCAGAAACGATAGCAAGTCACAGTTTTCCAGAGTGCTAATTAAGCAGTGTAACTTTTGACAAGAAGCTATTGAGGGTTCGATAGGAGCCATCCAGTGTTGCGATAAGTGTGGCCCCCACTCACAACTAATGAATCATGCAGTGAAGTGGTTCGGACAGTTTTATCTTTTTGGAGGGAAATCATGATGGCTTAGAGGTTCCCAAAGACGTGTGTATCAAGGTTTGGATTTGATAGTCAGACTTAATTTCTTTATGGATTCTAAACATTTATTTGTAATGCAGAGATGCAGAAATACTGCATGTACATGTGAATCCATGACACCTATCAGAAGAAGGGTGAGATTGCCTTGACAAGAACTCACTGGGTACATTTGAAACTAGTAGACGCAATAAAGTCTTTATAAACTGTGCCCTGGTGTTGATGTGTATTACTCTAAAACATTACTTTTTATTGATAGTTTCTCAATTTTGGCAAAACCGTTTTCTGCTTGTGTTAAAGGTTTTGAAGCATAGGCTATAAATGGATGCCCTTCTTGCATTTGCATGACACAGTTCCATTTTGACTGGAATTAACTTCCAGCATGATTGGATTACTTAAGTCAAAGTAAAAAAGTGTTGACATACTTGTTATTACTAATGTATGTCCCTGACCTGGTTAAAAGCATTTGTATTGATTGTTCTTCCCCAGAGAAACTCAGCATTCATCAAAACAAGGCACCTCAGCAGACTTGTAATGTCTGCAAAGTTTTGTGCAAATTTGACCATTTCAAATAAAATTTCAAACTTATAATAGGAATTCATGATGCTAAATTTCATGATAGCCTTGATTTTATTGGGATCAGTCTTTAGGCCCATCAAACTTATCATGTGACCAAAAATGGAATGTCTGTGAATTTCTCTGCATTAGATGACACTTCCTTGGATTATGCGCACAGATTGTTTGTCAGTTCCTGCCTGTGCTCATTCTTAGTTAAACCTAAATAAGTAGGTTGCTGACGATGCATGTAACTTGAGGTAAGCCTTCTTAATTATCAAAGAATATCTGTTTCAGAAATACTCATGTACTACATCTTTACTCCTGTAAATTAAAACAAGGGAGAAAAATACACCTGCATTGGACTCAAACCCACCACCCCAGGGACACTAGTTTCTGAGCGACATTGTAGCCAAGCACCCACCTCAAGATTTTGTGAGATTTGCATATACATGTAGTACCCAGACAGTGGTATTTTAGGTGTTTGGTACAGCCCAGCTTGTTTCACTAAAAGTGTTAACTATAGGCCTTAACATAATTATGGGCTTATTCATGTATTCTTTCTTTTTTCTCTGAACTGCAGAATAATGAGAGATGGATAAGGATATTTCATAGCAGTATGAGATTCCAATAGGAAGTTGGTGATGGAAATCTACAGGTGTCGAAAGTGTCGGCAAAATCTTGAAGTACATAATGCAGTTATCAAAGAAGTTGAAGGTATAATATTTCTTATTCTGTTTATTAATCATAGCCGTGTAGCAAGGAGGGAATTATAGGAATGGCCTCCGTCTGTCCGTCTGTCCATAACATTTTCATGTCCGCTACATAACTTTTAAACTTATGGAAAGTTTTTAAAATAAATTGGCACAAATGATCACCATAATAAGACAATGTGCAGAGCCAATCAATCAAGTCGCCCCCAGGTCAAGGTTACACTTAAAAGTCATATATAAAAAGTCCACATTTCATGTCCACTCTGTTACTTTTAAACTGCTTGAAAGTTTTTTAGCTCACCTGAGCACGAAGTACTCAAGGGTGAGCTATTGGGATCTTTGATTGTTGTGCGTCATCAACAATTTGACTTGAATGACTTCTCCCATACTGTTAAGCCAACTTTGATGAAACATACCTGGGATATTCCTTGCATGAAATTCTACCAAAGTTGTTCAAAGTATTGAATTCCATCAAGAACTCTAGTTGCTATGGCAACAGAAAGAAAAACTTTGAAAATCTTCTTGTCTGAAACGACAAGGCCCTGAGCCGTAAGATTTGATATGTAGCATTGTCTAGTGGACCTCTACCAAGTTTGTTCAAATTATGCCCCTGGGTCAAATTTGGCCCTGTCCTGGGGGTCAATTAATTTTACATAGGCTTATATACAATCTGACTGAAGTTCAAGATCTCCTTATGGTTAGATCTGAAGACAATGCATTCATTTCTGTCTTCTCGATAACCTGAAATTCCCACTATTTTCTTTATATCTCAGCCAATGACAGTTCAGCTTATGACGCGTCTCAATATCTTACATGTACACAATGCGTGTTTAAACAGCTGTAAACTTCTCTAGCATAACAATGTTTATTCTCGGAGATTGAATGTGCTTAGATATTTTGAAAAAATGATATTAATCACAAACATAAATCTCAGTATTTTGAAAGATTTTGACAAACTAATTTAACTGAGGTCATTGACAGTTTATACATGGCAGATAATTGTTTGGGATCCCAGCTATATAAATAGATTTTCACAAGTTGAACATTTCTTCCATGAGGGTGGAAGTGTTGTTCTGATTGACTGATGGATAGGTCACGAGAAGGGGACCTTCTATTGGTCGTCCTCAGATCCTAATAGCATAGCGATGTTTAGGATATGATTTTAATCAGATTGGCTTATATAGGGAAAATTTTGAAAATCTTGTTGTCTGAAACCACAAGGCCCTGAGCCTTAAGATTTGGGATGTAGCATTGTTTAGTGGACCTCTCATCAAGTTTGTTCAAATTATACCCCTGGGGTCAAATTTGGCTCTGCCCTGGGGGTTAATTGATTTTACATAGGCTTATATAGGGAAAATTTTGAAAATCTTCTTGTCTGAAGCCACAAGGCCCTAAGCCATAAGATTTGGTAAGTAGCTTTGTCTAGTGGACCTCTACCAGTTTTGCTCAAATTATATCCCCAGGGTCAAAATTTGCCCCACCCCAGGGTCAGTAAGCTTATATAGGGAAAACTTTAAAAATCTTCTTGTCTAAAACCACAAGGCACTGAGCCTTAAAATTTGGTATGTAGTATTGTCTAGTGGATCTCTACCAAGTTTGTTCAGATTATATATCTGGGGTCAGATTTGGCCCCAGCCCAGGTGTCAATTGGTTTTACATGGGCAAAACTGTAAAAAAAAATTCTTGTCTGATACCACAAAGCCTAGAATTGAGATATTTTTAATGGAGCATCAGCTTAAGGTCTTCCACCAAGTTTGTTCAAATTATGTCCCTTGAGTGAAAATTGGCTCTACCCTGGGGGTCACTTGAAGTTGAATTCATATAGATTTATATAGGGAGCATCTTAAAAAAGCTTCTGATGTTTGCTCAACAGCAGACCCAAAGGTAAAGTATTCAGGTGAGCGATCTAGGGCCCTCTTGTTTAATAACTTGGCACAAATGATCACCATTATGAGCTCAACAACCAGGTTGGCGAGGTCGCATATATAAAAATGTCCATATTTCATGTGCACTCTGTTACTATTAAACTGCTTGACTGCTTGAAAGTTTTTTAAATAATTTGGCACAAATGAACATCATTATGAGACCATGTGCAGAGCGCAACAACCAGGTTGTTACCCCCAACAACCCAAGGTCAAAGTCACACCTTAAGGTCATAGAAAAGTTCACATTTTGTGGCCGCTCCATAGCTTTTAAACTGCTTGAAAGTTTTTATAATAACCTGGCACAAATGATTGAGACAATGTGCACAGAGCAACAACCAGGTCGCTTCACCAAGGTTAAGGTCACACATAGAGGTAAAATATAAAAAAGTCTGCATTTTGTTTCTTCTCCCTAACTTATTGACTGTTGTAATTTTCAATATTCTCAATATCTCATCAGTTGAATAACTCGCAGTTTTATCTTCATGATTCCATCATTTACAAATGTGAGGTCCAAATGTAGCAGCCCATTTTCTTTAGAAATCATTATCCTATGTCATATTTGGACGTGTAACCTTCTCTCTTCACACTTGTTATCCTTTCTGATGTTCTACTGCAGCAGGGGATGTAGCTGTCCTTCTGACTGCCTTGTTAAGCATTATTGCATGGTCTGTCAGATTGGAAGAATCCTATCTAAGTATGCTACCTGTAATCAGGGTCTTTCAAATAGGATTCTTCCAATCTGAAAACTAGATATAGTTTTCAGTAAACTGCTTGAAAGCAAAAAAGGAATATGTAATGTACATGTAAAATTTGTTAATTTAAGAATGTTTTATATCATAGATGACACAATAATCTTTCTAATATAACACCAGTGTAATAACACTTTGATGTCAATGTCATTAATAGTGAGCTTATAACGTTTGCATGTTTATGAACAGAATGAACAGTTTCTGTGCCTTTTCTATCACCTTTCTTTCACTTACAAAACTTCTGTGGAATAAATAGAACATTACATGCATATTTCATGGTCATGTAATGCAGGATTTATTACACTCATTTATATTATATAATATTAGAAAAGGTTAAGAACTCAGCAGAGCCTTTTTAGCTCACCTGTCACGTAGTGACAGTGTGAGCTTTTGTGATCGCCTGTCATCTGTCCATCCATCGTCGGTCCGTCTACAATTAGTTTGTTAACACTCTAGTGGTCACATTTTTGCCTCAATTTTCATGAAACTTAGTCAGCTTGTTTCTCCCAATAATTACTCAGACTAGTTTGAACATAGGTTATCTTGGATGAAAAACTAGGTCACAAGGCCCAAAAAAAGAAAAATCTTGTTAACACTCTAGAAGCTACATTTTCAGTCCAAATATCCTGGAAATTTGTCAGAAAGGTTGCTTCGACGATTTCTAGCTCAAGGACAAATATGGGTCATCTGGGGTCAAAAACTAGGTCACTAAGCCCAAATATGGAAATACCTTGTTAACAATCTAGAGTTTACATTTTCATTCCAAATTACCTGCAAATTTGTCAGAAAGGTTGTTTCATTGATTTCTAGCTCAAGTTCGAATGTATGTCATCTAGCATCCAAAATAGGTCATAACGCCCAAATATGGAAAAACCTTCTTAACACTCTAGTGGCTAGTTTCTTAGTCCAAATATCCTGGAAATTTGTCAAAAAGGTTGTTTTGATGATTTCTTGCTTAAGTTTGAATATGGGTCATCTGGGGTCAAAAGCAAGGTCACAGCGCTCAAATATGGAAAAACCTTGTTAACACTCTAGAGGCTACTTTTTCAGTCAGAACATCCTGGAAATTTTTCAGAAAAAAATGCTACGATGATTTCTTGCTCAGGTTTGAATATGGGTCATCTGGGATCAAGATCTAGGTCACAGAGCCCAAATATCAGAAAAACTTGTAAACACTCTAGAGGCTAAATTTTCTGTCTAAATATCCTGGAAATTTGCCAGAAAGGTTGCTTTGATGATATCTAGCTCAGACTGGAATATTGATCATCTTGGTTCAAAAAGTAGGTCACAGAGCCCAAATATGGAAAAACCTTCTTAACACTCTTGAGGTAACAATTTCAGTCCAAATATATTGGACATTTGTCAGAAAAGTTGTTTCGATAATTTTTAACTCAAGTTCAAATATGGGTCATATAGGTTCAAAAACTAGGTCACATAGCCCAATTATAGAAAAACGTTGTTAACACTCTAGAGGTAACATTCCAAATAACCTGTAAAATGTCAGAAAGGTTGTTTCTATAATTTCTAGGTCAAGTTTGAATTTGGGTCATCTGGGGTCAATTAACCAGGTCCATAACAATTTTGTTAAAAGCAGTCATACTCAGGTGAGCAATACAGGTCCATCATGGCCCTCTCGTTTTTCTATTGTTTACAAAAAACTTGTGCAATAAATCATGTATTACATGACCACTCATTTGATATACTCTATTTATTTACAGCGTGTACAGACCAGAATGCTTGGCAGTCTAGTGTGCTGTATCTGGATATAGACTTGTGTCCTTCATGGATCCTAGAGTCTATAAAACAGGTATATAGTTAATCCACAGTCTTTAGCAATTTTTACACTTCCAAAGGGAGGCATATAGTTTTTGAACTGTCAATCCGTCAGTCAGTCCGTCCAAAAACATTGGCAATAACTTTCTTATATATATAAGTTGATTTTCTTTATACTTGGACACTACCCTCCTTTGGACAAGGCCTTCCCACTTACCTATATTTATTTGACCTTGACCCCTGAATGACCTTCACCTTGAAGATCCAATTGTCCAGAAACTTTCACATTGCCCATAACTTCCTAATTAATAAGGGGATTTACTTCATACTTGGACACAACCCCCTTTGGATAAGACCTTCCCACTGCTATATTTATTTGACCTTGACCCCTGAATGACTGATTCTCAGTTCAAAGGTCAAAGTTTAAAAGTAGTTTAAAATTACTTGTTTAACATCAATAACCATTTGTGAAGCAAGTTCTTGCAGTTTATAAACATCTCTCTTGATGACTGCTTCCTGGGCTCATACTAGTCCTTGCACCAAAAGTATGGAATGCAGAAAGACATAAAAGATTCACATGATGGGATTTAAAGCAGCCACCTCTGGATTTAGAGTCTGACCTCTAACCCTTTGACTGCTCCTTCAGTACTAGTGAAATTTAAGCTGACATCTTTAAATCCTTACTACTTGTGACGTTAAGTTCAGTTCTGCTTTTTAAACAGAAGATATTTTTCAAGGAGAAGAGAAGTCTAAGGGAACTCTATTTGATCCTTAGTCTTATATGAATATCAATTCCTACTCAATCAGGAGAGGTAAATTATAATTTTGCTTAAATTTCTCCAGAGTCAGTTTTAAAGCATTGTTATAGACAGGTATTAATGCATTGTCTGAGACCCCCGGTACATATTCCGCGAAACTACATTATGTATGTAGTTTCGCGGAATATGTACAGGGGGTCTCCAATGATGGTATTAATGTAGTCCTGTATATTATCCTGCACTTCACACTACTCATTTTTAGGCATATCCTTTTGTCCGGTCTTGCACCCTGTTGCATTTCAAGTAGACAAAAATATGTCATAGTTATCAGGCAAAAGTTTAATGTCCTGCAATCGTCAATATTACAGATAACAGTAATTGAATTGTAACTTCATGGAAATGTAATCTGTCAAAATGATTTTCTTTGTTCCTTAAAGAAGTAGCATGTCATTTACATGTACTGTTGGCCTGAAAGACTATATCACAGGAAGAATTTTAATCCCTGATGATAATTGGTTCCCAGTATACATTATTTTGAATAAGCTTGATTTAGTAAAGTCAAGTTAAGTTAAAAGATACTTTTATGTGAGGTTTATGGTATTGTTTACAATGTATATTGAGTGAAGTATGCTCAATTTGTTTCAGGCCAGCTGGATCAAAGGGAAGTTACTCTGTCAGAAATGCAAGGGAAGATTGGGGTCATTTGACTTTGTTGGTCAGAAATACTGCAGCTGTAAACAGCACACAGTACCTGCTGTACATCTTCTCAAGAACAGAATTGATGTTGTTCAGAAAAGGTAAATGTGGGACAGGTTAATTTAAACATACTTATTTCATATCATTTGGGAAAAGGTGATGTTTTTTTCAACTTTTGTTATTCCTGCCTTGTGACAGCTAACTTCAGGTTCACAAAATAGTACTTTTGTCAAAAGAATAGAATGAAGTGCTTCAGTCTGGAGAATCTCACAACTGCTGGAATTAAAACTAACAGCCTTAGGATTGGGAGTCCAGCACCAACTCAACCACTTCTTCTCCATTTGAATACTTTTAACTTGAAATCCACATACAGTTCTTTCTGTCTTGAATTACTTTTTTATATATTAATTCTTTGTATGAACAAACGATATACAACGTTACAAGTGAATAAGGATATTACTATGATACTCTGTTGTATCATGTCCAAGAAATCATAATGCATTAATTGTCATGAGATTATGCTATTATTATATATACCACCATGCCTATCTCTGAGTGAGCCGTTACTTATTTAGATTATGTAGGTCTTGATATTTTAGCCTGCCAGTGGACAAGGTTCTGTGTCAGAATAGGTTCTAACAGCCATTGTTTTATTCACTCTGGGTAAACTACTAAAAAAGAAAAGTGTCACAACTTTTTTCATCAGATTTAATTTTTTTTAAAGGGGATATTTTCCAAAAGCACCTTTATTCTATTCATATTTGAATTTGTAATATCTATTGATTTTGTTTGTTTTTATTTACAGACATTTATGTTGTATTGTTCTTTGTGTCCTCTGCTTTGTTATTGAAAGTGGACATTTTTACCATATAGTTCTTTTGCATTTAGTTCATACAGCTATACCCTTTAACTATAAAGCCTATATTATCAGAGGAGTAATTCACTGTATTATATATGGTCCAAGATGCCAAAATAAACACTTCCAGTGGCCATAACATACTATCTTATTATAAAACATGTGAAGTTGACTAAACTCGCAATATCAGTTATTGAGGTATTACTCAAAAGATTGAAAATATTCTTTATTCTTTCAGGCACCAAACATCATCTGTTTCTCCAACAGTTCACAACAGCAGCACCAACAACAAACCTTTATTTTCTGTAACTGGACATACAGACACCTTTTCTACCTCAGCTCCTGAATTTAGTCAAGCCCCTACAGAGGTTGATAATCTCTTGACTTCTGCAGAGTCTGAGAAACAAGATATTACAATTAATCACACAATCAGGCTTGGTATAACTAATAGACAAATTCCAGAAAACTGTTGTGGACATGTTGATGGATTCAGCACTTCTGTTGAAAATGATTCTGAAAATTTGTTCAACAATTCTAATTCATCCCAAGTAGATCTATCGAGTTATAACAAGTTTGAAGTATTGCCAATAGAAGAGATCATCCCAGACAGTACAGGGGAGAGAACTGTTATAGAAACTGATAAAACGGAAGAGGTAAAATAATTTTTATTTTCAGTAACCTTACTTCTCTGTTTTATTAAAGAATTTCACTTTGGTATTGTTAAAGTATTGCAATATTATTTTCTGCAGTGGAAAAATGAGAGGCTCTTGTTTGGATGTCAGGGATCCATGGTACGTCACACTCTAAGGTTTTTATAACTTGACTAGCTTATTATCATTACAAATTGTAACTCTTTTCTGTCTTTAAAGTTTTCTTATTTAAAGCTATTCTCATGGATATTCTTATACAACTACCACCAGTAGTTATACATTTATTATACATATAAATACATAAAAAAAACATGTTGAATATAAGGTATAATTATGAAAGGACGATAACTCTTGGCTGAAGCTGTTCAAAAATATGCCTCATTTTTACTAATTTGGGTGATGACTTTTTTAAGGAGTTCATTGTTCTAGCTAAGTACCTATTTAATGTAAATTGTCTTTTTTTATTGTTCTTAGAAAAAATTTAGGTTTAAGGTTGACTACCACTGTTGGAGTTTTTTTACAGTTTAGAAAAAATATATATATTAATATTATATCATTATATATCCTACTAGATAGGGACCTGCGCAAGCACGGGCTAAAGAATCTACCTATTTTCATTAGAAAGGCATACCTGTAGCGAGAGAAGGACAAGATCTTATTTATCTGTAAACTGACTAATCTACTACCTTTTATAATGTTTTCGATACCGGAATGTTCAAAAAGGCGTGAAAATCACAATAAAGAACCGCTGCAACGTGTTCAAATGCTTTTCCACGGAATAGTTTACTAATAATCCAGTTGTATTATACTTAAACAACATGCTAGACCATGTTTATAACTGTACTAAAGTATCACAGACGTATAAAACATGTTGATACTGTACTTTTTAGTATTTAACATTTTCGTGATTCACAGCCACTTGGTGACTTTTCAAAAATTGTGTGCCACCCTCTTTAAAGACATATTTCACAAGGCAGTCTGAAGGACAGCAATATGCCTCAGTGCATTAGCAAATGTCGGAAAGGTTTTTGATGGTGAAAAGGAAATGTGATGTGAAAAATTTGTTTGTGTGTAAATATTCCACACTGGGCTCACCATTAATTAAAGTGATAGTACAATCCATGACAGGAAAAGGTCTGTGTTTGGGAGAGTGAATTCGCCAGATTGGCACAACCAAAGTTTCATGAAATTGCTTCCATGTGTTTAAAAGTTATGGAGCTGACACAAAATTCATGGCCTAAACCTTTGAACACCACTGAAACATAGGTTCTTCCCCCCCCCCCCCCCCCCCCCCCCCCCCCCCCCCCCCCCCCCCCCCCTTCCCTCCCAACTTAAGATTGTATCATGTCCTAAATCATGATTAGGTTCATTTTCAAAAAAATAAGGGGAAATAACACTTATATTTATTTTACAGTGATTTGACATAAGAACCATCACTTGTTTGGCTTGCTGCTCAATGTCGCTCAGACCTTTGACCTCCACTTGTGACCATGACCTTGAGCTGGCTAGGTTTTGCACATTGTCTCGATGGGATGAACATTTGATAAATTTGGCAAAGTTTCATGAAATTCCTTCAAGGGGTTTAGAAGTTAAGGAGCGGACACGAAAAGCAGATGCACACACACATATGGACAGACGGACACACTTAGACCATTCCTATATCCCCCTACGGCTATGCAGCAAGGGATAATAAAGATCAAGTTATTCATGTGCAGTTGATGCATTCCTACAATCCATTAGCATGTAAACTACCTTCTTGAAGTTAGTTTGAGTGTAATACAAAGTTAAGAATATGTTCTGTAATTTGACTTTTCCCCACAACTGCCCTGAGGATACATGGCCTGCAACATTTTAAAAGAAAATAGCTGCTCTTTTTAGCACATTAATTTTTCCCAGGAGTTTAATTGGAGTGACTTGAGGAGAGGCGACAAAACATTAACGGAGTGGTCAGTTGAAAGGATTTTATATGGAGCCAACATCAAAGATCCATTCCCTTTGTTCTCCCACTGAATCTGCCAATTATACTGGTTTTCATACATGACGGGTGGATATCGTCGCAGGGGCTGATTTGAATTCACGAAAAATCTTCAAAACTATCAATTTCAGCTTCGTTACATCACAGAGTGCAAGCCTGTAATCATTAGATTAAAATTAGCAAAATCTATTTATAGTAAATTTAACAAAATCTATTTGTAGCATTTCTATTGTTTTCCTTAGGTGTTTTCCAGTACTTTTTTGGCTATTTTCTCTGTTTTCCTACAAATAAGTGCTTATTTAAAAAAAAAAAGAAATATCAACTCTAGATGCCCATATATGAGTGCTCCGGCGACATAGAACAGAATAGCTTGAGATCGCGCTGTTTCTCGGTGAACCTATTCTTTTAATAGTATATAGATATATATGTAGGATGTGAAAAAGAAAAAGAAGAAAGGTAGCATTGACAGTTGTATGCATGGCTTGTCTAATAGGGTACAGTGTTTTAATTTCAGGAGTTTGAGTTCGACATTCCAGCAGAGATCACATGTGCTGTATGTTTAGAGATGTACTATCGTCCTCACAGCTGTGATCCATGTGGTCACATGTTCTGTGAACATTGCTTGCGTCAACTCTGCAGACAGACACCTTCCTTGACTCCTTGTCCACTCTGCAGGAATGTTATTCGCAAGTGTGTTCTTCAAAATGGTAATTAAAACTGCTATTAAACTTGAATCTAATAATATAGACTTTTGCCAACTGGTTTCTTACAAGAATTGTTAAAGCCCTTTGACATGGATATCCATTGAGATTTGTCTTTCAGAGCGAGACATGGGAATATTTTAGGTAGTAAATCAGAAGTGAAGGCCATATGAATATTGATTAACTCAAGTCTCTAATTGCTTCTTACTAAGACCTATAGTTAATGTGTTGGCTCTTAGTGTTAGGTCTACTCCAAAGACATTAGTAAGTGTTCTAAAAGAAATGAAGTAAGATTTTGACCATGCATTGTTAGATATCACTTGAAATTGCCGAGGATATTGGAGAAGGATTGAGTTAAAAAAATAAAAAAATATTTGTTGTACATTGTTTTTACAGACCTGACTGAATGTATCAACACTCAGTATGAAACGCTGTATAAAAAAAGACGTCATGAAATACGTAACAGAAGAAAAGAAACCTATCCATTACCTGGCTGTACACATTTTCAGTACGAGCGTCATATACTCAGTAGGAACAGACAAAATCGGGCCAGCCCTTGGACACACAGAAATGAACAAAATTTGATCATCACTGGTTGTTTTCAGGAAATTCTCATCAGATTTGCGTGGTTGTTGTTATTTTTTATAATTCATAACATTTTGGTTTTCCTGGATACGTTATTCAGGTTGGAGCTGTATGTAGAAAACCCAGAAAAGTTCAATCACTTCTTGTTGACACTAACATGTAAGTTAGTCATTCTTGGTGGGATATATTGTGTGAAGAAGTGCTTTTACATAAACCTGGAGAGTCAGTTTATGGGACAGGCTGTGTTATTTGTGTTTATATTTTCAGTGTTATGGGACAGTAGTTCATGGATTCAGTGTGCACTTAATATGTTAGTTCTTGGGTCTTTGTTCCTCTGAGAAAGAAAAAAAAGCCCCAAACAAAATTTTAGATGTTTAGTCATATGAAGTTGGTCATGTTGATATTACTTGTACGTTTGTTGTTTATGCTTGAGTGCTTGTAAGAAACATAAAAAAAACTCTTTGAGATTAGATATATGATATTTTATTAGAATGTTTACAAACATTTATTTAAGACATTTTAAATTTTGAATGAAACAATACTCCCTCTGTTACCAGTTGTTGCTATCTCATGGTCTATGCATGTAAAAACAGTTACAAAAAATAACTTCAGGTTTTCATGAAAACAGAAGGCAATATTTCTTATTAGAATTTCAAGTGATTATTTACAGATCTCTTATATATATATAAAACTTATGAGACTTTTAAATCTTTTTTACTTTTTTGTTGGCACTAATGTACATTTTAACATTCACTGTTATTGGAAGACATTAATGTTCTAACTAGATCTACAATAAATAGAGGTCATTGTTTGAGATCCCAGCAGGGATGGCAGTCTCCAGTGTCTTTCCACATTACACATTTCTGGTGCAAGAACTGGTTTGAACCCAGGAAGCAGTCATCTAGAGAGATTGGTATTAAAAAAGTTGCAAGAGCTTGCTACCAGATCTATGGAAAATAAATAGATTGAAACTTATATAATTTTGGAAAATTAATAAATTATTATGTTGTTTAATATAAATATTTATTTTAGTTGTGTGAAACTACATTTTATCAAAGATCGTAGGGGTGTGATTCTTATGATGAGATAAGATTACTTTCTATGAAATGTATTTAGCATAGCAGTGTACTCTTTGTACTACATGGCTTTGCTTATAATGGTAAACAATTCCTAAGGTATGGTTATAGTGTAGAGGATGGGTTCATTCCCTTGGCAAAACTTAAAGGGTTTAAAATGATAAATCATGAAGAGAAATCAAGCATATACAGTCCTTGCTTAAAATATATGACTATTTCACGTATAAATATTTAAATTTTTGTGTTTGTAGTTTTGTTTTCATAATATATCAGTTGAGTTCATGCGAAGTAAAGAAATGCTGTTTTTTTCTCTCTAGAATGAAAGTCCACACAATTAACTACTACACTTGTATAAGATTATTTTGGAATGGATCGTTTAAGCTACATTGTACATCTTTTTTTTGGGTATGAAGTACAAAGTTATGTAAAATCATTATCTATACTATTTATGTCTCCCTTGTTAAGTACCTGCTTTGGAACGCCTTAACTAACTTACATTGACCACTTGTTTTGTGTAGTGTAAGATTCTCTTTTTATTATTTAGATAACTTATTATGTTGTGACCATTTTTTATCATGCTATGTACATGATGTAAATTCATTATTATTCTATGTGCAATCTTTTTTATGTTATGTAGACCATTTGTAATTCCATGTGCATTTATTAATATATCACAGAAACTCTTTCTTATATTATGTAGACCATTTATTATAGCATGAGCAATTATTATGTTATGTATACTCTGTTTTATCTTGTGTGTTTTTAACCCTGAGGTTAGATTTAACTCCCATGACTTTAGAAGAAAGTCACATGCATTGTTTACCAGCATGATGCATTTCAAATATTGACCCTGCATTTGTTTTTGAACTCTTAATGCATAACATGGACTTGCAAATGTAAAATTTTGTGAAAATATACATGAATGAAGATATTGATTATTTAAAGAAATGGAAAAGTTCTTTAGTCCCGTGAAATAAGAAGCAAACAGTGTAATAATGCACCATTCATTTGTAACCCTGCCCCCCCCCCCCCCCCCCCCATCGAAGAGTGTGGGGAAATTTAGCCATTTTTTCCTTCCATCTTTCCCCACACTGTTGGGTCATTGCCGTGTTTTTTTGTTTTTGTTTTTTTTTGGTTGGGGAGGGGGTTGTGCCAAAAAAGCAGGGTACAAAGCCTAAATTGCAGGGCGAGGGCATTTGATGGGGGATTTTTCCATCTGACTGCCCGTGCAGGGCGGGGCCTTTACCAGGGGTTTGATTATCCAAAAGACAAAGTCCCCACTATTTTCCAAGGATGGGGAGGCCAGAGTTACAGTTGACTGGTGTATAACAGGTGATTTGGTTTAATTTTTGGTTTAAGTTCATTGCCTTTCCACTTATATACGTAAATCAATGTTTCAACACAGAAAGGTATGTTTCTGACTTTGACCTTAAAGCATCACATAATATAACTGATAGCTGTCATAAAATAGATATGATAAAGAATGCACATAATATAACTGATAGCTGACAAGATGTAATATAGAATGCACATAATATAACTGATAGCTGTCATAAAATAGATATGATAAAGAATGCACATAATATAACTGATAGCTGTCATAAAATAGATATGATAAAGAATGCACATAATATAACTGATAGCTGACATGATGTAATAAAGAATGCACATAATATAACTGATAGCTGTCATAAAATAGATATGATAAAGAATGCACATAATATAACTGATAGCTGTCATAAAATAGATATGATAAAGAATGCACATAATATAACTGATAGCTGACATGATGTAATAAAGAATGCACATAATATATCTGATAGTTCACCTAATACAATGAAGAATGCGAAAAAATATAACTGGTAGCTGTCATGATATAATAAAGTATGCACGTAACATAACTGATAGCTCAGTTGACATATAATAATAAAGAATGCCATTGATATTACAGATAGCTGACATGATATAGATATAATAAAGAATGCACATAATATAACTGATAGCTGACATACTATTATAAAGACTGCAGATAATATAATTGATAGCTAACATGATATAATAAAGTATGCACATAATATATCTGATAGCTCAGCTGATATAATATATAAAATGAATGCCAATGATATAACAGATAGCTGACATAATAAAGATATAATAATGAATGCACATAATATAACTGATAGCTGACATGATATTATTAAGAATGCACATAATATAACTGTTAGCTGACCTGATAAAATAAAGAATGCACATAATATAACTGATGGCTGGCATGATATAAAAAAGAATGCACATAATATAACTGATAGCTGACATGATATAATTAAGAATGCACATAATATAACTGATAGCTCAGCTGACATGATATAATAAAGGCTGCATATAATACACCTGATAGCTCAGCTGACATGATATAATAAAAAATGCACATGATAAAACTGATAGCTCAGCTGACATGATATAATAAAAAATGCACATTATGTAACTGATAGCTGACACGATATAGCTATTATAAAGAATGCAAATAATATAACTGATAGCTGACATGATATAATAAAAAATGCCAATAATATAACTGATTGCTGACATAATATAATAAAGAATGCACGTAATATATTTGATAGCTGACATGATATAATAAAGAATGCACATAATATAACTGATAGCTCAGCTGACATGATATAATAAAGAATGCCAATGATATAACAGATAGCTGACATGGTATAGATATAATAAAGAATGCACGTAATTTAACTGATAGCTGACATGATATAATAAAGAATGCGAAAAAATTTAAGTGATAGCTGACATGATATAATAAAATATGCACAGTATATAACCGATAGCTGACATAGTATAATAAGATATGCACTTAATATAAATGATAGCTGACAAAATAAAATTCGAAAAAAGAATGCACAAAATATAACTTATACCTGACATAACATTTTAAAGATTGCACATAAATTAATTAAGACTGAACACACTTCAATAAGGAATGCATACCATATGATAAAGAGTGTAAATATAAATGATATAAAAAAATGCTCAAGATATATTAAAGTATAGTCAACAAAGTATATATTTATATATAAAGCATGCACATAATATTAATAAGAGTTAAACAACATAATAAGTTATCTACATAATACAAAATTAAATGTTACATTACAAAGAAAAAGTGGTCGACGTAAGACAGTTGAGGCGTTCCATAGTCAGCCGTATTGACATATTTTATGAGAAACCTCTGCTTATCACACTTCAGGTGTTGCACAGTGGTCCATTTGTAACACACAGAACTTGTAATCCAAGTATTGTGAATCCGATCTCCTGGGGCCAATCTTTTCAACAGTCATATGATTTTTCAAAGTTTGTCATATGATTTTGATTCTTTACTTATAGTACTAATATCCTTTTGGTTGAGGTGTAATACTAAGGTCCCATATATTGGTTCTGTAAAGTAAGCATGTAACAAAACCAGGAGCATCTCTGCCAGGGATACTTGTATCTTGCACTATCATTCACAAATAAAATAACTCGTCTCTTGAAAAGTTTTTTCCATATGGGTAGCTGTTACTAGACAATAAATATACTCGCATAGATCGGGCAATCACAGATTAATTTATTTCCTGTTTATGTTACACAGTCAGTAACAGTTTTGTAACGTTAAAGTCTGTTTTGTATGAGAGTTGATATTTGAATTGTTATTCACATGTTTTTTGTTAATCATGAATTAACTTATGTGCTATATATTATACATCAGATTTCTATCAAAAATGAAATTATTTTTGAGACAAATAAAAAATACTATAGTATAGTATGTTTTAAAATGACTTATAAAGCCTTAAAGATTGTGATAAAGCATTCTGTTAATTTTGTGTTAAAATAAAATATATATATTATATATATTTTGAATTTGATTTCTGTTGTCTTTATCTGTCTTGATAGCACTGTCACCAAAGCTGGTACTTTGTAAAATACATAACAGTGCCATTGAAGAAATGATATTGAATTGAATGAGATATTATCAACTTGATCTTGTCGGCAGAACTCTTGCAATTTCAAGATTAAATGCCAGGCTGAAGAAAGAATTCAAGAATTCCTGTCTGTATGACTTTTGACCTATAAATAATTTTTGTGGCTGTAAACGTACTGGATGGTTAATGATAAAAGTTTATACTTAACTGAACTTATTAATTTTGAGCCGAAATTCTACAGCTTTTCATTAAGATCGCTTTCTGTAGAAGACATGGGTTGTATGTACAAATGGCGCCAAATATCGGCAACTGCTAATTAAATCTCTGTGAGCGTTTGATATAAAAGAAATGTAGGATTATCCTCAAACATCATATCAGTTGGTACAGGGTAATTATGTGAACAGTTAACCTAACGGTCTTACCAGAATAACACATATTTGTTAGCTGTTTGGATTTTAAATAGTTTGGTAGCAGTTTTTGAACCTTCAACCCTCGACTATAAATTTTCCACTGAAGCGAATTTAAAAGTACCGCGCAGTTATATCTAAGTTTATCAAGTATCATATGAGTGTTACAATTGACAAGGCCAGTTGTTCTAGGAGATTTCTTATTACAGATTTTTCGTCTTTCGAATTCAGGTTAAACTTTAAAAAAATCTGCTTTTCTCTAGGAGGCGGCGGAGAGTATGGAAAGTTTTACCTAGAAACATGATGGTCGCAGTTATACAAATAAAATGTCTGCGGTCGTCGGAATTGCTTTTCCACTACTTTATCGTATTAGTACAGAAGCCCTTAGATTATCATTTTTTAGTTGACCCATTTATTTTTTTTCGTTATTACGAAATAAATTTTTGTATTTACTCATTTAAAAAAATCTAAATAACGAAATAATATTTCCTTTTAAGAAGCGAAAGCTTCTAAAGCTGCACACCAGATTTTGTAGTTGCAATCACATGACTGCCCCTAATCCATACATCCACGTCGAAAAATAGAACCACAGGTTGTATGAGTTTTCATTGCAGTTTTGACAAAAGTGCTTTGATATTGCAGAATTCTGTTGATTTTGAAAGCATGAGGTATAATTTCAATTTTTTGGCAAATCAAACTGTAAAACTAACTAGTTATTAATTTAGTATTCATCCGCACAAGTTCCATTCATAAAACTTACTATGCATTGTAACTATCGCAACTTCTCGGCCGTTTGCTAATCGGTGATGTATTCCGAATGCGTGTTAATGAGATTATGTAATCACGCTTTTGACTCTGTTAATACTTTTTTGTTTTGTTGCCAAATCAATCAGAATAATTCAAATATTTTTCTCTAACAAATGTGCTTAAAAATATTTTTAACATCCTTGCTTTTAGTTTACTGCTGATTAAATTACCAACGTCAATATATTTATCTGTTTTCCCGAATCTTGACCGAAAAGAAAACAACCCTTGCTATAAATATTATCCAACTGTCCATATTTATGACGATAATTCACGATTTAAAGAACGGAATATATCGTGTTTATACCATTCACAAAAAGTATTTGAGGCTTCCATTAAACATGCTATTTTTTTATTAAACACAGCATTTTCCCGAAGCACATTAGTCTGAACGAAAACAGTTAAATGGTACCTAAATTCGGATATCGAAATTCGGATAAATGATGAAACATCAAAAAATGGAATATTCGAATATAATCCAATATGGCAAACCAAATATTCGAATATTGATTTCAGAATTCGTTCCCATCCCTACATTTTTATAACCTTTTACTTGTATATAATGTATATAATAATGTATATTTTTTAATGCTTTTCTTGAAACACCTTCAGTTGATTACTGATAAGCACATATATCCAAATATCTTGGTCATAAAGAATGTAAGGATTAAAACATTTCAATGAAAACGTTTTGGTTTTCATCATGGTCATGTTTTGTCTTAAATTAATTTCAGGCCACATTTCTTATACAAAAGATTAATATCCAGTCTGAAACTATTAATACCTTAAAAAAAGTTTTTTAAACTATCTGATAGAAAAGGACCCTTTATGCAAGTTTACTTCATGTAAGGTAGGATGTATGTGTTACATTATAAACTTGTCACAAGAGGTTATTCTACATAGTCATTAAGTAGGTTTAGAACAAATTTGAGTAGATTGATATCCAAATTACATCTAGTAAAACAGCACTCAGTCTGAATATTTTGAACTTGGTCATGGAGTCAAGAAATTAGTTTCTGTTTTGTCAGTATATATAATTGCATTTGAGACTGCAGTATATATTTGCATCATTAGTTTTATACATTTCAGGTTATCTATCTACTGTTTTCACATCTTAATTATTTGTTCACATGAATTTGTTACTTTTTATGAACAGTTCACTTACATAAGAAAAATATATATATATTTGATTTCTGTGTTGCTCTTGATTTGGATATAAGCAATTGTAAAGTATTTCAGTTTAATAGAGATCACCATGGTATTATGATAGATCGCTAGGTCGTCTTCGTTGTTGTGCAAACACTTTGATGTAGCCCGATACTGAAACACTTAAAGGTATTATCACAAAACTTGGAATACTTGCTTATAATGAAAAGGTGCAGTTGTAAGACAATGGGCATTATTCTGGAATAAATTTTTGGAGTTAAGCCCTCTTAACTTAGAATGTTTGTCACAATTGGTTATTAAGTGGAATGATTTCAAATCTATCAAAGGTATCAACATGAAACCTATTATGACAGGGCACAGTTGTAAGACAAGGGGCATTACTCTGAAAGCTGTTTTTTGAGTTCTGCCCCACTACAACTTGAATTTTTTTGTTGAAATTGGTTACTGAAATAGAAAATTTTGAAAACTATCAAAGATACTGAAAACGAAAGGTTTTTTTCGTAATGGCGAAGTATTTTCTGGCAGTGCATTTTTTAATTGTTTGATTGTTATGTTTTATTTTATCTGTTTTTAACAGAAATATATACATGTATCCCAGAACTAAAGTCAAAATTTTAAATCTTAAAATCAACAACTGAGAATTCGTGCCAGTTTTTCTAGAAAGTCGAAATTAAAATGCTGTCTGTAACCCCTCCAATGTTAGTTAGAAGCACTGGAACCACTCATCCGAGCATAAGTGCGTTAGTATACATTACAGTGAAAACAAATCTTTATAAACAGAAAACGTTAGGACTGAAAAAGATGCTGAACAAGTTTAAGCACTACCTCAAGTCCCACAGATTAAAGACGATGAGATAAAAGTAGTAGAGGTAATCACTCAGGAAAAGAGGGCAGGGGGAGGCGAAAGCAGCCAGTGGCGATGCCTCTTGGTTCATCTCGACCACATGAGCCAAGAAAAAAAGAAAAGGAGGAGAAATATAGAGGAAGGTGACCGAGGCTCAAAACTCCAACTAGGTTGTATGGTACTTCTGAAAAGAAAAGTAAGGTGAACAATACATAAAGAGTTTAGTGAAAGTAAAGTCAGACTTATACCTTTTGCCGATGGCATGCGTTTAAAAAATTCGGTTAGCGTTTTGGTTAAGATTTTTTTGAGAGTGTAATGGTTCCTTAGAATAACTGAGCATATACGTAGTGGTGTGATTTATGAGAGTATGTTTTTATTGCATCTTCATTTTTTAAATCTGTGTGTGAACACAAAAAGTCAATCGGAGCGGAGCCTACACGATTCAGGTCGACAGTCATCCAGGACGAAAGGCAGTTTTCCATTTAAATAATCTACGTCCAGATGTGGTAAGGTGATATTTGCGTGTTTATTCCCCCTCTCTCTCTATGGTTATATTTGCGTATTTATTCTCTGTCTCTCTCTCTCTCTTCGTGTTTAAGAATAATATATTTGATATTGTTATCATAAAAATGCCCGACAAATAATAACTAGTTTCGTATATTGGTACAAAAAGAAGGAAAAGTGAACAAACCTTATACCTCTATTACACCGAAGTTGTTCTCATAACGTTCAATGTACCAAAACAGGCTCAAACTGTTTCCAGACAAAGTTGACGTAGTATCAACATTTTACGGTTGGTTTTGGAACTTCGAAGACAAGCTCAGATTAGTTGGGAATATTGCTTAAGAACGTTGAGCCTGCTCAACATTTCCTCACTGATGTATCAATCGGTCACTAGATTATGACTAAGATTTTAGTAAAAATTGCTAAGAACATTGCAGCTCTTAAAATGTTTAATGTTAGTTGTATGCAATTTAATGGGATGCATAGAAATAATACAATGAGTTGGTTGCAGATGAGGAACTAGTCTGTTGGGACCCAGTCTGAACGGGCTTCAATTGAGAAGAAGCTGGGGGAATCTGAGGGTAATGGTTGCTTTAACATGCCTCGTCCATCTGGCTTTAATCTTCCTTGGAGACATGATCACAGCTTGGAGTGGCAAACGGGAGTGAGAGTTAGAACTTGATTATCGTACTAGGGACGAGATTACGACGCGGAGAACGAGTTAATCCATCAGTGAACAAGATGTTTGAGCTACGATCTAGTATTTCGAGATGTAAAAAAGAGTGAAGTAGAATTGTTCAAGAAACAAGTTTAGGCTGAATACAGACGAGTTTGGATGGTTTAAAATATGTCCCTGTAAGATGAACAGTCCATTTTACCTGACCGTCGGACTATACAGAAGGATTGAACGTAGACAAGATGAACGTAGCAAGAACTGTTAATGAGCATACTAGGATCGCATTGTATACATTATCACGCCAAATTGACACGTTCTAGCCAGACCACAAGCTGTTTTCTTTTTTTTTCTCAGGATATGGTGCGACGTGTTGAGGACAAGTTAAATGTAACCGAAACTTTACTATGTCTTTACGCTTGCATCATTTATATTGCAGGCTCTTGTGTAGAAAACAACTAATACGGAAATAATACAACACTTTTGAAACAAACCTCTTAATATACTGCCGACGGCAACAAGAATGGCCCCGCCAACAGACATTTTGAATTTTAAACATATACCGACCGACGCCTATCAAAATGATAGTCATTTATTTTCTGAAATTTTATGTTTAAATATTTACTGATGATCGTGTTTAGTTGGTAAGAGTTTTACCTGTTTGACAATGACGTTATTTTTTTATCAAACGGGCAAGACATTTTTACTGACATCTTTGACAACTTGCACCGGTTTTGACAAATACTGCGGCTTGAGAGTGGACAACAAACAGATGGACTGATAATTAAACAATCTGGTAAGCGGTATTCAAATTAACATAATTGACTACCGACAATACTTTAGGATGCGAATAAGTTCTTTAGTCCATGTATGTCCGCGCGTGTATGTGTTATTGGTGTAAATAGGGGACCACACACATCAGCTGATGATTTTTTGCTCATTCTAAAAAAACTATTTTTCAGTGATACTGTTTTTAAAGACGACTATTTCGAAGATATCTTGAATAGTGATATTCTGTATGATAATAATATCAATGTTTTAGATGACAGTTTTTGCGAAGATGAAATAATTAAGGCTATTACTCGATTAAAACGCCAAAAGAGCCCGGGTGATGATTGCTAGCGGAAATTTTTATAGATAGTAAAGAACAGTTGGCACCAATTTTATGTAAATTGTTCAATTATATTTATAGCAGTGGTGTTTATCCACTGTCGTGGACTAAGGGTAGACACTGTACCAGAAAAGGGCAATGTAAGTGATGTTGATAATCACGGGAGGATTATGTTTACAAGTGTACATGTATTTTCAAAAATATTTTCACTGTTACTTTATACTAGGGCTAGAAAATATATTGAAACTATTGAACATTTGTCAAGCTTACAATTTGAATTTAGGAGAAGAACTGTTGATTGTATATTTGTTCTTCAAAGAATTAATAATAAACTCATTGAGTATGATAAACAGAAACTTTAATGTTCATATATTGATTTTAAAAGGCTATTGATATGGTTTACAGAAATGGAATATGGTTTCAGCTATTTTCTCAATACAACCTTTCTTCAAAATTTGTAAATATGCTTAGGGCAATGTATGAAAATGTTAAGGACTGTGTTAAAGCTAGTGGAACTATAACAGATTCATTTGATAGTAATGTTGGTGTTAGACAAGGCGAAACGCTATCACCTTTATTATTCATATTATTCATTAATGATATGGAAACACAGTTGAAATTTAACACAGATAGTTTTGTTAAATTTGAAGAATTCCAAATATTCATGTTGTTTTTCGTTGACGATACAGTTTTGTTTTCCAAATCTTTGCAGGGGCTCCAGTTACTGTTAGACAAATTTCACAATTTTTGTTGTAAATGGAATATCGCCGGTAATACTAAAAAGACTGTAGCTATGGTGTGTAAAAAAAGGTACTCGTATGGAAAAACTGAATGTTTATTATAATAATGAAAAAATTGAAATTGTTAAAAAAATTGCTACTTAGGTGTTATATTATCTTCTAATGGAGGGTTCAGCATTGCACAAAAAGCGCTTTCTGAACAAGTCATGCGCGCGATGTTTTCTTTAAATACGTTATTTGAAAATATAACTTTAAGTTTAAGAAACTTAAATTGCTTGACTCTATGATTGAACCTATTTTGACATACGGTTGTGAAGTATGGAATTCCATCCAGTTCCAGATATTGACAGAGTTTATTTAGAATTTCTAAAACAAGTACTGGTTGTTAGACCGCAAACAGCAAATGCTACTGTTTATGGTGAAGTTGGTAAAGTTCCCTTGAGTATTATTCCCAAGGAACGAATTTTAAATTATTGGTATAAAATAGTCAATACTAAGGATGAATTAATGTCCAAATGCTTTAACCATTGTTGTTTGTTTAATATTCATGATTCTTGGTTTACAAAAGTTAAGGAATTGCTGTCTAATCTTGGTTTTAGTTATCTATGGGGTTAATATGACAGTTACTAAAATACAGTTAGATAAAGTTATTGAACGATTAACATATGCAAGATTGGTATTTATTACTTAATACATCATCTAATCGTTGTACATACGGAAATATAAAGACCTCTTTTAATTTTGAAAAATACTTGGACATCGTCTGTATTGATAAGTATAGACATGCCCTTTGTAGACTGAGATGTTCGGCACATAAACTAGCAATTGAATGGGGTAGTTTTAAGAATATTATTAGAGATAATAGAAAATGGAACTTATGTAATATGAACATGATTATCATTTTGTTCTAGTATGTCCATTTTATATTGATTTAAGGAAAACATGTTTACCTAAATATTATTGCCGTTGGCCTTCTAAACGTTAATTTTGTACTTTGCTAAATGCAAGTAATGCAAGTTTATTTCGTAGATTAGCAAAATATATTTACTTAGCAACCGAATTACGCAAATCTGCTTTGTTTTGAACGAATATGTATTTAACGTTTAGGACTTATACCGGCTTAACTGTGTGTTTGATTAGTTACCAGTAAAACTAAATCTTCTTTAATAAAATTTAGGGCACTTGATATATATATTCATGTTTCTTACTCTTCTCACACTCATTAATTATTGTTAATTGTTAAATCTGTGTAACATTGTTGCCATGACCACTTGAATATATGTTTGTTTGATATGGCTATGAATATTTATATGTTTAGCCGAATAAAAATTTTGTTCTGTTCTGGTGTGTGTGTGTGCGTGCGTGTAAATTAAGAATTGAAAAGTTTAATTGTTGTGTTATTTGTAGCTTAGCAATACAACGTAAAACAATTCTTCATAGAAATGACGACAAAGTTTAGGGGTGGTAATAAAAAAGCACAAATGACGACTGGCATGCAACTATTTATGAAAGAGAAACATTGGAAGTAAAATGTGTGTTTCTGGTTCAGATCACAATTAAAAAACGATAATGACTGACAAAATTGTAGAGTCTAAGAAATCAAAACGATGGCGTGAGTAAACTTACCAATTCTTGATCATTTTATATGTCGTGCAAATATGAAAATCGCCCATGTGCTCATATATACATATTACGAGACTGGACGTGGCTACCGATTCTTGATTTAGATTTGCTCTACTACAGACAGTCGGCCGACAATGCGACAACTGTTGAACTCTTCTAAACCCCATCAGTACTTTCAGTGTTTTGATTATACATTCGTCCAATCTTACGTATGACTGCTTCGAAATAAATAAATTACTTTTATAAATCATATTTTGAACGGTGTTTCAATCAAATTTCTTATAATATGCCCAAAACACATGCTGCTTAACAGAGCTGTCCCGGACTTATTTTGATATTTCGTACCGTATCTTGAAGTTTGATAATGCTCGTTGAAACAATTAGTATGTGAGCTTTCTTAACCTTCTTCGGTGCTCAAAATGTTTGAGAGGAGGCACATAAAGCACTGTATTCATTGAACAGTGCCCCATGCGCTTTGATTGAAAATATGCATTTAACCCTCTTTAACCTTCTTTTTTGCACCTTCTTGATGTAACAAATTACACTAAACTACGTCATTTGGTATACTTTATCATCTATACAATGCAACAGTCTGTGTAGGAAGAATCTTATATGTTACAAGCTTTCCCAACCTTTATAATTCCATTCCCACCCTTCATTCAACCGCAATACAGGCGAACTCCTATATTGTTTCCATAATAACAACTTTTCGCGCATCGCCTTTGTCGGCTTTCTATTAAAAGTACGAAGCCAACTTACTTAAAAGTAAGTGAGAAGCCCCCGTTGTTCAACTAGTGTACACCTATTCCCGCCTCTCTGAGGAGCGTATAATTACTTTTATACATTCAACAAAAGCCTATATAAAGACCTGTCATCACTTTTTGAATGGAGATGAAAACTTTGTATCCTTTTCAACAGTTGCTTTTATTATTCGACCAACAACACTATCTTGTTCCCAACATGAAAGCAACCTTTGTTGAACTTGTACCTGGGTAGGTTCACATATTGTGTTTATTGTGTTTTCTGTTACAAGTTACATCCTAGATACGAAGCCGTGTTATGCAAGGTATATCTCAAAGAATTGTTTTTAGAATGAGAAACTTTTCTGTTTATTTTTCCGGATTTGTAATTTATTCAAAAATTTGGAGCATTTCATTTCCTTCGAATCCATATAAAACTGAATAATTTTGAACGAAGCATGCCCTGATGATAACATGTCTGTCAAAAATTAGAAGTACTGTAGGTAAACTGAAAATTAGTTGTATGGTTTTCGGTGTGATAACCATTTATAATAAATGAGCACTTTCTTAGGTTCTATGTGCCCTAAGAAAACATTTTTGAACATATATCCAACTTCACTTTACCATTGTTTTTATATTTTATACAGAATAAGCAAAAAAAGTACAAATGCAATATATTGTGCAATATATCACGGGTTAATTGCAGGATGTGTGCCTTTAGAATAAAGTATTTAAATGTTGAATTTTAAGTATGATTCTGTTGCTTATATCCGACTTGGACTGAATCGAAAATTACTGTATATGTTTGACACCATGGTATGATGTCCTCAAAGCAACGTAAGTTCTGAAATCTTGCGTTTTATCACATGTCACATGTTGTTATCATACCACTGTTATATAATAGATATATCTTACATAGATTTACCTGCAAGCTGTAATGTAGACCATCATTAGCAGAAGAAGAATATCATGAGTTATAGTGCAATGTCACAAGAAACCAAAGCAGGCTTGTTACAAAGGCATTTTATTCCAGGCAACGCCTATGTACGGCTACTATATAAGCAGACAATGTAATTGAACTTCCAAGCATTATTCTAGTACTTTGCAATTAAACGTTCTTTAGATGTTGCACTTTTCGAGTACACAACCATCTTCATTAAATGATATAATGGCTGTTGCCTAGAGTTCTCACTCACCTTTCATATTTAACACCTTGGTGTACTTACCTGTCAAGCCATTATTGAATTTCAGTCATTCACTTACTTTTGTATCGTGTAACGAAGAAAATTGAAAAGTTGTGATTCCATTTTGATCACATGGCCGATAAGCTAAAGAGTTCATCGAGTTTTTGAATTATAAGATAAATTATTCAGTCCTTTACGTGGATATTTATTACTATTATTACTTGAGAGCTTAAAGCAAAAAGGTTCTATATGCTTTTCTTCCTCAATAGCAGCTAGAGCCTTTACGCTTTCACCTCTCGATTTATTCATCACACTGTCGTCCCTCGGCACGCCAGATACAAAGGTTAGAAAGGACAAACGTTTAAATGCGTACTGAAACAATTATCTAATAGGCGTGAGTGTTTAATGTTCGCTTATTGCACTCTTGTTTGGTTTTCCTGGAGACTTGTCTTCAGTCTTTTAATCAAACGCCACCGACACATTTCTCAATACGAACCACTAATTTGTGTTAATTAAAGATGTATGTAAGGCTTCCACATTTTCTGCAAAATACAGCGAAAGACTAAGTTTACCCTGACTAATTTTCGACAATCCAACTGAATGCCCATAAAATAGTTAAATACTAACTCCTAATGAAAAGAAAACAGAACATTCACAATGGTATAAGACGGGTTTATATGTCTTGTTTTGACACTTTTTTTTCCAAAATTAATGCTAACTTGCTGAAAAATCCAAGAGTCTTGAATATCCGCAAACACCGGACTCCAGCTTGAAATACGATCGGTGGATCTTCGCAAAAAATAACGCTTAGGGATGAAGAATACGCGACAAGGATCTCGGTCAACAGCAACTAAGATTAAATAAATCAGTATCAACTTTGCGCTGTGAGTAGCTAGGAATCCACTGATAGCTAGGATAGCAAGTGATAATAAACTCGAAAGCATGAAACAAGGCTAAAAATTGGCTGCAAGTACGGCATAAGTTGTCTGTAAGGAGCAGGGATCCAAAGCTTCACACCAGATATCAAGTGAATATACAAGTTGTAAATTTACGGGATCTTTTTTCGCTGCTTGTATGTCCACAACCCGTGAATCTTGACACCGCTTCTTTTAGTGAAGGAGACATTTTTTAAAATAAATTTAGTTTTTAAAGAATGTTTTATATCTGTCGTGGCATATGCATAATTATAATTTACAAAACAAATGTACGAACTGAGCTGGAAGATAAATCTTATTAAAGCTCTCTTATGGAACACCTGAGCTGCCTCTATATGATTAATACCAGTTCATCGTGTAATTTAATACGTTTGTCTTGTGCAATTATTAGTTCGTGATGTACAAATTTAAGTTTGTTATGTAGATAAATAAGTTTGTCTTGTGCATTTATTAGTTCGTTATGTAGATAAAAGAGTTTGTCTTGTGCAACGAACTAATAAATGCACACGACAAACTGTTGTATCGACATAACGAACTAAACTATTTACAACACAAACTAATAACTCCACAAGACAAACTATTTTATCTACATGACAAACCTAGAATTGCACAAGACAAACTATTTTATCTACATAGCAAACTAAACTCTGTACATAACGACCTAATAATTGCACAAGACAAGCTATTATCTACATAACAAACTAAACTCTGTACATCACGAACCTATAATTGCACAAGACAAACTAATATGTAATTTATCTACATAACAATCTAAACTCTATACATAACGAACCTATAATTGCACAAGACAAACTATTGTTTCTACATAACGAACTAAACTCTGTACAAAACGAACTAAATATTGCACACTACAAATTGTTGTATTTACATGACAAACTAGTATTCATTTATTAGGCAGTTCAGGCGTTCCATACACTCTGATATAATCTAAACACCGCATGTGTATTTCCTTGGTTCATTTCTTCGTTAAAACGAAAAATAATCGATAATGCTGAGAAGAATCTAAATTCAAAAATCTTTTCCTTACGACTTATTGACACTTAGAAAGTGTTCTTTTGTGATAAATTGCTATACACCAGAAGGGAACAACAACAACTCTATACAAAATAATTTTAAATGAATTCAACTTACCAGTTGTACTTTTTGACTGACTATTTAATATCAACTGGTGATTTCTCAATACTATTTAAATTCATATAATTCAAAAGGGAATGGAAAGCCCGAATCGTTAGAAGAAATTAAACCCTTTTATTCTTAATTTAGATATAATATTATATGTGTCAACGTTCTCGTCTCAGAATAAGCAGACTGTGGTAAATTTTGAACAACAAAATAATAAAACAAAATTGTTTTCTTGGCCTAATCATCAAATAAGTAAATAAATTTTGTCCATCAGGATCTGTTTGTCAGGTGAACGAGTGCACATTAACTTGATCGAAAAGTAAAGCTAAATTATATGCTAGATTTACTATTATAGCGAATTGAGCGCATTATGCTTATTTTTAGAGTTTTGTACTATACGAATAGATATTGTCAATTTTCTCTTGATTTATGACCGATTAAATGTAAATTTCAAGATTTTCGCAGCGGGGCGGGAGATATTTAGCTGAAACGATATCTAATAAATTTGGGGATTTCGGATTTTTATCATTTTTTTAGTCTCTACTTGTTAAACCTACAGGAACTTGTACGCTTACATTTTATTTTACTTAATTTATTTTTTTTTAATTATTTTCAAAGTTCGCATAATTTGAAATGAGTTAAAATTAAAATAGTTTTCACATTGAGATTTCAGAGGTTTAAGTAAGCAATTACAAAACTGTCAAATCTATAAACTTATGAAACACACATAAGTTGATTTACCGGGTCTTGTTTGCTTCGAATGGGCATTTTTTTTTTCGAGATAACGTTACCAGTAACTATAACATATACTTGTGATTTTAATCAAGAAGCAAAGACGACTCCTGGTCGTCAGTACTTCAGTACATTTTTCCATAAGGTCCTTGTTAATTTAATGTATGGAAGCTTTTATTCCTTGCAGGTATGCTGTATTTATTTTCTGTACAAGATTTTCCTTTAAAGAAAAGAGCAAAAAGTTGTTTTCCATCCAATGTAACCTTGACATTGCTCTTGGTTTACAGGTACATTCAATCAGAACAAGAAGATAAGTAATAACTATATATAGGTTAACATCCAATAATTAGCTATATTTATCTTCTTATATCTGTTTTTTTGTTAATTAACGAAGCTCGATATATTACATAAGAAACGTCCTTGTACAGTGCATTTCTTGTATAACGGATCAGGCTATCCGGTGTTTTAACCCATGTAAAATAGTGTAATCTTCCAACTCCCCTTGTAAGATGAGTCGCGCGAGTCCCTTAACGTCGTACTGCTTATAGTAACTTCGGCGTCACACTGACGTCATTAAAATCATTGTCTTTGCCAAAAGAACGGCCTGTTAATATTGAATTAAGAGAGCAAGTTGAAAAATGTATTTTTTTTTGTTATAAAGATATTCCCAAAATAAATATTGTATGGAAGAAAAAGTATCATTCGTGTATTCGAGGTTAAGATCAGACGATCCGGTCAATGGGCAACTGTAGGGGGCGGGAACTCAGGGCAACTGTAGGGGCAAGAACTCAGGGCAACTGTAGGCGCGGAACTCAGTATCTCATCTGTTTTGATATCTCTAGGTTGTTGTTTTTTATCAGAATCTATTGTTCTCTTTGGCTTCTCTAACTTCTGTTACTTAGTATTATGCCATTTTTTGACATTCCATAATACTGTAACGGAAAATCATGGCCATTTTGACATTTCTAGTTTTTTTTTCTTTTTTAGTATTTTGTTTTTTTCTATACACCGCAAGCTTTCAAACGAAGTAGCGTGTCCTTTTTGACAACTTTAAGTGTACTTACGTAATAGTATGTCCTTTTTAACTTCCTACGTTTTAGTACGAAGTATCGTGGTTCTTTTTGACAACTGTAGTTTTTCTGATATAATTACGCAGTATCATTCCTTTTTGACACCCTAAGCTTTCTTACGTAGTATAGTGTCCTTTTTTGACATATCTAGGTTTTCATGCGTAGTAATATGTCCTTTTTAACACCCCTAGCTTTCATACTAAGTATCATGTCCTTTTTGACATATCTAAGTTTCCTAATGGGGTGTTTCATGTTCTTGACACCAACGGACTTTCTTAGAATGTTTTATGTTCTTTTTGACGCCAAGCTTTCTTACAAAGTATTATGTTCTTTCAGACACCTATCTCTCTTACAAAGCATTATGTTCTTTTGTGACATTTCTAGCACTCAAAGTGAGTATCATGTTCTTTTTCTAACATTCATATGCTTTTTCAGGATTATTGTAATGCTTAAAAATGATTTTCATGTTAAACAATATTTATTTTATGCCTACCAATGAAATATAGGGAAATATCAGTGAGATAAAAGTGATAATACACTGTTTTGAATCAGTTAATTACCATTTTGATAATACATGTTTGTGCCCGAACTATTGAATATTGAGTATTAATCCGCTTTTATAATTAAAGTATGTATGGCAAAATTCAATAAATATTGATAAACTGTGTAGACAAAAATAAATATTATTTGATGAAAGTGTATTCAGTTTATTTCAGCAGAAGTAAAGTTATCATATGTATTGGAGATTGTCTGCACTTTTTTTTGTGCGGAGTAACCAAAGTACGCATTAACTGATTTGGGGCTCACCATGGGGAATTTATTGAAGGCCCTGATTAAAAATGTCATAAAAAAACCATTTTTGACGTGTTGGCATAAAATAAAAAGAAAATTTGTTTGTTTTTTAGTGGAAGATGGGAATTTATTTCATCTCGTGAACACGATATGTTGATATTTTCACTCGTGGCTGCGCCACTCGTGAAAATATCACATATGGTGTTCACTCGATGAAATAAATTCTCATCTTCCACAAAAACAAACAAATATCCTCTATATTTTAACAACGGTCGTTATTATGCATTTATATTTTAGATATGAACAAATTTCTTATCCTAAAAATGTTGACGCGTATGGCTTTGTTATTTCCATTAAGCTTATAGAATAGTTTAACTGTCTTGATAAAATGGTACAAGGTGTTTAATGAGGCATACTCTAAGTATTTGAGCATCCATTTGTTTCAAAATCATATAAATATGGATGAAACTGAATGTATTATTACCCCAACACCGATGTCTAGTTAGTCAAACATCATTGTCGGTTACCCCCGGTACATATTCCGCACAACTGCATTATGTACCGTGGGACAATTGGCAGCAGATTATTCGTTTTCATGAATATTAATTAGCAAAGGAAAAAAACTCTTCGTCCAGTGAGATTCCGCATTACAAGTAGGTACTCCTTAATGCAGAGACTAGGCTATAACACATGTTACTTAAAATAGACGTATTTCTCAGGATTTAAACATAGCTGCGAAAGGCAAATTGTAACGAGTAAAACGGAATGGATCGAACATGGGTTTCCGACGATGGTCAAACAGGTTAAGTACAGTTAGTGAATGCAAAATAAGTAGTTATCTTTTTTGAGAACTGAGGTACAATATTTGGAGGGATAGCGATTTATTACAAATGGACACTTTCTTTGACCTTTCATACCTTCTTGTTTGCATCATTCATTATTTTTCATCATATAAAGAATGAGACAATATAACGCATACTTGTAGTATATAATCGGTTCATTGTATGATATATCCCTTTAAAAGATGATTACTTGCAAGAATTTTGTGAATTTAATATACAGGAGATTTATATTAGAAGACGAATGATCCAAAACAAACAAGAGAATGAAGATTTATCCCCATTAAAACACACATCAAATGAACGAGGCAATATCGATTTACATTCGGATCTAATCTAATTAATTTTTTTGCGTCAATTTGTATTCCCAGTCGTTGCATCTGGTGTTTATTCACCTGGTGTCAAACCCAGAATATTCCGTCTTGTTTTGCACAATAAAATCTTAATATGATTGAGGCTTTGTTTGTTTAATCTGCTTTTTTGGCTTCCGCTCCTTGATAGAGCGTGTGTCAAAGCGTTACAAGTCCCTGTGGAAGGTAGTCCGCTGTAAGAAACAGCTCTGCTTAACTACAAATAACAGCGTAGCCAATACAGCTCCAAGTACCTGCTGCCATAGTAATTAACTTGATATATTTGTTGTAGACATAAATATTTAAAATAAGATTGGGTTCAAAGTCATAAATCTCTGTAGTTTCATCAAAAGGAGCTTTCATAGCAGGTTAAGATAAAAAAAATGCTGTTCAGTGCAAAACAAATATATGTTAAGTTTTTATTAAAAGTTCCAACTATATCTGGTATTTAACTTGGCTTTAGAAGGGGAAAATATCGGTCAAATTGTACAAATAGCATTTTTAAGATTGGCTGTAGTCTGAATCACCCACATTATCAAGTGGTCTGATCATGAGAAAGTCCTCTGTATTTTGCTAAAGCTGTCTAATGCAAACGATAGGTGATATTTAACTGCGCGGCAGAATGTGGCGTGCTATAAGAATGGTGGAACAGGTGGCCTGGTCTTGGTTGTGCATCACACAGTAATCACCAGAGCCTGGTCAAAGTATTGACAGTATGGTATGGTGGGGGCAGAGAAAGACCCACGTCAGGTGCTGGGGATAGGTTTCTGCTATTTAAGGCAATGTGAAACCGTTTTGCAACTGCTACCCTGCCTCTTTGAGATTTTCTACCCAAACTTTCCAGTCCAGGCCACACGAGAGGGGTCTTAGATACGACCAAACTGTCCCAAAACCATCACCAGAAACAGTATGAGTGGGCATTGGAACATGTTAGCTGGGCTAGGCTATGGAGGAGACCAGAGGTTGTATTCAGACGCAGTTTAACTTTTTCCTTGTTAAGTTTGACTTAAGTCGAACTTTTGGAAATCATCTTGCGGTTTCATTGCTTAAAGCAACATGTGAAGCTTTTAAAAAATGTTCAATGTGTTGTCAAGTAAAAGAAACGAAAAGAAATGTCTAACTTTTTTTATTTAAATGGGATACAAAAGTAAAAATGTGAGACTTAAGATCCGACGAGTTTCAGTATTGCCTTGATTATACGAATAGACGTGCTAGGATGTTCTGAAATCCAGGATAGAGGCAATACAATCTTAACTTGCTTCAGCATAATATTTATCCTTTCTGCACATGTAATGTACTAACACGTATTTTGCGATTTTTTGCATATTTGGCGTTCGATTACTTTTACTCCGAAGCCAACAAAAGGTGAGTCGAGCTAAAATTGAAATATAAACATGCCAGTCTGTGAACTTAGCAAATGTGGTTATTGAAGGTATAAAAGTGCACTTTATTAAAAGCTGTCATCAAATTGGGCTTGAGAGGTTTTTTTCAAGGTTGAAAATTCCCATCGTACTAAGTCTAACATGACCGTTCTTTCTGGAGAAATGCATTATGTTTAAAACGTTTGGTCATTTGAAGTATCACGCATACGTGTTAAAATCAATTCTAGAAAATACGCAATAAATCTTTTATTACATTACACAACAACAACAACAATACGCAGTCTACGGCAATCGATCTAATCGCATACATTTGTACTTATGTGAATACCAGTACTGTTTTGGTACAATAAATCTGTTATATTTACCAAAGGTCCATACGTTTGAAAAATTTTTGTGCTCAAACTTATAGATAATGTACATGTGCGTTATATTTGCCCTTAATATTAACAGAGAAACTTATTTAGGTGCGTGGACTATAAATTTACAGTTAACTTAACTCTTGAATGATTAACATTTATCTAAAATTGTTTCCAGTCATTTTATAAGGAGAATATAAAAGTGTAAAAGACGTAAAAGAAGTTTGTCTTTTTTGCGCAAGGGATAAAAAGACAAGCGTTTTCACTTCTGGACAAGGCGATTTTACGTACGCAAAACACAACGTTATGAAGTCCATCTCGAGCATGTTTTTGACTGGCTCTTTGTACTTTTGACATTGAAATGTGTTTCACAACATTACACATTAGTACTTTTAGATCACCAGACCGCCAATGTCAGGATGTTGAACCGCAAAATATTGATATTTAGAATAAAAGTACTGCCAGTATGTTTTACTTCTGCACTTGTATGATGCCGTAAAATGCTTTCACTTATCAAGTGCATTTTTGTTTGTTTAGAATAAGATAAAAGAGACAGCTTTACAACATTTTTTACAGACATTCTTTGTGCAAAACTGATATATTTCTTCAAAGAAACAAGCCAAAACAGTGCCACCTGTTTGGAAATAGCAAATGTAATCTAAATACTAGAGTCTGCACTTAATTTTGATCCTTTTATCTTTGATTCTATAAGAATATGGATTGTAGGGCTGATAAACTGAAGCAAGTATGTGGCACTAATGCTGCTGAGGAACTCGGAGGATACGTTTTGAACTGATTGATACGTTTACTTGTATTGATCAGGAAAAAAAAATTTGGAGCGTTGATAAATGCTAGACAATCAATAAGTTCTTATCCAAATACATTTATCTGATGAAGAGATTTCAGTGTGTAGATAATGCTTCCTTTCAAATTTCAGTCAGACAGTTTTCGGGAAACTTTAACGTACTGAAGCCACAGACTGAGAATGTCTGCAACCTTAAAAAATACTTGTGAAAAAAAATGACCAAGCTACTTTGAATTGCATCTGATCAAACCAGGAAAGCACGCAAGTTATTTTTATATACCATTAATAAGAGCAGAATTTCACCTTACGTCATGAGTCATAGTTTCATAAAGATAAATTCAACTGTTGGTTCCGTTTAGCCTCTTCATGTGTTTAACTCTCAGTCCTGTCAAACTACAAAATCTCTCTACATAATTTCTGGGTTTTGGCATATATCTTAACCATTTATCTCTTCTTGCTCAATGATGAAAAAATCCTCGATTTTCGTATATCCCAGCCAAATTTTATAAATAAATGTCATGCTTTTTGCCCGCTTTATTACTGTACTGTTTTCAGGCGCACAGGATACTTGAACTGAATTTAGGTTATTGGCCTATTTTTCCTTTTATTTGGTCAAACATGTCAGAAATTTCACTGATTTGATTAAACAAATTCGATGTAGGTTCTGTAGGATAGGGTTAACAGACATCGGACATATTTGAATCTCATTATATTTAAGGCGAGATAAGCTTCCACGGCCAGGAACTGTTTCCGTCATTTCATTCCATAGCAAGTGCATACTGGAACAAGTCTGCACTTCCTTGTCTGTTTCTTTCTCCGAAAAGACGGCAACGAAAGTATTTTACAGGGGGAAGATGGGGAGATTACTTTTTCTTTTATTAACTCACGATATACTCGTATTTGCTCTTGTTTTCTTATATTAAATAATATCTCTTCAGTTGAAACAATCCAGTACTGAAATGCTTTTGTTATCTAAAAGAAATTATGATGTCTATAACTAAATGACGTCACCGTATGAAAGTACGAGAGGTAATTTAAATCAACTATTGCGTTTCTCATGCTTAATTACTAGTTGAAATGAAATTAGCCGTTATTTGCAAAAATTTTTGTCGGAAATACTTCAGAGGTGTTTAGAGAGACGGAGGTTCGTAAACCGGTATACACTGACCAATTCCCAAGTGTCGTTGCCTAAAGCTCTTTTTTTTCCATCAGGGATTTAATGAAACCTGACATTTTTTCAGTCAAAGACCCTTCCAGATATATTATTAACGATCGAATTTTATTTTTAACCACAAGAAGGAAACATATTAATATCTATTTATAACCACTTTTACAGACATATTAACCGATTTCTGTTTACGGGAAGAAACCGAGTGTCATCATTTATTCAGAAATAGATAGACAGTTTTTCATTAAAATGAGAAAACGCTTTGAATAATTTACTGTAACAGTAATGCGGGTTTCACATTTTGCACCCCATGGTAAGTCAGTGTGGGTCGTTTCATATCCAAATATATTTTCATATTAAAGGGTGACACAGTATGGACTTTCATGATTTCTAGACGACATACCGAAATAGGAAATAAAAAACCATTAATAGCACAGACACATAAAATATCAAGATATGTGTCTGCCTCATAATATCAATACAAAAAATAACATTAAATGCACATCAATTGATAAAATTCATACTCGAGTTAAATTTCCATTAATAATTTTGACAGTTGTCAAAATTCATATTTCAATGTTGTTTACATGGTGTAAAATGATTAATGTACTGTCTTTATCACAGGTATCTAGTTACGGTGTTACCATTTACAATTTAGGAACGGTTAGTAAAATCATTGGGTTTTCTTGTATTCAGTCGTATGGCGAGGACAGGGCGAGGTCTGTTAGTGCTACATTTCATATAGTCAACCCACTTTTTTCTGCTGTAAGACCAAACGTATTTAGTCAATAGACATGGTTCAGAAGAACAGACGTGTTATCTTTGTTAGAAGACACATTTGCCTACGTCCTTGAAACTCGTATTAAATATTAAAGATATACAATTTTAATGTATAATTCTTTGACAATCCATGTCAATCGAATTGTAACTATTTATAAGTAAACAAACCTCCACAAAATAAATATTGAAACATCAAAGCTTATGTTACTGAGTGATATTTTGTCTTTCGAACAATGATGCTGTAAACAATGTCATCTGTACTTTACTGTTAAATGTCAGGCGCGTAGCTGCCTATACGCGAGTACGCAGCTGAATCCACATTATTTTGACCAAAAAAAAATTCGTTGGTCAAGAAAGCTCTCCGGAGGCCCCAAAACGCACCAAATTGCACCATTTATTTCAAAATTTTCAGGGGGGGCATGCCCCCTGACCCCCCTAAATTATTTTGAATCCACATTCTTTATAGGCTAGCTACGCGCCTGAATGTTAACTGAAATTCTGTGTGTAAGAATAGATTTTTTTTTTAATCTTGATTATTTAAACACTTTTTGCAATGAGCAGAAAGAGGCTGCTTCGAAGAATTTGCTTATGTTACGCCAGTGTGAACGTTATTTAGTTAAAGCCGAATGTATATTCTATAAATAACTATTCTTAATATCTGGGCGTTCGAATGGTGATGTCGGAGGACATTTTCCTTAATCTATATGTATTTTTAAAACTGTGTCTTTGCTGAGTACGGGATAGGCATGTGCTCAAATTTTGAAATCAGACCTGATCTTTTTCCTTAATGTTTACCTTTATAAATTTGTTTTAGAAAGTAGATCTGCCCTAACAATTTGTTTCTTCATTTCCTGAGAAGTCATCTACGCTTTGCTAATTTTGTTCACAGACAAGTGGTCTGAGTTTGCGGTTGAATCACATAAAATGCAGTAACGTGTAATATGGCATGGAAGTGGTATTTCTACCTGGTGTGAAGGTCTTGAAATTCTGCACAGCAAGGCTCATATTTTCTTACACTTAAAAAAGTACTGCGTCGTTAAAACATACGTCTTATTAACTATTGTTGAATCATGAACTAAACTAGAAAAGTTGTTGAAGAACGATACTGAAGCCCTTAAGATAACTAAGTAACACACCTGTTTAGGGATAACCTTAACCAAAGATGAACACTTTTTGAAAATTATCTTCACACCTTTGTAACTTATACAAATTTGTATGTCCCCGAAGAAGGGCAAATAATTCTTGAACTGTCAGTCCGTCAGTCATTCCGTCCGAAAACTTTAGCATTGCCTCTAACTTCCTTGTTAGTAAATGTATTTACTTCATACTTGAACACAACACGTCTTTAGACAAGACCTTCCCACTGATAAATATTCATATGACCGTGACCTCTGAATGACATTGACCTCAAAGATCCAGTTGTCAAAATAATTTATTTTGGCCATAACTTCCTTATTACTAAACAGATTTAGTTCATGTTTGCACACAGTCCCTCTTTAGGAGAGATCTTTTAAATTACATATACTTTTTACATTGAACCCTAAATGCAACCTTGAGGCAAACTTGTCACAAAAATTCCACTTCTTGAGTATCTAAACTTTATCTTCATCTGTTGTTCAGCTCAAAGGTCAAAGCACCACTCCATGGGCATCGTCATCTTTCGGTAACAGTTCATGTTTCATTTGTTTTCAAACACATAAGACTAATTTGCAGGAAGTTATGTGTATCACATTCAGACACATTAATTTTTTAACATCGCATGCACTTGGAACCAAATAAAAAATTGGAGTTTCATTGAAATAAACGGATGTAAAATGTGCTATCATTAAATTTTATTCTATCAAAAAAATGTTAGCAAACGGAGATAAGCACGTTCGGCGTTTCAGATAAAGCTTTGAAAGCATAATTTATGTTACTTGTCAATAGATGAACCTTATACCAAATGACCTAATTTATTCCTTTTTTATCGAAACAGTATCAGACATATATTTCTATCATTTTTCTTTCTCGTTTTGTTTTTATCTTAAACCACCATTTATTTTTCTTATCATCAAAATAAATATCAGCTTGTAAAATCTCAACATTTTTTTTCTCTCGATTTGTTGTGAGAAAATGTTCGCAGTGTTATTCCCAAAGCAAATAACGCGTCTCGAAGCACAAAGAAGCTATTTTAAAAATAACAATATTTATTGATAATACTATTTTTATGTAACATTGAAAGCGTTTACTTGGAACTTTTCTAGAGAGTGTTTTAATAACGTTATATATAATAACGTTACATCACATCTCTCCATTCATACTGGCATAAATATGAAGAGAATGGAATTCTCGAAAATTCAGGGAATTTAAAAATTAAATTTATTTAAAAGAGGCATATTCAAGAATTTCATTAAAATATAATGGTATTAAATGAATCATTACATAATGTCATTGTGTCAGCCGACAATGAAGTGCAACTCAATAAGCACTCATTTTGAACTCTTGACTTTCTCACTTGTTGAATTTGTCAAATTAGTACTCTAATTTTAACTGTGAAAATAGGGACAGGTAGCTTGTGACACATTGATTTTCACACTTTAATTCTAAGGGAGTTGCACACTGACTTGCTAAATGTAGCTTTCTTGAAGGTTCAACATTTAACCTAAGTTTTTAACCTAAGTTTCTAGGTGGTCCATCAGTAGCCCATTTAATAGCTGGGCATTGTTTTTAGGCTAGATTACCACTTGCACATGTCTGTTTTCACAAACATCTGTGCCTTTTTCCAAGATCGTGCTCTTACTCCTTCCAGCCATCAGACATAATGGGCGAGCTCGAAGATATTACCAGAAATTTTCGACGGATGTTCTCCGGTGTTACTAGTATTTTCTAGTATCAGTTTCAAGCCTATTGCTCTTCATCGCTCACTGTTACAAGCTCCAGCTTGCCCCAACTACGATGTCAATAGAGTGCTGTTTCAGCCTTTCTACTTTAGAACGTAGACCAAAAGATCTTATATTCAATGTTCGTACAATCTGAAGAGTATAAAAATATCGAACACGTTCTATGAAGTCCTCTTTTTAATTCAACGGACTTTATTTTAGCGTTATATGCATTTCCTGTTGAGTGCCAGGTGGCATTTTTTAAGATACTAAACGTAAAATGGTGCCATAAGCTGAAATCAAAGAATAAAAAAAAGTTAAAAGGGTTTGATTCTTCCATTAATTTGTCGAGTATTTAAGACATAACGTATTAAATATTACAGTGACTTTTTCCAGAAAAAAATACAATGTTATTAAAACAAAACATCCTTCTAGTGTATCAAATAAAAATAACCCTAATCAGAACTGAATCTTTATTAAGAGCTCAAATCAAAAACAATACCTATTAATAATTTGATAAAATATCGCATAATTGGTTTGATTTGACTTGAAACTTTAATTAAAGACAATTAGTGACCATTAGAAGTGTAGTGCCTATGAACCACAACTTTTCCACATCCCATTTCCACATCCCATTTTTGAGTAAGTCAACTTTTATTTTCTTAATGATATTTCCTCCCTAGGATAACATTAAAACTAGCAGATGTATTTACTTGATTAATTTATTGTCCGAGAATAACAACTCTGTCTAATCTCCTTATAAAAAAGAAAGATGGGATGTATTATGAGAAATCCAATGGCGGGCGGATAGGTTCTGTGTCCAGACTGACGGGCGTATAGTGCAACCGGAAATGATGTCATGATTTTAAGGTGTTTGGTAGAAGTAATTTTTAAAATGTAAAATGTTGAGAAAAACAACAACAACAACAAATAAACAGAGAAACTGGTATAACGCACTTGCCCTAAGTTCTAAAATTGAAATAAACCATGCAAATATAAGCATTACATTGTTTGCAGGTTATGCAGAATGAAATTAAAAGTGTGCATTTGCAATTTAGTCAAACACCATTAATTTGCAATGCACTTTCTAAGACAATCGCCACATTAGTGCCTTGAGTGTTTTGATATCTATGTTTGTCTACCGTGATTATCATTAATTTTATTATATAGGTTCATGGATGAAACTGAAATGAATAAATTTATTATTCCTCCAGGAAAATTCAAGTTTTCCGATTGGTCAAAAGTCCGTAAACTAAATATGATATTATACAAGCTATATTATATACGTCACTTATTTTCCTGTTTGGGACTCCATTACAAAATTTGGAATATGAAAAGATGCACAAACGATTCGCTGATGCGCAAACCTGTTTCAGCTTTATTTATCCGATTTTTGTTTTTGTTGAATAATATAGAACAACAAAATATAACAAAAGTAATCCTCCGCAACAAGTTCAGAATCAGTATAATAAAATATAAAATGAGCTCTTGGGAAAAAAGCTCAACATTGTTATTTTCTTATTTTCTGTACGGAAAATTGCCAGTATTATATTCCTATATGTACAATTGGAGCGGGGTTAGTGTTATCCAATATTATGTAATTCTATGTTTTGATTGGATGTTAGAAAATCCGATTATTGCCGAAGCATTACGTATGTTTACGAGGTGCTACCTGTTGAATCAATTTGCGAAGTTGTGTTATTCCGGAAACCCACGAAGAGAATCACGTGACTGTCTGGTAATATTGTGTAGGAACATTGAATGAAATTGTTTTGAAATCTATTAATAGTAACAAGTAACTGATAAAAGATACAGGTAACTTTTTGAAGACTGGCAAAAATATGGCGTTTGATAAAAATGCAAAACATAGTTATTTTGTAATTACAGTTAGAAAGTCATTTTTCATCAAAACAGTTCAGTATCTTATGTCATGTAAAATTTCTGTAAACTCATATTTTACATATTAAAACAGAATTGTCAAAACTGTTTACTCTTTTGTTTGTAAATGGTTAAACTTAGTGCATCTAAACTGCTATAAAAATGCTGAAACGACAGGTATAAATTAGTTCAGTTTTCTTTTTTAAAAGTAAAAATTCCAGATCTGCTTATATTTTAATAATATGAATTTAGAGAGCCTTCAAATAATGTAAAATGATACAATGTTTATGTTTAATATTTTCAAATAATAGAATTCGGCTCAAGAAAAAAAAAAGTTATCTAAAGTGAAAAAAATTATGTCTGTTTCCCGGTCGTACTTTGCTACGACGGTGACTGTGTCTCGCCTGGTCTTTATGTTGCATTATATGAAAGTAATCAAAACATGGTCATAGTTTATTATCAACATTGATATTACAAGTATATTTGTTATTCTATAGAAGCATGTTTGTTAATATTCTGTTAAAGCATGTTATTCCATGAAATTCATGTTATTTTGTTACTTAACTAAACAAACAAAGTTTCAGTATCATAATTATCACCATTAACATCAAGAGATACATGGAAATATTAGGCTGAACAAATATGTTGTTGTTGTTCTTCAAAAAGTGTACATTACCTAAGTTATAATATGTCTGAACAGACAGGCCTTCTATTGAAAGATATATACTGAATTTCTATTATTGGCATCTGCAAACAAAAGAGAGTGCTGTAGATTAAGGTTCCTTAAAAATACAGTAAAAAACCGTACACTCAAATGGACTCAAGTCCATTTGAATTTTCCTTGTTACGATTTGTTTCAGATATTTTTCCCTTAACTTCCTGTTTCGTCATTTATACAAGCGGTGAGGCGTAAATAGGGGAATTTAAATACGATGCCACAATCAGTAGAAGAATTATGAAAAACGAACGGAAAACCTTTCAGCTTTAAGCAAGGAAGGCAATAGAATCATTTATGTTTTGACGTGGTAAAATGGAATTCCGTTAGGGCCATTTATATGAAAGAGTCTGAAACGCGAAAACAGGAAATCGCGAGAAACGCTAAACTACGATCATGAAAACTAGAAAGTACGATCATGAAAATGCGATAAAATTTCGCGTTTGTTGTTGTTGTTTTTTTGTCTTTGTAGTTTAGTAATTTCGCGTTTTCGTCATCGTGGTATCGTTGTTGTATCACCGTACTTTCGCGATTTCGTGTTTTCGCGAAGATTTCGCTTCAAATTCTCTTTCTGACTTAGTGTTTGCCCCTCCCATTTTGATCTGTGACTTTTCGTTGGCTTCCTTATTTGACACATACCTATCCGTAAGCAAACCACTCCCTTTTGTGCGCCGACACACCTGCGAAGACATGTTTTGGCAGGTGCGCTTTTTAAAAAAAAAAAATGAAAATTAAAATTAAAAACAATAAAGCGCTCTTCATAAGTGGAGATATCGCAATTATATAAAAAAATTTAAATATCTCTGCTGTCTGATTGACTAGAGAAGTAGGGCAAACACTAAATTTAAGTTACAAATACAAGAACATAACAGCTGTGATAGAACATGTGTGAATGAAGAGTCACAACTTTAGAATATGACATAATCGTAATTTAAGGCAATAAGTAAAAAAAAGTGCTGATTTTCATTCGCATTACTAAGATCCCAGTTTTGATCCAGTGCATGGGATACGACGGTTTATGATACTTATCACGAATTATTGCATCCATCATTCAATCAACAAAAGGCTAGTAGAATATATTTATTATAGCAGAAGTATTTCAAACTATTAAAATATAGTTATATATATTTTCTTGTCCAAACAGGAGTTAAGCAACCTGCTAGTAAATTCAAACGTCATTTTAGAGCTCGTAATACGTCAAACGACCTGCAAGGACGAGGCGGCGTTTACTAAAAGTCGGTCAAAGCTCACGACTTTAAACAAGTTACGCGCGAGAGGCTTAAATCTACGGAATACCGTTAGGGCCATCGTGGTTAGACGTTATAATCCAGAGGGCGACAATGCGATAGTGCGATAATGCGATGGCGACAATTCGACAATGCGATAGTGCGATGGCGACAATGCGATGATGCGATGGCGACAGTACGATATGACTATTGCATTGTCGCGTTATCGCATTGTCGCCATCGCATTATCGCATTGTCGTCATCGCATCATCGCGTTATCGCACTGTCGCCATCGCATTATCGCACTGTCGCCATAGCATTATCGCACTGTCGCCATCGCATTATCGCACTATCGCGTTGTCGCCCTCTGGATATAACGTTTAACCACGATGGCTCTAACGGTATTCCATAAAATCTACACTTAAAGTATCCCGTGCCACGGTTTGTACAAATGGATGAATGTTTTGTTTTCGTGCATTAAAAGATCCTGCCTTTAATAAAGTTTTTATTGTCAAGATGTAAATAACAAGGTGCTGAAACTTGAATTACATTTGAATAAAGCAGTAACAATCAGTAAAACAGAGAAAAGTACAGTGTTTACTAAATTTATTACGATATATGCGAACAAAAGGTTGACCCCTGTACCAGTTCTAATTTCTAAAATTTATTTGCGAATGCGAGTAAGTGAGGACATAATGCCCTTAAGACAATATTATCAATGTTTTGTTGTTGGTTTTTTTTCGGTTGTGTAACAAATAAGGGGTAAAGCGAAGAAGTTCATTTTGCTTCTTGTTTTCAGTGACAATTCGAACGTTTTTTTTTTCGCTCACACTCCGTGAAATGTACATGAATAAGCTCCAATTTGATTTGCCCTATTGTATTTCATCCACCAAGTAGGTTTGTCAATATACAGTGTATTCGAAATATATGTGTTTGTGTTGCTTCAACCCGGGTTTTTTTTGTAGTACTATAAACTTTAAACAATCTTACTCTAATTTTCTCGTGCATTTAAATAATTTAGAAAATGCATTTCAGCTCGATTTGTAGTTTGAACTTAAACACTTAAGTCAATATAATTTACTTAACATTACATCTTGTTATCTACTTGTAAACGTACTTTTCAAAATCATTAATAAAATTCATTGACTGGAACTCAGACAGGGAACTTGTTTCATATACACCGCCGTACGAAGTCACGCTTTACTCGTAGTGCGGTACGATTTACCCAAGCGATATTGTTTTTTTTCCGATAAGAAAGTTGGCAAATGTAAAACTAGGACAAGGATCTAGTGTTACAATCTTATTCAAATTTACAAATATCTGGTTATATTGCTAACCTGTTTTTTTTTATACTGTGTATACTTATTGTCTATTTGGATGTGATAAGTACATTATGTGAAACTGGCGTTTGCATCACGGATGTGAGTTCATACCAAAACATTTCATACCAGTGACTTGCATCATTGAACAATGCCCAAATACAAGTTAATTTATTTCGATATTAGGGGACGAGCGGAAATCCCGAGGCTGTTGTTTCATTATGCCGGAGTTAAGTTTGAGGACAAAAGGTTAAAAATTGATTCAAACGGAAATTGCAATGAATGGCTGGAACTTAGGTCGAGTGAGTAGTTTTGTTTCATTCAGTTTTTTATCTTTTTCTTTTTTTTTTCTTTTTTTTTTTGCAAAAACAAAATGCAGTATAACTGTCTTGATTTGAAATAAACGGCAAGCAAAGATGACAGCTTCACTATGTCGATATTTCTCTTGCAAACTGATAGAATTAATTTCCATTGTATTTCCTTTAACAAAACTATAACATATTTCCCTTTAGACTACAGAATTGCCGAGTTTCATCAGTTTTTTTTCTGCATTCCTGAAAATAATTTTTATATATTTTAAGACTATTTTTTAAAGTTTTTACAAGCAATAGTGCCCTTTTTATTAACAATGAAAATTACCTTTTCCCTGTTAACATGCAGGCAGCTGAGGTTGGGTTATATTCTTGTCAAAGGTTTTATTTTCGATAAAGGATGTCGATATTACGTACTAGGGTATGCATCGATATGCTGAAGGACTTTTGGACTTTTAATATGTCTCAAGTTTACCAAGTGCTTTTCCCGTAAACTAAGTCGATGGCATTAGTACATTCATTTTTAAGTGATGCTGAAAGAAATCAACAGATAAATGTTTCCAGGTTTCCTGTAGACACTTACCACCCCAGGTGACATGAACGGACATTTTTTTTCGTTAAGTATGTAAGTATGTCGATGGCTTCAGAACTTTGTTGTTGATGTTTTTTTCGGATTTTTTATCGTTTTTTTAAGGTTATGTTTGCCAAACTTAACCTCTGTTGGCTTTTAAGTTTAAATCAGACCAACTGGTAAAGGCCACATAAAGACAGTTATGACCCCAAGTAACATGTACGGGTAATAAAGTTTCGGCTAACGATGATTGGTGAGTGTTTGAGAATGAATTTGCATATGTTAAGTAGGCTCTACATTACAGCAGGTGATAAAATATCTGTTACGAAGCTGGTAAAGCGACACCCAACTGACTTTGTGGGAAATTTATGTCTTCTCAAGGGTTGAATGCCGGTCAACCTTACAAGGGTATAGGTATACTCGGGTATTAACTTTAAAAAAACTTATGATTGCATTTAGATATAATTCTGGAAAAACTACAACGTTTCATAATTAACATGTATATAATGAAAACGCAGGATTTTAGTTCATTTTGACTTTTCGGTGTAAAACAACGAATTTAAGGAAATAACAGACGTACTGAAGCAATTATTCGAGCGTTTAACAAGTTTTTGTTAGCTAAATGAAAAAAAATCGTCGCAAAATTATCACCACCATTGCATAAGCATACAACAGAATGGACCAGGGTTTACATATTATTTAAAAAAATGGTTAGAGAAAATTTGCTATGAAACCACAGAAAGAAGTTTAGTATTACCTTATATTATTGCTGCTGCAGGACTTCAAGTCCTACCTCAGTTCAAATGTTATATGCTGACAAAAGTAAGAAAGGTGGTGGTTGGCATCTATATTGCTTTACTAGACGGACTGGCTTAAAGTATTATTTAAAAGTTCTCGATATTGTTACTCCAAACATCCATGCTTTTAATGCTTTTTATTGGTGTGTGTTCAGTTATGTTAATACAACAGTTGATTCTAAAAGGCATGCATGTTGTGTCAAAATCACATAACATATCTGTTAAATGAGGTACGTGTATAATCTGTCACACATTTTTCTGATTCACTAGAAACGGTTATGCCCCCTTAGTGTAGATTATAAAATTTTGTGCTATAATATTATCGCTACAGATCTTGAGAGTCAGAAGAATTTGAAATAGGTTTTATAAATTATTAAAAAATAAATCTAATTAAGTACTGCAGTTTCGTTATGAGAGACATAACTTGAACACTCTGTCCTACTTATAACACCTGGTGTGCTCCTTTCCAAGAGCAAAAAGAAACATGCTTTCAAAACAACAGTAATTATTGTATAAAGCTGATTTGCATCGTTTTGAAGAGATAACTGTTATAATAAGAAATTAGCGCAAGGTCTTTATTATTAAAAGGTTAATGACTGCAAGTAGTAATAAGTATTTGTTAAAGCCGTTGAACTTCGGATGAACAAAAATGCGAATAAAGTTTTACTTTGTTTGTATGACACAAAGACTTTTAAGGCAAATAACAGTTTTCTGGTTGACACCCATGGTCTACCAGATCAGTAAAGAGTTGCATTCGATTAAAATGTAAGAATAATTTTACGTTAAGAATCAAACACACACAATTTTTGGAGTTTTCTGCGTCTATTTTTAGTTTTCTATTTTTAGAAGAAAACACTTCGATCTTTTTGTTGATTTTTGCAAATTTTCGCAGAAATCAAGATGCTTTTGTTGTAAAAGAAATGACAACTTGATATGCCCATATCTAGGTGCTTCAGTGACATACAGTATAATTATTTAAAACTCAGCAGTATTTTTGTCCATAAACAGGCAAATTTGTTTTTTTTTTTTTAAAATAGTATAGAAGACGTAAACATTTAAGTATCTTTTATAGATACATAGAAGTTTCAGAAAAGTTCAGAAAATCGTCGAGTGATATTATCTCTTCCAAACTGTGCTATCTTTCCCCAAAAGCAAGGTGCTGCAGGTAGAAGGTAGCTTTTTTTCGCAGCCTGAACAACTTGATAAATTCTGTTGACAACTTGTAACGAAGGTGTAAATTGACCCCGTACGCAGCATTTATTAAGTCGCCATAACATTGGTCAGTGTATCAGTTGAAGTTATTTTGACGGAATAACTTTTTACAAAAAGGTAAAAAGAAAAAACAATGTGAGAAGCTGTAGCCATTTCTCAAGTTGTATGAAAACGTATGGGATGAACCGTAATATTGCGACAGAAGTATTGATTGTAAAACATAATATATCGATGGAAACATGATTAAAGTATCTAAAAAGTAGTCGCTATATCCTGTATAAATTCAAAATTATTCCTTTGCTTCAACCGACATCAACCATAACAAGTGAAACTAAAAATCAAGAGACCGTATTCTCAATTTCATTGATTTAATAAGCATTATCTCAATATGTTCGTCTGCTCAAAATTGGTTTAGATGGTACCAAAACAATTTATAAATTGGGGATTAAGATAGCTATAACGCCATACGTTCTTTAAGAGCTTCTTTCTTGAGTTATAACCAGTGTGATTTTTTCGAAATATCCAAGCGATTAAAAATTCTCAAATCCAAGTTAAGAAGAGTTAAAACATAGCAAAACTGGAGTTTTTCAGTTTCTGCAAAATAATTTAGCATGCATAACACTGAGCAGATAAAATGTTAATTTATTTACAATGTTAAATAGATACATGTAAAAACCTCCGTCAAGAAATAAGTCTAAAGGAGTATTTCACGAGAAACTGTCCGTAACCAAGACTACATTTGTCCAATAGAATCCGCCATCTTGATTTGCAACCTTCGCGCAACCTTTAGTACATAGTTAATAGTCTAAATACGGGGTAGGTTATACACTGACGTGACCTATAAAACTAGAGTAAAACATTAATAGCAATATAAACAAACCGATATGATACGAAGCAGTTATGGCATTCTCTCGTAATTGTTTATTTCGTTTACTTCTCATAATTACCGACAAGGGGGGCATTCAGTCCCAAGATAAGTAAATCGTCAAAATTGTTTATAAATTGTTTGCCAAAAACACCAATACAATTGAGCTGGCGAAGCATATTTTCTCGTGGTTCATTAGGTATTTTTTCAGATATCAGAACGAGGCTTGTACATTCAATCGGTACGCGTTTGCAATAAGATTCGGTCAAGTTCGTTTTTTTTCGTAGTTTGATAAGAAACGGCCAGAACAGGCACGATTATGTTTTGTAAAATTGAACAATTTCCAAGTGTTTTGCAAAGTTTTGCACCTTTAGTGGTTAACCCGATATGTCTGATGTGGTGTTCTTTACACCAAAGTTACAGATATCGAAACAGATAAGTAATTATTATGATACAAAATACGGACAAGGAATGCGGATAGTAAATGCATTCAAACTACAAACTGCAGATAATCATTTGCCGTTATTTTTTCGCTCAGACTTACACTTGATGAACTGCTACAGAATGTAAATATTGTAAGGTAGAATAATCAGAATAGAACAGAACAGAACGGCACGAGAACACTGCGAATGCACTGATGCAGTCTTTGTCACATGGTTTGCTATGTGTGAACGGTGATATCAAATATATATATACTTTAACACCTTTTAGCGAGGCGTTAGGTAAACGTTCTTATTGACTTTTATCATTTACTTATTCTGTTTCTTTGAACAACAATATCTAAATGAGGGGATAGGTAGCCAAGTGGTAACACAGAGGACTTATAATCCATGTGTTGCAAATTCAATCCCCCTTTCCTCCACTAACATTACTAATTGGATTAAACATTAATCTAAAAAACTGACGTCTACAGGCAAACGCGGTCGTTCGAATTTCTAATATTTTCTTTTTTAAAAAGAGTATACTCATAAAAAAGGAAGTTTCATTTTTATAGTTATACTACGATCATGGAGGAAAAGGATGCATCATTGTTCCAGTGGTAACGCGATGGACCGAAAACCCAAGAGTCACGAGTTAGATTCCTTCCTTCACCAATACATGTATAACTTACTGTCTTTCTGATGAGACATTAAACCGAAGTCCCATGTATTGGTGCTATACACCGCCCATGCAAAAGAACAAAGAGTGTCCCTGGAATGGGGTGTTTTCTATACTTTGCGCTATCCTCCACAAATTATAATTTTGGCAACCAGTACCGATGATAAAGTAATTAAGTCTGACAGACAGATAGAAAACTGTTAAGATGACCAGTCCATTCCGCAAGTTAATTGCAGATATCACGATTAAGAAAACTTGCTCGACTTTCCGCTTCTGAAAAAAATGATGTTACCTAATTCTTAGAACTCATACTGAAGAATTCTTAAGATATTTTAATCGAAGAAAAATGTGTTCAAGTACTTTCTCTGAATTTAAGCCTTTTTTCTTGTGAAAAAAGAGACGAAAACGATTGTAAAAATTCCTAATGTTTTTATTTTAAAATTGTCATTAAGTTTTATCTGTTATTCATTGGATAATGAAATGCAAAATATAATGCAAAATAGATTTATTAAAATCACAATTTAACGAAAGAAAGGCAAAACACAACGCTACAGATACCAATCACAAGTCTAAGGATACAATTTTCATCATTAAGTTACTTCTCTGACATTTATAACCCAGTTTTTTAGGTTAACATTTCTCTTTTTGTGCAATTTGGGGGAATAGTCGTTCAGATTTATAGCCGTTTTAATTATGACATTTTTTTCGCATGAACCAACATCACGATCAGGTTTATTGAAAAAACGACCATCAGTATCGAATTAAATTACCGTGTCGTTATTGAAGTAAATGATAAATAAAATAAATGAAATGAGGTAATGTGGTCAACCACAAAAAAACAAGGATACAGTAACGTGTTTGGATAGAAAGTATGCCGCATATAAAAATGAAAATAGCCATTAAAACGGCATACAGCTCGACGCCAAAACCCTTCACATAAAACCTCGTGCCGACGAAAAGTATTTTGTTTTGTCATATGTTATAATATGAGTGAAATATTGTACGTCAATGATAACATTAACTTTGTTCATTTTTGTGATGTGGGCACCATAGTAAAAAGGTCAGCACATGTTTCCCATATGGGTATTTTTGACGAAAGTATGTAAATAACCCTTGAGAAAATGACCTATTCTAGACACAAACAAACAAAAATGATTCAGTTGAGAAGAAAATTGTGACACGATACGGAAATTGCAATATATTTGTCTATCCTGAGTCCCGAAAAACGATCGTTTTCAGAAAGCAGATCTTTCTTAGAAGAAGGCCGAGTTTTTATGTGATTTTAGGAGCAAAAACAAAAAAATAAATGAAATACACATTTAGTTTAACATGTTCCCGTGCTTTAATCTTCACTCATGAATTAACATGCATTTTTTGCAACAAGTGGTCTATACTGTAAAAGTTTTGAATTTAACGTTGGTATGCATTAAACAATCCTACACGTTGTTTTTATAATGTGTAGGTTTAGGTTAGCCTTAATCTATGCCACAAGTAATCTATCCTTAGGAATTTTTTTTGAAATTGATTTTTGAATTGAAAAAGAAGTCTTCTATTAATCTTTTTATCATGATTTATTATTTCTTTATGATTTTCAGCATTGCATTGCAATTAAAATCAATAATCAATGCAGGATGCATGTGACGTGTGTCTAAAAATAAACATAATTATCAAAGCAAGGCCATCAGGCAGATGCTTTAATTAAATACTGCATTTTTAAGATAAAATAGTGCATTTGAACAGTATTTTAGGCAGTAAATGGTTTGGTCTTTTTTCAGTTTCTTTTCCAATTTCTTACTTACTTCATATACCAATCAAATCTGTCCTAGAAAACAAGTTAATAACTCCGAATGAATTAATACGATTATTTTCTTTGACATAAAAATATCGACAATTATAAGGAGTTCGTCCGTGAAATTTCAACCAGCACTGAGTTGTTGTTATTGTTTTCATTGAAATTTTGTATTTTGGTACCAAATAGGGTTCCATGAGTGAGTCAGTGGCAAACTATAAAAAGGCTTTGTGTAGCACCTCGCTAAACTCTCTTGTTATAAAACTAACTGATTAACCCATGAACTCAAACGGAAGGTCTCTAGAATAAAAACCAGACAGCTTAGGGTTTTTTTGTGAAATTATCAAGGTAAGTGTGTATAAAATTTTAATCACAATTTCGAAAAAGCTTAATTTTATCTTTGGCGTTCTTGATTCATTACTTTCGTAAAAAATACACATTTGCAGTTGCTAAGTACAAAAATTTACAGGAAACACCTGGTCACTTGGTCATAAATAGCATTTGAAATACGAACGTAAAACAAATTCAGTCAGAAACAAACCAGGTTTTACGAAATCGTACATTTGATTTAGCTGCAGTATTTTTTTTTTGCACCTGGTCTCTTTAGCACGAGTGCACGTGTCTGTATGGGTATATTTTAAAGAAGTTCTCTTTTGTATGTAACTCTGAAAAACTAACACCTTTGTTCAGGAAAAGAACGAAAGAAAAAGCAGTTTCTGTATTCCAAACATCTGAAACAAAAACAGTGTTCATAATTCAAGACAGATGGTGTTGGCAAAAGAATGGTTCGGAATTTCGTTACATCAAGTACAAACTGAATTCTTGAAGATTAAATGTATGCGAGAGGTACTTTTAAAAAAGGCAGTCGACGTTTTAGCCTATAAATTCATCAAGAAGCTAGTACGTGTACTTAACATCCAACAGACAAGGTTGATCGAACGCAAGGTATTCGGCCATCATTTTCTTCATTTTTTTCTGTAGTAAAATGACTGAATACAACAAGGTTTTGCACCTTTTTGACAGCATGACACTTTAAATCGTTTTGGTTAATTAATGTTTATACAGTCGGTTAAGTACACAGATACCAGTTTGCGTACGTTTTTCATTCTGGTATCCGAGAGGCGGCGAGGTTTGAGAGATAACATACCGAACGCCAATTACTGAAAACATTACGGTAAATTGAGAGAAGAACGTTCACGACCTTCTGAATCGACTTTCCTATTTAATTTGCGATTTTATTCGCAAGGCCTTATAAACGTACTAGCAATTGGATGATAGAATATTTTTGGATTCGATTTAACATGTAAAATTTAAAAATAACATTTACAAGCTTTTCAAATATGAATATAAAACTACCATAACACTATGATTTTTACAGTAGAGGTTTGTGCATTGACCATCAAGACTAAGTCCTTGTCTAAGATTTGCTTCTATCTATGTTAGAGGGTTACTATGCTTGTGTTATAGCCGATTTCATCTACTGTTTATGTTTGTAATGAATCAGCGACTTCCTTTGACTTAACAGCAAACTATCCCGACTGTTGAACTTGGTGTGGTCTTGTCTGTGTCTTCCGATAAAAACGTTGTACAAACGAGGCTAGCGACAAGTTATTTGTATGTAGCCATGTCGTTCCACTGAACATCATTTACACTGCACAAATGGCGTAGTTCGATAATGCTAAGTCGACTTGGACAGACATAATGTCATCGCTCATTTATATTCAACGACTTCAGACCCGATGACATTGCGCCGACATTGTTGTATTGCACACGTGACGTCGTCAACCCGATAGTTTTCGAAGCACACTTCGTCACACTTTCACGTTATCGCGCTGTCGAAGTCATCCAAATTAATAAAAATGCGCAGCCGATGTTAACGGACCCAATAACAATGCCTAAGCGAGGTCGTCCGGTTAGATACGAAGGTGCAGTTAATTTTGTCCGACTGTATGGCAACAAGTTTTTACATGTCTGCTGTTTTCATTTGTTGAATATTGTCTTACTACCCGTACAATTCGACCTTTTTATAAGAAACCCCCGTGCATAGTTTTTCAATGCCTTTGATTGCGAAATGTAGCGTCGCAAATAAGAACAAAGAAATAGTTCTCGGTGCATCTCGGGCTAAACAACTTTATATTTACAGAATACGATAGGAAAATAAAACTCAAAAAAAGCTTTGAAATCGTTTTATACAGAAATATAAAGCCGTTAATGTTTGGTCTTACACCTGTAAGGAATTAGGTAGATTCAAAGGTATTTCGCTTCAGTTTGATATTTTGTTTTTATTATCTCAGGAACAATGTTATTGTAGTTAAAGAAGAAACTATTCGTTTGAAAACATACGCTCGTTTTAGAAAACACTTTTTTTAAGAACCAGAAACGTTTAATTTCGCCGAAAGTTTAAATCCTCAAAACTTCAAATAAACTATCTTGCAAGTAGTATCCAATAAAGCAATGTCACTTACAGGTGATCTGTTCAATTTTAAAGTTACAGGAGCGATCCAACTATCTGTCAGTGCGAATTATTTTATGCTACATTTATAATGTCGAACTTTTCACGTAGTAACCTCTGAACCTTGTAGTTTGCACTCAAAGCGAGTTCACTGTATCACACAAAATTTCTTTTCCTTTTTACGGGACGGAGGTTTAGGATTTTTCCGAGTTTCGGATTGGTCGCTATTTTTAAGATGGAAAGATTTCGGTAGGAATAATATAAAAGCGGATTCTTTCGCGTAAATATTCAGTGTTTAAATGCTTCAAAGGAGGAAGGAATTTCATCGCCTGGCTTAAAAACAAATCAAGTCTTCATGGGTTTTATATTTGCATTTTTTTCGTGAACATGTTTATAGGTGGGACGCGTTGAAACTGAAGATAATTTCTGTGATTTTACTCTTGTTTGTGCAAGTTACTGAAGGGTGGAAAGATACTTATTTTGTTTGTGCAAAAACAAAAATAAGCTGGTTGATAGAAGATTTTAAAAAATGCAAACATTCCAAGAAAAAATTGTTGTTATATATACAGCTAGTGGTTCAAAAGAGAGAAATTTATAATATTTAGACATTCTTTTTTTTATCTAAAATAGTATCTCCAACTGGTTGAGAGAACAAAGCTTTGAGTTTTGAGTTCATATTTACAGGAACAGATATATAACTTGTACTGCGTCTAGCCGCAAATTTAATAAATGTTTAAGTGTAACACTAAATAGAAGAAAAAATCTACAAACAAATTAAAAAGAAAACCAGATGAATGACAAAATGAATGGTAACATCAGAGAAACATCTCCTAAATACAAGTTGATATATTTTGACCTACGTGGCCGAGGGGAAATACCAAGATTGCTATTTCATGCAGCGAAAGTGGACTTTACGGATGAAAGGATTGACAGCGAGGAAAAATGGTACAGCTGCTTGAAAAACAGTGAGTACTTACTTGGGAAGGGAGTATAAGGTTGGATGGTCGAGCAACATGTAGTTAGGGGAAATGTTTAAAGGGATATAAAGTCATTTAAGAATATACAGTGAACAGTTTTCAGGAAAGAAATGACGTTTCTTGTTTTTATCCGATCATATTAAATGTGCATTTTAACTTCTTTTGAGTTTGTGCAACCTTTAATAATGCCATTCTGAATGAAATTTAAAAAAAAAAACTATAATAAATCTTGCACAAGTTGAATGGTCTTTGCAGAAGTTAAGGTGTAGCAAAGCTTAAAATAAATGCAAAGTTTCAGAAGTTGAACGCTCTTACTAAGTAAATGGATGGGACCTCGCATCTTCTAAGTCTAATGTGATTTATAATGGTGATAATATCTTGGTTTTTAAGGCGTCTTGCCAAATTACATTATGTTAAAGAAATTTGTTATTTCAAGTGTTTGCTTGAAGGGAAGGAGAGAAAGACAAGTCTTAATAAATTTGTAGGTAACATCATTCGTTTCCTTATAATAAAAAAATGTATTCAAAATTGTCAGCCCTATTTCTTTTTTTTAATACATCACTCTGGTATATCTCGCAGTATTCGCCGCGTTATGAGGTTTTTAAATTTATTTATCTAGTGCTACAAATACATTGATCATAGATTATAATATTTTTTTTCTAATGCAGAATTATAATATTGTATGCTTTGAAATCATTCTTTCAAAGTTAAAACATTGTGGATGTGTTTAACATTCAATAAAATGTGCACAAACCTTTAAAATGGTTATTAAAATCTGTCTTTATCTAAAAGTGCATGATTGATTTGTATTTAGTGCATTTAATGTAATTTTTATAGTCCAAAACTATTATCAAATATCAAAATTGTAAACCAATTATAGTTCCTTTATCCACAAGATGCATATACCTTAAAAAACTTCCTTCAAGACATAAGTTTTGGCCCGTAATTGGGGGGAAATTTCTAGATCATATATTTGAAATTTATAAGCTGAAATGTTGTTGTTGTTGTTCTTTTGTCTTCATACAGGTTCTTCTAAATAATTGGAAACGTAAAAACAGCACACAAAAAAACTATTTTTATTTCGGATATTAATTTTTTTCCACGGCTTTTATTGTAATTCTCATTTCTCAACTGCATTTGTATGTTGTTGCTTGTAAAACAAAGAAAGAAAAGAAAACGTTTAAACTTTTCATTTCAACTCTAAAAATGAATTCAATTTTCAACCAAATAAATAACATTTGTTTTAGTAACTTTCAGTAACTTGTTACAAAATACTGCTAAAAAACCCTGTGAGAACCTCTTTGATTTTTTCCCATGCCCCCTGCTGTCTTTTTTGGGAACAATTATGTAGTTTAAATTGACCCAAAATGCTTTAAAATACACCAAAAAAATTGTACTTAATTACTCCAAACCTTTTCAATTAATGCTGAGTTTTATCAATAAAATAATTAATTACTTTACTATTCACAAACCCCATAGCATTTTCATCTAATAAAACGTAGTTTAAGAGAACTGATATCTCCAGTGTTCACATAAAGACAGATTATTAATTCGTTGTTAAGCAATAAACAGGACATAAAAACAGCTTTTTTTCGATGCTACATAGTAAAGTTGACATAGGTCACTGAGTACACAACAGATATCGTAACCCCTGTATCCCTGTGAGTATTATCTTGTAAAAACATGACTGAAGTTTTTTTGGTACAGAAGGAAAGATGACATCAGTTAGATGCAAATAGAACTGGAATGCAGAGGGCGCAACAGAAGGTTAAATGCGCTACGTTTTGAAGTTGGAAATCCTACTTAGATTTCGGCATGGCAATCTCGTAGGCCATGTGGTTACAGTGGTCGTATATTGACCTGTAATTTAAGGATAGAACTGGCTTGGTAGCGCTGTCTCGTGGGATTTCATGTAAAGAATTGCCGGTTATATATGAGTTTACTCTTTAGGCTGTATTTTAAATATTCTGTTAATATTCTGTCAAAACCAACGGCAAGTCTCCATTGTTTTTTTTTTCTTTTTAACGGTGGGGGGGGGGGGGGTGCGGTGGGTGTGGGGTAGGGATTAGGCAGTTGTTCTTATTATTATACCCTACTTAAATGCACACAGTTTCATTGGTCGGGAGTTTTGCACACGCGGGTCCGTGAAAATGATAAAACACCCCCAAACAGTAATAAAACCTGCATAATTTTCACGAATGTGTAATTATTACGCGCGCTTTAACCTATCACCCTACATTTCAGTAGGGTATGATAATATAACACAGACTACGTCATCGGTCATTTTCACAGGTCTGCAAAACACATATTGACCTCATCATAAGTCTATGAGTGTATAATTAAATATTTAGAAAAAAATCTCGCTCAGTCTGCTTCGTACATGCTAAACTGTATCATACCCTCTGTCATCTCGCGCCGCAGTCAACTCAGACGTACATTTACACACAAAATAGCGCTTCAAAACAATCTTAAATTATTACAATTTGGTATACCATTAGTAAAACAGCAGACTTCTTTTTTTACCATACTTCAGAAGGCTTTATCATAAAAATGGAGAAAGTATTTTTAAGCGTTAAGCTTAAATAGTGTTCATAAATAGTGTTTAAATATAGCGTTGCAGTTAATTTGGGAAAAAAAACACTTTTCCACGACTCTCACATATTTAAAGTTGCAAATTTAGTTCCCGCTTTGGCAATACACTTTCAATGATTTGTAAATTGAAGTAGTAATTTAAATGTTTATTTTCGCACGGTTCACTGCGATTGTGTATATATCATAATTTCCAGCCACTTGAGAATACTTTCGGTGCGGTTAACCACCTGATTAAAGTTTTTGACAAGCGTTAAACTGGCGTTAATGGCCTGTGTGATTGCAGGGTTTCTCCAGTGTGAGAATATTATTTAAGATTTACCCACTACCATGAGGTTTTTAATAGTCGCCTACATTTTCACTTAGAAAATAAAAATGTAAAATTTATTCAAGATAAGTGTCATTTTTTTCTTTCTTTTTTTTTTCTTTTTTTTTTTTTCCTTTTTTTCAAATAAAACTGCAAAAAAGACCAATACACCTGAATTTATTATTTTCTCCAATTTTCTTTTATCTTGTATAATGGCACGTAAGCCGGGTAACACGAGCATTATTTTCACAAGTACTCATAAGGGGTTAAGTCTGCCGTGCTGCTTCAACAATATTGGACTCATAGAGTAGAAATAGGGGCGTTCATTTTTGAAAGATTTTTTTTTTCTCTGTGATTTACAATTAATGTAAGTGCATTCTTTTTAAAATAATGAAAGTTTCAAGCAATTGTATTTAATACAAAAAACATCGCATGCGACATATTTTTTTCTCTTACGATACGCACTCATCTATTCTCAAAACCCAACTATATAATGAACACAGATGTTTCACATAAGTTTGTACGCAGTGAACCTTCTCTGTCGCCGTCATTTTTAAGTTTCTTTTCATTTTTTGTTTGTTTTCTTTTTTTCTTTCATATTTAATCTTTTTTCACAAGTACAGATCGATTTAAACGACAACTATTTTATTTCTTAGCTGGTCTCAAATTGTACTGTTATGCACGTTTACGAGAAGAGAACATGAATTTTGCCCTTTTTAACCCCACTGATAGTTTATGGTTTTGAACCCATCGGGCAAATTGTCCAATGTTTATTCATTTCCCCGCCACCGACGCTACGCATTCGTGATGTCCATTCGTCAAGAGGTCAAATAGTACGAAACATTTAAAGTTTATGCTTATAAAATCAAATGACCAGATATAAAAATGATGCACTCAGATATTTCTATACACTGATAACACATGACAGGATTTGAAGCGACTGTTTCAATGGCGATTAATGGGTATTAAATGGGGCCGCGATCAGTACCTCTGACCGTAGAATAAAACGGACAAAACACTAAAGACTATTAAGATTGTTGACCCCGACCGTGATGATTGAACAGTTCAAGCACGAATTCACGACCACCAAGTATATCTATTTCGGTTAAGTTATCGTTAAAACCGATTGCCCAATCTGCGACCGACGGCCCTCGAAAAGTTTAATCGTTTTAGTTGTGAAGGAGGGTGAAAGAAATAGAAAGCACCCAATTCGAGAGAAACGCCTGGTTCTTTTTGATGTAGCCTGTATAGCACCGATACAGGGGATCCCAGTATAACATATGAAGTAATATTAGTCGAGAAGCGGTTGATCGAACTCACGACTCCTATATTAAAAGCCTTGTGCGTTACCGCTAAACTAAAGATTCACTACAAACTGTGTGGTTCGACAATGCAGTGTTTTCTCATGTGAGTAAAAGTATGCATTTAAAATAAAATCGACAACAGGTCAAGAATAGCGAATAAAAATATATTTTACTCGTGCCAGAAATGTCAGTCTTTATACGAAGTGCATTAGGATCAAGTCGCTGAATGCACTTACTTTGGCTAGATGAAACGAGTGAAAGTACGAAATATCATAGAGCTTTAAAGTTAAGCACCTATCAATAATATTTACCGAAATACATTTCACTTATCTAATCTTTGGCTTCCATTCGCGCCGTTCGACGCAGAAATCTTTCAAGACTCCCCGATAAAACCGTGAAATAATTGTTTATTTCACCTCAACCTGTTCGTGTCACATTACATTCCGATACCCGCATGCACCCGTTACCCCGGAGCGTATCTGAGTGGCTGTCAGTACTTTAAATGAAGCAACACCTCGTCTATAGGTATATCGTGAGGATCACTTGTCTTCTCTAGACAAACTTCCACCTTTTTCTCTGACACTGGTATGTGAACACAATCTAAGCAAGTAGCAAAATTTCAGCAGATGGCCAGATATTTAGATTCCTGGTGGAGTTCTGCCAGAAGTTTGCTTTACTTTTGTTAATTTTAGATTGTTTGGCGTTTTTTATAGCTCCACTTCGTTAGGTGCTTGAGTGCATTTTTCAATTAATGCTTTCAGTTGTTTTATGTCGAAAATTACTTGTTTTGCGAATCAATATGCCTTTATTGTGTCAGTTGCAAGTTTTATTTATTAACTGTATTTGATGACTTTTTTACTACTCTCGCTGCATTGGGGGTTGTCTTTACTACTTCTACCTGAGTGCTTTTCTATTAAAATGGTTTACTCTGCTTTTTGAACAAGGAAATGGGAAAAATGAAACACTACTCGTCCTGTTGATGTAAGCTGTTTCGTTCAGCAGTGTCAAAGATTAAAAAATGATCGGGCCAGATTTTTACGTCTACGGATGAACTTAAGAACTTAAAAATTAAAACGCTGGTGCTGCTTTGAATCGAATAATTTTGTCATCGATTGTGGAATAAAAAAAGTAAAATATTAGTATCTAAAATAATAACAACATAAACAAAAAAAAATAATTCTTTAGGTGAAAAGTAATGTAAAAATAGTGTTTTTTAAAAGGAAATTTCTGTTTGTTTAGACTTTGATTATTAATCTTTTTACTTTTGTATACATTTATCATTTTATTTGCTTAAAAAATTATCTCTTTATTCAGTTATTATTTAATGCCTTATTTTTTATTTTATCTGTTTAAATTGTCTTAGTTAATACAAATATTTTTTCACCAAATCCAAAAAATAGCATTTAAAACTTTTTTTTTCATTAGAAAAAAACAGATTCAAAGTTTTCTTGTAATTAGAATAATGTTAGATTTTCTTCTTCCTATATCATAGATTTTTATCATTTCATGATGTTATAAGTTTTTTTTTTTTTTCAATATATGATGCAAATAAATGTTAAGAGACTATATTTCGGCAAGAAAGCCAAGTGCGTTATATATCCAATTATTTATAATAGACATTTATTAGTATATTATTACTTCTATGTTGAAGACATATTAATAACCTCCGTCTTGTTATCGCCATGATGTCCAGGGTCTGGACGTGATAAAAAGACTAGTCGCCAAGCTTTAAATCCACTCAAAATATTTGTATAGAAAAATGGGGATGTGTCTCCGATTACCCTTACCATAATGAGGCCCATTAACTATCTCTCATATATGTCATGTTCAATCTGTTCTATTGCTTCCCAGGCTTTCTTTCTGCACTTGATGAACCCTCGGTCCGAGACACACTATGTGACCCAGAGAAAAAAAAATCAGCATGTCGCTTAAGAACCTGATAAAGCAATTTAAATGATGTAGGTAATGAAGGCTTTTGGCCCATTCAAAGGTCTCTGGCTAAATGGTAATATGTTCCAGGGGAATACGAAAAAGGCTGGTGTAATTAGTATGACAAATTATACCATCAGCATTTTCCTGGAATTAACCTCGTGAGCTCTGAAAACATATGACATACAAATGGATTCTTTTAGAGCTTAGCAATGGTTCAAACAGTTGGAGAGGGTGGAATGTGTACAACTCCGATAAAGGTCTTTGGGAAAAGCGCACTAACCTTAAGATACATGATTCAAGTTAAGATCATGGGTTTTAAATCATGGTATTTCAAGCCATTCTGTGTAGTTTTCTGATTTGGTTTGCTGCAATTCAAACAAAGTTGGTCTAAGTTTTCAAAGATTTATCGAGGGTGTAGACATTGACCACTCTCCAAAAGGGGTTGAGCAATGGTGATTCTACTGACATTCTCTGAATACAGGTATAAAAATATAAGAAAACAACTTCTCTGTGACAGGGTTATCTTAGATGCATAACTTTCCCTATCTTGACCTTCTCCCCTCATATAGTATAAGCCGCTTTCTGTTAACATACCCTTTGCATATCTTTTGTGATTTTTTTATCTGTTTTTTTTTTACAAACTTTTAAGATTATTAGGTTATTCCATTTTTTTATTGATAATATCTTTTTCCAGTGAGTGAGTTTATTAAGAATGAGTCTTGAGATAGGAGATAGGAGAAAGTCTGGTCTTAACTAATTACTCTCTCTCTCTCTCTCTCTCTCTCTCTGTGGCTAAAATAGATCGTCATGTCTAAAGCTATGCTTACAAACTTTGCGGACAATGTCTTAGTACTTACGGAACCAAATGTTACTAAGGAAGTTAATTTTGTTTGAAACTGGTGCGTTTAACTGGAAGTTGGGGTTTGCTCAAAAATGAAAAGAATATCTTTGAATAAGTTTGACTTTTGAATCTAAACATATTTTCTTCCTCATTTCTAAATCTAAATACTGTTTTATTTTTGTATATATTTATTACCAGATAATATTAAATAATACTCAAATTATGTTTTGTTTCCCATTTATCGTAATTCCTAGAAATCGCCTTGCATTTTTTTCTTAGAAAGATCTATTCATACCCTATTCACACAAGAAAGATCTATTCATACCCCATTCACACACGCACAGTTTAAATCTTGAAAAAAATATGTCAATTATTCAAATTATGCAAAACAGCGAGCGTGAATCGTTCACACTTGAAACCAAGAACTTGCGTACCATTCAGTTTTTATTCTTTTTTTTGTTAATTTTTATTTTTTAATATCATATGTTATTAATTCATAATGCAAATAAATTGCAGCTTTAAACGATTACCCGTGAAACCAGTGCTTTAGTGTTACTATTTAAAGATGTTGTGCATCCGATATGATTTGAGTGTCTATAAATATAGGTACACACTGAATTAGTATGTTTTATTTACTTATTTTATTCTAAAGTTTCATTTGTTTATTACTTAATTACTTTATAAATCAAGGCGCTGGGCTGCATTTCCTTTTAGCTTATCTTAATTCTGATGTAACGAAAAATATTACTTACACATTTTTATAGTGAAAAGCACTTAATATGTTTTTAATTTCATCGTAATGAAGAATGCGAGTCTTTTTTGTAATAGATGAAACATGTAATTAACTTCTTATATGTTCTGTCAAACTTTACGAGCCATGAAATTAGATTGGTTGTAAAAGCAGCCATAATTTTCAACAATTTAGTGTTGTAAATTATTGTTAGCGGCAGTAGACGAAGCAAGTCACATGTGCTTTTTTGTGTGACACGTACAATAATTCAAAACGTGCTCTGTTGAAGTAAAATGAAAGGGAAACAGGTATCTTAGTGAGAAAATGCCTCTGACAAACCTGTCCGTTAATCAGTATGACAGAAAAGTTTCTTGTTGTAGTTTAAAAATTGAAATTGTTCCACTGCAGCCGTTGTTAAATAAAAGTAAATCCAACACAGAAAGCTGATTTCAAAGCAAAGGCAAGAGATGTAAAAACACACTTTAACTGTACAAAAGCAAAACAACAGATCTATGACAGGGATAGGACACAATTTAACAAGATCTACAAGTTTAGAAAAAACCACAAAACTCAGAAAAATTGAAACATTATATCTTTTTTACTGCTAGTACTTGTAAAAGTAATCAAAACGTAACCACTCTTCATCTTCTCTTGTCCGTATTGAATAATCATGTCGGAAGAATCATGTCGGAAGAATCATGTCGGAAGAAGGAAGCTTTTAAGCTTGTCAAACGCGTTTCTAAGATTAGTTTGCAGCAAAATGTCCCACTTTGGAAGATTCTCCAATTCAGACCTCGAAAATATGTTTGCAGTTCATTGTATTTTATAGGATATCTTGAATATAATATAGTGCGCAGCATATTTGCCCAACTGACGAATGGAAACCTGACGAACATACGCAGTATGGAAACCGTCCGTGATAGTTCATATTTAACAACTGGGTCTGAAGTTAACATAGCCCTTGAAAGGCTCCTGTAATTTACTCCAACATCTAGGAACATTGTCTGTATATTTCTTACTTACAAACAAAATCTTTTAAATTGCATGTCCTTAAAATCAACATAGCTTTATTGATAAAAGACATTTTGGATATTATATGTACAATATGACATTTGTGTGAAATTAGCTCGTGCAAAAAAAGGCCTAGGTGCACATGTTTTCTTTTAATGATATAAAAACTTGAAGAATTTTCTCATTTCAGAAATGCCTCAGAAAGTTTTGCCTGTGCTAGAGGTTGATGGAAAACAACTCTCGCAAAGTCTCACAATATGTCGATATCTGGCAAGAGAATTCGGTAAGTAATGCATTATCTGATACAGAAATGTCAAAAATAGACAACAACATTTTTTGTTGCCAGTTAAGAATCTCTTAATATGCGTTTAACATTGTTTCAGCGCATTATAGATAATTATAAAATCTTCTAGTCGGATGTAAGAGATAAAATGATGTTAACATCAAAATCTTTTATATATCTTTCAGATATTGTTTTGATAATTTGCCTCTGATTTTTGAAAGTTCTAGACGTTAGTTCTGCCTAAATTAATGTTTCTTTTTTTAGAGTAATTTCAGAAATTACCGAAGCATAACTGCAGGCTGAGATTTTCCGTCTTGTCAGCGTTTTCTCTGCATGCTGGTTTCTTTGTACATTGAATAATTAAACTGTAATTTCTGATAAAATCTTAATGCTAGATTTTGTAGAATAGAACACGTTAAGTGTTGCCACCATAGCTTATTATTCGAATCAGTCATTTTCTGTCATAACTGATCTCGACTACAGAATTTTCTCCTTTTGACTTCAAAGCAGTCAGAATTTGATCAAGCATGTGTTTAATTTGTTTCAAACAACGTAAGTAAATAATTTTGATATATACGCTAATTGAAAATCATAGTTACTGGCTTACCTTTGTCTACAAGATTCTTCAAGAATCACTTTCATAGTCGGGTCCAAATAGATACAAATTTGACCCTTTGTCCGGTGAAGTATTTCAGACCTGGCATATAGGGGACAAACTGAGTGATGACTTAAAGCTGTAAAACACTAGCAAACAAATACAATTTTGTAGAGTTGTTACAGTCGTCAGTTTATCTCATTTTGAAGATATTTCTCTGTCAGGTTTGTGTGGCAAAACAAACTGGGAGCAAGCCCAGGTTGAACAGGTTGTGGACACCATGGACGATTTAAGGGTAGAGTTAGCAAAATGGATTTACGAAAAAGATCCAGAAAAGAAGGTAAACGACTCTTGCTTCATTCGTTTTTCTATATGTCAGGGTTGCCTCCCTTCTAGAAAGCATTGCCTTATATAGGTGTTCAGAAAACTGCAAGTCACTTTAAGTAAATTTGTTCCTCATAATCTAAATCGTTTTGCAAGTTTTTATGTCTAATGTGACTTAAATTTGCATAGAAAACGCATTTACGAAAATAACACTTCGGTTTAACAGTAGTATCAGGTTTGAATGATTAATGGTTCAGAAAACACATTTGTTGAAGTACACGTTTAACTAATATTATAATTTAGAGGTAAATGTTTACGTGAGGAAAAGTGTAGTATGAATATAAATGCAGACATAGATCAGTTGATTTCTGGTATTTTGGAGACGATCATATAATTATGTATATTGTGTTGATATTTTTCTATTTTTAGAATGAGATTGCGTCCAACTTGAGATCCGAAACTTATCCAAAGTTCATTGGCATTCTGGAAACAATCCTCAGGGAAAATGAAGAAAATAACAACAGAAGTGGCTATTTTGTTGGCGATAGTGTAAGTCTTCTGAGGAATGTTTTAGACATAAACTTTCCTCTTTTTGAAATGAAGTATTTTTTTTTTAAAATAAGCAACTCGAACTCGGTTTGAAAAAGAATTTGTTCATCTGACTTTTAGTTTGAATTATTTTCGACGAATTTTGATGACTTTGCGTCGAATGTTGAAGGAACCATCACAGAATAGTATCAGCTTTAAGAAAATGTTTTCTTTTTGTTTTGTTTATTGATAGATATGGGTCTTATTTTCGTGAAACCTTCACATTGTGTCTTTTTTTATGTAAAATTGTATTGTTTTAAATGTACATTAAGGATTGAATATTTAAGAAAGGAAATATGTTTGGCATTTGCATTTGTTTCCTCAGCAAGAGTCGTGTTAGGTTATATTGCTTTGTACTGATAACACTATTTTATTAACCTAAAGTGTTATCACGGACTTGGGCTTCTAGTGAAACCAAGGGAAGGTTGTTTATAATACAAATTAAAGTACTAAGCCAAGTCTGAATTTTGTTTTGTAAAGGGTAACTCGAACTTTCATGAGACATATTTGAAGCAGGTCGAATTATTTTATTTTTATTGCAGCTAACCTTGGCAGACCTCAGTGTGTTCGAAACCTTCACCTTTCCTCTTTCAATACATCCGGACATCTTTGATGACCATGCAGAACTTCAGGAGCACAGACAGAGAATTGAAACCCATAAGCATCTTGCTGATTACATAAAGAACAGACCATTGCGGCCTGTATGAGAGGTCATGCTGCAACGTTTTGTGACACTTGTTAAAACAACATAGGAACGTGCAATGATGGCGATGATGTATCGATGATGTATAACATGTGTTGTATTCAGTCCTCATAACAATATTATCTTTTGTACTGTTACGGTGAATATTTAAAGGCGGACAAATATTTTTCTATTTTTGGAATTGATGACGTCATTTAAATTATCTTTATTCGTACATCATTTTATTCGTGACAGGTATAAATATCCTTATTTAATCTGGTTTTTACCTGAAAAAGGGATACTTTTGTTCTTAAAGTGTAATTGTGTTCAGTAAAATAGAATAATTAGTTTGTACTATGTGTATTTTATATGTGTATTGTGATACATGTATATGAAATATATAGATTTTATTTTCTGTTAAAATGCATTTCAATGAAAATGTTCAATATTGTTTTTTTTTTCTTGTAGATGTTAAGTTTGAATTCCAGCACTTCTTGAATGTATGTAATAGTCAACGTGCCTAACAGTGGTACAATTGGTAGATTATCATTTCGAAAAAAATGTTAGAAATATGTTGTGATCGGTAAACACTTTGGAACAACATGTTTTAAGTAGACATGTAACGAAAAGAAAAGTATATTTAAAGAAAAATCGCTTGTTTCACAAGTATGGTAATTGTCAGTAAGAAAAAAAGATATGTTTTTTTTGCCAAAGTGTCCCAACACCATTTGAATTTTGAAATAGGCATTTATAGAAAATGGCAAGCAAAAAACGTCTGAAATACCCTTGTTTTACAAGCGAACAAATAAGAAATAACACTAGCAATAAACCTTGGGGAATATGGCCGAGTACAATATTAATCTGTGATTCATCGTCAATCTTGGTTTATATTCACGATCATGACTTTCAATAATTACTAATTCTGTTTAATATATCTCTACTTTAGCATTATATCTACAGTATATGCCTAGTTCAAAGTATTGTCATGAAACCAGGGAAAAGTCGTAGCTAACGAAGAATTTTTGAACATACAATTTTTCCTATCCCTAGTATCCTGTTAAAAAAAGTGTTTTTTTCTACTTAATGCATTGTTGTAAGGTGTAAATATTTTTCAATTTGAATCTTTTTTGTGTTTGCAGACTATATAACAGCATTTTACATCTCATTACAAGACTTCTGCCTGATAATAATTAATATCTATCTTGGACATTAGAGTTATCTTAAAACTAATTAAAGCGTTAAGATTACTTGTCAGTTTATACCTACAAACATCACCATATTTAATACTCCAAGTGTTATTTATCTCTGCTCTCTAGCAAGTCGCTCTGAATCCTGGCATGACTATTGCTTACCACACCAGAATTCGATCAGTCAGCCGAAGGAGCATTACTCTACAACTATAGTTGAACAATCAAGCTTAATCAGTGAGTGCCTGTATTTTAACACTCATTTCATTCGTAGAGCCAAACAGGCTCTACCAAACCGATGAGAAACTATGAAAGAAAAGAAAAGTGCTTATGTTGAATAACTGAAATGAAGATCTAATTGCTGACCGTTATTATCCTAACTATGTTATAAGTTTAGAAAGTTTTTCAATCAGGATGAATATAGATTTCTATAAATAGTTGTTTTGAAAAGAATATGATGATAAATTACATTTTTTCCCGATTTTTCCCTGTCAAAATTATTTGGTGGGCAAATATTATCATTTACTGAAAAAGATGCCATTACAGTCCTTACAGTTAATAAAAAACAATGAGAATCGCAATACAAGAGCTCTCTGCGAACCGTTTTAAAATATTTCTGACATGATGAAATATTGGAGGTTGAGACTGTAACAAATCTTGGTCATTTAGATTCTTCTATTATTATTCATTTAATGTATCTACCTCACTTAATCTAGTTTTTTTTATATTTAACCAAAAACACACATCTGTTGCATATTGCAGATTGCAACAAAATAAATATTGTTTTCTCAAAAATATCTAATTTTGTTGTTATTTATTTGTCGACATGATCAATCCTTCAATTTCTTCAGTTCTGAAGAGTTTCAAGAGCAAGGGCTGCTGTTATCATACCAGACCTTGAACGAGTCTTTCAAAACTAGCAGATACCCTTTTTAAGTCAAGTCGATATTGCCGTTCTATTTAACAAAACAGTTTTAGTATCAATATTTCCAAGATATTGATTACACCAAATCGATAAGCAAAATATAAGTTTAACATCTATTTTCCCGAAGCAGCAAATGATAAATTCATCACAAACAAAAACATCTTACATTTATTTCAGTTATCTTATTTTAGAATAACCTTATCTTAATAATAGATTATTCTAGAAACTCCCGTCTGAAAAGTTATTCAAATAACTATGTCCCTGTTAAAAACAAGGATATTGAAGACCGTGTTATATTGTGAATAATCAATGTTTTGACAATTTAATGCTAAAGTACGTGATTCACCCAGGCAAAGATATCTATTTAAATGAGTTTATTATTGTCGGTATCGGTTGCCCATAGGACTGACGCCCCCAGCAGAGAGTAGTTATTTTATGTTGTGGGGGATAGCGAAAAATACAGAAAGCATCTCATTCAAGACAAACCCCTGGTTCTTTTGCATGCGCAGTGTAAAGCACTGATACATGTGACCTCGAAACGTCTTATTCGAAAGACAGGAATGTCAGTAGCGAAGCGGGGGATCGATGTCGCAACCCATGGATTATCAGTCCAGCGCGATACCTCTGGACCACTGAATCTCTCCTGCAGATATATATGTCCACGGCATGATATTCTGGTGTCAGACGACTAAAGAGAAGCAATGTCGTCAAAGTTAATCCTGAACATGCTGAAATTTTGTAATGGATTTGCCCAGCTTTGAATTTGGAACAGTCCATTCAAAGTTTAAGGGATTTCAATATCAAAATACAAAAAATGAGCTACCAACAGTATAGAGCCTGGTCAGACTGCACGGATGTGCAGGCTGGCCTGGCTCTATACTGGTGGCAAAGGCTAATCACTTTCGGTTCCAGCAGGTTAAGGGTTAATCTCCAATTAATTGCCACTCATACATGTCACGTTCTAATACATGTCACGTTCTCATACATGTCATATTCTCATAAATGTCATATTCTCATACATGTCATATTTTCATACGTATCATGTTCCTATACATCTCATGTTCTCATAGAATTACATATCATGTTTAATCTTCACTATCACTACCCAGGCATTTTTCTACACTGGGTGAACCTTCTGCCCGAGAACTGCTGCATGATATTTATCTAAAAATAGTACACGAAAGTATTAGACAAATTTATTTGAACGTCGAGATAAATAGACTTAGACTGCTGCCGGTGTGTGAAGATAAAAAATCCAGTAAAGTACACAAAAGAAATTAACACTTTCCTGGAAACAGCTTTTCAGTTTTTTTTCCAGATTAGTTTTTCCAAGAACTTAGCAAAACGAAACACCTCATAAAATTTTGGAGAAAAATGATTTAAGAAGCAAAAGTGAAAATAAATGCCGGAATCTAGAGAAAAATATAATACGCGGAAAAAGTAGGTCTATGAAATGAAGGAAATGATTGATTTTCTGAATTCATGAAATTCTTTAACTTGATATTTTCCAGGTAATGCACTACAACACCCAAAATAACAAATATTCTATTAATAATTTTCACTTTTTAAATTACATCATTATCATCATTATCATCAATAGGCCTATTATCATTATTATTATCTTTAAACTTCCTTTCAGTTTAAAATAAAGTATAAAATGTAATAAGATCAGAATGTATTTTCATTTTTTTATGAATGAAAAATGTTATTCCCAAAGCATACGTAACATCTTAATAAGAGATAAACTAAAAACTGCCCATATTTGTTTGCACAGAACGGTAGGTTTTTGCATTGCCTGTCAGATCAAATATCAACAGCTGTGTTTCAAAAAATGTGTACCCATTGAACCAAAGACATCTTAAAGGAAGTTAACTGCATATGAAATTATGCGTTTACTTTGTAAGTTAAAGAATAACAGATTTTAACATTCGAGTACAGAAATTTATAAACAATTTTAAATACAGGGGAGACAACTTGGATGCAAAGATAAGCTGCTAAGGGAGAACACTCGTTTACACATAAATTTCATTCAGATAACTTCTTTATGTTTTAACAACTGCTATTTGTTCATTTTAGAATTGTTAACATGTTTAATTATCAAGTCTATTTTTGAGTCCTTATCGCAACCGTTTAAATGCAATCAAATAGTGAAACATACAAATCAAAATAGCAAGAATGAATAAATATTTATTTTTGTAGAATATGGGCAACTGATATTTCTTTCAACAGAGTTTTCTGACACCCCCCCCCCCCACTCAGTTTCAGTGGATCCAACATACTTCTGAATTAATCAACACGGTCTTGCATTAATCTTAACACTGACCTCAGCTGCATTTGACATGCGTTAGTGCCACTTCCAGTTATACACCAATGAGCAACAGACAGGAAAACACAAACAAACAGGTAGGCAGTTTTTATATCATTTTTTAGCACACCAGTGGAGAGACGACAGACAAGCAAACATTTAGCGACATATTGTCTTTTTCAACTTTGTTTTAAAATCCTGTAATGTACCAATGAGTTACCGAATGACAGCACAATTACACGTTGGCAGGATTCTATATTGGTCAGTCAATATGACGGGCAGATAGACAAATGGACAGACATTCGCGACAAATTTCATAAATTTGGTGAACATGCGTACTTAGTTATTAAAAAATCCTTTAATGTATCAGTTATTTGGGATAAGAACAAAACAAAACAAATTCTAAACTCTCTTTATTTTACAAGTTTTACAACTTCCTTTGATCTATTATTATTTTTTTTTTAATGTTTGGCATTTTATGGGTACGACTAAATGAATCAAAACAAAAGGTCGGGATACCGGGCATACGGAACCCTGTTTGAGCATCCCTAAAAGCAAGACAAACAATGGTAACAAACTATGAAATCTTGCAGAAGTGTGTTCTAGAAAATTAATAATGAAATACTACTCTTTCAAATGTTCATTCAAAAAAAAGCCAATTGTCACAAATGTATCGAAACAACAACCACAAAACAGTGACACTGTTGCGCGATATTGGCAATTCTCCAGCAGTACTTATCACAACCTTGTTGTTTTCAGAATTGTCATTCCACTGATTTCTTTTTAGCAACAGGGACAGATAAATGTTTTTCCTGTCTATAATTTTAGTTTTAAGGGAGTTATTTATAATTAAGGTACAGTCAAGTTCTGCATGTACACTTGGAACTAGAAATATCCCACCTATTTGAGTGTCAGGAACTTAACGACTGGCATCAGTCACTAACTTGAATCCAGCACCGTCAAATGCCAAGGGACCTGCTTCTTGTGGAATGATATCTCTCTCATCGCCAGATGCTGCCGGTTCCTCCGACTGCTGTCTGCGGTTTTTTAGCCTTAGGTTCCAAGCCCAGCTCCCTTACACTCCTTTCTATGCACTGACGCCTCTTCATATTTGCCTGATACTTAGTGATGTGTGAAATTTACTAAATACATTGTAAAAGGTAGAGCTGGTTATTATTGATACGCGAATTTGATTTTTATCGCAGTGAATTCTTTTACACTTGCCCCTGATAAATGAACCTGCTTTCACTCTGTGTTGTTGAACGTTAATTAAAGGCAACCTGCATTCGATGATTTTCTTATCTATTTATTAAAATTTATTATTTTAACTTTTTTAATTTTATTAAAAGCATTTACATGTATACATTTTAAAGCTTTTAACATCATCATCAATGTCACCATCATCAGGTCATCATCAAAACAATTCAACATCAACTCAGTGAACTGATTTAAGCTACCAGATCATTGCTGATGATTTAAATATGCACTATTCTCATGACTTAACATAATAGCATCTGTGCTCTGTCCAAGTGAAAATCAGCAGATTAAATCCACTCCAGTCGCGCCAAACGTTAACAGATATGCAGATAAAGGTGTACACCGAAGACTGCTGGCGTCTTATTGATTTAATAAGGTGAGATTCTGCTACTGATAACTGTTTTAAATCAGACGGTTTTTTTGTTGTTGTTGTAGTTGTTGATTCAAGAAATTTTCATTACCTGACGATTCCGAGCTGGCGAAAATTAAGGATGTGACGTCAGAATTGCAATACTACGTCATCACTAATGGATAAGTATAAGTTGTAACCCAAATATCAGAGACTCTCCTACAGGAATAATCGTCATTAGTTTGCAGAACATATTCAAATTAAATTGCCTGAATATAATAAAAAAACAGCAGTGATCTTATAGGTAGGCAGTGCTTTTGAGCTCACCTGAGCACAAAGTGCTCAAAGGTGAGCTATTGGGATCATTGATTGTCTGGCGTACGTCGTGCGTCTGTGCGTCGTGCGTCGTCAACAATTTGACTTGAACGACTTCTCCTCCCAAACTGCTAAGCCAAAATTGACGAAAAATGCCTGAGATATTCCTTATATGAAACACAAAGTTGTTCAAAGAATTGAATTCCACCAAGAACTCTGGTTTGCTACGGCAACTGAAAGGAAAACTTTGAAAATCATTTTGTCTGAACCCACAAGGCCCTGAGCCTTAAGATTTGGTATGTAGCATTGTCTAGTGGACCTCTACCAAGTTTATTCAAATTATACCCCTTTGGGTCAAATTTAGCCGCGCTCGGGTGATCAATTGATTTTACATAGGCTTATAAAGGGAAAATTTTGAAAATCTTCCTGAGCCTTATGATTTGGTATGTAGCAATGTGTTGAGGACCTCTACAGAGTTTGTTCAGATTATATCCCTGGGGCCAAATTTGGCCCTGCCCTGGGGGTCAATTGATTTTACATAGGCTTATACAGGGAAACTTTAAAAATCTTCATGTCTGAAACCACAAGGCCCTGAGCCTTATGATTTGGTATGTAGCAATGTGTAGAGGACCTCTACAAAGTTTGTTCAAATTATATCCTTGGGGCCAAATTTGGCCCTGCTCTGGGGGTCAATTGATTTTACATAGGCTTACTAGCATACAGGGAAATTTTAAAAGTCTTCTCGTCTGAAACGACAAGGCCCTGAGCCTTAAGCTTTGGTATGTAGTATTGTCTAGTGGACCTCTACCAAGTTTGTTAAAGTTATACCTCTCGGGTCAAATTTGGCCCCACCCCTGGGTCATAGGTTTTACAAAGGAATTTATATTAAAACTTTGAAAATCTTCATGACTGAAACCACAAGGCTCTGAGCCTGAAGATTTGGTATGTAGCAAACTATACCAAGTTTGTTCAAATTATACCTCTGGAGTCAAATTTGACCCCGCCCGGGGTTCAATTGATTTTACATAAGCCTTTGAAAATCTTCTTGTCTGAAACCATAAGGCCCTGAGCCTTAAGATTTGGTATGGAGCATTGTCTAGAGGACCTCTACCAATTTGTTTGAAATTATGGCCCTGGGATCAAATTTGGCCCTGCCCCAGGGCTCAATCGATTTTACATAGGATTATATAGGGAAAACTTCTTTTCTGAAATCCCAAAACCTAAAACTTACATGTTCTTGATAGAGCATTTGTTAGAGTTCATCTAACAATTTTGTGAAAATCGGCTCTACACAGGGCGTCACTTGAATTTATATAGATTTATATAGGGAGATTCTTAAAATAGCTTTTTATGTGAGCTCAACAGCAGACCCAAAGGCAAATTATTTAGGTGAGCGATCTAGGGCCACCATGGCCTTCGTGTTTATTTTATTACATTGACTTCAGGAACCCCAGTTACTCCATCTCCATGTGGTGAACATTGGTGGCAAGTTATATTTAACCCAATGAAAAAAATGGCAGTGTTAGAGATCAAACACGAATTTTTACGCGGACGGACGGAAAATCAAACGGTGTGTGATTATCATGTGTTCCTTCGGGGGCATAATTTTTTTTCATATCTCAAGTACAAAAAAAACACGACAGAATGACACTCCAAGCACGTCAAAAGTATATTTCTATTATCAGTCAGAATACAGTCCATTTAAACCACTTAACTGATTTTTTATTATTATTTTAATGTAGGGCATGTATTCAAGAAAAGTATGTATACGTCATTTACATGAAGCTGGAGGGAAAAATACCATGCCTATCAAGTCTTAGGAAGCCTAGGCCCAGGAATTCTATAGTTATTGATCGGAAACCGTTTTGCTTTTTAAGGTCATTGTGACCTTGGCCTTTGACCTGAAAATCTATAAAGGTCATTTACTGGTCACGACTAACCCACATACCAGATCTGAAGAACCTGGGCCCAAGGATTCCATAGATATTTATTGGAAAAGGTTTTGATTTTCGAGGTGATCGGAAACCATTTTTCTGTTGATGGTCACGTTGAACTTTTACCAAGTGACACCAAGAGCAATATAAGTCATCTACGGGCAATTATCATCCAGAATTGCAAGTTTAAGGTTCGTAGGCCCAAGCATTCTCTAGTTATTCATCAGAAACCATTTTTCAGTTAAAGATCAATATAATATCTAGCGATCCTAAAATATATAGTTCCTGGGCCCAAACATTCTATAATTATTGAGCGGAAATCGTTCTGCTTTTCAAGGTCACTGTCACCTTGTCATTTAAACTGGTGATCTGAAATCTATAGATGTGATTTACTGGTCATGACCAACCTACTTTGCAAGTTTGAGGAACCTGGGTCCAAGCATTCTATTGTTATTGATCGGAAACCGTTTTGCATTTCAAGGTCACTGTGACCTTGGCCTTTGACTTAATGACCTGAAAATCTACAGAGGTCACCTACTGACTATGACTAACCTGCGTATGAAGTTTTTGGGAGCCTGTGCAAAAGCGTTCTACAGTTATTGATCAGAAACTATTTTACTTTTCAAGGTCACTGTGACTTTGCCTTTGACCTGGTGACATCAAAAAGTACAGATTTCATCTACTGATCATGACCAACCTACACAGTAAGTTTGAGGAACCTCGGCCAAAGTGTTCTATAGTAATTGATCACAAACCGTTTTGCTTTTGAAGGTCACGTTGACCTTATACCTTTGACCTAATGACCTGAAAAATTATAGGGGTCAGTTATTGGTCATGACCAGCCTAAAACCAATTTTGAAGAAGGTGGTTTATGAGTTCCCTAGATATTGATCGGAAACGAAAAGTCTACCGGCCGACCGACATTTGCAAAATAATTTGCCTCCTCATCTTCGATGGTGGGGGTGGGGGGTATAATATTATATAAATTATTTTATTTTTATATAAGTAATAAGAAGTCCATTTTCGGTCATTCTTCTCAACTAGGCATCATAGCAAAATAACGCCGTCGGAATGACTATAATACGCGATCTCGTTAATCCCAAAATAAATGAGGAATTCCTATATCTAGAAAGTTTTACCAGTACAAAGCGTTTATTGAAAACAATCAGTCTTGCAAAATATCACATTATCTGGCTCGAGAATTCGATAACTAATGCATTATCTGAAAGACATGTTAATTATAGACAAAAAGCAATTGGACCGTGTCGTGAGATTACAACAATGTGGTCAAATTTTCATTTTTTTCACATTCAGAAAATACACTGTTTAGAAATTAATTTGATATATTTTTTATTGCAATCTGACTACCGAAAGGTACACTAATAATTGAATTAACAATTGATATATAACATTTCTACTTATCATTGTGACCCTAAGGATGTCACGCCATGTAACTTGCAACTTGGTCTCGAGATTGTTGTGTCCACGTCCACGTTTTAGTAACCTTCGAAGACTTTACTCGCAGATTTCAAAGACAACACATTATGATAATTCAGAGAATGCAAAAAAACACTAAGTGTTGGTAAAGATCGTTAATTATATAGTGACGTCAAACATTGAAGTCGTTTTTGAATGACGTCAATACAGAAACATTCTGTATGCATTTAACGCATCGTAGATAACTTCAACATGTGATATTCTAATCCAATCTAATTTACTATTAACAAAAGTCACATGATGGCTTATAACGCTCACCTGAGCACCATAAGTTAAAACTATGAGTCCAATGAAGGAATCAAGGTAAGTCCATCCTATGTTGAAGTTGCAATCATCAACACTTGTACATCTGGTTAAATTTTCAAAGACACAGTTTTCATAAACAATAAGCAGGTCAAGGTCCAAGTTGAAACCCACATGCAAAATCGTAAGTATATTTGGAATGTCCATACTGTAGCTGCAAAAACATAAAAGTAGGTCAGCTAATGTCAATGTTTAAGTCTATATGCAAATTTATAAGCATATTTCAAAATTCCATAATGTAGCTTCAAAAACAAGTAAAAAGGTAAAAAGGCCTGTCAATGTCGACTGTATACTGTCAAAGTTGAAATTTGAATGCAAAATTATAAGCATACCGTTCATCTGTTGAATTGCGATGCTTACCGTTACAAATACTGTATTAGACTAATAAATAACTTACCTTGTGAATTTCTGCAAGGATCTGTGACTTCTACTTTTTATTCATCGTGTGTAATTTCAAATTGACACATTTTTCATAGAAACAGTTTTTTAAAGTCAAAAAGTAATCAAGTGTAACACCATATTGTGAATATAACGTCATCACTAAACTCTGGTTTACAGGTCATTTTTTTCTTGGAGGTATCAAAACACTAATATTTTGTCAACAAAAATCGTATTTACACACATCCACACTATAACAGAACAAGAAACAACAGTTGTCTTGAAACTCTAAAAGAACAACTAAATTAATTTGAATGTCAGAGTCTGCATTTTACTCTTCAGGGCAATGTTTTACGAGGGAATGAGCTCCCTCTTCGTAGTACCCTGACTTCAGAACAGTGGGTTAAATGGACCCAAAGTCCACAATTATCACACTGGCCACACTTTAATATGATCAGTCCTGGATATCCCCGCAGTTGGTGTGAAAATTCTCCCCACATACACAGAAAAGTTCATCGTCTATGCTTTCACCATCTTCACTTGAAGGCTCTGTGTTCAAGTTAATACGGCCTTGTGTTCTTCCTAACTTTCCAGAAGTAAATGGCTTTGGTGAAAGCTGAACATTTTTGTTGACTGTTGATTTACTTTGCTTCTTTATTACTTTATTTCAGTATATTTGCCTACATTTTCTTTTTCTTAATTTGTTTTTGACTTTGGCTTTTGCTCATTCAGGTTCCCCAAATTTTCTGAAGACAATAAATTGCCTTGAATTTTAAATGGGGGTGTGAATTTTCTTTTTTGGTTTTTGTACAACACTTGTTATGACTCTGTTTGCAAGAAAGTTGTCTGCTTGGTCATAGGCCTGATTCTGGTTTGTTAGGTTTTGCATATCAATTGTGTCTTTACTAGGGTTTGGTGATACTGACTTTGACTTCTTGGATACTTGGGACATTTCGTTATTCCGGGATGGGGTCAGTAGGGTATATGGTTGCTGGTTCAGTCTCAACTGCTGTAATTATATTTTTTCTAAATGGATAAATTCCTGCTTTATTAAAAGTACTAATAATATTTTCTGGTGAGAAGGCTCGAGCGGTCAACTTTGCAATCTCATATCTCGTGATATATACATCAGGATTAGCATGCATGTAAGACTTACACTCTTTGTAATAGTAGTTTTTCATAGGGCCAAATATGCCAATGTCAAGTGGCTGGGTAAGATGACTAGAATGAGATGTAATACAAATAATACAGTACTATGGTCTTTTGTCCAGTTTGCAAGTGTAAGGGGTATATGGGACTTGTGGCCATCAGGGTTTTGGGCATATTTTGACCACGAGACAGTCCTACGTGGTTAGCAAATTGGTCCATGAGGTAGGTTTCAAACAGATCTCTATTTACAAACCCACTCTCTGACATACCACCAGAGGACCCAGGGGCAGAATATTCTAAAAGGCTGTCATACCACTTCTGACCTGGAAAAATATAGTAGGGGGCACCTGGTTGACTGCATTTGCGGCACCAAAAACTGTTACGGTTTTCGACCTATCAGACTGTGGTTTTACATTTTTGCCTCATATGATCCTGGGTTGTGTGTGCTCAGTAGAAAAACCAGACTCGGCAACATTGTAAATTCTTTCTGGAGATTTCAAAAGATTATTTTCAGTTAATATGGTATGTATTTCAGAAAAGTATGACTAAATCGTTTCTTCAGATGCTTATTTTGCTCTTTTCAAAGGAAGTTTTTGTGGTTTTGCTAATTTAAGTTCATCCTCCTACCTTTAAAGGAAAGAATACACCCACCTCTGGCTGAGAGCTGCCTTGGCTTTTACAGTTTTTCAAGGAGAGCGTGAATATTCAGCTGCAACATGTTGGATTTCAGTAACACAGTACCCATAGCCAATCTTAGACATATAAACTATGTAATCAAACAATTTTCTTTCCTCAACTTCAGTAAACAAACTCACCGCGTCAAGGTTGCATTCAACTGTAACATTATTTCTGGTTCTGTCCCTTAATGTGGATTCTTGGACTTGACAAACTCTGTACACCTACATTCCATTTAAAGTTGCTTAAAAAGATCTCTTAAGATTATGTCTGTCATAGCGCTCTTGTCTGCCCGTTTTCAACTTCTGTAAAGACAAAACATAAGAAAATAAAAAAGCTACATTGTAACTAACCCATAAATTTAGTACATTGCAACCTATTAAGTCAATAGACACAGTCTAAGTCATTTGCATATTATTTAGTAGTACTTAACCGGTGGGAGTTGCACACGAATTAATGAACAAGCAATTTTTGACTTGTTATGGCTTATATTGCACTTAATTTTGTAAGAAAATAATAATAATAATAATAATAATAAAATTTTCTTACAAATATGGAAATTTACTTACCCAGATACTGATCATAACTTTAGTTAATTCTAATTCTTTATTAGACAACGAAAGTGGGTCAACCGTGACACATGTAAACACCGGCTAGGTGGCGCTACGCAAATACCGCGAGCCAACTGATGACACGAGATTAGAGATGTTGAGTATATAATACATTTCCATACTGTAGCTGCAAAAGCATGAAAGAAGATCTGTAGGTAAATGTCAATGTTGGTTGATTTCCAAGCTGAAATTCGTATGCAAAATTATAAGTTTAGCTTCAGTTTCCATACTGTAGTTGCAAAAACAGTAAAGAATGTCAGTTGGTCAAAAAAGAAGCTGAGGTTACTTAAAGGCCAAAGACTTAGTTAAATGTGTTCACGAAGATTCCTTAAAAACTGTAAGGGCATTATTTGTTTTTCTATATGCAGGGGATTTTTTCCTTAAAGATCATATGACACGACTATAGCAACTTTGTCTATTCAAAATAATCATAATGTACTGATTTAAATGGTTTAACTGCGGAATTATGGAAGTATTGCTTTTGATAAGAAAAAGCCTGTTTTTGATGAACGGCTGCTTCCGTTTCGACATCGGTAATTTCCGCCGCAATTTTGACTGTTATGTAGATTTATCCCTACTTTACCAGGCAGTAGTGCAGAATTACACTGCTCACAATACATCCGTTTTTAAATGAAAAAATAACACTAAACCACAAGTGCAAGAAACACGATAAAGGCACACTTATAAACATAGCATGCTATAAATTGTAAATAAAATAAAATAATGCGATTACTTCTCGACTTTTATAAGTAAATTCAAACTTTGTGCCGGGAGAACGGTTTTCAATTTTACCTAAATAAATATTAATAAATATTTCAATTTCTTCAATGTTGTGGTTCTATATATAACTATCTCATCCACGTTTTTACATGCTGCGTTACACCTCCTCACTTGATGTTTATAACGTCATAAACAAATTCTTTTATCATTAAAGTGTAGTAAAATTGAAGTGAATTAAGTGATCTATTGTGTTAAGATATGTTTCACTAGTATGGAAATTAACACTTTGTACAGTGTATTTTCACGTTGGGATATTGTTTGAAAAATAGTAATATCGCAAGTCCATCAAGTAGAAATTTGTGTCTGCTTATAAATTAATATCCAATGAAATGTCAAAGATCCATAAATCACGCCTTATACTGTGGGATTTCTGCAAATCAACCTGCCCAAATGGGACCCTTGTGTATTCTGCATAGCTGTCAAAACAAAGCAATTAACTTTTTTGTCACCCAATCAATGATAAAGTTGAGACAAATAGCAAAATTGTATGGCATGTGATCTTACAAATTGATTGTATTACTTTTGATCAGTCACACTTGTGAAAACATTATGTAATTTAGCTCATTCCAATTAACATGTCTGAATGATTTTAAGTTAAGAAGTTTCCATGCAGATACATATTTTAATTAGATAACTAAATGTAATGGATCTATTTATCATGAAAATAAAAATCATTCGACTTCTTAATGTGAACAAATTATTAAAAAAAAAAAAAAAAAAAAAACGATGTGTTTTTGTTATGATTTTGATATAGTTTTTAGGGCTTCTTCATTGTATTTGTTCTTTGATCATTATTGTTTTGTTTTAAAAAAATGTAGAATGAATAAGCCAAAAAAAGAAATAGATTTGCATTTATAATAAAAAAAATCATAGATCTAGTCAAAGATTACTTACAGGTACCTCAGGCAAAATATACTAGAGCCGATAAGCAAAACATCACGGTAGAGAGAATGTCAAGGGACCTGCTTCTTGTGGAATGATATCTCTCTCATCGCCAGATGCTGCCGGTTCCTCCGACTGCTGTCTGCTGTTTTTTAGCCCAGCTCCCTGACACTCCTTTCTATGCACAGACGCCTCTTCATATTTGCCTGATACTTAGTGATGTGTGAAATTTACTAAATAAAAGGTAGAACTAGTTATTATTGATACGCGAATTTGATTTCTATCGCAGTGAATTCTTTTACACTTGCCCCTGATAAATGAACCTGCATGCACTCTGTGTTGTTGAACGTTACTTAAAGGCAACCTGCATTCGACGATTTTCTTATCTATTTATTAAGATTTATCATTTTATCTTTTTTTGATTTTATTAAAAGCATTTATACATTTTTTAGCTTTTAACATCATCATCAACGTCATCATCATCAGGTCATCATCATAAAAATTCAACATGCAACTCAGTGAACTGATTTTAGCTACCAGATCATTGCTGGTGATTTAAATATGCACTAGTCTCATGACTTTACATAATAGCATCTGTGTTCTGTCCGAGTGAAAATCAGAAGATTATATCCACTCCTTGCGCCAAACATTAACAGATATTCAGATAAAGTTGTACACCGAAGACTGCTGGCGTCTTTTTGAATTAATAAGCAAGATTCTGCTATTGATAACTGCTTAAATCAGACGGGTTTTTTTGTTGTAGTTGTTGATTAAAGAAATTTTCATTACCTGACGATTCCGAGCTGGCAAAAACAAAGGATGTGACGTCAGAATTGCAATACTACGTCATCACTTATGGATAACTATAAGTTATAACCCAAATATCAGAGACTCTCCTACAGGAATAAACATCATAAGTTTGCAGAACAAATTCAAATCTAAAGTCAAACAGTATTCTAAATATTTTAAGCTGCAGACAGAAGACAGTTATTTGGATGACAGACAGTCAAGCTGACTGGTGTTGTGCGTTAAATTGCCTGAATATAATTAAAAAAAACCAGCAGTGATCTTATAGGTAGGCAGTGCTTTTTAGCTCACCTCAGCACAAAGTGCTCAAAGGTGAGCTATTGGGATCATTGATTGTCTGGCGTCCGTCGGCGTACGTCGTTCGTCAGTGCGTCGTCAACAATTTGACTTGAACGACTTCTCCTCCTAAACTGCTAAGCCAAAATTGACGAAACATGCCTGGGATATTCCTTAAATAAAACTCACCAAAGTTGTTCAAAGAATTGAATTCCATCAAGAACTCTGGTTTGAAAATCTGAAACCACAAGGTCCTGGGCCTTAAGATTTTGTATTGGCATTGTCTAGTGGACCTCTACCAAGTTTGTTCAAATTATGACCCTGGGGTCAAATTTGGCCCCGCTTGGGGGGTTAATTGATTTTACATAGGCTTATACAGGGAAATTTTGAAAATCTTCTTGTCTGAAACGACAAGGCCCTAAGCCTTAAGATTTGGTATGTAGCAATGTCTAGAGGAGCTCTACAAAGTTTGTTCAAATTATACCCCTGGGGCCTAATTTGGCCCTGCCCTGGGGGGTCAACTGATTTTACATAGGCTTATACAGGGAGCCTTAAAAAATCTTCTTGTCTGAAACGACAAGGCTCTGAGCCTTAACATTTGGTATGTAGTATTGTCCAGTGAACCTCTACCAAGTTTGTTCAAATTATACCCCTTAGGTCAAATTTGGCCCCATCCCTGGGCCATTGGTTTTACAAAGGATTATATAGTGAAAACTTTGAAAATCTTCATGTCTGAAACCACAAGGCTCTGAGCCTTAAGATTTGGTATGTAGCATTTTCTAGTGGACCTCTACAAAGTTTGTTAAAATTATACCACTGGAGTCAAACTTGGCCCCGCCCGGGATTCAATTGATTTTACATAGGCCTTTGAAAAAAACTTCTTGTCTGAAACCACAAGGCCGCATTGTCTAGTTGACCTCTACCAAATTTGTTCAAATTATGGCCCTGGGGTCAAATTTGGCCCTGCCCCAGGTCTCAATTTTTTTTCATAAGCTTATATAGGGAAAACTTCTTTTCTGATACCACAAAGCCTAAAACTTACATATTTTTGATGGAGCATTAATTAGAGTTCATCTACCAAGTTCGTTCAAATTATGCCCCTTGTGTGAAAATTGGCTGAACCCTGGGGGTCTTTTGAATTTATATATATATATATATATATATATATATATATATATATATATATATATATATATGGAGATTCTTAAAAAGCTTTTGATGTTAGCTCAACAGCAGACCCAAAGGCAAATTATTCAGGTGTGCGATCTAGGGCCAGCATGGCCCTCTTGTTTATTTTATTACCTTGACTTTAGGAACCCCACTAACCCCATCTGCATGTGGTGAACATTGGTGGCAAGTTATATTTAACTCTAAGAAAAAATGGCAGTGTTACAGATCAAACACGAATTTTTACGCGGACGGACTAAAACAAATTGAGACGGTGTGTGATTATCATGTGTTCCTTCGGGGGCATAATTTTTTTTCATATCTCAAGTACAAAAAAAAATCCCGACAGAATGACACTCCAAGCATGTCAAAAGTATATTTCTATTATCAGTCAGAAGACGGTCCATTTAAACCACTTAAATGATTTTTCATTATTATTTTAATGTGGGACATGTATTCAAGAAAAGTATGTATACGTCATTTACATGAAGCTGGAGGGAAAAATACCATGCATATCAAGTTTCAGAAAGCCTAGGCCCAGGAATTCTATAATTATTGATCGGAAACCATTTTGCTTTTCAAGGTCATTGTGAGATTGGCCTTTGACCTGAAAATCTATTAAGGTTATTTACTGGTCACGACTAGCCTACATATCAGATCTTAAGAACCTTGGCCCAAGGATTTCCTAGATATTTATTGGAAAAGGTTTTGATTTTCGAGGTGACTTGAAACCATTTTTCTGTTGATGGTCACGTTGAACTTTTACCAAGTGACCACAAGAGCAATATAAGTCATCTACTTGCCATTATAAACCAGCATTGCAAGTTTAAGGACCGTAGGCCCGAGCATTCTCTGTTTATTTAATCAAAACCATTTTTCAGTTAAAGATCAATATAATATCTAGTAACCCAGATACCAAGTTTAAGGAACCTGGGTCCAAGAGTTAGAACTCAAATTTTTTGGGAAAATGCGGACCTGCATTATACTGTTGCCGTTTACACGTACTTGATCCATATTTTGTTACCAACTCCCGAGTAAGTACGAAACCTTTCATTACAGGGTGGTTAAAGGCTCCAGAATACCAAAAAATAAAAATTCCAGCTTAAAAAGTCCTAATATTGTAACATTCGATACTGTCGCCGTTTCCGTTTCTTTTCTCTATGACGTAATTCAACGTATATGATATTCATTACAGTAGTGAAATATACGTAATGTTAAAAGGTAAGTATTATATTTCTTTCACAAACAACATTTGATTGAATATCTCTCTGCTGATAAGAAAAATTTGATTTGATATTCATGTCGCCAAATTTACAGAAATAAATGAAATCATCGAGACCGTCCCCTTTGACACACGTTTTCTCTTCGTTTACTGGCCTCTCTAGAAATATTGATATTAAATTATAAAAAAAATAGCGGTATATTTGCTAAGTATATTGACTTAAACGCAAGAAGTGTTTCTAATTTTAAGTAGCAACATGAATTTATAAACAAGTACAGAAAAGAATGTTTTTTTCCGTAATGTTCGATACCATAACGGTATTGTTTCTGCACGGGGTTTTTATCATTTGAACATTCCTCTGAAGAAATAGCTCCCTTAGGAGTTAAGAAACATATCAGTAATATAATAAAGGTTTCAGGCATGAAAATAACATTGGTTTCACATACGTTCTGAAATATACGAGGTTGTAATATCCGATACGTGATTGAATTAGTAACCAATTACAGTCTGTCAGTCAATTGTTTATACGTCATTGCGGGTATGACGTGTTTTCATAACACGCGAAGACCCTCCAGCAGCACTCGTCTTCAACCTTCAGATATTGTGATCTTCAAAATTCAGAGATAAAATTTTTGGTGAGTACTGTTTTGTAAGCATGTTAGTTCTATATCTCTATTTTATGTATTTTTATGATTTTTTCCCATAATATAGTAAAATGATAAACAAATGATTATGCATGGTGTGTCAATGAATCAAGCAGATAAATCATTTTAAGTCAGCAATGTAATATTCGCGATATTTTGTATCGAATATTACATGTTTTATTATCCCGCCGCTGCGTAAATTTGTGAATTATTTAATGCCACATGTGTTTATAAAATATTTAAATATCAAGAACATAGGCCGAAGAACAATATATCTCGTTTCAGCATAGAATAGAGTTCTGTTTCAATAGTTAAAAGAATCAGTAAGACAACACATTTTGTGCATGAATTTATCTATAACTTGCGTGTATACATGTAGCCAAAATATTCATTTGCGAATGCAAACCTTTTCATCATGTGGGAAATATGATAAACGCTGTCTTTTCTGTCGTTTTGCGGATCTCAAAATCAAACGTTTATTAAGGTGAATATCAAAATCGTTGGTCTCGAATATTACACTGAAATCTACCGGATATTACAGGGTCAGTAATACAGTTTCTTTGCTATATTTTCAGGGCAAAATGGTCAAATCTAGAGCGGAAATTTGTCGAGATTATAGAAAAAGGCTCAAAGAAAAAGACAATGATGGTTACCTGCGAAGAGAGCGTGAACGACAGAGAAAAAACTACATCCCAAGTCATTTGTTGTCAACAAGTGAAAGAAAGGAAAGAAGGCGAAAAGGCAAACAGGCAGTGAGAAGATTTCGCTTAAAGCAGAAAGAACGTGCTGCAGAAGATGAAAATAATCGTGAGAAAGATGACGACATGGATACTAGTGGCTATGAAAGTGTTGGATCTTCGGCATCTAACCTTGTTGTTGCCATGTCTTTTCCTAAACGTGCAGGAGGTCCAAGAATGAGAATAAGTAAGGAACTTACTGAGGCGAAAGAGAAGTTATCTGAACTGGAAAAGCAGAACATAGAGTTGTCACGAAAGCTCAAGAGTGAACAGAAGAAAAATCAGCTTCTCAAACGGTTACAAAACACATCGTCACCTAAAACGCCACAAAGTAAGGCAGAAGCTTTAATGAAAAAAGCGGAACTCTCTGAAGTACAAAAGGATATAGTTAGAAAAGAACTTGTTTTTGGAAATGCTGTAGCAGAGCAGATTTAGGAGGGCTTATCATCAATGGACTCAAGTTCAGTGAAAAGTGTTCGTATGGTAATGGCGGGAGAGATACTCAAAAAGTATAGATGCAGTGTTTCCTTTGGCCATCGATCCGGTCTAAATAAGAACACACTCGCCAAATACATAATACAACCACCAAAGACAATCGAAGAAGGTCAGAGCTACAAGAGAAAGTTTGAAGACAGAATCATCGAGTTCTTTGAAAGAGATGACAATAGTCGTGTACAACCTGGCAAGGCTGACGCAACAACGTGTGGTGACCAGGTTAGGCAGACCAGAGTGCTGACAGATTACCTTGAAACTTTACATAAAAAATTTCTCTCTGAAAATCCAGATAGTCAAGTATCTTATGCAACTTTTTGTAGGATACGTCCGAAGTACATCCAGCTGTCTGCGTTCATTAGTAGAAATAGCTGTTTGTGCACGAAGCACCAAAATATGGCACTGACTACGAAAGCTCTGCGAAATGTAGGTGTGTTGGTATCTGTTAATCCGGAAAAATTTATTCAAGACGAACTGGATTTTCCCTCACTTGAAACAAAGATAGATTGTGCTGAAGTTAGCCTCTCACAATGGAAACGAGTTAAAATTGAGGACAGGGGGAAACGAAAGTACGTTATGAGAATTGTACAAAATACGCTTACAAAAGCAGACTTTGTATACCATGTCGCAGTTCAGTCTGAAGACTTTAAATCACATGTTAGTCGTGTTAAAAGTCAGTACGAGAAAATCCGCGAATTGAAGGAGAATTTACCTCTGAACCAAGCTATTCTACACATGGATTTTGCGGAAAATTATTCTTGCAGAAGCCATGATGAAATTCAATTAGCATATTTTAATCAGACTGGTGTCACACTACATCCAATTGTAGTGTATTACAGGAATCCACAAACAAATGATCTGCAACACAAAAGTTTTGTAATTGTATCTGATACCCAGTCTCATAATAGTCACGCGGTACTCTGTTTCCTTGATTCAGTTATGCCCGAGGTAAAAACCCTTGTATCTGGCTTAGAAGTGTGTCATTATTGGACAGATAGTCCAACATCTCAGTATCGGAACAAGCTTATTTTCGATACTGTCGCAAATCATACAGATTCATATGGCTGTTTCGCTGTTTGGAACTACTTTGAGGCCGGCCACGGTAAAGGTCCGTGTGATGGTTTAGGTGGAACTGTTAAACGCATGGCCGATATAGCTGTGAAAAATGGTCGAGTGGTTATACAAGATGCCAAAGATTTCTTTTCTTGGGCAACGTCTGCTAGTTTTACGAACATTGCATTCAAATTTGTTTCAGACGAAACTATTCTAGACAAGGTAAGTTCGCTAGAAAGTACAGTTGGCCAGCTAAGACCTGTAAAGGGTACAATGAAGGTACACGCAATTTACGGCAAAGGTAAGTGGAAAGCGCTTGTTCGTGAAACGAGTTGTTATTGTCAGGTATGTATGTCTAATAAGGGTCATTGCGATGGCTGGAGAAACGTGTCTACAAGGAAAGTTATACCATCATCAGGTATTCCGTAAAAACCTCAGCATGCTGGGTCGTCTGAAATGAAGTTGAATCTGGTTGCAAACGACTTTGTAGCTGCAATTTACAGAAATAAATGGTATATCGGTAAGGTATTAAACATCGATTTAGAGGACGAAGATGTAGAAATATCCTTTATGGAACGCAGGAAACAGTTGTTTCAATGGCCGTCAAGACCAGATACACTTTGGATTGATTACACTGATATATTATGCAAAGTGCAGAAGCCAGTTGAAACCGGTAAATATAGGCGAATGTTTAAAATCTCTGAAACAGAAGAGGGTGTTATCAACTCGCATTACAGTGCTCGTAAAAAATAATGTCTGCCATGCTTAACCGTCACATGAGTCTTTAACGGGCCACTTCAAGTATTGTGTTGTAATATTCGATACTTCATTATATAAAGTGTGAGTATTTGAGAGATATGTTCACAAAGGATCTGTTAAAAGTGGATACATTTAAAGATATAATCATGTAGCAACAGAAAAAAAAACTTCTGTTTAATTCCATGACTCAGGAGTATTTTTTAGGCAGTTGTCTATTCTGGAAATGTTCCGTAATATTCGATACAATATGTTTTATCAAGATTTTCTTCGTTGTTCATGATTTTGTTATTTTATGAGTTGCCAGATATAATTTTGAGGTATTGCAAAATCTTCATGAATGTAAGTTAAACATCAGTTTTAGTACTGCCATAGTATCAGAGAAAACCTGAAATATTCGCTACATTTTATTGTCAATAAAAATTCGGACATGTTACTCTCAGCAATTTGCAAGAAGTGTTACAGTCATCATTTACCTTTAGCGAATTGCTTATTTTTTCTGTTATAATTACTTTTGGTCATGTATGCATAAAGGGATACTTAAATCTGAGACTGGAATCAGGTTCGTTTCTCAATGTTCGAGAAATATATTTCTGGTTAAATAATACTACATTTTTAATGCCAGCTATAAATCATAAAATGAGTTATGCAGGAAAATATTTTCTCCTTTTTTATTGATTTGATATATCATAAATAGAATTCCAAAAAAATATTTGAGTTATGCGTTGTCATATTTAACAAATGCTTGTATATATATCAGCGGTGTCTTGTCTCGTATATTACATTGTATATATTTTAACTCTTGTCCGAGTGATTAAAAAGTATTAGTACGGACAAAGTATTTCTTTGATGTTCAAAATATTTTGGAACCACGTACTGGTGTATGTATGCTAAATTTTAAGACAGAAGTAAACTAGTTTGTGCATCCTCACTTTGTTTTCATATTTTACTATTAAAAATCCCAAATAATTTGAGAATGAGTGAGATATTGTTATTGATTGGAAACCGTTTTGCATTTCAAGGTCACTGTGACCTTGGCCTTTGACTTAATGACCTGAAGATCTACAGAGGTCACCTACTGGCTATGACTAACCTTCGTATGAAGTTTTTGGGAGCCTGTGCCAAAGCGTTCTACAGTTATTGATCATAAACTATTTTACTTTTAAAGGTCACTGTGACTTTTGCCTTTGACCTCGTGACCTGAAAAAGTACAGTACAATGACGTCAGTTTGACCAGATTGTTGATTTTTTCACGTAACGCCTCATTTATTATTGCCAGTACCGAAACATTCTGTATGCATTTAACGCATCGTAGATAACTTCAACATGTGATATTCTAATCCAATCTAATTTACTATTAATCAAAAGTCCCATAATGGCCTATATCGCTCACTTGAGCACCATAAGTTAAACAGTTAATCCAATGAAGGAATCAAGCTAGTCCATCCAATGTTGAAGTTGCAATTATCAAAACTTGTACATCTTGTTAAATTTTCATAGACACAATTTTCATAAACAATAAGCAGGTCAGAAGTACAAAGTCAATGTCGGCTAAGGTCCAAGTTGAAACCCACATCCAAAATCGTAAGTATAGTTGAAATGTCCATACTGTAGCTGCAAAAACATAAAAGTAGGTCAGTATGTCAAAGTCAAAGTCAGCTAATGTCAATATTTAAGTCTATAATTGTAGCTTCAAAAACAAGGAAAAGGGTCAAAAGTCCAGTCAATGTCGACTGTATACTGTCAAAGTTGAAAATTGAATGCAAAATTATAAGTATACCGTTCATCTGTTGAATCGCGGTGCTTACCGTTACAAATACTGTATAAGACTAATAAATAACTTACCTTGTGAATTTCTGCAAGGATCTGTGACTTCTACCTTTTATTCATCGTGGTTAAATCGACACATTTATCAAAGAAAAAAGTTTTTTAAGTCAAAAAGTAATCAAGTGTAACACCATATTGTGATTATTACGTCATCACTAAACTCTGGTTTACAGGTCATTTTTTTCTTGTAGGTATCAAAACACTAATATTTTGTCAACAAAAATCGTATTTACACACATCCACACTATAACAGAACTAGAAACAACAGTTGTCTTCAAACTCTAAAACAACAACTAAATTAATTTGAATGTCAGAGTCTGCATTTTACTTTTCAGGGCAATGTTTTACGAGGGAATGAGCTCCCTCTTCGTAGTACCCTGACTTCGGAACAGTGTGTTAAATGGACCTAATGTTCACAATTATCACACTGGCCCCACTTTAATATGATCAGTCCTGGATATCCCCGCAGTTGGGGTGGAAAATTCTCCCCACATACACAGAAAGGTTCATCTTCTATGCTTTCACAATCTTCACTTGAAGGCTCTATGTTTATAAGGTCTTGTGTTCTTCCTAACTTTCCAGAAGTAAATGGCTTTGGTGAAAGTTGAACAATTTTGTTGACTGTTGATTTACTTTGCTTCTTTATTACTTTATTTAAGTACATTTGCCTACCTTTTCTTTTTCGTGATTTGTTTTTGACTTTGTCTCTTGCTCATTCAGGTTCCCAAAATTTTCTGAAGACAATAAATTGCCTTGAATTTTAAATGGAGGTGTGAATTTCCTTTTTGGTTTTTGTACAACACTTGTAATGGCTCTGTTTGCAAGAAAGTTGTCTGCTTGGTCATAGGCCTGATTCTGGTTTGTTAGGTTTTGTATATCAATTGTGTCTTTACTAGGGTTTGGTGATACTGACTTTGCGTCTTGGATACTTGGGACATTTTGTTATTCTGGGGTGGGGTCAGTAGGGTATATGGTTGCTGGTGCAGTCTCAACTGCTGTAATTATATTTTTTCTAAATGGATAAATTCCTGCTTTATTAAAAGTACTAATAATATCTTCTGGTGAGAAGGCTCGAGCGGTCAACTTTGCAATTTCATATCAAGAGATATATACACCAGGACTAGCATGAATGTAGGACTTACACTCTTTATAATAGTAGTTTTTCATAGGGCCAAATATGCCAATGTCAAGTGGCTGGGTGAGATAGATAAAATGAGGTGTAATACAAATAATATAGAACTATGGTCTTTTGTCCAATTTGCAAGTGTAAGAGATATATGGGACTTGTGGCCATCAGAGTTTTGGGCATATTTTGACCATGAGACAGTCCTACGTGTTTAGCAAAGTGGTCCATGAGGTAGGTTTCAAACAGATCTCTATTTACAAACCCACTCTCTGACATACCACCAGAGGAACCAGGGGCAGAATATTCTTAAAGGCTGGCATACCACTTCTGACCCGGAAAAATATAGTAGGGGGCACATGGTTACCTGCATTTCCGGCACCAATAACTGTTACAGTTTTTGACCTGTCAGATGTATCATACTGTGGTTTTACATTTTTGCCTCATATGATCTTGGGTGGTGTGTGCTCAGTAGAATAACTAGACTCGTCAACATTGTAAATTCTTTCTGGAGATTTCAAAAGATTATTAAAGTTAGTATGGTCTTAAATTCAGAAAAGTATGACTAAATCGTTTCTTCAGATGTTGAGTTTGCTTTTTTCAAGAAAGTTTAAAAAAATTGTGGTTTTGCTACTTTAAGTTCATCCTCCTACCTTAAAAGGAAAGAACACACCCACCCCTGGCTGAGACCTGCCTTGGCTTTTACAGATTTTCCAAGAGAGCGTGCATAGTCAGCTGCAACATTTTGGATTTCAGTAACCAATCTTAGACATATAAACTATATGATCAACCAATTTCCTTTCCTCCACCTCAGTAAACAATCTAACCGCGTCAAGGGTGTAGTCAACTGTACATAACATTATTTCTGGTTCTGTCCCTAAGTGAGGATTCTGGGACTTGACAAACTCTGGATGCTCGGTACACCGACATTCCATTTAAAATTGCTTGAAAAGCTCTCTTAAGATTATCTCTGTCATAGGGCTTTTGTCTGCCAGTTTTCAACTTCTGTAAAGACAAAACATAAGGAAATGCTAGTGTTAACTCATAAATTTAGTACATTGCAACCTATTTTGTCAATAGACACAGTCTATGTCATTTGCTATTATTAAGTAGTACTAAACCGGTGGGAGTGGCACACGAAATAATAAACAAGCAATTTTTGACTAGTTAAGGCTTATATTGCACTTGTCAAAGTTGGTTGATTTCCAAACTGAATGCAAAATTATAAGTTTAGCTTCAATTTCCATACTGTAGTTGCAAAAACAGGAAAGAATGTCAGTAGGTCAGGATAGAAGCTGAGGTTACTTAAAGGTCAAAGACTTAGTTAAATATGTGTTCCCGAAGATTCCTTAAAACTGTTAGGGCATTATTTGTTTTTTCTATATGCAGGGGATTTTTTCATTTTTCCTTAACAAACTGGCGCCGATAGTCGGCGTATTCCCCTAGAAAAACTTTCCCCATAGAAAATCCTTTTTCCCCTTGTAAAATCATGTTTCCCCTTGTAAAGTGTAAAGTGTTTATCAAAAAGTAAATAAAATGGTTAATTTTTAGTTTAGTTTAATCTGTTTCATCTACAATCTGCACATTTTTCATGAACTTCTGTTTAGAAACTATGTACGCACGATACCGAGGATAATATTTGACAAGTGTTACTAAATATAGACTCGCTACGTCACGGACATTGTATCATAGCTTTCGACGTTCGCTATTTGTAATAATGGGAACAAATTTTGATAGCGGAAACCAGTCGAGTGTTTGTTTAATTCCGGCAATCTTCATATTCCAAGATGTCTCACAATTGGAAAAAGTACAACAAAAAATAAAACTATCAAATGCAAAAAAATCAAAACGAATTGGTACGTTTTTAAGACACCGTCTTCTAGTGAGCAGGGTAAGAAAGATCCCGAGAATCAATCGGATGTGATTGAAATTGCTGATAAAAATGAAACCGAAACTAGCGAAAGTAGGCAACCTACATCGTGCGAAGAATCTAGGCCTGAATCCACATGTAGTAGTAAAGTTACTGGCACTGCCACATTTTCTGAACAGCAACAGTCGGCATGAAATACTGCATCAGTTACTGACCCCCCCCCCCCCAATAGTAACTGAAAGTTCCAAATCAAAAGAAACAAAACCAGACAGCCGGCCTTTCAACCAATAAATTTATGTATCACGGTATACTTTGCTGTATTTTAGTTCGTCCAAAAAAGTTTGCATCAAGAAATGATGTTAATGTGTCCTATGTTTCATGTGGTGCAGTGCTTGGTGATAATCCTTCAAGAAGACTTGAGAATCACAATAACAGTGAAAGGCATAAGGCATCTGCTGAAAATTACACCAGTGTTAGGTGTCAGTCTCTGTTATCCAAATGCTGGAAACAGCTGCAGGAAACAAACAGTCGGACAAGAAATCACGGAACCGTAGGTACATTAAGAAACTGTTCAAAACTGTGATGTTCATGGGTAAAAAGAAATGGGCCGAAATGAACTTGCCAGACATTGTAAAGTTTATGGGTGAAGTCTGTGACCCAGAAATAAATGAAATCACTTTGGAGCCATTCGAATACTTATCAAAACATCTGTAACTGAGTTGATTTCACTACTTAGTGAGTATATCGAGAGAAAAGTTTTGGAACAACTGCGCCCAGAAAAGTTTTCCCTCCTAGCAGATGAAAGTACAGATGCCAGCAAACAGAACCCAGTTTTCATTATTTGCCAGGCGGGTGAGAGCAGATGGCCTTGTGGAGCGGTATTTGGGCTTAATAAATGTGGATAAAACAATAAGTCTAGCACTCATGACAGCCATCGAAACATTCTTCAGAGGTAAAAATCTAGACATTAAGAATGTGCTCTTTGTAGGACTGGATGGCTGTAACACCATGAGTGATGAACAGAAGGGTAAACTATTACTTTTCATTACGAAATTTTAAAATACATATTATCTCAAGATTGTATCAGACATTTTTTTACATTAGAAAACTTCCAAGGATTATTTCTGTAGTAATATTTATATTAACTTTTAATTGTAGTTTAAACAAAGTTTAGTGAATTTATTATTTCATTGATTGTCTTGTTTATTTATTTATTTATTTTTCTACAGGACTTCAAAGAAGAATTAGACACGAGAGCCCTCTGTCTATTTATGTGAACTATCGTAACCATCGGCTTGCATTGTGTTTCATTCATCTATTGAAGCAGAACAATCTTTTTAATGGAGGTAGACGGCATACTGATCTCCATTTAGAAACTGTTCAGCTACTCTCCCAAAAAAGCTGCAGTCTTTCAACAGATACAAGAGGCATATGGTGAACGTCCAATTAAATTTGTCAGAGCTGCTACGACAAGGTATAACTGCCAGTATAACAACCTAACAATTTAGAAAAAAGACATGCTATATAATAATTTAAGAATTTCCTGAAAGTTTGAGAAAATAATTAAATTCTCAGTACATTTTAATATAAACATCTTCATATTTTTAGATGGTTGTCACACCTTTATGACATGTGTGAGATTCATCAAGCGTTATGAGGAATTACTGGACACATTTGACGCCATCATCCAGGATTCCAGAGATCCTTGGGTCCAGCGAATCCGACACTGTGCCACACGGAAGGATGTCGCCGCCATGATCCTTGTTCTTGCTGATGTATTGAAGCCAGTTATCTACCTCTCGTTGTACTTACAACAAAACTGTGGCACTTTCACAGAACTGCCAGCAAGAGTGAAGAAATGCACAGATGATATACATGAGATAGTTAACAACTACCAAACTATGAATCTAATAGGACTAGAATTCAGGTACATGTACTACACCTTATGATGCCCATTCTTTGAAGCTCATGCTCAACCTGGTATGAACAAGTTTGTTTATTGGCATACACTCACTGAATTATTCATCTGGTTACTTTTTTTGTTTCCAGTAGGTGTGAGGAGATGTTCAACATAGTGACTGACAGAACTAACCTAGCTAGAAAAATTCGGCAAAGGGGGGAAGTTGTTCCAGGTGGTATTATTCCTTTTGTATTAAATGAATTATAATATTTCACTAACTTAAAAGCCAGACAGATATCTTTGATCATTTAATTGAGAAATGCCATTGTATGACTAACATATTTTTCAGAAATTTTGAGACAGCATGGTGTACCCCTGGTGCTAGCAATAGTAAATGATATTGATGATGCCTTCAGCAACCACTCAGTTGTTCTCTCTGCCTTGAGCTTCCATGACCCAAATCACCTGCCGGATCAAGCAAAGGATATCCCTGATTATGGACTTGTAAGTATACTCTGTAATAAGTTTGTTTTTAATTATTTTATATGATACACTTAGAAGGTAACTTTCAAACTGCTGTTTTCAATTTTAAATGTGGGCTAAGGCTTTTGTGTAATACAGTAGATTCATTTACAGCACCAGGCCAATGTGTTATCATCATTCTATGGGTCTGAGAAACAGGATATTTATGAAGGCCACAGAAATGTGGTACTCCCGGATCTTGGTGACCAAGCATTAATAGAAAACGAAATGCTGGCATTCAGAAATGTAATTTGTTAACAGTTCACTGTTGGCAGTATGCTTGCATGCAAAATAGTTTAAGTTTTGCTTTTTTTGTTGTTGTTGTTAACCAGTTATACACTCTGACTACTTTTATTATAATGTTTGGATTCATCTCACAATTTTCTTCTTTTTTTCTTGTTAGTAGAGTAAATTATAATCTTTTCAGTTTAAGTCAGTGTAATAAAACTGACAACTATTCCAGCCATGATTGTAACAAATTAATAATTAATATAAATCTTTAAACAGTAATAATGATTTTTAACCAGTGTTTTAAATTTTAGTTAAAAAATCATTATCACTTTAATTTATTAATACTAAAAGCAAATCAAACTTTGTAATACATTGCAGGCTAGCTAAATAATTATCTAGTATGTTTAATTACTTAAATGTTTAAATGTGTTTTCAGGAGAAAGGGCCGTGATACTCGTATCCAAGTATACCAGAACCTGTCAGGAGACGAGATACTACAAGAATCATTTTCTACCATGCTGCAGCTTTACAAGCTAGCCCTTCTTGTCCCACAGTCAACAGCTGTAGTAGAGAGAAGTTTTTCGGCCATGAATGGCATTTGCACCGACTTAAGGTCACTAGGCCAGCAATCTCTGGATTCTCTAATTCGGATTAACTTGTGGCCTGACCAATTGTCAAAAGATGACTTTGAACTTGTTGTAGATATGTTTCGAGACAGGAAGCAAAGAGATATGCCTCTTTAGGCTTACCCTAACCCTAAAGAATACTTCAAGACTTGTTAATGAAAGTTAAAGTAATATAAAGAAATATATTTTATACTAAATTTTCCCCAATTTAGTATTTTTCGCGTGATATTTTCCCCTTCTGATCAGCGTTCAGCGTCTTCCCCTGTTCCTAACTCCCCCCCCCCCTTGATATGTCTTTATGAATTAAGTGAGCCTCCCATTCTCGACCACTCCTCCCCCTCCCCACACCGGTGAGGTGACTTTTAATCCTTGAGAGATAATTAAAAAATTCTTAAGGTCAGATAAACAATGCTACATACTAAAATATGTAGTACAATGTTGTACGAAAGATGACTCCGCAATGGGGTCGATTTTCACCCTAGTGAAATAATTTTAACACTCTTTGCAGAGGTCAGCTTAACAATCCTGCACACCAAATATCTAAGGACTAGGCATATGGTTTCTGACATGATTCTCAAAATTTTTATATTTATATGAGCAAGTATTTATGAAATTTAGTAATAAAGGGAGACAATCTATAAATCTTTAAAAATTGAGCAAGGTAGAGTAATTATTCTTTGACACTACACTTTATTCATTACAAATCCTTGCAAACTGTTAGAGTTATGCTTTGGACATATTATAAAATATGATATTAAAAAAAGGATAATGAATAAACAAGGCCAGGTAGTGTTATGATTCTTAAACACTGCACTTTCTATGACTGTTTTGAATATTAAGCACATAACTAGAACAGTTTATAGTTCTTTAATACTACACTTTCTCTATAAGCTCTCAATCAACATGTGTAATCTCAAACACATCCCTTGAATATTGTTTGAATTATGCTTCGTACAAGAATGATAAAACATACAAATAAAGGGTGATAACTTGTTAATATGGCCTGGTAGTGTTATGATTCTTACACATTGCACTTTCAATCATTGTTTTGAATCTCACATATTTATTTTGAATAGTTTGATTCCCCGAATAACTGTATCAAATAATGTTTTTAAGTTTTTCCTTTAGAAGATATGTTCCCTATTGGGTCAATATTTGAACAACTTTTGTGGATGTGTACTAGAAAATGCTTCAAAGTAAATACCTTAGGTGTGATACATGCAATTTTCAATTTTGGCAGAGGCTAAGACGACAATCTATATACATCAGTTAAAAATCAAAGCTCTATGAATTGCAGTTCTTGACAATAAGAATTTTAAAGCTTTTAATTTTTAAATGGCGATGCCAATTTTGACCCAACGGACAACAGTTGACTATCTGCTGTACAGGTCTGCTAGACAATGCTTTACACAAAAAAATCTAAGCCTAATGACTTGTTGTGTTGACAAAAGGTTTTCAAAGTACTTCATAGAAGAAGAGGAAGAAGAAAAAGAAGAAGAAGGAATATTTTATTCCAATAAAACTCTAACAAGAGTCATTATGAAAACATAACAAACAATACAAAGTTTATACATACAATTTAGGCGCATGATAAGAAGACGATATCATATGTATTCTAAGTTCTAACAGTTGGAAAAAATGTGTCTCTTCTAAATCACAAAGTTACAAAACATTACTTAAACCACCATTTCTTGGCATTCTCTAAACAGTTCTTTAAAGGAAAAACATACATGTTATCTCGGGAGAGAAAGTAATTCTATTCAATGTCTAATATGGCAATATTAACCAAGTGACACATAGATAAATAAATGCACAAGTAACATATTTTGTAATGTATAGTACATAATAACCAACATCTCTTAGAACGGCATCTTAAATAAATTTGAATATTATCTCGCATTATAGAAATAATTTACTTTCTAACCTTTTAAAATACACCTCCTAAGATTTAATATTCTGATTAAACTACAAACAAAATAGTGCAGACTACCTCAATGTAAAAATAATAGTTAAACATTTATCCCTTTTAACCAAACTTCAAAGAAACAGAATTAAAGTGTTATGGAACACATTATCAAGACAATTCGTTAGAATGTAAAATACAGTACGTAGCTACAATTATGTGAGTATATTTTTTAACTGTTGATTTATTCTGAAACCACGATAACAAAATTTACTTAAGTTACGTAATTCTGAGACATTTTCTGTTTTAAGCAGTTGAGTAAATTTAAAAATATTTGGGTATTTCCAATAATATTTCTTTATATAATTAATTCTAAATCAGAAAATAATCGATAAAATAGGACTCTTGATGATTTTTCCAGTCTAGAGTTAAAAAATTGTCTCCATGTATCAATCAGCCAGTGATATAAAACTCTACGAAAAACATTTATGTTAGCTACACCTTGATTATACCAAACATCACCGAAACCAGTTCTAATAAGTAAAGACCTAACACTTGCCGCCCAATACAGTAGAAGGCATATCTTTATTGTACCAATGTCTATACCTTCAACTCCTTTAGCTATATTTTTTTCTTCCAATGGAAGCATGTTCTTAAATTCAGCATGTACTTAAATGAAATGGACTATGTCATTTAAGTACATGCTGAATAAAAAGGGCGAAGAACTTTCACCCTGTCTCACAGCAAGATTACAAGAAAAAGCTTCACTTACATTGTTCGAAACCTTTACCTTAGAATAGATAACCTGATACATTGACTGAATTACTTAAAGAATATTGACATGTACACAATATTTTATTAACTTATACCAAAATCATCTCTTACCAGAAAATCAAGAGCTTTTTTGAAAACAATGAAAGTATAGAAAAGTTTTTCATTGTTATTCAAAGAATGAGTTCTCAAAGCGCTTAAAACAAAAATGTTATCAACAGTAGTCATGTCTTTTCGGAAACCTGGTTGGGCCTCAAAATAAACATTTTAATCCTCTGCACATTTATCAAGTCTATTGTTTAATATGCGAGTAATAAATTGCCTAAAGTGCTTAATAGAGTAACACCTCGATAGTCTGAGGGATGCTCTTTACCACCACTCTTACGAATTGGTACCAAAAAACCTTCACTTCATAGTTTAGGAAATCCTAAATATCCCTTTTCTTAACAATTATTAAACACTGTGTACAAGTAAGAATTAAGGTAATCAATTCCTTGTTTGCAAAATCCATTTAGTAAAAAGTCCGGTCACGTTGATTTCATAAATAAGTCTATGTAAAACATGTGAGCCCTGAGATGTGGCCAATTTTGACCAAAAGGGTAATTATAAATATCTTGGCTCTATGAACTGCGGTGCTTGACCAGAATAGTTTCAAAAGTTTCCTTTCTTTAACAAGTACTCCCCTAGGACTTGTCCAGTTTTGACCAAGTTGCCAATATTTGAACAACTTTTACAGACATCTACTAGACAATGCTTCATTCTGTTTGTAATTTTTGCTTATGCTTTGTATTGTTTCAGGGAAACGTGCTGGCTATATGAGGCGATGTTTGCCAAAAAGACTCGCCTGCATGCACATCAGATTCTTTCTTCATCCGCCCACAGCATATTGACAGCTTCTTCTTTGTGCAATGAGCGAGACAAAACATTTACAAGGATATCTGATCTACAAGTTCACTGTAACACAATTCATACTAACATCCATATGCAAAAGAAGAAGGAATTTTTCTGGACAAAAGAGGTTTTAACTAGGCAGTTATTCACAGGATTATGCTAAGGTGGTTGGAAAAGTCAGTTTATATAGTTCCAACGAGGTTTATCATGCAAGAAAGGCTTTACAAGCGTAGACAGAAGGCTTTGAAAATGAAATAGACAGGAATGATAAGTGGCATAAGGGCTTGAAGAAGGTGCTAGGCTGACAAAAAATGATAGGAGTTTCGTTCAAGATAGAGGAGGTAGTGCAGTAAATGGAGATGTCAAAAACAGACTTGAAAAAAGAAATACAGTTAGAAAAAGCACCTGTTCTGAAAAGAGGAAGCATCAGGATAGTGACACTAAAGTCCAATTTGATGATTCAGGTGATCAAGTGAGGTTCAGAGACATTGTAAATAAGGAAGGTGATATCAGGACAGGAAAGAGGAAACGCAAGGACAATGTAGACAGTCATGAGATGGAGGTAATAGATAAATATGGCCTAGAAACAAACTAAGATAACTTTAACTTGGGTAAGAAAGATGAAATTGAAGGACGTGAGAAAAAAAAATTAACTGAGACTGTGAATGGTGATGGGGAAGAAGATAGATAATGCGTATGGGTCTTCCGGTACTTCCTCGGAAAATTCAGTTCTCTGGAACGTGGTTTAGAAGGCGGTTTTCAGGAGCGTACATACAGGATCCTGCATAGAGGCTGTATGCCAATCTGCCCACCCGCCAAATGTGAGTGGGTTGTGATGGAGTTTAATTTTGGCACCAATTTAGAATTAGGCTGGCCCCCGTAAAATTGGAGGAAGATGACATGGGACAAGAAAGTGTTGGCTCGTGAGTTTACCGCCATGTTTTGTTTTAGGAAAAGCGCTAACGTTACCGCATAGACTTCTTCTGGACAAGTATCAGTTCATGTGCCTGGAAGGAGAAGGAAAACCAAGTGAGGAGGATAATGCCACAGACTGAATTGAGGGGAAGATATGGATGTGTAACTTGTCATATGTTTAGGGAGTGGTGATTACCAGTGTATCTGGGAGATTTATAAAGAGTGTTAAACAAGCAGACAGGTGGACTTATACTGATAAAATAATAACTTCTAGATAATCATTAACTTCAAATAAGATTGTAAAACTTAGCTAGAATGATTTGAACTGATACGATATTATCAATATCAGGTCTTAATCTCTGTTTTGTTGTATGTAATTTTTCTAATGTTCAAATTACTGATATATCATGTTATTCAAGCATATCCTTGCACTTAATATATGGATAGTTTGTCTTAAATTGTTATATATAAGATTATACTTAAGGTGGGGTAGGGGTAATATGCCCCACAGATTTCAGTGTTTTATTTCTTTGTCAATTTGAACAGTTGTAATGTGTAGTCCTATATTATCTTAGTAAAGTACACGATCTCCCTAATATCAGATATGAAGACGACATATTCAATTCTACCTTCTTGATAATCATGATTTCCAACATTGTTATCTTATATCCAGCCAATGAAACTGCATCTTATCAGGCGTCTTTATGGTTTACCTGTACACACGGCGTGTTAATATTACGTGTGAAAACTTCTTATGTTATCAATGTTTAAATCATCTCGAATATTTTGAAAATATATTTGTATTTCGTCGGATAAATGTATTTTCCTCCGATTCATGTAATTATTAAAGTTTTGGTTTGTATTTAATCAGCATATGAGCATTTAAACTTGGTATACATGCAATCTCTATCGAATGTTAATGGTTACCTGACATTTTCCAGCACACACAATTACTCAATAACATCGACTTGGTGCAACTACAATCAGTTTATGGCACAGCTATTTGGGATCACAGATATAGATTTTCACGTGCGCTATTTGGGTTTTCAATAGGTCAAAATAAAAACTTATTCAACTGCAAAAGCTTGTAAGGTAGGCGCTGATTTGCTGATGGAAAGGCTATGAAAAATTGCACTTCTTTTGGTGTCGTACAGATCCTAATAACGGAGCGTTTTTCAGGAGCTGATTTTAATCAGATTGAAGCCCTACTTGACTTATCATCAAGAGCTTTGTTATGTTCAAGGAAGAGCACGTAAAATACTGTAAACATATTTCCTGATGATTCAGGGTTGCAGAATTGTATGACTATGTTGCATTTATGAAATAAATCAAGTGGACGACAGTCAGTTACGATGTGAATCACTCTGTGTGCTACCTGAATCCTTACCTGACTATTGCCGAAAGCTTGCTGTACTTAAGTTTCCAGTAACTTTTTATGTTCGAACTGCACTTTTGACGAAATGACATTGAGTTTTCATAAAACTAACTTGCCTGTATAATATACTCTTAACCTTAAATTTCCTATCCAATTTGTTTTGGCTAAAGGACACTAATTGATAAGGGCTCACAACTGTTGATATTAGGTAAATAGCCCTTTCAGTCAGATTCTGCAACAGAACTATTTCTTGTATGGCTTAATGTTACAAGGATTTGACTGGGCAAGAGCAGAGCGTTTGTACAAATGTCTTCTGATTTTATATTGAGCACAGTAACTACTTTAAGACTTTTGAATCAAGTATCATGTAGCGGAAAAAATATATAATGAATGCAGGATTTCCGCTTTTGGCTTTCTATTTGAACAAAAATTAGAATAAAACTATAAACTTTAAGGAACTTTTTATTACATTTCCCAGGATAAGCAGAAAGACTTGGAGGAAACTCAGCATCAAAAATGTAATTATTGTAAAGTATGAGTTGTGTGTTTACTTTACATAACTCGTTATTACGACATACTAAGTCGTTCCCTCGAGTTAGTATATCGTGGCAACGAGATAAAAAAAGAGAAGTGCAATTAAAAAAAAGAGTTTTGCATGTCACCTCTGTGTCACCGTGCTGTACTCTTACAAAGTATAAATTTTATCGTTTTATCTATTCAACGTGTTGCGAACAAGCAGTATTTATACTATCCTACCAATATCCTATAAAATTTTATCTTTGTTCCTTGTCCTTTCGAACTTAAGCAAAAACTATTTTTTATTAAATAAACATATTTATCGTCTTGCTCGTAATAAAACAAACGACAACATCCGAATGTAAACACTCAACTCATACTCATGCACAGCTTGCAAAAATTAATGAAAAACATAAAGATAATGTCTTTTCCTCAAAGAACTGTCTTTACGTTCTTATGAAGTGTTCCTACACTATTGCTTTATTTTTTTTTATCAGTATTCTTTTTTTTCTAACCCGCTAATTTTGTTGTTGTCTTTCAGATGCTTTAAACGAAAAAAGAAAGGGCACAATACATTTACAAATTCATAGACTACACAAAGTTAAAAAAGGGTAAAGAAGAGGGAGTAAAGTTAATGCAGGAAACGAGGGTGAGTGATCTGATATAGGCAAACCTCTAGAAGAAAATCTTTTTCTTTTTCCAATACAGTCAGTGCTACTAACAATCTGATTGTCTGTAAGTCGATACTAGTTGTCTTCATCTGATGCCTCTACATTCGGAAAAGAGCTTTTGAAGACAGACGTTTGTTTTGTACAGTGGCGATCTGTATGGCTGCGACAAAGATGGTTTGCGAGGAGCATGAGTTCTCTTAAACCTGTTAATACAAGATTGTTTGGGTGATAGCCGGAAAACCAGATCAGGACTGACTGCTACAGATAGGTTAAATTTTGTGCGTCTTTTCTATGGTCTACAAAGATTCATAGACTTTTTCTTTAGCGTTATCTTGAAACAGAAATGCAAAAAATGATAACTTAGGTCACTTCTATCATGGTTAAAACAAATTTTAAATAGATTCAAGTGATAACTGTGATTATTTGGAAAAAAGAAATAAAATCAATTTTATGTTATTTATGCAGCAAAGAGTATTTACTTGGCAATGCTGTATGTTGTTTTAACAAAGGTTTATTATTATTAAAAACATCATATCCAAATAGACAAATTCCGTTTGTCTCCCCACTTCAGATTTTATAGTGAAGCGTTCTTATTTTCGTTAATTGTTTGTGGTGTCTCTTCTTGTAACTTTAAAATTCTACGCTTTTTACCTATACCTTTTGACTGTGCAGGGAGGCTATGTTTTCTGTGTTTTTCCTGATATGCCTTTTTTCACTTTCTTGGAAGCTAGCAGCACTTAAAAGATAAAGTACATGTACACTTCAATCGAAAACATATTTAAGGCAGTCTTTGGGTGGATTGTTCTTTTCCTATAACTCCATTTTAAAAGGATTTAGGGACACGGTTACCTGAATCGACGTCAAACAGCAACAGAGCCGACCACCGTTTGCATTTGAGGTCACGAGATATTTTTTTGTTCATCCACAGTACGTTAAGGGCTAATGAAATAATTAAAGAGATAACAATAAAATGTTACAACAATGAAGGGTAAAATCCGATAGTTCAAGATTGCCCTACGTTTGGTCACAAATCTTACTAGAGTGTGCTTTGAAACGTATATTGTTTGGCAAATCAGTTTACTATTTAGCACACTGAGGAAAAACACAACTGCAAAAACTAGCAAAAAAAAACCGCCCATCTCTTGTCAAGGCTGGTTACAGCTTTTATGGTTTCTTGGTGGAAATATATAAAACGCGAAAAATGTACAGGATAAACGTCTTTTTTATCTTAAATAGAGAAGTTGTTGGAATTGAACTACATGTATACATCTTTTTGGCAATGTTTCTGAATTTAAGATTTTCAAAGACACACAGAACCCCAGGGCGTAGCAAATATTGACCCAAGGAGAATAATTTTATAAATTTGCTACAGGCAGACTGATCAATTAAAATGATCATGTAATGATAAAAAATTGAAATAACTTTGTCAAATTATTACAGTGAGGAATGCTTGAGCACTTGTTAGAAAGCTAATTGAAACAAATTTTTGTTAGTGGCACTGAATAATGTCATGCGACGGCAACATAACGTTAATGACGTCATCAAACATCAAATGTTTTATGACGGCGAAAAAAAAAAGAAGATAAGCAAGCTGTACTATGAATTGGGGATTTATTCATATCTAGTAATTGCAAAAACTATGTCCTTAGTTCACTGCACCATCAGAACAGCAAATGAGGCATAAGTTTTCCCTATATAAGCCTATGTTAAATCAAGTGACCCCCGTGGCAGAGTCAAATATGACCATAAATACATAATTTGAACATACTTGGTAGAGAACTTCTACATGATGCTCCATGCGAAAGATCTAAGCTCTTCTGAAGTATTCCCTTTACAAGACTATGTAAATCAATTTACCCTAGGGGAAGGGCCATTTATGACCCCATGGGCATAATTTGAAAATTCTGGTGTGAACAATCCTGATAGCGGACGATAGGTTAACATATACGCAAAATATCTAAGGTCAAAAACGAACCGAGAAATAAAAAAATACTTATTTCAGACGCAAAACCAATTGTGCGATCATGCTGACTCCGAAAAAGGCCTAGAAATTATTGTCTGACTCACTGGATTAGAAGGTTTAAGTTTCCATTGATGATGGATTTTGGACAAAGAACAGTAAAAAAGCTCCCAGGTGTCTGAGCATTTCTTTAAAAGACATTATTGCATGAGCTTATAAATTTCAACGCAAAAAAACATAACAAAGGACACTTAGAAATGGGTATTTATTTTTCAAGATGCTTTCTCATACTTGTCACACCTGAAATTCGGCTTGTGATGATGCAGTTGGATAAAATTTCATGTTTAATGTAAATATAAAACATTGCTTTCACTCGAAGAGCAAATTGCGGTCTTTTAAACATCATATTACCTTTGCCGTCTTCATGTACGAACAAATAAAAATACTTCATAAAGGGTCAATCGAAACATCGCATTTGAAACACTAGGCCGAAAGTGTTATTGACATAATCACTATTATTTAGCCGAATGATAGTTATGTAATAAATAGTACTACAAAGCATTTAAGAATCAGTTTGCCAGTTGCCAGTAACATGCAAACAAAGCTGCATGCCAAATTATTGATATCTACTAAATAAAGCATTTCAATTTTAAGAGTCATTTTGCTAGGTGCCAGTTACATGCAAACAAAGATCACTTATGAGTCGTATATAGAACATTTAATATAAATCCAGCTTCAACGGAATAAAAAACCAGACTTAAAACATTCCTCAAAATTCTTTTACAGTAATCCGAATTCAGAGAGTTTAGACAATAAATCTGGAAAACATTTTGGTGGCGTTACGGTACTCGCAAATATCTTTTGAAAATGTGTGGCCATAAGTCTTCCATCTCTCTATCTTTTCCTGCTCCGGCAACGAGAAAGGTACATGCTGCTGTCTCATTTCTGTAACAGTTTAATGCTTCTTGTCCAGAGAGTTGATGCCATTTTCCCGTCAATCCTATGTACTTAATACCAGGCACGTTTCCAGGAACTAGCCCATATAAGTACACGTCGTCAACCCAGAAAAATGGAGTTAATTTTGCTGAATGGTATAATGCAGGTATCAGGTCATTTGTAAATAAAACAAAAAAGCCAGAGCAATAGTCTGTTGGATAACTATTGAGACCTCTAAAATGGTTATAGTTCACGTACCATTTGCTTGATTTCTTTCGTAATATAGGCATAGTGTGTGCAATAATACGGTTACATATTATCGACATGTTTGCTGAACGAAACCTTGGAAAATATTCTTTAAACAATTTGAACATATTCACAGAAATATCGTCATCAACTTTTAAAATAAGTTTTGCGTTTCTGCATCTCTCTGTCAGCCATTTATATCCCATTACTCCTTTTAAAGTTAAGTTATGATAGTCGTCCACAAAACTGCCTTGAAGTATATCACCATAGAGTTGAAACTCGTTTTCAATATCTTTCTGGTTACCTGTTGAAACTTTTGGTTTTCCGAGAAGGAAAAGAATGCGCACATTTCCGAGATGACGATAAAAGCCGTCGTTAGCCCATGTATTTCGGATTGCAAACCGTCTGTTTTTGTGATCGGGAGAAGAATGAACGATTATCATAATATCCAGTCTTGGTACCGACGAACATAACGTCGGATTCTCTAGAATGTAGCTAGCGTTAATAGTTGTTATAATCTGCGATGCATTTATAAAACGCGTCAAATTCGGTTTAAGTGTAATAGCTTTGAATATTTTATCTGGAACAGTTCTAACGAGTGGTTTCTTGCCAGTTGGGTTGAGATGCTGGCTTTCCCAAACAGTTTCCGATTTGTTGTTCTCTACTTGTTTCATTGTACAATTTTCTTTATTCACTAGGTCTTGTTTTGGTGGGATTGTTACATTCAGTAGACATTTGCACTCACGTAATTTGCGGATTTCTGAAGCTACATTGGTCTTCTTCTTCATGTTCCTGGTATATTTAAATGTTGGTGATAACCAAATATTCATAATTGAAAAAGTTACGACCACAAGAGCTATGCTGATTAATATACTCCTCTTCTGTAGCACCTGAAACAAACGCGATAAAATTCCCCCTTTAAGGAATAACTTTCTTTTGCCATTCATCTTCTCAATACTAGCATATAATCTTTCCTATGTCCGAATTTTTGTTTACTTCTATGGACTTTTGTTATCCTGAGAGAAACTTATACATAAAAGATATATATGTGTAAGGTTTGAAAATGTATGAGTTTCAATACAATAACACAGTATTGTTCATCTGTTCACAAGACAGATATTTCCAGTATGTTAATAAAGAATTAGTTGTTTTCAATCCTTTATTCTGACAAATTATTAACTTTAATATTGTTTTATCTATACAACATGTTGCAAACAGGATTGTTTGTACTGTCCAACCAATAAAATGATTAGAATTTTGCCTCTGCTCAGAATCTTTGTTGCTTGTCTTCTTTACCTGAAACAAAAAAAAAACACAGGAAGAAATATAATTAACTATCAAATAAAACATATTTATGTTCTAGCACTTTATTAAGACAAAAACATGTAAATGTAAACACGTTTTTTCTGTATGCACAGTTTCCAAAAAAATAAAATTAAACTTCAAATAATAATATCTTATTAAAGAATTATCTTTACATTGTCAAGAATAGTTTTATTATACTATTGTTAAAATCTTTTATATCAATATGCCTTTTCTTTATTTTTCTTCTAATCGCCAACAATGTCGTTGCCAGTGGCAAATGTTCCAAGGCGGTAACCCCGCTGGTTCTCACATTCGTTAATTGTTTGTGGTGTCAAGTTTTTAATTGATCAAAATATAAATTTATGCGCTTTTTTTTTCTCTCTACTTTTTGACTGTGTGGGGAGGCTGTGTTTTCCGACTGTGGTTTTTTCCTGTTATGCGTTTTTCACTTATTTATAATCACTGTGGTTATGTCTCTGTTGTGTCGAGGACGTAGAGACTCTCCGCGTACTTTCAATCAATTATGTTATCTGTCCTCCCCTCAAGAATTACAATTTTACGTTCACATTCACACCCCATCCTTCTCACTCATATACTAATTTATACCACATTAAAGGTTGCATGTTCACCGACATTCTGTTATATTGAAATTGAGTAATTATTGTTTATTATCCTGTAACCGAATTGGTCAATTCGGTATGCTCGTATACTCGTTTTATATACTTTGGGATCAGTGATTTAGCACGTACATTCTTAGTTGTAGTGCCTTTATTACATAATCCAGATGCGCGCAAGCTACAGCGCCGGATCATATTATTATAAACAAAATGGCGACATCGACGTAACGTCATAATAAATAACGTATCGGTTTAAAGTTTAAAATGCCGTAACAACAAAGTCATACCATCTTTAACCTTAATATTTAGCGATGTAACCCTTTGCCCTTATTATCTTCACCATTCGCCTAGGAAGTGATTGGTACAGGCTCCTGATATAGTGAAGAGGAATCTTAATCCAGATATTCTTGATCTCGCGTTCAAGGTCCTGTTCACTTTGGATTTTGTGTACACGTTTCCTAAGCAGTGATTTTAACAACCAGCAACAGTTTTCGATGATATTAACATTGGGATTGGGAAGACCATAAAATTTAGAGAATGCCATTTCTTTGTTTATATTGAGTCATGATACGTGCCCTGTGTACTGGCACATTGTCGTCTTGGATGATATAAGGTCTGGACGAGAAATGTCTGGCAACAACTGGCCAAAGATGATTATCAACGATATTTATATATGACTGTGCATTGATATTCCAACGAGCAACAGAAATTGTTCCTACGCCAAACCAGGAAATGCAACCCTAAATCATAAGACTGGGGTCTTATGGCAGCCGGGGGTCAAACAGTCAGGTCGCCACTTTTCACCGGGCTGTCGCCATACATACAAACGATTGTTCTCCCCAATGATAACCTTGTATTCATCAGAAAATATCACTTCACTCCCGTCTCAATCAACATTCCAGTGCCGTTTCCTTCTTGCCCATGCCAAATTTACTTTTCTTATGCGTATATTTTTACGAACAATCCTTCTATGATAGTTATTCCTATACAAAACTCTTTTCACTGTCACTGCAGAAACAGTACACTGACTGTGTTGATTAAATATAACAGTAATGTCAGATAAGGGTTCTACGATTTTCCTTAACCAACCTTAAAAGCTTCCGCTTATCACGACCATCAAGTTTTCTCTTCCTTCTTGTTCTTTGGTTGTTTTCAGTATTTCCTCTTTGTTAAACGTTTTACCACAGCAAAAACTGAACACATATTTAAGTTAAACTGTTGAGCAATTTCTGTATGCATTTTTCATAATTATAAGCAAGCTTATTGTATCAATGGTAAAAGGTGAACAACTCTTACAGCGCACTGCGCGGTCGCCAATTTGTTTATAATAATATGATCCGGCGCTGTATTATCCTGAAACCGAATAGGTCATTTTGGTATGCTCATCTACTCTTTTTACAGCCCCATTACTTCGGGATCAGTGATTCAACACGTACATACTTAGTGCCTTTAATATATAAACCAGATGCGCGCAAGCTATGTCAATATTACGTACGCCATGACGTCACTTGAAACTTCGATTTAACTGAATGTTGGTTTTCTGTTGATATCTATTTTAGTCAACTTTATTGCCATTAAAGTATTATGATTTATAACGTTATCATTCAGCCAACAGAGTATCATTCAAATCAGTCGATATACGTTATTTTTTTTGTATTATTATTTTGATTTATTTATATATATATATTTTTTTTTGGTGGGGGGACCTTTTTATTATAAAGAATAGAATTACATATTATAAGCACATCATATAAGATACAGCAATATGATATACAGTTATAGACTTATGTTTCGTTCAAAGTGTGTTTTACGGACCTGTATAAATGATATCGACTGAGGAAGTAAAATGTCCGTAAAACACATATTGACCGAAACGTAAGTCTGTAAGACTTAGTTTTATTTTTATATACCCTACCTAAACGTAGGGTGATAGGTTTCAGTGAGTATAAACATTACACGTTTCTGAAAATGCTGTGGGTGTTAATTACTCGACCTTTGATATGAATGCATTTCAGTAGGGTATGCAAACATTTGAATATTTAAAATGTACCATCATTCCTTGCAAAAATACAGGACCTTTAATATTTACAAAACTTATGACGTTGAAACAAAATGAAAACAAATAAATATCATGTCCTTTGTTTGTTTAATATTCGGTCTTCGGGGAAAAATAGATCCTGTTATCCGTTTTCTATTAAGCGAGTTTCATGAAAATTAATTAGTTGATTAGTATTAACAGCAATACGGAACTATGTTTGTACTTGACGTTTTGCTTCCCTAATAATTTTAACAACTGGCCTGTACTTTTTTTATCATCGGTCTATCGCTAGGCATTAACGGCATCCAGGTCAATAAACTTAAACAAACACATGACGGTATACTGTCATTTTATTATCAATACATGAGAATACGTGTAGAATTGCACTGCGTGACCCGTTGCTCCTTGTTCTTTAGTAACTCTCTAATATATAGAGGATATTCAAGTTTTTTCTATAAATGCGGGATTTATTTTCATCGAGTGGTATGAAAATAAATATTTCTCGATTGGCGATAGCCACGAGTGTAATATGATAATTTTCATACCACGAGATGAAAATAAATCCCGTATTTATAGAAAAAACTTGAATTTTCTGTTTATTATATACTTTTTTTTTTTTTTTTTTTTTGACCTTAAGATTCGAAAGAATTCCCCTTTAATTTAGTGTATTGGCTGAATTTACAAAAAAAGTAGTCCGGCAAGACACCAGTGAAAATACGGAAAATATGTTTCACTGCAGTGAAAAATAAATTTTTACAGTGAAAATACGGAAAATGAAAATACGCAATTTATTTCATCAATATTTCTCAATATTTCATTTATAAGTATATGCTAAACAAAACTATTAAAATACCCTTAGTTTTTATTATCACAATGACTGTACTTATAAAGTGTACCAATTGTTTATCAAAAATTTAACTTATGGAAACCATCACGACAGTTTGCACAACTAGTGGTATCAATATACACTTTATTTTCATCTTTTTATATAGGACTCTTTCACGCTAACTCAATTGCATTTATATATAATAAAACAAGTATGAAAGACAAATACTGAAAATGCTACATTTTATATTTCATATCATACAAAGGCCGGTCCACGTTACTATTCTACAGTTTGAGAGGAAATGAAATTTCCAGTGCTTCAGAATTTTGGTATAGTATATGTTAATTGAGAATTATCGATGTTAGAAAAAAACGAAAAAAAAATTCACATCATAATAGTTATTTTTCGCTTTGAAATAAAAGTTACATATTTATTATATACTTATATTCTTTTCTTATACTCATTTGGTTTCTATCTACGAAAACAGTTAATTCGCTGTTTATTGTTTAGTTCATAAGTAACTGGTCTCTTGACTGTAATGTGTATATCTACGGAGCCCTTGAAGCGTCATTACATACCTTTACCTTTTTCCAAAATCACCAAATATAATTCGTAATACGGATTGCTAAATAATAATGTGAATTAGCTTTTCATTTCATAAACATTTCATAAAATTAAAGAAAATGAAAATCTCTTCAGAAATTACGAAACAGCATACCGATTTACAAAATAACATTTTGTTTTTCAGTTTGTTTGTTTGTTTGTTTTGTTTATTTATTTTTTTACGTTTTTACTAAATTACATTCAGTACATGAAGTAACGATGAAATATGATTCTTTTTCTTAACATGAATTTCGTAATTACGAAGTAAAATAAATATGCTATCCAAAAACGTCGATTTGAGATGTTCAGTATGTATTTCACTATTAACTTTAACCGAGGATACTGTTTTCAATTGAGTTTTGAGTTTAATTGCTGTATCCTTGATTGTGGTGACTGCCTTGGATTTCTAAGTAAAGCTCAACATTCTGTTCATGTAGTGTTAGAATTAGAATCTACATAAGTTGAAATTTTTAGAGACTTATTTTACAGGTCTTTTTTTATTTATACCGTCGCGCAACTATTAACATGTTAGAAATATCTCTAACGAATGTTTAATAAAAATAGCTGGAGTATATTAGAAATGTGTCTATAACAGATGCTAAAGTTTCTTATATTAATTATTTTCGTAATTCGTTTAAAGAACACGTGACATTTGTAGAAACGCTTTGTGTAATTAGGAGCTTTTCTTCTTTTATTTCATATGTTAAGCTATCTTCAGACGATCATGCAAGCATTTAATGCGTTTGAAAAATAATTCTCTTTCTCTTTGGGAACAAAAAACCGAAGCGATTATGAGTACTCAATATCATCGTTTTAAGATTGTAACTTTTTCTTTCATCCTTTTAGTAGGTAACTGAAATATAATGGTGGATTATACTATGATTAAGTTACTGCATGCTTTTAAAATATAAAAAAAAAGATATAAATTCCAATGTTTTGTTCAGCTTAAGCCGGTTGCACGTCATCTTTCTAGTGACAATTGACATCATTTGAATATTTACGGCTTATCACATATGACACACACATTGTTCTGCAGTTTATCAAGAAAAAGGACAGTTAAAAGTACAAGCAAAGCTCTTTTGGCATAAAAGAAAAGAAATTATTGCTTGTTTTGATATCAGCTGGCGCTCGAGTCATTTGTAAACACCAAAAAAGTCATTTACTTTTTAAAATGTACACTTTGATGCTAGCTCAGTGAAAAATATATCGGTCTTACACGTAATACAAGTGACCTACAGTGAAATATATCTTTTTGATTCCTGATAATTCAAGTGTTTACCTTCCAGGATTATATATTTCCAGTCACTGTCTAATTTTATAAAGCTGTCTTGACACTTTATAAGCAGTGTTTGATTTCTCATTCGCATTGTTCTTTTTGAAATGAACATTTTCACTTATCAGCTGTACTTGTTGGACTTGTTTATCCAAAATCTTCTAGCCACCTGAAATGTCTAAGTGGGTACTTCATGACATATTAAAATCCCCGAATATTTGAATTGTTTCGGTAAAAATCGAAATTATGCTCAAGATGTTTCACACTTTGATCTTTTGCCGAATTGTGTAAAATTTCATTTTCATTTTTTTACTCATTATTTTACTCGAAATGTTCTAAATTTGAGTTAGTACAACGTGAAAAGGTGCGTGTCGGAACTCTATTGTTCTCATGACAGCTTTTCTTTCTGGTTTATGTTCATGCTAATTCCAAGCAATAAATTTTGGGCAGTTTTCTAATGCATTTTCATTAATTTATGTTGCTATTTGCTTTGTTCTTTCTTCTTGTAAACCTTAAAGAAACTACAGCAATAGTAAAAAGGATAGGAGCGGATGTGGTCAAGTGGTAACGCGCTGGAATGGTAAACCAGGTGTCCCGATCCTCCATTAACATTATTTACAGTCTTTCGGATGAGACGTTAAACCGAGGTCCCATGTATCAGTGCTATACAATGAGCATGCAAAAGAACCAGGGGTGTCTCTGGAATTGGATGTTTTCTGTATCTTGTACTACCCCTACAACATAAAATAGCTATTCTCTTCAGGGGGCGTTGGTCAAATGAGCAGCCTGTACCGACGATAAATAAGCTCAAATAGATACATAGATATTAAAAGGATACATACATGCCACACTACAAGTTCCAGCTTAAAGTTGGATTTTGTAATGTAACTTAGAGTAAACATTGCCGAATTCTCGTTCGTGGTGGCTAACATGAATTTGGGCGGATCAGAGGTCCAGGTCCCATGTATCAGTGCTGCACATTTAGCATGCAAAAGAACCAGGGCATGAAATAACTAATCTCTGCAGGGGTCGTTGTTTATATTGGCAACCGGTACCGACGATAAATAAACTGAAATAGAAGAAAAAATAGAAGAACTTGGATTTCTTGGAAAGGCTCAATTTCTGGCAATATATATACAGGTAGTGCTTGTATCTACAGACATTATTTCCAATTTGAATAGGAATTATCTCTCTGATATTTCTCAGAGGTGGCCATGTATTCATTTTTTTTCAATTTTGGGATATCCTGAAACTTTCAGCCTAGTTGAGTTCTCATGTTTAATATAAGAGTACCATGGACGTAATTTTTTAATGGTTGTTATAGTTTCACATTAAACCAGATTTTGAGAAAAATCTTGAAACTTTAGATGCTAATGATACCTTTAAGTCTCAATCGTTACAAGGTTAAAGCAGGACATGTTTCTTAAGAAAATCACCAAGCCTCTTGAAATGTCTGCGAAGGTAGTTTATGACAAAATTTTATGTAGAGAATATTTGTTTTGTTTCGAAAGTGCTGCACCCAGCGCTTGAAAACGTAAAATAATAGCCTCGAAAAGTAAACAAATCCACTGAATAGTTTGAAAATCTTCCGTGTTTCATAGTTTGAGTGGCCATTGTTTAAACTTGAGTCGGTTCAAGTAGACTGCATATAAAGCCATTATTTACAACCAGTCAGAAAATTCATACAAACTGAGGGCACGACAAGAAAATTTCATTAATCCGTCATCTTGTTTTTTCTATTCTTGACAAACTTTTTTTACAGAAAAAACAAAGTAACTACTTTTTTCTTATAACAGCTTTGATTTTTGGTATGCCCAGACGATAACTTATGACTAATTTATTTTACTGACCTAATGACGGTAAGTTCGTAAATAGTATCGCTGCCAAATGTCGCAGGACACAATGTGGCAGTACTTGTGTTTTTTTATTGTTTTTTTTTTTTAAACAGAGGTACTGTTTTAAGAAGCCTTTCGGCAAAGAGTAAGCAATATAAGTTGAAAACATCCTATCTAAGAAACAATCTAAAATGTTGAACAACAAGCGCTACGTTTAAATGAACGCCATCCCCCCAGGGGCCTTGACCTTTGACTCCGTGATCTCTAAGTGGTTCTGGCGGGTAGAGCTAATCAAGGTGCTTGAAGTTTAGAGGCTCTAGTTGGAAGGACTTCCGTGTTATGGTCAAGGTTAAAGTTTTGTGACAAACAAACAAACAAATAGACAGACAAACAGACAGACAGACCTAAAACAATATGCCCTTCCTCTGGGGACTTAAAAATAATACATTCAAACTTTATCACGATCCTAGCTCCCTGATTTTACATCTAAACATAAAAATCCCTTTTCTTTTGTTTTATTGTTTTATTTGTAATTTGCCAAGCTGAATCAGGAAAACTCCTTATTTACTCAACTATTAAGAACGTGGTAAACAATTTGTCTGCCCGTATTCTGCATTTTTAACTCCTTTCAAATAACTATTACACATTTGATTTCTAGCTTGTGCTATTGACAATAACGAGCTATGAAACTAGGAGGGGGTTCAGATGCACTGAAATGTCTTCCGCAAATTAGAAAACCCTTTATGTTGGACGCAGCTTAGTGCGCTGCTGCGGTTGTCTGAGCTAGTACTCGAAGTAAGTGACAGGGTTAGTAGTTCTAAATCATAACCAGTCAATACAACTATTGTACCAACGAACAAATAAAGATTTTTTTTCTAAAAAAGAACGGATACAATAATAAGTTGAACAAATATGTGCCTGAAAAAAGGAAACTTAAAAGTAAATGAAATGTGATAATGCATTTTAAAATGCAACCAGCTAAACATCTGCTACAACTACCCGATATTTCTAAGTAATATCTTGTCACTGACCTGATATCACTTTTTAACTTCCCCTACAAGGCGAACTACTGGGTCGGTGCTGTCGGCTGGGTCTACCCCTTTCCACCCGCCTCTCTCTGAATACTGGCCTATCTGTTGTTTCCCACATCACCTCTTACGTAATGACAGTATATCTTGAACAAATGTGTGATCAGATGTTTGTCAAGTATTAAGAGCACAGAATAAATAAACATGTAAAGTGTAAAAAAAACAACTAACCTAAACCCGATTCCCCCTTTCACATTAAGTTATCCAGGCATTCACTAATCTTTAAAAAGAAGACAATGCCCTCGGATTGGGTTTTTTTAAAGATTTTGGAAAACACTTTACTACTGTGCAGAATATTGTGTAAGTGGTGTTACAACCAACAAGGACATCCATAAACATGCCAGAATTTCCTTGTATGGTAGATATTTTTTATTTCGAAAATAATTCCGGCAATCCATACCTTAATTTCATACAAATTACTGTTTTAAACTTACTTCATGCAAGTTAAATGAAACTGTTTTTTACAAATGTCAACAAAACTATACCGTTGCGCTATCAACGCCAACTTGATATCCTCTGAAAAAATAGCACATTACTGACTGTATGTATGGACATTCTAGAGCCTTGTTTGATACAAATCGATTTGCAATCACGAATCATAGTACATACCGAACTGGAAAATTATGCATAACAAAGATATGAAATGTATATTAATTATGTAAATGTTTAAACATTTTACGTCGAGTACTACTTGCCAGTGCGTATGCAGGCGTTCGAAACTTGAGGACAAAGAAATTCATAATAATATTTCTCTTATTTTAGTCAATTAAAAGTTTGAAAACCGTCTTTGATGATGTTGCTGTATAAATAGAATATAAGTAGTCTATCTTTGGATTACAGGTGATATCAGGCTCGAATGATACGTATGGAAGGGATTGTTCGCCAGTTCAGTCATTTTGCTTTTTGACTTTATTATATGCAGTTTGTTTTGTATACTGATTTTATCATTGCTAACCTTTTTTGTTTGTTCTCAAATATGATATAAATTATTTTGGTTCAATTAAATTATAATTATTATTGACAAGATTTAAATATCTTTTTGAAATTGATAACATTCGTATTATATTTCAGTTTTTAGTTTGTAAACATGCAAAATAATTACATGATCAATTTCCTGGCTTTTCTTTTTCTTTTTCTTATAATAATGTCTGTTCTAAAATTAAATTTATACACATTTTAGTAATACAATATTTTAGCAACAATCTTTGGAATTTTGGTCGTATGCGGAGAGTGACAATAATTTCTTTTACTAGGCATTTATATCACACTTAGAAACATCATTTATAATTTATAACTTGTCTGCGCGATAATTGATCTCAGACAATGCGTCTATAGGTCATTTGTCCCTCACCTCTGAAGCAAGTTAGGAAGTAGTCAGTCACTTGCGGAGAAATTGGTTAGTAATCTGGTTGGTTACCCAGGAACACTGGCTAGGTGGACTGATAGCCGGGATATGACCTTAGCTTTTAAAACTGGCGTTAAACCCAATGAAACAAAATTAAAACCAAACTTAAATCAACGGGAACTTACCGGTAAAAATGTGAAAATAACAACCGCTCCCTTAACCAGTGTAGACGAATGTGTATGCATCTAGAAATTCTAGCTGTAACTGTGAAGGACACATCTAAACTAAGTTACTGACTCATTTTTGTTACAGAAAAACATCGCAATATTAAGTTTTACACACTTTCTTCGGTAAAAAAATTTACTCCGTTAGTCACAACTTTTCAAATAGGGTGACAAATAATATCAGTTGAAAGTTGAATTTAGCTTTTTCATACTTCTTTTTTCATTATGAGTCTCTTCCTACAACATATAGAATGAAGCCGTAGTTAGTTATATTCTTTTGAGGGTTAAGATGGTGAATTATGAGGATTATTCATGGAAAGTTACACATGTTAAAAATTAATCAATTTCTTAGTAAAAGTCTGATTAAAAAAAAACATATTTTGAAATATGTTTTAAAAAATTGTTCATTTGTAGTTTAGCGTCACAATCCATTTAACGAGAGGAAATGTATTTTTAATTATACATTCCCTGTAACCTTGACTGAATAACCGAAATGTATGGGTGCATAATTGTCAAAATCTGTCCAATAATAGTTCTACTCAGGAAACAGACTTCAGCTCAATTTTCTGTAAGCTTCAAGCTTTCGTCACAATCAAGCCATTTGAAATAAACTGCAATAAACTAACTTATTCTTTACTTTAATCTTCATCATATTTTTGTCACAGGACTAATATTGTTGATATGGTAATGAGAGTATTGTCATCAACTCGATTAACTTAGATGGTGGAGCACTTGACTTGCATGCAGGCGGGTCTTGCCATGGATATATGATTTTTCTAGACCCGTGACATTTTTTAAAAATCGAATTTGCCGTGCAAAGGTATGAAACATTTATAATAATTTTATGCTGCCAATGTGCTCAAGAGCTCTTTGCTGACTCATCTGAAATATTTCCTCTTAAACACATTGTTTACGTGTAACTATCTGTCATCATCAGTCATCTCGCAACATTTAAACCTTCTCTTTCTTTTGTTATATTTTTTAAAATCGATATAGCTGCCCAAAACTATTATCCAAATACATATACGATTAATTGGCGCCATTATAAAAATAGATTTACTGCCTGTCAAAAACAGATGCTAGAAATCTGATATCTAACATTTTTTTATCTTCAGATACTGGATGACAAAGGTTTAATTTAAAACGAGTGATTCATAGAATAAAGCTGATTTTCTTTCTTTAAAATTTAAAAGAAGTTAGTATACTATGGAAAAATATAATATTATGCTTCTATACACCATGAAAATTGAAAACAAAAGATTCCAACATGATTCGAACCCATGCCCTCTTGGTCAGTAAAACACACAGCTATGGCCTACACCACTAAGCCACAGAGACTGTTTAATTTAAAAGTCGAAATTAATGATATAACCAAAGTATCTCCCCCGTGACTAACGTGGTAAATATTTTACCGATAAAAGTGTGTAAATATTAATATTGCGATCTTTTTCCTGTAACAAAAAATGGGTCAGTAACTTACTTTAGATATGTTCTTCAGAATTACAGCTAGAAGTGTCTTAATCGTCTTGCTCTTCTGTCTTTTCCCCTGTATAATCAGCAACGAAAGGGAGAAATCATTACAAAAAGGCGACCTCTGTCGTAAAAATACACGCTTGTAAAATTGGTTCACGGCTTCACTTTCTGATAAAGTCAACATTGTTATGAAGACGATTCTGTTTGCTTTTTAAATTGCGGATTATGATTTCATCGATTTTATTAAGTGTTTAGCAGTTTATTTCAAATGCATATATACAAATCAATAAATCGAATAGTGAGTGCAGATTTCAACATTTTGTTTATTTAATTGTACAGTATCAAGAATACTTTTAGGAAAAGCATACCTATTTTCAAAATTACACAAAAATACGTTCATAACAAATAACAACAAAATATTTCAAAATGCCGATATATTGATTACGAACGAAATACAATAAGCAAAACTACAATAACAATCTAAAAGAATTTCAAAATTTTATAAAACTAAAACATACAACCGTATCTACCACATCTGATATCGCCTCTTTTCCAACGGTTCTTTGTAAAATGAGCATTATTATGATGCCAAGCTAGCTAGATAAGTTAACTTCACTTATAGCGAACACGGTAATAGCAATCTGCCGGTTATAAGGAAGAATTATTTTTGGCCTGATTTTTGCCCTTCTATATTAAGTACATTATTGGGAAATACTAGGAAGAAAGGTAGTCACAGTAACTTACCTTTTTAAGTTTATAGAATGTGCAGTAACAAATAAGTAAGTAAAAAAAAATATGTTGATGTGTTGTTCTTTGTTGGTGTGTGATGTCATTGGTATTTTTGAAATTTGGTACATATTTTCGGAAAAAAAAAAAGAAATATTCTCTAAGTTTTTAAAGGATAGATTACCCAGGGAATTTCTAAACTAACATGTCACTGCTGTAGACAGAAAATGAAAAAAAATAACTTGCCGAAAAACGTTTATTATTTCTCTAAGTACCTAATGGAGGATTATCCCAGAAAAATGTAGCCACGCATATGAATCTTTCCAGGGTAATGGTCCCTTAACAGGACGGACGTCTTGATGTTCGGACGTATTGTTTTATTACTATATGTCGGGAGAATAAAATATGTCAATACTTTGTATTGGTATGATTTGGTATTGTCATAAAAAGAGTGCAGCTTTCGACTGGCATTGACAGCTTAAAAAATAAAGGAATTACTAACATACGTCTTACTCCAGAACTAAAAAACTTTACATCCTGAGAGATTAGAGAGAAGTAAATATCTATACTACATATCTTTTAACATAAACGTCATCAACACGATCCGATTGTCGAAAATCAGCATATTTTCCCGATGTTAGAATTGTTTCCACTATGAACCGGTACCCGAATTAGTTCCCTTTATAACCAGATTTGGTCAAAAATGCCCTCTCTTAAAAAAAAGAAGTTTCGAAGATGAAAATCTGTTTCAATACATTGCAGTGTCATACAACTTCGCCATTGGGTCAGAGAAACTTTGCAATTCCATTTCATTCATTTATTAAAAAAATAATAAGGCAATATATGCAAACGCCGAAACACTTCATAATGTCGTCATTATTTTGTTTTAATACAAAGAGTAGCAAAGGGCGTAGGGGGTGTATATAACCAATAGCCACTAAATCAGTAATAAATATACTATATGGACGTTCCCATTTTCAATTTAAGGATTTGAATTCAAGATACTTAAATTGTCAACCAACAGGTACGTCCTGCTTCACTATGCCCTAGTATATTTGGCTTTTTTAATATCATCATAAGCTACACTTGCAAACAAATCAGATTTACAACCTTAAGTCTTCTTATACACTGAACCAAAAAAAAACTTTAGTAACTAAAGTATGGATAGAAGTGGAAATTCGTGTAGGTGCATCCGTGCATTCATTCAGGAGCCTTCGTCGGCGATTTGCGCAGACCTGGAGTACAAAGGACTTGCTACGGATCGGCAGACCGCGCGTCACGATTCGAGCCAAAGACCGATATATCTTGAACAAACACCTACGATGCTGCTACCCCTGGTGCTCACAACGACTGGATTTCAGACCAGACAGTGCGGAATTGTTTAGCCGACAACGGTTAGAACGGACGTCGCCCGTACGTCGGTTCGGTTTTGACGCACCGCCATCGCAATAATAGAGAGCAATGGGCCCTCGGACTCATGAACTGGACAAGACAGTGTTTGCGGACAATTCTTTTTACAGATGAGTCGAGGTTTGCGTTGTCTCGAGCTGATGGCCATGTACGAGTGTTCCGACGCAGGAATGAAAGCTATGCTGACTGTTGCTTACTGCAACGCGATCGTTTGGGCGGCGGGGGGTCAGTTTGGGGCAGTATTGCTACGGATATCGTACCCCACTCGTCGTTATTGAGGGAATGCCCAAAAATATAGGGAATATATTCTAGACCTTCACGTTGTCTGTTTGCTTCAAACCGTGACGTAATTTCATGACGAAAACAATAGGATAATGCCACACCCCATATTGCTCGTGACAATATACAGTTTTTACAAAATCATAACGTTGATTTCATCGACAACTGGCCCTCAAAACACCCGGGCTTGAACCCAGTTGAACATATGTGGGATAATCGTGATCGACGCGTACGGCGACGTCCAAACCCGCCAAACAACGTCAACGACCTCCGAGAAGCACTGCTTGAAGAATGGAATAACATTCCACAGGCAGACATTAACAAACTTGTGCTCTAAATGCGACGTCGCTGTCAGGCAGTTAGCATTGCATGCGGTGGTCTAATACGCTACTGATTATTGGCTTTTGAAACTGACCCTTCCTTATTTTAATTCAAATAAAACAATCAAACTGATACTTTCTGTCCAAAATGCCGAACTTAAAAAAAGAATCACAATACATTCTTTTACAAAAACATAAAATTTCAGCCAAAGTGATTGTAACGAAAAACATTATCTGCATTCAGACTTAGAGAAAGTTTCTTTTTGGTTTAGTATGTGTTTATTTAGGTTACAAACGTACATCGAATGGAAAAACTAAACTGGAAAAAAAAGGAGCATTTATGTCATTTCAATATTTGGCCATTTCTGAAAAATACATGCAATAACTATCTTAAAAACAAATCTGACCAAAAGGGTACAGTTATAGGTGTCATAATAATTTTGTTTTCCGTATTACAAGAAATATCATCAACAATAATGTTAAAAATAAGAAGGAAAGCAAACGTATTAATGTAAGATCAATATCTTACACACGTGTGACTTGCAGCTATTATTTTTTTTCTGCATTCACAAACACACATGTTGTACATATCAATACTTTGCAAAAACAGATTTCCCAAGTGCAAGAAATAACGTATAGAAAGGTCTATTCGGCAACAGATGCTAAATTTCATACGGTCTTGAAAACCTTGCTTGTAAGGAAGAATATATATTCTTAAATTTCATATAACAATCAGGAACAAATAAAGACCATGTTTTATAGCCTTCAGGCATTTTCTCAAGAGCGAACTTCGTTACTACAGTGTTTACTGTGATCAAGCAAGACCGACAATGACAATAAACGGTGACTTATCACAACAAAGACAGTATGTCACCCCTATATTATGTAACCGTATTCCCTTTACCACAGGACACCGCGAAAGACAAAAGACAGTTTGATAGTTAAAGAAATGTTAAATAATGCATATTTATTGTCAAGTATTCTTTGAAACTGTATCAAAGAATAAAGCAAGTTTTAATCAAAATAGAGTGAACATGCAGTTGATGAGCGAGATGTTTAATTTTGTCATTTTGTCCATTTTGTAAGCTTTCAGAGTTGTTCAAATAATTGAAATCGTAGTTTTAACTTTCGAAAAGGAAAACGGTGCTTTCAAAATTATTTGTGTTTACATATATTATATGGTTCACACAACACAGGCTTCCACTTTGAACAGTCCATGGTCTTTTTCAACAGTCTTTCACGTGTTAAATAATTCAAGTTAATAATATGTTCAAGTTAGGAATAAAACATAAAAATAGTTATAACATATAAACTGATGCTTATTCTGCAAAAAAAATTCACGCGGTATAAGGCAGTATGTCTCCTTGAAATAAGCTAAAAAGTTACACAAAGCTATACAGAACTTAAGCATCATAGCGAGGTTTAGCAGTCCATTAATGGCGGACGGTCACGTGACCTTCATAATGGCGGCGGTCAATTTATCAATTGTGGAACGGTCTATAGGGAATTGATTTCAAGATGTTTAAAGTGTCAGCTAATGCAACAGAGAGATCAGCCCCTTTTTACATGATAACCGCCAAGACACTGACCAACGGCTCTGTCCCGTTTCACTATGCCATAGTATTCTTTGACTTCTCTAATACCATCTTGCTACACAAACAAATCAGATATTTTTGATAGTTTATTTAATTTACCACCTCAAACCTCATATATGTATTTACGTTACAAATGTGCATCGAATGGAGAAACGAAACTGGAAAAGAAAAAAAGGGGCATGAATGTCCTTTCAATATTTGGCCATTTCTGAAAGTGACTAGCTAATTTTGCACTGAAAATGTTAGCTGTTGACATGCAATAAAAACAATCCCCAAACAAACTAAAACACCGTGTGTTTAAGAAGGCTTACATGATTCAGCATCGACCTGCCTTCGGAATTTTATTTCTATCTGGTGTTTTGCATATTTTTATTTCGGCGAATGTATTTCGGAATAATACAAGACGTATCTTTTAACTCGACGTTATCAACACATTCCGATTGTCGAAAATCTGCACATTTCGCGAGTTCAGATTTGTTTTTAATTTGAACCGGTACCCGAATTAGTTCCCTTTATAACCAGATTTGGTCAAAAATGCTCTCTATTAAAATAACAGAACTTTCGAAAGTGAAAATCTGTTTCAAACCATTGCAATAACATATAGATTCGCCTTTGGAACAGAAGAAAATTTGCAATTCTGTTTCATTCATTTATAAAAACAATAATGAGGCAATATATGCAAACGCCGAAACACGTCGTAATGTTGTTTTACTTTCATTTTAATACAAAGACTAGCAAAGGGCGTAGGGGGTGTATATAACAGATAGACATTAAATCAATAACATGCACAACATATGGGCTTTCCAATTGTCAATATAGGGGTTTGATTTGAAAATGTGTCCCGGTTCACTATGTCTTAGCAGTTCGTGTAAGTGCATCCGTGCAATCAGTCATGAGCCTTCGTCGGCGATTTGCGCATACCGGGGGTACAAGAGACTTGCCACGGATTGGCAGACCGCCGGTCACAATTCGAGCCCAAGACCGCTATATCTTGAACCAGAACCTACGAGATCGCTTTTGAACAGCAACAGCTACAGCTGCTGTTACCCCTGGTACTCACAACAACTGGATTTCCGACCAGATAGTGCGGAATCGATTAATCGACAACGGTTTACACGGACATCGCCCGTACGTCGGTTCAGTTTTGACGCGCCGCCATTGCAATAATAGAGAGCAATGGTCCCTCGGACACCAGAACTGGACAAGACAGCGTTTGCGGACAATTCTTTTTACAGATGAGTCGAGGTTTCGTTGTCTCGAGCTGATGGCCGTGTACGAGTGTTCCGACGCAGGAATGAACGCTATGCCGACTGTTGCTTTCTGCAACGCGATCGTTTTGGGGGCAGGGGTCAGTTATGGTGTTGGGCGGTATTGCTTACGGATATCGTACCCCACTCGTCGTTATTGAGGGAAATTTAAATGCCCAAAAATACAGGGAACATATTCTAAGCCTTCACGTTGTCTCTTTGCTTCAAACCGTGACGTAATTTCGACGTTACAACAGGATAATGTCACACCCCATATTGCCCGTGACAATATACAGTTTACAAAATCATAATGTTGATTTCATCGACAACTGGCCCTCAAAACAGCCGGACTTGAACCAAATTGAACATCTGAGGGATAATCGTGATCGACGCGTACGGCGACGTCCAAACCCGCCAAACAACGTCAACGACCTCCGAGAAGCACTGCTTGAAGAATGGAATAACATCCCACAGGCTGACATTAACAAGCTTGTGCTCTCAAAGTGACGTCGCTGTCAGGCAGTCAGCATTGCATGCGGAGGTCTAACACGCTACTGATTATTGGCTTTTGAAACCGACCCTGCCTTATTTTAATTCACTGCAAACTCAAAATCAAACTGAAACTTTCTGTCCAATATGCCAATCTTAAAAGAATCACAATACATTTTTTTACAGAAACATAAAATTTCAGCCAAAGTGATTGAAACGGAAAAAATTATCTACATTCAAACTTAGAGAAAGTTTATTTTTGGTTCAGTATGTGTTTATTTAGGTTACAAACGTGCATCGAATGGAAAAACGAAACTGGAAAAAAGGAACATTTATGTCCTTTCAATATTCTGAAAGTGACATGCAATAAAAACAATCCCCAAACAAACGAAAAACCCCGTGTGTAAAAGAAGGCTTGCATGTTTAAGCATCGACCCTCCTTCGGATTTCTATCTCAATCTTGTGTTTTGCGTATTTTTTTCGGCTAGTGCATTTCGGAATAATACAAGACATATCTTTAAACTCAACGTCATCAACACATTCCGATTGTCTACATCTGCATATTTCGCGAGTTCAGAATTAATTTTACTATGAATCTGTACCCGAATTAGTTCCCTTTATAAGCAGATTTAGTAAAAAAGTAAAAAAAAATGTTCACTATTAAAATAACAGAACTTTCGAAAGTAAAAATTTGTTTCAAACTATTGCAATATCATAAAGTTTCGCCTTTGGAACAGCAGAAACTTTGTAATTCCGTTTCATTCATTTATAAAAAACAACAATGAGGCAATATATGCTAAAGTCGAAACACGTCGTAATGTCGTTATTCTTTCTTTTTAATACAAAAACTAGCAATGGGCGTAGGGGATGTATATAACAGATAGCCACCAAATCAGTAACGAACACAGCATATGGGCTTTCCCATTGTCAATATAGGGAATTAATTTCAAGATGCTTTAAACGTCAGCTAATGCAACAAAAAGATCAGCCCCTTTTTACATGATAACCTCCAAGACACTGACCAACAGCTGTGTCCCGCTTCTCTATGCCATAGTATTCTTTGGCTTCTCTAATACCATCTGATTAGCAAGCTACACTTGCAAACAAATCAGATCTTTTTGTTAGTTTATTTATTTTAACACCTCAAACCTCATATATGTACTTATGTTACAAATGTGCATCGAATGGAGAAACGAAACTGGAAAAGAAAAAAAAGGGGCATGAATGTCCTTTCAATATTTGGCCATTTCTGAAAGTGACTAGCTAATTTGGCACTGAAAATGTTAGATGTTGACATGCAATGAAAACAATCCCCAAACAAACTAAAAACACCGTGTGTTTAAGAAGGCTTACATGTTTAAGCATCGACCTTCCTTCGGATTTCTCTCTCAATCTTATGTTTTGCGTATTTTTATTTTGGCTAATGTATTTCGGAAAAATACAAGACGTATCTTTTAACTCGACGTCATCAACACATTCCGATTGTCGAAAATCTGCATATTTTTGCGAGTTCAGAATTGTTTATACTATGAATCGGTACCCGAATTAGTTCCCTTTATAAGCAGATTCGGTAAAAAATGCTCTCTCTTAAAATAACAGAACTTTCGAAAGTGAAAATCTGTTTCAAACCATTGCAATGTCATACAGATTCGCCTTTGGAACAGCAGAAAATTTGCAATTCTGTTTCATTCATTTATAAAAATAATAATGAGGCAATATATGCAAACGCCGAAACACGTCGTAATGTTGTTATTCTTTCGTTTTAATACAAAGACTAGCAAAGGGCGTAGGGGGTGTATATAACTGATAGCCATTAACTCAGTAACATACACAACATATGGGCTTTGCCATTGTCAATATAGGGATTTGATTTGAAAATACTGAGAGCAATTGTCAGCTTATGCAACAGAGTGATCTGTACCTTTACCATCATAACCTTCTAGCTTCTGAACAATAGCTGTGTCCCGCTTCACTATGTCTTAGTATACTTTGGCTCCTCTATTACTGTCTGTCTACTCTCCTGTACTTTGATCGAATGTTTCATTTTCTTACCTCTGCTAAAATTTTATTTTCAGAACAATACTTCTACATATGTTTTTAGACAGGAAAATCCATAGTTTCTTTTCAGTTAACCAGTGAGTGGCCTACAACGAATGGTTCTTATCTTTGACAACCAAAAATGTAAACAAACACGCATGTTATTTTTGTATTTAATTTATCAAGGTGTGTTTTAATACGTATACTGACGGAAAAATATAACTGTGCACACTAAAATACTTAATATCTTTTATTAGGTATAAAATTATTTTAGCAGATTTCTTTTGTGTAATTCACAAGGTAATCTTGTTTCAATAATACTGCTTTTCGCGAGTTGCACGCGCAAAATTTATAGCCCGTAACGGTCGCGCTTTTTACGTGTTTCTTTATGTTAACATCCTCGTACATGCTGTTTCGAGTTATTTTAACCGTCAAATTATAGTGAGCTACCCAGCAGTTCAGAAAAACACCTTCATTTGGATTTTAAGTCTTTGAAGACAATGCCACGCATCTCAGAAAATGATCGCCTACGTGCCGTCGGTATGCTCCAAGCAGGCATTGCTCAAAATGCGGTTGCGCAGCGTTTTGGTGTTCACCGAAACACCATATCAGCACTTTGGGGACGATTTCAGCAACGTGGCAACGTCCGTGATCTACCACGTCCAGGGCGTCCACGTGTGACGTCAATCCGTCAAGACAATTATATCCGGCTTACACACCTACGGAATCGATTTCAACCGGCCACATTAACAGCACGAACAATTCCTGGCTTGAGACCTATCAGTGGACGAACTGTTAGAAACCGATTAAGAGAGCACAACATTACTCCACGACGTCCTGCGATACGTCCTACTCTTCTCTTACGTCATCGACAACGTCGACGTCAGTGGTGCAGACAGTATCTAAGGCTTCCAAGAGCATATTGGAATAATGTTCTGTTTACTGACGAGTCGCGGTTTCACTTAGAAAGTTCGGACGGACGAGTTCGTGTATACAGGCGTCGCGGAGAACGTTACTTGGATCCCTGTGTTTTTCAACGTCAACGTTTTGGTGGTGGTGGGTCGATAATGGTTTGGGGAGGTATCTCATCTCAAGGCAGGACCCAGCTTGTAATTGTCCGTGGCAATTTAACGGGTGTTCGTTACAGAGATGAGATTGTCATACCCCACGTGCTGCCATTTCTTCAACGTCAAGGGCGTAACATGACGTTTCAACAAGACAACGCTCGGCCACATGTAGCACGTGTAGTTACCGGGTTTCTGGCTCAGCAAAACGTGAGTGTCTTACCCTGGCCCGCTGTTTCACCAGATCTTTCACCAATTGAGCACGTTTGGGATGAGATGAAGAGACGCCTCCGTCAAAGACGTAACCAACCTCTCACGCTGGACCAACTAGCGCAGACATTGGTCAACATCTGGAACACCATTCCACAGGCAGTTATCGCCAACTTAGTTGCCTCTATGCCTCGTCGCTGCCGTGCTTGCTTGAACGCCAATGGAGGCCACACACGATACTGACTTTGTGAAATCAGATTTCATACCTGTCAACTTCTGCGCCTTGTTACTGTAAAAATTGTTTCACATGATGAAGTGTTTGTATTGATTGTTAGAAATAAAACGTTGATTGGCTAATTTGCAAAGTTTTATGTTACTATTCCTAATATTTAAAAAAATTCTATACCTTGAAGTATGCACAGTTATATTTTTCCGTTAGTATATAAGTAAATAAACCAATAAAAATAACAAAAAGGTTAAAATCACGACGGTATCTATCTACCTATTTGAGCTTATTTATCGTCGGTACAGGCTGCCCATATGACTGACGCCCTCCTAAAAGATTAAATATTTTATGTTGTGGGGGAAGTGTAAGATACAGAAAACATCCCATTCCAGAGACACCCATGGTTCTTTTAGATGCTCAGTGTATAGCACTGATACAGAGGATCTCGGTTTAACGTCCCATCTGAAAGACTATTAGTAATGTTATAGGAGGAGCGGGGATTGAACTCGGGACCCCTGGTTTACCAGTCCAGCGCGTTACCACTGGACAACTGGACCATATCCGCTCCTCGCGATGGTATGGTTGTTTGGACGTTTTATTGCTGTATTATAATGTTAACGTAAACGCTTATTTCGATTGTGTATACAAAATTGTGAGAAAACACCTATCTGTTTAATTTTTTTGCAGTACATGATCGTTTCAACCAATGAAAATTAGTTTGACGATTTTTCGGTGGCGGGGATATTGGTACACTTTCATTGGTAGTTTAAGTCTATATCATAAATCTACCAATTGGTAAAGCAGGGGTGTGAAGTAACGGTAGTGTATTCACATCGCTGCTAAGGGAGAGTACCATCTGTCTAGCAAGCTGGACTTGCAAACAAATCAGGTCTTTTGTTCTTTTACTCAATTTACCACCTCAGACCAAATATGTTCATTTATGTTATAGATGTGCATCGGATGTAGAAACGAAAATGGAAAAGATATATAAAGATATATAACCAAAAAATAAAACAGGGTGAAATTTCTGGGTCTATAACTTATGTATATTTGATTGCTCTGTAATTCACGAGTAATCGAAACATATTTGATGGTACCACCCCCCCCCCTTGTGCATTTGTCCTAAGCATGGTGTTCATTAGTGCATTTATTTTTCTCATTGGAACATCATTCCACTCCTCCAACAAAGCAGTTCTTAGTTCGTCAAGAGTAACGGATGGGAGTGCTTCTAACTCCCCCTATCCCTCCTTTCCAGTTCATCCCAAAGATGGTCAATTGGGGACAAATCTGGACAGTCGAGTGGGTTAATGATATGGTTTGCCAGAAAGTCTCGACAAACTCTGGCTACATGGGGCCGGGCATTGTCATGCTGAATGATTAGGTTGTGCTGTTGTACATTTGGACTGCAACTGGGCGAAGAATTTCATCATTATATCTTGAACAGTTTAATTCCAGTTATTACAATAAACTGTGACTATACCCCGTGCGAAATCCCTCCCCAGACCACAACTGAGCCGCCCCAAAACCTATTCCTTTCAAGAACGCGTCAGCAAAATGTTCACCACTCAACGACCATCTGAACGGAACAGAGTAAACCGAGACTCATCTTCGAAAATCAATCGTCTTCATGCATTGGCAACAATCTTGGAGCATGAGCCGTCAACAAAGCTGAACGACCCGCGCGAAGTGTAGGAGTAAGGGACAAAGCAACGTAAGGACGACGAGATCGCAGACCATGATCGCGAAGTCGGTTTCTTACAGTTTGTGCATGAATATGGCGATTATGATTGCCTATAATATTAACAGCCAATTCGGTTGAAATTAGGTGGCGATTACGAAGGTGGGCAAGATGTATACTCCTGTCTTGACGCGGCGTTGTCACAATGGGACCTTCCGATCTAGGACGGTCGGCAACGGTTCCAGTTTCTCTCAGGCGCCTGACAAGTCGTTCTATGGTGGAAATGTTCACACCAAATTGCCTAGCAACCTGCTGTTGCTGTTAACCTTGCAAAAACAATTCAATACCATTACCCCTCTGTACTTGGGTCAGCCGTACCATGATATCTCAGAAGTATTGAGTGGTATCACAATGAGCAACATGTTATCATTAAACTGCACGTAACTTATGCTTTTTTGCACTTTCTCAGTAGGGCACGGTACACCACACGGCTGAGCAAATAAAGATGCCACGTTAAGATTACGGTGACCTTGAAAGTTGTATGACTAATTTTCAGGATATAAGGCTAAAACATTTAATCAAGGTTGCACAGTTATGTACCCTGCGTTTCTTTTTTGGTTGAGTATATTACAAAAAAAAACACTTGAAAGTTTTTGTAAATTTCATCTATGCTGCTTAATATCTCTGAAGCACTTCTCTGCTGCTCTTCATTCGACTCCACTTTCCTAATGCTATTTGAACAAGAGCACCGTAGGGCGGAGCATTATATGCCCGAAGTGTGATTTTTTCTTCTAAGTATGATGCATTTGTGATATGAGGGATGAAACCTTAGGCTTTACAATTAAATGATTTGCTTTAAATTTTGAATTTTTTTTACCTTTGCCCTACTGAATAAAAACCAATAGGGGTCATTCACTCAATGTGTGCAGCCACTATATGAATTTTAAAGTCGCTTTGAAAACTGTTTGTCGAGTTAGAGAGTGTAAAGGATTCTAAACATTTAGGTCACTGTGACCTTGACCTTTGACATACTGACCCCAACATATATAGGGGTCATCCACTCAATGTGTGGAAACATGATATAAAGTTTGAAGCTTCTATAACAAATGACTGTCAAGTTACATGGCGGAAATGGTTTTCTATGGTCAATGTTACCTTAACTTTTGAGCTACTGACTCCAAAATCAATAGTGACCATCCACTAAGTGTGGTCAATAATCACTTGCAGGTAAAAGACTGTAGGCCAAAGAGTACTCAAGTTATCCTCCAGAAACCAAATTGCTAATGAACGGACGGACGGATGCCCTGAACCAAAACATAATATACCCACTTCGGGCATATAAAAAAGAATTAAAACTTACACGAACAATTGCTTATATACCACCAAAGGATAAATGTGTATGAAAAGGCAACTTACTAAGGTGTAAGTAATTTGGTAATGTTTGTACTGTTGATCATTCTGGTATTATTATGGAGTTTATCTTAACAATTTTTGAAACTGATATTTATTTATTTCAAATATCCGACGTTCTTTCGATTTCCACCGGATAAATGGAACGAAGAATATTCTACATTTTATGCGAATAATATTCCAGGTATTGACGTTTTATTAAACAGGGCTATGAGCAATCTGTTAATAGCGGTTGCGTCATCAAACAGAAACACATCTTTACTGAGAATCGATCTGACCTTTGTGCTTTTTAAGTGATCAGTTACTGTCCCTCAGATTTAACTTAAATTTTCCCTAAAAATAAACGATAAGTCAAAATACTATTTCTAAAATATTATAAATTAAAATAGATTGTTATGCATCTATGCGAGTTCAAACCTAAAACAAACAAAAAAAACTCATATCAGTAGCGGAATACGAATCTATGGCCATCGATTCAGCAGAATGGTAAAGTATAAGCTAATGTACTGCGTTACGGATTACCTTTTGTTGTTTATAATTTACGATTTCAAGAAAGTAAATAATCCTTGACAGAAGTGGTAAAATGTTAACTGATCAATGATATGAAAAAAAATTCGACGTGATTCGGTGTTGTTAGCTTTTTGTTTTATATGTTCGTGGGAGTTCATTCACCAAGTCAATATGTAATTGGTTGTTCTTATGAAAAATTGTTGGGCAAGTGTGAGGTTGATGCACCCTTTAACCTGGTTTAAACTCCCAGCGGCAAATGTTTTCCAACTGGCCGTTCCAAGACGGTAATCCTACGAGTTCTTATTTTCTTTAATTGTTTGTGCTGTCCCTTATTTAAAATGATCACTTTTGAAAATTCTATGCCCTTTATTCCTCATTTTTTGACTGTTTTGGGATGCTGTGTTTTCTGATTGTGTTTTTTCCTGATATGTGTTTTTATCACGTTTTTTCGTAAAAAAAAATAAATAAAATACACTGCTTACTTGTAGACCAAAGTCTTGATCGACTAGCATTGCTTATTTAAAAGAATATTGTCTGCATGAAGCTTACCGTGTAAAACGTAAGTTTAATATAGACAAAATGTTCCTCTTAAATTATAATCTTGATCTGTACCTTAAGTAACAATATGTGACGGAATATGAAGAAAAGTTGTAAGCACGGAAATTTACTCCAACTAAATATAGACGTTAATCGACACTGTGAACAGGAACATTATTGAACTTGAACTTTTAAAACATTTATGCATCTGTCACATCATTTTTTTGCATTTTCCTTATTGCTTTTGAATATGTAATGTTTCAACAAGAAGAAGTATGAATCAGATTATGTAGATATATTAAATCTTTTACTGTAAGCCTGAGATATGAATATTACCAATCTAAGAATGCGTGATCTTGTTGCTAGTGGGGTTTATTTTTGCTGTTGTGTTTTTTACCAACTGTTATCAAGTTTGTCAATTTCTTCATAATTATGGCTACGCTATTGTGTCATTTCATGCTGAACTTTGTACTGTAATTGTTCATAATAAAGTTTCTTACTCCTACAAACCGATAATTTCCCGATATTTTTCACTGAAAAGAGACTCATACTTTATATCATTACAAAATAGGATAACGGTTTGGTTGAACAAACCTCGCAACTTTCAGCTATTCTGTTATTTGTCGTTGAGGCACTCATGTATCAGTTTACCAAGTTTACATTTTTTAAGGTTAAGTAACTTGATATAACATTAGAGGGTCTAACAGACATCAAATGAAATTAATATCTTAAACCATGCAGGTAAAATATTAAGCGACCGACAATACATTTGTTCAACATTAAAGCTCCGTTGCAATCCCCGTTCCGTCCCCACCTTCACGGATATCATAAAAGGTGCTAGAAATACTGTGAAAGTAATGAAAGTGACATAATGGCTCATATTTATTGTGAGAAGCTATTGAAAAACGCTGCATATAACTTCCTGGACACCTCCTGGAACCGATCCTGTCTAAGAAATATACCTGTGTACCAGTGCTACATATCGTGAACATTCAACAGACCAAAGATCTATTCGCTAAGAGTCGGGTTTCCTAATAATAGTAGAACACCGTACTTAAATATTGTACAATACTTGCTCAACATGTAGTTTCAATGAGCAGAGTTTTTCATGAACAAAAAGACGGGCTCTTAGACGTTACTGAAATTATTGATGCTTAAAGGAGTATCTTGAAGGTCTAATTAAATCACGTGATAACATAGTTATTTCTAGAAACAGTTGTCGCAATAAGGTAAACAGATTTGTTTAAGGAATTAAAGGGTATTCATATTTGTATTCATTTTTGATAGAGAAATTGTAGCTTTCTTTGTAAATAATTTGTGGGGTGATAGTTGGAACATAGTAAACGCTTACCTAGTTATATAAGTGTTATTAACTATTACCATAATAAATTTTCGCACGTGTTGGTTGGAGATATGGAAGTTGATATCATCTACGGATAGATTTACATTTTGCAGAATAACAGGACATTTCACAACACATTTACTACTTTCGAGGAGGCACCGTGGTCCAGGGGTAGACTGCAGGGCTCCGGATCCGGAGGTCGTGGGTTCGAATCCCGTCATAGGCGAGATTCTCTCACAATCTTCACATTCCTCCACGCTGCGCAAATACTGGTATGGAACCCATGAAGTAGTCATCGATCGTGATGAATCTTAGTTGTAAGAACTTGTATCGCAATCGATGTAAAATAAATGAGTCTAAACTAAACACGTACTAGTATAGAATTACAATGTGTAAACTACATAATGAACATGCAACAGACCAAACTTTTCGGTTCGATTGTTTAATCTCACATGAGAGCTCAGCGTTTTTAGGTATTAAACCTGGTCTTCATGCAAGCGTTCAGTTGTCTGTAACGCTCAAGTTAGCAAACCTTTGCTACTGAACGGACTGGTTGTCGCCAACGTTTGCAACCTATTGCGAACATAAACCCGAGGTGGTTAGCGAAGACAACGAAAATGGCCGCCAATTGAGTAAACAATTAGTTGTAGCTACAAAATTCTAGTAAAAATCGAATTTAAAATCATATTGAACAGTGAAATGGTCGGTATAGAAAAATATGATTGTTGATTAAAGTATCTAATGCTATAATGGAAGAAATGATGTTTAAACATGGTAGATAACACGTATATGAACATAATGAAGTGAACTCGTTTGATGTGTGTTTTATAAAAGAATCGTGTAGATCTATCATCCATTAGCTGCTACCGTCACAACATGCATGTGTACAAAATTCATGCTGTTTCAGTAAATGAATTATGTCATCACAGGACATTTAGTTAAAACGAGTTATTATTTTGTTCATAGGAAACCAATCTTTGCTGATGGGTGGAGACAATTGTCTCTGAAATTTGCCGACTCCTCCACAGAGACCGTAATAGTCGAGCAGTCAGAGTATGAGGCAGTTGTTGAAGGAAAAGGTAAGGGAAATATGCATGTTAATAGATTTCACAGGAAATGACAGCTATTATTCTACCATGTAAAGAAAGATACTTCATTCGGGGAATTTTGCTTTTACATTTACATAATATTTGGTAACATGCACCGCACAAACAAGTTCACCAGTTTCATATTGTAATAAAAATGTTTTTGTTGTAGTGTCAGTGAGAGAATGGACAACATGCAAACAAATTGCATTGTTGTAAATTTCTAACAGAAAAGAAAAAATGAAAGTTGACAGACATTTTGCTTACCAGGTAGATTTCTTTTTTTTTTTGGTCGAGAAGGGGAAATTGTTACTGGCGTATGAAAACTGTACACCAAACTGGGTTAGTGTGGATGCCTACACACAGGTTAAAATAATCAGCTGCAGTGTTCACATAGATGAACTGTATATGGAAGGTTGAAGTGAATATATAACAATAGCTAGCAGAATAAAAGTAGTTAGACAGTTGCTAGTGGGGTATTCTGGTCCCCAAATTCAATTTCACAGAGTCACAGACTTAAGAATCAAGCTGTCAACCATGTCCTATATTCCTTTATTGCAGGACAAAAATCCTGTAGTTCAGGAAGTATCCGATAAATACTGTATAATGCTATATTTTAGGACTGCAATCAAATTTCTTTCACAATGTTTGGTAAATGTCTATAAAAGTATAAACGTCATTGATACTGCACTGATATTTTAAAGAAGCTGTACTCCAGATTTGACATTAAAATTTTTTTTTCATAAATTATATATTTAGATGCCGTGGGATTATAAAAACATAATATTTGACTTCAAAACTGATTATAAAAGTCAAAATAGAATAAAAAAAAAAATATTTTCGCTCCAGCCTCATTTGAACTCTGGACCCTCATGTTAACAAAATGTTACCAACGCTTTTACTGTCACCACCATCGCCGCATGTGATATTACATGTATTTACTTTGTCGCGTTACGGTATAGCACTTTGAAAGGGAAAAAAATCAATTTATAATGTAATTATTTGACTTATTTTTTGTCAGTAAGTTATTTTTTAAGCATTAGTCATAAATATTACAAGAAATTTATAATACAAGAAAACTTTCTTTTTTTTGTCATCTGGAGCACAGCCCCTTTAAATTAACAGGTGATAGCTACAGTTTTCATTATGAAGTCATGACATCTATATATGATTTACTAAGACATGATGATATGTTTGCACTACCTTGTTGACTTGAACCGTTAGAATGGTGTAATTTACACTTTGGACTCTAAATGTCCTATATTTTTATGAGTTTTTATTATATTTTTTGTGACATGTTCCTTTAATTGCCCAATATTTCCATTTCCAAAAATTCTATATGGTTTATTTAGTGTGGTTGACAGCCTGAATATATACAATATAATCCATGTACTAAGATTTGAGCTTAATGTACTGAAGTTGTATAATTGGTATTGTGATGTCTTCTGTTGTATGCACCCATTGGCTATTAACACTCCGTTGCAGAATGCTAACCTGCTTTGTAACATAGCTGCAAGTGTGGTGGTTCACACATTTCCATTTTAGCCATTAACTAGGCAACTAAAGTGTAAATTGACTTAGGGGTTCATGTTAGGAACAGAGCGCTTAATTACAAATATTAAACCCCTTTTTAAGAATCTGCTAAAACACATTTGAATGCTTTCTTCCTTAAAGTGATTTTGATAATAACAGCAAACATAAAAATGTAATTCGTGTTATTTAGTATTATCTTACGTTAACATTTAAACTGTCCCTTATGATAAGTTTCCTGTGGTGAATTTTTTTTGTCATTATTGACAGTATACATTTCATATAAAAGAAGTGATTACTGAAATTGATATGGATATAACACAACTGTTTGGTTGGAATATACTGTAATAATTTATATATATAAGAATATTAATTTGCAAGAATGAACATATAAGACTGTTGTCAAATACTGGCATATATTTGAAGACACAGACATACATGAATGTACATTTTAGAAGTTAGTGGAATTTTAATGTTTTTTAAGCTTAGTCTACTGACCAATATTTACTTTTCAAATAAAGATACTTCATAGCTGTACTAAATTCTTCACTCTCTGAATAATGTTAATTGCTTGTAGGCTTATTTTTGGCATCTCATTTAAATATGTATTGCACTAAACAACAGCTACAGATTCAGCACGCGATGGTCAGGTGGAAACAACAGCTGACAGAAGCCATTCCCTTCCACAGACTACAACTTTAGAAGGATTGTAATTGTTATATGATGTTCTGTCAAATATGAATCACAAAGCTACCTATTTCAGACAGTTTTGCTTGTAAAAATGGTATTAGATAAATTTTGAAACCCTGTTCTTCTGTAATTAACCGTCCTCTGGTAAATGTATTCTTAAATGATTATTTTTCTACATGAAATATACATTTAAAACTTTCTTAAAGTCCACCTGAAAATAAATACCACCTGGCTAATAAATGTACTATGTATGCTAACTTTGCAACTGAGACAATTGATGTAAGAAGATCACCAGTGATCCAACTAGAGATATTAAAATAGAAGTAAAAAAGTAGTTGTACAGAACATGCACCTTATAATTAATTGACTAATAGGATAATGTAAACTACAATATGAACTATAAATAGAATATATAGAACTGTGTAACTGTTTTTTCTTCTCTCGTTTCCTGCATTTGCACTTGAATTATATCCATGTAGTAAAAGCTGTAAACAAATTGACAGACTGACATGGCATGATCTCAACAGCCTGTTTCACTTTCCCTTGCATTTCAAATATGTTATCAGAAAACTGTCAAATACAGCCTGTGGACATTGAACATTTGCATATATAAACCTGGTGTTTACCCATATGCTTGAGTTTAAAGTGACATATATGCTACTGCACTTGCAGGGCAAACATGGAGCCATGAGTCTGTGCTGCTGTTGCTGAGTCTGTATGAGGAAAATAGGGAAATGTTTGCTTCTCCTGTAATAAAGCAGAAAGAAGTATGGCAGAAGATAGCCGACAAAATGGTGGACAAAGGGCACATAGTCAATGGCAACCAGTGCAATGAAAAATTCAGGTCACTAAAACACAGGTACTGAACATATGTGTTAAATATTTTCATTATAAACAATAACATAGCTCATTTTGGATACCTGTTGGTCTCGCAATATTATATTGACTTGTTCCATTTATGGTCATCACAAATTATAGCACTGATAACACATTAAAGAAATACAAAAGATGTCTGGTTATAAAACCTCCCCGGTGAAATTGGAGAAGTGCCTGCTTGTAAGCACAAAACAACTATACCTTGTTTAAGCCCTGAATTTTCTTTCTGCATACATGTTATATCTGATTCCAATCAGAAGAGTGGGCGGGGCAGGAGGACTTGGCAGTATTTTGACGCGATGGAGCGGATTATATCTGGGGACCCTGCTGTTAGGTCAGTTAAATTGGTTACATCAGCAATACAATTCCATGGTGAATACAGAATGTTTTTTGTTACATGCATAAATTCCTTACGCTCATTTATGAGCGGAAATAAACAGTTCAATACTTTTGTGTAATGTAAAAATTTTCAGTAATTGTTTCTAATGTTGTTCCATTTTTGTAGGTAATAAAATTTATCTTTATACAATTTGTTACAGATAAGAATTTCCTAGATTCTTATAAGACAACAGAGCTATCTTTCTGAAAAATATAAATAATTGTCTATAATTATTCTTTCTGCCCTTGTCATCTTGTCATTGAACTGTCTGGTTGACCTGTTTCTACAAGTTAGATATTTCTAAAATTCAGCAGATAACAAGTATGGATATAACACATTCCGTCTTATATAAACATATTCCTGTCAAATCATAAGTTTAGTTTTGTTTTATGAATTTAGACTTAAATGTGTTTACAGTTACTGGCTTAAGCTGTGCCTTGATTTTAATTTGTAGTGACAAATTTGCTACAGGGTGCATATGTGTTTACCAAACACAGCATCTTGTTTTCAATTGACCTTCTGTATGTCCTGAAGCTTGACAAAGTAAGCATATTAATGTATGAACAGGATAATTTTTGTCACAGAATTTTCGGCAACTGAAACGTCAGTGGTTGGCAGAAGACCCCAAACTACATTGAGAATGGTTTCTGCAACGCCTGCTCCACCACCTCAAACTACTTCACAGCGAGTGGTTGCAGCAACACCACCTCCTCCAAGTACTTCACAGAGAATGTTTGCAGCAACACCTTCTCCACCAGCTGAAGGTCATCCAGAGAGAGTGGTTTCTGCAACGCCATCATTAGCAACAGCAGATGAGCACCCTTCAACTGGCACGGCAGCAACGAGCCAGTCTCAACAGCGAAAAAAAGACGTTCTTCACAAGATGCACCAGAGTGGTTTGTGGCATTTGCCAGTGAACTGTCAAGACGGTTCAACGAGCTCATGAATGTCAGCAACCGGATATTACATGTTGCAGAACGCCATAATGAAATTCTTAGTACACTTGTTAATCATATCATTAAAAAAGACAACAACAACAATACCAGTTAATTCTGTTTTATATTTCTGCATGTATAATATGTTCTGTTTTCTGTTGTAAATTAATTGAAATTATATGTTTTTATTATACATGTGCAACAATCTGTTAGATTACAGATTATATTTAAATATAATCTGAGGCATTTCAGTTTATTTTTCAACCATTTTATTGTATTACTTTAAAAATGTGTGTCTGTGATAAGATGAAACACAATATACTAATGTTTTATTTTATTCTTTACAACATACTATAACAGGACGGTCTGAACCCCTAGTGCATGGCTCACATTCAAGTGTATCTACAACTCGGTCAATCTCCTCACTGTCAATGAAGCCCTCTCTCTCAGATATCAATATTAAAATTGTGAAGTACACAACATGCTGTAATTACGTTCGGGATTTGATCAAGTAAAAGCAAATTCTTAAGCCTACGAAATTTCGTTTTAAGTAGGCCTATATCCCTCTCTTCATCAACTCTTGTGGATGAGTGGACCTTATTAATTTTCGTTTCAATAGTGTTCAGATGCCCATTGTCTCTGTATGGCACTATCACGTACACTGCCAGAGGATACGCAGAATCTTCTATGAGGTGATACTCTGCAGGCATCTGCTGGCACACTTCACACAACGGACTGTTCCTCCACACACTTGCGTCATGCACATGAACATTACAGTTATGATCCTTTGGTTCATGTCTGCTGTAGTAAACTTTAATTTGGTGGAAAATAGGTTTAATATAATATCAAATTTACAATGTAGATTTCCCTACATTGGACCATGATTAAAATCTTCCAAGTACAGGGATGCAAGTGTTAACTCATGTACAACTGTATTCACTAGTAGCATCATTATCATGCAGAAGCACAAGTTCGAAATTTCAAGCAAGTAAAGTAAATATAATTTAACAAACAGACATATACAAATTGAATCCAAATCGGTCTGCAACACTTCAGTAACATTCCATGTTACCCAGCATCCGCAACGTTGCTAACACCTTGGTTTCCATCGCTATAGACCTGTCTCTGGACATATGTGGAGCTACTTCTCTACGTAATGCCTGCAGGAAAATTCATCTTTAAACTTTGCTAACAAATCAAAGTATTTCTCAAAACATTACAACAATCAATTCTTATAACTGTAAACACATTCTTATTGTCTCTGCTGCAATTTAAAAATTAATCATGTTTGTTGGTTACATCTACATCTACTGTATAACCCAACAATCGATTTCCGATTATTACTGGGTGTTTAATGCCCTAATAGTCGGGGAACAAGCTGTAAAAGAAGTTTATGTTACATGTGATAAAAGATTAAAAGATAAGACATATTATATTACAGTTAAAAAAAACAGAGATGAAAAACACAGATTGACCGCCGCCAGTATCTTAGAGAAAATACTGAGACTGGGGCTACATTTGACCTTGGGGGTGGGGGTGGATGGGAGGCGGAGTTCCAGTCTAAAAGACCAAGGAAAGACAGACTTGGCAAAGTATTGAGTTTTAGAGTAGGGGATGAGATAGTTAGGGTACCTCGTGGGTACATGTATAAGGTGACTGATATCTACTGCAACTGTTTGGGCTTTAATTTTATAAAACATAAGTAGAGAGTTTTTTAACCTTCCTTTCTCTAGGGATTGCCATTCAAGGGATTTCAGCATATGTGTGACACTGCTAGTGTAACTATAATCATTACCAGAACTATCTCCATTTTCGTATTTTACTCTTAGTTTTCAATATGTGAAGCTTCCTTCTGCAGTCTCTCTGTTCTTAAAAAAGAAAGTTTACCAATATTTGTGGTGACAAGTAGAACATATCAACTTTTAATGGCAAATCATCAATTTGATGGTATCCTAAAAATTGCTAACCAGGGGGGGGGGAGCGTTTGCACCTTAGATTGGGCAGATCAGCTATTTGTTAGTGCTAATTTATTACAATGTCAGGCAAACTAATATAAATGATAAATCGCTTTATATAGTAGTTTTTATTAACATACCTCAAATGATGACCTTTGCCTTCTAAAATGTGCCTGAAATTGCCCTGGCGAGTACATTGGCACAACATCCTCAACATATCCTTGCACTCTCACTGGTGGGCTATGTGCAAACAACATGAATGCAGCATCTACAGTGATCAAACGATATTTAAATACAATTGATATGGTTTTATACATGATTTACAAAACACATAAATGATGGTGTAATCAAAGGCAAAATACTAACACTTTACTATGTTCCTAATATTAATGATTGAATAATATTCATAACAGCAAATATATTAATTAAGCGATTCCACATTAACAAAAATGTCTCACATCCCTCTGCAATTTAAATAAGGACAGGGCACGAGCAGTTCAGTGGTCCAGTGGCAACGCACTGGACAGATCACCCAGGTGTCCCGAGATTGACCCCTTGCTCTACCAGTAACATTACTAATTGTCTTTCGGGGTAGTTGTAAAACCAATGTTCCATGTATCAGTGCTTGACATTGAGCATAGAAATAGATCAAGGGAGTCCTTTCTGTATCTTGCTGTATCCACATCGTTAATAATAAGTAATCTGAGGAGGAGCTGTGGTTGAGGCGTTAGATCGTCGGACTCCTGATCCGAAGGTTGCTGGTTCGAATCCCACCAGAGGTGAGAGTCTCCAGTGACATTTCACAGTCCTCGAGTTCGGCGCCAGTACTGGTATGAACCCAGGAAGCAGTTGTAAAAACTTGCCTGCCTAGTATAATCAGTATTTACTGTTGACAGTAATTAATTGAACTGAACTTGAGCTAATCTCAGCAGGTGGGCGTCATGTTGTGAGACAGGGTCAAGTTAAACCAATAGAAGCCAAGGTCAAAGATATCTCTGAATTTTTCGTGCCTACTTGTAAAAGACAGCTGATGCCATTTCTTGGTATGGCTGGGTATTATAGAAAATTTTGTAATAACTTTTCAGTTCTTGCAGAACCTTTAACAAAACTATTTAAGAACGGAAATAAATATATTTGGAATAAGCAGTGTCAAGTTGCATTTGAAAAACTTAAAGCCATACTTAAGAGTGCACCAGTTCTCTTGGCGCCGGATTTTAATAAAAAAATTTAAACTAGCTGTAGATGCTAGTGACGTTGGTTCAGGAAGTGTACTATTACAAGAAGACAACAATGGAGTAGATCATCCTCTTTGTTATTTTTCTAAAACGTTTTATGAACATCCGAAAAATTACTCTGCCGTAGAGAAAGAGTGTCTTGCTCTTATTCTTGCTATTCAACATTTTGAAGTTTATCTTACTACCTCACAATTACTTATTATTGTCTTCAGTGATCATAATCCCCTCACTTTCTTACATAAACTTAAAAACAAAAATCAAAGGCTATTGAGGTGGAGTTTGTTTCTACAAGAATATAACATTGAATTAAGACATACTGTATTAAGGGTAGAGATAATTTGATTCCTGATGCACTCTCACACATCTGAATGTTATTCATGTATGTTAAATATTGTATTCAAACATCAGGAAGTTGCATGCTATTTGTTTTGTAAAATGTTGATACTTATGGATTAATAAACATATTTGTTTGTTAAACATATCTCTTTGATTTCATTGTTACTGAAAAATTTGTGTCATTTATATTTCTTTCTTTCAAGAGGGGAATTGTTATGTGTACTTGTTATAATAGCATGTTTACAGTTCTACTTTTGGAAATGGTCGGTGGTCTAGTTTTAGATTATTATTTTTTCAAAATGTTTGTGTTACAATGAAAAAGGCCAGGTAAACAAGCCCAAAAAACAAAGACTTTGAATGAAAGCAAGAGCCTAATCAGTTTATAGGGTTTATATGTACATTTCATTCAGGATAACAGAAATCTATAAAAGAAAACAAAAAAGTACGCCGCGGGTGCCTACAAAAACTACTTATTCACTGTATGTCTTTATCTGGCCTATTGCATGCTCTACAAGGGCTCTGTATCTCCTGTGATATCTGTGTGTATCCATGAAAATATGAAGCACGAAAAAATCGTGCATATCTACCTGTATTTATTTTACAACCTTTAGAATGCTGTAAACACAGCATTCTTTTCGCTGCGTTGAATCTAAAACATGTATTTGCAAACTGCGAAAATATTGCATTATGATAGTTTAGTTTATTTTAAGTCTCATCCACTACATGTACATATAATACAAATATACATTCAATAAAACTTAAAATACATGTAAATGGTCATTCTTATAAAGAATTATAAGAGACTATATATATGTTGTTACAAACATGTTACAAGTATCATAAAATACAATCCACATTTAAAAGGTTAGCTCAGATTATACCTTACACAGATAGGTATTTTACATAGTCATATATGAGCAGTCCAGTAAGATCAAATAAAATACTGAGTAGTTGTTTGACTGATAATATTACTTAACTATTAGATAAGAACTTTAATTTGTTACAATCCTTTAAAACAGCTAAGATTTTAATTCTTTACACTTTAAAATATCTTTGGATACAATTTTCATTAATAAAAAAGTCTTAAAACCATATAAGACTATATATATAAAAAGACCTAATCATAATACAAGCATTTTGCACGTTTTTCTAAAATAAGGTAGCAGGATTTTGCAACTTCTCTAACAATACTACCATTGGAAAGTAAAAAATTAAGCTTGCTCACATCATTTAACATAGGAAACCCATTATTAATATACACTGCTTTGTTTATGTTTCAGATAAGACAAGTGTGAGCGTTAATTGTCACAGTATGTAAACCAATTGTATCCACACGCGGATGTTGCGAGCTGATCGACATGGATGCTCTGTTTACGAAGACAACGTGGATGTAATTTATAGTGTTTAAAGGACTAAACAGTTATAACTGTAAGTGACTTTTGAATATATTAACAGGAAGAGAATTGTTTCATTTATCGCCATCTGCTTACATCCGATTTAGATGTGCTTTTCGTAAAATCAGTGGAACTCACTGACTGAAAATAAGAAGAGTTCAAAAGGTAGGCAGGATTACTGACATTTATCAAGATATAATATGAAATGTAAGGCAAGTGTCTTTTCCAGACTGTATGACTTACTGCATAAATAAAAGTAATCATCTGTATCTTCTTTGCGAGCTTTGTGTATCAATTATTGTGAGAAATACTTGGTGATTGCAGGAAATCTGTATCATGTTTTGTGAGCAGTATTGATTGATTTCATTATATTTTTTGGCGATTTAAGCGGCATAAAGAAGTAATTTTGAAAATTTATGAAACCCATTATTTATTTTGACTTTGTTACCCTCTCAGTGATCATGACTATCAGCTTGATATTATTATGTTTGTTTACTGGTATCATGGTCATCGCGACGTGTTCTATTTATTCTTTGTTTACATTTTTTTCTATCTCCTGCAATGGTCAGAGGATGCATACAACTAAATATGGCCATGCTTACCTGGTGGTAGTACAATGCACGCACGTACAAATACACTTGTCAGTCAGTTAAAAAGTTCTTGATAACGTCACCTGTTTATATTTTCAGTAATGCCGCGTTAATTGAAAGATTCATTTTTTTCAGGTGATGGATTTTGATATTTCGTATGAGTAAGAAGGGATAGACGATGAGATTTATGAGAGTACTCCAGTGAAAGGTTCCACGGAACAACCGCTAGACCTTAGCATGACACCGATCAGTACATCCAACACTCTCGACGAGAACAACAATAGCAAAGGCTTTGACCTAAGTTGCCACGAAGCTTCTGTCAGCAGTGAGAAGGCACCCAGGCACATTTGTAACATTTGTAATTATGCAACAAAATTTGCACACAATTTGAAAAGACACATGAAAGTGCATACCACGGACAGAAATCAGTCACTTATTGACGATACTCGCAATAAAGATAAACATGTGTCTGGTAGAGAGACAAACGTCTCTTATTTTACCTGTGAAATATGCAATTACACCACTTATAAGAAGTCCAATCTAAAGAGACACTTTGGGTTTCACCAAACTACTGATCCAAAGGGAAAAAAAGATAGTTTATATATGTGAAACATGTGGAAAAGAATTGCACTATAAGTTCGCTCAAACAATTCATATCAAAACAATACATGAAAAAGTATTTAAATTTACCTGCCCAACTTGCAACAAGGGATTCAACAAACTGTACCAACTGTTCAGCCTCTGATTTGTCCTCAACAGGAATAACTGCACAAGTGTCAGTTTGTGTAGATTCATGTTCTTCTATAAAATGCATATCATCAAAGAACGTACTTAAGTCTTCCTCATACTCCTTGTCCTCTTCATTTATACCATGTGTAAGTGAACATTTCATAGGCGTCGACAATTTTGGCATCTTTTTTAACGGAAAATCTTCGGGAATTTTTGAAATTTTAATTGTCAGTGTTTGAACTATTGGTGTTATAAATTTCTTTTTTTTCTTTTACGTTATTGGCTGTGACGTTGAAATTTTTTAAGTAGGAAATTTTATTCTGATCATTATTTATTCTAATTTTCAAGTTGGAGTCTGGATGGCGAATTATTATGTGGTCAATGATGCCATTGAAATTCTTAGTCTTTACTTAACAGTATATGCAGTTGTATTCTTCCATGGTGATCTGAAAGAAAAATTTACAGTATATATTTTAGTACACAAATAATTGACAATATTATCAGTTAAACCAACTCTCGGTAAATACCTTAGATCCCACCTTAAAATATTAAAATTCTATTACAATCATTTATATTTTCTCGCAATAATTGATAGAAAATCGCAATGAAAACTACCAATAAGTCATACAGAATTGATAGCAGTGCTCGCAGTAAGTCATACAGGATCATTGCAATAAGTCATACAATCAATGTGCAACACCTTGTCAAGATTGTTTACGATTTCCTGTACTACGTCATCAAATTCATATATATGTATATCTGTGTTCGAAGCCAATAGAATAAACAATGATTTGTTTACTCCCATTTTTTCTCTATTCAACATACTTTTGATGACAAAAGATATTATACATAGGCAACGACGAACTCTGCCAGACTTCAGTCAGTGAGTTCCACTGATTTTACGAAAAGCACACAGAAATCGGATGTAAACAGATGGCGATAAAAGAAAAAATTCTCTTCCTGTTAATATACACAAGGTCACTTACCGTTTTTAACGGTTTTATTTCTTTAAAACACAATTAATAACAACCACGTTGACTTCGTAAACAGTGAATCCATGACAATCGGCTCGCAACATCCGCTTCTGATACAGTTGGTTTATATACTGTGCTCTTGGTCTTGAACTTTAGGTAATAACGTATACCGTTATTTTATACTTTTTCACAAGCAAACTTTCAGATAATTAAATATTTATACTTAAACACAAAAGAAACTGTGCACAGGGTTTAGGTTAATTTGTCATATATCTCTGTTTGAAACTATATGATATTTGGTATCATTCTTTAGCTTATTTAAATGCCTACCAAAAGTGTTGTTGTTGTTTTGTTGTTGTGTAACTGTGGATTAAATTAAGGTTTATGACTCTCGTGATTATTTCATTAATATCGGGTGTTGCCACCAGCGCGTCGCACTACCTGTATAAAATGACGTCTCATGGCATTGACTAATGTTGTTCGATGCGTGGGGGAATGTTGTTCCACTCGTTCTCAAGCTCCTGCAAAGTGTTGACAACATGTTTTGACCTGATGATCCCAAATATGCTCAATTGGGGTGAGGTCAGTAGAAATGGCAGACCAACGCAAGACGTCAACGCCATTTACATTCAGATATTGCTGTGTAAGCCGTGCCGTATGCAGACGTGCATTGTCATGAATCAGTGTGGCAAGAGCATGCTTATTCATGAACGGAACAGCTACTGATTGTCTAAACACCTGATTAGTGCACTTAGATTGCGGTTCACAATGACCAGATCACTTTTTCTGTTTTCCACGACCCCTCTCCCAAATCATAACACCCCGCCAAAGTTTTTTCTCTCTACAACACATGCGTCAGCAAATCGCTCCCCTCTTCTAAATGCACTCACCCTTCATTCATGATAACTGAGGTAACGTTAAATCTTGATTCACCGGAAAAGATAGTTCTATCGCAATCCCACTGGCGTCTTTGCCAACGGAGATACTGCCGTGTCACTTCAAACGAGCATCGCGCTTGCGTTATGTGAGCACATTTCCAACGTAGGTTCGTCTCGGTCTAGTAGGTCGAATGCAGCAACGCAGATGCTTCAGAGCGGTGTCTCTGTTAATACCGTACTCCCTTGTTTTTGCGGTAGCGGTTTTGAAACGACGCCTGGTATGCCTCAGTTCTAAAAGAAGGTCTGATTTGGCGTTAGTTACGCGAGGCCTGCCGAAGTGAGGACGATCGGCAACAATCTTGAAATCTTTTATATGATCCAATACTGAGTTAACTTGAATTCTGTCTGGAGTTTTATAAATAAATTTTACTTTTATACCATTTTGACGGTGTTCCTCTGCAACTTAGTAGAGAGTTGTTGTACCTTACCATTTGTTTTGGTGGATACCGTTTATTACAAATACAAATACACACTTCATGCGTTGCTGTATACCTAAAAAACATTTTTAAACGCGTGTTCTTTTTTTTTCGCTTTCTCAGATTGAATGATCAGTCGTTTCGCATTTTAAATAGAATATGCCAATAAAATAACCTATACAGTATATTATAGGTAAATCGAAAGGTATGTCCCTTTAAAAACGTGTCTCATTAATGTTGAGTAAAACAAAAGCGGGTAAGCACCTTTAACGATTGATTTGTAAGCAGTTTTGCTACCAATCAATTTGATCACCAATCTGTAAAAGTATTATACTGAGAAGAAAATACTGTGTTCCAATCACAGTAATGATGACCTGGAACAATCAAATTATACAGATTAGTCATTGATTAGGTTGGGCGAGATGCTGATGAACTCTGTGCATTACTTTTTTTTTGTTCTAACGTTATGTTTCTTGCATTTTATTCTGGCAAAATTATAAGGCCAAATATCTGTCAAAGTGGAAAAATGTGAACAGGGAAATTATGAAAATCAGGATATAAACTGCATTCTTTGGATTATTTTAATAATAATGTATGTGTTTTTTTGTGGACTTGAACACGTAATGGATCTAGATAAAAAAAAAAATACTTTTATCACATTTTATTTTAGTTGATGTACGTTCATAATTTTGCAACAGGTATATAAGATTTAAATCCTACGGATTATAGATCATTATGTCCATACTTATGTTTTTTTTTACTTCCACAAGAAGCGACAAACGCTTCAAACTTTAACTTGCAAGTCGTACAAAAAACACTAGAAACCTTGTTTATATGTCGCGAGAAACGTTTTCTGTCTTTTATGTAAAAAGATAAAGACGATTACAAATAACATCTTAAATTGTATTAACAAGTCATTTAAAGATATGCTTAATTCTTTAAAGAATGAAAGCAAAAATTCTAGTTTCAAATCTAATTTACAACCCTTGCAAAACGATCAAATACTTGCAGGTTGCAAAAAAAAAGAGAAAAAAAAGAAACAAACGCTTGTAATCTAATCTGCTAGTCGTAAGAGACGCTGTAATGCTAAGTACTAAGTCGTAAAAGACGAAGTCTATTCTGCAAGTCGCGATTTACCCTTGAATGTTTAATATTGAGTCGCAAAAGACGCTTAAAATCAAACCTGATTGTCGCCCGAGAATCTAGTATGTTTAATATTAAGTCGCACAAAACACTTGAAGTCTAATCTGCAGGTCGCGAGAGACTCTAAAATGTTTAATATTGAGTCGCAAAAGACACTTGAAATTTAATCTGCAAGTCGTGAGAGACTATAGAATATTTAATATTAAGGCGGAAAGACACTTGAAATCTTATCTGCATGTTGCGTTTGATTTTAGAATGCTTAACGATAAGTTGGAGAGACATTTCAAATCTTAACTGAATTTCGCGTAAGACGCTAGAAAGTTTGTTTTTTTTAAAAAGTCAGAAAGACAATTGAAATCTTATTTGCAGGTCGCGAGACACGCTAGATACGACTGATTTCTCACGTGCAGGTCGCAGAAAAACGTTGCTGATTTCTTTAGCTACCTAATTTTTAAAGTGCTAAGAATGTTTACTCGCTTAGAAAAATTTTACATACAAGTTGCGACAAAATGTTTTATACCATTTTGATATCACTGAAACATAACAGAATGTGACGCTTTCATTTTTAACACAGAATACCCAGTCTCCCAGATTGGCAAGACGGAAGTGATAATGGGATGTGCTGCAAGCGGAAGTCCTGCTGACAAAGAGGCAAAGAAGAGGACTGAAGCTATTGAAAAACAGCTGAAATTAGATCGAGAAAGGGCAGCCAGAGAAGTGAAGTTACTTCTTTTAGGTTTGTTGTATCAATTTTAGAAATAACGACATAGGGCTTAGTCAATGGTGTAAAACATAGTGCATGACTTAAAAGTGAGTGTCCCTAATCATTGCACAATGTATTTTTCTTAACTTAGAATATAAAAATGCATGTCTGGTTTCCATACGTATAAATCGAATGCCTTTGAAGATGCTAACTTTGCAAAAGGCCATGTTTTTTTTTGTTTTGTTTTTTTGTTTGTTTGTTTTTCCTGGCACGCCAACTTTCATTAGAATATTATTTCCTCCGTTAAATAAACAGGAAAAAAGAAAGTAAGAAAGACAAAGAAAGAAAGCAAGAAAAATAGGAAAAAGAGAGAGCCGCGAAATAAGAAAGCCTAGACTTTGCTTTTTCATTTTAGATGGCCGCAGTGCTCCCAAATGGACTTGTGCATTATCCAGTTAGACATTTATATTCGTCATGCATAGAAAGTAGTAATTTGAAATTGACTGACTTTATAAACAACAGTGTAGAGAAGTATAGGAGTGTCTGGCTGTGCATGCTAGTCATAGTCTACACTGGTCGCAAATTCAAATACCATAGGCAGGCAAATGGTCAACCATTCTATGAATATTTGATTACCATTAATTTTAGTTTTCATGTCCATATGAAATGATATATCGGAAAAAAAATTCTATATGCGGTGAAAAATTGTACTAAAATTTACTGTTTCATGCAGGACGAGTTTGGGTTGCTGTAAACTTAGCATTTTTTTAGATAAAGTCAATCTCACTTCCTTAATACTGGTTTAAGAAAGGCATTTCTGAGTTAAGATGCCGGCGTCACTCGGGCAATTATCGATTGTAAGATTTATACGTGGTTATAAGCATTGTAGACGTCTAGTAAGGTCCTTTTTATTTTGAACAAAATATATGAAATAATGAGAAAGTAACTAAAGATTAACTAGGCCAACAGTCGTTAAATTTTATTGATGTTAAACGTCAAAATGAAACAACGCTTTGACGTTGTTTAAATGTAAATCGAAATCTCTTCCATTTAACATTTCTGAAATTTATATTAAAAACATCATCACTATAAGTACGTTATTTTATCATAGAAACAGATTTCTGTGAAATTCATTAAAAATGTAATTACAATATATAATTATGATGTCGAACATCTGAAAATACAAAAACAAAATGTAAGTGCACTACAGGGACTCTGTTCTCTGCAATTTGATCTTTTTATGACGTAAACGGTATCGTCAGCCTACGTCAATCTAAAAGAACAGCATTTCTGGATGCCTTTTACTGGCAGAAAATTCTGTTGCAAAAATCATTTTTGAAAGTTGAACCTATTTTAAAAATAATTTCAACATAAATGCAGCATTAACACCACTAAAATATTTCTTTTATTTCCGATGTTTATTGTAAATTGCTAACTTTGAATTATATTAGACGAATGCGAACGTAGAATTGCTACAAATGAATGGGAAAAAAGAGAAACAGATCTTCACAAGGCCAAATAAAAATACTCTCAACACCCTTCGTGAAGGTTTTCAAAAAGAATAAATATCCATCAAATTGCAGGAAAAGGGTTTTATATGATGAATTGACAACCAGTTTATCGGCAGCACACGCTCTGTTTAATGAAGAAATAGGCCGTAACTCGGTGAAAAATATTCCAAACTATTTAAAATAGTTACTTCCCTTCAACAGTTGAATTTATGGGCAAAAGCTTCTGTTACTCTGAAGCTCTATACGGAATCGGGCAAGTTGTGACGTATGATGTCGACCAAATCAGTCAAGTTGTGACGAATAATGTCGATTCAATCAATAATTCCGCTACACTACTTACGAGATTGGTTGGGTTGTCACTGACGAATGATAACAATCGAGCAATGTTAAAAACGAGATAATGCAGTTTAGATCAGCCGTTAGGATTCAAAAAGCCTAGGTTCTCTGATCAAATCGGTAAGTCTTGGTCATTTCGATACGTGTGTGTTTAAATAGTAGCGTAAGGTTTCGAAGAGAGAAAGGATATGGCGAGAGTGAAAAAACGGGGTGATTATCATTCCAACCTGTCAAAGACAAGAGGTCAAGGAAATTGAAATTGATCTGTCTGAATAAGTTATATAAACCTTTAAATTATTTTAAGTGTTTTCTCTATAGCGTTTGCTTTTATACCAGGGTTTTCTCTGAATCGTCTGTTTTTGTTATTCCATTGTGTATTCAGTACCGTCAGTTTTTATTTCAGTGTGTTCTCACTATTGCCTACTTTTATTCTAGTGTTCTCACTATCGCTTACTTTAATTCCAGTGTGTTCTCTATCAACTTCGCTTAAAGTGTGTTCTTCAGTTAAAGCAGTGATGTTTTAAAACATTTCTTGTTCATATCATATCATGTCATGTCATGCCATGTCATGTCATGTCATATTTCAGCTTAACTTACCTGATCATATTAATTCAAGAGTCTCAGGAAAAAGGCCATTCAAAAATATTTTTTGCAAATAGGTCTTTCATATATTTTTACAAATAACATCTCTGGATTTATATTAAAACAAATGAGCTCCCTATATGGAGCAAATAAATTAAGAGTGTTGAAGAGAAACCTAACCCGCAAAACACCATTATATAGGAAAAATTGTCTTACAATATTGTTGCCATAGTAAGAGTCGTCAAGACGTTTGATCATAGACATAAATACGAAAATAGTCATTTTTTAAGAACAAGATTCAGGCCCTTCTTCTTCTACTACTACAACTTTACCATTGCATTTGAGGAAGATGAACAATGAGCTTTTTTGTCGATTCGAAGTCTTTCAATATTATAACACTCGTCCAACTTCCCTTTATCATGCATTATCATTATTATACTCTTTTTTATAGATATGAAATTCATGTAACACAAAACAAATAAAAAATAATTCGGGTATAACGATAATTCTGTAAATTCTTCCTTATCGGGGTGGAAAGGGGCGGAGCGGGGCGGGGGGAAATGTGCAACTCGCCGCAACCCATCCCAAAGCCTGTGGCATTCAAAATAAAAAAGGAATTCATATTCTTGAGGGATACGATTACTTATCCACTGACGTGGGGAATCGATATTCATGTACATAATAACCACTGAGTTAATTACAATAAACCACAAACTGCGAATTGCCACAAAATAACACTTTTAACTCGTAAATAGATCAAACAGACTTCCTGTGACCTATTTTTTAACCGAATTTTGGTCTGAAGGGTCAAAAGGGCCTGCTTGCAAAAGAATGTTTAGAGAACGTGGAGACTGGTTAAATACTATAACTTCATGTTAGCTGTGAGAAATGCGTGGTGCCATAGTTTTGTTACAACTTCACAGGTTATCCAAAGGTTTATGCGGATGTCACTGAAGTGTATGAGGCCGCAAGTTCGCAATAAAATTAATGTTCTTAAGTGCTGTCATTACGTGTAGGGACGACAATCAGTCAGTAGAATCCTTAACCAGTTATCGGTTCTATCAGAAAGGTCCTTTAAACTCCTTTATTTAACATATTTAACATCGATAGGGAAACAAGTTCTTGTATTTTTAGCTCGACTACAGTATTCGAAGAATAAGGAGGGCTAAGTTCTCGCCCCGGCGTCGGCGTCGGTTCAGGTTAAAGTTTTTCGGCAAGGTAACATTATTCACCTAACCCTTGCAGATATAGCCCTGAAACTTACAATACTTGTTAACCATCAAGAGCTTATTCTGCTAACAAGAGGAGGTAACTGTGTCAAGCATTTTATGTGAATTATGGCCCCTTTTCGACTTAGAAATTTGGTTAAAGTTTTTCGGCAAGCTAGCACTACTCACCTTCAACTTGCAGATATAGCCCTGAAACTTACAATACTTGTTTACCATCAAGAGCTTACTCTGCTTACAAGAGGAGGTAACTGTGTCAAGCATTTTGTGTGAATTGTGCCCCCTTTTCGACTTAGAAATTTGGTTAAAGTTTTTCGGCGAGGTAGCACACACTTAAGTTTAAACTTAAGTTGAGTAAGTAACACTTAAGTTGAATTAAAGTGAAACTTAAGTTGAGTTGAACTTGACTTGAAGTTAAACTTAAGTTAAGTCAAAGCTAAACTTAAGTTGAGTTAAACTTAAGTTGAGTTAAGCATAAGTTGAATTAAAGTTGAATAGCAGATTTGACACAGGATTTCAAAAAGGATCGAATTTTTAAATCTTAGCTATCTATTGGAGGATATTTTACCCGTTTTTTTGCCACACTAAGACATTTTTATTCTTTGAGGATATTTTTAAACGCTACAGTTGAAGGAACTTAGCAAATATGGCAAAGAAACTTGAAGTTACGGATAAGGATCTGAAATTACTTCAAGCCTTTAAGGAGATAGGAGGAATTCCTGACATTGACATAAAGGAGGACTTGATTAGTTACTTTAATCATGTTGGCACAGGACTCAGTGGAGTTAAAGTAGGTACTACTTTACCAGCTTCTTCCATGACAGAGCCTGGTGTAAAATTCCCTTGGATTTCTCTATTATGTGGAGAGTCGGGGAAAGGAGAGATGAAATACCTCACTTGGAAGTATGAAATTAGGTGTTTAATGGAAGAAAGAGTTTACACATCTGAACAGATTCTTCTAGGCATAAGGCAGTCTGTGAAAGGACAGGCCTCTGATATCTTGAGACTCATGGGCACCAAGGTGGAAATAGATGATATTCTTAGAAAATTTCAAACTAATAATAGTGATGTTTAGCCTTGAAACTTACTATACTTAAGAAATTATGATCTTAGTCATATACAGGTATTTTCTATGAAATATGGCCCCTTTTTAGACTTAAAAATATGGTTAAAGTATGTGGCAATTGTAGTATGTATATTTAGTTATTATTGCCTCTAAACATACAATACTTTTTCACTTTCATTACCTCATTTTGCAAGAGGAGGTAATTGACAATGTATAAGTGTATAAGGTTTATAGCCCTTCAGTGTCAAGCAGTGAGAATAGTCGAGCGTACTGTCCTACGACAGCTCTTGTTATTATTAATCCCGCTCTAATGAATTCTTCTTGGATTCAAACCATTAATCACGCCGGAAGCGTGGGAAGTGGAAAGTCATAGGAGAAACTTACACTGTGAGATTCGAACCAGCAATATAAAATTCGAGATTTTTGGTTCATTCTTTCTAGTAGCAATTATATCTGCATCCCAAAATTTCTTTTTTTTCTTTTTTCTAAGATGGAAATACAATATTTCTTGTCTGCTTTCATAACCTCGTGAGCTCGTTCTTCTGTAGATTTCGTTCCATTTAGATTCAAACTTCAGGCAACATTCTGTCGCAGACGCCTATTTTACTCAGACATATGTAAAACTGGCTGCTCATTTTCATTACTCAAGAGCCTATCGGTGGTCTAGTAGTAACGCATTGGACTTATAATCCACGAGTCGCGAGTTCGATGCCCTGCTCCGCCACTAATATTACTATTATTGTCTTTTAAGTGAGACGTTAAGCTGAGGTTACCTGTATCAGTGCTACACAATGAGTATGTAAAAGAACCAGGGGCAGAGTGTTTGTTGGTGGGGTTGGGGATGGTGTGGTCTCTGGAATGAGAAGTTTTCGATGTCTCACCCTACGCACCACAACCTATAAAATGTAGTTGTAATAGTATGTTGCAGTATTTTGTGTTTTTCTTCTACATAGAGACAAGAAAAAAAATTCGTTAACAAACTGAAAGGGGGTGGGGGGATTTTTACATGGCGCAGGTGTAGGCCTAAAGTGAATTAAACAGAGTGTTGCATACTGGTGCGCTGTGAGTAGGTTGGGGAAAATGTAACGATTCGCCACAATAACGATTCGCCACTAACGATTCGCCACAGGTTCATATAACGATTCACCACAGAGTAATAACGACTCGCCACAAACAAATAACGATCCACCACAAAGTAATAAAACAAAATAATTTTGTTGTACTTATGTGTTTCATATATATTTGTTTGGTAATTTGATGAAAAAAATAAATGGAAAAAGAAATTTTGGTTTGTTTTTGCTTCATTATTTAACTTTTCTCCGTGGAGCAATATATTTTGTCTTTAATTATTTTGATGAAGCTACTGAAATGTTTAATATATCATTTGTAATGAGGTCATATCCCGGTTTTAACTATTTATTATTTTGTTATCAATTAATTCAATCAAAATTAAACATGGTAAATTACTAAAAGACAATAAGAACTCTATGTGAGAAGTTTTATGGAAACTTTGTATTAAACAATCATAAAAGAAAATGTTTATTAAGTGTATGTGTTCTGTTTTTAATAGGCTTGACAACATCACATAAAAGACACAAGTTTAAAGAACGTTATATAGAAATTTATATATAATATTAATTTTAAGGTTTTCTTATTAATTAATGCACATATTATTTTAAATTTTGTGTGTGTGATTTTTTTATGATGATGGTGATACTGCTTTCATTTGAAGGGATTAGTTAAGTAAATCAAACAAATAACCTTGTCATTTATAAAGGTGTTGATTGGTATTGTTTTTTACTGTACTTTATCTTTATTACTCGTGAAATGTCACGATCATATTTCTATTTGAAAGACCCTAAGCTGATTAAATAATCATGCCATTAATATAGGCGCTGATTGGACATTGTTTATTAAATGTGTCATATAACAGTAGTAACGCCCGCAAGGTGTGTTTTATCAATGACTTAAGATCAAAGCTAATAATTATATATAATTGGTAATCATTTATTTTTTGTTTTGATAATGAACAAAAGAAACCCTATGTACAAGAAATATGGATTGAACGTTTATAAAATTAGTGTTAAATCTATATGATACTTACATTTTACATTATTTTTGTGAACTATGGGGATTTGATAGGGCAGAAAATATAGAAAGAGGCATAACGTCCGGGGGGGGGGGGGGGGGGGGAATTCAGACCAGTGACCTCTTGCAAAGGTGTTTATATAAACGGGCCAGTTTAAGTGATCTTAAAAAAGTGAAGTATTTTGTATGAAAAAATGTATATTTACTTCAAAAATGTGTAAAAGTTATATGCAGTAAAGGTAATTAAAAAAAAATATGAATGTAAAAGTAAAATATTATCAATGCATCGAAGAGTCGACTTTTCCCATTACTTAATAAAGTCAATTGATTGTTCACCTTGCATGTATCTGTGTAGATATGTCATCCATCGGTGAGATTCAGGGGTTAAACGTAATCAATTTATGGACATGGACTTTGTCTGCACTAGAAAAAAGAGAGTTTCTTAAAAGATAACTTGCATTTTTCATGTAAACTAAGAAAACAAAGTAATTCATTTATTTAGTATAAATATATAATACAATTGCACACAACTGTGACAAAGTAAATTGCATATGACACACATCTACAAATTCACCAATTTGTAATTATTTTTCAATTTTGAAAAAAAACTGTGATGAATCGTTATAATACTTTGTGGCAAGTCGTTAATTGTTTAAAATGTGTATTCCTTACACTTTTGAAAACTGTGGCGAATCGTTATTACTTTGTGGCGAATCGTTAACTGACTTGTGGTGAATCGTGAATTTCTGTGGCGAATCGTTATTGAGGCGAATCGTTACTGTGGCGAATCGTTACATATTCAGGTTGGGGGGCGGGGGGGGGGGGGGGGGGGGGGGGCTCAAACCTAATAGTGAGTTTCCAAATAAAGTGTCCAATTAAAATTCACCAAAATGAATAAAACAATGATTTCAATGTTTATCAAGTGTTGTCTTCGTGTTTATTAAACATCTGTATAAAGTAAGATAAATGGCAATGGATATTGTCTACTCTTCTACTCAACTATTTTCTGAACATAAACATCAGTGCTCATTACCAACGACCTTAAATGATAGTTTAGGTCTTTGTCCTTACTTCATCCTGTTAGGAAACATAAACCTAGGATCAGGTGACGCTCGGAACTGAACCATTGAATATAATCAAATAAATTACAATTAACGGCTACACATGCGCTGAAACTTTATAAAACATCTTTGTTGAAACGTAGGTTTTCTTTAGTTCTGTGGAGGTAAAAAAAATGATTTATCGGTTTCGGACATGTTCTGTGCTTGTCAATATGGACATTGCTTACTAACAAAGCTTATTGATTGAATAACTGATATTAAAAATTTCACTGTCTCTTGTTTGTACAGGATCATTTAAAACGTGCGTTTATAATTTCCCTAGCTCTTTTACTGTCACAGAAACTGTCATGTTACTAGCAAAAACAGGCTGAACAACATGTAAACTCGTTAAAACAAAGTGAATCGCAGAACAGTTTAATAGCTTGAATTCTCAAAGATTAATACCAACATAAAAAATACTTTTTAAAACAGATAATCATTAGCAATCATGATACGTGCCAACTTTCAAATAAAAAACGGAAAAGACTGATTGAATAATGTATGAAAAGATCAGTTGAAAAAAAAAAACATGGTCATAAGAACAAAACTGAAGTGTGAAAAACACTTTCACATGTATGAATAGATTGAAAATTTAAAGAGCTTGTTTTTTTTTTTTTTTTTTTTTTTTTTTTTTTTTTTTTTTAATTTATATATTTTATTATCCCCGTCTCTGGTACAATAGGGTCGGGGAACCATCCCTATTGCACCTTACAATACATTGTTAGAGTATATGAAATGCAAAGCATATAATATAAATAGTATATAAAAAGTACTATTTGGAAAAAAGATGAGTGTTATTTGTATCTCTATTACTCTCTATTCCAATCCTGAAAAATTCTTAACACAAACAATTTTAATCCTTATGAAGTTATTTTATCATCACAGAGAATTAAGTGTTGGACAGCTAACCAGTATTTTCTATATTGTTAGTATAAAAAAGATATTTTTCATAGCAAACAGTATATTGTCCATTCTTTTAACGAGTTAAAAAGTAGTTCTATTTAGAGAATAAAATGTTTTCTTTATCAATTTACCTTTCGTACAATATTAAACCTTCTGAATTTACAAAAACAATAAAAGCAAAACCAAGGTATATGCAAACATACCTTTGTTTGCTATAAACCCTATATAGTCAATACATCTTCTGATGATTACCTCTCCTATATGTATTTTGTAATGAAGTTAAGATTTACAAAAATGTTGTAGTGGCCCTATATCACTACATACTGAAAAGAAGAAGAAAAAATATCAACAATTATGGATGTTCTCTGTAAAAAGAAACATTACAAGTCAATAACAGTCAACTTGAAATAACACTTTTGTTTAGTTTAGCAGAAAGAAAAACACATTTACATTTATCATATACCCTGATTGTAAGAAAAAGGGGAATAAATGGGGATGTGAAAAAAAGGAAAAAAAGGGAAGAAAAAAAATATACAAAGAATTGAAAAAAAAGTAGACAAAAAAGGTAAGGTGATATCCATGCATGTCTTAAATAGTGGAAGGGTCTAAAAGGGGGATGGTGGAAGTCTGTTCTTGTAAAATATAAATAAACTAAAAATTCTTCGGTTTTTGACAATAACACTGGAGGTTTGATTTGAAATACCAAAACTAAATATAAATTACCAGCTCTCAGCTAAGGTCAAATTGATAAAGAGCTTGTTTATTTCACGTGTTTTGTGGCGATGAATATGTTTGTATGTTTATGCCAAAAACAGAGTCAACATGACTGGACTTGTTTATTTGTAAACTGATAAAATGCATTTAAATTTTAGCTTATAGGCATATAGAAGAAAACTATATTTGATACAAAAAAGTGCGATTGAGTTGTATTATTTTCCTTCAGCTGAAAACTCGACTGGTCTAACTATAGTAGGTCCCTAATAATAGGAATTTAGATCTATCGTAGGCCTTACTTCAATTTTCTGAAATTGGCACGTGGTAGGCCTAAACCTAAGGTCACTCCCGAACATTATTAGCCTACAAAAAAGTAGCGAAATTTTATGACACTTTTATACGAAGCATTAATCTACTTTAAACTTTCTAATCTGGGGGAGCTGAACTTTGTCCAGGTGAAGAACACCGAATTCCCGGTCCAAACCTCGTTGGCTCGAATCCCACTATAGAGTGACATACTCCAGTGACTTTACATAGATCTATCACTTTTCGGTGATGGTAGGTTCTGTTAGGAACCAAAGATAATGGACAATTTTCAACAAGCTAAAACTTTGTTTTAAGTATAACAATCGATCAAAGCTAGGACATTCAAGCTTTATAAACCACCGGAACCTCCAGACATCATTCATGGAGTAGTTACCATATCAGATCTTCTTGCTTATGTACGAGAAATGCCTTTGGAAACTGAGTCCTGGGGCTAAAATTCACTAGACCAAGATACTTGCAGAAAAAAATTAACGTAGACTCTACCAGTTCCTCCAAGCTGGCGTAGCATAATTCTAAATTCTAGTTTTTTTTGTTTTGTTTTTTTTTGTTTGTTTTTGCTTTTTTAATATTCTGAATTTTATCAGCATAACTGGAACTAAATATTTTAAATTCATATCAAAATTTATCTGATGTTCTTCCTTTTTGCATATCTAAAATTCATTTTTTTCCTTCGTTTTCTTTCTTTCTTTTTGGTAGGGCTTTATTTAAAATATTGCGCGTGTAATTCTATGAAAAAGTTCCGGTGATTGGACGATTTGAAAAACGGACGCTTGTATTATCTCGTGACCTAACGATGAGTACGAGATTGCAAAGTGCTTGAACATCCGGGTAGTTCGTTCTTCAAACATTGATTGAAAACAATCGAACAAGCTAGAGGAAACTAGAAAATAAAGTTAACTTTAAGGGATTAAAAGATGTAAGAAAGGATAAACACATTAAAATTAATTCTGGATAAACTTAAAAAAATTTCATCAAATGTTTTGAGCTTGGTACAAAGACAGTTGGATTAAGAGAGCTTTTTTCCTGAATAGCGAATAGATTTCCTTGCGGTAGATAGACGCTTGAAAAAATGGGGTGTGCGGTGAGTTCGGATGACAAAGCGGCGCAAGAAAGATCAAAACAAATTGAAAAACAGCTTCGAGCTGATGGAGAAAAGGCAGCAAGAGAAGTGAAGCTGCTCCTTCTAGGTTTGTGTATTATTGCTTGTCACGAATGAAGTAGAAAGCAAGCATCTTTGTTTGCAGCCCCACCCATGTCCGGAGGGTTTCGAGACATTTCGGCCCCATGACGAATCGGCCCCAATAAAGCTAAGACGTTTCGGCCCCTGACAGATCGGCACTTTACCAATTCGGCCCCAACGTAAAATGGTATTCATGATGTTTATGTTTTATAAGGAAGCAACCACTAAAATGCTAATATAATGCCTCTTTTTTGTCAAGGTAATGTATCTTATAACTCTTTTATAGCTTATTTTTTAAAACGGAATACATTTTGAATTAAAGATTTATACGTATCTTTTTCTATTTATACCAACAATTTGGAAAATATAAATTTTAATTTTAATCAATATTTTGGAATTTTCACACTTGTCGCATACTGTTCAAAAGATGAAAATCGTCTTTAAGTATTTGATTGGATTAACTTATGTACGGTAACTGGTATATACATTGTGTTAAATACTTTATCACGCCTTATGATTGTACATTTGATAGTATTCGCTTGAGGTTGTACCAAATATACTTTAGAGGGGAATTAAAATATTTGAAAAATTAAAAGTTGAAAAGAAAAACAGAAACAACATCAATACAAAACTGTTTTTTTAAAACGGAATACATTTTGAATTAAAGATTTATACGAATCTTTTTCTATTTATACCAACAATTTGGAAAATATAAATTTTAATTTTAATCAATATTTTGGAATTTTCACACTTGTCGCATACTGTTCAAAAGATGAAAATCGTCTTTAAGTATTTGATTGGATTAACTTATGTACGGTAACTGGTATATACATTGTGTTAAATACTTTATCACGCCTTATGATTGTACATTTGATAGTATTCGCTTGAGGTTGTACCAAATATACTTTAGAGGGGAATTAAAATATTTGAAAAATTAAAAGTTGAAAAGAAAAACAGAAACAACATCAATACAAAACTGTTTTTTATGCATGACATTAAGTAAAACAATTTAAAGTATCTATAAATTTTTTGTTAAATTGATAAATTGAAAGGCAAGTATCCTTTTTAATTACTTGATAAGTTCTTCGTTTAATAAGAATGTTAAACGAAGTGCCTTCAAAAGATCGAATTATACATTGATTTTTGCAGTTTGACGACGATCAAATTAAATAAAAGATTAATTAATATATTTGATTACACAAGTTGTTTCAATAACTTTTAATTGTATGTAATAATATAATATGTTGTTATCCTAAAAGGGGCCGAAATGTCTTTTGATATGGGGCCGATTCGTCTTGGGGCCGATTTTTGCACGAGTGCTGATATGGTTTGGGGCCGAAACGTCTTGCTACCTGTCCGGAGAACAAGGGTCTCAGTTGAAGTTCAACGGAGTAGAAATGTCTTCACTTGATACTTTCAACAATCGTAGAAATCGATAATGATTGGAAGGAACTAGTAAAAAAATGAGAGATCTCATAATGTGCCAAGAAAAAAATTCTGCAACTGCTAGTTAAAAAACAAAATGAAGGAAGTTACTGTTCTGCCAAAATGTATCATAGAAAGAAATTACTCCTTACTGTAAGAATATTTAAAACAGTCATTATAAACAGATCATATCCCTTGAATTGCGAGACTGAAAACATTGAACTTTCAAACTTCTTGATATATTTCAATTCCATCAAAACTTAGTTCTGTTCCTTAAGCGGTTTACTTTTAATATTCTCAAGTTCAGACAGGCCTTGCAGTTTTACGAGAATGTAATGTCAGTTCATCAAAAATATCTTACATCTGAATTCTAATACCAACTTTAAATTTTTTTATTGCCTATAAATAGTTCTAATGGTTCTATAAAAGCTCTGTGTTGTACTCTTCTTTCATGCACACAAGATAAAATTTATTGAATTGTTTTAAAGCAGCTCATTCACCGATGAATTAATAAAAGATTTTTTCTGACTCTCTTGTTATTGTTGGTGAAGTCTTTGTTTTCTGTCAAAAAAACTCGGCTTGTGTAGGTCACATTGCACAAAACACATATTTTTGGTAAACACGCACTTGGGAAATTCCGGTTATATACAGAATACCATACCATATCTCTGAAGAAAGTGCTTGCTGTACCATATGACATGTTCCGCACCATTGCTTCTTCACCAATCTCAGCACAAGCATTTCATGGAGAAATGTCCCACACCACTATATAATCAACACAAAGTACCTAAGTTCACAAGAATGAATCTGAGAGTCACTTAACTTCATGCAAATTTTTCTCTAATTTAAGCTGACAGATGCAGTGTAACTTGAACTTATTGTCTCTGATTGATCTTTTTTCTAAATATAGCAATCAATAAATCCATTCAAAATGAAAACATATTTTCCACTGTACCTTTGCTTTCACTCAAATGAATTTTCATAGTTTGTCTACAAAACTTTTCCTGGTACGTTCCGGTCTCTCACGTAATAAATAGAAATTAGATGTTAAATTGTTGGACAAACCCAGTGTAAACATCTCAGTCGAGTTTCAGATTTATTTTATAAATAAATAGAGGATATTCAAGCTTTTTCTATAAATATGGGATTCATACATGCCGTTCTCCCGTTACTCGCCGGGTTCTCCCTATATTTAGACCCTTTCCCCGGCGCCCCGGCGAAGCACCCAAATCTCCCGATAAATCAACATTTTGCCTTGAAAGAAAAAAAATCCATAAAATTCGTTGAATCCAGACAGTATAAAAATCTGCCAAAAACGAATCCACAACATAAGTCCCCGTCTGTGTATATCACACCTCGCTAATCCGTTGCAATGACACCCTAATAAACATGTCAAAGACCAAATGACCGTGAAAACCAAGTTCGATAATTAATAGCTTCTGTCGATGCCTTCGAATTAATAAATGAAATCCTTTAGCCTAATGTTTGCAGCTAGCACTATGTCAGCCCACGTGTTCGTAGAAGTCGGCTCCTTTGAAGTCTGTTGAAAGATGAATGACCTTTACACAGTTACTTTTGAGCTGAATAAGCGGTGCTCCATACTGTTTGATGTTTGGAAATTGAGTAACAAAGCGAGTTATTTTCGAAATACACCATTTAAAAGTGTAATTTTTTATTATATGCAGTTACACACTGCATCAATGTGTTAATAAAACAGAAGGCGGTAGGCAGTTATTTTGTATTCGCAAGTCTTTTATACGTATCAATCCAGGGAACAAATTTTTCATTCAGTGACGACGACGAGTGACCAAAATTTCTACTCATCCTACATCACCATCACCTGTCCTAGAGACATACCGGTAGGAGAAAAAGGATCAACGGTACGGTGCGGTTAAAAAGGCGCAGTGCTCCCCCTTACTCACTCTTCCGGTTTCGTTTTGACAGCGTATTGCAGGTCAAGCGATCAGATATACTCGTTCTGATACGAGCGAATGTTTTTTTTTTTTTTTTTTTTAGCTCACCTGAGCTGGCTCAGGGTGAGCTATTAGGATCGATGAATGTCCGTCGTCCGTCGTCTGTCGTCCGTTCACATTTAGTTCGTTAACACTCTACTGGTCACATTTTTGCTCCAATTGTCAAGAAACTTGGTCAGGATGTTTTTCCCAGTAATTACTTGGACAAGTTCGAATATGGGTCATATGGGATAAAAAACTAGGTCAAGGAGCCCAAAAATAGAAAAATCTTGTAAACACTCTTGAGGTAATGTTTTTAGCCCAAATAATCTGGAAATTTGTCAGAAAGATTGCTTCTATGATTTCTAGCTCAAGTTCAAATATGGGTCATCTGGGGTCAAAAACTAGGTCACAGAGCCCAAAAATAGAACATTCTTGTTAACACTCTAGAGGTAACATTTTCAGCCGAAATAATCTGGAAATTTGTCAGAAAGGTTGTTTCCATGATTTCTAGCTCAAGTTCGAATATGGGTCATCTGGGGTCAAAAACTAGGTCACAGAGCCCAAATATGGAAAAACCTTGTTAACACTTAAGAGGTAACATTTTCAGCCCAAATATCCTTGTAATATGTCAGAAAGGTTATTTGGATGATTTCTAGCCCAGGTTCGAATATGGGTCATCTAGGGTCAAAAACTAGGTCACTGAGATGAAATATGGAAAAACCTTTTTATCACTCTAGAGGTAACATTTTAAGCCCAAATATCCTGGAAATATGTCAGAAAGGTTGTTTTGATGATTTCTAGCTCAAATTTGAATATGGGTCATGTGGGGTCAAAAACTAGGTCACACAGCCCAAATATGGTAAAACCTTGTTAACACTCTAGAGGTAACATTTTTAACCCGAATTTCCTGAAAAACTGTCAGAAAGCTTGTTAAGATGATTTTTAGCTCTAGTTGGAATATGGGTCATGTGGGGTCCAAAACTAGGTCACACAGCCAGTATATGGAAAAACCTTGTTAACACTCTAGAGGTAACATTTTCAGCCCAAATATCCTGGAAATATGTCAGATAGGTTGTTTCGATGATTTCTAGGTCAAGTTCGAATATGGGTCATGTGGGGTCAAAAACTAGGTCACACAGCCTGAATATGGAAAAACCTTGTTAGCACTCTAGAGGTAACATTTTAAGCCCAAATATCCTGGAAATTTGTCAGAAAGGTTGTATTGATGATTTCTAGCCCAAGTTCAAATATGGGTCATCTGGGGTCAAAAACTAGGTCACAGAGCTTAAATTTGGAAAAACCTTGTTTACACTCTACAGGTAACATTTTCAGCCCAAATATCCTGGAAATATGTCAGAAAGGTTATTTCGATGGTTTCTAGGTCAAGTTGGAATATGGGTCATCTAGGGTCAAAAACTAGGTCACAGAGCCCAAAAATAGAAATAGCTTGTTAAGGCTCTAGAGGCTACTGTTTCACCCCAAATATCCTGGAAATATGTCAGGAAGGTTGTTTTGATGATTTCTAGCTCAAGTTTGAATATGGGTCATGTGGGGTTAAAAACTAGGTCACACAGCCCAAATATGGTAAAACCTTGTTAACACTCTAGAGGTAACATTTTTTGCCCAAATTTCCTGAAAAACTGTCAGAAATCTTGTTAAGATGATTTCTAGCTCAAGTTGGAATATGGGTCATGTGGGTTCCAAAACTAGGTCACACAGCCTGTATATGGAAAAACCTTGTTAACACTCTAGAGGTAACATTTTCAGCCCAAATATCCTGGAAATATGTCAGATAGGTTGTTTCGATGATTTTTAGGTCAAGTTCGAATATGGGTCATCTGGGGTCAAAAACTAGGTTACAGAGCTTAAATTTGGAAAAACCTTGTTTACACTCTACAGGTAACATTTTCAGCCCAGATATTCTGGAAATATGTCAGAAAGGTTATTTGATGGTTTCTAGGTCAAGTTCGATTATGGGTCATCTGGGGTAAAAAACTAGGTCACAGAGCCCAAAAATAGAAATATCTTGTTAAGGCTCTAGAGGCTACTGTTTCAGTCTAAATATCATGGCAGTTTGTCAGAAAGCTTGTTTGGTTGTTCACATTATTAGATTAGGTTAAAGGTCACGGAGGCTTAAAATAGATTTATCTACTGTACCTCATAAAGCCTTCATTTATAGACCAATATCTTTGATATTCAGTATATAGGTTCCTTGCATGGACCTCTACCCATGTGTAGGGTTTGAGGTCACTGGGTCAAGGTCAAGGTCACCATAGCTTATAATAGATATTTCTACTTTCTGTCATAGAGCCTTTATTTATTGACTGATATTTTACATATTTGGTTTGGAGGCACTTATATATTTTCAATTAAAAAATGAAATACTGCTTAACAGCAAACCTACAGCCAAAGTACTCAGGTGAGCGATCCAGGGCCATCATGGCCCTCTTGTTTCTTTTTTTTTTTCTTTTTTTTTTTTTTTTTTTACCCCGTTGTGATGTCCAAAAACCCGGCGATTTTCCACAAATCTCCCGTTAATGATCCAACCCTAAACGGCATGTATGATGGGATTTATTTTCATCAAGTGGTATGAAAATAAATATTTCACGAGTGGCAAAAGCCATGAGTGAAATATGATAATTTTCATACCACGACAAAAAACTTGAATTTTCTGTTATTTATATAATTTCTCTTTTTTTGACCTTACAGTTCGAAAGAATTCCCCTCTGATTTTGTGTATTGGCTGAATTTAGAAGAACGTAGTCCGGCAAGACACCAGTGAAAATACGGAAAACTTGTTTCACAATTTAAATGTTTGAAGTAATGTAAAGTGACCTTCGGATTCATTCTTGTGAACTTTCTTACCTTGCAGTTGGGGGCATTTGTTCATGAAACAAATGCCTGTGGTTTTTGGTCTAGTATTCATTAACAGATATAATATGAGCGTATGCACAAAGAATGCATGAATGTGATCCAGTCATGTGATGGCACACAAAAATATAAAAATTTTACATGTAGGTTTTATACCATTTGTAACCCTATAGCCTATGATGGAGGAATTACGGACAAAACGGACCATGGACAAAACGGACCAGACAAAACGGACCATCATTGGAGACGAAACGGACCATATCCAGGGACAAAACGGACCATCCAAAAATAAATTTTTACTCCAGTTAAATTTATATCAGCTTCCATTATGAGGCGTTTTAGGTGTGTAGTTTAATGCATCTTACAAAAGAAAGTAAAATTGCCATCATACTAGTATGTATTTTTGGCTTCCATCCTGAGGTGCTGTAGGTGTGTAGAATAATGTCAATAATGCATCATATAAAAGTAAATAGAATTTATAAGTGAACATGGCCCATACATCGGTACATATGTTAAACTTATATTTTCTTTAATTCGAGTAATGTTAGTATAATAATTTGAAATTAACTGACCGTATTTTTCATCAAAACTGATTATATTATATATTAGATAAATGAAGATTTTTTTTAAAAAGAAATTGTAATTTGCTGTTTGTTTTTCTTTTGTTTCCAAATTATATTTAATTACAATTAGATGTGTCTAATGTAATTTGTTATTGTCGCAAAATACGTCATAGCTGCACTTAATGCCTAAATGGATAATTAAAATTCGATAGTTAACTGAATTATACAATTGAAAAAAAGAATCTTTATCTAGGTGTGAATTCCGACAACTTTAGTTTGTTAACAACTGTCGGTTGTTAATGAGGTGCGAAAACATAATTACTACTTGACAAGATTAATTTAATTGCGGTAGCCTTTGAAAATGGTAAAAAAAAATTTTTTTGGATGGCAGGGCTCTACAAATTTCTTTGAGATTGAGTTGTCCAGGACAACTGACTATGGCAAAATAGAGTTGTCCCAAAAACAAAGTCAGACGTCTGAGTGAAAAGCATTACATTTTTGATAAGCATTATTTGTTAAATGGGCTTTTCATTTTAGAGAGTCAATTTAAAAAAAAAAGATACTATCATAGATCTTTAACAAACACCCCAAACTTTTCAACAGAAATTGAGTCCAACTTAAAAAGACAATGACAGGCAGTTAATATATGTGGATTAGTTGTTATTCATCTTATTGTTTTAAACTAGTGTAATTCTGAGATCAAAATTAAGTGATTTTTTGGAGGAATGTCTGTTTACCTAGGGGTTGTGTTTCCAGTTTCACAAGAATTTTATTTGAACAAGTTACAAACAATTTTTAAGATGTTAAGTATTTTTTTTTATTATAACTGCTGCTTTCTAAAGTAAAATGCGACAGAAATATTCATGTCTTAGAGAAAATGGAACATTTTTTTGAATGAAAAATGAAAAACTTGTAATTATAATAAAACCATGACGCTATATTTTTTAATCACTCAGTTGAATGTTGTAAGTTTGCTTTGTAAAAAGTCTCCAAGACGCTGTTTTCTATCAATATTAAAGTACGGCGGGGTCGCGGAAATATATGACATACGGAATTTTTCCGAGATTTTCACTCGCTGCTTTATATTTAATGAACTAAATATTAGCTGGAATTGGTTTCCTTCATTTTGTAAAGCTTGTCTTAAATCTACTTCATTTTTTTCTTATAAATAAACCCGATTTTTAAAACAAAAATGCTAGATTTTTTTGTAGTTCGTTGTCTATAAGCTTAGACTATCATTGGCAAAGCTTCGATGTTCAGCCTTTTGTCTTTGGAATTAAGCATTCAATGTATTTGTTAAGACATTTATTTGCTTGACTTATTTTAAAGTCACGCAATACCGACAAAGATTTACAAACAAAATCAATATCCATAGTAAATTGTAACTAGAATCGTGATTGGTTGACCTTTCAGCTCACTACTGTCACCTCTCTATTAGGGCGGAGCTTATCGAATGCTAATAGGTTAGAAATCGATTGCATAATGTTGTTTATTCAAGTGGGTTATCCGAGTTTTATGACTGTAAAAATTAGAGTTGTCCGGGACAAAACTTTTGTACACAGTCAGTTGTCCGAGAGCAAGTTTAGAGTTGTCCCGGACGTCGGACTATAGAATTTGTAGAGCCCTGGATGGTCCGTTTTGTCCCTGGATATGGTCCGTTTCGTCTCCAATGATGGTCCGTTTTGTCCCCAAAAATGGTCCGTTTTGTCTGGTACGTTTTGTCCATGGTCCGTTTTGTCCGTCAGGCTGATGGAGAAACTACCCATTTTTTTACAATCACAAAATGTTGCATTTGGCGACAATGCGACAGTAGATTGGGTTTTGATAGACATTATAATCCACACAAATATTTAAAATCAAATTCTTTTTCAATGACCATCCAGGAATGAGTTGCTTTAACTTCAACTTTAAAGGCAGATGAGCATGTTTGATGAATGGAACAGATTTGTGAAAAGGGTTAATCATTATTTGAAGCTGAAATATTATTTTACACCCGAAATATTTCAAGCCAATATTTTATGAAAAAAAGATATAAAAATGGTGTTTCCTATCCTATGCAACGCGCACAGGTTAGCTATTTTTGTATTTCCCGCGTAAAGCCGGGGTGGTGCTTGGGAATGTCATGTAATGATTTCAACAAAAATACGCATTCGGTGTACCTTGCCGATTATCGACATCGCCATTTGTTTCAAAATGCCGTTGAATGACCACGTGACATTCCCACGATGTCACTTGTTGCTAAATATAGAATGCATTTTTGTTTCAGGATTTCTTTAGCGGATTGTTTTCAGGTCAGATAAAATTAACTAAAAATTTCCTCCTGAAGGATTTGATATGTTGAATTTTAGTGAAAAGTACACGTGTTACATAGATTGATCTGTTATCGATTTTACTGAGTACACCTGCTCGACCCTGCAGTTCCCCCTTTAAGAATACGCCTTAGTATTTTAGGATAGATGTGAAAATACTAAATTTATTTACATTTGTAATTGGCAAGAATTTCTGATGACAGTCCATTAGACTTCAGCGATGTGCATAAATGAACGACATGATCTGAAATAAATTCACAATCAAATCAGTTTACTGTATTAACACTTCATCAGATATTGTGTACACAGTTCTATGCATTAATTACTGTTAGTTATGCAGCGGCAATAGTTACTCTTGGTTAGTAAACTAAAATATTTATTGCACCTTGAAATCTGATCAATTTTCAATGAATAAAAGGTTTATTATTTATCTAATATTGTATAAGTTATTGGGACATCTAAAATTAAGGAAGGACAAAGTCCAACTATCCATTTATATGTACTCCCAAAGTTTTTAATGAAGGCTGTGGCTACTGTTCAATACCCAGAATGCAATTAAGATAGTTTGGAGTATTGTTTCATTTGGAATTACTAAAAAAAATTGCAGCTTTAGAAAAAATATTGATTCTAAGAAAGTTATTGTTGCTATAGTACTTCTCTGTCAACAGTCACCAACAAAATCATTTTTTTACGTCTTGTAATCATTTTCAAGGAAAACTAGAAAATAAAACAGTCCTTCATTGTTTTGGTCTCTGGAATGTCATGACTGGAGAAAATGCCAGTTCACAATCTGGTCAATGACATAAATAATTTAGATTAAAATATGTACAGTCAGGCTTAAGACAATGCTTATATATTTAGTAGCCAAACATACTTTGTAGGAGCCTTGTCAGTTGCGCATATTTAAGTTTAACTGTACGTAATACTGCAAAAATACATCCATGTAATATGTCCATGTAATAACTATGAAAAATAAATTAGCAGAGAATTTCATAGAGGTACTTTTGATAAGAATTGAAGAAAGCATTTGATGTAAAATAATGTGTACAGATATTTAGAAATATTATAATAAAGAAATACTAGTTGAGTACATGATAAGACTTAAATAAGCTAAAAATGCACAGTTATAGTATGGCAGTTTCCAATATCTTTCATGAGGCAATATAGTAGCCGCAGAGGGCTGATATATAAGTCTCAGGTATGGTAGGAGGGCTTATAAAAATCTAAGGCTTGTTAAACTGTTGTTTAAAGATCTTAAAGTAGATAGAATTGTCAATGGTTTATTCTGCTATATTTTGAAAGTGCAGTCTCTCATTTTCTTACACATTTTTCACCACATGTTTGCAATAATATTAAAGTATGTATCTTTTAGAAACATGCAATTCTATGTGGTAATTAATTACAGAATTTTATATGTTTGGTCAGCATTGTGACAATGCTCAGATATGAAAAGTTATTTCAGAAGTTTTTGTCATAATGTTTGAAATTTGATGTACTATATATAGTGCTTTGTAACCCAACTGCAACCTTTATTTTTCAGGGGCTGGTGAATCAGGAAAAAGCACAATTGTTAAACAGATGAAGTAAGTACACTCCCTGAACTAAGTAATAACTATAATCAGTATGAAGCTTATATTGCATGTCATGAGACAGACTAATCAGACTTGGTAACAGTTATTTGGTTTCCTACTTTTTTTTAGCTATATTTTGGCTTCTTTACAATTGACGATCTCTTTGAAACTCATTAAGTATAATTTTATTAGGGTTTATAGAGAGATTTAAAGTGAAATTTACAGCTGGGTGTGAAACTGTTGAATTGCCTTCTTTATTTTTAGAATATGAAGATACAATAGTTTTGTACTTCACCCTTGATATGTAGAAGTCATTGCACAAATTTTGATAGTATTTTAGTATATGACCGAGACCTATCTATATTTCTGTTGTTTGTTTTTTTAAGAATACAATGTATTTTAATTCTGAGTTTTGAAATTACTTTCATCAGAAAAAGAAATTGGCATGCTGTTTCACGAGTGCGCCGCTAATATACAAAATATTGACTGACATTTAAGAAAAAATAGTTTTAAAAGTTTCTGATGCAGAGAGATAGTTTAAAAGATAGGGGTCATGAAATGAGAGGAATATACATTTTGTACACAAAGCACACATGCATTAAATTGGTTTTTAAAAACAAATAAAATCAAATTTTAAAAAAATGCAGCCAGTGTCTTTCCACTGGTAGCAAGCAACTTTATGAGGTAAAGTCCTTAAGGCCTTGGCTACAGTACACGCAAGTAGGAACTCACATTTTTCGCTTTTTTGCGGGGACGAGGAAAAAAAAATCCACCACAGCAACAATGGAAAAGACAGACTTCCTCGATGTCACGTCATTGCGAAATATCTCAGTGATATTTAACAACCAGCGCGTAATTATTTAGAGTCATAACTCACCTGGATTAGCTGAACATTTAATGAAATGGCCATAATGAAACTGTACATATTAGGTCTACCAATTACATGACTTACATGGGAAAATTAAAACCAAATTTCAAATACATTGCTGTGTAGGTTTATTATGTGCTTTCGTTTTTGAAATTTTGAAAACGCTTGTTATTATATAGCAAAATCGATCAATAATTTTTCCAAGCACCTAGACGATACAGATGTCACAGCAGGGTTTATGGTTTCTTAAAATAGGAAAGCAGTTTAATTCATGTTGATCAAAAACCAGTCAATTCATTTTCTGAAACTATTATCTGCTGTTTCGTGAAGCAATTGCTTTGAATTGGCATTCTTTACGTAAACTAATATGAGGGTTCGTAAACTAATATGAGCATTCGTAAACAAATGCATCAGAATGAGAGCTTTATACATTTATTTGATATTTTTAGAATGTAAAATTCGCTGAAATGCGTGTTATCAAGAACGATTTGAGCATCAATCAATAATTACCTGTGAAAAAATTTGCAAAACCATTTTGTGGATGTCTGCCTTGATATTTGGTGACCATGTCTGCGGCTGGAATCCTCTATATGCAGTAGACTTGGTCGCATTTTACGGAATGAGTAGTCCGCGACGACCTCAAGGAAAACGAGAGTTCCTTTTGGCGTGTACTGGACATGTACATGCATAAACACCAATCTTTGTTTTTTTAAGACAATAATTATGAAATCCTTGTATTATATTTCAGTCAGCTTGATCAACTTAAAAGATCAAAAGCTAAAGCCTATATGAGTCAGCTATGTTAATTTTTTTTTTCTCCATTAGAAAGAAAAAATTCCAAATAGCAATCGGTAAAAGCTACGTGCTGGTAAAAAAAATATTTGTTAAGAATAATGTAAGCACTTTCAATTCGTCATGTGTGCCAACTGGAAAAAAAACCGAGAACAATTTCGCTCAGCTGTTAACATGACCAAGTTTTTTTGGGGGGTAGGGGGTAAAATCCTGCCACAGATAGAGCTTCACTTTGTATGAATTTCGCAATGTTCTTTTGCACTTTTTATTCAGTGTGAAGCAATTTTAGTAAAGATACTACAAGATAGGAGGTTCATAGCACTAGAAAAAGACTTGGCAACTGTGTTAGAATTTGAGAATATGTTTTACCCAGTGGTCATTGGGATGAGATCACAGGCAAATGTGCTGTTGTAAAAGATAGACAGAAGCTGTGAATTTTGTGTAAAGCACTAATGGAACTTGAAACCAATATTTCTGGAGAGCTTCGACTGTCTAAGGAGATATGTTGTTTCTGATATGAGGAGAAACTAAATCAATATTGTTTATCCTTGATCATATTGTAAAGTGATATCTTCGCTCCCGCTTGAGTGTTGCATAGCAGCAAAAAAAAGCCCATAGCTTTTAGATAATTACTAGGTCAAACAAATAATCCTATCTAATGATCATTTCTCAAAGGTCAAACATTTACATATAGTAATGTCCTTTTAGGTTTCATTTATATTCCAAAAGTGTGAAAAGTGGAAATGTTGTATAATGGTGTTACAAAAAAAATTGAAGTTTTGTATGGTCTAAGAGCGCATTGGTTAATGCTAAAGATATCTAGCGAATCATGGACCGTAATTGTTTCAAGTACACCTGCATGGAGGGTATGTTACCCCCAAGTGATCATTATCCCTTGCATGTCTACAGTACCCCCTACTTTGAAAGATGTTGTGTAATGAAAAGTACAATACAGCTTTTCTGCTCCTATGCCTTTCAACTGATGTGAAGTTTAGATTATGTAAGGGATTATCAAGTTGTGCACAGATTTTCCAGTGTTAGTGATATATTGATGTTATTGTGGTGTGATATAAAAAGTGCTTTTTTTTCTTTCAAATTGTTGAACTGTTTAACAATAAGTGACATATTGCAGAAAAAAAACAAATCTCAAACAGAATGATAGGTTACTCTGTAAAAAATCATGAATATAATTATGTCCGTCTTACTGACATACAATAGCGTAACTGTTTAATACATGTACGTCAGCTTGCAGCCATATTATGTTTTTAATGTTTTGCTTAAAATACTGGTTAGACTTTAATATGTTACCAAGTATGTATTTAGTGGCCATTCTCTTGTCTGAACTTCCATTTATAACCTCTGTAAGACAGTAGACAGCCGAGAACCTGTAAGAGTTTCATGGTCATTCAGTAGCCAAGATCGTAATAAACCATTCTGTACAATAAAACAATTCAATCATTTTACAATCCCATAATTATCATAAAAGATGAATTAGTGTGTCAAGGAACAATACAATAACTGAATTATCACAGAGAAAGTTGTGATGGGTTCTCTAGAATCAAGAGGACAATAAAATTTACCTGATGGCTTTTCTTAACCAAAAGTTTAGAATTCATGATGGGAATGGTCTCAAAACACAATGCACTTTTCACCACAAAGAAAACTGTCAGACAGTCTAATGAATGAAAAATCTGCATTATTGGAAATTATTGTTACTGGCCAATCATCCATCAACTTAAACTAAATTCTAATATACTATATTGTAGTATGTTTCCATGACGAATAAAATTATGGATCATTGACTGAAAGTTGGTTCAAATTCAAAACTTTGCTGACACAAGTTTCTTTGTTACCCCATTTATTGAAAATTTTAGTATAACAATTTTAATTGAAAATTTGCTTAGTATCTAAATAGTAACAGTTCAGTGATATTTAATAATAATAATAATTTAACAGAACTAAAACAAAACTACAATATGATAACATCAGCATTCATAATTAATTCATCTGTTATAGGGTAAAATTTGACCTTCATTGTTTTATGGTATAATATGTTGGTAATGTCTTGTATTATGCATACTTGGTGTTTGATGTTTCTTATATTGATGTTGATAATGGTGTTGGTAGTGAGCAGTTTTCTGATGTTACCGTATACATGGTTTTTTCTGCGGGCTCCAAATTCTGCGTTTTTTTCAAAATTTGGCATGTTTTTATTTCTGCGGACTTTATTTCTGCGGCACCTTCTTTGGACAAACTGTGACTTAAATTCTGCGGAAAAGAACACAATAAGAAAGTAAACTTCCAGTACAGACTAACCTGATATATGTATCGTTGTCATCACTACAGCAGAGATAAATTTCAACTGTAAGGGAGCTAGCGGAGGAGTAAAATTGACATGTCGGATTTAAGGAGAAAGTGATGATCGAACATTATTTGTGTGTACTCGCGTTTATTTATCGTCGCCACCGGACACGCCTTAGAAAATAGCAGCATGTTTGTTTGTTTGTTTTGTTCATTGAAAGGGTACAACAATAAATATTCGCATAATAAAAGGCCATGTAATTAGAGGCCAATAATCGAATCAATAGGAAAGCGACCTGTTTCTCTGTTTATCAGCTTCATGTGTGCAAACAACAATAATGCACAACAATAGAAAATTACCGGTATGCACCTTTGGATCAGCATGAATGGACGTGTGAAATTTTTGTACCGGTACCTTAAATATGTAAGCAATGACAAAATACGGTAATTGGAAAACCATCACTAGCTGAAGGGGATCTACACTGTTCGCTAAAATTTCAGCGTGTTAATGGTAAATATTAAAAAAAGATTAAATAAGTTAAACGTCATCAAAAATGTGCTCAGATCGCTCACATAAATTGACATAATTACATAAAATACATCTACTTTACAAACACAGATTATGTATTTACTAGTAGCCGACGGCAATGTTATACAATCCGATGACCAACCATTCTGTATAATCTGTTAGTCGTAATTACTTTAGTCCAATACAGGTCAAAATGTCGGACACGTGGTAGGTAAACACGCCAAAACAGGGTGGAATATTCTGCGGATTTTATTTCTGCGGCGTTGAAAGTGACCGCAGAATACGCAGAAATAAAGTCACCGCAGAAAAAACCACGTATACGGTATCTGGTGGCTGTGAGATTAAAAAGGTGATAAGAATATGAGTGGATCTTATCCATTTTGTGTAGGAGTTGCATCTTGTATTTTATCAGGCAGTTGGTCAGCATCAGGTTGGCTTCGAAGGAGGGTGTGTTGTTTGGCAAGCAGGATCATGTTATACCTTCAGGCACTTAGCAATTATCAGAGACTGCATCTCTTGTTTGTGGAGCAATTACACAGTTTAATAAAGTGGTATCCAAAGACGCAAGTTACATAATTTGGCCTAAACTTATTTCTGTTCAGCTTTTGTGGCAGTCCCCATATTTAAACATGACGAGAAACAGATGAAACCATAGATGAAATGCTTTAACATTTCTTACAAAGTATCATCCTTAATATATCACGACCCTGTGGTTCTTGTACAGAAACGTGGAATTAATGAATGCCGTGTCTGTATAAACTTCTGGAAGCTTTACAAAGATACAGTACCATGCAAAGTACTTCCCTATACCTGCTCTAGCAGATGTCTTTGACACATTAGCAGATTCAGAAGCCAAAATATTCTGGAGTGTGTATCTTTGCATGGGATTTTGGCAGTTACTCTAAATCTATCTACAGAACATGAAAGTGATCTGCCAGACTGCCAGTAGAGAGGTTTTCAACTTTACTCAGCCCTGCCTCTTGGATCCACACAACTCAAAACTGATATCCCAGAGTTTGATAGCAAAGGTCTGCAAAGATGTCAACATCAAGATTGAAATATTTAGTCAATATTTATGATGTTTTTTTTTTCACTGAAAGAAAGTTTATTGAATACTAAGAAAGTTTAAAATTAATGATTGTTTACAATTGAAGTTGTTACAAATCTAAAGAGTCATCTTCAAAGTGCAAGTTTGTTATCTGTCAAGTATCTGGGTTGATATTTTCAACAAAGATGGTACAAAAGAAAACAGTTTATACACTTTCCACAGTACAAGTATTCAGCATCCTTTTACCCTTACCCAGTCTGATCATGGTCAGCATTATTCACCATTTCACTTAGCACCCTCATAAACATTTAATGCATCTGCCCAAATTGAAGGATGGGACAGGTCCATTTTAGAATTTAGCATGGTAAGGGTTAAATAATCAACTACTATTGCTCCTCCACAAAAGAATCAGAATTTCCATGGTCATCAGAATGCCAGAAAAGTTTCAATAAAATAAAGCTATGACACTATTTCACCAATACTAGCTTAACCTAAATATGACAGACCTATAGGATATAACAATTTAGGTTACCCTGATACATATGTAGATCCTTGTCCTAAATTTTCTGACCTTGAACTTAAAAGAAAATGATTACCATACTATCATGTACATGTGATTAGAATTTTACGTTCCATGTATTATATTAAATATGGCTTGTTTTCTGATTGTAGAATTATCCATGAGAAGGGATATTCTCAAGAGGAATGTTTGCAGTACAAACCAGTAGTTTACAGTAACACCATACAGTCAATGATTGCTATTATCAGAGCCATGGGTCAACTCAAGATTGACTTTGGACATCCAGACAGAGCAGTAAGTATAAAATATATATACCAGGAACTAGAGCAGTTGTTTTCTTCATCACTTAAAATAGCTTAAGTAACCAGTTGTAAGTGGGTTGGAAAATGTACAAGTTCAGATATACATGACAAAAATCTCGAGAGGGAAGGTTTTTATATTGTTCATTTCTTACTTAAGAAGCTGATTTTCCTGTTTCTGAGAAATTAAGTTTTGTATGAATTCAAAATAAGTCAATGGAATTCAAATGAGAGAGAGTGCAAGAGTTAGGAAAAATCCTTAAAAGCATCATTTTCAGTTTGTTGCAGTTAAAGGGAAGTCTTTTAAGGTTTTGTTGTTAAATGTTCTGTCCACAACTGTAAAAAAAAAATCAAAAAGAAAGAACAGACTGTTAAATTTTGCAAACTGAAAAAAAATAAGAAAAGAAAACATAAAACACTTCCTGTTTGATATAACATGATATTAAGAGGAAAAAAACTGTGACAATACCTTCTTACAGCCACATTATAGTTACAAAGTTTACCATAAAAAGCAGAAATGAAGGTTGTTTAGACAATCTTTAAGATGCAGACTTTTAGTTTGGACTGTGTCTGCATGTATTTTTGATGCCTGGTAGGAAAGTATGCCAAGTAATATTTGTTAAAAGTTTTTGAATTTTATGACATGTTATCTAGAGCCAACGCAATAAACAAATAAACAAATGTAGCAGATGAACTTCCTGAACGTTTTGGCTCGATTAGGAGGACAAAACTGCTGTATTTTATTTCTTTTATCAATTTTAATGGTATATAGCGCATCAAAAAGGAATAATGTCCTGCACATTGGTCCTGATTATTCTTATGTCAGATGTACTGAATTTTATAACTTTCGGGAAAACTGATGTACTTTTCGTGATCGCAACATACTGTTATGAACTCCTTATTTCCCAAATGTTCAGAAAAAAAACTACATCTGGTAAAAGAATCATTAGGGTCTGTATGTGGGGCATGCATATACCACCTATAAATTGATATAGAAATAAAATACCTACAAAATAATGCTGCTCGCGATAGCCTAAATGACATCATATACCATGTGGTATGGCCACCCTGTATAAAGAAAATTCTCTACAGCTGGTGTATGTCAGAAATTGGTCTAATTCATAAAATGGTCATATGAACATGTTTTTGTGTCACCAGCTTTGTAAGAAATCAAATGTTTGCACATTGTAGAGTGACTTTTATATGTATTTTATAATGATGTTCATGTATTTGCGTACAGATGGTGTCATTAATACATTTATCTGTATGCATACACACTACTCAAATTGTGTTTGTATGTATTTTGATAAGCTCATTGAATATTATTGATGGCATATAGTACTACATTTGAGTCCTTTATTTATGTAGGATAATGATTTATGATTATAGCTAGACATTTTGAAGATGATGGGAACATATTTTTTTATAGTCTTTCTTCTCTCTCAGTTACTAAAGGCAATTAGGGTTTTTTAATTCCCTGTTGTAGGACCTGAATCTCCATTCTTGACTAGAGCTTCTTTTATAGATCAGTCCCCTGCCCCCCACCCCCTGACCTTTAAAAGCTTGGGTGTATAAGAATCTTCAACAGGTAGAAAAAAAACTGTTTTTGCCTCAAAATTCAAATGCTCCAGAATGCTTTGAATTTAAACCTCTCTGTTAGAGTGTAATGTTTATAGTCTTTCAACCACTTAAAGACTCTTCAATTAATTAACAACATGTGTGGAATTTCTCAGGCAGCATTTTTAGTTGTTTTTTTTTTAAGTACATACTGCAAAAAATGCATGTGGTGTTTTCTAGCTGAAGGAATTTAATTACATCTGTATCAGGTCTTTGAATGTTGGCACGTTACTGTTGGTTTCTTTTCATTCTGTTTCTAAGCTGCAAAGAAGTTACATGTAAAACATACATCACAGTGCTTACAAATTTCGATGAATGTCACTTACCAAAGTTCCTTCTTTGTGGTGACATGTAATTGACAAGTGTTCTAATTTATGACTGTATGTGATGTATAAAATGAAGAAAATGTACATGTCTGGATTTTTTTAACAGTTAAAAGCAATGTTTATCATCCATGAAATTTCCAGATTTCTGTCTTTATCATCAAGTACCATAAACAGAAATAAAAAAGAACTTTGGAACTTTGTCATTTCAGCTTAAATAGTCATTCTCACATTGTACGATTGACCTTTGAAATGTGATACTTGTTGTAAACAGCTACTTGCAAAATCACACTCGTTAAAAAAAGAAAAACATACAAATTACATCAAAATGTAATGTGAAATATGAAACAATGAGAAGAAATTTCTAAAGTATCACAGTCAGGGTGGCTAGTCATTGTGCTATTAATGACCTGGACAAGAATTCACATTGAAATGATCATTACAGAGCGAAAGATATCTGTGTGTTTAGTATCAGTATGTGACTTCCTGAATGTATAGTTGCTACTTCCTGTTGTTGTTATCAACACTTCTTAATTAGGATGAAGCCGGAAATTTACTCATATTGTCTTTTTAAAACTTTGAACATGTTTTATCATATTTTCAGCAAAAATACATCTGACTTGATCACTACATATTAGAATCTTGATTGTATATTTGATAATGAGCACGTAATTGTGTTTGAACTAGGGTTTTCCATATATTTCCTATTATCATTATCATGTGGCTGTTATGATATGGAACTGTTAAGCACTTTGCTGTTTCCAGTATTTTTTATGCACTTGGAGGGAGGGCATACTTTTTTTGGTGTGTCTGTTCGTTTGTCACGAAACTTTAATATTTGAGGCCCCGCCTGGGGCATGGCGTTCATTTGAATATAGCATTTGTTTTTTCTTGCATTGGATTCAGAACATAGTTATGCATTGAATTAATGGGCGGTTTTATATAAAGAGTCCTTGATAAAGTTTGGAATAACTAGAACTGTGTCCATAGGACACGGATGCCCCCACTATGCATAAGTGCTCATAAACAAGAGCATGTATATCCTGTATGTAAGATTTTTTCTGTACATATACCTAAAATGATCTACAGGTAACCTTATGTACATGTTAAATTAAATTACAAATGTAAAATTTATATGTTCAATTATTTATATGGTATATAGTGAAAAAATCAACAAAGGGCCATAATTCTGTTAAATTTGGTCGCAGCGAAAATTCCTTCCTTTACTACCATCTACACATTAAGGTTGTTCATCCCTGGAAGTTCAAGCAAAATCTGCCATCCGGTTTAAGAGGAGTTGCGTTCACAAGATTTCGGGACGTACGGACGGACGGACAAGTGCAACGCTATATGCTCCCCACTTTGTGGGGGCATAAAAACTCAGGCAAAATGAATAGCGGCTTTGTGGGGAGGGGGATATAAAAAGTGGTATAAGGTAATTATTATCAGCTACCTGTTAAAACTATACTTGGAGAGTTTCTGAGAAAGCAGAACAAGTCTAATAAATATATAATGAGTGAAAAAGTAAGAATCAGTAAAAGAGGTTATAGGGCAAATGTCAGTATTGAAACAATCATAAATTTCTCTATATTTTGCAGCTTTCTTATATATTTTTAAAACTTACTTATGAATAAAGCCTTTCTGTATATATAATATAACACAGTTATTCAGAACATGGTTTTTAGTGTTGGATGATGTTTGACAAAATATGTAAGAGTAATGTAGCACACAAAAAACCCAAAAGGTCAAGCTTATGACTATTATAGAGGACTTCAGTAAGTTGTACATATTGTACATACGTTGGACAGGTTGGGCAGATCGTCTTTTTTTGATGATTGTTCCTTAGTAAATCAAAAGTTCTTGCATCTTTCAGAAATACTTTGGTTTTTGAGAATTAGATTTTCTTGATACAGTTTTTTTATATAACTGTGATAATTGTTTAGTTTTCAGAGAGAAATAAATGCTGTTTTTTGTTTAAGTACTTCTATCAATGAAAACTAAAAAACTCTAGTGTCAAGTTTTTTGTTGTTGTTGTTAAAGCGTCACTTATATATTCTGTTTTGCCATTGAGGTCATGTTTAGAATTATTGCAATATTGATTTAGATTATCTTAGAATTATAAAAAACAGTACAGACTTTGAGACTGATAAAGATGTCATCACATGGAATATTTTGTACACATTGCCATAGCAACATAATAACAATAATTGATATAATTGAAGCTATAGCCTTTCTGCTGTTGGATTTAAAAGGTTACCTGGTAGTCAGTTTCTGTAATAGTTTTGAAACTGTTTACAAAGGATTTGGAGCGAATCAGTGGTCTGGTGAGGCTGTATCTTGCACTATCCCTCACAACATAACTAATCTCTGCAGGGGACATTGGTCATTTAGTAGAGTTAGACTTCTCTTACAAAAAGAACATAATGTGGAAATAAGCAAACTACAAACAATTGTGTACATGTAGCTTAAATATGCACATATTGAAGGGGTCCAATGGACACTTGCCTGGATGTGGGACAAGGTGGAAAGCTCTCCAAAACAAAAAGAAAAACAAATCATGAACTTAAAGATTTAGTTCTATATAAAGAAAAATTTAACCGTATCTTTTTGTTTCTCAGTCTGCCATCCTGTGTGTGTCTATTGCTGGCTACACCCTTGTCGTGAATTAAATAGAATTCATTTTAAGTCAAGCAGTTTAACTGTTAAGTACAGAAAATTAATGAAATTTTTTTTTTTTCAATCTATACAGACACTGTTGATAGGTAAATTTGGGGTTGCATTAAAGGTATATCGAATTAGTCTGTTAACAATTTGACAGTATTGCCACATTTATTTGTGATTGTTCTCTTAGTCTGCCGCATTTATTGAATTTTCCTTCCCTGCCATTTCTTTCTAGACAATGTAAACCACTGTAATATTTAGTTTTATCGTTATTTATATTATTGTTAGTGATAATATTTCAGTCTGTGAAATAATTTCTCTAAAGCATAGACCAGATGGGTCTGTCAGACCCCAAAACATCCAATGGCCTGAAACTGATTCATTGGCCTTATTTCTCAAATTGTTATCATTATTTAAACCAGCATCCTGGATTATACAAATGAAAGCCAAAAATGTTGAAAATAAGCTATGGACTGCAATATGTTTAGGCATGTACAGTAAATTATCTTGGCTACTCAGTAAGAAGTTTTTCTCACTTAAAAGGTTGTGATGAAACATTTTATCACTTCAAAGGACTATCAAACTGCGCTTGGCTGTTTTCCATTGTTTGCACTATAGTGTTGCATTGTTGATCATAGCTGGATGTCTTACTTAGTAATCTGAATTAGTCATAGGGATAACATTTAAGTACTTCCCTATTTCTTGATACAAAAACAGATTATGTAAGAGATTAAATCACTGACCTGCTTAAAAGGACCTGCCCTGAAATCTATTGATGATATATTGGGCATTGGTTTTTTTGGCCCGTTCTCTTAATAATGGCAACTATTTGATGATTTAAAGAAGAACTAGTGCATTGATTTTGTTATTTGATATATTGTTATCCAAAATAAAAAAAAGTACAACAGCTCGCAATTTAAAGACAAATATTTATGCATTACACCATTACATGTTTATCCTTTCATTGAAAAACTAAATGGTAAAAAATCAGTGTTAAAAATGGGCACATCGTGTATATTAAGGAAAGAAGGTTCTTCTAATACACTTTAAGAGAAAGTTAGAAAGTCGTCTCAGAGTATTGATCGGACAAATGTTTCTGGCATTTTTCCCAGACATTTTCTTTTTTTGAATGGATTAATTTGATCCAATTACTCTGATTACATAGCTGTATTAAGTACACTTTACATGTACATTACTTCATTGATACATTTTTTTGGCAGATTCTTCATTGGATTTGTCTAGAGCTGTTTATTTTTAACTTTTCCCATTTTTTCGAAACAACTTGGTTTGTAGTTTAAATGAGACTTTACTGTTGAACATAAAATAAAGATAAGATTTTACCGGATACAGAATAATCTCATTACATCCCGTTCATGATACTTCATGATACAAAATTGTAAATATTTAAGAAAAAGTAACTGCTTTAAAATTATAGATTTTGTAAACATGATGTTTGTCATCTTCTAACTATATTGTTTACATTAATAACTCAAGGCTGCTGATTTTTGCTTCAAGTTTATTGATGCACTTTGTACTAGAATAAATATCGGTGCAGTAGGTCACTCCTGCCATAAAATATTGGTAGTTTTTGAAGTTAATAAATTTCCATTGAATTCTGTCATATAGTTAACTTGTTTTTAACAGGATTTATAAATTTTCACTTTATTCTGCCAAAATGAATTTATCAGTTATTAATCAGATGGCACAAAGTGTCTTTATGGGTCATTGATACTGTTTCGATAAAACTCAGGTTATATTACATTTGTTTGTTTTGCTGGCTTATACACACATGGCTTGTGAAAAAAAGACTCTAAAAGCACCCGTAGTATCAGAGCAAGAATTTCTAACTGACGGCAAGGAAATTAGAAAAGAAATAGAAAAAAAATCTGTCTGAATGCATGTCTGGTTGATTTTTGTATGTAAATTATACAAAATTTAATAAGAGCCATCAGATCTGAATATACTCCATGTTTTTGTTAACATTTTTTAAATGGACAAAAGATGTATAAAGTTTCCGTTTACATTAATGTCTCTGTTGCCTTAAATATAAACAAGTAAAAATATGCAGATACAAATATTAATGTGTAAGTTGCACATACAAGTTGTTAACTTGTTCATGGTAAATGAGGAAGTCAGACTCCACATGAAGTTTTGACATCACTATGAAATAGAATTTCTTTCAGTAATCACTTGATGAATCATTCAAACTGTCAAATACATAAATAAATAGTATAAAAATAAAAGAAGAATAAAGATAAAAAGTATTTTAATTATGCCCCAAGATAGAGCATATTGATTTTGGTCTGTCTGTCTGTTTCTTTGTCACAAAACTTTAACCTTGACGATAACATGAATGTCCTTCCACCTACAGCCTCCAAACTTCACAGATGCATGCACCTTGATGAGCTCTACCTACAGGACCTACTAAGAGGTCACAGGGTCAAAATTCAACACCTTTATATATAGCATTTGTAAAGAAGAGGGTGGGAGAGGGGGAGGCACAGTAGAGGAAGGTTAAATTTTCCTCTAAACAACATTTCTAAGGTTTCCAGTTGGACTTCATAAAAGGATCTATTCTTTAAAGTTTAAAAAAACTCTTAGTTGAAATTTTGCACATCTGCTAGATTCAATATTTTTCTAATTATGTATTCCTTTAGAACATGAAATGTTAAAACCTGTTTGCAGGATGATGCCCGGCAGTTCTTTGCCTTGGCGGGTAATGCAGATGAAGGAGACTTGTCACCAGAGCTGGCCAGCATCATGAAGAGATTGTGGAATGATTCGGGTGTCGCCCAGTGTGTCAGCCGATCTAGAGAGTACCAGCTTAATGATTCAGCAGAATAGTATGTTGTTGTTGTTTTTTTTTTTACAGTAATTCTAGCATCTTCCTTTAGCATTCTCTGGTTTATAGAATTAGCGGATGAAACTTTGCTTAGTCATTATTATCCTGGATGTATTTCAGCATTATGTGGACTACATGATTTCATTGTTACACAGGTTATTTATAGCAGAAAAAAGCCCGCAGAAGCTGCAGACGTATGTTTGTTCATAGTAAAATGTAAGACGGTCCATTTAAAGGGATATACCCTAAGTTTACCTGTGCACATGTTTTTTTTTGGCTCATTCCCTATAAAATGAAAAAGTACTCATTATGTGAAGAACATATATCCAAAAATGTCCTTTTTAGGGCTTACAGACACTAAGAAAAGTGTTCATTTATTATAAATGGCTTTCTTAACTATTTTTTAATATATGAGAATCACTTGACAACACAGACTGCAGTGAATTTATGCTCAGAAATGTTGACCTAATGAATTTTAGACACATTCCTGGTTTTTGGCATGTTTTTATTACAAAAGCTGGTTATCCTTTTCATTTCAGCAGTGATTTATTAGCAGGAATTGTTTCCCACTTTTTTTACAAATTGTTTGTTAATAAAAGGTTGTTAAAGCGACTGACTCACAAAATTTTTCTGAAATTTTTTTATTCTTTCAAATTTAAGAGGATTTATTATACTATGGAAAAAATATAATATTATGCTTCTATACAGCATGAAAACTGAAAAAAAAAGTTTTGACTTAACCAGGATTCGAACCCACGACCTTTCGGTCAGTAAAATATAGAGGGACGACTTAGACCACTGAGCCACGAGATCTAGTTAATAGATTACCTCAAAATTAATTATATAACTAAAGTATCTACCTCGTGACTGACAGGGTAAATTTTTTACCGATAAAAGTGTGTAAAACGTTATATTTTGATGTTTTTCTGTAACAAAAACTGAGTCAGTAATTTAGTTTAAATATGTTCTTCACGATTACAGCAGGAATTTCAAGATGTATAAACATTTTCTTTTTATCATCGTCTGTGAGTCAGTCGCCTTAACATTCACATGATTATAATAAGATACTTTAGCTTCTTTATTTACGTAATTGCTTAAAAGCTCTGAAGTCTCTGAAAAAGTTGTATATTTAGGTCAAGGATTTGAAGTCTATTTATTTTAAAACAAATTTTTATGAGTTAGCAGCAATGGCTGCAAGATCTGTCAAGTTGCTGCAAGATCTGTCAAAGTACTGCAAGATCTGTCAAGTTGCTGCAAGATCTGTTAAGTTTACTTCTTATCCATGTTTGAAAACTTAAAAGAAGGCAGTTAGCAGAATATTTTATCTAAACTTACTTCTTATAGCTGATGACAAAATTACAATAGAGTTATTTATGGCCGTTATATTTGTGTCTAGAGTATTTAGTATTGTAATACACTGTATTGATCAGTTAGTATAAATGGTTCACAGTGTCGTTCTGAGGAGATCAGAGTAATTTATATCATTGTTTGTAAATAACAACCATATTGTGTGAGTGCCAGCCACTTGAAACAGTGTTACAAGTACAGCAACGTTTTCCTTCCTTATGCTAAGTGTTTGTTAGTGTAGATCAAAGGTGACCGGAGTATGTAAATTTGTTCGGCAGAAGTTGGCCTTGCAGAAGTGACCTTGTTAAATTTTCCACTAATATCAGGTTTCAAGTTTTTGTTATAAACCAGTACATTAAAGTGCTGTATTTCCAAAGTTGGCATATTTATATAAATTGCTGTATTACACAGTCTTATTTATTAAAAGCCTACACATGTAAGTAATCATGGAAAAAAACTGGCTGTTTCCTCAAGAATTAAGGTGTTGCTGGCACTGGTTCTTCACAGATGGAATCATCCGACTGTCAGATTTTAATTGAGATATTTTAAAGGCCAAAAATGGAACAAGTCTAAGAAGATCAAAATGTTCCAAGAAAATTCTTTTAAAGCTAATCCTAAAGGTAGCATAGAATTGGAGGAAAGTGAAAAAGTTCCTAGTGCTATAAAATAAATAAGCAAATAACTGAAATATAACATTCACCCCATGAAGTAAGAAATGTTTGTAGAATTACTTTATGTAACCCCAACTAGTCACTGGATAGAAGGATGTAATAATAGGAATGGCTTCCTAGTATAACTTTGATATAAGTTTGTTTATAAATGTAATAACACATAATGTGAACTGATAACAAGTGATTTTGAGTCAGTCTCTATTAATGCATAAGCAAAAATAAGAATTGTAGCTCTGAAGTTACGCCAAGAGGTGCCACAGACTTGCAGTTTTGCATATTAATGAAGAAGTCCAAATTGATTTTGAATTAAAAGACCTGTAGCTGTCTGATAAATTCTCAGCAACATTCAAAGAGATGAAATCTTGTCTGTGTTTGTACAACCAATAAATTAATTCAGTCTGCTTCGGTAAAATTTTTTTAGTAATTTACAGGTTCTGAATGGACAAAACATGAAGTTTTTAAGTACGAAAGTATGTACATTTTGCATGATTTTGTCATACAGAAAGACCAGTAGCATGTCTTTAAACTTTTTTGTTTTTGTGAGAAACAGATTGAACTAGTATACGTGTACCTAAACCAGCTTGACACAAATCACCAAGCTGTGTATTTAATAAAAACCTGTCAATACCACACTACTCTCCAAAGCAGAATTTAAATATAGCTTTCTTGTTTTATTTCAGTTACCTGAATGCACTAGACAGAATATCCATGTCCAACTATATCCCCACAGAACAAGATGTACTTAGGACAAGAGTGAAAACAACTGGTATTGTCGAAACACATTTCACATTCAAGGATTTACATTTCAAGTAAGTGAGACAAAAAAAACTTTTTATTTAATTCAGTTTGTACCTGTTAATTCAGCACTAAATTGGGAAAGAAGTTTTTGCAACTTATATCAATTCCAGTTGATTCAGATAAGTACTGGCCCAGAAAGTGTGAATTGTGGAAAGTTATCTGAGACTCACTCCCCTGGTGTGATTTGAACTTGTGACCTGCAGATCAGGGAGTCTAGCGTTGTGCCCCTTGACCACTATACCTCTAAATTCACTTGGCTCCCTTATAGTCAGATGATTGAAATACCTCTTCAGTGGCATTTTGACCACTCACTTTCTAATGGCTGCGTCACATTACACTGATTAGGTTTACGATGGGGTACCGGTGTCTGAATGGGCTGAAATTGCAAAAGTTTCAAAGGTCTCCGGTGTCAGGTCACCTATTGGTTACATGTGGGTGAAAATTTTCACACCCTTGGCGCCAAATACTCCTCTGGTTTCCAAGCGGTGTCCAAGCGGTCTGCGATGGCGGATCACCAGCCTGGACCCGGATGGACACCATAAGGATAGCGTATGGTGTATAAAAGAGAACTGACCTCAGCCATTTTCTCATTCAAAGTTCTTTTCACTTTTTTCAATTTGTGGCCCAACCCGCTGAAGCAATTCATGGAACATTTGGGGTTCAATCCTGAGGAAGGACTTGAAATCCGCTTCCTGTTCCATCTCAAGCTCTACCATTAGTGATTAATATTGGACATACAACACTCGTCTTTCAAGCCAAGGTCTGGTCCACCACTGTCTTTGCTGCTTCAGTCGTCTCCTCACCCTCTCTTCTTCAACGGTTAATGCGGCCAATATAGTATTGTAACAGCCACGGGCTTCTGCAAGTTGCAGGCATAGCATAGCCAGTCTCAAATGTCCTGGAGGATTTGCCATGCTGTTGGCTACCGTTATGGAGAGGATGATGATTAGGTGTTTATATACCCCTGTATGAAATGAAAGTCATGCGTAAACCATGCCAGAGAACCAAGGGGGACCGGACGGTATCCGTACGAATACCGTCCGATAGACGACAGGATCTCGCACAGCTTTTGCCTGTATACCATACAGTCACCGTACGATGGTTGCAAACCGGCCAGATACCGGACGACAATTGGACATTTATTGTACAATAGTCCACCGATTACCTTAAGAATATCGGATGGTGTCCAGAAGGAAGATGCCAAAGGTTTTCGCCAGGTGACCGGGCGAGTACCCTTCAGAAACTGTCCAAATACCTACCGGACCAGGCAGGGTATATGGACACCCCTTTCTTCCTGGACAGGATTGAAATGTTTCTCTTTGATCTCAAATTATCAACAGTGTCCCACTGCCTCTATCTCGGATGGTCCCTGCTTGTAATGTAACATAGGCATAAGGGAAGTCTTGTTTAAAGCAGGCTACTCTCCTGCGCATCGGTCGAATGTTTCACTTTCTTACCTCTGCTAAAATTCAATTTTCAGAACGATATTTTTATTTTTAGACAGGGAAAACCACGGTTACTTTTCAGCCAGTCAGTGACTAGCTTACAACGAAATGTCCATACATACAATTGACAACCCAAAATGTAAACAAACAATGCATGTCTGCAAGTTACTTTAGTATTTCACTTTTGAAAGTGTTTTTTAATATGTATACGTAAATAAACCAATCAAACTATCAAAAAGGTTAAAATCATGATGGTATGGTTGTTTTTAGACATTTAATTGCTGTATTAAGATGTTTACGTAAAGGCGTAGTTGAAATGTGTTTACAAAATTGTCAGAAAACCCCCGTCTATTCATAATTTTTGTAATCACATGATCGTTTAAACCAATGAAAAATGGTTTAAAGATTTTCCGGTTTTGGGGATATTTGTGCACTTTAATTGGTTGTTTAAAAGTTCATTGTTAAGGTCAATATCATAAATCTACTGGTTTTAAAGCAGCGGTGTGAAGTAACGGTAGTGTATTCATTTAGCTGCTGAGGGAGCGTAAAAGCAGGCAGCCAGAGTGGCTTTTTGGTCAAGAACTTTGCATTTTCATGTAGGTTGAGTTTAATGGGAGAAGTTTTTGACATAGAAATAAATTCCATGCATGGAAAATAATAGAAGTTGGGAATTAGAAAACCAAAACACATTTGAATTTCCTTTGGAAATTATTCCTTCTCATGATGCAAGGCATATATTGCTAGGGAGTGCAAAGCCATTCTAGTAACTTGAACAATAAAATAGGCTCATACATGTATAATTACTGAAAGATTGATTGTAGTGTGTTAAAAAAAAAATATGTATGACTTCATGCATGTTTAGAAATTAAAACTTCCCCATTTGGACAGGAAATACATTTTTAGAAGAAATTAAATCTTCCCATTTCGGCAGGAAATTTACCAGGCGCTGTATTCTGTGAAGTTCAAACAAACAGATCAATAGTTGACGATAAGATTTCTGATTATATTTGCCACTGGAGTCACAGGGATTGACAAGCCTGGGATTGATTTTGATAACACAATATCACACTCTGCTATTTTTGTCAGTCAGACTTACCTGTACAAGGTCATCATGGAAACTTTGTCTTCTGTGAGACATCATAATTTATGTTTCTTACTTGAAATTTAATCAGTTTGAGACAACACTTTGAATTAATTGTTTTTCTCACGATCTTTATTCTCGGTCAGATGTCATATTTCATATTTGTTATTTTGAAATTTTACCAGTTTGAGGCAGTAAAACACAGTATTATTTATCTCAGCAAAGTCTATACAAAACCACTAGTCAGGAATCACTTCAGTCAGGATGAAACATTCCAAGAATTTTTCTTAAAATGATTAACTTTGGAAACTAACACTCTTGCAACTGGTGGGGAACCTGATTGACAACGACGTATATTTGGCACTGTCTATGTTCAAAGTATTACAGTTTATTGGTAAAAGGTCAGGACCAATGACATTTCTGTAGCGACTGTAAACTAATTAACAGAGGAAAAGACAAGAAAAAAGGAATTTGATAAACATTTAAGCATGGAGTTGCCATAATTTGAAAATGCAGATGCTCTATGCTATGAGATAACCCAATTTTAATAAAATTACTGAATATGTTTATGTGTAAGCAAATGGCCAAGTCACAGGGCTAGGCTAGCCTTAGGAAACACTTACTTTTTTTTTATTTCAAATATTTATATTTTTTCAGAATGTTTGATGTGGGAGGTCAAAGGTCAGAGAGAAAGAAATGGATCCATTGTTTTGAAGGTGTGACAGCTATCATCTTTATTGTAGCCATGAGTGAATATGATCTGACGTTAGCAGAAGACCAGGAAATGGTATGTATTCTAAATTTATACATTAATCCAGCATTTAAGTGCATAGGGATTTTATTTTCATTTTTATCCAGGTGTGGTGTGACCCCATTTTATGGGTATACTTGTGGCTTTCTTAGTCAAATGCAAATTCTTAATTTTTGTATTGAATGTTAAGTATAATTAGAATCTTAAGACGCTTTTTACTGAAGACTAGAGCCAGTTAACTGACATATATTTGATAGATTATATTGGCAGGTTTAACAAAGATGAAAATAAAATTACCCCCAAATAAAAATTTAATTCTGTTCCTCTTCCAACTGTCTGATATGTAATATCCTTACCAACAGCTGAAGTGTAGTATTTAATGTTCATTTGAGAACAAGTCACTTGGGAAGTGAAATCATTTGAAGTGCCCTTTGGAATTTTAGTGTTTAACTGAAGCATTTTGAATTCTGTAGAAGAACATGTACTGTTTTACTGCATTTTTGCAGAATTTGAGTGGCATTAGCAGTTCAGTTTTGCATAGTCTTAATGAGATGCCCTGAAGTTACAATTATTCATATATTACAAGTAGAATTACCTGGTAATACGGTCTTCTGCGCAATGTTTGATAGGCTAAATTTTTGTTTGTGATGGTCATAAAAAGCTAAGCTATCACCTCGAACACATTTGGAATAAAGGAACCATCTTAATTTGTTTCTTGCTTTTACCACGTCAACAAAGCAATAAAAACCTGTTCTACAAGGAGAGACATTTTATCACGCTAATTTCCATAATTTTATATATATTCATTTCTGTTTAAATCCTCTCTAGGGAGCAATGCCTTTTGCTTTCTATAATGGTATCAATTAACCTTAATAAAGTTAAGTGCCATACAGATGTGTTTGTTTGATTGATGATTTGTAATATTTATGAAAATGTTAGATTAAATATTTGTAATTTGTTGGAAACATTGTATTTATAACTCAGTCTTTTAAAATAACACAAGAGAAGACTCTTTTCTCTTGTTTCTTCTAATTGTGTGATGCATGAGAGAAAAGTTGAATTTATTACTCAATTAGATACATAACAAAACAGAAGATATTTTTGTCTCCTTTGCTGTCGGGGAAATTGTTATGGGAGGTTAGGGACATTTAAATGGTGGTATACAGTACGTATGGTACAGTCTTACCCGATTGATTTTGTCAGTCAGTTTGTTACAAAGCATGTTAGTGAGGTTAGTTTGTTTATATTCGTATCAGTTTAAGTAATATAGATATTTTAGCTGTTGGTGACATTTGTTAATAAGGTGACTTCTGGCTCATGTTTATTATTGTTTTTCATCAGTTGAGCACTTAAGACATTTCCTCCTTTGCTCACAACTTCTATTTTTTCCTTCAGTTTGGAAATGTAGTTAAGAAGGTTACTCAGTTGCTCACAACATGTTTATTTCCTTCAGTTGGGCACTTCATTTAAAACAGTTACTCACTTTCTCAAGCGTTGTAGATTTCCTTTGGTCAGTCACTTTAGTGAAGACGTTAACTTGCTTGATCATGCCATCTTGATTTCATTCAAGTGATCACTATAGTTAATGATAATTTACTCACTAGCTCAGGTGTTATTGTTTTTATTTTCCAGAACCGTATGATGGAGAGTATGAAACTATTTGACTCAATCTGTAACAACAAATGGTTCACAGAGACATCTATTATTCTGTTCCTGAACAAGAAGGACCTGTTTGAGGAGAAGATAAAGAAGTCTGCACTGAATGTCTGTTTCCCAGAATACACAGGTAACCAACAGTTTTCATGTTTGTAAGAATGCTATGTGTCTTGCAGTTGAAACAATTCTTCAGATCAGCCTTCAAAACTATTTTTTTTTATATATATATATATATATAAATTCCAGGTTCTTGTGGTAATAAGCATTTAAATATTAGTTAAGTGTATTGGTTTGCCAATTAAGGCTTGGTATGTTTCACTTGCAACTTACTGTCTAATGTTACTTCATGAGTAGAATTGAATTGGAACTTCTGTAATTGGCCAATAGCTTTCACTGACACTTGTATTGATTCAGCGCACCTTGAGGCTTTGTTTAGCTTAAGATTTTGCCAGCAGAGACGCAGTATCTGAAAAATTCAAGCCAGTGAATACTTGTGTCAAGCAGACAAGAAAGATTAGAAATCCTAGACATTTTGACATTTTACAAATTTCCACAAGTCTGAAAAAAGTATTCTGCCTTTTAACCAAGTAATTAAAGTAGCCATGTTGTCCGTCTCTGTTCATTATTGTCAAAAATAAACTGCATTTTGTATGGAAAATAAAATATAAAAATATATTATATTATTAAGATAAGTCATTATTTTGCCACAATATATCAATATGTATAGTCCAAGGATATTTTTTGACAAATCACCGCTTATCCTGTTCAACTGTCATACACTTAACCAGTTGTTTGAATACATTATAGGGTCAAATACCTATGAAGAGGCAGCTGCCTATATCCAGCTACAGTTTGAGAATCTGAACAAGAAGAAGGACTCGAAAGAAGTCTACACACACTTCACGTGTGCCACAGACACAAATAACGTACAGTTTGTGTTTGATGCCGTCACTGATGTCATTATCAAGAACAATCTAAAGGACTGTGGGCTTTTCTAGACTTGAAGGTATGTATGTATTTCTACTTCATTTCTAAATTGTTGATAAGAAATTTAAACATTTTTGTTGTGGTTCTTGTTTCTGAGCTAATTGTCTTGGAAGACATGATGCTGGGCTAGTCCTTGTGTGTTACCAGTCATGTCTTCAGACCAGTAGTTTTTAGTCCATGGTCTTGTCAGACAAGTTGTCTCCATTTTCCCAGCTAATGGTGTTAGTACAGTTAAGAAGTCCAGAAAGCAATCATTGGGTGAAATAAATGAAAATTAGTGAGAAACTTGCTTTACATTTGCCTTAAAGAGATTTTTATTATCATGCTAAATTCCTGTGCATGCTGAAAATAGAAGAATATTGTCTGAAATTCATTGGTTTAAACAGACAAATTGTCTTCACAATAATTAAGAAAATATCAGTAGGAGGGACATTGATATGTTAGTGAAAGTGAACTCAGCATCTTGATTTTTTATCTTTATTTATCAGTTATACTGTTGAATATTTTGGGACAATAGCAATATGCGTTAGCTTCATTTGAAGATACAGACGAAATGCAGTTCTTCAAGTCAGCAATTGATGTGGTCATTTCATTTAGCAGATCAAATTTTTCCTTGCATTGCGTCATTAGTTCCTTGTGTATGGGGGTGTCAGGGGTGCATAAACTGAAGGAAATATTGGAATGTTTTCGTAGTAGACCATAATTTTGTTCAATAAAAATTTTTTTTTATTGTTTTCTTCTGTTTTTTCATTCATTGTTGAATAATAGATTATTGTTGTTTCAGAAATATTAGCCTAATGGGACTGTGCATTAGTTGTACATACTTGTATAGAAGTATCTTCTCTCGACCAACGCATCTGACCAACCAGCTCTCTTGATTTTGGTGCAGTATGTCACATGACCAAAAGGGACCAACTTGGATGTTTACCAGCTTTGCTTGAACTCTGAAATATGGCTGGACAGAGTGTGTATACGGCATTATTTATAAGATTGTTTTTATTTCAATTGTTTGAAAGTCATGTACATACAGCCCCATCATGTTAACAACTTCGTGTAAATGATGTTGAGTTTTAAAACAGCTGTACAAATATTTGCTTCATTTTTCTGATTTAAAGTTTAAAAAAATAAGGACTGTCTTGGTGAAATATTCTTGAAAAATATTATTACAGACTGTATGACTTCTCAACAAGACAATTAGGGACATGTAAAACACTTTCATTTATGAGTATACATGATGATATTTTGGTCATGTGTAAACAGTCCCCTTTTTCTGATTTCGAAAATCCTTACATTACTTTTCTGTCATGTTTATTTGTGATTATTTACCTTGTTAGCAAATGGTTCCTGTTTACAAACAAGATTTTATCAGTTCTGCATTGTATAGTTGACTGTAAGATCACCTATAGTTGACTGTAAGATCACCATTTTATATATATTGAGGTATTTGATGTAATTTCTAATTATTATTGCTCCATGCTTTTTTTGTCAGTTGTTTTTATCTGGCAGAAACCCTACTCTTATTTTGGAAACAGTGACTATGAACTTGACTCACATATAGAACAAAATCACAATAGGTAGATCGTTAAGACCTGGTCAGATTTTTATGATCAGGTGGTCAATATTGAAACTTTATAGTGGATATTTCTTCTTTGAATATTCCCTCAGGAATTCAGTATTTCCCATAATTTTTACAGGTAACCTTAAATCTCCAAACCCCTTCCAGTGTATGAAAGCAATGTGTATTATTTAAACCATTCACATTTATTAAAGGCCTTTTCCATGTCACATAGGTAAAGTACATTTATTTTGAAAAAGTTCTAGACCTAATTATCTCATTGTGTATTAAATTTTCTGAAGTTAAGGAAACCGCAGAATTTTGAAGAACACCATTTGTGTTTTTGAGTGTTATTCTTATCCTTCTATCATTCCAGTTTATTTCTAGTCTTTCCTTATTCCTTCAGTCCTAGCATAAATAACTATTAGTCACCTCGTGTTAACTTTCAGACATTTTGATATAGTTTTATAATGTACATAGAATATAAGACAAATACGCTGATGGTAACATCATTGATTGAAAAGACTTCAGCTTGTCAACACAAGAATTCTTATTTAAAATAAGTCAGACTTGTTTGTTGTTGGAATTCCTGCATTAAATACCTGAAAGTGGTTATTCAAAATATTTTGGTACAAAGTAATTGATGGAGAAATTGAGGTTTTACTTAATACAAAGATGATTCAAAGAAGTGAAAGGTGTCGTACATTCTGGAATGTTTGTACATGATTTAGTGTGGAAAGTGTACTTAATGTAACTTTTAGAATAGAATTATACAGTAGAAAACAGTCAGAGATAGTAAATATAAATACATTCTTTAATTTCATTAAACAGCGGGATTGGTATTTTTCCCTTGAATAAAACAAGAAATAAATAAACAAATAAAAAGGTAAAAATGAAGATCTTGTACGGGATATGTCTGAATATTTGATTGGAATATGTCTGAATATTTGATTGGGATATGTCTGAATATTTGATTGGGATATGTCTGAATATTTGATTGGGATATGTCTGAATATTTGATTGGGATATGTCTGAATATTTGATTGGAATATGTCTGAATATTTGATTGGGATATGTCTGAATATTTGATTGGGATATGTCTGAATATTTGATTGGGATATGTCTGAATATTTGATTGGGATATGTCTGAATATTTGATTGGAATATGTCTGAATATTTGATTGTCTCAGTGACATTTATTTCCAGTGTCTCATTCTTGGTGGATCACCTAACTTGCCTAATCCTTTTCATGTTTAAATCAAGTTTCCTTTCACTTCATATTTTTATAGAATTATCATTGGTCACTTGGTCAGTATGTTTAAAAATCTACATGGAGAGTGTAAAAATGAAGCAAGTGTTTGTCTGAGTAATGCAATTGTCTTTGTTTTAGTCTTATAACTGATTGATACATGTACAAGTAAGCTTGGGTAATGTCCAAATTGTTGCCGGATTTGGAACCTATGTGTCAAGATAGCTTTATTACTTAGGATTATCTAAGGTCAAGATTTATTTATCAATACAAGTTGTAAATAGAAAAATTAATACATCATTCCAGTATCTGATGTGCATGTTTGAATTATCTGATGTTTTTTTTTTCTTTCTCTCTCCCTCTCAGATGGACATTTCTGCATTCTTTTGATCATTTCTATATTTTGTAGTAAAGCAGAATACCGGTAAGCATGAATGTATATATAAGTGGTGCATAATTTGTGTGTTGAGATTCAAAGTTTTATGAATATCATATTTTTATCGAAAATCATAATTTTCCATTTAGCCATTTTGATGTGTGGTGTCCTTTTTTGTTTTGAGGCATGTTTACCAAGGTGAACATCAGACATTTCTGTTGTGTGAAATTTGAAATTCTAAAATGTTATTTCAGCAAGAATAAATATTTACTCAAAACTTAATCAAAATCTGATTGATATGTGTTACTAAGAAAAATGTTAAATTTCACCCTAAGTAAATCATTTTCACCATACCTTCTTGAAAACACCATTTTACATTGTGTTTCTTGACAAGTAAAGGTGTTAAATTCCTACTCATTTAATGTTCAAAGACCTTTTGAAATACAATGGAATTCTCACATTTTTATTGCCAAAAATACATTTTCTGGGTCTGCATATACCAAATGATAATTTATCAAATGAATGTAAACTTTTTTATATAGATGGTCCAACCCATTATCATCAGTATCTGCATAATCATGTGTTTGCTTGTATATTGAATACGGGCCAGTTTGCTTTTTTTTTTTAAAAAGAAGTTGTCAGCAATTATAAATATAGTATTGCCAAAAATGCTTTAATACAGAGTAGTTTTTGCTGTCATGTATAACAGAATAACAGAAATAATTTTGATGTATTTGACAAATTTTGATATAATTTATAAATACAGAAGGTGCAATTAATGTGTTTTATCACAGTTTGTAAACATTTTTGCCGTTATTTCCAATGGACTTTTTAATTATAGTTAAAGAAATCATGATCAAAATGGTTCGTATTAACTTGGACCAAGGGCAAAAACAGATTTCTTTTTTTTTTCACCCCGAAAGATTTTGTTTTACAGGCAAAATGTCACATTTTGGTGTCATTTTTCGTGTGAAACTTTTCTGTACATGTAGGTCATAGTAATGAAAAAACAGTTAGTAGTTTTAATGTCTTATTTTGCACAACTTTATACATAGTTTCATAGATGTGAGCACGCAAAAAAAAATGTCAAGGTTAGACTTGTTTTTACTTCCCTTCATAAAATGTGTTATTTGTTCGAAAAATATGGTCAGTTGTTTAAAGCATTTTAGGGCATTTTTTTCTTTGCAAACTACAAGTAAAATCTGAAAGCTATGGTACACCAACGGAGAAACGATCAAAATGACAGAAAATATCCATCAAGTTTTCTTGCTTTGTGTTGTTTTTTTTTGGACAGTGTATTTGTGTGCCATGTCTTTGATTTGTACAAATTTTTATTATTTTGTATGCCAGTACCAATTAACATTTGTATTGAACGAAAGACTTCAGGTAACAAGTAGTCCAAGGATATCCAACTGAAGTTGATATAACGGTTATCTTATAAATGCTCTTTTGCTCTGTCTTATTTATAATCTTGTCCTCTTTATGTGTACAAGTGATATCATCTTATGATTTTAATGAAGTGAACCTGTATCAGCTTATGTGATGTATTTTCTAGTAAAATTGTAAAAAATACATGTTTTGTCTTAATGCCCCTTTGTTAAACCTTTTCTGTCAAAACAGAAATACATGTAACAGGTACCAGATGGTATCTCTGACGTAATTATATCCTATTAATATCTGTCTAGAAATATAACCTAATTATCGCCCGATTACAGAGAGAGAGAGATTTGTACTGCCTCTGTTCTGAAAGAAGTGAAACTATATGCAGCACTCAAGTGCAGCACTTATACAATGTCATGCCATAAAATGTACTTTACTGGCATAAAACAACATACATTGTAACCACAAAGTAACGTTAAAAAAGCATGAAAAAACATTGTAATGTACATTACAAAATGAATTGTAAAAGTGCAATATAATTTTAAGTAGAAGAAATCTTACAAGTACTCCACATCTTAAAATCAAATATAGATAAGTATTACAAACATATGGATTCTCTGTGAAGAAGCTTAAGTGATTATCAGTATTGTTCCTTGGCTTAAAAGCAACTTTTAAATATTTTGCGAGATTGTCAATGGTTTTTGTTGAACTGGATGACATTTAAGATTCAAACTTCCAGGTCGTTGGCTAGTAACAATAGAGTATGCTGAAGTTTCCGTAAGACTATTTTGGGCACACAAAAAGAAAATGGTACTCTGATTCAGTGGTTTGTATTGTTAAAGTTTAGACATAGTCTATTGTTTCTATGTCTATATTTCTGTAATTAATATGTGATCAAAAATTGCTCTTCTGAAGTATGACCTTTATTATAATGAAGTCTGTCATGAGGGCATTTCAGTTCAGTGTTCAGATTCCCTAAATAAGTTTGAACTGAACTGAGCAAGATAAACTGATTGAATCTCCTTGTAAGGTATTTTCTTTTCGATAAGATGCCATGATAAGTAACCACTGAAACACTAAGATACTTTTTTATCAAAGTGTTATCAACGAAGAATCACCTAAAGATAAGTTCTATACAACTTACAGTCACAGATAGATAAGCACTTCACAACTGACAATCACAGAAAGATAAGCACTACACAATTAACAATCACAGATAGATAAGCACTACACAATTAACAATCACAGATAGATAAGAACTACACAATTAACAATCACAGATAGATAAGAACTACACAATTGAAAATCACAGATAGATAAGAACTACACAATTAACAATCACAGATAGATAAGAACTACACAATTAACAATCACAGATAGATAAGAACTACACAATTAACAATCACATATAGATAAGAACTACACAATTGAAAATCACATATAGATAAGAACTACACAATTAACAATCACAGATAGATAAGAACTACACAATTAACAATCACAGAGAGATAAGAACTACACAATTAACAATCACATATAGATAAGAACTACACAATTAACAATCACTGATAGATAAGAACTACACAATTGAAAATCACAGATAGATAAGAACTACACAATTAACAATCACATATAGATAAGAACTACACAATTAACAATCACAGATAGATAAGAACTACACAATTAACAATCACAGATAGATAAGAACTACACAATTGAAAATCACATATAGATAAGAACTACACAATTAGCAATCACAGATAGATAAGAACTACACAATTAACAATCACAGATAGATAAGAACTACACAATTAACAATCACAGATAGATAAGAACTACACAATTAACAATCACAGATAGATAAGAACTACACAATTAACAATCACATATAGATAAGAACTACACAATTGAAAATCACATATAGATAAGAACTACACAATTGAAAATCACAGATAGATAAGAACTACACAATTAACAATCACATATAGATAAGCACTACACAATTGAAAATCACAGATAGATAAGAACTACACAATTAACAATCACAGATAGATAAGCACTTCACAATTAACAATCACAGATAGATAAGAACTACACAATTAACAATCACAGAAAGATAAGAACTACACAATTAACAATCACAGAAAGATAAGAACTACACAATTAACAATCACAGATAGATAAGAACTACACAATTAACAATCACAGATAGATAAGAACTACACAATTAACAATCACAGATAGATAAGAACTACACAATTAACAATCACAGATAGATAAGAACTACACAATTAACAATCACAGATAGATAAGCACTACACAATTGAAAATCACATATAGATAAGAACTACACAATTAACAATCACAGATAGATAAGAACTACACAATTAACAATCACAGATAGATAAGAACTACACAATTAACAATCACAGAAAGATAAGAACTACACAATTAACAATCACAGATAGATAAGAACTACACAATTGAAAATCACAGATAGATAAGAACTACACAATTAACAATCACATATAGATAAGAACTACACAATTAACAATCACATATAGATAAGAACTACACAATTAACAATCACAGATAGATAAGAACTACACAATTGAAAATCACAGATAGATAAGAATTACACAACTGAGAATCACTGATAGAGAAGCACAACACAATTGAAAATCACAGATAGATAAGAACTACACAAGTTAGAGTCACAGATAGATAAGCACTACACAACTGAGAATCAAAAATAGATAAGAACTACACAACTGAAAATCACAGATAGATAAGAACAACACAACTTAGAATCACAGATAGATAAGAACTACACAACTGAGAATCACAGATAGATGAGAACTACACAACTGAGAATCACAGATAGATAAGCACTACACAACTGAGAATCACAGATAGATAAGTACTTCACAACTTTGAGACACAGATAGATAAATACTACATAATTTAGAATCACAGATAGATAAGAACGACACAATTAGAATCACAAATAGATAAGTACTTCACAACTTAGAGACACAGATAGATAAGTACTACATATCTTAGAGTCACAGATAGATACGAACTACACAACTTAGAGTCATATATAAAGATAAATACTACACATCTGAGAATCACATATATATACTACTACACAAGTGAAAATCACAAATAGATAAATATTACTCAACTAAGAATCACAGATAGATAGATACAAGAGAACTTAGAGTTACATATGTAGATAATACTACAAAGCTAAGAATCACAGATAAATAAGTACATGCACTACACAGCGAAGATTCACAAATAGATAAGTACTACACAACAGAAAATCACAAATTGATTAGTACTACACAACTGAAAATTAGAGATAAATAAGTACTACACAATAAAGAATCAAAGAAAGATAAGTACTACACAACTAAGAATCACAAATACATAAGTACCAACAACTAAGAATCACATAGAGAAGCATTATTACATAGTCGTTTCTGCTTCATAATGTGAACACAATTATATTCTACTGCATGATTGTGTGTTAAGTGCAACAAAAAGACATTTTTTTCAAGTTTTCATGTCACAGCAGGGCCTCAAACGTAGGTAGGGGTTTTTATAATGAGTAACACTGTGGACTGATTTGAATATAACAGTATATCAGTTTTTCTCATAGCATAATGAATGGTCTGTTAAATGCAAAATCCACAAATGTTGACTCTCAAAAGTAGATCAAAGGAATTTAGATCAAATACAGATTATCAGGGCTATAATGTCCGTACATCGCTTACCTAAAACTTATCGCTAACCCTTTTAACTGATGCAATTTAATGGATCAAAGAATTAAAAAAAAAAAAAAAAAAAAAACTAGACAATTTTACATGCCAATTTTCAGAAGATTTTTTTAGAGTTAGTATATATGTCTTTGTAAAATATTTGACTCCCTAAGTGACTCAAAAATAACACCAGGAGCAGAGTTTTTGAACAAAAGTTATTGGTTATTTATACACGATACAAAGCTACCTACAAAATGTCCGAAGTTTCTTGTTTCTTTATGAGTCTTTGTAAAACATCTGACTCCCAGAGTGGAACCTAAAAAATCCCTGGGCCGAAGTTTTAACAACCTTGGTGGACGTCTTCTTGCCAGTGACGTGCCAAATATTATAAGCGTAGGCTTTATGGTTTCAGACAAGAATAGGTTTAAATCTATCATTATAATATTCTACGTAAAACATATACGGCAATCACAAAAACTCAAATTGAGTAAAAGAAATGAAAGGGAAGACCTACACAGATTAACATTTTCTTCTAAAGTGACAAAGCTTGAAAACTGAAAAGAGCAAATTATTTCTGAAAAAGAAATTATGATGACCACCAAGCTCTATCACAACACATAAAAAGAATACAAGCTAGTTTCCCTTTTCAAGTATCCTTCCCCCCCACCCCCTCCCTTTCTTTTAGTGACTTTATTATCTGTTTAGCAACAACACCAAACCTTGGCGTTATTTTTTCACATGAATCAGATTCATTAGAAACCTTTACCATATATATGGGAGGTAATATTGTATTGGAGTCTGATTTCATAACTCTAGGTTGCTTCCCTTTATATATCCTGAAAGCGTTCAATTGATCGTGATAAAAAGCACCGAAACCGGGAAAATACAAAAATAGGTAAATACCGTCAACATGTTTGAAATTTATCAGAATTGGTAATCTATTATTTAAAACTAGAACGTGAAGTTTTGAATGTGAAAATGGACATTCAAATCACAAAATTATAAAGGAAATATATAGATACTATTTTTGAAATGAAACAATGTCCGGACGTTTTAGTCGAATATTGACATAAGATATTTGAAAGAACCTGATTGCTGTAACTATTTTACGCTGTACTGTGTAGTACTGTAAAATAGTGACGTCAGTTCAACTGACGCAAAGACAATGAGATACGAATTCTGTTCTGTAGTTACAACTGGCAAGGAAATATTTAGAGTCGTTCACATTGGCCAAAATGAATGTCATCATTATGTTAATTTTTCCTTCAAGAGTTCATTTTTCCGAGCGATTTCTATGTCCGTAACACAGGAGCTTGAAATTGTGTTTTTTGTCCTCCAAGATTCAAAACTGTATCTCTAGCTTCTATTTTGTATATAAAAAACACAAGGAATGATACGCCACCTGCTCCGCCCACTAAGAATTCGGGTCGCATCAGCTAAATTGCGCCCAGGTGCAGATATCTATCAGTCCTGTCACTCAGCAGGTACTAAAACTTACCAAAACAAATCGCCTATTTTTTCAGTACGCTACACAGAAGAAGAAAACAGCTGGTTTTCATGCATTTTCGAACAAGATCAGTTTGTCGCCGAAGCCATTGTGTGACGTCACGGAATTCCCAAAAATTGTTGCGTTTTCCCAGGAAAATCTATTTCTGGAATTAATAAATAGAAAGAATAAATGCAAAATCAAAGTAAATATATGTTTTTATAATGAAACAACGATAAAATGTACTTAACAATTATTTTTGAGATGCATAAAAGTATCGTACAGAAAAGTTTCTCCAGTTCAAAACTGCTTTTGATCAAAAAATATTTTGGAGATTACAGTCCGCTCAATGACGTCAGGAAATGGCCTCGGCGACAAGCAAATTTTGTTGGAAATGCATGGAAAGCAGCGGTTTTCTACTAGTGTGTAGCGTATTGACAACAATTAGTTTTAGAGTCACCTTTGCGCATTTTAGCTGATGCGACCCTAATTCTTAGTGGGCGGAGCAGGTAGCGTTTCATTCCTTGTGTTTTCATATACAAAAAAGAAGCTAGATTAACAGTTTCGACTTTTGAATGACTAAAAATACCCCCCCCCCCCCCCACCCCCGACACACACACAACAAAGACATTAAACCGAGGTATCACGTACCGGTGCTAAAAATTTGCATGCCAAAAACCAGGAGTGTCTCTGAATAGAATGCTGGCTGTATCTTGCACTACCCCCACAATCTGTAATAACTATATATTTTAAGTCTTCCTCGGTCAAGTGGGAAACCGGTAGATAGAAGTGTAAAACTACTCCAGTGTTCAGCTGATTTCAATCCCCGAGCAAACTGATGTCTAGAAAAATGTTTCATGTGTTTTTCATAACTTATACAGTTCTTATTTCGCTGTTGCAATTAGTTTAAATCAAAAGTTTCCACTATACCTGTAAAAAATTCGATAAGTGCTCAGGTTAACACTTGCTACTTTCATGCAAAAATAACTTAGCTCTGATATTCATGGAAAAAAATAGCATAGCACTGATAGATACATATTTCTTTAGTTGTATGCGATAGGAAGTAACAGGTGCAAGTAACATGAATACACGAAATTTCCATTAATTTCATCGAAAAGAAAAATAATGGCATTCCACTTATAGCTGGTATTTAACGAATCTACTTAGAGACCGATAACACCTTTACGTCTCACACCAGGATTTCTAGCATACAGATGTACAGCCTGTAACAGAATGATACTATTTAAACAGATTCAAAGCCCAAATAATTTGCAGTAATTTTTGTAAACATGTACTGTGCTTGTCACTTATAAAGCTTAGAATTGTAATGTATAACATATAGTAGATATATATCTGCGTTTTTCTGCACCAAAATAATCTTTTTTTTTTATAATCAAATATTAAAATGATCCTAAGTCACAACCTTTCTCAAGACACAACTGTTCTTCGTTTTTTGTCAGTCATTTCTTAAGCAAAAGCCATTTATAAGATGCGAGTTACAAGCTTCTAGGAAGAGTTCGGCATTTCTTACATAAGGGACAGACTCATTCGGATTATAAGTTAGTATGTAGATGGTGTTGAACCTCATGTGCCACGACGGGATCACAAACTCATGATTTTCTTTCAAGTCAGTTTTTTTTTATGACAAGTGCATGTACCCCACGGACTTGACGATTTAGCTATCAAGTGGTCTTTAGTCTTCGAATTATTTGAAATTAAACAATAAGTGTTGAATCAACTTCATTTTTATCATTCCATTATTGACATGAGTAAACATAACCCATCCAGTACCTGTAATTTCATATGACTGGAACGATTTAACTAGTCAGTGGATAGTATTTATCACGGTATATCACACTTGTTTTCTAGGCAAAAAATGTTTCAAATTGAACTTTAAAAGTGATACAGAAATAAATATCTGTAGTAAGTATCAGCACGCATAAATGTACGTATGTAACATGTAACATGCATTCTGTATGAATCACATGAAGTTTTGAACGTTATGATGTCATGGTCAAATGCAAATCTCGAACTTTATAAAAAATCATTTTCCCATGATTAACAAAACAACAACAGGAAAGAGATGGAGAGGAGGGCATTGTATGTATTTGATTTGAACAAGGCACGTGCTTTAGATTTTATGGGAAATGTTAAAATGTAAACTAAAATGAAGTATGTTCTTCAATAAAAAAGAATGGGATATATTGAAATACTATTTTATTGTGTTCAACTGTTTAAGTGTTTTCAAGAATTATGTGGATTAACTCAAAAGTGGTAAATTTAAAGAAAAAACAGCCTTTGAGATAATGGATGTGCCATATCAACGTGCAAATTTGTAAATGATAAAAAAGACCATTTTCTTCCAACAAAACAGGAAACAGTTTTCATCGTTTTAAAATTAGTTTAGATCTAAATGAACTAATACCTTACTACGCAGATTGTTCCCTGAAAGTTACATATGAAATAAAAAAAACTTCAATGAAAAAAGGCCCCAATATTATCCCTTTAAAAACATTTAAACTTTATCACAGTTAAAAACGGCAGATGACGCTATCACATGTTTACTCTTTATTTTTTGTTATTACAGAAACTGACGAAATCGGTTACGTCTAAGTAGACGGCATGGAAAGGAACAAAACACTTTTTCTGAACTTTGTGGCATGGCTGTTCTATTCCTTCCTCGTACAGATTTCGATGTCCAGCACGTGTGACGAGGCAGATGACATTTCTCCATGTACGTGCTTGTTTACCAGAAATATAACTCGAGTTGACTGCTCCGGAAATGGTTTCCGGTCGGTTCCGTACAATTTACCGGAAAGGGTGTCAGTTTTAGACTTGTCCGACAACTTATTGCAACCTGAAAGCCTTAAGTCTATTTGTCGGTACAAATACCTCCGGAATGTTTCCATTGCTGGAAACAACCTAACGCAGTTGAGTCCAAGAAGTCTGCTGCATTGTGGTAAGGCAAAAAGTTTCAACTTTAGTGGAAATGTTTTTGACAACGTGACTAAGTTCACTCTGTATGGCCTGGAATTTATCCATGTTATTTCCGGCTTAGAGTCACGTGATTTCAGTGAAGACTGTTTAGAGGACATTGTTGGCTTAAAAGAACTTGGCATAGTACTTTACCAAAGAAGTGTGCCGGTTCAAATTTTTAAAGACAGAAATCTTGAGAAATTGACAATTGATATACGAGGAGCGACAAGTATCCCCGAGACATTACTAGACCCCTTAGCATCAGTGTTGACTGAACTAATCCTGAAATCTACATCGATACAAACTATACCGAAAACGCTTTTGTCTAACTTCAAAAAGATGAAAACATGTGTCCTACACATCATTGAACTACACAGCATTCCATCCACTTTATTTCAGAACGAGGCGCTATATGGTACTCTAGAATACCTGTCACTGTCAGGAATAAAAAGTCTGCCGCGCAAAGTATTTTGGAACCTGGATGCCTTACGACATCTCGAAATACACGGAGCTGAGGATATGCCCTCAGATTTATTCTTTAGTCTACTTGGCCTCGAAACTCTCGATCTTTCCCATTCAACATTGACGGTTATACCTTACGAATGGTTCTCAGACTTATGGAGTCTAAAGACTTTGGATTTAAGCAATATTGGATTAGTCGATGCGAAGAAAGGGAACTTCAACAATTTAAGGTCATTAGATAAACTTGATCTGTCGGGGAATTTTCTTCGAAACTTAAGTCATGCATTGTTCCATGAAATAAGTGCAAGCGTCAAGTTTATCAATATCAGTGGAAATATGTTAAAGAAACTACCGAGAGATCTTTTCACAAAGCATGCGGTCTTGGAATGCCTGGATATCAGTACTAATCAGATATCTGCCATAGAAAATGGGGCATTCTATCACTTATCGGAATTAAAACGTCTGTATTTACAAAACAACGAACTTTACGACCTGGAGGTTTTCACATTCATTCAAAATATAAACATAGCTTATCTTGATATTTCTTCAAATAAATTAATCGATTTACCTGGCGAATTGTTTACTAGCACGACCAAACTAGAAGTTTTGAACCTATCTAACAACCTTATAGCAAACTTGGAAAGATCGATAAAATTCAATATACCTACTCTGCGCGAAATAAACTTAAGCTACAATCCGATTGAGTGCAACTGTGGAACACAGGCGGTGAAAGAATTACTGTCAAAAGTTTCAATAATTGGCCATTGTGAGAACCCTCAGCCGGGAATTGCCATTGTTGATTTTGTTCCGGATACTAATTGCGTATTGAGTAGTGATAAGGATTTATTCGCAACAAATTTTACTTCGTCAACAGTTTTTGCCAGCTTCACAGAAAGCAGAGAAGACGCGTGGGAGACGGAGTCAGTAATAAATGATCTGATATGGAAATCAGCAGGTGAATATAAAGCTTCGACAGTTTATTTGTATACAAGTAAAAAGCTATCGGGATTATGGATGAATAACTCGACAAGTTTAAATTACCCGAACACACGGATTAATAATTTAACAACTTCAAAATTAAATGCGTCGGAATTCAAGGGGGTGGCGAGTTTAGAGATCACCCCGTCGCCTTCCTATGGTGTTACTCAATTTATCTTAAATAAATCGACCGTTGTAATAGCAAATACATCAAATGTGCACTCAGGCGGAAAAAACGCAGATTTTTCGATAGTTCATTTAAATACTACAAAAGTGCACAAAACACCTTCGGTTGGAGATGAAATCGTTTCTAAATTAGTCAGTCATACCGCTCCTACTGCCAGTGATTATCACATGGACAAAAGTATTGCTTCTAAAGTTGAACTTGATACATTTAAAACTGAATATCTAATCACTTACTTCAGAGGATATGAGGAAAACAAAGAAGTAACGCCAACACGAACACTTTCGCCGAGTTTTGAAACCATCTATGCAACTTCTTTTATAGAGAGTAGTCATTTTCTTACCGGAGGTGCTACAGAGACATTACAACCGACAACCGTGTCAAGCGTTCTTCTGATCAATGTCACACAAGCGCTTGGTGATTTAGATACAATACCAGTAAGTGTAACGATCCCTACAGAAGATAAAGATGAAAGTAAGATGACAGACGGGTTCCTCAGCTCAAACGAATCGACCGGAACCAGTCTTAATATCACTGCACTTCCTCCAAAATTTGAACTTGGCTATTCTAACGTCACGACTGAACCGGAAATGCAAGAAAAAGGCGGGAAATCGGATTATTTCTATCTTTCACTGATATCGATTTTATCAGTTGCAATTTTTTCTGTGTTAATATTAGTTTTCTTGTATTATAAAAAGCGACGGAGTGTTCGGTATGAAATACAAAGGAGGACGGATTTAGATGTTTATGATCTCGACCAGTCATTCCACGAAGAAGGCAGAGACACTCCGAATTCTGCGTTTCCTTTCAAACAGGTACCCTCGATTCAGATCGAGTCAGTAGATGATGACGGTAATGTCAGAGTAGAAATTTATCCTATCTCTCAAACCAAACAATAAAAAATGTTTCTTTGTGATATGCAATTGTTACAGTTCTGCACATATTTTGTTCATCATTGACATCTAATTGTTGATCGGTTACTAATGTAGATTGCAAATTTCATGGTGGACATGACCTTAGAACATTATAGTTACGTGAAAAGAAAAAAATGATTAAAGAGATTGTTTATGGAATACGGATTCTTCATTAATGTTGGATTGCTTTGTAAATATTTCAGGATCTAACAGATAATCGACCACTGTATATTTTTTTCAGCAAGGTTCAAAACGGCTTTTGGTATACAGGTTATAATTTTAACTTTTTTGAAAAATAAGTTTGTGTTATTCTTATGGTTGTCTTGGAATAAATTAAGGGCAACTGTTTGGTAGTAAGCGTCCACAACAAATGTCTAAATACTGAATTCTAGTTTCAGTAATAAACTGCTTTCATCCTGATCTGAACAAATCTATATTTTGATATTTGTCTTAAGTGGCGCTCTGAGTTAATGGCCCATAAATGTGCCTATATTTTGCCAAAATGGCTTTGTCAGTGCTATATATCAGAAAAGCCATTATCTGTCTCTATAAGTACACAAATTACCAAGGCGTATTTTCTTGGCCATCTATGGCAACCATATAGATAGCATGATAAAAGGTGATTTTAAATATAGACAAATAAGAATTGTTAATACATAAGGCCAAAAACTATTTTCTTTGCAGATAAATATTATTTACCTTGTATAGAGATCGATAATAGCTTTTTATCGTTAGACTGACATTCAACTGATCTGAATTATAAAAAGTTCTGAAATTGCATTGCCAATCTTTCTCATGATTACACTTTCTGTTCGCACTATCTTTACAGACGTGACGAACACAGTGTATTTGACAGTTAGCAATCTCAAAGCTCATTTCCAACCATTTCACACTTTATGTACTCTGTTAGATATGTAAATACGTTTTTTTATGCAAATAATGACTGAAATTCAACATCAGGAATATAAGAAATATTGGATCAGTATTTTTGTATTGATTTTGCTCATGCTCATGCATTCCATAAATGTTTAGAATCTTGTGTGAAAGAAATTTGTTCATAGCTAATGGAGTTTTATTAGATTTGTATGCCATTTTTTGTTGTTTTTCGCTTTTTTGCTGTTGTCGAGATGTGTAAATATTTTCTCCTTTTTTTTGCATTGAATTTAAGCTCTTCAAACATTGGCTTGAATTTGTTTTATGTTCTTGTAAATGATTCGTTTCCCACTCAATGTTTCCGCCATAAAGTGTTTGAAGTACTTATAATAGTGTTTTTTTTTTTGTTTAATTGTTTTAAAAATTTCAAAATCTTCCATTTGATAAATTTATACTGAAATTATTTTTGACTTTTCCTTTTAACATTATACTAGAATTAACGTATAAGTGAAAGCATTTCTTGATCATTGCTTAACAAGAACAAAGAATTCACATTTTTATATTTTTCTTTGCATAGATTTGGTCTTAACTTTTCAAACACTCATTTACAGGTCTCTAGTTAATATTTCAACCAGTTCTTGAAATTAAAATTTACACATGCTGCAGACACGAAGTTTATTTGAACAGATTAGATCTGAAAGTCAGATAAAGAAATAGTTTTCCAAAGAGATTTCAAAAAAGAAAAAAAGAACACCGCGATAGTTTTTTTGCTTGGTCCTAATGGGTATTTATTAAAGGCTAGAGCAGTTGGCATAAAACATTTTACGTCATATCAAATGGATCCACTACAACATGTTCAGTTGATTTCCCTTCGGTAAATTCCTTACCAATATTGTTCTAGTTGCGTGATATTCTTAAGACGTTGCCGACAACAGGATTGACCTTTTTTGCAAATGCATGTCGTGAAACTATAAAGCTACAAGTTTCAACTATCCGTGTCAATAAAATCCTTTTAGTCTATTTGCATAGCAAACTCACTCTTTCCGGGAATTGTATGTACGTGTACGTTTATCTTACAGTTAGAAGTCTCCATAGAAATGTTCTGTTTACATCAAAGGTTACCAGTCATGTAAACCTTAACATGCGTATTTGACAGATTCATAGTTGACATAGTTTCTTGTTTTTACTTTATTTGTACATGTGTAATTTTGTTTTCCGTCCATATACTGTCCAGTTGTCCGAGGCATTTTAAAAGACAAAGTTTGGAATTTAACAGTGTTGGATATATGAACGGAGGAAAATTGTATCCAAAGAACCGCTGAACTATAAATATTCTAAGAATAACTGAAGGCTCATGCCAATAATTTGAATGAATGAAAAGATTGATTCTCTAGCTGCCTACTTTGCCAACATTTTGAATCTTTACGAGCTTAATTTCATTTTAATTTGGTGAAAAGTTTTAAACAATAATAGATTCTTGAATCTAACTTTTGTTGCTGCAGTCATGTTGTAGATGTATTGATTGATACAGGAGAAACGTTTGCCAAACTTTAAGAAAGAAACACTCAATCTTTAGCTCTTGAACTTTGGGGTAAATTGCACAAAAGACAAGGGTATGCATGTGTGTCTTAAAGTCTTTACTTGCTAATGTTTTGAATTTAGGATTTTTTTGTGGGTGGTGGTGGGGGATTGTTGTTTTGTTTTGATTTTTATTACTCCAGGATATAATTCTGCTTTTGTACCAGAAGCAAGTTCATTGCAAGTACACTTTAATAATTTATTACTGTTTTAGTACCTTTGCACCAGCATTGTACGGTGCATTTATTCATTTCATAACATTAATCATAAGACAGTATATACAGTTTATATTTCTAACCTGTTCTAATATAAGTTTGTAACATCCTATAATAAATAAATTGATAAGCCCGTGGATATTAAACATATGTTGCAGACTTGAAACATTTGTGTGAGAAAGCTCTTTCCTTTAAACATTAACACTCATAATTACTGCTGTCGGCTTCAGACAGGTAGAAAGCTTCGATGTGTAGAACTTTAGCTCTCATACTGTACTAGGGGCAAACACTAACAATTACTCGATGATATATTGCATATGTATGCTATTTGCTCATTTATTATAAATTCTAACACTATCCACAATTTGCCGACAATAAACAAAGAAGGAACGGCCTTCGTGATTAAATTACTGCGCATCTGAACTCGACACCGTGATATATCAGACGGTATATCACTCAAACTTAAAATCTATTTCCTAAATAAAAAATGGTAATGTAAAATTATATGTCAAACAAATTGTTAAAGCAGATAACACAAAGAAAGTGTTCAAATTGTAATAGGTTGGTGTCAACTCAAAAATTGCATAACAGCAACTCTCTGTATAGAGACACATGTTAAGACTAATATTAAAGTGTTGACCGGCAACCGATGATTCGTTGCATATTATTCATACTTATATGATTTTTGATGGAGATGGAATGCTCTGAATTTTTCTACAAAAAATCCTCTTCGTTCCACTGTATAATATCGAGGGAGGGGGTGAATACAATAAAGTGCTATCTGCTTTTTTATGTTGTACTTAGAACTTAGGACTTTGTTTTGCATTCACACTTCGATATGTTCTAGTGTTTGTAGGTAGGTCAAAAATTAATTTTATATTTGTTTTTGGTTTATTACTTCTCTTATTTTTTGTACAAACGGTAAAATTATTATTTTAATAGTATTTAGGAACAAACGCAATACCTACAATATGTCAAATAGGCGATTAGCATGAATTATACTGTTACAATGTTAATCTCTTGAAGATTTAAGTGAACGCCTTTTGAAAAGTGAATTGAATATGAGAATGTACTTCCCTGAAAGTTAGTCTTATGTCTGTTTGTCTTTGCATGTTTTCATGAGGCTGTTTTATTCGCACGGATAATTTATTCTCATTTATTTAAATCTCTTTCTGTTCAAATGTTTTGAATGGCTTTACTGAAGATGTACATATCGATTTTACTTGTTCAACCCATCTAGTCAAACTGAATCACAAATGTGTTTTGAAATTATCTTGTATGTTTGTGTCTGGTTCATACACCCTTTGCGTCTCAATAAGTTTGTTTTATGTAGAGGCAAGTCACCTGTTTGAAACTGAAATTTTTACGACCCGATCGAAATTACTATAGAATTGATCACTCAACTCAAATTTTTTCACACAAAAGAATTAGATGGATTTAAAACAGTCATAAATGACAAACTGCCTTCGTAAAATCCAATTTTTTGCCACTAAAGCTGCTTGCTAGTATCTTTTTTAAATTCTCAAATGTTTCCGGACAAAAAGCATACGATAATAAAAAAAAAGTTCTTGGAGAAGAAAACGAATCAACGCTTAATTTAATCTGCGTAGAAGCAACAACTGGCAAACAAATTGTTAACCGCAGAAGTTAAATGAACGTCACAGGCAGATATTTCTTTGACGGCATTTGTTCAAAGCTTTTAAGCGCACTAGAGGCGAAAGACTCAAGAGATCTATCAGGATCGCTTAATGTCTGTCGTCCGTCCGTCATCAATTGCATTCAAACAACATCTCCAAACCAATTGGCCTAATTCTTTCTTACCTTTTTCCAGAATGATTGTTGGATGACCTATTTTCAGACTTATAAACCTTACATATTTTCTTGCAGAACTCTTGTTGCCAAAAAGAAAAACTTCGAAGTTCTTCTCCTCAGCATCCCAGTGGTCAGATTTGAAAATAATTTAGCACATATGTGCCTTTTGTGATTCTCTATATAAAATATAAAATTTATTGCGTGAAAAAAACAACACAAGGCCAGCCTGGCACAGAGGTTATATTCCTACTAATAGTATGTCTATTGGGGATTTTTTCTAATCTACTTAGAAACTTCTATCTCCATTTAAAAATGATTTTAAAGCAAACGAAAAGCAAAGCAGGGTGATCTTCTATATTGATCGTGAAATTTATATCGTGAAAAAACGGTCGCCAACGACGGGGCCTATTATCTTTATGTCTTTTTTGTATATAAAATATCATACCATGCTCTAGAGCCATCATGGCTTCTCTTGTTCATTTGTTAATGGGCTGCATCAAACCATGCACAGAACTGGACAAGGCCTATGGTGTATTACCTATCTAAAGAGCAAATGTCTGTATTCCATTTTGTATGATTGCAATGTATATTTGATGTTGAATGATAATATAATGTTCTTGATTTGTGTGTTTGTGTTGCTGCGTTAGTTAGCCAATGTCAGTTTTTTATACATATTTTATGTTTGCAGATATTTAAACTGTTGTAGATCATGGGAATTGATCAGTGTTCATAAAGAAAGTTGCTTTTAAACTGGTTTTTATTGGTTTGTGCATCCCCGTGGATCATGTCACAGCCAGGAACAATACTAGTTGTGCAAACAGTGAGTGGCACTTCCCTAGAACGTCGCTATAGGAAATGCTTTACTTAAGCGTTAACTAATCAGTTAATTATCCCGAATAGCGTATAACTAACATGAAATTGTTTGCGAACTCTAAACCTCTTTGTCCGTGATATGTATTGGTAACGGCTTTCAGCTTCCAGTTCTTCATGTCCTATATTAAAACGGCAGTTCCATGTCGAACAGGATTATTGGTGTTAAGAAAGAACCTTAATGTATTCAGATTAAGTAGTATTTACTATTGTCAAGTGTATCAAAGGTATGCACTATGAACTTTGTAATACAAAGTGGATTATTTTGTAAAACTGTTTCGAAATTATAAAATTCGATATGAAGCTGATGTCAAGGAGTTGATCCCATGTAGAGATAGAATAAAACCTAACCAGGTGTTTCCAGCTTATTAACGTTCGACACTGTGAAAACAGTTGTCATTTACATTTTTAACATTTTTTTTATCCTAAAGACCTTTGATATCATTTTCTTCGGAAAATATAAAGCCTTATCGATGGAAAAAAACCTACAAGAGGGTCTTTCATTGATTTTATTAGTTTGCCAATGGCTATTGAAAATTGTTTGCAAAATTTTATCATTCATTTTCTGTCATGACTTTAATTTACTATAATTTACACGACGCACTGTAAAATATGGTGGCTGCTTTCTTCCATCTCGCGTTTTTGCCTGGCGGGGCGAAAAACTGAAAACAAAAACAGCCCTTTATCGTGTTTCCGCCTATTCGCCTGGTGAGGAAAATAGACAAACCACGAAAAATCATGTCGCCATGTGGCATTTCTTTATACGTAAGTTCTACAGAAATTTCCATCTCATTTTTGCCTTCATATTTAGACTTTTCGCCCCGCCACCCGCCTACGCGAAAATACGAGAAATTTTTTTTCCCCCGCATTTCGCCATTGAATTTTCGCCCCGCCAGGCGATTACGCGACTGAGTATCTTCCGCATTTTTGTTTGCAATGCGGCAGGCGCAAACACGATAACGCAACAACTCGCTGTATTTTCTCATTTTCGCCTCTACATTATTCATTCCGCGAAAACACGACATAGCAGAACAATTACATGTTTAGATATTGCATAGTGTTTAGCTTAGTAAAGGGGACGTTTCTTTTCTCATTATTTATTTTATTTTGCTCTTCTTGGTCGAGTATCAGGAAAAAATGTTCAAGCTGGTTCATTCCATGAAAACGATTATGTCTAAATACGTAACTAATCTTTCATTTCACATATAACCAGAAAAAATAGGGTATCGTAATAGTAGACCTATTCTATCAGAATTATCATTTTCGACGTGCAGCTGTGCTCTTGGCGGTTGGTGTTGATATACGAAAGTTAGTGTCATGTCACAGTCATGTCCAGAAAATAAAATGCTGATCAAAAATGGTTCCGACAGATTTTGAAAAATTCTGGGTTTTATAGTTTAATCTAAACTGGAGGGAAGTAAAAGAAAAAATAAAGACACCAATAAAGCCAGATACCCGATGCATAAAGCATTAAAAGTCTACTTCATTAAAAACGCTGCAAAATACTCCTTTGAAAATGAAAGTTGCTATATTCAAACACTACATTTACATAGAATGCGCATTTAATGCAGCAGTACACATTCTTACATCGAATGTAATTCTTTCTATATGCAAATACTGTATTCGCCTCAAAGTATTGAAATTGTACCAATTCATACAAATGTTCTGTTTTGATGATCGATTTTATTCGTTCAATTCATCTCTTCAAACAAATCGTGAGGCTCATGAATATGTTTTGAAATGGTTTTTCATGAATATAACCCATCCTTTATGTTGCAATGCAATTTTATTTGTACGTATATTGAAGAGTGCTCAAGAGTGGCTTTTTAACAGCATGTGTGTAATTAGTATTGATCAGATCCTAGAGGCGATTGAAAAGACATTTCTGGTCGGAGACGGAGCACGAAGTATGCCATTGGGTTAAAACTACTAAATCCGCACGTGCCTTGGGCCACCTAGCTGTTCATGGGAACCAGTGAGACAAGTTACCGGCTTCTCTTACAAGTGATTTGCTGTGTATAAAGTGGTGTAAATAGAGCGAAATAAACAAGTTAGAATTAGAGTATCGCAATCGAGCAAAATAAATTCTTATAAATAGGAAATAATTTCCATATCACCCACCTATTTATTCGCATAAGTTGTAACCTGTGTGTATGCAATTAATGTACTAAACGAGGTGTTCTTTCGAGGGTTTATAATGTTTTCAATCACCCAAACTACCATGAAATATATTTGCTTTATTTTATCGAGTAGTGATGTTGATGATGAAAATGATGATGATGATTTTAGTGTTGCCGATCTTTAAGTTTTTTTTCAACGCACACACAAATGGTTTGTCATATTCTTCTGATAATCAAATTGATTGTAATGATAAAGTGGTGATTTTTTAAGTGTTGCTGATCTTGCAAATGTTGTTTTTGTTGAAAATGACTTGTTGAGTTTTGGTGGTCATGATGATGATGATTGTGATGAAATCATGTTGTTATGCATTGCTTAATTACCTTTTAACTGGCCCAGCATCACTGATATTCAATGATTCTTTTCAAACTAGCCAGAAAGAAAATATGCTATTTTCAGCACAGTGTCTTCAAATCTCTCGGGATGATCTGAACTATACAGTGAATAACCTGGCGAGATATAGTAAATTAAATTTTTCTATTTCTAATTTTAGCGTCCAGTCAGCGACGTTTGTACGAGTTGACCCTACATTTCCGTATTTGTACTATCTCGCTATTTTCTTTCATATTTAAAATGTTTTTTTTTAATAAAACATAAAAAATAGAATAAAAACATTATTTAACACTTTTCAGTATAATACAGAAATATATTTAGTCTTGTACAACAGCTGAGAAAAATCATACCGGACTCGCCTGTCGGCTCATAATATACCTCGGAACTGATAATTCAAACGCATCACAGGAAAATAAGAATGACCTTGTTACTAAATATCACCGATTACAGTTTAACAAATTAAAAAAGAAATGAAAACAGTATGTTTAACATAAATGAGAACATTGAACTTTTATTTGCTCTGCAAAGCCTTTGATCATAGTGATTTCAAGTTTTCTGAAGTGTAATGTTTGATAATAAAAACTTGATTAAGTGAAAATGAAGTCGTTACTTCTGTAAATACACGATGTATCTTTGAAGATTGTCATAGATTGGTTTTTACTCTTCAAACTATTGAGTATTTAAAAAAAAAATGAAAGATATTCTTGAACTTGGCAACAGGGAAGAGGGCTTGCTCGATAAGGACTCTTTATTTGTCACGGGAATATATACATTACAATTCTTATTCTAAATCAGATATTATAGGTAATATATATCTATGTCAGAAGTGTAAGATAGGCATAGAAAATAGCTGTGTTTTGTGTGTATGCTTCTTACACCTTTCCATTGCTGTTATTAAAGGGGATATACCCTAGATAATTAGATAATCTGAAATTAAATATCTGGATATACCTTATAAATATACTCATTCAATGATAATTTTATCCATTTACGTACGTACTATTCTCTTAAAGTTTTTAACATTTTTTTTCGTTTTACATAGGAAGATTTTTACAAAAATATAACGATAAGCAGATGTTTAGAAATATATGACAAAACTACTAAACTCGCAGTAACGATCGTGTTTTAGTGAAATTCTACTTAATTTTCTGTGTCATATCCCTTTAATGAAATTTCTGGAAGGATTTTATAGAAACCAGTATTTTCAAGTTACTCCATTACGTGTAGGTCTGTCTGATTATTCTTTAGAATGCTCTCCGTTTTTTTCAAGGTCAGTTCCACCCTTAAGCCTCTCAGATGAGGATTTCTTATAAATATACACATGAATTAAATAAACTATGTGATTACTGTTCGTGGTAAAAATCTGTTGCCTACATTTTAAACTGAAAAACATTTACATCAAAATGAAATTGTGTGTGAAGTTGTAAACATTTGTCGTATTAATGAAGTTATATTTTTAAAAAAAGTTTTATGTTTTAAAATTAATTCCACGAAAAAAGTCCTTGGCCGATCCTAGTTTGGTTGTAATTGTTCAAATATCCACAGCCTTGAAGATTTTATTACATTGACGACAAAACACAGGTACAGATTATCTGTGAGTAATTTGTTGTAAATAATTTAGTCCATTGAATAAATGCAACAAATATACTTTTAGTGATAAGTCACTGGCAAATCCAAATTAATACTTAAATTAAAGTTATCCCACTCGTTATATAAAGAATAATTTAGTCCATTGAATAAACGCAACTAATAAACTTTTAGTGATACGTCACTGGCAAATCCAAATTAATATTTAAACCAAAGCTATCCCACTCGTTATAAATAGAATAATTTAGTCCATTAAATAAATGCAACAAATAAACTTTTAGTGATACGCCACTGGCAAATCCAAATTAATACTTAAACCAAAGCTATCCCACTCGTTATATAAAGAATAATTTAGTCCATTGAATAAACGCAACTAATAAACTTTTAGTGATACGTCACTGGCAAATCCAAATTAATATTTAAACCAAAGCTATCCCACTCGTTATAAATAGAATAATTTAGTCCATTAAATAAATGCAACAAATAAACTTTTAGTGATACGCCACTGGCAAATCCAAATTAATACTTAAACCAAAGCTATCCCACTCGTTATATAAAGAATAATTTAGTCCATTGAATAAACGCAACTAATAAACTTTTAGTGATACGTCACTGGCAAATCCAAATTAATACTTAAACCAAAGCTATCCCACTCGTTATATAAAGAATAATTTAGTCCATTGAATAAACGCAACTAATAAACTTTTAGTGATACGTCACTGGCAAATCCAAATTAATATTTAAACCAAAGCTATCCCACTCGTTATAAATAGAATAATTTAGTCCATTAAATAAATGCAACAAATAAACATTTAGTGATACGTCACTGGCAAATCCAAATTAATACTTAAACCAAAGCTATCCCACTCATTATTTAAACAATAATTTAGTCCATTGAATAAATGCAACAAATAAACTTTTACTGATACGTCACTGGTAAATCCAAATTAATTTTAAACCAAAGCTATCCCATTCGTTATATAAAGAATAATTTAGTCCAATGAATAAATGCAACAAATAAACTTTTAGTGATACGTCACTGGCAAATCCAAATTAATATTTAAACCAAAGTTATTCCGTTCCTTATATATACTCATGTGATGAGTCATGACCACTCTAGAATAATTAAGAAATAGAATATTCAACAAACTTCCAAATCTGTATCAAGTGAAAATCTTAACGTTCATTTTACTGGTATTAAAACATGTAGCAAAGTATCAGTTCTAAGGAATATAAAAATAGTGAAACTTAACATACTCCATGTACAATAACTGTCATAAGGAATTATAAATGTTTTCTGGAATAAATTCAGATGTTTGTTGTGTTGTTTGTAGACTTAATGATTCAGTAACATTAAATTTGACTGTAGATGAAGTAGGTTTACGACCAGCACGTGGTTAGTTAAGCAATAATTATTTCATAATATCAAAACACATACATTCAATATTACATAAATGCATAGGATTGAGAAGAAAGTTGTTACATCTTATGTGATATCTCAGCATGTGGTTATTGAAATTTTCTTCAAATTCCGAGGTAAAAAAAAGCAAATCATAACAGTTCCAATCATAATATACTTGGTTAAAACAAGAGAAGGAACCATTGTTAAAGATTTCTCTTGGTTATATCATGTCCACTATCAGCTGCCTTCTTAAAAGTTTTCTGAGGAACATTTTCTCTTTCTCAACACCGTGAAAATGATGTTTTAAACATTGATAAGCGTGTTTCATTTTTGTTCAATGGTCTATTCTTTATCAAGGATAACAGCCATAATTAAGAATTTGAAATTGCAAGTTTTACATGATGTTCAAACAACAAAGCACTTGTAGCTACTCAAACAGCGATTACCTATCTCTTAAAGTTAGGAAAATTGATTGCATGTAGACTTCCATCTACTTTATTGTCGGAAGTAATGGAAAATCAATGGAGATTTTTTTTCTTTTTATAAGTAATTTCATAGGGAATGTAAATGCTGCATTGTTTGCCACGAAAATATAGGTTGATGTTGATTTAGAAAATTGTTTGTAGAAGATAATTATAATTATGTTGTAATAATATGAATGATGTCTCGTTATTTTTTAAGCCTTTCACATGAAATTTGTTGAAAATTACGATCTTTGAAGAAAATAGCCTTAATTGTCGACACTTTGTAAGATCTAAGAGATCAATGCTGGTTTTATGTTTCGTATGGCGTTTTGAACAATTAAATAAATAATAACGGAATAATTAATTGAGTTATCAGCACTTCAGACACTACAGGAGTTGGAAACCTAGGCTCAGCGCACTTTCCTTAATAAAGAATATTGATTATTCATTCTTTGGATGGCACTTAAAATGTTTCAGTTTTGTGTTTATTTTTCAGTTTTTTATTCAGCCAAAGATAAATAGTATTGCTGCGAACAAATAAAACTTGTATACAGCTAAATTATTCATCACAAATAGCACGAAATATAATCATTCAAGACATTCATTGGGTGGTTTCTTACACGAATATCTCTTCTGGCCTGGCACAACATAATATTTCACAAGAAACAAATTACCCTGCAGATGCTTTTCGTATATCCATATTCAGTGCATATATATTTGGGAGTTTTGGGGTTCGAGCTTTTATGTTGAATGTTTATTACCCATTCTGCTTGGTTATTTAGGGGCCGCACTGCTGATGGAAAATTACACTGGATTCGTGTATGTTACATAATTCCATTTCGTTGTTCTAATTTTTTATGTATTCTGCTTGTATGGGTGACTTTAATGCATATCCGGATAGGCATCTACAGCACAAAGAAATTAAACCGGCCATGGTGGGGTTTGAACCGAGACCCTCTGAATAGATAATCCGATGTTTCACCAATTGAGCTAGCCGGGTCAACTCAGATTTTACTAAAACTAGCTTAAAAGAAGAAACCACACCTACAAAAAATAAAATTAGAGCAAGAGTATGTCTATAAGAATTTATTTAATAATATTTCATTGCTCATATGCATGATACAAGGACATAAATCATTTTAACGACAAAACGATGACAAAGGGGTTAGGTCACAAGTTCTTACAACTTAGCTGACGGCCCTTCCCAACAGAAATGGTATTATATTGATTTATAATCGGATAGTGGCAAAGGATAGAGAAATGCATACCTTAGTTCATAGAATAAATTTTACAACTATTACATTTTAACATAAATGTGAATGTGGACTGTTTTCACTGTTTTCGCTGTGATCCGGACCCACGCAACTCTTTCCGGTTTTTAAACCTTTTTATTGACGACACGGATTAGTTATCATAATTAAATCGGTTTGAATATTTAATAAATTTGTGCACAGCTTCAACGATTATTACATTGTCTTCAATACTAAGGATTTCAGAACCATATAACAAAATATTAGTACCTATTGGATGATATGCTCGTGTTTCGTTAAAAAGTATGATTCTTTGGTTAGTATAATGAACGCATTTGAAAAAATAATGTTCGGCGTTTTCGATATTTAAACCGCAAGTACAATAAGGATTATCTCTTAAGAATCAAATCTATTTTTCTAAACTGCTTCTGACCGTTCTGCTATGAATAGATCGAAACAGTTAACCTTTCACAACCAGTTGAGAAAAATTTTACCATTACACTCATTTCTCATTGATTCGTGTCTTTTTATCCGTTCCATGCCAATGGAAATTATGCACATGCATGCAAATATCTAAAATCTAAGCAAGTTTTAGCAATTCTCATAAGAAGCCTGTTTAAAGTTTAAATTATATTTATGTTAAAACCATGAAAACAAATATTTTGCTTTAAAACAAGTTCACTTGAAAGAAAACCTCTAGTGTAGTTGATAAATTGATCTCAAATATTAATTTTAAACTTTAAAACTTTTGACACATCATGAATCATCAGAAAGCAGGAACTAAACTGAACACATCAAAGGACATGAAAAGAACTTGAACAAATTGCTCAACGTAGGTTACTCATTAAAATATGTCAAAGTAAATTAAGATCAAGGAAATGAAGCGGAATATTTTCTTCAAGTCTTAAGTTGTAAGTGCAAGTGACGATTTTTTTTTACCTGAGATGTAAAAATGAATGAAAAGAAAAAGAGCGTGTGCAGGTGGAAAATGATTGACATCTAGAATACTTAGAACGAAGATATCAAGAATAAAAATCTAAAACTGATTCACTAGGAAAAGGCAAAATAATCATAATTTCTTCAGCTAATTTCTCCAAAAGAAACTAAGATCTGAGAGCAGAACTGACATAAATAAAAGGAAAGAATGTTAGTCTCCATTGGGATTCTTTTTTCGGATAACCAGACAGCCCTAGTCTAAATCATATTGTCTTTAATTTTCATGTAGCTTGGCTAAAATACAATCCGGAAATACGGATATGTTTGTTTAAGTATGAGACATTATGTAACATAAAACTGAATCGAATAGAAAACAAATTACAAGTCATTTCGGACAAAACATTATACATATTGCGTTCTCATCACTGTCTTCCAATCTATAGTCCCATCTCATTTAGCTCGATGAAAATAAAAGTTTTGCAGACAACATTTATCTCAGAGGTAAAATGCCAGTACCGTTTTGATATAGATGCATTTCAGCCGGTCATCTCGTTGCGCATTTAAGTATTTATTCTGATTATAAAGTTATCTGATCTGTTGTTCTTGATTTATGATTAATAACAAAAAAAAATCAGTTCTACTTTAATCAACTCTAAATAGACGTTTTAGAACTTTATATGATTTTTTTACTTTGTGTGAAATTTATTCAAATTTTGGATAGGTTGATTGATTCTGACGACATTCGTTCACGCTTATTAATTCATTTACCCAAAATTTCCACAGATCGTGTTCAGAAAATTGATATATTGCCATGCCCCTCAGAAAAAGCTGATATGTCCGTAAATCACATATCCTCCCATTTTGATAAATGGGGCATAAATCACAACTGTAAATACAGGAGTATACAAAATAAAAGGTTATTCTTATACAATATTTTAGAATACTGTATAATTCATATTTAAGTGTAGTAAAATTTTCTGAACATTATTATATATTGACTTCGAAATTAATTGTCAGTTACATTCTGTGCATTTCACATTGTAACGATTTAATGTTACAATACGATATATGAATCTAAATTTCTATGAAATTATTATGCTATTATATAGCAATTATTAATTTACTACATGTACTTCTAAAAACATTAATGAGGCAAATCTGTCAATTACTTCTAAGGTAATATTAAAAGGTTTCGGCAGAATTATTCTTGCAACAATTCACGCGTTATATAAGTTTTCTGACAATACGCTTCTTATGCTTTCACATTGTTAATAATTTCAAATAGTAAATTCATACTAGCCGTAATATATATATAAAGCGCACATTCTGTAAGTTTTATAACAATAATTGCTACTTGGTGGAAGCAGAAGTTACAAGCTAGGTCATGACTTAAAAGTAACACGTGCATTTCTTCCAAACACAAACAAAAAACACTTGTTTCTTTAGTGACAAGTCTCTTAAATCTTTTTCAAAATGGTAAACGGATTTCTATCTATTTATTCAGGATCTTTCTTCCAGTAAACTTTTCTGGCTAATCCCAGACAATTATCCACAAAATGTACGATCTTGTTCATAATCAAATAACTTATAATGGTATATGTTAGGTTTAGATCATGTGAATAATCATCGGTTTAATGTCTCATGTCTGGTTTCTGTTTTACATATCACATTATGGTATGATATGGAAAGTCAATAAATTTGGTACAGTGTCTGCCCATTTGCATCGCAGACGCAAATCGGAAATTGTAAGTGCCCCCTGAAAAGCAAAGCGGTAGCCGTTTTCGATATATGATACTGAAGCGTTCGGCAGGGCGCCGTTTTTGCAACGGCATTATTCGTGACGTTATTACGAAAAAAAAGTTTTATGTCATTTGTATGTAATAACTTCTGTAAGATAAGTAAGAGAATAAAAACTGTTTACACTTTCTACACACTGTATACATTTTAAACATTTGTAGTCATTCTCATAATTCATTCTCATTATGAAAACATCTAAGCCACAATGTGGGATTCTTTTCACTAACGGAGAGCAAGCGTTTACGTTTGTAAACTGTCCAGGAACGATCGACTAAAATGTAGTTCTATCCTTTAAAGACCATATTAAAGCAACAGGAAACCAAACAACCATTTTGTAGAGATAATCAGACTGTTCTTAACGAACACTTGCATTTAGACATACTGCAAAGTAGGTCGCGAAATGTTGTGAACTCAGACGGTTGTGTAACAAACGTTATAATCTTCATTCAAATGCACTGAAATGGCTTGTACGTGGAGTTGATTTTATATCTTTTTAACTCAAAATATTTTCTTTGTTTAAAGGAAATAAACAGTTCTCTGGTAACGCAACCATCTTCAAAGAATCTTTTAATGTCTAAGACTTTTTGATATGGATTGTGCATTTTTTTCATAAATCGTGATTTATGTGGGATCAAAATTCGTTAAAATGTGAACATATGGTAGCTTTGTCACAAGAAAAAAATACCCACAAAATGTGCTAAATTACACAAAGTGTGTCCAATTTGATTATTTTATAAAAATATTATTTCCCTTGAGAGCCAATTTTCCCATATCTATGCTGAATCTGTTTATATGTACTGGACTGAATCCTTTCAAATGCTGATGATGTTTTTTTTTTCAATGCTAATGCCGATATAATCAGATTTAAGCATCCTATAGAACTGTATCATAAATATGTTATGAGCTGATTTATGGTGTCTTTTGTGCTGTTTATAGAATTAATGTTTGAATAATATTCGATTTGTCTGTCGATTGAATGAGTTCGTTTTTCAGATTTAACAAGAAAGACATAGTTTCTAAAATATTTTTTTATATCCACGTTTGTGTCATAAAAAAGAGATGTATTTGTTAGTGGCAAACTAAAGGCAAATTTAATTCATTTTGACCTGCGTAGTAATCTTAGACAAGTTTTGAACTAATTCAAAGACCAATCAATTTCTAAGACCAAAAACGAGAAAGAATTAACGAATAAATATTTATTTCATCGGTAAAGAAAAACGTAAACCTCGCTAAAAAAATTGCACGACAAATTCGAGGACCTCGTGTAATGACAAGTTGAGGAAAACTATTGAGTACAATGTTCTGTCATTAATTATATGCAAAATTAACAGAATTTCTTTTTTGAGAAATTAAAACTTTTGTTCGTGAAAAGAAGTTAGATTCAGAAGGTAACACTTAACTTAAAGGTCAAAAATAACAAGTTCAAAGTTCAAATTCCCACAAATATTTAAAGATATATTGCATAAAAGATATGCCGTAATTCTAAAATATGTTGTTCAAAAAGTATTTTGCAGTATAAGCGGAAGGGATAATATTTATTCAGGTTTATGAGTCGGTGTTGTATAGTCCGACAAAAATCAGTCTACATTTTAGCACGCGGATTCTGTGGTTAGTTGTTTGAAGATAACTAAATGTTGTATATATGATGATAACTGTTTAACAGTTGACAATAAAATGTTCAAGTAAAAAACTCCTTGTGCATTTGTCAAAAACCATTGCCAAAGAACTGTCAATGTTAATAACGCATGCTTTGTTGTGTCAAGAAGCTGCCCAACTGAAGAAATTAATTTATAGCCTTGAAATGTCATTAATAAATAATATTGAATACTATTCAGTGCTTAGGCAAATGCAATTGCTGCAGTTGAAAACAATTTTATCTAAATTAGAAGTTATAAATTGATAATTGTGTTTGAAAAGCACAAAATCCTCAAATTAATTTAGCTAAAAAAGAAGATAAAAGGCGCTTATCTGTGGGAAGAAGTCTCCAAATGTTGAACATGTTTCACCTGTAAATTGTGGTCAAAGTTTCATTGATTTGATGTCAAAAGAAATTTACTGCATTTACAGTTAAAGTAATATCCTGGTTATCTAGCGGATCAAAAGGACGTAATTTGCACAGTCTTTTCAAGATCTGTTTGACAATTCTATTTTAAAGTGTATATATTATGTTAGTGAATATTAAGGTGTTGGAATGGAACTGAATTTAGAATGGAATTATCCTAAAGCTTTCCTTCTGCAATGCCATATGAACAATTTTTTCTTCCTTCCTTTTTCATCGGTAAATCAAACAGGCACAAATCGCAGCTTATCTTAAAAACTTTAAACACTTTTGCATCCTTCATTATGAAAAAAACATACCATGATATAAGTCTATTTTGATCTTGTAGTGATTTATGACACTGTATTGTAACAAACGAAATTAACAGTGATATTTTTTCTTGAAAAGTTAATATAAAACTAGATATTCTCTTTTTTCATAAGTCTTTATTTTAACACTTTTCAGCCTAACTATAAAACACATTTTGCTCAGCGATTTTTACTGACGTCATTTGAAATTCTACTCCTGTACAGTCATATAGTAGTCATATAGTAGTATCATTATGTATCCACATGATGTTAGCCAACATATGTTTGAGTTTATAAGTACAGGTTTGTAGATGTTTCATTTTGCAGCTGGGACCAAAATAGAAAAATAAAGCTTAGCTCTTTTTAAAATGATGTAAACGGCTTTAAGTATAACTAAAATTCCACGGCAAAGCATTTCAGTATAGAAATCGAATATTCTGTTCTCATTGCAATACATTTGTTACTCAAAGAGTATTAGTTACCGAAACTTTTAATCTCAGAACTATATTCACCATGGATTTCTATCTATTTTGTTGTTATCTTTAATCGAAAATCAAAGAATAGTTCTTTCTTTTGTTAGTATAGTTCTTAATTATTTTTAGGTGAAAGAGGAAGCAGCAATCTTATCCAAAACAAACGTGGATTTTAGTCTCTTGAGAAACAGTATACTTAGAAACGGTACTTTTGAAACTAAAAAATACTGTTTTAAGATTTCGTAGATTTGACGGCATTGTCTATGATAGACAAATTCATAGTGGTTTTTTTTAGAACAAGAGATATAAGGTTTGGAATGAAATGCATGTCTAAATTTTAGAACAATGTGAAGAAGTTTGAAAAACACAGGACTACAAAATTACAGATTCGCATTCCATAACAGGATCGAACTCAATACACCTCATTGAAACTAGAGATGTGAGAACGAACCAAAAAGTCTATTCCCTTGGTAGAAAACAACAACTAAACAGATATTTCCTGCTTACGAAAGGAGTATATAAAGAGGAAAATATAATCGTCTTATAGACGAAAATAAAGAAAAACGTCAAAATAACAGAAAATTGTGTGTTTTGCACATTTACTATTTGTGCTGGAGGGACTGTGCATTTAAGATTGCAAGTAAATGATATAAAGATATTATGCATTTACACTATGACATCTAATATCAGTGAAATTTGCGGCCCAGTAGTCTGGCGTCCTTGTTGCCTAGACGCCTAACTGAAAAGGTTTGGTGACCTAGAGGATTGAAAATACCTATATTCTGTATCTGGATAAAGACAAACTTTTAGAAAGCATTTTTTTACAGAAAACAAATAATGAATACGAAGGAGTTTTAGACGACTTCTCATGCAAGAAAAGATTTTCATTCAAAAACTAAATTGAACAAATCATAGGACATGAAAGATTATAGAAGAAATCTGCTTAGTGTGGGTTATTCATTAAAAAATCTGTAACGGTTAAATATATCTTAAGAAGGGAAGGAAATTACTAACAAAGAACATTCAATATAAGGAGTTTTTTTCTGCTCACTTAGTTAAACAAATCTTTAGTCCTATATAATAATTTATTTAAGAAGATGTTATTATCTTTGATATACAAAACAGGTTAAAAGGTGTGTAATGACTAAAAGACCTCAATCTGATTCACACGGAAAAGATCTGAGTAAATTATATTGTCTTTTTCTCATTTCTTCAAAAGTAAGTTTTGAGAGCAGAATTGATGGAAATAAACAAATAACCAAAATAATAAATCCCTATTGTAAATATGTTTTGGATAACTCGACAGCTATTGTCTAGATCATACTGCGTTTTCAATCTTGTCTTGTCATTTTAGTCATATCGCATTCATCTTGTTGAAAAGTAAAAATTTTCAGTAAAATATTGATCTTTCAGATAAATTGCAAACAGCTTTTCGACAACGTATACAGATACATTTCATCTTGTCTTTTTGTCACAAATAAAAATGTTCTATTCTTGGAAGGGATATAATACTGTCTTGTTTGTACGTTCTTGGTTATGATTAATTGTTTGCTATACAAACAACAGACTTGTTAAACTAAGAGTTTGTTAAAATTTCCTAGACATGATAAAACAGTATTAGAGTTTTGCTTAAATCCCTTTTGTGACAAAGAATTGATACATTTTGTCTGATTACTTTCGTGCTACAAACGCGGCTTCTCAGTGCGCATGCGCCAAAGACAATGTGTTCTATTATAACAGTCTCGAAGTGAAAGGACTTGGGACTTCTTGCTGTTATTGATTAACATTGCGTTCGACGACAGTCGTAAGAAGTTATATAGTCTATATTATTGCGTACCCTTTATATATTATACCTTAGCTAAAACGGTAATGTTGTTTTGCTATCTGTCAAAATAGAACAATTTGTCTGTCTTCCAAGCACTCCCAATTTTCTTGAATATTACCCGGGTATCATTTTGAATATCACATGCGCAGTGGTGTCTTTTTGCGCATTAGACATGTCCACTTCTTTAAGCTGTTTAGGTTTACGCATTTTGACATCTGGATTACCAGGGTCTTATTAAAATGTGACGATATCCAAACATCTGTTTGTTATTGAGTATGTCTATTAAATTGTATTAATCGTTGCTTCGGTATAATAAAATAAATACACATGGCAGCAAGTGTGACATGAATATTGTCAACCCTTGAAATGTATGAACACCCGAGCTTAGCGGCTAGGGTGTTAATACATTTCTCGGGTAGCCGTTAGGCTGGGATGTTAATACATTTCAAGGGTTGACAATATTCATATCACACTCACCTCCATGTGTTATAATATTGAATATTATTATATTATTATAGACCTGTAGCAAAGATTTACAATTATTTCATTGGTCAAAAATCGGAATAGTTTTAATTAACTTTTGAGAGTTTTATGAATGCACGCTTTTAGTAGAAAACGTGAAAAACTCGTTTCAGTCACTCTAAATATACGTTTCATACACTTTTAAGAAAACTTTGTTTTTATGTTATATCTGGTTCATTCAAACTTTAGAGAATTTCGATTCTGATGAAATAAGTTCATGCATCATTGTCAATTAATTTTAAAAGATCACGTTTTTGTTGTTGTTGTTATTGTTGTTGCAGACGTTAATAATGCTGCTCAGTGTTTATGCAATTAATATGTTTGCTCAAAATCACTTGACCGGAAACTGAAAATGTTGTCAAATCCTAATCGTTTCTTACCCATTTCTGCTAAATAGATCTTATAATTATAACTCTTCTTTGCATTGGAAAACTGGCTGAATTGTGATAAACATACATTTAAAAAAAAGACATATTTAGTGCCACATCAGTTGTGGCCAAAAAAACCCTTGGGACTTCAGTATTACTTCGCACAACAACTCATAGGCGGACTTATATTGCTTTTTAGTCATTCGCCGTACAAATGACCATCGGATTTGAGTTAGCCTTCTATTAAGTCCGCCTTATTACACAAAACTGTTAACAGAACTAGTTAAACACATTATGCATTTTTATTATATCAGACCAAAGAAATATTGACTTTATTCTAACAATGAAGAATTTCACAAAAGGTAAATTGCAGTGCAGGAATCGTTTACTTTGCAGAAGGGGTAGTTATTTGGGTTGCTGATTCTAAAGGTGAAATATTGTTAAATATTTCATAGACATACTTTACTGCAATAGATGTAAATTGCTGTTGAATGTATAGCCAGCCTACCATTGCAGGAGTCTGAGTGTGAGTCTGGGTGTATAGAAATACCTCATTCCACGATTTAGAGAGAGGTGGGGTACTTTTTTCCAATTTTTGAAGATTCTACTATCCTCTTGTGAATGTAGTTCACCCAGTCATGCATAATTTACCACAATGACATTTTCCCCGACAATTTCATATTTGTGATGATGTTCAAGTTTTCTTACTGAATTAGAGTATTTGAGTATGTTGTAACTTGTGAGTTATCAAGTTAAAACAAGGTGTTGTGGTGTAGGAATCTGAGACAAGAATTCTACATTATTCAGAACAAAAAAAAAAATTCTGAAGCTGGTGTATAACCATCTAAGTTCATATTCACAAGAATTTGAGACAGACAGGAACTTGTGACAAAAATTTGATACTTGTATACAAATTGGGTCACAAAGTAATGAATGAAAGTTAGAAACAGTGACTAATTATTTCTCCAGTGCTAAAGTATCTCGTTACACATTATACGTGAATAAAGCTGAGATATGGCATATTCAGTTAAATTGGTGAGTGTAATCAGTCAGAATCGTAGCACTTTGCAAATAAAGACACGTATACCTATAGACTATACTGTTTTAGTTTAAAAGCCTGTAAATAATGGTCAGTTTATTATCTCCTGTTTTGTTGTTTTTATATATATCAGTCTATAAAATTACACAAAAAAGTCAATAAACTTGACGCATTGTCTGTCCATTTGCATTGCAGACGCAAACCGGAAATTGAAATTGCCCCCCTTGAAAAACTAAGCGATGGCCATGTTCGATATTACTAAAAGTTCGTTTAAGGCGTAGTTTTTGTAATACGATTATTCACAGACGTTATAACGACTCAACTTTTTATGCTATTTATGATGTAAGCATTCCATAACTCCCACTTCCAAAATATTTTGTATGGCAACTTACACATCTAATGAAATATTTTGAAGAGAGCTTTACCCAAGACGAGATTTTAGATTCAGTTAGTTGAAAATGTTTATTATCAAAAGGTAAGACAAATAATTACCCACAGACAGTTAATGTAATAGATAATAACGTCATGTTAACGATCAAGATCTTGTTATATTGAAAACGTTTCAGTCATAAGATATAATGCTTTTCAGGAGAACAACCGATGACGCCAGCAAACTGTCCCGGGAATATTTTTCAGCAAATAGTTAGTAAGCCATAAAATATCTTTAGAGATTTATTAACTAAAATGCAATTATATCGTTTAAAACTATATTAAATCAGTAGAAAAATGAAACATGTTTGTGAAAAAAAAAATATTTAGACATACAGTGGATAAACAAAGAAATAATTTAATTGCAAAGCAGGTCGCGTTGAAATGTTAGTACAATTGTTCTGAGTTTATACGGCTGTGTTACCACCCTGATAAGCTTTACTCAAATGTAGTAGTAGCTTGCATGTCGTAAAGTTTTCAGAAATATTTTCTAAATCTTTTAAATTTTTGTTTCAAAGAAATAAACCTTTCCTTAATAACGCAACCATCAATGAAACCTCTTAATATCATAGATGTCATTGATACGGATTGCTTTTTTATTCATAAGGGATAACGGTTGTGAAAAGATGCCCTTCAGAATATATTGATTGCTTTGTGACCAGAAAGTATATTCCAGATATGTGCTAAACTAAACTAACTTTTTTTTTTAAGTAACATATCTTTTTCCCCCTGGAGTCTATGTTTTCGTATCTTTGCTGAATCAATTTAAATGTTCTGAACTTTATCAGTTCAAATGCTGGGAATTTTTACGACGCTTAAACCGATTTTACTAGTTTTAATCATCCGGACAAATTGAATTAAAATACTTATGAATGTGTTCTGAACTGATTTCGGATGCCTTTTTGCGCTGTTTATAGAAATATTTTTCAATAATATTTGATTTTTCTGTATATAGACTGAATGAATTGAGTTTTTTGATGTTACAACAAAGTCTTGGTAACTTAAAATTTATATTTTTTATTCATCTTGTGACATAAAAAGGCTGATTATCTTACTGGCTAATTAAAGGAAATGCAAATCTGTATTTTTAGTTTTCTTCAAACTTTTGACCAACTTCAAAGACAGATCAAATTTGTGACTGGAAACGAGTCAAATGAATACTTATCTTATTGTTAAAAATGTAAACTGCATAAAAAAGCCGCGTGACAAATTTGAAGAGCTCTTGAAATACGACGCTTGTTTCCTTAGCAAATAAAAAATCGTTTTCTGAAAACATCTCTTGTTACTTATAGACAAGATACACTATCGAAAAAAATGTTCTGCAACAGTTATGTCGAAACGATAAACAGAATTACGAATTTACGAACAGGAATTTTGTTTACGAACAAGAGTTGGAAGCACAAGCTAAGTATTAACTAAAAGGTCAACCATTTCATGTTCATCTGACAGGTGTAATTTCCCCGCCATACCCACCAAAACAAAAGAAAAAAAACTAAATTAGGGAATTTATTTGGTTTGAAAAGTAAATGGAAGGCAATTATCAAAGGGAGTGAATTCAATTGTTAAATATGGGTTTTCCTCTACATTCTACGTTTATTTGTATTAATTGGTATAATGTACTTTTTTAAAAGCGTAAGTAAATATTCAGGTTATCAAGTTAAAAAGCTGGTCCAAAGGACATAGTTAAGACACGAAAACAGAATTACTCTAGAATTATAATAATGAGAAAACTAGCGATTCACAATAATAAAAATTATCAAGTTATTCTCCGAGGTGAAATCAGTTGGAACGAACCAAAAATCATTTCTGTTAAAAAAAATAATTGAACGAATATTTTCTATTTTAAAAGAGGGTTTTTATGACAGAAAATTCCATTTCAAAGACAGTTATGTATTTTTACGAACGAATTAAAATAAGGTCGTAATTTTAAATGTGTTTTTTAAAGATGTTTATGATTTCGTAAAATAACTGCGTTGATTAATTTCATCTTTTTTTAGTTTGTTAAGGCGTCTTTTGAAAAAAAATGTCAAGAAAAAGCAGAAAATGTTAAAAGCATTTTACGCATTAACTATTTGTGTCGGACAGATTCCAAGTTCAGGACGACAAGAAGTTAATATTAATATAATTTAATCTCATACTTTCTGGCCTCTTGACGTTATCTGTTTCAATCAAATTATCAACAAGTAAAATTAATGTTTCTTGTGTTCTTATTCGGAACAACAAAAGGTTCTAGAGATTTGCTACACTAGACTCTATTAACACGTAAAGCGCTTTGAGGAAACTGTTTAGATATATTATTTTAGGATAAACAAGAACTGTCACTGAAATATGACAATGCCCCTGAATTGAAGCTTTGTTGTTTGAGCTGAGGACAAGATGAAGGTAAATTGTAGATCCTTCAATTATTTTTTGACAGAAATATGGAAACTTATTTCTATCTAAAAATCTGTTAATAAATGAGAAAAACTTCAAAGTTTAATTTGTTTCTTCTGCTAAATTATGCATGAAGTCAAGTTTGTATGTTCTATTGTAGATTATTTCTATGGTTTAAAATGTGCATGATTTTTTAAGTTTATTTGTTTCACTTCATATTGGTGATCACTCAAGGAAAATGATGCTTAAAATTTTTCTTGTACTTAAATAGCTGAAATGTTATTTTGAATAAGACATGTTACAGCTATATATGTTATTATGGTCTGTCCTCAAATAATTTTACGGATACTAAATGAAGTAATTCATATCTTTAAGTTTAGATATATAAGATATAAGAATAAGTCGACTGCTTTTTAAAATGACAATATTAACATCAAATTGTACTCTTCTTTGCAGTTCTGATTGAGAGTTCAATGGTTTTATTGATCGCAATGGGAGTCAAGTTTCTCGTACCTAAGCTAAATCAGCTTATTTGTTTAATATTTCCCTGTTAATAGCGACTTAATTTGTTTATTCGTCTAGAAGTGAATAATAAAGACTCAAGGATAGATTTTGAAACAATTTCAACTTTATGTTTTGCTGTTAATGCATTTAATAATTCCATTTATCTCATTTGTCGGAAGATTAATTTAAGTTCGGTTTTGAGATTTTCATCCCCAGTACGCGGTTTCATAAGATAGGTGTTTTTTCCATATTTAATCAAAGAACTGAGATTAAAAGTCAGAAGTATTTGTTCAAGGCAAATTGTGACTAGCTGATCGGAAGTTTGTCCAACAAGAGCGTTTTTCATACTTAATTCTTGTACGGGACATAACTCGAAAGCTATTGAAGATATTAACTTGAAACTTCATAAGTGAATAGATCTCACTGGGGAGAGTTGCAATGCCCAAGTTCAATAACTCTCTTTTGCATAATGTTTTAGTTATTGCCCTTTGTAATTTTAATGTCCTGCCATGATAATCGCGAGTGGACATACAGTGTTTACCCAGTCCCTGTGTGTGTGTGTGTGGGTGTGTGCGTGTGTGTGTGTGTGTGTAAGGGCACATACAATAGATGTTCGTGTCCGGCTGATAACTTTGTTGTGCATGGTTGGATTTCGAAATGATTTGGCATAAGTGATTATCATATGAAGTCAACGTGTCGCCTGCAAGAAACATGCTGCTCGCTCAAAGGCCAAGGTCACAGTGCACACTTGAACTTTTGGCTTATTCCTTACATGGATAGAGTGGAAAAGTTGTTCGTGTCCGGCTCATAACTTTGTCGTGCATGGTAGGATTTCAAAATAATTTGGCATAAGTGATTATCATATGAAGTCAACGTGTCGCCTGCAAGAAATATTTGGCTCACTCAAAGGTCAGGGTCACAGTGGACACTTATGGCTTACTCCTTATATGGATAAAGTGAAAAAGTTGTTCGTGTCCGGTTCACAATTTTCTCGTGCATGGTGTGTTTATTATCATATGATGACGACACCTCCCCGCCATGAAAATTTCTTGTTTCTTGTCCATAATTTCAACACTTTCAGCATGCTCATCATGTCATTTTAGTAAGGTAGCAGATGTTGAATATGGAATTTTCACATAAGGCAGGTGAGCAACAAAAAACATACATGAATGTAATAAACATTTGTAGTGGGCTGCATGTATGTGTGCTTTGATATAATTATTATATGAGCGCAACAGAAATAACAGTAGATTGCTACGTAGGTTTTTTCCCTTACCATTTTGTTGCCTTGATGCAATCTGTTAAAGGATATTAGAGAGACTGGAGATTTTATACTTGTAAGGGCCTTCTGAACTTGTCTTTGAAAATGCACCACCTGTTCATTCAGAAAAAAAGTATTTTGATAAATTAAGCATGCTATTGAGTTTGTTATGCAGATACTGTTATTTCTGTCTACAATGCATTTAGCTTAGCTTGCCTTTAGATACATGCATATTATGTAGCTAGATACAATGGATTGGCTAGTGTTTAAAATCAGCAGTTATCATTTCCATAAAATTTTAACTTTAAAGCCTTGCTTATGCTGTCTTCTAGAAGGGCTGGTATGTAACAATAGTTAGAGAAGTAAATACCTGATATCTTTACCTTGTCATATTTTATGCCATATTTACATGTTTGCCCACAATGTTGATTTACCAAGTTTGTGTCCAGTGTCATTTAGCGCATGCCCTTTGGACACATTTCTAGTTATAAGATTTGCACGAGTGAAAACAGTTCGTGAAAACTCGTTTATTCTGCTATCATGCTTAATAGGTGCCGGACAAAGCCCTGCCAGATGAATTTATCAATCTCAAGTCAGTGGGTTCAAGTAACGCGTAATAACTGTAATAGAAATAAATATTTTAAAATAAAATAAAATGTTGTTGATTAGACTTTAACTAACAAATACACAAATAAATTGATTTGTGGGATACAAGTCGTGTAATTGATGAAAAAATCTTTGATATTTTAGTGCATTTCAGGAACTTTTTTATGGCGAAGTAGTACATACATCAGATAAAGCGACAATGCGGCTCACCTGAAAGCTCGTCTAAATGCTTTGTAGATAAGGGCTTAAAACAAAACAAATCGAATACATGGTTGGTGCCGAGATGGGCAGGGTTTATCCGTTTCGCTCGCCAAAAACACGCTTTCTCTCTACCATCTCGGCAACAACCTTGTATATATATATATATATATATATATATATATATATATATATATATATATATATATATATATATTACTATGCCTTCTGTTCGTGTAATGACGCTTCTAGAAATGCGTAATAACGCCTTTTTCTGTTCTAACGCTTTTTAAATCTCGTGCCTTCTAAATCTCGAAATTATTGCTTTTTGACGTTGGTCGTAATGCGTAAAGTATTTTCCGAGTAAAGACACTTTCAACTTTTGAAAACTGCATAGGATAGCATCTTTTGACTAAACAAAAGGCCTCCTGAAACGCGTGAATGCTCCTGTTTGCCCTTTTAGGCTTTTGTACATTCTGTTCTAAAATTTTACATAAACAGTGTATGATCCTGGAAACTTAGTGCAAAACACACTTCTTTCCCGTTGTTAAAATAACAGAAAAGGCTTAAAGCTTTTGGCACCTTAAATATTTGTGTGAGACGACAAAATTCTAATATAAAGTCCTTCAGGCTTATTAGCCGTTATCAATTTCAATCAGAATATTAGCTAGTAAAAATATTCTTGCGTTGTTTGTTGTTCGAAATAACAAAAGCAGTTTGAACAATCGGTTATACTTATTTTGTTTGAACAATAAACTCTCTTACCAGAAATAAAAGAAACTTTAATTTGAATCTCTCAAAGGGAAAAACTGTCATTGGGCAAACTTATGCTGTAAAAAAGTAACAAAGATGAGTATTTGATTTTCGTATTTTAATCATAAACAGATTTGAGAAAATGTGGAAATAAATTGTGAATATAAGACATCAGAAAATAAGTAAAATGACAAAAATCTGAATACTTATCAAGTTGTGCAGCATGCAGAAATGTCAGTTATTGTTTATGTTCATGACATGAATGTTGGCCATGAATTGAAGGTGAACATACCCGAAGTGCCAGTTAATATATCGCAGGATCGACGCAAAACTATTTTTTTTATCTTTTCTTTCAATTTTATGCAGTTACAATAGTTTTGCAATGACCAATTGATACGTGAAGTAGTTTTCTAATAATCTATATTCTTTGAGAAATTGTGTTTTGTATTTACTTAAATGTCGTTCATTTGAAACTTTTTTTTTTCAAATTCATGTCCATAGTAATTATGAAATTCATTTTGCATTTGTGAAACACTTTTAACGTAAGAATACAGTACAATAACAGATTGTTCATTACGTCTTCAAATGACGTAACAGTAACAATGTTATCTTTAATTTCCTTTTGCAAGAAAAAATAATCATTTAACTACCGTAAATGGCAGAATCTTTAAAAAAAGCTACGGAACTCCATGCTTATACACTATTTCTTTAACAGATAAGCCTTCTTTTGTTTCTTTTCCTTTTGATTGACGTCTTTGAATTGTGTTGTATTCACCGCCTTCAGGGTCGAAGAATAATGGGGTCTTTAGTGTTGAATTTCATATATCAACATAGCATTACACAATGGTGTGAATTTTAAATGTTTAGTAAATTATCAATTGACATTACAGTCAGACTGTATTTTAGCAACGATAAATGTTTCCCTGAATAGTTTGATTTATAATACTAGTACTCTGTATTAGTTTACATAAGATAATACTTAATTTTAAAAAAAAACGAACCGATTTGATTGTATAAAACCGGGTAGACAGTTCCCTATGTTATATATAATGCGTGTATCGTCTCCGTGGCCTTGTAGTTAAGGCGTTCGCCTACGGAGCGGGAGGTCGAAGGTTCGAGTCCTGTTCGAGGCTTGTTCTGATGTGACCTGTTGGTGAGCCGCCAGCTAATTTAAGAAAGGTTAACGATTGCCTGTCCGCCTTGCGCCTGGCACATAGAATAAGGAATCGGGGTGTAAATGTGTACACTAATAGAGGTGTCTCATAAGCCCGAGAGGCTGGCCCTTTCAGTTGGGGTGACACTATAATAAAAAGCACTTTACTGTACTTTACTTTTATAATCTAAAATGATAATTGTCACAAATTTTTATTAAAATAAATCTAAATAATATGGTTGAAGACTTTAACACTTATTTTGATAAAACTTGCTATGAATTATGTCAGAGGAGAAACAAATTAGACTAGTCCTTCTTGGAATAAAAGATGAAAGAAAGAAAATGAAATGACAAATGTTTATGCATTGACATCAATCTCCGAATCCTTTTAGCAGCTGACTGTAAAGAATTTCCAGAGAATGCTGCCAATTTATTAAGAACTAGGCAAAAATAGCCTGATATTTCAAAACAGCATAATATGTTGTTTCTGATGTGTTTTAAGAACCAAAAAAACGCAGTGAAAAATTTTTAAAAAATTGTACCAATCGCATTGTTGTCAACACTTCTTTCCTGAATAAAGGTTGTAAAAGAAACAGCGCAACTTTAGACTTAAAGTGTTTTTTATTTTATCTTTTAAGGCCAGGTTTCAACTGGTTCCTTGTCAAGAATTCTTATAACACTATATAATTTAGTATTTTACAGCCATCATGCAACGACAGTAAGGCCTAACAACCTTTTGGTCGTACCTCGTGGACGACCGGTTATAGAAATACTCGGATCTGCTAGGAGAAACCATATTCTTCAACGTATCTGCTAAGCGAGGAACCATATTAATGCTCGCATCGGCTAAGCGACAAGCAAAATTCATGTTCGTATCTATAGAGCAAGGAGGTACATTCATGCTCGTATCTGCTAAATGAAAGCCATGTTCGTGACCTATCTGCTGAGCGAGGAGCCATATTCATCCTCGTAACTTTTTAGCAAAGACCAATAGGTCATGCTCATACCTGCAGAGCAAGTAGCAATATTCATAAGCGAATGTCCTGAGCGAGATGGAATATTCATGCTCGTATCTGCAGAGCATGGGGTTTAAGTCATGTTCGTATCTGATGAGTGATGAGCCATATAAATGTACGTATCTGCTGAGCTAGGGGCCATATTCATGCTGGTATCTCTTGATCAAGAAGTCAGATTCATGCTCATGCCTGATAAGCAACATAAAATATCTATATTCGTTTCTGCTGAGCGTAGAAACACATTCATGTAAGTACTCCTATCTGCAATCCATGCTTTTATCTACGCAAAAAGACATGTTCGTGCTTGAATGTTCTGAGCGAGGAGCCATTTAAATGTTTGTATCTGCTGATTGAGAACGCATATATACTCATGCTCGTATCTGCTGATTGAGAACACATATACATGTATATTCATGCTGATTGCTCGTATCTGCTGATTAAGAACCCATATGTATTCATGCTCGTATCTGCTGATTGAGAACCCATATATATTCATGCTCGTATCTGCTGATTCAGAACCCATATATATTCATGCTCGTATCTGCTGATTGACAACCCATATATATTCATGCTCGTATCTGCTGATTGACAACCCATATATATTCATGCTCGTATCTGCTGATTGACAACCCATATATATTTATGCTCGTTTCTGCTGATTGAGAACCCATATATATTCATGCTCGTATCTGCTGAGAACTCATATATATTCATGCTCGTATCTGCTGAGAACTCATATATAATCACGCTCGTATCTGCTGAGAACCCATATATATTTATGCTCGTATCTGCTGATTGAGAACCCATATATATTCATGCTTGTATCTGCAGAGCGGGGAGCTATGGTCATGCTCGTATCTTTAAGGTGTCGATCAATTTAATGACCGGTATATGGTTAGACTGGGAGTGGTTTGTGCTGTGGAAGGTCCCGCTCCATTTAGTTGTCTTTATTGTAGTTTCCGTTGTCGTGATAATCAAGTCGTATGTCTATCAGTGTTTCTACAGAAAAAAAACAAATAGCTGTTCAAGGTAAACCTCTGAAGAAAGAGGAATCAAATATTTAGTTGAGTGAAAGATCAGACACTTTAGGCCCAAGTAATGGAATTCATACATAAGACAACTTGTCAGAGAATTACAATATTTTATTGTTACAGCATTTTTGTCAATGCACAGATTATTTCTTCAAGACGAAATTGACTTCGATTCAGGCATCTTGATTTTCTGTAACAACTTGATCAATAACAAACCAATAGTTCAAACTGTGTTGGCGTGCAATGTGGTTTTAGAAAGCAATTAATTACACCTGTTTCGCCGTTACTGGTGTGGTATTGTCCAATATTAAAACCTGTTATTAATAATTGTTCACTACTTTGGGTGCAAGACCTATTTTCTCATGTACAAAAGTATTGTATCGCTTTCAAGACACACGTAATTTACACCTCTCTCTCTCTCTCTCTCTCTCTCTCTGTCTCTCTCTTTCTCGCTTTCTCAATCAGTTACCCATGTCCGATTTACAATTACCTTACGGAATTGCATAGTTAGAATATGTTTGAGTCTGAACTCTGATATATGTGGCACAAATCGCAAATTTTCCACAATCTTGTCATTCTTTGACATTTGAATTTGTCAGTTAAACTTTAAAAAGAAAACAGTCTCTCCCAATCGAACAGTTTTTACTAGGATGTCTGTTTTCTTTTGACTTTGACAGTTAAATTGTTTCGATAGCTTTCTCAAGGGAGTAGCTATTATTTGCAGACCTGAAGAAAATAACATTTATATGTGATATTTAAGTCATAATATTTTACCAAACTTTCATCTTCTCCCAAATGTGTCAGTCGCAATAGAAGAACGTCAAGAACTTACAAACTCACTAAAAGCCTATTAAAATGTATTAAGATCTTCATGATTTGAACATTTGCATTCAGAAAGGTTCACATACTCGTATTTTTCTCATCATAATTTATGACGTATTAAAAAAAATCCGGATATTTCTCGTTCAAGTACTTAGTACAGGCCAAAGACATACGTATTGTTCTTATAATATAAGACCCTGTTTTTTCTGTTCATAATGCTTCAGTTCAGACTTTCGAGGAACAAATTCCATTGAACTTTCCAATTCTAATACTTTTTTTAAAGTTTTTTCTCTTATTGCCTTGTCAAGATCTTTACTGCCATTATTCCCTGGCAATGCTTAAACTTCTCATACTCAGTCAAATAAAATGTTTCATTTTGATGAATAGGAGACAATTTTCATGGAGCTATTGTTACGTTATGTGAATTTATAGCAAAGTCTCAAAGTCAGTTTATTGACTGTTGAGTAGCTGTTGCAAAAGCAATGGAGGCGTTCATTGGAAATAAGGAAAGCCCCTATGTCAGTTCATAAAGAAAGTTTCTTTGCAGCAAACTTGATCAATAGCAGTTCAAAACGAACTACGTTGCTGATACTACTGGTTTTAAATTATATTCACTGCCCTTTTTAAAATCTTTTTATATGCCCGAAGGGGGCATATTATGTTATGGTACAGGGCGTCTGTCCGTCCGTCCGTTGGCAATTTGGTTTCTGGAGGATAACTTGAGTACTCTTTTGCCTACAGTCTTCTACCTTCACGTAATTATTGCTCACATCGAGTGGATGACCCCTGTCGATTTTGGATTCAATAGCTCAAAGGTCAAGGTCACATAAACCTTAACATTGAAAACCATTTCTGCCATGTAACTTGACAATCATTTGTTACAGAGACTTCAAACGTTATATCATGACTGCACACATTGAGTGGATGACCCCTATATATTTTGGGATCAGTATTTCAAAGGTCAAAGTCACAATGACCTAAATGTTTAGAATCATTTACACTGACGACAACCATTTGTCATAGAGACTTCAAAATTCATATAATGATTGCACACATTGAGTGAACGACCCCTATTGATTTTGGGGTCAGTAGGTCAAAGGTAAAAAAATCCAAAATTTAAAGCAACTCATTTAATTTTAAAGCCCAAGGTTTCCTCCCTTATCACAAATGCATCATACTTAGAAAAAACACCCTTCGGGCATTTCTAGTGTGTTCAACATATTTGGTAGTTTTTATACACGACTACTTGAAAGCAGTTTTGATACAGACCTTAGATATATGTGAAAATAGTATAAACTCGAAGTTCTATCAAATCTTTTCATTCATTTATATCCATGTGCTTTCTTTCCCTTAAAAACTAGCATTTCCCAAAGAGCAGAAAAACTGCTTTCTTCTGCCCTTATTAGAAAAGGTTACGACAGTTACAACAAGGGGAAGAGGCAGCTATAACTTGATTATCTAGGTAATTGGTTTATAATTCTCGTTAAAGCAGGACCTTACTTTAATTAAGGCCCTTGTTAAACTAACGACTTTTAACTAATTCTAATCTTTTGCCTGAAACCTTTCATTTGTACTAGATAAGAAGCAATATTATGCTTAATATCACCTTGGTATGGAAATCAGGACTGGAAAAAACAAGTGCCTGAAAGAATAGAAATTAGAAATAAAATCATTCCATGAAACAAGTCTTTAATCTCCTTATCTATCTTGAATAAAAACAAAAGAAGACAAAACTGTTGAAATAAATATAACTAAGATATATAAACATGGTGACGTGTTATCGTATTCACTCATAATTGCATAAACACATAATTACAAAGCAAATCTTTAAGGTATTATTCATAATAAAGCATGATTATATAATGATAATAGCCCATTAGTTTCTACTTTAGTGTTTGTTTATTTCTAAGAAAAGGATAGATGTCGATATCCTTTTCTTTGATGTAAAATAGGCAAAAAAACGCGATGTTAATATGTAAATACTTCTGGAGAAAAAGAAATGTTCCGCGTCTGTTATTTCAAAGTCAGTATTCCTTTTATTTAGCAGTTCGTACTAAAGTAGGATTTTCAAAAACAAAATCTAAGCAACAAAGGCATTCAATCAAATAACTTTCTTTGAAATTGTGTAATAAAAGAACTTGTGCAATAAAACATTGATGATTCAGATATTTTGTCTACAAGGCTGCCGTTTCATTTCACATAATGTTTTATTCCCAAAGGAACATAAAACCGTCTGTCTGAAACTGTCTGAAAGGTTTCTTCGTTTTTTGCCAGTACTCATTTCAAACTGTACCAAAAATACAAGTTTTCATGTTACAAACCGCTTATTACCTAAGTTAGAATTTATTGGCATGACAATACCTTACTGCTTCTGAAATTACCAAATGTGGACAAAGAAAAATGTCTGACACGGTCTTCTATATTGACATGGTTAATGTCTACATAACCCCAGAGAGCTGAAGTAAATACAGTGTATTGTCTTGTATCTGTTAATTTTTCTGTCTGTTTATTTCTCTTTGTAGAAAGACACGGTCTTCAGAAAATCTAAAATGTTCTCTTGGGAAATCTGTTAAAGATACAAAAAACCTGTCTTATGTGATATCAGTGATCACATAACACCATATCCTTTCTTTTGCCATTTGTCTTTGTGCCTACGAGATGTTTATAAAGACCAAACGTATATCCATGAATTAACTTAAAGGAATTATGCTAAATTTACACAGAAGATCATTCATTCTATGTTAATGTATTAAATATTGACGTTGAGTTCAGATACTAGTGTTGTTAAACTCACACGCAAAGTTTATTACTAAATAAGAACTTATTTCTATGTACATAATTAAGCAATAGGGGATTTCATACACATGTGAATGCTTCAGAATCTTCTTCTTGCTTCTGTAGATGAATGAGCTGAAATTTTATTTTTGGTTATGTAAATTCTTGTTTTTGTTTTTACGATCATTTCCATTGCCGGCACAGAAATAAAAGTAATTTATAGCATATAGAACAGTAAATCAAACAACACAAGCCCAACATTACCAATTTTGTATCTGAAATATTTGGCCAATAAAACTTCCATGACGTTATAATCAATACTGAAACTAACCTTATCAATACAGAGCAACAACCCTGAGAAAGCTTTCCGAAATATAACAGTCAGATGTGTTTATCTTGTATTATTGAAGGTGACAGGAAGATAAAAGAAAACATTGGTGTAGCAAGATAACAGGAAGAAAAATAATCACAAAAGAATCTGGTTAATCTAATATATATTAAAAGTAAAATCTGTATGGTTACAATTCTAGCTTTGTAATACATGTTTTGCATCAATGCAAATGTTTGTATTCGTATACGGCATTAAATACAATAACGACGCTAACTTTTAATCACAGTACACATTTTGACGGCTTCAACTCGATCTCGGAGATAGTTGGCCTATAAAACTTGAAGTTCAAGTCAATACAAAACAACCTTTACAAGAATTCAACAGGAAACGACCAAATCTTTACAGATAAACAATATCATCAGAGAGGTTTTCTTTAAAGAAAAGTATCTATCATTGTTGTCTATACTCCAGTTTTATTATTGTAAAGTATATTTTAAAGTGTTCATGTTTAGTAGCACGGACAAAAACGCAAACCTAATTCTACTTTCAAAATTCTTCCCGACAATCATTTTTAGGTGAAAATTAGACCAACTAAAGTGAAAATGGACTCATTTCATGTAACAAAAATATTGAAACAATTAAATATGTATCACCAAAGAAATACAATCTGCTTCTTACATTTAAGCTACAAATCAATCAGTTTCATTTTTTCAGAACGCAATTGCCTTTTGTTATAAGCTAAATAGAGAATTATGTCGTCAATAAAATAATGTAAATTATTGAAAAGCTTTTCCTTGGCTTTTGTTAATAAAATAACGCTAAATTTATTGACCAAATACAAACTTTCTCTTCTGCAACAAGATTGCTTTCTTCGCAGAGATGAGTCAGCATAATTTGATCTGATGATGCAGAAAAAATATATACATTGTATTAAGAATGAGTTTTTATCAAGTAACAGGCATTTGATGTTTTTTTTTTTTTTTTTTTTTTTTGTCAATACAAACCGAGTATGGTTTGACAAAAATCGTTGTAATTTCAAACAGAATAAAACAAATGTTTTATCTTTTTGTAGACTAGAGATGTTTATCAATGCAAATTTATATATTGCAGGCAAATTCTAGACGGAAACACAATGTTCTTAAGATATACAGCATTTTGAAAACAAATCAGATCTGCATTTTTTCGAATCAAGCAGTATAATTTACTAACATATAACTTAGCAAATGGGCTTAAACTAACGTTTTCTTGCTCTTTTTATCTTTATAAATTTTCAACTTTATTTTACATCGATTGGGAAACAAGTTCTTGCAAGTTGTAATAATCCCGCTCGATGACTGATTCCTGTGTTCAAACCAGTGTTCGCACCAAAAGTCTGGTATGTGAAAAAGCGTTGGAGAACCTCGCCCGTGGAAGGATTCGAAACAGCGATCTCTTGATCGGAGTCGGGCACCCTCACCCTCTCGACCACTGCAAACGTTTTTATTTTTATGTCGAAAACTAATTACTCGTCCTCAGACTGTAGGCTTACAAGTGTGGCCTTTCATGTTCCTTTGTTTTTGAATATCAGGTGACAATTTAATTTCCCACGTCTTCGTGTAGGAAAAAATCCATGTCTTTTGTCAAAACATCTTATTAAAACCAAATGGCAAATATATAAATATAGAATTGTTCAAAAAGGTTAAACCACAAGTAGTGTTTTATTCCGTTACGAAACACGAAGACACCAGCTCCAGTCTTCTTTGTTATACTTTGTGAATGATAACATTCATAATATTAAAGTTATGATTACGCCCATTTACGAAAATATAACATTATGGCCAGTTTATGCAAATTTACACACCAATGCAAAGACAACTTGCTAAAAAGAAATTTTGCTGTATATTTTCACTTAAAACTTGACTATGTTCGTAGATGCCACCAGTTACAAAACACCTATTTTCATTTTCTGAAACCTCTCCGCCATTGCTCGGATGTAGTCGGAAGATGCTAAGTTATTTTAAGAAACAACACTTGATAGATTCAGTACTGATTAGTATCCTCGCTATCCAACGCTTCCGAGTACATATTGATCTATTTATCATTTTGAATTAAAAACCGTTTGAATGATCCACTATTGATAGCTACGTCACGTATTCAATAGACATGTCCGTATCGTTTTACAGATGTTGGTGAAGTGCGTTCGGCATTTTCCTAAGCAATTTAAGACAGGCGGGTCAACAGATATTTTTGATAATTAAATCTTGATGTATCTCAAGCACATCTTGCCACCCATGAAAAATAACCGTGCAGATAGAGTGCTGATAATGTCTTTAAGCATCTACAGTTCTTATTTGGTTTATTTTTATGACGATTATGGCCAGTATTATAACTTTAAGACATTGTTCCTTGCTTTTTTTACCATTGATGATGTTAAAATCTATTTGATATTATTTGCAGATTATATGGTTGCTCTGTGGTCAGTGCTTAATGACCTCCATAACTATTGCACCACATGGGTTTATCAGTAAACACAAAGAAAACTAAAATTATGATATTTGAATTAGGACGCCATACAACCCATTATTTTATATGTGATAATACAGTTTTAGAAAATCATTTAAATATCTAGGAGCTAATTTGAATAAAAATGGTCATTGGTACCGAACTAAAAAAAATCCTCGCAATACATGATCATATGCCATTTTTATTGTATTTAATTAGATTGAACTTACCGTTTCTGATAACTGTAAATTATTTGACAGCTTAATAGTCTCCATACTTAATTACAGCACAGAAGTGTCTGGATACAACGAAGGAAAAAAGTAGAAACTATTCATGGTAATTTGTTTTAGAAAATCATTTGGTGCCAGAAAATCTACTAATGTTGATGGTCTGTTTGGAGAACAAGGAAGATTCACTGTGATAATACAACATGAAAATAATTATAAAATATCGGTTTGAAATATAAAAGCTAAATGATAAACATATGTATAACTCGCTTGTGCGTGATGCTGAAAATAATTTATTCTATAAAGAAAATAATTGGGCATTGCATTAAAAGAAAATTCTAGGAATTTTAGAATTCTGAAATCGGTATGTCAGTAAGCATGCGATGTTCGTAACAACGTGTCGTGTTATATTTGATAGTTTATACGATGGAAATAAGTAATGAATTGCTTTCACTATGCTGAATAACAGTGCGCACACAGTCTACTTTTTGTTTCACCATATATCTGGTCACAACTGTATGAAATGTGACCATTAAGTTTGCAGGGACTTTTATTTCAACACTTGTATTGTTTTCATATAGCCTGTTATTATTTAAGAATAAGTATATTAGTTAAAAACTATAGTATATATTTGATGCTAAAATTTGTGTGATGTCTCGTATAGCAGTAGGACATTTGGTTTTTAATGAACTTCTTGATCAGGTCTATTATTTTGATATAATCTGCAACACACAGTAATGGCAAAGAACATTCAAATCAAAGGTCTTTGTATTCTCTTTAGGTTTATGACATTTTATATGAAACATAATATTTGTCTCAAAGATCATTTTGGACGTTTCAGTAGGATGCTACAAATTTCTTCATCAGACATGTTAAGGATTTGCTAATTTAGATATATTAAAATATAGAGAGACTTTTCGTACTAACTTAGACATATGTCTTAATAATTAATCACTCTATATATAAATATATAAATATAAAGAATGAAACAATTTTATTAGATGAGAACATTAAATTAAACATTTCAAAATGAAAACAGAACCTTGTTAAGACCGCCTTCGTGGAAAGGTTCCTCAATTTTCTTGCAGACTGAAAAGGTCAAAGTATTCATGTTGTTTGCGTACCGTCTAAATCGCATTCGCCAATGATAATAATTAAAGAGTTTTCTGTGAAAGCTACAAAATGTTAAAACTTGTGCTTAGAGATTTAGCTGAAATCTTAAGTACGTTTAAATGTTCTACGACAACTGAATATTTTTGTCATTTGTCAGAACTATTTCTGAACTTAAGCTCTGGTTCACCATTAAAGTTTGCAAAAACCAGGCAATACATAAATCTAACATCAAAAATGATTGGACGGGGTAACTGGCCAGTAAAGCATGCGTAATATTGAAATCAATACAAAACAATTCATATTATTTTAGTTTTTCTCCTTTTTCTTATTACTTGTACGTTAAGAAACGGCGTTACGCGCTACATATATATTGACAGGGATACAAAGTTTGCATCTTAAAGTTCGTAAGATACAAAAGTCGAAACAAAGGAAAAAATTTTGTTATTTATTGTTTCATTTACGGCCCCCTTCATTTATGCTTTGAAAATAACAAAATAATAACTGTCAGAGAGTTTTTAGGTTGTATCTGCTGAACGTGAAGCCGTATCGAGGTCCACATCCATAAGGTCATATTAGGAGTTGACCGAAGTTCCTACTCCGTTCAATCTTTTCTCTTATTGTTATTGCTGAAATAAGAATATGGAAGCTGACGGTGTAAGAAATCTTTTGGGCAAAGATAATAACCAAATGAACTGTGACACAGTTCTTTGTATGAATCAATTTAAGACAGGGAAAAATGCAATAAGTATATAGCGTGACATACCCGAACAAATGCATCAACATTAAGCAACTTGGAGTCAATATTCTAATTCCGAAAGCTGTTTGCAAGTAAATAGCAACACCTTTCCCTGCAATGGACAATCTTTCCAGACGAAAATTTAGTTAATAGAACATGATTAACAGTGGCAAATTGATCAATATCATCAAAGTTTATACTGTCTGCGTTGGCGTGCCGTGCGACGTAAGACAGATATTAACCTCGTCTGCTCCACCTTTGATAGCATGCGATGTCTTCATTGTTTATTATAACTTGCGTGTTTTTTCGGAAACTGCATAACTGATGCATAAATAAACTATATACTACTGATAATTATGAGAAGAAAGAAGATAATTTAACAATATATGTTTCTCTCTTCTTCAAAAATGATAAATATATGCTGACTTAAGTCGAGCGATTGAAGATTTTTCTAGTTTTTGATTAACCTTACGTTAACACCGAAAATTTGTAAATGAGTGTTTCAAATATTTCTGATACGCTCAACAGGATATTTAAAATATTTTACACTTTTCAGTATTTGAAAACTCTTAATGAAAACAATTATGTCCTAAACGGTCCAATTTGTGACAACAGTTCTTCTAACCAATTATTCAGACAATTCCATATCAGTACATCTGTACATCTGCACGAAAAACCAATAGTTTCGCTAAATAGGTGATATATCAATTAAATGCAAATTATCTATTGTCATGTGGGTAGTCAGAAGACCCTAGGCAGGTTGAAATATTTTTTATCTTTGCTAATGAAATTAGAACTTTAAACAGGCATATCATAAAGTTTCAAGTACTACACTTTCTTCGAACTCAAGTAAATATGCTAGGTATTTAATGAATTATCACCGAATGTCAAAATGTAGGTCGAAAATTCTAGTACTGCCAGCAATCTGATTGCAATAAAATTAGTTTTCGTATAGAGAGTTATTTGTGTATCGTGTTTAGATGGAAAGCTATTTATTACAAACTCACACTTACTTTGTTGCTGTATTTCTTTAGAAAACATGTTTGAGCATTTGTTCTTATTTGACTTATCTATTATTTTTCATTGTAAAGAGAAAGACAATTAATCACATATCCATATACCGGAATATCATTGGTAGATATTAGGATTGTCCCTCAAAAATCGTAAAAGGATACGATTTTTCATATTTTATTTGTATCTTTTCTTCTTTGCTTGATTGCTCGATTCAGGTTCAGAGCTATGACACATCTGACAATGTTTCACAGATCCAGTCCAATTCACTGTTGTTATTTATTTACATTCATCTGAGTTTTTAGTAGAATTTCTTAACAGCTTCTCTAAGGAGTAGCAAGTAAAGAACAGGCAAATTAGCTTCGAACTTACTGGTATAAATCAAGGAAAACCCATATTTTTCATTTTTCATATTAAAATGGAAAATATTGGAATATTAAAATGTAAATACTTCTAGAGCAGCAGAAATTTCACGGTAATGTTATTTCAGATCAGTATTCCTTTATTTTAGCGATTATTGTAGTTACATAAGAAGGATATTAAAAAACCAAATCTGAACAAGAAGGGCATTCAGGCAAATATCTTTATTTCATGTTGTTTAATGGAAGAACTTATGCAATGAAACATTGATGATTCAGATATTTTGTCTACAAAGTTTCACAACATAAATATGAGGGCATGTGAAGCTGCCGTTTTCATTTCATGTAATGTTTCATTCCTGAAAGAAATATAAAACTGTTTGCATAAAACTGTCTGAATGGTTTCTTCGTGTTTTGCCATTATTCATTTCGGACTGGATGAAAACAAAAGACGTGTTCATGTTACAAACAGCTTATTGCACACGGTAAGACAACAACTATCTGTTTTGAAATGACCAAATGTGTTAATGGAGAAGGAAGCATCTTGCATACTTGTCAAGATGTAGGAATTGTGCTAACATTTACACAGAAAACCATTCACTCTATGGTTATGTATTTGATATTTACATTATGTTCAGATATTAATTAGGCCAAAATTTGGCCAAAGCTATATCTGCTGAACAGCAAAAAGAAATTGAGTTACCGAACGCAAATTTTGCCATTACAAAAGACATAAGCGTCGGTTGATTATACACATTCAGTATTGCAACAGAACCAACCTTATACTTTGTTATAATATAAGTAAAATTTATATGGTTACAAGTCTAGCTTTGTAATAAATATTCTTGCATTAATGCAAATGTTTGTCTGCGTATAGCGCATTGAATACAAAAACAACGCTACCTTTCAAGCACAGAACAATTTTTGTCATCTAAAACTCGATCTCGGAGATAGTTGGACTATAAACTTGATGTTAAAAAGGGGCATAACTTTGTCAAAATGCAATACAGAGTTATGAAACTTGACCCGCATATCTTACTTGTAATACCTCATATATCTTTTAAGTTTCAAGCAAATATCTGTGCTAGTTTCAGAAATATTCAAGTACATGTTAAAATTTAAGAACATTTTCTAAGTCAATTTTGACCTTCAAGTGTGACCTTGACCTTAAGACGGCACAAAGGTAACATGGGTTCTGCACATAACCTTGTTTAGTTGAACATTTGAGTAAAGTTTGAAGAAAATTCTTCTATTAGTATAGGATTTATAGAGCGGACACGACATATTGTCTAATATTTGATTGTATGTAAATTTGAAGACTAAAAAAGGGACATAACTTTGTCAAAATGCAATACAGAGTTATGAAACTTGACCTGCATATCCTAATTGTGACACTTCATATATATTTTAAGTTTCAAGCAAATACGTTTTCTAGTCTCAGAAATATTCAAATACATGTTAAAATTTAAGAATATTTTCTAAGTCAATTTTTGACCTTCAAGTGTGACCTTGACCTTAAGCCGGCAAAAGGGTAACATGGGTTCTGCACATCCCCTTGTTGAGGTGAACGTTTGAGCCAAGATTAAAGAAAATCTTTCGATTAGTGTAGGATTTACAGAGCAGACACGACATAATGTCTAATATTTGATTGTTTGATATTTGACCTTCAATTGTGACCTTGACCTTGAGCTGACACATGGGCAACATGGGTTCTGCACATCCCCTTGTTGAGGTGAACATTTCAGCCAAGTTTGAAGAAAATCCTTCAGTTGGTATAGGATTTATAGAGCGGACACGATAATGGAGACGGACGGACGGACCGACCGACCGACGCGACAAAGCGAACCCATTATAGCCCCTCCCACATTTTGTCGTGGGGGTATAAAAAGGGGCCATAATTCACACATAATGCTGGACACAGTAACCCTCTCTTGTAAGCAGACTAAGCTCTTGATGGTAAACAAGTATTGTGAGTTTCAGGGCTATATCTGCAAGGAAAATGTAACTAGTGCTACCTTGCCGAAAAACTTAAACCTAATTTCTAAGTACAAAAGGGGTCATAATTCACACCGAATGCTGGACACAGTTACCTACTCTTTTGATTACACTAAGATCTTGAGGGTAAACTAGTATTGTATGTTTCAGGTCTATATCTGCAAGGGAAAGGTGACTAGTACTACCTTGACGAAAAACTTTAACCAAATTTCTAAGTAGAAAAGGGGCCATAATTCACACAAAATGCTTGACACAGTTATATCCTCTTGTGATAAGACTAAGAATTTGATGGTTAATAAGAATTTTAAGTTTCAGGGCTATACCTGCAAGGGAAACGTAACATGTGCTACCTTGCCGAAAAACTTTAACCAAATCTCTAAGTCGAAATCGGGCCACAATTCACACAAAATGCTTGACACAGTTACCTCCTCTTGTTAGCAGAATATGCTCTTGATGGTAAACAAGTATTGTTATTATGTGTATTGTAATTGTTTGTGTCATTTGTACATATTGAGAAATAAATAAGTTTAAACTAAGTATTGTAAGTTTCAGGGCTATATCCGCAAGGGAAAGGTGAGTAGTGCTACCTTGCCGAAAAACTTTTTAAGTCGAAAAGTGGCCATAATTCACACAAAATGCTTGAAACAATTATCTCCTCTTGTAAGCAGAGTAAGCTCTTGATGGTAAACAAGAAGTTTCAGGGCTATATCTGCAAGGGTTAGGTGAATAATGTTACCTTGCCGAAAAACTTTAATGAACCAACGCCGAGGCCGGGGTGAGAACTATAGCCCTCCTTATTCTTCGAATAGTCGAACTAATAAATCCATTTCAGTTAAAATGGACTCCTTTAATTAGATATGTATCATCAAAGAAATACAATCTGCTTATTACAATTAAGCTTCTAATCGATTTGTTTCACTTTCAGTATGCAATTGCCTTTTGTCATAAGTTAAAGAAAAAATCATATCGTCAATAAAATTATGTAAATTGATCACAAGCTTTTCCGTCGCCTTTGTTAATAAAATAACACAAACTTTATTGCCCCGATACAAACAACATTTGCTTTCTTCGCAGAGATGAGTTAGTATAATTTTATCTGGTCATGCAGGAAAATGTACATTGAATTGAAAAAGAATGATTATCAAGGAAAAGGTATTCAGTTATTTGTTCTGTATTGCCAACACAAACCGAGTGTGGATTGATATTGTCGTAATCTTATACACAGAATAAAACAAATATTTTTCTCATTTTGTAGACTACGGTTGTTAATTAAAGCCAATTTATATACTCAAGGCAAGTTTCACAAGGAAACTCGATGTCGTAAAGATGTTTCTGAGATATACTACATTTTATCATCGCCGTTCCTGGACAGCGATATATACAATTAACAAGATTTGAACAGTTTTGCCTGTACACCTTCTGCCTTTGGCCAATCAAAGCGATTAATACACATCACATGATATCAAAATGGACGTCAAAAAACTTCAGAAAGGGATGCGTAAATAGACTCGCCCAACCGCCATGGTTGTCGGGTTACTTATTCGTACAACTGAAAAATACCATGAACAATTTACGAACTCAGTACCAGTCTTCAGGCTCTTGCAAGATAAACACAGGATAATCGCAATATTTTTGACTACATGTCATTTCTAACTAGAGAATGTAGTCTAAATAAGAGTATGTTTTGTTTGTTTTTCCAAAACTTGCACTTCTAGAAAAAAATAAATGCATGCTTCCGGGCGATTCTAATCAGGATACAAACTCCCCGCAGCGGTTAGTTCCCCTGATCAGTACAGAAACAGTAGCAAAGCGTGACGAAACCAGTGCGAGGAGTTTGATCAGGATATATCCTAGTTTTATATATGCTTGATAAGAGTCAGGGCAATATCGTATTTTTTACCTTAAATTTATTCTGTTTAATTTGCACATGTAATATTCTTATATTCTTTTCACTGCAAAGCATGCTATAAAATTATCAAATTAATGAATGACGAGCATGAAATTCATGCATCTATGGATAAGACGTCTTACGTGGCTGAACGGCGATTTCAAGCATTTTTGGAAATGCTAATACTTGTAAATAAATCAGATTTGCAGGAAAATTTTGAATACCTTTTTTCGAATCAAGAGGTCATATTTACTGACAAAATTACTAGGCAAATGAGCTTAAACTATCATTTTCTTGTACTTCTTTTCTGTATTGACTTTTTAACATTTATTTTAGTTTACCAGGCCTTGCAATTGTTATTATCTCGCTCGATGTCTATTCCTGGATTGAAGCCTATACTCCACAAAATGCACTGGAGGACCTCACCTGTGGTGGGAATCGAACCAGAGATCTCTGGAACGGGAGTCCGGTGCTTTCCCCATCTCGTCCATTGCTCCTTTTCTTCAAATTTTGTTTCTTTGTCAAAAACTAATCACTCGTCCTCAGACTGTACGCTTGCAGTATTGCCTTTTATGTCCCTGCGTTTCGGAATACCTGATGACAACTTGTTTTCGTAAGTCTTTGCATAAGATCCATTCTTTTATCAAAATATCGAATCAAAACCAAATGTTAAATATGTTAAGGATGTGTTCAAAAAGTTTAAGCCAATGTGGTGTTTTATTGTGACCGACAAGTGAGATATTTCGGTTTTTACGACCAGTTGCCTATTGTTCGGATAAAATCTACAGTGAATAACAACGAAACAAAACCAGTCTTTCTAGGAATTAAAAGTTATTTAAAATGAAATGAGAAATATGGTGCGTTTATATAATATATTTGAATTTGTTCTATCAATTTCATTCAGAGAATAGAGATTACTGCCAAAAATGCCTTATATACAAATAACTTAAACACGTGAATATTCCATCCAGATTGAACATGTTTAAGGAAAACAAAAGAAAATGAACAATACAGTAAAGATCAGGCCGAGCAAGTCTGAATGTTACGTAATGTATTGAAATGATAAAATAAATGATTTTGGCCTGAACTAAAAAAAGCAAGCTTCACTGAAAAAAATAAGCAGAGGAAACTATTGAAATTGCATCAGAAATGTTTGTACTCGGCTTTTAAAATAATTTGGGAAAAGAGAATCAAGCAAGAAAATTAAAAACAAAAATTGCACGAATCGTTCCTGACGTTAAATTTACATTTCTTTGGATCATAAACACCAGAAAATGTCAGAAATTAATGTGAAAACAAATTACTCACAAAAAAGAGATCGTCAAAAATTATCGATAATTATTTAAATGCTATCAATTAAGAACCGGGATTTTTTTCCGGTATTTTAAGTCTAAAATCTTTTGTCAAATAATACAGTAGTAATAAAATTTATGCAGTCGTTACCAACTTGGTCAGGTAGAATATCAGCAGATGAGGAGTCTTAAGAAGTCATTATTCAGAAGGTTCATTCTCAGTGAGCGTTTGAAAGCCAGTTAAAACCGGCAATCAACATTAAGTATAATTAATAGTTGATGTTGTCTTAGATATGTCTTTTATTACAATCGCTTATATAAAAATAGTGTAAACCATTTTTATATTTGAAATTTTTAAATCTCTTAGATTTTACCTCATATTCCGAGACCCAAAACCGTCACTCTTTCAATTCGGCTATCAGAGATTATTGACAGTTTTCATTTTTTCAAACGATTAAGCATGTTATTTTCTGGAAAAAAATATGAACTGTATATCCTCTCAAGAACTCTTGTTACTGCAGAACTTACAATATATAAATAACAGGATAATTAGTAAGTGCATCATCTATTAAGTATGCGTCGTTCGTAACAATGTGTCGTGTTATATTTGATAGGTTATTAGATAAGTAATAAAACTTATTTATGCTAAATAACAGAGCGCACACAGTGTCCTTTTTGTGTTGGCACATATTTGGTCATTTAAGATACAACTATATGAAATGTGAACATTAAGTTTTAAGAACTTTTATTTCAGCACGTATATTGTTTTTTATTTAGCCTGCAATGAATTAAGAATAATAAAACTGGTTAAAATCTATAGTAAATGATGCCAATGCTAATTATGTACAGTCATGTGTGTTGTCAAAAGACCCTCGGCAGATATAAATATATTACAAACATAACGAATGTCAAATTTCTGTTATAAATTTTAAATGTTCATTAGAAATATTCTTGTTACACATATGTTAATCGGTTATTTAAATAATACATTTTATCTTTGTAATTTAAACTAGAGCTTCAGAGGCATACCATAAAATTTCAAGTACTACACTTTCTTCGAAATCATGTACGTAAATATGAATGGTAAATAATGAATTATCTCCCGATGTCAAAATGTCGGTCGAAAATTCTAGTACAGCCTGCAAACTGAATGTAGTAAAATGAGTGTTTATATAGAGAGCTATTGATGTACCATGTTTAGATAGATAGCCATATATTACAAAATCACACTTTGTTACTATATGCCTTTAGAAAACAATTGTGAGCATATGTTTTTTTTGTTTTGTTTTCTTTTTGTTTGTTTGTTTTTTTTATGTCAAGAGAATGAGCCAATTAGACACATATCTATATACCTGGAAATAATTGGTAGATATAAGGATTGTTCATATAAAATCATAAATGGATACGATTTTTTATATTTTATTTGCATCTTTTCTTCTTTAAAATTGGTTTATTCAGATTTAGAACTATGACACAACTGACACTGTTTCAGACAGACAGTCCTATTTACTGTAGTTATTAATTTACATCTATGTGTATTTTCAGTAGAATTTATCAACAGCTTCTCTAAAGAAGGAGCACGTGCAGAATAGTCAGAGAAGTTCTGAACTTACTAGTAAAAATCCTGGAAATAATCATATTGTTCATGATATAAATGGATCGTTTCTGTATGAATCACTTATAACCAAAATATACATTTGTCCCAATTGCTCTGTAACAAAATGGTAGAAATGAGATCAAACGTTACAATAAAAATAATTTCATAGAAGATAAGGAGTCCTTAACATAAAAAAAGACAAAAAATACCACGTCTCAAATGAAAATGTGTATCAATATTAATAAGCAATATCAATGCAAGTGTTAGAATCTAGACAATAACAAAAACTTTCGATCATCTTGAAAGAAGCAGGCAACCGTTAAACAAAAAACAGCCAATTGCTTTTACAAACGTGTCAACGGGTTCACATAAAAGTCAAATCTTTTCATTCATTTACACCCATGTGGTAAACTAGCATTTTCCAAAGCAGCAGAAAAACTGTTTCGTTCTGCAGTAAAAGTCTTTTAGAAGGTTGCGGCAGTGACACCAAGGGAGGTGGCAGCTATTACTTGATCATTATAATAGCTCAGTAAAAGTAATGACGTTTTAATTAACTCTTATCATTTGCCCGAAACGTTTCGGTTGTTCTAGAAAAGAAACAACATTATGCAAAACATCACCATGATATGGGAATCAGCACTGGCATAACAAGTGCCTGAAAGAAATTAAGTTACCATTTAGATGTAAGGAAGGAAAATATCGGATTGAATATTGGATAAAATATTAGATAAAATAAGTTAACTTGAATGAAAACAATACAAAGCAAAACTGTAAAAAAACTAAGACCTACATATGACCTATCAGCTTTTCAGAAAATGCAATTATTTAATCAAACATATAATAATCGACGGCAAAGCTCTACGTTATTATTCAAAATAAAGAAATATTATGCAACGATAAGACAAAACCAAGAGTAGCGTTTCTGTTTATTTCTTAACATGGACAGATGTCGATACCGTTTCTTTGATATAAGATAGGAAAGAACTGTAATCTTAAAATGTAAAAGCTTCTGGAGCAAACGAAAATTTGACGCTACTGTTATTACAAATCAGTATTCCTTTATTTTTAGAAATTCTTTCAGTTATATAAGTAGAACATTCAAAAACAAAATCTGAACATGAAGGGCATTCAAGCAATTCTCTTTCTTTCAAATTGTTTAATGGAAGACCTTGTGCAATATAAAACATTGAAGATTTGGAAATTTGTCTACAAGGTTTTACAACATACACCGTAGGGCATGCGAAGCTGCCGTTTCATGTTTTATTCGTGAAAGAATATAAGACACTCTATGTAAAACTGTCTAAACAGTTTCTTCGTGTTTTGCTATTTTAAGATTTTCTTGATCTGACAACAACTTACTATTTTTGAAATGACCAAATTTGCTCATGTGGAGAAAGTAACATCCCGCAAACTTGCCAAGGTTTTAAATGTCTTCTATATTAACTTAAATGAAAGACAAAATAACCCCAGAGAGTTAAGGTAAATACGTCTCGTCTTGTAACTGTTAATCTACATTTTCTGTCTGTTTATTTTTCTTTCTGTTAAAAAAACACGATTATGAAAAAATCTAAAATGTTCTCTTGGGAAATTTGATAAAGATACAAAGTCCTGTTTTATAGGACATTGAAAACAATAACAACGCTATCTTTCAAGAACAGAACAAATGTTGTCAGTTAAAACCCGATCTCGGAGATAGCTGGCCAATAAAACTTTATGTTCCAGACAATAAAACTTGATGTTTAAGACAATAAAATAGAAATTTTACAAGAATCAGTAGAAAAACGACTCAAAAATAACATAGGGACTTTTTTGAAGAGTATCTCTACTCCAGTTTTATTATTGTAAAAGTATATTTCAAAGTATACATGTTTGTAAGCACGGAAAAAACGCAACCCTAATGAAGTTTCACTCACAAAGACGTTCCTATAAGCCATTTTTATGCAAATTAAATCCATTCAAGACAAAATAGACCCATTTCATGTAAAAACATTTCCAAAGCAGTAAGATATGTACCAACAAAGAAATACAATCTGCTATCAGTTAAGCTACTAATCAATCAGTCTCACTTTTTCAGTACGAAGTTGCCTTTGTTATAAGTTAAATAGAGAATAATATCGTCAATAAAATAATGTAAATTGATGAAAAGCTTTTACCTCGCCTTTGTTAATAAAATAACGCAAACTTTATTGACCCAATACAGAGGTTCTCTTCTGCAACAAGATTGCTTTCTTCGCAGAGATGAGTCAGTATAATTTGATCTGATGATGCAGAAAAATATATGTATTGTATTGAAAATGAATAATTATCAAGTAAAGGATATTCAGTGTTTTTGTTTTGTATTTCCAACACAGACAGTGTGGTTTGATATGTCGTATAAACAGAATAAAACAAATATTTTATCATTTTGTAGACTAGGGATGTTTATCAATGCCAATTTATACACTCAAGGCAAATTTCACAAGGAAACCTGATGTTGTAAACAAGTTCTTATGATATACTGAATTTATATTAATAAATCAGATCTGCAAGAATATTTTGGAAGACATTTTCTCGAATCAAGAGGTCTTATGTACTAATACATTACTAGGCAAATCAGCTGAAACTAACAGTTTCTTGTACGTCTTTTCTGTACCAACTTTTTAACCTTTATTTTATTTTACCAGTCCTTGCAGCTCGGTATTATCTCGCTCGATGACAGTTTTCCTGGATTCAAACCAGGACTCGCACTGATAAACGCACTAGAGAATCTCACCTGTGGTGGGATTCGAACCAGCGATCTCTTGAACAGGAGTGGTGACAATATGATTTCCCACGTCTTAGTATAAGAGCTACGTCTTTTATCGAAATATCTTATTAAAACCAAATGTCAGACTTGTTAATGATATGTTCAAAAAGGTTAAACCACCAGTGGTGTTTTATCGTGTCTGTCAAATGAGATTTTTTGGTTTTTACCACCTGTTGCCTGTCGTTTGGGTAAAATCTACAATGAATAAGAACAAAACAGAACCAATCAGACAATTTTACTCCTTCTAGAAGTTAGCCGTTGTTATTAAAAAAAAATAAAAAAGAAATTTGGTGCGTTTTATTGCATGTTTGGAGTTGCATAAGCTATTTCCCTCAAGGGACAGAGTTCATTGCAAAAGTTCACTGCAAAAAAAATGCAAGTATCCTATATTCAAATAACTGAAACATGAGACTAATCTGTCAAGATTAAACATGATTAAGAAATACAAGAGAAAAAAAAGGACATTGCAGTAAAGATAAGGCCAAGCAAGTTTGAATATTTAAAGATGTATTACAATTATAATACAAATGAAATTGGCTTGATCTAAAAAAAAACAAGCTTCACTGAAATAATTCAGCAGAGGAAACTTTTGAAATTGTATTTGAAATTGTTTTGGATTCAGAAAATTAGTTTCAAGCAAGAAAATTAATTACAAAAACATCCCACGAATCTTTCCTAACGTCAAATTGATATTTTTTTTTTTTGGATCATAAACACCAGAAAATGTCAGGAATGGATGTGAAAGAGATTGTCCATGATTGTCGGTATTTATATTAATGTTATCAATTAGGAGACGGCTTTTTATCGGTATCTTTAAAATATAAAATATTGAGGAAGATAGCTAGCGCAATATGTAAATCGTAATCTACTCGGTCTGGTAGAATATCAATAGGTAAAGACTCTTAAAAAGTCAATATCCCGAAGGTTTGCTTTTCAGTGAGCTTTTGATAGCAAGTTAAAATCGGCAATCTACATTAATTTTTAGCACAACTGAATGTTGATGTTGTCTTAAATATGTCCTATATTACGATCGCTTATATAAACAGATACTGTACACCATTTATATAATTGTGTTTTAGAGTTTTAAGGTTAGATTTTATCTGGTATTCTGAGACCCAACACGGCCCCTCTTTCAATTCGGCTGTCCGAGAAAGATAGTGACAGTTTTCGGATATTTTTTTCAAACTATTAAAGCCGGTTATTATCTAAATGAATATTTACTGCATATCCTTTCTAGAACTCTTGTGACTGCAGAACCTAAAATACATAGATAAAAGGATAATGAACAAGTCAATCTATTTAGCATGCGTTCTTCGTAACAATGAGTCGTGTTATATTTGATAGTTTATACGATAAAATAAGTAATGAAATTGTTTTCATTATACTAAAGAGCTGCGTGCTCAGTGTACATTTTTGTTTCACCACATATTTAGTCATTTAAGTCTTAACTAGGGTTTCATTACATTGTCATTAGGTTGTTATAATTCTTATTCTATTTTTTTTATTTCAACGCCTGTATTGTTTTTATACATAGCCTGCAATGATAGATGTTGCAACTGTTTGATCTCACGTAAAGCAGTAGAACTTTTGGTTTTTAACGAACTTCTTGATTAGGTCTATTACTTCGATATAACCTGAAGCAAAGAATGTTCAAATCAAAGACTTTTCTATTCTCTCTAGGTTTATGACATTTTATATGAAACATAATATTTGTCTCATAGATCATTTTGGACGTTTCAGTAGGATGCTACATATGTCTTCGTCTGAATGACTCAGACATGTTAAAGAATTGCCAATTTAAGGATCTTAAAATATAGGAAGACTTTTGATATGCACTTTGTCACATATTTAAACAGTAAAACACTTTATATAATTATGTACATGACAAAAACCAATTAATTCAGCTGAAAACATCAAATAAACAAGAGCTGACACTGGAAATTGACATATACCCCCGAAATGTAGCTTTGAAATGAAACTGGTGTAAATATATATTTGCATATGCCTGTGGAAAAGAGATCAGACAAAAAATAGAGCATGAACTAAAGGTAATTGGTAAAGTAATGTTTTTCTGTTTCAGATTCTTATATGAAGGTTGAAGACATAATTATTCAATGAAAAAGAAAGCTGTGAGTTTGGCCTCGAATACAAACAATATTGTTTTATTCTCAACCCCTACTGATGTTTTATATATAATAAAATCTGCCAAGCGGTTTTGGAGATGTAGCTTGGACAAGATTTTAATATAGAAGTTATAGTAAAAAATGATTTAGGGCCGATAACACTGCCAAAAATAATCCGACCAGAAACTCCTGACGAAATGCACAGCTAGGTTTGGTAAAAAACATTCCTGTGTAGTTTCAATGAAATCCTCCAGTGGTTTTGGAGATGAAGCGTGGGCAAGATTTTAATTTAGAAGTTAGAGTTAAAATATTTAAGTGCCCATAACTCTGCCAAAAATAATCCGAGCAGAAACTCTTGACGATATGCACAACAAGACTTGGTGACAAACATTCCTGAGTAGTTTCAATGAAGTCCTCCGGTGGTTTTGGGGATGAAGCGTTGACAAAATTTTAATAAAGAAGTTAAAGTAAAAAAGACTAAGTGCCCATAACTCTGCCAAAAATAATCCGAGTTGAAATTCATCTCGATATGCACGACTAGGCTTGGTGACAAACATTCCTGTGAAGTTTCAATGAAATCCTCCTAGCGGTTTTGGAGATGAAGTGTGGACAAGACTTTTATAAAGTAAACAAAATGACTAAGTGCCCTAAATGCCTCTGTCAAACATAAATCGATCGGAATCTCTTGACGACATGCAAAACTAGGCTTGGTGACAAACGCTCCTATAAAGTTTCAATGAAATCCCTCAAATGGTTTTGGAGATGAGAGGAGGACAAAATTTAAGAGTGAAAAAATGACTAAGTGCCCATAACTCTGCCAAAAATAAATCGAACGGAATTTCCTGACGACATGCACAACTAGGCTTGGTGAAAAAACTCCTGTTAAGTTTCATTTAAATCCCTCAAGCGCTTTTGGAGATGAAGCGAGGACAAGATTTTACCGGACGGACGGATGAACGGACGGCCGGCCGGACGGACAGTGCGATTACTTTATGCCTTCCTTCGGGGCATAAAGATATAACTGATGAAAAGTGGACAAAGAACATTTTAATACGCGACTTCATTGAAGGTTCAGCACCTTACTTGCAAACTCAAACGACATTATGAAGATCAAAGTATTCCCGTCTGAATCATATTTTCACTAGGATATGAAAAGTCAAATTAAGGAAATGCAATAAATCTTAGAAAGCCTTGAGGACAAAAGAAACTTTTCTGTAAAAGAAACTTGAATAATGTCTCTTAATTCCAAAATCGAGTAGAAACGAATTTAGCCTTTGACATAAAGAAAACCCTAACAGTAGCATTGTCTTCGTCAATTCCACAATTCTAACCCTGGATAATGACAATTACATAGATCATTCAGATAGCTACAAAGTGGTTAACCTTCTGCTTAGAGACTTAGTTGACATCTTCAATACCTTTAAATGTTCTGTGGTTATTGGTACTAATATGTGCAATTACGTCCATTTACAAGTAGGTTGACTCAAAACTCTTTCTGAGCTCCTTAAGTTATTTTTCATCGTTTCAAAGAAATAAAGTGAAAAACATGGAAAATGATCGGACGAGGACATTGACCACTGAAAACATGTATTATATTAAAATCAGCACAATTCATTATGCACTAATATGCTAAAATAACTTTCAACATAGCATAATTCAGTGAATTATTTTCTTCTTTTGTCTCTATAACATTTAAGTTAAGCAACGTGATACATATAGTGGCAGCGATACAAAGTATGTGAGATATATAGGTCGAAATAAAGAATGGAATTTGATACTTTTTATTTCAATAACATTTTCATTTATATATTGGAAAACACAAAATAATAACGTTTTGGTTGTTGCCATGTCTTCTGCTGAATGTGTAGCCGGATCAATATTCGCATACATAAGGTGACGTGATGAGTTGATCAAAAAGCCTACTCCTTTCAATCTTCTCTTTCATTGTCAACGCAAATAAATGTGATATGGATACTGGTGGTGTAAGAAATCTTTTTTTGCAAAGAAATATAGCAAATGAACTATGACTCGATTCTTTGTAAGAAGTTGGGAGATACAATAAGTAAATGACGCGACACATCCAAAAGCATCAAAATAAAGCAACAGGGGGTCGATGATTTAATTCCGAAAGCTGTTTGCAAGTAAATAGCATATTTTTTTCTGCAACACCTTTTCCTGCAATGGACAAACTTTCCAAGAAGTAAATTGGCTTGAATTCATAGAACATAATTCACTGTAGCAAATTGATCAGCTTCATCAATGAAGTTTATACTGTCTGCGTTGGCGTGTCGTACGACATAAGACAGGTATTAATCTCGTCTGCCTCGCCTTTGTTGGCATGCGATTGTTTTTTGTTGCCAATTGAATAACAAAGTATATCTTCACTGTTTATTATAACTTGCATGTTTCTCGGAGACTTCAGCTCTAATAACTATGAGAGAAGGAAAATAATAAATCTAACCATAAAATTATGTGTAACTCTCTTCTTCATAAAAGACAAATATAATTTGACATAAGTAGAGCGATAATAGATTATTTATAATTAATGATTAATCCGTTGTTATCACCGAAAATTTGTAAACGAATGTTTAAGATATTTTAATAACTTGAAACAAACACCCTTCAGTCAACAACAAAAATATGATTTTTAGCACATGTTCTTATTAAATTTATCAATTAGTTTTCATTTTAAAGATAATGTGCCCATAAAATTCATATCTATATACCGACGTTTTATACGTAAATCCTTTAAAATCATAAACGGTTCTGATGTTGCAGATTTTGTTTTCACCGCTTCTTCTTTAAAATGACTTGACTGTAGATTCATAAATATTACAGGTCTGACAATGTTTCAAACAACAAGTCCTATTCACTGTTATTATTATTGTACATCCATCTTTTTGAGTTTTTGAGTAGAATTTCTTAACGGTTTGTCTAAAGCCTGAGCATTTACAGAGCAGTCAGAGTAGTTCTGAACTTATTAGTATAAATCAAGAAAGGAACTATTCCAAAATACTCCTGTTTCTCATGACAAAATGGACCGCTTTGGTATGATATATTATAACCAAAGAATCCAGTTGTCCGAATTGCTCTGTAACAAAATGTTGCAAATAAGATCATACATTATATAACTTCAGAGGAGATAACGAGTACTTAAAGTAAAGAGAAAAAGTAGTAACAGCTCTCAAAATAACAAGTGTATCAATATAAATGTAATTTAACCATATCACTTCAAGGTTTAGAATCTAGGCAATAACATTATCGTTCGACCTTCTTGAAGCAAGCACAAAAAGAACCTGTTAAACAACAAAGCCAATTGCTTTTACAAACGTGTAAACGGCTTCACACAAATGTGTGAAATGCTTTTAGCAATTTTGTTCCAAAATTTCACTTTGCACTGAAAAAACTTCGCATGATGATCCTTCCAAATATATTAATGCTTGCTGAGTTAAAGAACACATGATTTTTCTACACAACAGAGTTTCATTTTTACGGAATGAATCTATAAGACATTGATAAGAATTATGATAAATCGTCATTAGTTCATGCTGAAACATAATTACATTATGAATTGATTGTTTTGAAAGAAACCCGAGATTTTTTTTTTAAAGTAAAAAAGAAAAATTATCCAACTGATATATTTTTGAATGATTCCCTTGTAGATGTTAAGCATTTCGAGACTAGACCGGTCAGAATTGTCAACGCTTGTATTTTTAGAATTTTTCAAACTGATTTGATAAGAATTACTTCCATACAATACAAATGGCAAAGAAACCTGATCCTAGGAAGATAGTGGCTAATGATACAAATACTTAGTTGCGAAACATTTTTATTGGTTAAAAATTGCTCTATATTTCACTTTCTTTTATTGCTGTATTAAAATGTCACTAAATCTCAGAAGAAATGCTTTTATTTCATTTGAAACCGATAGAGAGATTAGAACCTGTATTTGATTTTTAAGTATACTCGTAGTCGGAGGCGATCCTTGTAATGCGAAGATAAGTGGCGATGTTTAATCAACAAACTTTTGCTACAACCTTGTTTTGACGACTGTGTAATATTGAATTTGAAATTTAAAGACTGTTTTACTCGATTTTTTAGCACAGTTTAGACTTTTGATATACTGAAACAGTCTAATAACAAACTATTAAGATCTTTTAAGATTACCAACAAAGGCATTAAATAAGAACAATGGCAAAAGATTTTAAAAGACTGCAAGTACGGAAATATAAAAGGTGCAACCTGGAACTCAAAAACTGAATTTCTGAAGAAAAACATTCTTGCCTTAGGGTGAAATACAAGATTTTACTGTAAGTTATATGTATCCAAGAAACATATTGAAATATTAAAATATTATTATACGTCGAACAGCTTCCTGTTTTCATTCAGAACCGTAGCTCGTGTGACAATGTTCAAACACTCTAGTTGCTTACATATTATCGAATATTTGAAATGGTATATGTGGATATATATACCGGCCGAAATTTCGTATCAACAAAGCTGTCTGGCGCGGATGACAAAACATTTAGGCCGGTAATATATCTAACAAGAGCTGTCACTGGAAATAGACATATACCCCCGAAATGTAGCTTTGAAATGAAACTGGTGCAAATATATAACTGAATATGCCTGTGGAAAAGAGATCAGACAAAAAATAGAGCATGCACTGAAGGTAAATGGTAAAGTAATGTTTTTCTGCTTCAGATTCTTATTTGAACGTTGAAGACATACTTATTCAATGAAATAGAAAGCTGTGAATTTGGCCCCTTGAATACGAATAATAACGTTTTTATTCCCAACCCCTACTGATGTTTTATATATAACAAGTCTTGGTGACAAACATTCTGGTTTCAATAAAATCCCCCAAGCGGTTTTGGAGATGTAGCTTGGACAAGATTTTAATTTAAAAAAATGACAAAGTACCCATAACACTTCCAAAAATAATCCGACCAGAAACTCCTGACGATATGCACAGGAAGATTTGGTGACAAACATTCCTGTGTAGTTTCAATTGAATCCTCCAGTGGTTTTTGGAGATGGAGCGTGGAGAATATTTTAATATAGAAGTTAGAGTAAAAAATGACTAAGTACCCATAATTCTGCCAAAAATAAATCGAACTGAATCTCCTAACGATATGTACAACTAGGCTTTATGACAAACGCTCCTGTTAAGTTTCAATGAAATCCCACAAGCGGTTTTGGAGATGAAGCGATGACAAGATTTAAACGGACGGACGGACAGACAGTGCGATTACTATATGCTTCCCTTCGGGGGCATAAAAACCAGTACTCGCACTGAAAGCGTATGTTTTTAAGCCATTTCCTTTTGCAGACTATATCAAAACATGAGACGTGTCCATGCAACAATCCTAAAACAGAGTACAATCATCTTTTCTAGACATAATAAACACAACCTGTTGCTTTCATCACCAAGAATGTCAAAGAGGGATGTTTGCAGTAACGTGCTGCCAAAACTGTCTCTTTCGATCTCTTTCGGTAGTTGTTTTATTTTTTAAGTGCCGGCAATATTCGAAAAGAAACGTTTTTGTCTGGCACATTATTTAAAAATATTAAAGTAGATATCTCTCTTGTGTTTTACGCTATGGAACAGAAACAAGAGGGCCACGTTGGCCCTAGATCGCTCACCTGAGAACTTTGGCTGTAGGTTTGCTGTTAAGCAGTATTTCATTTTTTAACTGAAGATATGTAAGTGCCTGCAAACCAAATATGTAAAATATCAGTCAATAAATAAAGGCTCTATGACAGAAAGTAGAAGTATCTATTACAAGCTATGGTGACCTTGACCTTGACATAGTGACCTCAAACCCTACCAATGGGTAGAGGTCCATGCAAGCAACCTATATACTGAATATCAAAGATATTGGTCTATAAATGAAGGCTCTATCAGGTACAGTAGATAAATCTATTTTAGCGTCGGTGACCTTTAACCTAATCTAATAATTTCAGAAAGCTTGATAAAGCTTGCTTCATGCCAAATTTTAAAATTCTAGGCCTTGTGGTTTCAGACAAGAAGATTTTTATAAGATTTTCTTGTATACTGCTATTTAAAATTTGTGACCCCTCGGGCGGGGCAAATAGTAACCCCAGGGATATTTTTCTAACAAACTTGGTAGAGGTCCACTAGACATTGCTACAAACCAAATCTTTAGGCTCAGGGCCTTGTTGTTTCAGACAAGAAGATTTTCAAAGTTTTTCCTTTCAGCTGCCATTGCAACCAGAGTTCTTGATGGAATTGAATTCTTTGAACAACTTTGGTAGAGCTTCATGCAAGAAATACCCTAGGCATGTTTCATCAATGTTGGCTTAGCGGTTAAGGAGGAGAAATCGTTCCAGTCAAATTGTTGACGACGCACGAAGCACGCCGACGGACACCAGACAATCAACGATCCCTCAGGTGAGCTAAAAAGGGTTTTAGATTATCTAAATAAACTGCATTTTCGGACGTACAGGCTTGCAAATGTGGTCAAGAGACAATCCATTGCGACAGAAAAAGGTGTATCAAAATACGTTTTATGGATTGATTGTGAAATGCGAAAAATCTGACAACAATTCCACATTTAGGCAATACACCAACCATAACTTCCAAATTTATGTTATACATTAAAACTTTCCAATTCATGACACCATGAAGAGGTTATTGTTGAACACTGTGTTAAAAAGTTTCGTCATCCCCCGCTAACAAAAACAAAAGCTTAACGGACGTTTTTTGTCGATATCAAAAGCAATGTATATACATTGTACACGGAACGCAATACTAAGTCCAGCTTTCAAGAAAGGACAATGAAACATTCTAATGACTCAACTTCTGATACTAAAACTAACTATCCTGTATCTCAATCCTGGTATTTTTTAAAGAATTTTTTATCTTTACAAAAACCTGCGACTGCGATGAAATCAATATTGACATGCAAGATAATGCAAGACTGGATCTTGGCAAAACAATTGTACTTGGAGTGTTTGGTATTGGAGAAAAAGTCTTTGAAGATGATTGCACTTGAAGACCTTGATATAAAAGAAAATAAAAACATTTTTATCTCTTTTTTATTCATCAGTTATCACAATCTAAAACGTTACTTGTTTTTTTTTCTATATACAATATAATGCTATCCGTCAGATGTCGACACACTATGTTACATATGTATCGTAAAATATCAAAGAAAAAACTATCTCGTGGTTACAAAGCCTAACACAAAGACAAACACACAGACAAACACTACACAAATAATTATAGCTATTTAAATAAGCATATTAAAAATTATTGTAATCTTAAAGAAATCAAAAAAGTTGAGACAACATCCATAATATTAAAGAAATATATCCATGCATTAAACCAAGTAAGGTGCAGCTGATTTCATATATAGCTTAAAAATTAATCATTGCCACATTAAAAATATGTTAATTCTTAAACATTATCTAAAAAGAAAGAAAGAAAAATTATATTGCTGTGTTATTTGCTTACGTTCAGTTTCACTGTTAGGGCGTTTTATATCAAACATAGCCAGGAAGTATTTGAAATGATTGTATAAAAGGAAACATCAAACCCTTTTAAGTTATTCTTTTTATTATTTCTTACAAATACATTTAATCAATTTTATGAGGTTTTAACCAGATTTTATATCTATCAGATTTTGATCCTAGAGGCTGTTTTGTAAACTGTTTTGGATGCCATTCTAAATATGATCCCAGAGAATAATAATAGTAACAATCGTATATTTGCTTATTTAAAAATACCGAATTCTAGGTGAGACTGCGACCGGAAAAATATTGCCATATACATATTGCCATGCCGTATCCGTAATAAAAACTGCATTATTAAATCCATAATCAAGTGTGTAAATTACAAAAGAAATGTTTTATTTGAAGAATTTCATCTATAAAAACAAAAAAAAAGCAAAAACAAAAATAATTCAAACCTTTATGTACATAGCACAGAATAAAATTATTAAAATGTTTACTCGATAAAAATATATATATACAATCAATATCACAAATGGTGTAAATGAGACATTTTGACGACAGACAGAATGATAATCTACGCAAAGTTTGAAAAGTCAAAAAACTGCTCGAGAACAGTTTGAAACCAAAAATCATGAAGGTAGATTTGTTCATGTTCAGTAATAAAATGTTTGGAATAACAAAACTGAAAAGGAGCGACCTAAAATACTGAAAGGGAAACAGAATGTTTACTTGTTTTACAAATGGTAAGGTTCAAACCGTTCACAAACAGTGTCATTCGACGAGATTCGAAAACTCCCATTGATCAAATGCAGACTGTTACTGTGAGACTTAAGAAAACACCGATTATGTGCAAACAAAACAACAAGACACGAAAAGTTGATTAAACAGCAAGTCTGAAATGACTCTTCAAGAAGGGTAATTTGATCCTTTGTTTTCCTGAAGAAGAAAAGGCACCTTGAAATTGTTTCCACAGAAAAAGAGCATGTACTCTAAATAGAGAAAAAAAATCATAGAAAGGTAAAACCATTTTAAAATTTTCTGAAAGCTCTACGGTCGTATCTGCTGAAGGGGAAGTCGTATCCATGATCGTATCCATAGTTCGTAAAGCCATTTGACGAGTTAGAGTACGTGGACTGAACAGTCTTTGTGCTGTCTGAGCGGTCCCGATCGCGGCCATCTTTGCGACTGTCTCTGTTACTTCCGTTACTGAAACGGAAATGGTCAGGATAAAATAATTCCGGTGACAGGAACGTTTCAATTGAGAAACAATGGAAGATAAGCCATTATAGACCCATTTGTAACGAATTTTTAGTAACAGTTATGAATGAACCTCCGACAAAATGTAGGAAACGTGATATATGATACATTGTTTAACTTCATTAAAAATATACTTCTTATGCAAATGAGTTAACATTTCTATTGTAAAGATCAGTTTCTCTAAGTAAATTATGGGTCGCAAGAGAATTCATTTCACTTCATTTGATGTTTTTACTGCGACAACTGTGTCAATATCACTAAACAAGATCAGATTGTTCTGCTGTTCTGTTGGGTACAAGAAAGCAATTATTAACATCAACCTAGCCTTGTTGCAAACTAAATGACAAAGTCTCTCGTTGATATCGTATGCTATCTCTGAAATTTTAGGTTCGAAAACCAGTTTTCTAAATGTGAAAAGTTTGTTAATCATCTTCTAAATCACAAATCCTACATTTTCTCTCAAAACAAAGGAGAACAAACTCTTACCGTGATCGCTATTTAATGCGTTTATGAGCAAACAATGGCGTTCTTATCTGCACTGCTCTTAGCTTATCAGTAAATCTTCTACAAAAGTTCACACTTGGGAACAATAGACATTTCGAAACCAAAACACAGACGTGTTTGTTCCTGCAAACTTTGTTTTCATTGATTGTTTTACTTTGATTTATTACTTTAAGAGATAGCGGTATTTAAACGGTTCATCATAAAATTTTATTCTTTGTGAGAAAAGCAATTTGTATATTTTTTTAAATGACACACTTAAACCAGTCGTACGCAAAAACTAAACTAAATATTATCTTATTTCTTTTTTTGATGAACTGACATAATACATGTTCATCTGAATCAAATTACAGAAGTCAATATTACCTGTAAGTACTTGGTATTGAATTCGATGCCGACAATGACCTTGACACCCTATCCTTCTCAACACCTTTACAGCAGATGAAGTACCATTGCTCCCGGACCTTTTTCTTCCGAACAACAAACAGTATGAAGATGAAAAACCCTTGGAGAGAGTTTAGGATTGTAAACACGTATTGGAAAGGCAAGCGAGCGTCCGAAATTGCGAGGTATCCGAATATCCATGTCAGTCCTGGAAAAGAAATGTGAATCTAAAGTTGTAACAATTATTCTATAATACAGTATTGATAGCCAAACATTGTGCTATATTTCTTAATAATTTTCCATAGGCACCAAATTTATCTTTACTTCAGAATGTAGTAGTAAGTTTGCCAAATATTAAAAATTAATGACTCCTTCTGGTCAAAATCATGGGCCAACGACAAGATAGCACAGTATCACTTATATAAATAAGTTACGTTTTACCAACTAATTTTGTATAATTTACAATTTTATGTTCTCGAACTTGTTGATGCATACTCACCAAGTAAAATAAAGCTAGTTATAGCTGCTTGTAAATTGGTCATCGCCATCTTCTGTTTCTTCTGGTTGCTACGCAACCCTTTCCCTCGTCTGAATATACTGACTATAGTAACAATGAAGATTATTACATTCACCAAGATGATTCCAGTCACTGGGACAGCAAAGGCGTAATAGAACGCTGGCAGGCCCATCCAGCAACTGAAAAAAAACAGCAATAATAATATTCTGAAAACTGACATGTACCTTTAGAATAATATTTTATTGACAAATTTCTTAAAACTAATTCTTTTTTCACTTTTGAAATACCATGTAATGAGTATAACTTGTCAGTCTCTTAACTGTAACTCTTCGGGTATAATTGCTTCAGAAATGGTAAAAGTTAAGACATGAAAGATAAAAAAGTTTGAGCTAGGGAACAAATTGTATAAAACACCAAAAGATATGTTGATTTTTATTTAAAAAAAGATAAAAGAAATTGTATTGTGTATTGAAAATACAAAAGGTCATAATGAAATGTATTTAACCGTCACCATACAGACAAGGCTACAAATACAATGTCTGATGTCAATACAATACTTGTGTTGTTTTTTCCAGTAATAGATCTAAATTAAAATATTAAAGCAACCAGTACTTGGCGGACAGGAGAGTTGAATAATTTTATATGCATTTAGTTGTAATTTTATAACCTCAAAATCAAAATGAACTCTGCTTTTATACCCCCCCCCCCCCCCCCCCCCCATTGAATGATTCATGTAAATTTCCTATACACAAATATCTTGGAACATTTTTAGATCACCCTGTAAGATTTAAAATCACTTTGTTATTATACATATAACTCTTAATGTATCTTAAATAAAATCACATCAGACATCGTCAGTTGTTTTTTTTAATGCTTTCTTAGTTTACGTAAGTTCAAGGTCAGTGATAAACAACATCTCAAATAAGGTAAAACACGTCGTAACATAAACAACTTCAAAGAAAGAAAATTAGGAACATTCAAATTCATGTATCATAATTTATGTTACAACATAATCTTAATTGTTGAACAAATACACTATACATGTTATATCAATGGCACAACTCATGTTTGCAAAGCAAGACTTAAATCTTCAACATAAATTCGTCTGCCTTTACAAATGTTATGCCATACATGTCAGTTGAGAAAAAAATGTGACAGAAATATGGTGATTTGTTGCGCAAAAAAGCGCTAAGAAATCTTATAAATCTAATGTTTTTAACTGCAAAAGAATATATGGTTTGAAGCAAACAAATCGGTCCGTTTTTTCTATTGTATCATATTTAATTTTACTTAAACTACATGATTTTTTCATCCAGAAGGAAATACAGTTTCCCTGAAACAGTGCAGTGTTCTTCAACTAAAAATATGTTAAGTTAATGCCTTGTTAATTATCAGCGCCAATTAAAGCAAACCTTTAACCAATAATTTTATATTACATCAGTTTAATAACTATAGAAAACAAAATATTTCCACCACCACTTCAGTGTCCCCTAGCTGCGACCCCTTACCTTGATATCAATACACACAGAATATCTACCAATGTGAACGCAAACGTAATAAAAATGCTAACGACCCTTTCCCTGGTCACGTGTGGACACCCCAGTGCAGAGAGGATGTATATAAAATACTTTAAAGACGAGGTTACAACCCCTCTGCGCTGGGACATTATATAGGGGAAAACATGCGGTAACTTCCGTCTATCTACGTAAACGGGGATGTTTTAATATTACCAACAACCATGATTTTGGTAATTTCCTCTTTACATGCGTATTCTAAACAATAAAGTACACTTTTCACCTTCTTTGATTACAACCTTCACCTTCATGCCTGTTGTACAAAAATAACCTACTAATTTGGTCCACCCTTATAAAGGGTATAGTCTATACACAGTACCGCTATGACCGGTATCAAGGGAAGACCTTTAAATAAAGATTGCAGAGGTGAGAAAAACGTTTTTATGATATGTTTGGTTGTGTGCTAAGTTCTAGATTCTAAAACTAAAATAGGCGATAAAAATCGAAACAATCGAAAAGGATTGGGATGAAACGGAACGGACAAAACATGAAGAACAAGAACATAGATAACGGAGCCGTCTTGAATTGAACACAAATCAGAGTTTACAAAAACAAAAGTATTTAGCAGATGCAGGATTTTGCTTGTAAGTTTTTTCTAAACTTTCGTGGTCAAACTATATAAATTATTGAGGTTTCAAATGTATATAATTATAATCCAGATTGTTTTTTGTCGATGAAATTCGAACAGTGTAAAAAATAGTACACACCCCATGCTGGTAGAACTGTCTTCAGTGTAAACCGGGTGATATAGGTCCCCAGAATTTTGACGAAGGTTAAGTATTGCAAGACGGCTTCCATCAGCATCCACATAAAGGAGACGAGAATAAGATAATGAAGAAGTATTGCTACAGTAATACAACCGTAGTAATTGTGGGTCTGTTTCACACCAACGAGGAACACAAGCATTGACATAAGTAGGGATAATGAAAGGTTGAATAACGTCTGCTGCGCACGGCCTTGGCGAAGTTTCCTAGGCGGGAAAAAGAGAGAAAGATTCAATACTTACTTAATATTAGAACAGCAAATCATGAATATATTTGATAAGGAGCAATAACAAAATGACACTGTGTTTTATTTAAACTGCTGGGCTCTATATATGGTCTAATTATCATACATTTTTGTCCTACACAATTTAATTAAAGCGTCCTTTGCTAAATCTTGTTTCATACAAACGAAAAAAAGCTCTTGAGGAAAAGCTAAAACTGGCGGCTTATCACTTTGAAGTTCAACGTTTATTGTTGTTAAAGCTATTCTAATGCATTTAATCAGGACTGCACTTGTTTCATAACATCAACTTGAATGTAAAGATGTGTCAATGTTACAACTGTACAAAATTCTCTTTTGCCTTTCTTCGACTCAATTAAACTACTTATGTTAACCACCAACACTTCTGCAATGTAATTTGTACCTAATTTAATTTACAATGTGAAACCTATGTCTCATAGCCTTAAAAACGGAGTTAGGAATTTATTTTTGCATTTTTTAAGCTACACTGTGTTTTGTTTAGTAAGAGGTATACAAAATACAATTTTATAATTCAATAAACACCTATGGTATATTTCTAGTGTATTAAGGAATGATGAAAGTGGCCACAAATTAATTCAATGATCTCAGATTTGAAAAAAGCAGGCATTTTACTTATCAAAGAGAAAATCTAGTTCTTTAAGCTGTAAAAAAGCAGCAGTGTTTTAACTAAAAATGTATCAAAAAGGTGGCAAAATTAACGTACACGCTTAATAAACGGGTGGCATTCAGCTACTTTTACTGACCAAAGTAGTAGTAAAACAGCCGCTTCAACTGGTCTAAGACCCGTCAAAAAGGCGCTTTTACTGATAAAAGTAGTTGCAATATTGACACTTTTCCTTTATCAAAGAGGTGCAATACTGACATTTTAACTGAACAATAGAGAGAAAATGCAAACTTGGATTTTTGTAAAAGAATGGCAATACAGACACTTTATCGACCAAAGAAATGGCAACAGAAACGCTTTTATTGTCCAAAGAAATGGCAACAGAAACGCTTTTATTGACCAAAGAAATGGCAACAGAAACGCTTTTATTGTCCAAAGAAATGGCAACAGAAACGCTTTTATTGACCAAAGAAATGGCAACAGAAACGCTTTTATTGTCCAAAGAAATGGCAACAGAAACGCTTTTATTGACCAAAGAAATGGCAACAGAAACGCTTTTATTGACCAAAGAAACGGCAACAGAAACGCTTTTATTGTCCAAAGAAATGGCAACAGAAACGCTTTTATTGTCCAAAGAAATGGCAACAGAAACGCTTTTATCGACCAAAGAAATGGCAACAGAAACGCTTTTATTGACCAAAGAAATGGCAACAGAAACGCTTTTATTGTCCAAAGAAATGGCAACAGAAACGCTTTTATTGACCAAAGAAATGGCAACAGAAACGCTTATATTGATCAAAATAGTGAAAATAAAGACACTTTTACTGATCAAAGAAGTAAAAATGCAGCATTTTTACTGATCAAAGTAAGAGGCAACTCAAACTCCTTTACAGATCATAAGTGTGCCAATACTGACGATTTTGGCAATACAGATGTTTCTATTGATCAAAGAAGAGGCAATGCAAAAACCTTAACTGATCAAAGAAGTGGCAATAGAGGCCATTTCACTGATCAAAAGGGTGAGAATGCAGTCCTGAACAAAGAAATGGCAAAAACATGGCGATGCGGACGTATTTTCTCTTATCAAAAAGATGACAATGCAGGCTTACTGACAAAATATTCGGTAAAATCATACTCTTTTAATCAATAACAACAAAATATTTACCTGAAGAACAGATAGGATATGATGGTGAGTGACAAACCAAGTATTGAGCAGCTCAGTCCGAGTACACTGATGATGCTAAGAGATAGCTCATGGTGATCAGGGATTGGTTTGGCCTGACCGTAGAAATCCTACAAATACAGAAAACGTGTTAACAAACAAATAAGGAACATCAAATGATTTGTATAAAATAAGTCTGTAAAAATTGCATCAGCAGTAGTTTTTAATTTGGGTTTCTTATATTAAAATACTTTTTTAATCAACAGCATTATTGCCATTAGTATAATGTTTCTTCACAAAAAAGCCTTGCAAAAACGAAAAACCAAACATCAGTTACGTAACACAGAATCAGAAGAGAAAATCTATGACTTACTATTAAAACGGCGAAGTTGGTCAGATGGTCACACAAACAGACGTCTCTGCCATTAACTTTACCATCGTACACACATCCCTTATCTGACCAGCCACCTTTAAAGTTGTTCATGTCAAAATCCCACCACACGCAGCTCCGCCCACTTTCAACATCCTTTCAAGGTAAAAGGGATCGATTGAATTTATTCAAAGCATAAACATTGAAGATAAAAATCAAACGTATCCGGAAGTAAATCAAACTACCAATTAGCACGCCCGAAAGAATATCTTATCTCTGGATCTGAGTTGTTCCTTTTGAAACATCTAAAGGTTATAACATGTTACAGTTTTATGTCAAGTGGAAATTGTGCACTGTTTAAAAATACTCACAATACAAATTTATGGTTATTCTATGGTGCTCATCCAAGAAGACTGGATGCACTTTTAGTGTGAAATGCCTTGTAATACTAACCTTGATTGGTTTAAAGATTGTTTTGACCTTTTCAGTCAGATCTTGAAGTTTCTTCCCAGCAATGCTGGCGGAAATGACATAACTGTTCAGGTTAGATAATTGTTGCTCCGTTGGGTTCATTTGTCTGCCTCCGTCAGTGATGGCTGCCTTGAAGAGTTTGCTTTTACGAAATACCATCATGGTAAGTCTGTCGGTGATTCTCCCTCCTGTAAAAATATAACAATTATTTAACAAAAGAAAATGACAAACTTTAAGTTGAAAATATGAACATTTGGTTATCATTTCTCAATCTCGTGTGCAAACGAAATTAATGGACCGTTTTCAAAAAACAATCGGCCCAGTATTTGTCCGGGTAGTGCATCATAAGAAATTCATTAAAAATACTTATAAATTGACTAATTTATGTTGTTAAAACATCAAGTGGAGATTTAATTAGTAACCATGAGTGCATAAGTACATGATTAATAACAAGTAGAATTCATTTCAAACGATTCTGCTTTGGATTCTTGTGGAAAAAGATTTTACAGTTAACTTTTAACAACATCAGATATTGAATAACATGTGTTAATTAAGAAACAAACCTTTCTCTTTTATATTAAAAATCTCGGTTGGGAGTTCAATTGCGGCATCAACATTGGCTTCATAGAGTTGGGACTTGTTAAACACTGTAGCAATAGTCTCTGTTTTGAATGGTTTGTCAAAGCTTGTACCCCTGGTCTCTGCGGCTAGACCTATCACCGGCTTCACGTTGGGATTAAGGTTCCAGATCTCGACGACCACGTTGTCGGACACAAGCCTTACCTGATCTTTCGTACCAATATCTGCATTTTCTGCGTACCTTTCGAGGGATTTAATAATCCTAGAACCAGAGTTGAGATTATGAGCAAGCAAATTACAAAACAGAAATCGAATACATTGTATTCAATAAAATCACAGAACACTTATTATAGAAATTGCTAATAGAAAATTGACAGTAAATCGAGAAGTGAAGGCGAAAGCCTTATTTAGTTAATAACACACAAAACCGTCTTGCTTTCGTTTAAACATGGAAAGTTTTGAGTTTAAAATGAAGTCATGATGCTGCATTTCAATTTTTTTTAATCTATTTCTTTAAGAATCAGATGAAAATAATGATGTAACAAACTACTAAGACACATATATGGCACAATTTACAGACGATTGATCGGTTCATGTATCAAATCAAATCTTTACCTGTTGGCAGCCTTTGTTTCAACGTTTGCAACATGAGCTTCTTTTTCACTGATTGTCATCAGCCGGTCAATTGTTTTAAGAACATTTTCTCCGACCTAAAATTTAATCAAAGAAGTCAAAAATATTCACAAGACTTTAGAATACTGTAAAAATAATAAAAGACAGTTGTTTAAGTCTTGCAATTTATAACAGAATATTTGTACTTTAGGAAAACACTTAACACCAACAAATACAAAACCAATAAAATGATATATTTATCTCTCTAACCTTTTGTGGTAAGCTGCGAACTTGAGTTGTGTGGTCGAGTACGTCTGCAATTTTGTTAATGTCGGTTGGCGTGAATTTCTGCGCCACTTTCGCTATTTGGGCGACTTCCGACACAAGCTTTTCAGCATTACGAGCGTCAACTGTGACCTGTAGAAAAAAATTATCTATAGAAACTTGTTGCATGTAAAGTGTTAGACGAAAATTTAGTTACGTTTAAACTAGCAAACATCCGGAGCACCTTTACCACTGCTCCTCCTGCAGCAGATGACCCTTAAGGCCCTAATAAAAGGTTCAAGTTTATTCCGGACAGCTTTACTCTTGCTAATTTCTTAGTAACAGATAAAGGCATCTCGGTAAATTTAAAGTAGCATAAATCAATTCTATCACTGAATGTAAGGCTTTGTATTAAAGAAATCTATGTACCTCTGCGAATTCAGTGAGTTTTTCTGTATAGGGCGAAGCTCCCCAAATTTCATTGTTGAACTGATCGATTTCCGCTTCTTCAATACAGTCATGAGCAACCACCTCGCCCCAGTATGCACCTGTGTAGAAATCTCCAAGGCAACGGGCGGAACCGGAAGGAAGTCGATTTGTTATACCTAAAACGGTATGACACATACTTTCCGGTAATTTCAAGCATTTCAGCTTATAACTTTTGCCTTAAATCTAGCCTTACTTTATAACAACCTAGATTTTTATAATAAAACATAATGGTAGTCGGACCTCTTTTTACTGGAAGCGGAGACATTTGGATTATGCCGTGTACTTCAGGTACTGTTCCACATACTTTACATAAGAAAAAGGTAATCCTTATTAGTACTGTCAAATATTACTTTTGTTGCTTTGACTTTTCTTTACCCATACCATACTTGGTCTGCACTGGTCGCAAAGGCAGAATCAATTGCCGCCAGCAGGGTAAGGATTAATCATTACAAGTCCATCAATCAGAGTCAACACAAGAAATAATACTTACTACAATTCTCGATACTGTTGGCATATTCTCCGAGACCGACCTTGGGGAACGAGAAAACCTTGACCGGGGTTGTACGGCCATACAAGTCTATTGTCGTCTGCAATGTCGCCGCCGGGCAAGATACTGAAAAAAATGTTTTAACATGTCATCGCCGGGCTAGAATCTGAACAATATTTTTTTGTTCTAAACTGTCGCCAAAGGGCACGAAACTAAAAATAAATGATTTGTTTGAACGTAAAGCTATTACCTAATTGTTAAAATCCTATATACTGTCCACTAGGTGTAGTCGCGTAATACTTGTCTCTAATAGGCTAAATCACACCTTTGGATAAAATATAGTTCTTAGTACGACGTTTGAACAAAAAGGAAAAACCTAAACAGATTCTAATCAGCAAAATTTACTTGTTTGTGTTTGTATTTGTCAAGTTTAAGTGGTATTTAAAAGTTAAAACTTCTGTGAAATAAAAATTGACTGGAAAAAACACACGCGCGCGTTTTGTAGCCTGGCTAAAATTTTTCTACCGGGTAAAAGAAATAAATAGTAACGAAATGAAATGATAATTTTGATAATCTTGATTATCAGCCAAACCTGTGCTCTGTAGTGACATTGTCCTGAAGGTTGAGAGTGTCGTCTGCCCTGGTAGACTGGCCATGTAGTATCGGTTTCCCAGTTGAGTACGGAGTAAAGCTTTTAGCCTGTTATACACAATGTCCTCATCTTGTAATGTATAGTCCCGGTTCAAGGTGAAATATGCGTGATACTCTATCACTCTTTGATTTGATCTGAAAAAGAATGATTTCCTTGTAAAAAAAGTACTCCAAACAAAGTGACCAGAACTCATGAGAACTCATTGCGAACGAGAGAAAAAAAATCAATGTTAGACAATTTTACACAAGTACCTTATTCCATCAATATAAGTAAATACGTCTGTCACTTCCGGAAAACGAGTCTGCAGCATCGGTAACACATCCGTGAAGACTTTCTTGATATCAATCTCGGCAGACGACATTTCTGGGAACTTCCGGTTCGCCATATTGAAAAGTAGTTCATCCCTTTGAGAAAATGCTGGTAACTCCATTGAGCCATGGAACGAAATTATATCTGAAAACAAATGATGTGTTAGCGTAATCTGTTTAGATATCGTATGATAATAATTCATTCGATGCATTTACCTCCAAATACTATTTAAATGCGAAATATTGTTTACACTTCCATCAGAACCATGGTGCATTAACACGTTCCGTCGTGGTAATGGTTTCTCTTGATAAATTCTTGACACATTGTAAAGTTTGAATTGAAGCACAAATTGGATTGCTTATCTGATCGCACGAATTTCAAAACTCTTAAACAGAAACATTTATTTTTTTTATTTATTTATTTCTTTATTTACCTATAGGAATTTCTGTAAGATTATATAAGGTTTTACCTGAGAATCTGACGTTAAACGCCTTTGAACGTTTCCTAGTCAGTGTCTGCCTGTCCCACACTTCACACCAGTACTGACCCTGCAAGGCTGGCGTTGCTAGGTCACGATCTGTTACCAAGGCAATAGATGACACAAGTTCAGCGTTCAGATACAGCGATATGTCGGTGGAAACATCTAAAATATAAACATTTTACCCTGTTAAACGAATAAACGTGAAAAATACTGATTCAGAAATAAAACGTGTCAAATTTTATATTAGTAATAGTAAAACATCATTTTGAATATAACATCTAGCCATGGCAACGGCAGAAGAATGGACACCTGACACTTAAAAAGGAATGAACAAATCGTAACCGATTAAATATTACTCAGTTGTTGATTTAGCATTTATTTTGCTGTTTCAACATGAATAATCACCTGTGCTTTAAATGGACAGTTTTGATTGGTGAACAGAAGACTCTCTTTCACTTTAAATAATTAGTCAAATCGCATTTTTTTTGCATGCAAATAAACATTGGCGCGCAAAAATCTTAAAATATATTTCTGTTCAGTTATAAAAACGATTTTCATTCTAGAACTTGTTAAAACCATTAACTCTAACTCAAATCATTAATTTATATTTTACACCAAAGCTAGGCGAGTTTTAACTCGAACAAAACCATTTCATGGACTGTAATGTAAGATTTATCGCTCAAAGCCTGCTTAGATGCACAACTCGTATAACCTATTTAAACGGGTGAAGGCAGGCACTCACATTTGTCCTTGGTTTCGACAAGTACGCCATCTTTAAACCACAGGACCGGAAACTCTGAGGCGGCGCTTGACAACTCGCACGGAAGTTTATTATCTCCCCTTTTTGACACAAATGTCTTCTGTTCAGCAGGGCTCTCATAGTAACTGTACACATCCCCGCCATAAACAGGTAAGTTGTTTGTCGTGTATACAGCTGTAATCAAACAAGAGTTGTTACAAGTCACAGCGAGAGAAACATTTTGTGAATCTATGTAGTTTCTATTTCAGAGATTCGCTACATCTATTTAAAAGTATGTCTATTTTTGTAAAACGAAATATATATCACGTTATACTTTGTAAAGATTTTAGTTTTTACACTGCAAAATTGAACGACTTTCTGTTGATTTTTAGAGCAAAAAGTACGCGAATACTTTTGAAGTACATGTTTTTTTTTTAATTGATAAATTCTCGAGTGTAAAAATTGTAAGGGTTCTTATTGAATTATCAATTGTTAGTTAGAGAAATAAAAAAAAACATCATTTATCCTTACAAAGAGACTTGGCGTCCTTGACACACACCGCATTAAACTGTGTGTTACAATTTTCCATGACATGAACTCCTCTCTCGTCGAAATATTTGCAGTTCATTTTATCATAAGCTGTTTCCATCCAGAACTTGGCGCCTGCAAAGGAAATCTAAACGCTTGGACATTCTCCAATCAGTGCAGTTGCTAACATCCTGACAATACTGACAACATTTGTCATAATAACGCGTCGTCTGCTCTATTGGTTTCATGACAACTGAATAAATGTATCATTTCTGATGACTCTATTAGTCTTACGATTTTGACTGTTAACTTCTTAATCATAACGTGGTGCATTTATCTTTAAAATGCGCGTTCGCAATTATATAGACACATCTTGTGTCATTACTTTAGAAAAAGACATATCATATAATGATCATATGCAAAACAATAAATAAAAAGTTCTTTTGTAAGCTTAAAACTATGACTGAAGCTTATGTGTTTCAAATTCTCGTTTTAGATAATAAAATGTTTCTTGAAACCTTTTTCATTACTTACCCCTAAATAATTTGCCATCTTTCTGCACAGCTATCAATATAAATTTCCTCTCAAACTCACTACTGGCTAGCACAAGCCTGGCACTCATAGACTGACACTGTGCCACGGCATCTCTATAGGCAAGCCTCGTTTCCAATACTCGATAGCACGTGTCAAGTAACACGTGACCATACCATCCATTTTCACAAGTTGAAGCTAAAAATAGTAAATAAAACATTCTGATTAATCTTCTATAATCAACCATGCTGTCAGTAGTAAAAAGCTGCCGCTTGTCAGCTTCAGCGTCCAATTTGTTTTCAACCTTGAGAAAGATTTGCGAACAAACAGATAACTTCTTTAACAGAGACAATATTTCATCATAGCCTGTTTAAACTGGATTTAGATTATAAATAACTCAGACATATCATTACTATTACTCTTGCAATGCCGGAAAGAACCAAAAAATTCACGTCATCACATAAATGTGAATTACCTGAAATATTACATGAAATTTTCTAAGTGTGACTGAGAAATATTTTATGACTTATTATTATTAACAAGCATAATATCCTTAATCGATAAAATTGATATTTATCACATCAGATTATACAGTAAATTACGCTATACCTTTATCCATAACCTCAACTTCATAGCTGAAACAGACAGAAGGCAGCCTAACTTCACAGGATGATAACTGCATATCTTTACTCTTTATTTCAGGAGCAAGAGCAATTTTCTGATCACTTTCAACCACGTCCTCGGCGAGGTCTGGGATTTCGTCAAAATGTTCTCGTTCATCATTGGCATCAAAATTAGAATCAGAGTTTTCAATTTCCACTTCATGCTCTCCTTCCGTTTGTCTTTCTTCTTTATCTCCAAAATAAGAATCGTCAAGCTCAGTCGCCACTTCTGTGTCTTTTTGTGTTTCTTCCTTTTTGTCGTCAAAATGTGATTCAGGGAGTTCTGTTTCTTTTTCTTCGCCAAAATCGTCATGTCTTTCATTTTCCTTGTCTTCGAAATGGGCATTGGGTGATTCGATCTCTGTTTTTGACTCTGTGTCTTTGTCCGAGCCCAAAGCGTCCTCAGTTTTGTCATGCAAATCATCAAAAACATCTGTAACATAATCTTGTTTTTGGATGAAGTCTTTATTATCTTTATTTTCTGTTTCGAACTTTTCATATAAATCTGAATTTCCATCATTATGATCAAAATCCCCATCTTGTTTAAATTCTGTAGCATCTTCTGTTTCAATGACGTCCATTTCAGATGTAGGATCGATATTAACATTTTCCTGTTCGTTGCTATTCCAATCAAATTCCGACCAATCAGAATCTCTTTTAGTTTGACCGTCATCACTTTTATCAAATACACTGCCAGTTAGTCCTTTATCGTTTTCTATTTTGTCGGTTTCTTTTTCAGAATCTGTAGTCGTCCGGTCTAATAAATCTTGATCAAATAATTTTTCAGAGGCATCCTTCGTGTAATCCAATGCATCGTCAATTACATCAGTAACACGATCTGTATCAACATTTCTAACTTCTTCAGTTCCCTTAAGGTCTTCTGAGTTTCCAAGTCTCTCGGTCATATCTTCGAAATAGTCAGTGTTTACCGGTTCCCTTTCAACTTCTGGGATGATACCTTCCTGAATAACAGCTTCAACTCTATCGTCGGATTCGATATTATCATTATCAATAAGTGACTGGACGTTGTTTACACTTTCAACTAATTTTTCATTGATTTTATCGTCATGTGTTTCGATGGCATCGGCTAAATTCTCGATTAAATCCGACGAATCATTTTCTAAACTTTTTACTTCACCTTCATTTCTTGTATTATCACTCTCTGCTACAGCATCTATGTCATGGTTCACATTTAAATTTTCCATGACTTCATTAATAACTTCAAATGGACTTGTCCCATCGTTGTCATTTAAGATTCCTGTCACATCATCTTGCATATCTTTAACTGGATTAACACTTGAGTCACCCTCGATTAAGATGTCGTTTAAGTCACTCTTATCTGAAACAGGTGCATCAGTTAGGGAAGATAAATCTGGTAGTATTTCTTCTATTTTTTCTGTAACATCTTCCTGGTTTTCTAACCCAGCGTTCAGATTAGTATTTTCATGAAAATCTATTGAAGTTTCAGGTGTAATCATTTTTTCCGATACATTTTCTAAATCACCTAATAAGTTGGAACTTTTTTCAGCTAAGTTTTCGAAAACATTTTCTAACTTTTCATTTATGTTTGTCACAGTATCCTCAGAATTAATATTTCCTATCAATGTTCCTTCCCCGCCATCGGATAAGCTTGTAAAACCTATTGGGTTATTGCCATCTAATTTCGTCTGTGCATCTGTATTTGAAGTACTGACCATTTCCTCATTACTGTCTTTGTTTTCATTTATATTATTTAATGCTTCTTTTATAGCTTCGTTTGTAAGAAAATCTGTTAGTTGTCCAATCCCGAGCGAGTCATCAGATGCAACCACATCTGCAGGGCCAGAGACATCAGCTGTATTTTTCAACTCATCAGCAACTGTTTCTAGTGCAACTTTACTGTTTTCATTCATGACTTCATTTCCTAAAGAAATTGTCACATCTTTTTCTTTGAAATCTAGTTTGTCTGATAAACCATAATCAATCAATTCATTCTTCACTTTTGTTTCGTCTCTGTTAGTACCTGTTGCGTCTAAAGTTTGAGTGTTGTCACCGGCTAATGAACTAACTATATCCATTGCTTTCGTTTCCGTCTTCTCTGCCTTGTTGGAATCATCTGTCATTTTATCTGCCAAAACACTTGGTACAGTTGTACCAAGTGTATTTTTTACAGACGCGTCGTTAGTTTTCACACTATTTATTGGACCAAACATAGTAGGTCGACCAGAAGTACCTGTGCTTGGGGGAATGACAGTTGTTCCACTTCCAAAAGAATTTAGATTTTCCGTAACTGCTGAATCGGCGTTCTCGGTCGTAAACCGATCGGCGTTATCGGATTTGAATGTTTCGATGTTCTCTGGTTTGAAGCTGTCTGCATTGTCGTTTCTGAAGTTTTCAGCGTTTTCTTGTATCAGATTTCTAAGTGTTTCTACAGCTTCAGTTGGAGAAGGCGTGGACAGAGTCCCAATATTTTCTTCGATCTTCGCTGCGACCTCTTTCACATGCTTAAGCAATTCTGCTGGGCTTGGCATCGAGTTTTCGTTCGATTCTGTATTTAAGCTGTCTCCCATGTTAAGATTACCAAACGGCGAAACAGTCTCAGAGTCAGATTGCTCAAAATTAGTATTTAGTTCAAACGTTGGTTCGCCGGTTGCAAGTCCGCCATTTTGAATATTTGCCTCGGAAAGTCCGGATCCGGGTATCTGCCGTTCACTCTGAAGCCCGAGTGTACCTGGCAACTCAAGCTGGTCAGACATTTGGGTCCTAGACAACATTGACTGAAAGGCGCTCGTCTGTGGAAAGGCATTATTTATTCTACGGAAATTATTGTTAAACATTCTGTTTTGAAAATTAGACAGATCGAAAGCGGGAAAATTGCCATCATTAGAATCATCATCGGATGATCGCTTCCGCCTTCGTCTGTCATCCTCTATCTGTACATTCATCTTGCCACAATACTGCTGGTTTTTGTCGGGTATACTGTTCTCCCATGTCCAAGGTCTTTCGGGGACTGATGTATCATTTAATCTAGGAAAAAATTAAGCCATAAATATATTTTTCTCTAGGTCATAAATTGTTCTTACATTCTTCTAATAAAATATCAGTCTATAAAATTATGTGTGCGTCAGTCAGATACTATGCGTAACTTTAAACCAAAATATCACATGGATATGTGTATGAATAGTTAAACTTAAAAAATGATTAACAATTTCTGTCACCAAGTAATGATCTTTTGTGGATTTTTTTAATAAACCGAGCTATTAAGTTCAACCATCAATATGCTGTTTTGGTTACAGGTTTCAACGCTATGTAGGTAAAGGTTTTTCGATGTTTGGTTATCAGTAACTATCTAAATAATCAGTTAAAGAGTGAGCAGATTGGTGAGTTTTAATCAAATTTCTCGAGGACAAACGTTTAAGATTAAACGTTCATCGACCGTAATTTGAACTTAGCTCTACTCAATCCAGCCATGTAGTGTGTAAAAGATTTATCCCGTTTGCTATTTATTTAATGAAAATTCATTTTTAAATGGCACTTCCCATACTGAAATACAGGCGGGTCCATTATTAAGTGAGGCAAAGATTTCTCTTAGTAATACCTGTTATGAGGTCTGACTTGATTTGGTATCAGATCATCCCAGATAAGGTGACCATTTTCTGAGTGCATTCCGGTCCAAAATTGTGTGACACCTGGAATATATAAAACCGCAATAAAACTTCTAGACATGTACTAGGAAACTTATACTTACTAACCTATGTGCGTGAACGTTGAGAGAAGGCCAAAACTACTCGATATTTTCAGAAAGCCTTTTTCTATGCATGTAGAAGTCAGTGTTTCTTTGTGAAATACATGTCGCCCAGCTGAAGAACAGAAGCTGACAACCTCTTACAAATAACGGTACTGTCATATTCACCAAGGTTGAGACTGCGTCGCTTCTATATAAGTAACCATTATTATTCATTTAAATTTTATAAACTAAAGACAATACTTCAGTTACATTTTGAGTTAGGTGACATTTACATTCTGACAGAACGAATGATTTGCCCTGTCGAGTTGGTTGCATTTTTCCCCTGTATAATTTATACATTCTTTAAACACTGTTAAACAAATTAACGATGTTTTTAGCACAATAAACTGATTGTTATATAGTAGTTAAGAAATGTCTATATTTCATAACTGTCAAATGCTAAACATTGAGATAGGTAAATGAAAAAGAAAAAAAAAACACTGAACAGAATATAACGTAAATAAATTTTATTCAAAGTGAAATATCAACAGTGAAAAATACTTCCGCTATTCATGAATTATTAATATCATAACTCTTACGCATGCGCTGGATTGAATTATGGGAAAAGCACAAAAGCCAATAGTGAATGAAAAATATTTTATGCCATGGGTGTTCAAACACTAAATGTAAAAGTGTTCAAAATCTAAACGTAATTGATGTTCAAAATTTAGCGAAAAATTCTGACCAATTTATAGTTTTATTTTTATTGCGAGAAAATACGTTGAATCATGACATTCAAGTACTTATGCTGTATCTAGCACCCCCGTAAAAATCGGCGAAGTTAGGTCGATAATATTGCTTCTTTCTTCTATTTCACTACCTATTGCATTTATATTTTGTGATATATTCATGTTGACAAAGCTATGAGCACGTGCACCTACCATTCAAAAGAACGGATGTCAATAAATCCCTGTCATCAATTGTTGCCCTAGAATCATACTTCATGAGGAACCCATAGTTTTTTCTGCACGATGCCTGGGCTTCTGTCCACGTCAGGGCCTCTGGATTTATTTTTAAACATACTGGAATTTCTTTTCCGGAGAAATCTTTCATCGTCCCCGGCAGCCACCCATCTCTACACAGACCCTTCAACCGGACCCTCGGGTCATTTGGTTGTATCCCCTCCAGCTCGGAGCCGTGTGGCACCGCGGGACGCTCCAGGGAATCATCGCCTTCCGGTTCATGACTTTGGCACCTTGCATGTGGGACTACTGGAATGACAAAAATGTGTTTGATCAATCTTAAAGAAGCGCCGTTCTGACTGAAAATAAAAAAAAAATATTTCCAACATTTTTACTTTTCTCTGTTGAGGTTTTTCTAAATACTTACTCAAGACGCTTTCAAGTTGACATTATATTTAGGCCACTGTTTATAATTACGCTGACTTTATTTCAGGCCACTATTTTGATAAAAGAATTGTATTATTTCAGGTCAATGTTTATAAATAAGAATGATTTCATTTCAGGCTCCAAAATGATTTCATTTCATGCCACTTTTTCGGTACAGATGATTTGTGCATTTCAGACCATGAAAACAAAAATGATAAGACACGTCAGGCTGTAGAATGATTTCATTTCAGGTCACTGCCTCAATAAATGAATGAATTTTTTCAGGTCACCGTTTCAGCAGAATTACTTTATTTCAGGCCAAGCTTTGATGGAAACCTGATTACATTACTCCAGACCAACTGTTTCAATAACTGAATATTTTAAATCCAGATTGCGCTTTGAACATCAGAATGCATTTCAGGCCACTATCTCAATAAAGGAATGATTTTATTTCAGGTTGTTTTAGCAAAATGATTTTATTTCAGGCAACGGTTTGAAACCCTTAATTATATTACTTAAGGCCTTCATTACAGACAATTGTTCGCAAACCAGAATAATTTACAGAGACCAATAGACCAATTTTTTTTTTTTTTTTTTTTTTTTTTTTTTTTTTTTTTTTTTTTTTTTTTTTTTTTGCTAAAGATCACTGCCTGTATCTGAACTAGAATGATTTCATTTTGGAAACCTTAACCTTGGCCCAGCTAAAATTCTAATGGAATGAGAACCAAAAACTTATTGGTTCAATAGCGAACTGAGCAGACCATGGCAAAGCTACAAGGATGAGCAGACGATAATTGTTTGCAATGGCCACACAGGATAAACTATTCCCGCCAGCAGGCTAAAGGTTAAAAACATTTATATGGTTAGGGGAAAGGATAATGGGTTCCCAAACATGGCTGGAATATTAATTTATTGTGATCATAACGTGTTCAATAATATTTACACGCGGTAAACAGAAAGCTTTTGTAAATATTTTCTCCGAATGGTTCGATTTTTACAACCTGGACATATTGAATGATTGCTCGAGTGACTAAGAGGCAATGTACACTATATAGCCATTAATTTGTCAGGATTTATTTATGTTTCCGCATACTTGGTCAACATGCATTCATATATTTACGGCTGATTTGTTGATGTCAAAATAAATCAACATTCGGTAAAGATATGCAATTAAACAGAAACAGCTAAACCATGTAAAAATGAATCTGATCCAAATTTATCTTTGGTTCAATCATTTTTCTTGCCTTTCTTTATATCGTTAAAACTGATTCCACTGGCGGAAAAAAAAGTAACTACCCAAAACCTAATAACATGACATACAAATACATCAAAGTTAAACTCTGCATTTTCAGTTCTTGCTGGGTCCTTGGTCGGAAAACGCTATATGTGTCGACCATTACACTGCAGGGAGCTACCAAAATGAACAAAAGACCCGTTGAACTTTAGGCCTATTTCAGCTTTTTCCAAACTGACCTGCTTGACTCTATAACCGTTATCTTTAGACTGACTCGGCAGACTGATGCAGTATATTTCAGGAAAACAATCTTTATATTCAATCATTATTCATTCACTGACACGCACTTGTAATGATAAACGTAAGTGGTATCATGTTTCAAGGGTAGAAATGACTGAAATTAATAATCTCCTGCACAACTTGACTTAATAAAACCGTTTCGTGCCGAATGATGAAACTAAAATAGATATGTGGATATCTGGTCATATACTTTCACGATTTCTTACCATTTCGATATGAAAAATAGACTATTAAAACTTGGAAAGTGTAAATTTATGCAAAACAGGCTGTACAAAATATGCAGAACAATGATAACATATCAGGATTTGTTAATACAAGTGTACTGTTCAGCATTATTCGAATAACTTTCAGGGAACAAGAGAAGCTTAAGACAACGTCTGTCTATCCTAACATTTCCGCGAGAATCATTTTGTGGACTCTGAATATCTGAAGACACCCGACTGAAACTAAACATGATACAATTACACTTCAGATATGAAACCATAATCCATCGCTATAAACACGTTTCTATCATTTGACGGTAATCTTTGCTGACAAATATTTCCAGCGACTATTTTCAGAAGTAAGATAAAAATATGTCAGAGAGAGTAGAGAAAAATGAAATAAATTTGTACAACTTATACAGTATTGCAATTTTCGACACAAAAAAAAACAATGTGCTAATAAAAAATGCAGCTCCGACATCTAAAATGTAAAGGTGTGTCTTCACCTTAAAAATATTACAAACTTTGATTTCCATTACCTCCCTAGATATCATTGTAACTTGATTGTTAGTGGACAAGTTTTTTACATACCACTTAAATTAATTACAAGAATAAAAAACAAACCACAATTTTATGTGTGGCATTTCATTGTTGAATCAATTAAGCGTCTACAAGTTAATGGTGTTAGTGTGTAATAATTGAATCGTAAAAATAACGGAGTAACTGCAAATGAATGAAACTTAGACTGCTAATAGTGACATCTGTAATGACTGATCATATGTTATAATATTACAAAAAAATGTTATTGTCATGTCAATGTATGATTAATTGTATCCACGTATAAGACCGACCCCGTTACAAAACAAAGAAAAAATTAATACTAACTGTCGCTTTAAGATATTGGGCGATCGCATTCATGTATTTGACAATTGCATTCAACTAATAGACGATCGCATTCAGCAAAAATGCTAACGGTCCATTTCAAACAAGGTAAAGCTGGGTCATATTTCTCTACAAATATCCTTATTTGTTAAACCATCAGATACTCCTATATTTTTTTTCAAATAAACATCACAGCTATTTCTACAACTGCATTTCTGGGTCAACTAATAGTATTTCTATATGATTTCAAAGTTTTCTAACACAAAGGGAGTAAGAAATTCGGAGAGATTTTGGTTATAAAAACTTTGATATGTTTTACACACTATCACAAAGTAATTTAATCAAGCATTTAATTCAGCTTTTGTTTTTAGTAGTTCATTCCCAATTTTATTTGTTAGCTGTGTTGTTTATTTAACTTTTTTTCTTGGTGACAGATATGTGGTTCGGTGGCAATGCACAGAACCTGTAATCCATAAGTTCTGAGTTCGTTACCCCAATCTTCCATAAAAACTACCCATTGATTTTGAATGAGACGTTGAACCAGGTTCTTAGTAATCTGCCATATTAGAGTTTTGTCTGATACCGCTCTCACATAGTGCTGTGAGTCCAGTGTGCCGTTTGCAACTTGAATCAATGCAAAAAAGCAAAGATTAGCGGTTACATAAAACTTTGTATAAAAATATAAGAATATGAAAATATATCCTTTTTGGTCAAAGAGAATCCTTAGTCTTAGATGTAAATCGATTTATTTAAAAATTATGAATTAAAAAAGAATATGTGTGTTTTGATAAGCAGGTTTAGAGTACACGTTTACAGGCAAACTACACGTAAATAAAAGGTAAAGTGATGGTAAAGTCCGCGTTTACAGGCAAAGTACATATAAATTAAAGGTAAGATGCTTGTAGAGTACACGTTTACAGGCCAAATACACGTAAATAAAAGGTAAAGTGCTTGTAGAGTACACGTTTACAGGCAAAATACACGTTAATAAAAGGTAAAATGCATAAAGAGTACACGTTTGCAGGCGAAGAACACGTAAATCAAAGGTAAAGTGCTTATAGTGTACACGTTTACAGGCAAAATACACGTAATCAAAGGTTAATTGCTTGTAGAGTACACGTCTACAGGCAAAGTACATGTAAAATAGGTAAAGTGAGTGTAAAGTACACGTTTACAGGCGAAGTACTCGTAAATCAAAGGTAAAGTGCTTGTAGAGTACACGTTTGCAAGCGAAGTATACGTTAAAAGGTAAAGTGAATGTAGAGAACACGTTTACAGGCAAAGTATACGTAAATCAAAGGTAAAGTGCTTGTAGAGTACACGTTTACAGGCAAAGTACACGTAAATCAAAGGTAAAGTGAATCTAGAGTAGGTTAAGTACACGTAAATCAAAGGTAAATTGAATCTAGAGTTCACGTTTATATGCAAAGTACATGTAAATCAAAAGTAAATTGAATGTAAAGTATACGTTTACTGGCAAAGTACGAACAAAAAAGAGGTAAAGTGAATGTAAAATACACGTTTATAGGCAAAGTAAACGTAAATCAAAGGTAAAGTGGTTGTAGAGTACACGTTTACAGGCAAAGTATATGTAAAAAGGTATAGCACATGTAAAATACACGTTTATAGACAAAGTACACTTAAAAAGTAAAGTGCGTGTAGACTTTATAATTATAGGCAAAATATATGTAAAAAGGTATAGTACACATGTGTGTTAACTTACATGTAGAGACGATTAGGGACACACATATCAGACAGAAGGATCCTAACATTCTATCACAGCCTGCGAAAACTTTACATCCTGAAAATAAACAAACATATGCATCATTACATGGTTAATTTGTGTGTTCTGGATACGTCAGAATTCAGAATAATCAGGTAGAATTGAGATACATTGCAAATGGTTATAAAATTATTTGACAGGGATCATAGATTGACCAAATACATGAAAAATGTACAAAGTTCTCATTCAATTTTGGGAATTGACAATAACTACCATAATGCAGTTCTGTAAAAAAAAATAAAAAAAAAAAGTTACTGACTGTGTTCCATGCGTTTAAGTTTCTGTTCTTTATTCTGTTTCTTATTTGAATTTGAATTAGAAATTATGAACTAAATATCTTTCTCTTATTCGAAAAAAGAAACAAGGAACCAACATTATAGTCATGATATTTTTGCTAATTTTTGATCTGTTGACGGCGATATTATTGGGCAGATATGTCTGAAAGTAAGTTATATCTTACAATTTCAATGATTTCAAAATATGTCACCTTCTTAAAATATAGTTATTATTTATCATCATCATCATCATCATCATCATCATCATCGTCGTCGTCGTCGTCATCATTCATCTTCTTCTACTTCTTCATTAATTTGTTGCTTCCATCATCATCATTATCAACAAAATTATTATCATTATAATTAATATTCATTTATTACTATGATGTTATTATTATTATTATTATTATTATTATTATCATCGTTTTTTTATTATTATTACTACAAGTTTTACTTTTATTTCTGTAAGAACATTGTGTCTTTTTGTCTCCACATTTTGACATTTTGCTCATTTCACCTCAACCTGTACAGCGTTTGACTGAAGTCACGTTTATAGAGATAAGCAGAGAGCATCAGTGTGATGTGTTCTCCTCTAGCAACGTGACCTGATGTTCCTATAGCAACCATCTTCCAGTAACAACATTGTAAGATTTTACCAACTGGCGGTATTTTTCACATATTTGACAATTAAATTTAAAAGCGGAGAGGAAGTAAAACTTTAATGCTAAATTTCGAAACACGCCCAAAAGTCTAAAGTTAATAAAGGCCAAAAAAATGAAATTGCTGGTGAAGTAACATGAAGTGTCTACATCAAACTGGAGCTATAAATAGACACCACAACAGGACCTTTTAACGTAGGTACATTGTGGTTTAAGCGTGGGTGTTACCGCCCATTAACATAATTTTCTAACATAAAGAGTCTTTATGAAAGAGACAAAATTCCCCACTGAAGAACGTGCTGTTTTGTTACTTGAAAGGGAGTTACAGAATTTTAGGCTGTCATGTTTTAAATGTATAATTGTATACGTTGTGCTCGCAACCGTCAAGGGCCTTGACTAATAAAACATCATGCAATATCACACCTCCGCTAAATATGCAAAATTCATCCACATTATGAGACATTTTATACTTAAAAAAATTGTTCCAGTGAGTAAGTTGTCCAAATCATAATGTAAATGTTACATAATGGTTGAATCATTTTGTATAAAAACCATATCACCTGTAACTTTTTGACAATTATGTTCTCGATAAAAAAGGAAACTATACGTGCACGTTTATATACACACGGTACGCTATTTGTTATAGAGCGCATGCACTACAAATAAGGTGTGTTGGATTGATTTTGAGCATTTCCTTTTCAGGATTAATTCTCTTTAATTGTTCTTCTCTACCTCTCCTTACCGAATCTGGAACTCCTTGAAGTTTAAAAGAGAATAAAAAAGGATTTCATCAAAATGTTTAGGCGATCGAATCAATAAGCACCTCCCCCACGCCCACCGCAAATATTACCTTGTTAAGAAAGAAAATTGAACTAGACTGTTCGAAGATTTTAATATTTTGGTATTTTTTAAATGCTTTTTTGTCTACAAGTACCCTTATAGTTTTACTTTTAGATATATTCTGCTACATTATCCTTTTTTGTCAGATTAGCACTAAGACATGACGTGATGGGGGAATATTTTGTTAGTTGTGTCTAACGCTCTCTAACAGATACCATTTCTAGATTTCTAGACTCATATCCTCCGCAAGAAACTGCCAATTTTCTAAAACAAATGGCTTTTGTCGGTAGCTGAGCTTGGGCCCATTTCCTTAAATCATTATGGGTTTACCGGTTACAAGTTCACTACGATGGTGTGGAATAGCAATGTCGCAAAAATGTCTGTCTTTCAATGTAATATGTAAATGTATCTAAACGTAGAAACGTCATAGAAACTTTATTGCCAATGGCATAAATGTGAAACTTTTTAACAATATTCATTATACTGCTGCTGTTGTTGTTGTTGGGGCGCTTCTCCTTTTTCCCAATGACAGATATTTTATCGTGATATTTTCTGGATATGCTTTTTAGGCGTATTACATAAGAAATTATTTTTCGCCGGTGCCGCATTTATATTGCCAAATCGTCTTGTTTTATGTATATATCTTGTTTGACCCAAGGTAACATTTATTATGTGCATAACTTCTCGCCGAAAACTATCTGCGAAAAATAAATAGCTAATAAAGTCTGTCTCGCAAATTATAGCAGTCGTTTTCTCCCTATTGACAGTATGTATAACATCATAAATTCTGACAGATACGTGTGTGTAAAATGCCATTTACACAAAGGTCATTCATGGTCAAACATATATTGCATGACCATTTATGTTTCGCAAATATGTACTTATCTTGTACAATATGTATATCTGTCACTGATAGTTGTCTGCGACCCTCTAGTTGTTTAACTGATAATTAAAATACCTCTGGTTGCAGGTCCATACACATACATGCAGATTTTTCCATTTTGGTTTTTTATATATATGACATGTGGTTTAGTGTAGATGCTGAATTAAAACCAATGAAGACACAAAAATTCATTCAACATGCATCACTACATATTTTCAATGAGTAATCTTGAACAATCTTGAGTAAATTTCAATTATTTCCCGACCTTTTCCGCGATACGGTTTATATATTATATAAGCACCCAAGAGCCTTCGTTAGGGTAAGCAAATGGATCTGTTAGCAGACGAACAAAAGACAGGCTCATCTTCTGCAACGCCTTGATTCTACTTTCCACGTATAAACCGTAGTTTATAAGGGAGCTTCGTATATTCATAAAACAACTTTTTTTCCGCAGATATCGAAGCAGAGTACTTTCCTTGATTATTCTACGATGTAAGCAATCTTTTCCATAAAAAAATGCCTTGTAACCTAGAAAAAGAGTTTAATTAGGACAAATTAGTTGTTCCCCTTTTGGCTATATAGTGAATGAATAATTGAACAGCTATGTGTTCTTCTCTTGAAAAGTCTTCACCTGTCTATCTTTTTCTCACATTTAACCTATAATAGTTAATTATAACAGTTCTATTCGTTATTACAGGTTGCTTGCGTAAAAGCGAACGCCCTTCTAAACTTTGTTTAAAAATGCATTAGATATAGAGAAAAACTTAACATGTGTGATTCATATCGACATTTCCGAGTATGTAATTAACAAGAAATGTTTTATATATGAGATAAACGGGCATGGTTGTCGTAAGTTTGATGTTTATCAATGAACAAAACCTAACAAATCCTAGCAAGTTTCATCACAATAAAGTTTTAAATCTATCTACAATCGATATAAACAAATTTTTACGTTGTTTTCCAAATCAATAAAGAATAATTTCTGTGCTGTTTTTTGTCAATATTGCAAACGTACTTTTACGCATCGCTCCAAGATTTTTCTGTTAACAATAGCCTTAACCCATTGATGTCCAGTGTCTATAAATGTAGACAAAGGCAAACAGTGCAGACTTATGTGGCGTCTGATCAGGGTCTACACTGTTTCCATAAAAGACTTTCTTCCCTAAATTTAATGAAATTGAAATTAAATACCAGAAACTCTTTTAAATGAAAATGAACTCGCCCATCTGACAAGGATGGTTTAATCCATTAGGCTTCTGCTATATTTATGTAAGGACCTTTGCTTAAAATGATTTGATAAACTTTCAAACTTCACGGAGCCTCTGCTATATTTATGTAAGGACCTTTGCTTAAAATGATTTGATAAACTTTCAAACTTCACGGAGCCTCTGCTATATTTATGTAAGCACCTTTGCTTAAAATGATTTGATAAACTTTCAAACTTCACGGAGCCTCTGCTATATTTATGTAAGCACCTTTGCTTAAAATGGTCTGATAAACTTTCAAACTTCACGGAGCCTCTGCTATATTTATGTATGCACCTTTGCTTAAAATGATTTGATAAACTTTCAAACTTCACGGAGCCTCTGCTATATTTATGTAAGCACCTTTGCTTAAAATGATTTCATAAACTTTCAAACTTCACGGAGCCTCTGCTATATTTATGTAAGGACCTTTGCTTAAAATGATTTGATAAACTTTCAAACTTCACGGAGCCTCTGCTATATTTATGTAAGCACCTTTGCTTAAAATGATTTGATAAACTTTCAAACTTCACGGAGCCTCTGCTATATTTATGTAAGCACCTTTGCTTAAAATGATTTGATAAACTTTCAAACTTCACGGAGCCTCTGCTATATTTATGTAAGCACCTTTGCTTAAAATGATTTGATAAACTTTCAAACTTCACGGAGCCTCTGCTTTATTTATGTAAGCACCTTTGCTTAAAATGATTTGATAAACTTTCAAACTTCACGGAGCCTCTGCTATATTTTTGTAAGCACCTTTGCTTAAAATGATTTGATAAACTTTCAAACTTCACGAGCCTCTGCTATATTTATGTAAGCACCTTTGCTTAAAATGATTTGATAAACATTCAAACTTCACGGAGCCTCTGCTATATTTATGTAAGCACCTTTGCTTAAAATGATTTGATAAACTTTCAAACTTTACGGAGCCACTGCTATATTTATGTAAGCACCTTTGCTTAAAATGATTTGATAAACTTTCAAACTTCACAGAGCCTCTGCTATATTTATGTAAGCACCTTTGCTTAAAATGATTTGATAAACTTTCAAACTTCACGGAGCCTCTGCTATATTTATGTGAGCACCTTTGCTTAAAATGATTTGATAAACTTTCAAACTTCACAGAGCCTCTGCTATATTTATGTAAGGACCTTTGCTTAAAATGATTTCATGAACTTTCAAACTTCACGGAGCCTCTGTTATATTTATGTAAGCACCTTTGCTAAGAATGATTTGATAACTTTCAAACTTCACAGAGCCTCTGCTATATTTATGTAAGCACCTTTGCTTAAAATGATTTGATAAACTTTCAAACTTTACGGAGCCACTGCTATATTTATGTAAGCACCTTTGCTTAAAATGATTTGATAAACTTTCAAACTTCACAGAGCCTCTGCTATATTTATGTAAGCACCTTTGCTTAAAATGATTTGATAAACTTTCAAACTTCACGGAGCCTCTGCTATATTTATGTGAGCACCTTTGCTTAAAATGATTTGATAAACTTTCAAACTTCACAGAGCCTCTGCTATATTTATGTAAGGACCTTTGCTTAAAATGATTTCATGAACTTTCAAACTTCACGGAGCCTCTGTTATATTTATGTAAGCACCTTTGCTAAGAATGATTTGATAAACTTTCAAACTTCACAGAGCCTCTGCTATATTTATGTAAGCACCTTTGCTTAAAATGATTTGATAAACTTTCAAACTTCACGAAGCCTCTGCTATATTTATGTATGCACTTTTGCTAAGAATGATTTGATAAACTTTCAAACTTCACGGTGCCTCTGCTATATTTATGTAAAATGATTTGATAAACTTTCAAACTTCACGGAGCCTCTGCTATATCTGTATAATGATTTGATAAACTTTCAAACTCCACGGAGCCTCTGCTATATTTATGTATGCAATTTTGCTAAGAATGATTTTATAAACTGTGACGCTCCACCAAGCCTCTTCTAAAATATCTATATTCTTTCGCCTAATTTATCATCAGTACCAGTTCACCATATGGCCGACGCCCCTGGACAGTGTAGCTATTTTATGTGATAGTGAAAGATACAGAATGCATCCCATTTCAGAGACATTCCTGGTTCTATTCGATGATCAGTGTATATCACTGATACATGGGACCTAAGTTTAACCCTTAACGTGCTGGAACCGAACGTGATTAGCCTTTGCCACCAGTATAGAGCCAGGCCAACCTGCACATCCGTGCAGTCTGACCAGGCTCTATACTGTTGGTAGCTCAATTTTTGTATTTTGATATTGAAATCCCTTAAACTTTGAATGGACTGTTCCAAATTCAAAGCTGGACAAATCCATTACAAAATTTCAGCATGTTCAGGGTTAACGTCCCATCCGAAAGACAATCAGTAATGTTAGTGAAGGCAGATCAAACTCGCCACCCGTCTTGCAGTCCTACAATTGTAGTTGATTCTAGCACAATTGTATGCTCCAAGCCGCGGAAAAGGTAATTCTGCGTGTTCCGTATCTATAAAAATTTAAATCTGAAAAGTATTTAAAATCTGTACAGAAAATTTAATGCTGTTGTCATTTCTGTACAGTATGTTTTGAAGAGTCTAAGCTGACTTTCATTTGAAGCATGAAATATATTCCTTTGGGTGGAGTTTCTACTTTATTATGCACGCAAATGTCATACGGCGTTTTATAGCATATGTTTTACGGGATTCTTTTACCGTGAAAATAAAATCATCTTCATTTGACATTTGACCTTCTTATGATTATACTATTACAGCTATTTCTTCGAAAACCAGTCATTATGTTTTATGTAAATGCTGTCATGTTGTGAATTATTAGACAGTTAATACTGACATAACGGTAGATGTGGTTTTGGTAATATGACTAATATAAGTCTCAAGGTTACAGAAATGCTTGCAATGATATTTTAGACGAACAATAGGAAATCCTATTTTATTCCGTTTGAGGTTTCGTAGAAAGCTGGTCTTTGATAAATTCAGCACACAGCGAATGATATAAGAAAAGAGAAAAACGTGAATTTTGAATTGAATTGAATTGACATAAATTGAATTTTTCTTTTACAGTGAAACTGATGATCTTAGCTGTGATCGCTACATGTCCATTACTTTTGTATTCGTAAAGATCTTGTAAGTAATGATGATAATGCCTCAATTTCAATTTAAGAAAATTGTATAACTTTGATAAATTAGGTTTAAATTGAACATCATTCGGTCAGTAAGGTAGTAAAGATTACTGACAAAATATAAAGCTGGAAATTGTAATTATGTTCATATGTAACTAGGGTTGGTAGACAGCGGTTTTGCAGAGCCCTATCTGTATTACTTAGTGTACAGTTTGCTGTGAAATGTCTTTAGTTTAAGTGAAATTAATAAATTATGTCTGCTACAAACTGCAGTTTTACAAACTTCTCACTATTGAGCCTTGACAACGGAGTTATATGTTTTCGTGCAACAAGATGGTCGGTCTCTGAGCTTATAAATACGTGTACATGTTCTTTTCAAGACTCGTTCTCTGTACACATATTCATCGTTAAGCGGAGGACCATACAAAGAATGATAGTTTTAATCTGATAAAGTATGTATCAAAAGGGGTATATGTATATCTATGGTTGTATGTAAGTTGTTACGATAAAATTGTATGAAAGCTTTCACCTTCGCCTGAATTAGATTGACTGTGCATGTTTCGTCCAAGGTTTCCCTCGCAACCTCCACCCCCACCCCTTCTCCCTTTCGAAGTATTTCGTATATAATATAGTGCAGTCTTTCACTAAGAACAAAGATCAGTTTTGTACCAAATATAAAACAGACTAACATTCTTAGCTTTTTGATTGCCTCGGTTTTTAGTTTTCTATTTCTTTAAAAGATTAAAAAATATAGATTACCTCCCTTTATTTTCCCTCGTCAATCATCTCAAGACACTTTGTAAATGTCATCATTAATTTAAATTTCTGTTTATTTTTCATTTATTTATTGTTAATGAATGTCCTAAGCATTATGATGATGGCACTGCTAATAAAAGACGACGATTGTAAAATGAGTTACTATGGCAAACTGGTTTATTGTCAGTCAAGCTTGGTTTGTGTGTATGTAGGAATTCGAAATGTGTGTAATCAGTCGAAACTTTGCGTCAATAGCTACAGGAGTAAGGCCGCGGCCGGTTGATGGTTAAATCACTCTTACTTTGGAAGAAGCAGAGGTAATCCCATTTAAAAAAAATAAGAAAACAGTTGCCAAGAAGAGGTAGTCGGGGCTGAATCAGAAAAATTACTATTTTAAAACTTTAATTCTATCCCCCACAGCCTTCCCCATCCCCCCTCTCAAACCACCTCTCTCATTAATAATGTAAGAAAACAACCATAGCATTGGATATTAACAAACTGACAATAACAGGAACAGTAAACAAAGTGTAACAATAAGCAAATATACTAAAAGGAAAACCCAGTAACAAATGACAATCAAGTCAGCAACACTACCATTGAAAACATTTAATGAAAACCTAGCATGTAAAAGGACATGGATAGGAAGAACAAAATTGGACTCCAGAAGCTAAATAACTCCAATGAATGTATTATTAAAATCAGACCAAGCACACTTGACACATTCATGTAGCTCAAAGTCACTAACAATAAACCAAATGAGAACTCTGGTGTAAATATTATTAACAGCCTGCATGATTATTTTTCGTGGTTGTCAAATATAACTCACAGATAAATTGCTCAGTCGTTAATGTCACGTGATCAATTTTGAACAACTGATGTAGACAACAATAGTGGATCACTCAAAAGGTAACTTACTTAAAAAAGATGGATAGACCATAACGTACAGTGCTGAAGAAAAGCTGTAAAAATTATAGAGGCAGAAGTACGATCAATTGAGAATACTTATCGAGGTCCTGTAAAATGAAATGTTGTATCTAAAAATAACTTTTTGCAAGTTAGCATCTTCTGACTAAATCTGGGCAACAATAGAGAGGTTTAGGTGTTTCTATATCCGCTGACATCCACATAGTCAAGTTATAAGTGAAAATAAACAGCAAATTTTCTTGTTAGCAAGTTTTCTATGCATTGGTGTGAATATTTGCATAAATTGGCGATAATTATCCCCCCGCCAAAGGCGGAGGGGATATTAGGAATGCCCTTCGTCCGTCCGTGCGTCCGTGTGTCCGTGCGTCCGTGTGTCCGTGCGTCCGTCCGAAACAATTTTGTCCGGAGCATAACTCCAAAACTACTTGAGGGATTTTATTAAAACTTCATACACTGACAGAGCACATTGGTAGGTAGTGCAGTGTGAAAGTGCAATAACTCTACCTTGCCTTTTTAGAGTTATTCCGCTTTATCAAATTTACTTGATAAATTTTGTCCGGAGCATAACTCCAAAACTGCCAGAGGGATTTTATTCAAACTTCATACACTGACAGAGCACATTGGTAGGTAGTGCAGTGTGCAAGTCCAATAACTCTACCTTTCCTATTTTTAGAGTAACTCCCCTTTATCAGAATTACTTGATAAATTTTGTCTGGAGCATAACTCCAAAACTACTTGAGGGATTTTATTCAAACTTCATACACTGACAGAGCACATTAGTAGGGAGTGCAGTGTGCAAGATTAATAACTTTACCTTGCCTATTTTTAGAGTTATTCCCCTTTATCAGAATTACTTGATAAATTTTGTCCGGAGCATAACTCCAAAACTACTTGAGGGATTTTATTCAAATTTCATACACTGACAGAGCACATTAGTAGGTAGTGCAGTGTGCAAGAACAATAACTCTACCTTGCCTATTTTTTAGAGTTATTCCCCTTTATCAGATTTACTTGTTTACATTTTAAAAATCCCAGCATATACATGAATATCTAATTCTTGAATTCTTGAACTTATTATCCCCCCGCCAAAGGCAGAGGGGATATTAGAAATGGTCTCTGTCCGTCCGTGTGTCCGTCCATTCCAGTTTTGTCCGGAGCATAACTCCAAAAGTACTTGAGTGATTTTCTTTTAACTTCATATACTGAAAGAGCACATTTGGAGGAGGTGCAGTGTGAAAGAATAATAACTCAACCTTGCCTACTTTTAGAATTATTCCCCTTTATCAGATTTAATTGAAAATCTTTGTCCGAAGCATAACTCCAAAAGTGCTTGAGCGATTTTCTTCAAACTTAATACACTGACATAGCACATTGGTAGGAAGTGCAGTTTGCAAGAACAATAACTCTACCTTGCCCATTTTTTGTGGGATTTTCTTCAAACATTTTTACATTGAGTGTTTGAAAGTACAACCTTCAGGTAGCTTCTTCCCGGTGGGGGGATTAACCATGTGTAACATGGCTCTTGTTTCATTCTGTGAATGGGCGGTATTATAACTTAGATCTAAATTACTTTCGCAATTTTTAACAGAAATCCCTTTCACGTAAAAGTTGATCAAAATCAATAGACGCTTTTGGTTAAATATAATATATCATTGCAGCAAAAAAGCAACCTAAAGTGACTTCTATTATTACCAAAATTAACATGAACAGTGATTATCTTATCATTGTAACATCTTACATTTAGTTTGTAGACAAAACAATGGTTTTCCAGCAACATGCACAAAACAAAAAAAGAAGGGAAGCACATTAAGAAACGGAAGTCTTGTTAGCAAATACTTTGGTGTCTAAACATATAATTGACATTTACACCGTGATTTATTTTTACATATTATGAAAGTTTACGCGGTCTTTTAACGGGCACATGTCAATCAATGTCAAATTAAAACTACACGGACACGCATGGTGAACTTAAATTTCAAAACTTTGAGACTTTTACTGCTCACAATAGCTTTGCAAGCCTTAAACAAACTTGATTCATTTTTCACTGTATTATTTTTTCCGATATTACAATTTCCCCTACTCAGTCTAAAATCATTATTAAAAAAATTGTGCATCTGACAGTAAATGTATTTGTGAATAATTATTAACTATTTGTGTCTTGTTGCTAAACCCATATTATGTTGTAAATATGGCGTACCTAATCAGCCCAGGGGTATTGCTATTTATAGAATAAACACTTCGTGAAATGTCAAAGTTGATTTTAAAATAAGGATATTAAACGCATTCAAAATTCAATAATGTTGAATAACTTGCGGATAAATGTACAAAAATACAATGTATCCAAAATCATGTTTGATATATACTTGTTTCTTAGTCCTATCAGAATGGCTTGAAGATTTGATTTCTTGTTTGGAAACGGAAATAAGTGTCTGAAATTAAAACTGATAAGGAACTCGCGTCAAGTCAAGTATATGTTTGCTATCAAAACATGTTTCTCCTTAGAGACAAACGTTTTGTAAACGAAATAATCTCGAAAGCTTCGGAGGCGCACAAAACATAGAATATGATATCATATCGAAAATGATGTAATCAGTTTTTAGCTAGAAAAGAAACCAAATCATATATACTTACCAAAGTAGATATGTACTTAAAATAAGTTGTTTTAAAAACTGCAAAATCATCATTTTCACTTTGATGAATTAAAATGGATATTGTGTTCCGTCTCCAGCGATTCCTATACAGACAGAACTCTTCGAGAAATTAAGCCTTTGTACTCGTACTCAAACTAAGATACAAAGTTTCAAAAAGCCAAACTGTTCTTTTTCTAAGCCATCCAGGTCAAGAATATATTTCTGTACAGTTTGTGATACCCTATGCTTGTATTAAATTTCATAAAATTTCATAACTGACATGTCACTAATGCTTTACATTGAGGTAAAGTTTTCGTCTCATGTATATCATCATTGAGTTAAAGTTTTCGTCTCATGTATATCATCATTGTGTTAAAGTTTTCATCTCATGTACATCATCATTGAGTTAAAATTTTCGTCACGTGTATATCATCATTGAGTTAAAGTTTTCATCTCATGTATATCATCACTGAGTTAAAGTTTTGGTTTCGTGTATATCATCATTGAGTTAAAGTTTTCATCTCATGTATATCATCATTGAGTTAAAGTTTTCGTCTCATGTATATTATTATTGAGTTAAAGTTTTCATCTCATGTACATCATCATTGAGTTAAAGTTTTCATCTCATGTATATCATCATTGAGTTAAAGTTTTTGTCTCGTGTATATCATCATTGAGTTAAAGTTTTCGTCTCATGTATATCATCATTGAGTTAAAGTTTTCGTCTCGTATATATCATCATTGAGTTAAAGTTTTCGTCTTATGTATATCATCATTGAGTTAAAGTTTCGTCTCATGTATATCATCATTGAGTAAGTTTTCGTCTCATGTATATCATCATTGAGTTAAAGTTTTCGTCTCATGTATATCATCATTGAGTTAAAGTTTTCGTCTCGTATATATCATCATTGAGTTAAAGTTTTCGTCTCATGTATATCATCATTGAGTTAAAGTTTTCGTCTCATGTATATCATCATTGAGTTAAAGTTTTCGTCTCGTATATATCATCATTGAGTTAAAGTTTTCGTCTCATGTATATCATCATTGAGTTAAAGTTTTCGTCTCATGTATATCATCATTGAGTTAAAGTTTTCGTCTCGTATATATCATCATTGAGTTAAAGTTTTCGTCTTATGTATATCATCATTGAGTTAAAGGTTTCGTCTCATGTATATCATCATTGAGTTAAAGTTTTCGTCTCATGTATATCATCATTGAGTTAAAGTTTTCGTCTCATGTATATCATCATTGAGTTAAAGTTTTCGTCTCATGTATATCATCATTGAGTTAAAGTTTTCGTCTCATGTATATCATCATTGAGTTAAAGTTTTCGTCTCATGTACATCATCATTGAGTTAAAGTTTTCGTCTCATGTATATCATCATTGAGTTAAAGTTTTCATCTCGTATATATCATCATTGAGTTAAAGTTTTCGTCTCATGTATATCATCATTGAGTTAAAGTTTTCGTCTCATGTATATCATCATTGAGTTAAAGTTTTCGTCTCATGTATATCATCATTGAGTTAAAGTTTTCGTCTCATGTATATCATCATTGAGTTAAAGTTTTCGTCTCATGTATATCATCATTGAGTTAAAGTTTTCGTCTCATGTATATCATCATTGAGTTAAAGTTTTCGTCTCATGTATATCATCATTGAGTTAAAGTTTGCATTTCATGTATATCGTCATTCAGTTAAAGTTTTCGTTTCATGTATATCATTGACTTAATATCGTTCAGTTTTGACTATTCTGCTATTCAATGTTGTTGTTGTTTCTTTTAAATTCTTTAACTTAATAAACTCGGTGAACTTACTGAAATGAAAACTTCAAATTTTCCTTGAGCTGACATAAAATTGTAAGAACATCTCACGTGAATGAATTAATTAAAACTCACACACATTTTAACACAATGATCAACGGTTTTTGTGTATATTTGGCAGTGAAGAATTGAGATCTTCCGGTTGCAGTGCAATCACCTAGGTTTCAGTTATTTTATGTAACATAGCTATAGTCATTACCGTAAAAAAACAGTGTATTTTTAATCGGAACCTAACAATATAATTGTTTCAAATCATAGTATATTCTATATTTCTTGACAGGAATTTTGTAACGAAGCGTCAACTAAGCCCAACAAATTTTGAATTATTCCCAACCTTGAGATATTTATTTATATATCAAATAAAAATTGAAAAAAAAAGCTTTAACTCCAAGAGTTATGTAGAAAGTGAATAATTTCTCACACAAATCTACGTCAAGATACATTTTGCATAAAATTATTCAAAATGTACTGAAACGTAATAATTTCAAACCGTTACACCATAATACATCTAACCGCCCTTCACGTCAAAACTTTTAACATTATTTATCATAAAAACCAAAAATTTGTCAGTGTTTGATTGGGCGTTAACATCATTTGTATTTTCTAGATCACAAAGAGGGATTGTATCCTAAACTCGAAGGTAACTTAAGATCAAAACGATATAGACAAAAAATGAAATATGGGTCCGATTGCAGAGTAAAACTGCCTTTCATTTTATTTTATATCAACTTGAAACAACTAAAAATAGTTGTTCGAACAGATATTTGCTACTTATTTTAACCGAATCACAGAATTCCTAATGTTGCACCAGATTCTATTATTGTTGAAGGCGTGATTTTTCGGGAGATTCTGCTATTACCGTTATGCTCTTATTCGGAAGCGACTCCATTTACATCTTAAACCGTAAAATATGGACAAAGACAACTTCAGAAATCTTTCAATATGGTTACATAAGGTTCAATTCATTGAGCGCAATGGTGTCGTTACAATTACGCTACTCTTGTGTATTTCATAAGCTTGTCAGTCTTTTAACAACGATTTATAATTAAGAAATAATGAGTTTTTGTGCAATTCTATCACAAGGTACAAAGATCGCACCAAAATGGTCTTTTATGTTCATTTTGCTGACAAACTGATAAAGAAAAAGAATAGAAAAAGACTAAATATGAACATTACAAATACTTGAAAGAATCTTTATAATATACATTAAGTCAAAAAGATGTAGCTTCAATTTAAAACGCAAAAATGAATTTAATGCTTAACACATGTTTAGGACATTTTTACAAATGACAAGGTTTCCTACAAGGAAGCCCTTTTTTGTGCATATTGTTTCTTACAAAAAAATTCTGTATTTTCTGGTCTGTAAAAGATAAACTTTCATAACTGAATACATGTATAGCATGTAAATTGTTAGCTGAGGCTTTATTTTGAGAAAAGTCTGCATGGAAAAATGATAATATATGCATTTTAGAATAATGAATTAAAAATAATGATAAAAATACATACCTACATAGTACTATAACATGAACAAAATATCCAGTCAATGAACAAAACACTCATGTAGTTACATTTGATTTGATTAAATAATCCAATGTTAGCTTTCGTATTCTGGCTTGGTTCCAAATTCTACACGGTATTTCCGAAATTAGAAATCACAGTTATCTCGATATATTATCACTCTGTGTTCACAAAATACAATACAAAATGTTGCAGTAACTTTACAAGTAAACCCGTTAGGTTGAGTGATAGTTGTGTCTATTTTGTACGTCATTTGACAGCCAACGACGAATTATTGCGTTATGGGCACAGTAACTTGCATAAACCGCCGAACACCGTCAACTTACGCCATAAGAAAATCACCTATAATATAAACTAACGGAGAAAGCCGAACGAATCGTCAAGGTCCGTCTGTACATTCAACATATAAATGGCGACTAACCTCTTCCTTCTACTTCCTACTTAGCCTGAGGGGTTTTCTTTTCATCTGTCATACCTACAGGTTGTTGTTTGATGAATTACAAGTAATAATCACCTAGGTTTTTAGGCATTTGATGTGGTATAACACTCTTAATGACTATAGTTCTTTTGTTGCAGTTATCAAATCCTTATGATATTTAACATAATAAACTTTGGCTTTGTTTCTAATGCAGTTTTAGAGCAATTTGACAACTAAAATTATTGAAATTTAAGAAAAAAACACGTACGGTGTATCTACTGGTCTTCATTTATAGGGCATGTTACTGATTTTACCATCTATACAAACAAGATACTGAAAATTTAGTCAAAAGTTCGATCTTTCAAGAACATATAACATATGTTATATAAGGTCTCTGTTTAAGACAAGGACGTACGTATATTTATGGTCTTTTTTACTTTTTCAAAGAAACAAAATAAATATAGGTTAAGGGGAATAGGTGCAGGAATTTAAGACAATTTACAACATATTAATAAAGTATTATTAGCATATATATTCCAACTTGGTTCAAAAATCGGAAAAGAAAATACATACGTACGACACATGAATAGCATGCGATAACACATGCAAAATTAGATTTTAGTGATTTATAAAACAGAAACAGAAAGTAATTAAGAAAATATCCAACCAAACTTAACGAAACATAAATCGCAACTGACTTGACATGTGACCGACATGTTACAGGATTAAAACAAATGGTAATTACAAACTGACATTAAGAACACACGAAAAAACCACGCAAGGAATGCCACATTGTTTGTTACTTTGTCTTCTTAACAAATGATGGTTCATTGATGTCGATGTTGTATTTATGACATCCTTTCATAACGTTTATAGAATTATAATAATAAGAATTTGTACGATTAAATTTAACACTGTGCATTCTTCTAAACAAGCATGAATTGCTACACCAAAGAACAAAAAGAAACCCTTTGCTTTTGTATGTATATTTACATATTTAAACCTTTGATCGAGTCTTCCCAAATTACATCACCATGGCATCTTCACTGCTTTCGTAATATACATAATATACATATAAAAACGCATATTTAGTATTAAATATTACATTTATTCACTTAACTGATAAAAAGTCAACATTTCAAAGTTTCAAATTTATTGCGGAGAAAATCAGTAATTACTAAAACAATTTGAAACATAAATGTGACTATAGATACAACAAATAGCAAAAGCATATAATGACGTTACAGTATACATCACGAAACAGTCATATTTTCCAGAGTATTTTTACATAACTCAAAAGCTTCTCAACTTGAAATTAATCCTGTTATATTATAAAAGATGATATATTATAAACGATAGTAAAGTACTAAACTTGTTAATTGTAGGCCATAATGTACAACTTAAGAATCTATTACGACTTTGTGAAAACAGAATTTTATTTTATTTTTTTTTTTGAGGCCCCAGCTGGGTAACCCCGTTTATTCTCCCCGTAACTGGTTAGGTAGGGGTCGGGGAACCATCCCCTACTAACCTTACAAATGCTTATATGAAATGGATATAATACTTATAATATAACTATAATTTATGAATTTATGTGATTATACATATCCACACAAATAGCAGGAAAATAAACGGCTTTTGCAAAAGGCCTTTATATTATTGGAAAAAAAATCGAAAACAGAAAATGATAATCAGATTCAATGACGTTTGCGTTGCAAACTCTACACTCCCCTCCCCGCCCCCACATCTTCCCATTTCAACTTGAAAGCCTTGTGGACTTAAAAATGATGTCTTCAGTTTTATATAAGTTACAAATACCTTTGCATGATATTCCGTCAATGTCATTGCGTTGATCAATTTATATCTTGTACTTTTGGAGATTAAGCACTTTGCAAAACTTTTAATCAACATTTTATAGATTTCTCTTTTGCAATAACTGATATTGGAAGTTTTCCCAATTCACAATCCATAGTGTTATTTGATGTTTGCTAAATGTATTTATACAATACTATAGATGTAGTTTGGCTTCATCTGTTATATCATACACCCTTCAAACCCTAGAACCATTTAAAAGTCTTGTCGAAAACATAACACCCTTCAAACCTCGGAACCATTTAATAGTATTGGAGAAATCATTACACCCTTCAAACCCCAGAACCATTTAATAGTATTGCGGAAATCATCACATCCTTCAAACCTCGGAACCATTAAATAGTATTGGAGAAACCATTGCACCCTTCCAACCCCAGAACTATTTAATAGTATTGCGGAAATCATGACATCCTTCCAACCTCGGAACCATTAAATAGTATTGGAGAAACCATTGCACCCTTCCAACTCCAGAACAATTTAATAGTATTGCGGAAATTATTACATCCTTCAAACCTCGGAACCATTTAATAGTATTGGAGAAACCATTGCACCCTTCCAACGTTGGAACCATTTAACAATATTGGAGAAACCATTGCACTCTACAAACCTCGGAACCGTTTGATAGTATTTGAGAGAGCACTGAAAATGCAATTTTGTTAAAACAGACAGTTTTAACTTTATATAACGAAAACTGTTGTTTTTGTGCGGACACATTATATGTTTACTAAACCGTTGACTATTTCTATAATATTAAACACAACCCAAGCCACGGAGCTGTATAGTAGTACTCTAGAAACCTCTGCATCAAAGAATTTCAACTTTGTTTGAACTGCAAGTTTTACTCGGTCAAATACTAGTAATAAAAGGAGATTACGATAAGCTTTTAAAGCTTGTTCTGGCTCAATTTGAACATCTTCTAAAGACATAAAATCTCCAGTTTTTGAAGACAATTCTTACATTATGTTTATCTGCGCTTGAATGTTGTTTCGGTCTCTTGTGAATAATACTAGATCTATGTCATCAGAAAGTAATACTAGTATCAAATGCATAGATAATAATTTCAAAAGGAAAGGCAAACTGGTGGGAGTTTAAATTACACTGGACACGTTTTAAAGACAGAAAAATTGTTATATCCATAACTTCTCTTCAAGAGCATTGACACGTGTTAGACTTGTAAAAAATTGTTACTACATAGTCTTGACGCCAGGTTTATCTAGCATGGTAATAAAAATACATCTCTTTATGTCACACAAACTGTCGTAATGAAATAAGGCAATTTCCTCCATCTGTATTTTTTCCACTCAATAGGTGTTAAACAAGGTGAATTTATAGTTCCTATATTGTTTTTGGTAAATAAAATGCTAAGAAATTCATACCAAAATGTATGTTACTTTGGATATGGTCATTATGAAACCTTTTATGTTAAATGGAAAATGAAACAATCTGAAACCAATACGCATTGATATAAATTAACTTTTTGGCTGACTTCGCAGATCAAAGGCCTATATTTCATCTAAGGGTTTGTTTCTTCAAGCACTTGCTTTAGTTCACCAAACAATAAATGCGTACCAGAAGTTAGCATGCTTGTTTTTTCCAAAGTATCAAGAGGATATATTCTCAGTTAAATGACATTGCATCCCATAAAAAGGCATTATAGTATAGTAAATGAATGTGAGAGTCAGTAAAATTGCACGGTTTTCATAAGGTCGATGTTATCGACAATAAACTGCAGATACAAGTATTTTTCATACTTACTTGCATTAGGCGGAATCAGGATAGAAAATATGACGGTTAATGGAACTTTTCAATACGAAACTCATTTTACACTTTGACACATTATCTGTGATTATATATCATTCATTATGTTTTTGATAGGGCACATGAAGTGGAACAGTCAAAATCTGCTCTTTTCAAACATTTTTGTCATATTTATTGAAAGTAACGAAACTTTACAATGTATTTCGTGATTTTTACCTTACTATCTTTTCAGTGCAAATGTACTGATTCAATTATGCAAATGAAGGGTGCGTGTATTTATACAAGCAACGTCAATTTTAACAACTAGATCGATACTTATGATTGATGCTCATTGACAGGTTGGCCGTATATAAGGTCAAAGTACTGTAGTATGTAATAAATAGATACCTGTTCATCAGATATCATGATAAATTAGAATATTATATCACAATATAGCTGTTAAGCAGGCCGTAATGCTTTCCAACTGGCGACACATTACGCCATAAAACAATAATTGTTTGAGTGATTCACGTGGTTAAGTGAGAAAACATAACAATCAAAATTCTGTCTTACTACAACAACGAACCTTCTTATAAACGATCTTGACTTTTCTCTTCCTGTTCACAATTTTTTTTATAAAATAGAAGTACAATAAGGCAAGATGCCGAACGAGGCGCAGGTTTCTGGATAGTATTGTCATTCAGGTGTAAGAGAAGACCGTGATTTTGTTAGACCACTGGAAATGTACATGAAATTATAGGTTATTTGCCCTGTACTGAGAGATATGCAAGAGTTCGTCCCGCGGAGAAATGTAATGCTGCACGACTCAAGGAGTTTAATACTTAATCACTCTGAGAACGAGAATTTTAATGTCCTGTAGAAAACATTACCAATTTTTCAAAACATTTTATTACATCTGTCTGTTATATCTATCGCTGGATATTGTTTATCGACAAAATTTAACTTAAACTTTTTGTTATCATTGCATCTAGCTTTCTAGGAGAATTATGATTCTACTGCAATACAAATATTCATAGATCTGAAATGTTTAAAAAAAGCTTGGGATTTTACATTTTATTTGCAACTCGGGGAAAAAACTTGAAGCATGTATGTGATATGGTCTCTTATACTTTTTCACAGCTCTGAGGATAATGTGTTGCGTCTACGCATCATTTCACTGGTGCCCTGTTCTTGGCGATAACTGTCTTCGGAATCAACTTCGGGTGTACATTCTACGACTCCCGGAAGTTGACATCTTAAATCGTTTGGTGCTTTGTCATACAATCGAGTTGAATCGACCAGCCAGTACGTTGACATTTCTCCCTTGCCCTGTAATAGAGTTTGAGAAGACAAGTTGCAGAAAATGTTTAATACGAACTAACAGTCTTCTTCAACGTAAAAAGTAGTTCAGTTACGAAACGGTTACTTCCCTTACAGCACAGTTACTGATGCGAGGAATTCATTATTGGCGCTATCATTAAGAAAAAGTACACACCCATGAGAACATACTGGCATTATAGTGACAACCAGTCAGTCCTCAAACTATGACGGACCGAAGCCGAAGTTGGTCTTATCACCGTAACTGAAGTTTTCTGACCTGTTAGTGTCTCTAAATTAGCCCAAAAAAGAAAAATCGGAAATTATATAAACAAAATCTTGCCTTTATAACAACGCTTCCTCGTGATGTCATCTTGAAAGAATCAGTTTTCTTCAAGTTCTTGAATGTTGTCTCACTAATGTGAATTCTGTCCGCTGAAATATTAACAAATACCAGCTCAAAAATGCATTTTGAATAATAAAGGCAACTGTAATATTTTCATCATTTTCAGAACAATTTTTTGTAAACAAAAATGATTTACATTTTCATATTTTCGTAATTCTATACACATTTTGTACACTCGCATCTTAATTCTAATGCAAGTAATAATATTTCTTTTACATAGTTCTTTATTCTAGAATAAGTTTTCAGTTTGAAACTTACTATACTTGTGTTAATTCCAGATTCAGCCTACAGTTTGAAACTAATTATACTTATGTTAATTCTAGACTCACTTGTCTGTCTGAAACTGACTATACATAAGTTAATTCTAGATTCACTTGTCTGTCCGAAACTGACTATACATAAGTTAATTCTAGATTCACCTGTCTGTTTGAAAATGACTATACAAAAGTTAATTCTATATTCACTTGTCTGTTTGAAAATGGCTATACATAAGTTATGTCTAGATTTACTTGTCTGTCCGAAACTGACTATACATAAGTTAATTCTAGATTCATTTGTCAGTTTGAAACGGACCATACATAAGTTAATTCTAGATTCACTTGTCTGTTTGAAACTGACTATACATCAGTTATTTCTAGATTCACTTGTCTGTTTGAAAATGGCTATACATAAGTTAATTCTAGATTCACTTGTCTGTTTGAAAATGACTATACAAAAGTTAATTCTATATTCACTTGTCTGTTTGAAAATGGCTATACATAAGTTATGTCTAGATTTACTTGTCTGTCCGAATCTGACAATACATAAGTTAATTCTATATTTATTTGTCTGTTTGAAACGGACCATACATAAGTAAATTCTATATTCACTTGTCTGTTTGAAACTGACTATACATAAGTTTAATTCTAGATTCACTTGTCTGTCTGAAACTGACTATACATAAGTTTATTCAAGATTCACTTGTCTGTCCGAAACGGACTATACATAAGTTAATTCTAGATTCACTTGTCTGTTTGAAACGGACTATACATAAGTTAAATTCTAGATTCACTTGTCTGTCTGAAACTGACTATACATAAGTTTATTCTAGATTCACTTGTTTGTCCGAAACGGACTATACATAAGTTAATTCTAGATTCAGTTGTCTGTTTGAAAATAGCTATACAAAAGTTAATTCTATATTCACTTGTCTGTCTGAAACTGACTATACATATGTTTATCCTAAATTCACATGTCTGTCTGAAAATGAGTTTACATAAGTTAATTCCAGATTCACTTGTCTGTTTGAAACTGACATACATAAGTTAATTCTATATTTACTTGTCTGTTCGAAACAGTCTATATTTATGTTTATTCTACACTCATTGCCTGTTTGAATCTTGCTATACAAAAGTTAATTCTATATTCATTTGTCTGTCTGAAACTGGCTATACATAAGTTAATTCTAGATTCACTTGTTTGTCTGAAACTAACCATACATAAGTTAATTCCAGATTCACTTGTCTGTTTGAAACTGATAATACATAAGTTAAGTCTAGATTCACTTGTCTGTTTGAAACTGAAAATACATACGTTAAGTCTAGATTCACTTGTCTGTTTGAAAATGACTATACATAAGTTAATTCCAGATTTACTTGTCTGTTTGAAACTGACAATACATAAGTTAAGTCTAGATTCACTTGTCTGTTTGAAACTGAAAATACATAAGTTAAGTCGAGATTCACGTGTCTGTTTGAAAATGACTATACATAAGTTAATTCTAGATTCAGTTGTCTGTCTGAAACTGGCTATACATAAGTTAAGTCTAGATTCACTTGTCTGTTTGAAAATGGCTATACATAAGTTAAGTCTATATTCACTTCTCTGTTTGAAAAGGGCTATACATTAGTTTAGTCTAGATTCACTTGTCTGTCTGAAACTGATTATACATAAGTTTATTCTAGATTCACTTGTCTGTTTGAAAATGACTATACATAAGTTAATTCTAGATTCACTTGTCTGTTTGAAAATGGCTATACATAAGTTTATTCTATATTCAATTGTCTGTCTGAAACTGACTATACATTAGTTAATTCCAGATTCACTTGTCTGTTTGAAACTGACCATACATTAGTTAATTCTTGATTCACTTGTCTGTCCGAAACTGTCTATACTTATGTTAATTCTACATTCATTGCCTGTTTGAATCTTGCTATACAAAAGTTAATTCTAGATTCACTTGTCTGTTTGAAACTGACTATACATAAGTTAATTCTAGACTAATTATACTTAAATTAATTCTCGATTCAGCTGCCAGTTTGAAACTAATACTTACGTTAAATCTAGATTCACTTGTCTGTCCGAAACTGACTATACAAAATTTAATTCTATATTCACTTGTCTGTTTGAAAATGGCTTTACATAAGTTAAGTCTAGATTCACTTGTCTGTCTGAAACTGACTATACATAAGTTTATTCTAGATTCACTTGTCTGTCCGAAACAGACTGTACATAAGTTAATTCTAGATTCACTTGTCTGTCTGAAACTGACTATACATAAGTTAATTCTATATTCACTTGTCTGTCCGAAACGGACTATACTTAAGTTAATTCCAGATTCACTTGTCTGTTTGAGACTGACCATACATTAGTCAATTCTAGATTCACTTGTCTGTCCGAAACTATCTATACTTATGTTAATTCTACACTCATTGCCTGTTTGAATCTTGCTATACAAAAGTTAATTCTAGATTCACTTGTCTGTTTGAAACTGACTATACATAAGTTAATTCTAGACTAATTATACTTAAATTAATTCTCGATTCAGCTGCCAGTTTGAAACTAATTATACTTACGTTAAATCTAGATTCACTTGTCTGTCAGAAACTGACTATACTTACGTTGACTGTATGACTTCATTCTAGAAGCTGTATTCACGGTGTCTCCAAACAAACAATACCTCAACATGACGGTGCCTACCACGCCTGCCGACACTGGGCCTGAAACATTTAAGGTGGTTTAAAAGGATACAAATGCCAGTCGTAATCATGCAGTGTTTGCTCCTATATAAATGAAATAATGCATTACCAATATGTATTGATATTTTTTTATTCTACTAAACTTAGAGCAATGGGCTATTTTTCTCTGTGGTTCAAAGGGACGAAATCAAATTCTTAAAATGTTCATTCTTCGAACAGTTTTGGATGCCCGGTATAAAAATGTATAAATATGCCTGAAACAACATATTCGTATATACTGACTGTTTGTGCTGAGTTCCATGATTCGAAACTTATTTTGGGGTTCACTTTTTTATACGCCCTTCTGTGAAGACGGGACTTATTTGATCACGGGCGGCGGGTGGTTTGCAGAGTGACTGTTCTTAGTATCTATCTCAAAATATTTGTCCGGAGTAAATCATTACTTTTCAACCCCTCCATGAAGTATTTCTCTGAACATCAGGCTATCCCGATTGGATTTTCATTATATTTTTATTAGGTCTATTTCTAAAGAACCAAGCACTTCGTAATACATGCATACTGTTTGTTTATCCTTTAAAATAAGATATCAAAACTTCGCCATTTATACTTTGACCCTGTTGTATCATATCTTCCGTTTATATTTCTCATTTTTTTTTTTTAATTCTGAACTACTGAGTTCAAAAGAAGCCTGTTACCAGACAAGTTCAATTGCCCAGGGTAATATTTTAGCATGAAGGCTTTTACAGAAGAAGAATTGTCATTCTATGTAATGATGACGTCACAGATACTATCCTTATTCTCGAGCCGTTCTCTTGTTCTTTATGAGAGCACTAAAACTTCCCCGCGAACGTCTGCGCGTACTTCTTGAACAAACTACGAAAAATGGAATTCAATTTTTATAACTTATGTATTTACCTGTACTTATCCCAAGAAACAAATGAATGGGAGATTTTATTCCATTCGCCATCAGGGCGTTCTTCTTTACCATGGCAACGATATCCAGAGCAAGGAAAGCAACCTCAGAAGCATGTCTTTCTCCATTCGGTACAGGCAAACCTTGTTGAAAACATATTTAAATTTTTAGCACGATTTAAAGACTTAACATTTTTTACGATAAATTTGCTCCAGGTTCTGAAAAACCGGTTAAACTAGAGAAACAGTTACATCAAACAACTGTGTGCTTTTTTCAATGAATCAAATGTACTGTGATTTTTCTTCTTGAAAAGCCGATCATTTGATCCTAAAAGGCAATCTAGACAGAACGAAAATAAAATATTAGCCTATGAAGACTCCATGATGAGTTATTGTTTTTAAAGCGTTTTTACCAGTGCCTAACCCATCTACATGCGTTCCAATACTTCACCAGTAAAAAACAGGAATTTGACCACGTTACCTTACGCGTGCAGTTACATGTACTCGATTTAATAGGCTGTAAAATTGAAGATAAAGTGAGGTAGGAATTTCTTTTTAGAAAACATTTTTAATAGTTTCTGAGGTTTGATACCTGATACGACCATATAAGTGTCGTTGATTGTCTCGACTTTATACACGTCATATTTCTCTATCTTTTCATCAATGGACGTGTACAGTATGTTTAGAAGGTCCACCAGTTCTAGAGGCGTATATTCAATGCTTAGTTGGGTGAAATCAACAACGCTGGTAAACATAATGGTCGCCGACTTGAAATACTGGGAGTCAATCTTGCTGCTTCGCTTTAGTTTCTCGGCTATAGGTTTCGGCAGCATTTGATAGAGAAGAGTGTCTGTCCGGCTCTTTTCCTTGTTTAATTTGTCTGAGGCCTCGACAAGAACCTTTGAGTAATTCTGCATATTACTTGTAAGCGTTTCCGTGAAAATCATGATGACTGGGCAGCTTAGAATAACCACGGATGCTGTAACGCTGAAAACAACAATATTCTGGATGTAACCGTTTACTGTAGAATTAATACGCTTGATTACTCTTAGTGCAATTCGACTCTGTAGACTGTACAGGTAGTCCAGTCGGAAGGTCGCGTTGTCGAAGTAAATCTGTGCCTTTGTTCCTGACATGTAGGAACCGCTGACGTTACTGTTTTTGATTTCGTTTCTCAGTTTTCTTATAGCGGTTGTCGAACTACTCTCATCTGTGTTTGTGTCAAAGAAGGAATCTACAAGGTCAGAGTAGTAAGTGGAACTTTTGTAATTGTAGTTGAATTGGAAAATCCGTCGAAAGTAGCTGTCAAACAAATCTGCATGTTGAAAATTACCTTGAGCAAAGAACATTGCTCCTAATGCCCGTTCAGCTCCTGCGTCAAGCATACATCGCGTGATTTTCTGGAAAACTACAAGAGACTTCCAAGTATTTCCAAACCCGCCCTCTCGAATCCTTTCGATCATCCACTGCATCACAAATTCGACGATTTCACCGTAGAATGTAATTTCGCCGTAAATATCCGGGTGATTTGGATCCAGTTCGTTCCGATGATTTATTATGTGGTTAATGAGCGCCTGCTTGGTACGGAAATGTTCTTCCGGATGACTGACGAAATCTGCGGGCCAGTCCCACATTTCAGCAAACGCACTGTCTGTGTTTTCATACTCTTCAATGAGGAACACTTTCGTCCCTGGTCCTATTTTGCTAATGAAAAGTATGCCCATGTCTCGCTCCTTTTGGATCTTGTGAATAAGACGGCCTAATTGTATAGCTTTCATCATCACATCTTGTGCCTGGAACACAAGAATGACAGTTACCGTAACAATAATTATTCTATTTTTGAGAACATAATTTAAGACCGTATTTTAGGTACATGTATTAATCAAAATGACAATTCTTCTGTGTACATTTGTATATTATAACTGCTAACAACGAAGAAATAATACGAAGGGAAAGAACTCGTACTTGTCTAGCTTAACATGATACAAATCAAGGATTTTCTTAAAAATCTTAAAATCTTAAAAATCAGGGATTTTTTCTGCCCATGGTAAAGTTTTTAATGTCTAGCTGAATGTTGAACTTGCACATCATTCTGCTTTTTTTCTAAAGTGTCTAATGTTGAGCTGGTGTAATAGTCAGCTCGACATTCAATTTTCAAATGTTTTTACCTTGTCTGAATTTCAAGCTCATGTCTAACTGGCTATATTTCAGCTCGACATTTCTTTATCAAAGACTTTACTTTTTTCAGGGTTTTTTTTAATGATGGGCCGAATGTCGATTGGACTCAACATTTCAGCTCGACATTCAATTTTCAAACTTTTTTCGTTTTCCGTAGGCGAAGTTCCATTGTAGTTTTTATGCGTTTTCGAAAGTCGATGTCAATGTCGAGCTAGGTAAGCATTTAGCTCGACATTCGTTTTTTTAAATAGTTTTTTTTTTTTTCGTTTCAAATATGTTGAGCTCAGTCGGACTTAACTGTGACTTATTTTACATGCATATAGGGATGTTTTTAATACGGTTACACTCATTCTTGTCCCACCGAGGAACGCCGAGGTAAACTTCCTGCCCGTTATAAGTTTGATTGCAAATAGAGTGTTAGACTCCAGTTAAAGTTAAACCAAACAATTAAAAAGACTTGAACTCTTTATCGTCATTTCTTCATTAATTATACATTTAGTTTTAAATTAATCTTGTAGGTATAAATAAAATAACATGGCTTTATCAAGATGCTCATATGTGAATTCCTCGAGATTTTCATTTTAACAGTATATCATACAAATCACGAATGGTGTTTGTGGAAATAGCCGTGGAGTTGGTGGCTGGTGCGTTGGACTCCGTACCATAAGGAGTAAGGACTATGTTAGAATCTGTAACACTCAAATATATCATTTCAATGTGGTCGGTCGCCAAAAATTGCCAGAAATGTCCCAACAGCCGGTGTAAAATAGAAAAGTTAAAACTATTGGCGTTGTTGCTTTTTTTTGGATGGGGAGAAAGGTTTAAAAATAAAACCGACCTGTACAGTTTCACCTTTCTGTATAACATTGTCTGCTATGGCGTACAGCGTGAACACCCATCCACCAAGTATAGGAATGAAGATGACAGTCAGAAGTTTCCCTAGATGAATCCATTTTCCACGAGCTGAAAGGTAATCTGCTCGTAATAGGCGACCTGAAATAATTTATACAGCTGCAGCGAATCCATGCTTTCTTAAAAATAGTAGGAATCTAACTATGAAAAACTTCAATCCTCAGAATCCTCAAAGTCTAACGTGATGCCCGGTTAGGATTTCGTATACCAGTCAGGTAGTTCAATATAAGTGTTGTTTTTGAGCCATTTATCAAATTCCATTTTAGCAAAAATTGATAAAATGTGAAAAACAACTCTTGAAAAATCAAGCCACAAAAATAAAATGTATTCAAATATTTAATTTTACTTACCACATCCAACAGCAGTAGCGCCGGCTAGTTCGTACAGCTGAAAGCTGAGGTGAGAAAATGAACTTCCCCTCTTCCCAAACCTGATGATAAAAAAGCAAAACACATTCTTAGACTGTATACCTGTATCTATATTAAACTCTCTGTGCCGGCCCTGCTAGCTCAATCGCCAGAATCGGATTGTCAATCCAAAGGGTTCTGGCCGTCAAAATTTCTCCGTGATAACTGATCTCGGACAATGCGTCTATAGATCACTGCATTGTATAGGTAACACATTGTTTTTGTTGTTGTATTATAATGACTGAAGGGTTTAAAGTATTATTTCTACGTTCAAATTCAGTAAAAGAAACTTACACGTTTTCCGACAATGCTCTTTAGCGGAGTGACCTTCATCCCATTTAAAGACTTTTGACTGTGATGGAAGAAAAGATCTATAATTGACAAGTATATCAATGTTCGTGAGTAAGTACATCATAATATCAATATCGCCATCTGAAATTATAACTAGAAAATCATGTTACCTTTCTTGTAACTTTCCTTTCATAGCTTTTGTTTTCAGTGTTTTCAGTAGAAGGGTATCATGTCCAGTTAGATTAAGAATACATGCATTTTAATTTAGTTATAAGATTTTCAAAACACATTTTGTTCACCCTGCCAGCTTTTTAAGTCTCTATACTTATCTACTCCAGCAACCGTTGGCGAAAACAATCTTTTTAATGTTCTATGTAATTACATGATAATTTCTCTGCTTGTTAACTAAAGAGGTTCAAATTGCACTGACCTGATAACTGCGTCATCAAAATTATGTTCTAGTCAAAACTGGAATAAACTATCTGCTGGACTCCATCCGTCTACTGTAGTGGCCAGAGGTTTTCTCAACACCAATACAAACCAGATTCTGGTTTCCATATTGGCAGGATGCTTCGCTAAGTTACGTGATTTCCACCGTGGCAGGATGCTTCGCTAAGTCACGTGATTTCCACCGTGGCGGGATGCTTCGCTAAGTCACGTGATTTCCACCGTGGCAGGATGCTTCGCTAAGTCACGTGATTTCCACCGTGGCAGGATGCTTCGCTGAGCCACGTGCTAAGTCACGTGATTTTTTCTTTGGTCTCACGTTACGGTTTTGAATGCCGTCAGATGAATTTGAGTGATTTCCACAATTTCCTTCGACGTGACAAATGGCCAAAAATTGTAAAAGAAATCCTCACAAGTTGAAAAACTTTTACTACAATTGATGTTAGTGGAATAACTTAAAACCAATAATTTATAAGTGGTCTTTGCAATATACCGCATAGAATCTGAGTTTGTTATCCATTGCGTTAGTTTTGCCTAATCTAATTTAGATCACATCAGTGAGCTTGTGTAACGTTTATCCCGCTCGATGACCACTTCTTAGGTTCAAACCAGAACTCGCGCCGAAGTTGTGGTATGCGGTAACAAACTTGACACGGAAACAGTTCCAGTGCTGCGTTATTCTTTATAATTAAGTTTAAAGCTATACCATTTCTAATGCTGACAATTCAAAGGTGACTTAAACATCAAAATTAGATTATATTGATATAAAAAAAGGAATTTCCATGGAGATTTTTTTAATCATGACATGTTCATCGTGGTTTTTATTTTTAAATGCAAAATGTGAGATTGTATACTTTTCTTGTATAGTTGGGATATTAAAATATTTTTTAGGTTTACCAAACTGAAAAGCTGGACTTTTTTTATTAGGATCGGCAATTATATTGCAAGTTTCAACTTACACGAATGCCAGTGGCAAACCCACTTATATAACCACTTTGAATAAGCCAAAATGTTGCCCATTCTATCAATTCATTTATTTATGTATTTATTGATTAATCAACAAGTTCTGTTCTTTCATTCTTTTGTTCTTTCATTCTTTTGTTCTTTCATTCTATGTTCGTTCTCTTTTCGTTCTTCCATGTTGTTGAACGTTATACGAACTTACTGATAATTATGAAAATTAGAATGCGCTTAAAAAAGGCATATTATATCGCTTGATAACTTTATGATTTTTGATTTTATCAGTTACTTTTCTCCTCATTTTCTGATCATTGTCCTCGGGGTTAATTGCCTTCATCTTTCACTTTAGTAACAACGTATAACAGTTGTATAATTTTGCAACAGCAACGCGGGAATTAACTAATATCACGATATTGAAGTTTGCACAGTTGTATGATATCATCAATTGCAACTGAAAGGTAAATGGTCAAAGGTCATGGGTAAAGGTCAAACATTTTTCTTTCTTTTTCATTGGGGGCAGGGGGATGGGTGGGGGTCGACATTGCCATTGGAAGACACATCATAATTTGTAAGGCTGCAGAAGCCAATCGTGTGTGATGAGTTCGAATACCGTGTCTTCCACATTCTTTCTTTTTATTTTGTTTATTGTCCCCGTTACTGGTTGAGTAGAGGTCGTAGAACCACCCTCCACCAACTTCACACTTCTGGCCAAGTAAACATGAAGTAAAGTACACTAAATGAACACAGTTTGTTTGAATTTTCTAATAGGGTGATACACGGGGTATATTAACAATTGCTAATACGTGGGACCTTTTTTACAAAATTGCTCGCAGCTTGTGTTTGGACATAATGCTTTATATTTTACCAAGCTTAACAAGTATTGTGTATAATTGACAGGCCTAGTTAAACCTCTAAGTGAAAGTACTACATTTTCCTGTTAACGTGGAAATAGATATCTTTTAATTTCTAGACATAACACATTTTAGTAATCAAGGTCACATTTTAGGATGGCCTAATATTAAAGATATGCAATAACAGTAAAGGAGCGGACCAGTGATCCAATGGTAACGCACTGGACCTGTAACCCAGGGAAATGAGTTCGATCCCCCGCTGGATGAGACGTTAAACCCGAGGTCGCATGTATCAGTGCTATATTTGCATATCATGGCCTGGGTGACAGCGCAAAGCAACGGTATAATTATACATTGATGTTTCGTTTTGAATTCTACAAAGAGTAAATAACCGTGTTAGCCGTACTTTCATACTATACGATGAAACATTTCAGACCAAAGTTCTGAGTTATCCTTATTTTGAGCCACCGAGGACAGGCATCTTCACTGACATTGAAATATGGCTTCCCATTTTGATGAATGTTACACCATTTTACCTCACATGAAGGCTTGTCTATTTTACTAGATATCAAAACATTGTTAATATGATGTTTTAAATAGGGAGATATAACGGGATAGTCGTGACCTGTTTTTTCTGAATAAAAAAGGCATTCATTACTTTTATCACCGTTCGTAACCAAGTGCAAGCCTACTTTGTTCCCAAGCTCTTATCTGTCAATAAATTGTCCCTCCTTACTCAAAATGCCCTCATGACTAATACCCTTATCATACCACGATTTTATAGACAACCAATAGTTTGTATCGTTATCTATTCTTTAAAGCATGAATATGCTACCCAATACGTCCTTTTTAAAACAGTTCATACCATTTACCAAAGTATAGCAGTTCTAAGATAATATGAATTAATTGTAAAGATTTACTCTTTCAAACCGAAGCAGTTTCAAACTTCTCATACATGCAAAAATATCATTGTCAGTTCACCACCTGACACATTTTAACAATTATATCATCTTTCGGATGAGACGGGGAAAAACAAAGCGTATCTAAGGCATTGGATTCTTTCGGAATCTTGAAATATCCACAACCGAAAATAACTAATCTTCCTAGAAGGCGCTGTTCATAAGGGCAACCTGTAACAATATGTAAAATCAAATAGACAAAGATATTATTTTTACTATATGTGTATATGATTCATATATCAGAACAATGAAAAAATGAAATGATCTGAATCTTCATTTCATATAAACTTTTATTCAAGTTCATGAAAAATGTTATTAAGCGAGCCTCTGGCGAGCTTATTAAAATTGTTCCTGGACGAGTTGAAATTTACGTGAAGTGTTTGCGTGCTGTAAGGTTCTTTTTATCACATGATTAAAACAACCATAAAATTGGTCTTACTGTACTTATATTTGAACTATACTGAAACAATGCATCCACCAAGAAAATAGTTCCAAATAAAGAGAAGACGTCTCTTAGAAATAGAAAAATTACATGAAAAAAATGACAGTAAAGAAAAAGAAGTGATTTTAAGTAAAAGGTTAATGCGTAATGTTTTGTATGTCGTTATACACGTGTGTCATGCACAAAAATGTTATGACACTATTGCATTTCAAACAATGTTTGACACGTAAAAAATGGTTATTATACACACATATAAATATGTATTGTCTGTAATTATCATATTTATACAGAAACCATTGTCCGTAAGATTCATAGTTTCATGCTCATCTCGTACATTATTCTAACTATTTCTTCACTGCCGCCAATGGCGATGGACATATTGTGTTCATATGGCTGAATAAAGAATTGAATTGAATTGAATTGAATTGAAATTGAAACTGAAATTGAAATTGAATTGAATTGAATTGAATTGAATTGAATTGAATTGAATTGAATTGAATTGACTATCCATGTTAGCAGCAATATCGTTACATCTTTTGTATTTTCTGAATACTATTTGTGTCTGAAGCGGTTCGGATGCTGTTAAGAACTCTGGTTCTCAGCTTACTCTAGTACTTATTTGTATATAGTAAACAAGAGGCAGGTAACCAGCCAAGTCGTAAAAGATCTTTTTTATGAAAAAGTGTATATTGAAGATCAAATTCGGGAAAGTTGTAGGTATTCTACACAAAGTATCGTGTCTGTCTTTCTCTAGATCTGTCTGATAGCCTATTAAATACGACACGGTGAACTGTTGTTCCTTTATAGTTTGGTATTTTAACAGACTACGGCGAAACATTTATTTGTTAAAGTCAGTCAGATAATCTTCCTAACTGGAAATACCCAATACAAAAGGAGCGCTACTCGCAAAGCGAGGTAATCCTGTATATCTGTAGGGTTCAATAAGGTTCTAAGTCACTGGCTCAGTGGGTTGTTAAACCCGATAGTGTTAAAAGAGCAACATTTCATAAATAAAAAGTTAGACATTATTACATATAAATTTATTCAAACATGTATAAATGAATAAATAAATAAATAAGTGAAAAATGACACATGATACTATAACTACAATACTTTTGTCCAATCCTTTTCATAAATAAATAAAATATAAAATTGAATAAATAGTAAGTCATTATGAACACATCTGTAAAGAAGCCTAGCTACTATGTAAAAAGTGTGCATGTTCTTTGTCATGCATCTGGCAAGTTGAGATTCTATACTGAGAATGTACATATCACAGATCAAATCACAATAATGAATAACAATGCAAATAATAGACTTATGAGATCATTGTTCAGTGAACACAATTCTTTAGACATTAGTCAAGTTACCCTACATATCTTCAGTGAACGGGGCTTATATCACAGTCTGCAAAATCACACAGTTACTAAAACGACATATTGTAAACATGTTAGATTTCAGTTTTAACATCGAGAAATATTCTCGAAAACTGTTCTATCCGTATTGATAGAGAATGATTTCGTGCTGTATCGTTTCGTTAAAATCTCTCAAATGGAGACCTCGGAGCTTCTGGCTCATTTGTGAAATCTTTTTCAAGCCCTTCTTCGGCCCCTAAAACGAGCCCCAACAATGTTTCTGACAGCACAAGCTTACTTTTGCAGCGACACCTGGAGCCGATGTTTATGCAAAATCTACCACGTGGACATTTAACGCGGGCACAGCAATTACGTTTCCTTGCTGCCTCTATTTTTTGCCAAAAGGTGTCAGGTCTGGCAGCGATTTCTGCGATCATCTGTACAAGCAAAAGGCTTATCAGCAAGTAGGCAACAGTTTTGGTACTCATAACAAGGAAATTCTGAAAAAGAGAGAAAGAATGATATTTAATAGTGATATTTAGGAACGAAATTTTATCACAAATAGCGCTTTTATATTGCTAGATAATTTAAGATATTTCCCCTAATACCTCATTAATCTCGTCAGCAATATTGTCATTAGTGACTTGTAGTCATTCTCTTTTGCGTATTTATTATCTTATCAATGTATCCATATGTATTTTATAAAATTTCGTTCAAAACAGACTTATCAAATTTACTATAAACTTGTGCTAAAGATACACTTTTAAAACATATCACATGAAACCAAGGTTTTATTACACACGACACTAATAAACTACTTACTATTTTTTTCTTTCACTCTTTTCCAAAATAGTGTGTTTTCTTTATTGTTTTTTCTTTTCGTTTGGTTGTCAAGTATCTTTGACTGTATGTTCTAAACTCCCGGTGAATGATGTTTATATATTTTTAAAGGTCCGGATTCCCGCTCCCTTGTTCTTCCTTGTACATTAATCCGGAAACGGATTTCGCAACATATAAACATGGGGAAGATTGTTAAGTGGATTTTATCCAGTGATAAAGAAGATTTATGGGCTACGTGCAATCAGGCAGAACGGTGTGCTAAAAATAAACATTGCAATCGATAGGATAGTAAAGAGTCTGTCGACGATTAAGGTACTTAAAATATGCAAAGTTATTACCAAATTACGTATGTGGTGAAAAAAGGGATAGCAATTGTGACCACCTTATTTACATTAGGAAGCAGTATTTTTCTTTTTTGTTCTTTTCGTTCTTTCAACGTCTGTTTCATCACTCCTTGAATTTATCCCGCAGCTTAAACAAACCTCTCAGTTAAACGTAATATTTTCTGTCGTGCATTATGGATTTACAAGTCTCATTTTAAGATTTCTTTTGCAGTTTATGTCCAATCTTAACTTAAGGAAAAGCCGCAATGTTGCTCTTTTGATACATTAAAAACTGGTTTTTAAAAGAACGTCCCTTATATGTGCTTTTATCGAAACATGGGACGGTGTCATAAGATGTAAGACAGGTTGTGTGCAGCTTTTGTTTGTTTGTTTGTTTGATTTCCTTTGTTCGTCCGTTTATCCACGTTTATCCCGTTTGTTTGTGTCCAAATGCTGCAAAACGACTGTTGAACTTTCCTGCGCCTAAAGTCCATTTGTTTCTCCAGCCAAACATCTAGGCTTTGAAGTTTTGTCAAAACTGAATTATTTATCCTTAAATATATGGTTTTAATTCTAAACGCATTGACTTTTGATTATTTAAATTCATTTTAAAATTGTAATTTTAAAAGCTAAGTGAAATTATCGAGCAGAGCAAACAACACATATATTTATACAAATGAAGGTGCACTGTTGTTGCCAAAAAGAATTTATCTGATTGTTTCAAGATTATAAATTAACGTAGTAAGATTTGTTTCATTTTAAAATTTCCACCACCTTTTAGCTGGGGTCTAGGCTGGGGTTTTATTTATTTATTTATTTATTTATTTATTTATTTATCCACGTCTCATCAATGTTCTTGAATAACATTTACTAGTACATAATAAAACATATATGAAAATGTACAAAGACATTCACTTTTTCTGAGACAACGATTCTAAAACATTACATCATCTTGTAAAAGAGAAATAATAATTATAAAATGTATCATTTTCATTTTCTTCATCGTAGTGCTGGATTAAACTCACAACCCCTGGCTTTCTATAACAACCTTACACCGGCTACAGTAAACAGTTGAAAATCTTGTCTGATATGCAAGTATAGCCCAGCACGTTACCACTTATCTGCCTTTGTTGAGACCTTGGGTCAATGGCTCATCCAAATCACAATTAGTAGTTTAAGTTGTTATTGTAATAGTTTCAGTTGAGAAGCTGGGGATCGAACTGTTATCGCAATAATTTGCTTTCTTGAATTTTTTGGGGTATAGCTCTTTGACATGTCCCCACGTCAGACTCCCTGATATTTTGAGTGAATTAAGTGAAAAAACGTTCAGTCTTTGATCTAACAACAATGTGTGAATAATTGACCATTTGTGTTGGCCATTCAGCTCTTTGATTAACGACATGCCTGAGTTCAATTCATCAACTCAATATCAATTTACTTAAATTGTTTGCAATTTGTTTGCAAGTGAACATGACATAAGTAATCAAACAAATTCTAAGTTTGAGTCATGCCATGTACAAGACAGAGAAAATATGATATAAAAGTCAAACATAGACTATCCAAGCTATATTATTCACTTCTGAGTTACTGAAATTCAGCAATTAGCGAAAAAAAATATAGAAAACGGTTTGCCAAACTGCTTCGGAGACATGCATGATAATGTAAGATAAGTTTTTATTTCAAATTCGGTAACTTCCTCTACCTTAAAATTATATGGAGAGTTTCGTGACTTAACAATTTTTTTTAAAATCACGATACTGATCAATGTAATAATTTGAAAGAACTGAAAGTATATCAGTTTAATATCTTAGCTTTAGGCTAAACAATTCCCTTTGTAACTGATCTTATACTTATAATCTAATATTTTTTCTCTTAAATAAATACATGGATACTTTTTCATTTACTAGGGGTACATTTTTGTTCCACATGATGTATGTGTTTTCAATTATATGTATCCCAAATTGCATTATTTACAAACCGGGAGTTTAGCTTTGTTCAGGTCTGTTTTAACTGCATGTATTTTATCCATATATATGATGACAAAGGGAGACGTACAAAGACAGAAGAAAGGTGCGATGGCTCACTCTATTTCATTTTTAACTTTATTTTGAACACCTTCATTGCTTGTTTCGGGAAAAGATCAGAACATGTTCATATTTAGAATAACATACTTGTTTGACAGGATATTCCGTTAGAACAAGACATTTTTGTCTAAAACCTTTGTTTGCTTTTTTTAGAATTTTCAGATAAAAGTTTTATCTTTCTAATAATAAAACGTTACATCAACAAAATATTATTTATTTTTTAATTCTTCTATTTCAGATTAATCAGTTTGTTGAAAGCAATGGACACCCATACAGTCCACATCAGCAGAGTATTTCCGCCAAATTATTTAATAATTATACTTCAAAGCAGCCATACAAGCCAGAATATGAAAATCAACAGCAGACAACCATTGGTGATCTGTCTGTCCTGTCAGGAGCCGGAAGATTGACACACAATGTGACGCGCATGCTCAGTGATACAAGTGAACCAATGAAGCAAGTTCCGGTTGCATCATCGCATGCAGCGCCTTACAGCACAGCTCACTTCCTTTCATTCAGGCAACAGATGTTAACTGAAAATTTAAGACCATTTCATGATAAAGGTAAACTCTAAATGAAGTTGAAATAAAGTTTAATCGTAAGCACGAAACAGTTTTTTCAAGATTTTTTTCCACATGTGCGCATAAATTTTAAATTTAGAAGCTACTACTAGTATGTTCTACTCTGTAAAGTTAAATATATATTTGAAGAAAAAAGCACCACCCAAATGATTTCATTTCCCATGTGACTCAGTTTACTACTCCAGGCTTTGCGTGATGTTTTTAGTATTTTTTTTCCAGGATTTTTCTCAGGTTTTTTATCTGGCAACTTTTTTTTTCGTCACGCATAATTCTTAAACTACAACTAACTAAAATATGTACAAGTGTATTTCTTTTGATTTTTTCTTACAGGTGACATGCTCGATACAAAAAATAGTTCTAATGTATCAACCTCAACTGACGGGTCAGTTTCTCCTGGTACGCCGAGTTCTAGGTCATCACCGATTAGTTTCGAATCTTTAAATACATCGAATTTTGCGACATCACCGCTCACAAACGAGCTGTCAAGCGTTGAATCCTCGCCTAGTTCCCTGGACAGACCCTCGAGTGCTGAGACATCGTCACTGAGTGACGAGTTAAACACTGAATCGTCGGAATGTTCCGGAGGTGACTTATCGTCATCCACTGCTTCGTCAAAGAGGACGGACGTCGCGCCTAGAAACAAAGGGAGACAAACAAAGAAAACAGGGCGAACAAACTATACGAAAGAACAAATACAGGCGTTGTTGAAGATATTTCATGAGACCCCCTATCCTGACTCTGAGATGATGGAAAACATTGGGAAAGACTTGGATATACCCGAAAAGAATGTCAAGGTAATTCTAAAATATATTCCGTGAAATAACGTATGACTGCATCATGTTCTTGAAATTGTTGTTCTTTGCAGTGTCTAAAGAAAGTGTTTTGTCAAGTATTATGCACTTCCAATATATCTATGCCGGTAATTTGTTGTTTTATGCATTTCAGTTTTCCCAGCTTTATATTGGAAGCATTGGTATGGATGCATAATGTTCAGTTGTATTAGGACAAGTCTTTTTTGTATCTTGTTTTATTATACAAAGCCAAAAATGATCAACACGAGCTGCTGCCGATGAAAATAATTGTGTTGAGAAATTATTCAGTAAAACAATCGAACATTTTACTGACAGTTAAGAATAAATTTACATACGTAAATGCTTCTATTAATTTTGGTATGTATTTTTATTTGAACAGATCTGGTTCCAGAACAAGAGAGCAAGATGGCGCAAGCGAGTCAATGACAACATGAACAACTTACCACAGCCTTACTTTCCCATGTCACCAATGTTGTCACCTGTCGCACCTTACGGTTTCATGCCAACAGGACATATGATGACGTCATCTCCTGTTTCAAGGATGAGTGGTTATAACCCTTTTGTGCAAGAATCTCAGAGTTTAAACAATCAAAGAAATAACATTGGGCATTCTGTTTCTAGTCATGGTTTGTCAAACGTACATGAAAGAATTCAAAGTACCTCATTACAGAACCGAATGTTTCCAGGGGTGTCTTTGACGTCATTTGTGCCAACTTCGTCGTCTGCCAAAAACAGTGAGACGCTTTCACAGCCAAGTATAGCACCAAACAGAACCAGACACTCATTTCAGTACCCAACACAGCCATCGGCATTATTTCCAACTTATTAAGACAATAAGATTTTGTTTCCATGTTGTTATTGTATATACTTCGTTATTGTTTCTAAAATTATTTGTTTTCTTTATAAAAAAAATATGCTTTTGTAATTGCATACGAATTCATCCTCGCTTGAAAATAACCAAAATTTACATCTTGTCGTTTATTTGTAAAATAAAGTGACAAATCTTAAAACAATTGGTTTACTGATTTTTTGTTTTGCATGTAAGTTTGTTTTCTGTTCCCTATCCACTTCGAAGAATACACCCCAAAGCTCAGGGTTACAGAAATGGTCTTTGAACTCATCCTAAGAACTGGAATAGTTAATAACAATAACATGTATCGAGTTACGTTCTCTAAGCATGGACAATGCAGTGCTGATATGTTATATTTTTCACTAAAATCAGTCATTTTTCTTCTTCTATTAGAACGGTCGGCGAATCATTTTTAACGAAAAGACTGAATTGGTGATGTAAACTATTACGTGTAAGTAAAAGAATTGTATTTTGATGAATTTCGTTTCATTGCCTCGTGCTTGGGCTAAATATATTTGGCTTTCATGAAACTTTTCGTAAGTTCATGAAATGCAAATGGTGAAACAAAAAGCACCAAGGTGGTAGAAATGTTGGTAACCTGTTGTGACGAGAAAATATTGTTGGGATATGACTTAGAACTGATACATTTTTCTCTTAGTAAGTCCAGACGTCAGTATCACAAAGACTTTTAAGTAAAAGGTACACTGCCCAAACTATCCTCTCTTTTCAAGATCACTTCAAACACAAGTTATTACAGAATCCTCAGTTAACACTTAATTTGGTTATAATGTCAACACTGATTACACATCACAAAACAAAACATATATTGAGTGAGGTTAAAATTTGGCAACAGTGTCAGACAGCGATTTTTCTGTTTATTGAATCATTTCTAAAACAAGTCCAATGTAGTTGATGAAATGTGGTGATATTTTATCAAAGTGTTAATTTAATCTACCTATTAATAAAGAAATTATTTCGAATTTTGTCAAAGGTGTACATTTTGGTTACCCTGTACGTATTTCAGGTAAAACCTGTCGGATAGATTTAGCTATCAAGACTACACCACGAGCAAAATCCTTGATTTCGAAGAGTTCCATTGTCGGAAACCCACCTTCGATCCATTCCGTTTCACTTTATTCATCGACCGTTGGACAATTGGTTGGCAAAATTTCGTACTCATGAATGAATGAATATGCTACTGTCATTGGTTTCCGAAAGATTTCCTTTGCGCAATTTTAGCCTATAAAAATACTCGTTAAAATTTGCCTTAAAATCCAGGGAAAATACGTCTACATGTTTTTGAATGTAACATTTCGTTATGCCTACTCTCCATATTGAAGAGTATCTATTTGTAATTCGGAATCTCATTGGACAGAGAGTTACTTCTCTTTGTAACCGACGATGGAACAGTTCATTCCCTTTTAAAAACTGTTCGGTGTTTAGATAAAACAAACAGGTTTTTCACATAGCCTTAAGTCATGGTATTTGTGATGTGATTTGACACATTACTCGGTCAGCGTCCAGCATCGCTTATTTTTGTTTGTTTAGAAGTGTAGCATATATGATATACTCAAACACATTCAATTCATGAGTCATCAAGCAGTCAAAGGTACAACAAAAAATGCATGCTTTGAAATTTGTCATTTCAGTGCAGTTGTGAAGGCTAAACACCTTAGAGATTGAGGACTATTTGCAATTTACTGAATAAGCAAACTTAATAAAAAAAAACTGTAGTGCGTTTACTTGATCTGGAAATTTCTGCCAATTTTGTTCTCTCTAAGAGTATACATTATAAATTTTTTTTTAATTTTCATACATTTGGACACACAACTACGTACGTTCATTATTACTCCTCTTTCCGTCTCCCCCCCCCCCCCCCCACAACCCCACACATAGATGAAGAACTCTGCTTTGTCCTAGTAGTAACAGGTATGCTGTAGGAAGCGTTGGTATAAATCAAAAATGCAAAATTGTACTCTGTGAACCTGACATAAGGAATTGACTGTCTTATCACTGCTTACTTTGCAGAAATCAAAACTTTCTTCCGCATATGTAACAAAAAAACTTACAGACTTTCATTACAAAGACCCTTACAGACGCATCATACAGAAAGCTTTAATAGATTTACGACCTAACTCTTCACCATACTGTACATTGTTTTCCAACAAGAAGTAGAAAAATGAATTAAACACAACTTTCTTTAGAGTAAAGATTCAGAACTCACCTCCAACTTTTTTCTCTACTTTTTTTCAAGCGAGTTTTAACAATTTTTCTAAACCTTAATAAAACGTCTGAACTCGGAAAAAATGCGGCCACTATATACAAGCATTCTTTGCCAAGGTTTATTTATCAGAAGAGAGGTTTGTTTTGTTTACCAATAGAGATGTTGGTACTAACATGTGTGTTATGACTCTACTCATCGTCGGTGACCCCCGGTACATATTCCGCACAACTACATTATGTACCGTGGGATAATTGACTGCTGATTATTCGTTTTCATGAATATTTATTAGCAAAGGGATGTAACTCTTCGTCGAATGAGATGCCGCATTACAAATAGACACTCTTCAGTGTGGAGAGTATGAATAATGACAAGTTACTTAAAATAGACGTATTTCCCAGTATTTAAACATAGGCGCGGAAGGCAAATTGTAACAAGTAATTTCATTGGCTGAGATTCCGCAAGGGAAATCTTGCAGAAACCAATGAAAGTAGGTAATGATTATTCATGAGTACGAAATTTTACCAGCCAATTGTCCCACGGTAGATAAAAAGAGTGAAACGGAATGGATCGAACGTGGGTTTCCGTTGATGGACTCTACTGTGTGCCTTTGAATATCAAGCGACGTGTCTGTTTCAATGAATTTGCCTCGGCCACGGGACGAAAAGTGGGGCATGGAAGTAGTTTCTTTCTTGCAGCTGAATTTTTTAGAGAAGTGTTTCATCTGAAATTTGAGTTTTTGTTGTAGATTGTCTTCAATCCTATAAGAATAGCTGTACTTTTCTTTTCAGCTTGTTGTATTGGGATTGACAGTGAGGGGCTAACAGATTGAGTGGTCGTCAGACACTAAATTTCAGTGTGAAACTGGTATCTGCCACCTAAAGATTCAGAACTCACCTCCAACTTACTTCCTCTATTTTTTTTCAAGCGAGTTTTAACAATTTTTCTAAACTTTAGTAAAACGTCAAAACATGGAAAAAATGCGGCAACTATATATAAACAAGCGTTCTTTGCCAAGGTTTATTTATCAGAAGAGATGTTTGTTTTGTTTACCATAGAGATGTTACTACCGAACACAATCACTGAAAATCTCTTATAAACATGTTTATTACATACAATGGACGCCTTTTTTCCTGGAATTTGCCAAGATACAAATAGAGGCTAATGGCAACGACTGATTTCCTCGATAAACTTATGACTGACATCGCAGGTTAGAACGAAACAGAACTGAAGAGTTAAAAGCTTTTAAGCTACTGCATTGTTTATTTCATTATTACCATACAAAATGGATGACACATAGCCTACTTCAGTTTAATGCATGTACCATATTGAAGTGTGTGTGCAATTATGTAAACAACTTGTTTATATTTATGGCGATTTGTAGTATAAAAAGTACCACGTCCCACTTGGACGCTGTTCGATGTACTTTTAGTAAAGAAGAGAAAGTATGCATTGTATTTTTATGTCATCTGTTATGTCCCCAAATCCCCTCAGCAACAACTACCCCCCCCCCCCCCCCCCCCCCACACACACACACACAGGTCCCCATTCGACTAGTTTTCAGTTCATCTTTCCATCCGTATCTACGATATGAATTTTGGGATGTTGCAACTTTTGTCAAAATTGAAAACCTTTTCAGAGCATTGTTTCAGCATCAATAATATTCAACAGACATCTGGTCCCTAGTGAAAACAGCGGTCGTAAGCTTATGTGGTATGTAAGCGATTCTGAAAAAGTATAAAAGTATGTTGAGAAGTTTGCTCAACATACGACATTCGACATAAAACACAGGTCGATATGAATGTCGAGATAACTCAACATTTCCAGAAGTAAAGGTTGTGTTAGCATGACATTTGAATTCTGAAACGCTTGAATTTTAAATGCTGCACTAGCATGACATTAGAGATTCGAATTTTGATTTACATGTTTAATTTTAACGTTGTGTTTGCAAGACATTCGAATTTTGAATTATTTGTTTTGAACGTTGTGCCAGCAAGACGTTCGACATAGCCCGAAATGAATGTCCAGTAAATTCAGCATTAGACATTTGAAGAAGTAAAGACAGTGCTAGCACGAATTCGAATCTTAATGCGACTGACTCACAGATGGGCCGACGATGAAAAAAAGAAGAAAATGTTTATACATCTTGAAATTCTAGCTGTAATTGTGAAGAACGTATCTAAACTAAGTTACTGACTCATTTTTTGTTACAGAAAAACATCGCAATATAAAGTTTTACACACTTTTATCAGTACAAAATTTACCCCGGTAGTCACAGGGAAGAGACTTTGGTTATAATATTAATTTTGACCATACTTGTTATCTTGTGTCTGTGGCTCAGTGGTCTTGATCGTCGCGTTATATTTTACTGACCGAAAGGTCATGGGTTCGAATCCTGGTTAAGTCAAAACTTTTTTTTCAGTTTTCATGGTACATAGAAGCATCATATTATGTCTTTTTCTATAGTATATTACTTTGTCTTTAATTTTAAAGAAAAGAAAATTCAGCTAAATTCTGTTAGTCGCTTTAAATCACTTGAAATTTGAATGTCATTTTTATTGACATTATAGGACATTTCTATTGAACATATAAAATTAAATTGGACCTTTTATTTTTCGACTGTAAGTTGGTAGTTACAGTGACGTTTGTAAGCATTACTGTAAGAATTATCCCCCTTTTCAGTATTGGAGTAGCCCTCAAAAATAAATAGTTTTGTAAAGATCTGTCCGTGACCTTTATATATGATTAAAGGTCAAAGTCCCTCTTGTAGTGTAATAATAAAGTAATGGTTGATTCTTCTCGTAGTAAAAGCAGTTTCTGTCCTAGTTTTGATTTTAATCAAATTCTTGTCGAGGGTTTCACCTTTAAAAGCTCCTTGTTTAAATAGTTTTGTAAACAATTTTCGGATTGTTCTGTGGCCACAAAGAAAGTACACTGCTGTTGCCCAAAAATAATTTATCAGATTGTTTCAAGATTCTTAATAAACTTAGTAAGATATCTGAAACAAACTTTTAGCTGGTGTCCAGGCTGTGGTTTCCAATTATAAAAGTTTCATATTACTGTTCAAAATTATCAAGAAGAATGGCACATAAGACAATACTGAAAACACAGCGAAATTTCAGAAATTATGTTAACTTCAAGTAACAACGACTGCCTTCATATATTATATATACCTACCAGTATAGATGGAAATTCAAAAGTTTAATTTACGTCAGCGCCAGTCATGAAATATTTTTACTGTGTTCAACTTTATTTAATGGAATTAAAAGTCTCAGTGAAAACGATTACATAAAAACATTGGTCATATTTGATTTTCTAAAGTTATACGTCATTGCAAGTTGATGTTTTAAAGACACTCAGACTCACTGTGTCTTCTTATATTACTTAAGCTTCATATGCGCTATTTGTTCACTTATTCCTATCATCAATCGACAGAACAAAGGAATCAATGAAGTTACGGATTAATACGGTTTGATTTTAGTTTTTGTTTCACTAATAAAATTCGTACCAGGGTTGCACAAACTGAGTGATTACAAGCTTCGATCTGACCAATGTGCAATGAAAGTGCCCCTTCCTGGGGACACGGTGTTGATCAGAGTTTTTGTATTAACCAGGTAGTTAAAGAAATCACAGTCTATTTATATGTTTGAATTAATTTTAACGTCTTTGTCGGTTGCCGAAAGAATCTTTCTATTTTTTTCTTTTTGAGTTATTTAACGTCGGTAACATTTGCTTGTTAAAACGATGCCCCTCTGGAGAGTTTAGTTATTTTATGTCGTTGGGGGATTGTGCAAGATATAAAAGGCATAGTCCAAATACAGTCATGTTTTTTTTCCGTGCTCAGCACTAATACATGGGAACTCGGTTTAAAAGTCTCACCCAGAAGACAATAAGTAATAATAGTGGATGATCACGACCCCTGGATTACCAGCCCAGCGCGTTACCACTGGTCTGCCATTGTAGAGACCTCTGTTTAAAGTCTCATCCGAATCACAATTAGTAGTTCAAGTTGTTTTAGTAGAGCAGCGAGGGTAGAACTGATATAGCAATAAAGTTGTTGTTTTTTTTTTTTTTTTTGTTTTTTTTTTTGCCGTATATCTGTCCCCACGTTTGTCAGACTCCTCGATATTGTGAGTGAAAAGACATTCAGTCTATGATCAAACAACAATGTGTGAATAATTGACCATTTGTGTAGGCCATTCAGCCCTTTGATTAACGACATGCCTGAGTTCAATTCATCAACTCAATATCAATTTGCTTAAATTGTTTGCAATTTGTTTGCAAGTGAACATGACATAAGTTATCAAACAAATACTAAGTTTGAGTCATGCCATGTTTAAGACAGAGAAAATATGATATAAAAGTCAAACATAGACTATCCAAGCTGTATCATTCACTTCTGAGTTACTGAAATTCAGCAATTAACGAAAAAATACGGTTAGCTAAACTGCTTCGGAGTCATGCATGATAATGTAAGAAAAAATTTTGTTTTTGTTATTTCAAAATTCGGTAACCTACGCTACTTTGAAATTAAGTAGACAGTTTGTTGTACAGAAATGTTGAAAAAGTTCACGATGCTGATCAATGTAATGATTTCGCACGGATCGAGAAAATACCACTTGAATATCTTAGATTTAAGCAAAACAATTCTCTATTTAATTGATGTTTTACTTTTCTTATTCATTTGTTTTCTCTTAAATAAATACATAAATATTTTGTTCATTTACTATAATACATTTTTGTTCCAGAGTATGTATGTGTTTTCAAACATACAAATATATGTATCCTAATTTTATTATTTATACTAACCGGAGGTTCCGTTTTGTTCTGTTCTGTTCAGTTAACTACGTGTATTTTATCCATATGTATGATGCAAACGAAGGGAAACGCATAGAGACAGAACATGAAACTGCGATGGCTCACTGTATTTCATTTTTAACTTAAGTTTTGAACATCTTAAATGCTTGATCTGCGGAAAGATCAGAGCATATTAATAATTAGAATAACATGCTTGTTTGACAAGATATTCCGTAAGAGGATGTCATTTTTGTCTAAATCCATTGTTTGATTTTTATTGATTTTTAGACAGTTGCCAAATCTCTTTAGTTATAAAATGTTATATCGATAAAATGTAATAAAGTTTTAATTCTTTTTCTTCAGATCCATCAGTTTGTTCAAAGCAATGGACACCCATACAGCCCATATCAGTACAGTAATTCCGCCAAATTGAATAATACTTCAAAGCAACCATACACGCCAGAATATGAAAATCAACAGCAGACAACCATTGGTAATCTGTCTGTCCTGTCAGGAGCCGGAAGATTGACACACAATGTTACGCGCATGCTCAGTGATACAAGTGAACCAATGAAGCAAGTTCCGGTTACATCATCGCATGCAGCGCCTTTTAGCACAGCTCACTTCCTTTCATTCAGGCAACAGATGTTAAATGAAAATCATAGACCATTTCATGATAAAGGTAAACTCTAAATGATGTTAAAATAAAGTTGTTTCCACACGTACGCATAATTTTTAAATGTACTATTTTCTACTCTGTCAAGTTAAATATAGATTTGAAGAAAAAAGCACCACCCAAATGATGTCAATAACCATGTGACTCGGTTTACTACTCCAGACTTTGCGTGATGTGTTTAGTATTTTTTCTTCCCGGAATTTTCTGAAAGTTTTTTTTTTATCTCGCAACTTTACTTTCGTCAAGCGAGGCTTTTAAACTACAATTAACTAAAATATGTTTAAGTGTATTTCTTTTGATTTTATCTTATAGGTGACATGCTCGATACAAGAAATAGTTCCAATATATCTACCTCAACCGACAGATCAGATTCCCCTGGTACGCCGAGTTCTAGGTCATCACCGATTAGTTTCGAATCTTTAAATACATCGAATTTTGCGGCATCGCCGTCCACAAACGACCTGTCGAGCGTTGAATCCTCGCCTAGTTCCCTGGACAGACCCTCGAGTGCTGAGACATCGTCACTGAGTGACGAGTTAAACACTGAATCGTCGGAATGTTCCGGAGGTGACTTATCGTCATCCACTGCTTCGTCAAAGAGGACAGACGTCGCGCCTAGAAACAAAGGGAGACAAACAAGGAAAACAGGGCGAACAAACTACACGAATGAACAAATACAGGCTTTGTTGAAGATATTTCATGAGACCCCCTATCCTGACTCTGAGATGATGGAAAACATTGGAAAAGACTTGGATATACCCGAAAAGAATGTCAAGGTATTTCTAAAACATATTACGTAAAATAAAGTACTTTTAAAAAACACTTCTAATTATCTCTTCTGGCAATTTGTTGTTTTAGTCTCAGTTTTATGCATTTCAGTTTTCCCCAGCTTTATATTGCAACATTGTTATGGATGCATAATGTTCGGTTGTATTAGAACAAGTCTTTTTGTATCTTGTTTTATACAGTACCATTATATGATCAACACGTGCTGCTGCCGATGAAAATAATTGTGTTGAGAAATTATTCAGTAAAACAATCAAACATTTTACTGACAGTTAAGAATAAATGTACATATGTAAATGCTTCTATTAATTTTGATATGTATTTTAATTTGAACAGATCTGGTTCCAGAACAAGAGAGCAAGATGGCGCAAGCGAGTCAATGACAACATGAACAACTTACCGCAGCCTTACTTTCCCATGTCACCAATGTTGTCACCTGTCACACCTTACGGTTTCATGCCAACAGGACATATGATGACGTCATCTCCTGTTTCAAGGATGAGTGGTTATAACCCTTTTGTGCAAGAATCTCAGAGTTTAAACAATCAAAGAAATAACATTGGACATTTTGTTTCTAGTCATGGTCCGCCAAACTTACATGAAAGAATTCAAAGTACCTCATTACAGAACCGAATGTTTCCAGGGATGTCTATGACGTCATTTGTGCCAACTTCGTCGTCTGCTAAATACAGTGAGACGCTTTCACAGCCAAGTATAGCACCAAACAGAACCAGACACCAATTTCAGTACCCAACCCAGTCATCGGCATTTTTTCCAACTTATTAAGACAATCAAGATTTTGTTTCCATGTTGTTATTGTATATACTTCGTTATTGTTTCAAAAATCATTTGTTTTCTTTATAAAATATGCTTTTGTAATTGCATACGAATTCATCCTCGCTTGAAAATTACCAAATTTTACATCTTGTCGTTTATTTGTAAAATAAAGTGACAAATCTTGAAACAATTGGTTTACTGATTTTTTGTTTTGCATGTAAGTTTGTTTTTCCCTATCCACTTCGAAGAATACATCCCAAGCTCAGAGTTAAAGAAATGGTCTTTGAACTTTCCTAAGAACTGGAATAGTTAATAACAATAACATGTATCGATTTACGTTATCTCAGCATGGACAATGCAGTGCTGATATATTATAATTTTCACTAAAATCAGTTTTTTTCTTCTTCTATTAGAACGGTCGGCGAATCTTTTTTAATGAAGAGACTGAATTGGTGATGTAAACTATTAAATGTAAGAAAAAGAATTGTATTTTGAGGAATTTCAATTCATTGCCCCATGCTTGGACTATATTTGGCTTTCACGAAACTTTTCGAAAGTTCATGATATGCAAATGGTGAAACAAACCACCAAGGTGGTAGAAATGTTGCGTCTCATTCGTTACCTATTGTGAAGAGAAAATATTGTTGGGATATGGCTTAGAACTGATACATTTATCTCTTAGTAAGTCCAAACATCAGTATCACAAAGACTTTTAAGCAAAAGGTACACTGCCCAAACCATCTTCTCTTTTCAAGATCACTTCAAAAACAAGTTATTACAGAGTCCTCAGTTAACTTTTTATTTGATTACAATGTCAGCACTGATCACACATCACAAAACAAAACATATAATGAGTGAGGTTAAAATTTGGCGACAGTAAATATATATCAATGATTATTATTGTATTGAAATCGTATCAAATGATAAAAGGTTATATATGACAAAGTATCGACACAAGATGCTGATTGTCTTACAACCATTTATTCTGTTAATTGAATCATTATTAAAACAAGTCCAATGTAAATGTGGTGATATTGTATCAAAGTGTTAATTTAACCTACCCTTTGATAAAGAAATTATTTCGAATTCTCTCTGTCAAAGGTGTACATTTAGTTACCCTGTACGTATTTCTGGTAAAACCTGTCGGATAGATTTAGCCATCAAGACTACACCACGAGCAAAAGCCTTGATTTCGAAGAGTTCTATTGTCGGAAACCCACGTTCGATCCATCCCGTTTCACTAGATATTCATCGACCGTGGGACAATTGGTTGGTAAAATTTCGTACTCATGAATAAATCATTATACTACTGTCATTGGTTTCCGAAAGATTTTTATTGCGCAATTTCAGCCAATGAAATTACTCGTTATAATTTGCCTTTAAATCCAGGGAAAATACGTCTTCATGTATTTTAAGTAATATTTCGTTATGCCTACTCTCCATATTGAAGAGTATCTATTTGTAAATCAGAATCTCATTGGACGGAGAGTTACTTCTCTTTGCTAATTAATATTCATGAAAATGAATAATCTGCAGTCAATTGTCCCACAGTACATAATGCAGTTGTGCGGAATATGTACTGGGGTTAACCGACGATGGAACAGTTCATTCCCTTTTAAAACTGTTCGGTGTTCAAACCCGTTCAACAACTAGTCTAAAATTCATGAGTCATCAAGCAGTCAAATGTACATCAAAAAATGCATGCTTTGAAATTTCTCATTTCAGTGGGGTTGTAAAGGCTGAAGACCTTAGAGATTGAGAACTATTTGCAATTTACTGAAAAAGCAATCTTAATGAAAACTGTAGTGCGTTTACTTGATCTGGAAATTTCTGCCAATTTTGTTCTCTCTAAGAGTATACATTACAAAAATTAATTTTAATTTTCATACACTTGGACACACAACTACGAACGTTCTTATTTCTCCTATTTCCGTCTCCCCTTCACCCCCCCCCCCCCGCCCATGCACACACACACACACACACACACACACACACACACACACATAGATGAAGAACTCTGCTTTGTCCTAGTAGTAACAGGTATTCTGTAGGAAGCGTTGGTATAAATGAAAAAAAAATGCAAATGTACTCTGTGAACCCGACACGAGTAATTGACTGTCTTATAACTGCTTACTTTGTTTGCAGAAATCAAAACTTTCTTCCGCATATGTCACAAAAAAACTCACAGACTTTAATTTCAAAGACACTTAAAGGCGCATCATACAGAAAGCTTTGATAGGTTTATTCAAAAACGACCTTATTCTTTACCATACTGTACATGTTTTTCCAACAAGAAGTAGAAAAATGAATTAAACACAACTTTCTCTAGAGTAAAGATTCAGAACTCACCTCCAACCTTCTTCCTCTATTTTTTGTTCAAGCGAGTTTTAACAATTTTTCTAAACCTTAATAAAACGTCTGAACTCGGAAAAAATGCGGCCACTATAAACAAGCGTCCTTTTGCCAAGGTTTATTTACCAGAAGAGATGTTTGTTTTGTTTACCAATAGAGATGTTGGTACTAACACAATCTCTGAAAATCTCTTATAAACATGTTTATTACATACAATGGACGCCTTCATACCTGGAATTAGCCAAGATACAAATAGAGGCTAATGGCAACAGACTGATTTCCTCGATAAACTTTTTACTCACATCCCAGGTTAGAACGAAATAGAACTGAAGAGTTAAAAGCTTTTAAGCTACTGCATTGTTTATTTCATTATTACCATACAAAATGGCTGACACATGGCCTACTTCAGTTTAATGCATGTACCATATTGAAGTGTGTGTGTGTGTGTGTGTGTGTGTGTGCAATTATGTAAACAACTTGTTTATATTTATGGCGATTTGTAGTATAAAAAGTAACACGTCCCACTTGGACGCTGTTTGATGTACTTTTAGTGAAGAAGAGAAAGTATGCATTATATTTATTATGTCACCTGTTATGTCCCCAAATCCCCTAACCAACAACCAGCCACCACACACACACACACACACGCACGCACACACTCCTTGTTTAAATAGTGGCCATAAAGAAAGTGCACTGCTGATGCCAAAAAATAATTTATCAGATTGTTTCAAGATTATTAATAAACTTAGTAAGATATCTTTCATATTGAAATTTCAAACAACCTTTAAGCTGGTGTCCAAGCCGTGATTTCCTGTTATAAAAGTTATATATTACTGTTTAAAATTATCAAGAAGAAGGGCAGATAAGACAATACTGAAAACACAGTGAAAGTTCAGAAATAATGTTAACTTCAAGTAACAACGACTGCATTCATATACTATATATACCCACCAGTATAGATGTAAATTCAAAAGTTTAATTTACGACTGCGCCAGTCATGAAATATTTTTACTGTGTTCAACTTTATTTAATGGAATTAAAAGTCTCAGTGAAAATGATTACATATAAACATTGGTAATATTTGATTGTCTAAAGGTACACGTCATTGCAAGTTGATTTTTTTAAGATATTCAGACTCACTGTGTCCTCTTATATAACTTAAGCTTCATATGCGCTATTTGTTCACTTATTCCTTATAACTGTCATCAATCGATAGAACAAAAGTAATTAATGAAGTTGTGGATTAATACATTTTGATTTTAGTTTTTGTTTCACTAATAAAATTCGTACCAGCGTTGCACAAACTGAGTGATTACAAGCTTCGATCTGACCAATGTGCAATGAAAGTGCCCTTTCCTGGGGACACGGTGTTGATCAGAGTTTTTGTATCAACCAGGTAGGTAAAGAAATCACACTCTATTTATATGTTTGAATTAATTTTAACGTCTTTGCCGGTTGCCGAAAGAATCTTTTTTTTTTTTTTCTTTTTGAGTTATTTAACGTCGGTAACATTTGCCTGTTAAAGCGATGCCCCTCTGGAGAGTTTAGTTATTTTATGTTGTTGGGGGATTGTGCAAGATATAAAAGTCATCCCAGCCCAAAGAGAGTACTTTTTTTCCAGTGCTCAGCACTGATAAATGGGAACTCGGTTTAAAAGCCTCGTCCAAAAGACTATTAGTAATATTAGTGGATGATCAAACACACGACCCCTAGACTACCAGCCCAGCACGTTACCACTGATCTGCCTCTGTAGAGACCTCGGTTTAATGTCTCATCCGAATCAAAATTAGAAGTTCAAGTATTTTTTAGCAGTTTTAGTTGAGAAGCGAGGGTAGACCTGATATTGCAATGAATTGCTTTCTTGAATTTTTGGTCGTATATCTGCCCCCACGTTTGTCAGACTCCTCGATATTTTGAGTGAAAAGACATTCAGTCTATGATCAAACAACAATGTGTGAATAATTGACCATTTGTGTTGGTCATTTAGCCCTTTGATTAACGACATGCCTGAGTTCAATTCATCAACTCAATATCAATTTGCTTAAATTGTTTGCAATTTGTTTGCAAGTGAACATGACATAAGTAATCAAACAAATTCTAAGTTTGAGTCATGCCATGTATAAGACAGAGAAAATATGATATAAAAGTCAAACATAGACTATCCAAGCTGTATTATTCACTTCTGAGTTACTGAAATTCAGCAATTAACGATAAAATACGGTTAGCCAAACTGCTTCGGAGTCATGCATGATAATGTAAGAAAATTTTTGTTTTTGTTATTTCAAAATTCAGTAACCTCCGCTACTTTGAAATTAAGTGGACAGTTTGTTGTAGAGAAATGTTGCAAAAGTTCACGATGCTGATCAATTTAATGATTTCGCACGGATAGAGAGAATACCACTTGAATATCTTAGATTTAAGCAGAACAATTCTCTATGTAATTGATGTTTTACTTTTCTTATTCATTTTTTCTCTTAAATAAATACATAAATACTTTTTCATTTAATATAATGCATTTATTTCGACAGCATGTATGTGTTTTCAAACATACAAATATATGTATCCCAATTTTATTATTTATACTAACCGGGGGTTCAGTTTTGTTCTGTTCAGTTAACTACGTGTATTTTACCAATATGTATAATGCAAACGAAAGGAAACGCTCAGAGACAGAACATAAAAGTGCGATGGCTCACTCTATTTCATTTTTAACTTTATTTTGAACATCTTAAATGCTTGATCTGCGGAAAGATCAAAGCATGTTAATATTTAGAATAACATGATTGTTTGTCAAGATATTCCGTTGGAAGGTGTCATTTTTGTCTAAAACCATTGTTTGCTTTTTATTTATTTGTTAGATAATTGCCAAATCTCTTTCTTAGGAATAAAATGTTATATCGATAAAATGTAATAAAGTTTTAATTCTTTTTCTTCAGATCCATCAGTTTGTTCAAAGCAGCGGACACCCATACGGTCCATATCAGTACAGTGTTTCCGCCAAATTAAATAATACTTCAAAGCAGCTATACACGCCAGAATATGAAAATCAACAGCAGACAACCATTGGTGACCTGTCTGTCCTGTCAGGAGCCGGAAGATTGACACACAATGTGACGCGCATGCTCAGTGATACAAGTGAACCAATGAAGCAAGTTCCGGTTGCATCATCGCATGCAGCGCCTTACAGCACAGCTCACTTCCTTTCATTCAGGCAACAGATGTTAAATGAAAATCATAGACCATTTCATGATAAAGGTAAACTCTAAATGAAGTTGAAATATATATTTGAAGAAAAAAGCACCACCCAAATGATGTCAATAACCATGTGATTCGGTTTACTACTCGAGACTTTGCGTGATTTTTTTAGTATTTTTTCTTACAGGAATTTTCTGAAAGTTTTTTTTTTATCTGGCAACTTTACTTTCGTCAAGCGAGGCTCTTAAACTACAATTACCTAAAATAGGTTTAAGTGTATTTCTTTTGATTTTATCTTATAGGTGACAGGCTCGGTACAAGAAATAGTTCTAATATATCTACCTCAACCGACAGATCAGATTCCCCTGGTACGCCGAGTTCTAGGTCATCACCGATTAGTTTCGAATCTTTAAATACATCGAATTTTGCGACATCACCGTCCACAAACGAGCTGTCGAGCGTTGAATCCTCGCCTAGTTCCCTGGACAGACCATCGAGTGCTGAGACATCGTCACTGAGTGACGAGTTAAACACTGAATCGTCGGAATGTTCCGGAGGTGACTTATCGTCATCCACTGCTTCGTCAAAGAGGACAGACGTCGCGCCTAGAAACAAAGGGAGACAAACAAGGAAAACAGGGCGAACAAACTACACGAATGAACAAATACAGGCGTTGTTGAAGATATTTCATGAGACCCCCTATCCTGACTCTGAGATGATGGAAAACATTGGGAAAGACTTGGATATACCCGAAAAGAATGTCAAGGTATTTCTAAAACATTTCCCGTAAAATAAATTACGACTGCATCATGTTCTTGAAATTGTTGTTCTTTGCAGTGTCTAAAGAAAGTGTTTTGTCCAGTATTATGCACTTCCAATATATCTATGCCGGTAATTTGTTGTTTTATGCATTTCAGTTTTCCCAGCTTTATATCGACATCCATTGGTATGGATGCATTATGTTCGTTTGTATTAGGTCAAGTCTTTTTGTATCTTGTTTTATACAGTACCGTTATATGATCAACACGTGCTGCTGCTGCCGATGAAAATAATTGTGTATAGAAATTATTCAGTAATTTAATCGAATATTTTACCGACAGTTAAGAATAAATTTACATACGTAAATGCTTCTATTAATTTTGGTATGTATTTTTATTTGAACAGATCTGGTTCCAGAACAAGAGAGCAAGATGGCGCAAGCGAGTCAATGACAACATGAACAACTTACCGCAGCCTTACTTTCCCATGTCACCAATGTTGTCGCCTGTCGCACATTACGGTTTCATGCCAACAGGACATATGATGACGTCATCTCCTGTTTCAAGCATGAGTGGTTACAACCCTTTTATGCAAGAATCTCAGAGTCTAAACAACCAAAGAAATAACATTGGACATTTTCCTTCTAGTCATGGTCCGCCAAACGTACATGAAAGAATTCAAAGTACCTCATTAGAGAACCGTATGTTTCCAGGGATGTCTATGACGTCATTTGTGCCAACTTCGTCGTCTGCTAAATACAGTCAGACGCTTTCACAGCCAAGTTTAGCACCAAACAGAACCAGACACTCATTTCAGTACCCAACACAGCCATCGGCATTATTTCCAACTTATTAAGACAATAAGATTTTGTTTCCATGTTGTTATTGTATATACTTCGTTATTGTTTCTAAAATTATTTGTTTTCTTTATAAAAATATGCTTTTGTAATTGCATACGAATACATCTTCGCTTGAAAATTACCAAATTTTAGATCTTGTGGAAGATTTGTGAAATAAAGTGACGATCTCTTAAAACAATTGATTTATTGTTCTATTGATATTTTTGTTTTGCATTTTAGTTTCTCTTCTGCTCCCTGTCCATTTCGAAGAATACATCCCAAAATTCAGAAATGACCTTTGAACTTTCCTAAGAACCGGAACGGCTAATAACAATACCATGTATCGAGTTACGTTGTCTAAGCATGGACAATGCTGTGCTGATATGTTGTATTTGTTCTTCTATTAAAACGGTCGGCCAATCTTTTTTAACGAAAAGACTGAATTGGCGATGTAAACTACTGGTATTAAGGGTAAGTAAAAGAATTGAATTTTCAGGAATTTCATCTCATTGCCTCCCTCGTGCTTTGGCTAAATTTGGTTTTCATGAAACTTTTCATGAGTTCATGAAATGCAAATTGTGAAACAAAAAGCACCAAGATGGTAGAAATGTTGCATCTCCTTGGTAGTGAAGAGAAAATATTGCTGGGATATGGCTTAGGACTGATACAATTTTCTCTTAGTAAGTCCAGACGTCAGTATCACAAGGACTTTTAAGCAAAAGGTACATTGCCCAAACCATCTTCTCTTTTCAATATCACTCCAAAAACAAGATATATTAGAATCCTCAGTTAACACTTTATTTGATTACAATGTCAACACTCATCACATATCACAAAACAAAACATATATTGAATGAGGTTAAAATTTGGCGACAGTAAATATATATCACTGATTATTATTATATCAAAATCGTATCAAATGATAAATGACTATCGACTCTAGATGCTTATTGTCATACAGCCATTTTTCTTGTTTCATTGAATCATTTCTGAAAAAAATATTGTGAGTTATGTCCCAGTCAAAGGTGTACCTTTTAGTTACCCTTTACATAAAAGTAAAGTTAACCTTGTCTTGGTCAAAGATGTCCATTTTGGTTTCCTTGTACGTATTTCTGGTAAAACCTGTCGGATAGATTTAACCATGAAGACTGCAGCCACGAATAGATTTTTTCTTGATTTTGAAGAGTTCACTCTATTTTCAAAACTGTTTGCAGACAGGTTTGGCGTTAATTTGGTGTATTTGTGATGTGATTACACGTTGTTCAGAAGCTCTAAATCCATTATAGAATATCAGTACATGTATGTTCCAATCAATCTCCTTATAGCTTTTTGAGGGACTATAAAAATATCACATTCCAGAAAAAATAACACAGTACAAATATGACACAAATATTCGCGTAAAACGTTTTTTGTTCAAGTTTGTGGTACTTTCTGTCTATGGCTGCAAGTTCACCTCCTTTATATTGTTTTCTCCGTTACCGTTGTGTACCACATGCATAAACAGTACATTATTTCGTCTGCACCTACACCTTCTGCCAATCTGCACACACGAGTGGGTTCGCAAGGGACATCTCTTAAATATGCAGCAAAAGCCGCGGTTCCGCAATGGCCGTGACATTAGACTGTCAACAACACTGCCCAAAACGAGGCTGCCGAGCAGCAAGATAAAAACCAACTTGTGCATTACGTCCGTTTATCTAAAATGTAATATTATATATGAATCAGAAAAATCCTCGTTAAAATGTGCCGTACAAATAGAAATAGTATATAGGAACAAAGTTAATAGATATGGTTATGAACTGCAAACACACGCCCGCAGTCCTCGTAGAGTAGTATTTATCTTATTTACTGGAGAAAAGTCCTATAAGGCTAGAACTATGTCACCCAAAAAAGTCCAACCAGCAGTTAGCCCTAATGTACTCTCGTCCGAAGTGGTTCGAAAATATTATGTATGAAATGCGACATGAAACACACGGGAGGTAACTCCTGACAAGGCCACAATATAATCCAATAATTCTATGCAACAGAAATTTTCAACGGCTTTAGTCCTTGTTCCAGTCTCAACTTATAACTCGAGATTTGCTATTAAGACAGTTTATTATGTCAGTAAAGATATATAAAAGTAAGAGCAAAAAATAACACAATAGATTTTTGTTCTTCAAAGAAGCTGTCTATAATGAGCCTTTCTAAACTGGGACGTAACTTTTTTCAAGGAGTTTACAATTTTGTCACCAATGAAACAATTGTAAATATCCATTCAAGTTTACAATTTCGTTTTCAGCAACATAAGGTAGATCCGAATTTTGGGTTGGACAGCTACGTCTTTAAAGAAAAATACGTGCTTTGAAATTTGTCATTTCAATGGGGTTGTGAAGGCGGAAACCCTTAGAGATTGAGGTCTACTTGCAATTTACTGAAAAAGCAAAGTTAATGAAAACTGTAGTGCTTTTACTTGATCCGGAAATTTCTGCCATGTTTGTTCTCTCTGCGGGTCTACATTAAAAAAGATTAATTCTTATTTTCATACACATGTACACACAACTACGTACGGTCTAATTTCTCCTCTTTCCGCCGCCCAAAGCCCCTTCCCCGCACCTCCCCCCCCCCCCCCCCCCCCACACACACACACAGCACGCGCGCACGCGCATACACACACACACTTAAATTATATAAAGAATAAAACAATATTTAAAAATAGTTGAAGAACTCTCCTAGTAGTAACATGCTGTAGGAAGCGTTTGTATAAACGAAAAAGTGTATGTACTCTGTGAACCGGACACGAGTAATTGACTGGTAAGAAGAGACTTTTTCCCGTTTACTTTGTTCACAGAAATCAAAACTTTCTTCTGTATATGTCACAAAAATGATTCACAGAAATTAATTTCAAAGACACTAACATACCCATCATACTGAAAGCTTTAATAGGTTTATAGAAATACAACCTTACTTTTTCACCATATTATACAAGATGTACGAATTTAAATTATTAACAAAGTCTTCAAGAGAAAGAAAATCAGAACTCACCTCCAACTTCTTTCCTCAATTTTTTTTAAGCGAGTTATGTCCTATAACACTCTTTCTATACCTCAGTAAAATGAACGGAAAAAATGCGGCCACTATAAACAGGCGTTCCTTGCCAAGATTTAGATGTTTGTTTTGTTTATCAGTAGGAGATGTTGGTACCTAACACAATCACTGAAAATCTCTTATAAACATGTTTATTACTTACATAACGCTTTTTTACATGGAGCCAGGCAAGATACAGATTGAGGCTAATGGTAACAGACTGATTTCCTCGATAAACTTTTGACTGGCATTGCAGGTTAGAACGAAATAGTACTGAAGGCTTTTAAGCTACTGCATTGTTTATTTCATTACTAGCGTACAAAATGAATGACACATGGCTCACTTCAGTTAAATGCATGTAACATAGTGAATTGTACAAATATGTAAATAACTTGTTTCATCTTTAAAAGTAATATTTATTCCGATCTATACTATAAAGATAAAATAACATATTCCACTTGGTCGCTGCTCACTGTAGTAAAGAAGAGAAAGTGAGCATCAGAAATGTTTCTTTATTTCACGTTTTACGTCCCCGATCCCCTCCCCACCCCAAACCCCTTCTCTTTCTCTCTCAACACACTCACGCACGCACGCGCGCGTTCCCATTCAGCTAGTTTTCTATCTATCGTTCAACCCGTATCTATAATACCTACGAATTTTCCAGTGCTGCAACTTTGTGTCATTATAGAAAACCCTTTGCGAGCATTGTTATTCAACAGCTATCTGGACCCGAGCGGTCGTAATCTGACGTCGCACATAAACTATTCTAAAACAGTATTAATGTTCGTGAAGTTTGCTCAAGATAACTCTAGGCATTCAACATTTGCTGAAGTAAAGCACGACATTCGAATCTTAAACCACTTGAATTTGAATGTTGTGCTAGACTGTCATTGTTTATTCGCACCGTATGAAATTTTTTATCGAACATATAAAATCAAATTGGATTTTTTTCCATTTCAAGTTGGTATTTAAAATCACATAACAATGAACACTTGATGTAAGCATTACTGTTAGAATTATCCCCCGTTTCAGTTTCGGAGTAGCCGTAAAAAAATACAAAGTTTTGTAAAGATGTCTGTGACATTGCTTGTAGTTATACATGGTTAAAGGTCAAGGTCCTTCTCGTTGTGTAATAATAAAGTAATGGCTGATTCTTCTTGTAGTAAAAGCAGTTTCTGTCCTGGTTTTGTTTCAAGCCAAATCTAGTCATGGGTTTCACCTTTTAAAATCTTCTTGTTTTAAATAGTTTGTTAAACACTTTTCGTTTTCTTCTGTGGCCACAGAAAGTCATTTGTGATTTCTGTAAGTACAAACGTGTATGCACTACGATTGTTTTTGTTGTGCTAAATATAAGGTAATGGAATGATTAAATAAAATATACTGAATATTCATGTGGCTGGAAAAACAAGATGTGTCGAGTAACTTAATCAAATGCCATATTTTTATGATCTTTATATGTTCGTGTTTTGGAAAAAAACTAATTTCAATACAGACAGGTTGATGTTGGAAATCCAGAACCTCGTGTAGCGTGGGCAGGGAGCACACACCTTAGTGTGGATATTCGGCTATTAGCAAAAAAAAAAAAAAAAAAAAAAAAAAAAAAAAAAAAAAAAAAAAACATGGTATACAACAAGCAAGGAACACATACACAAAAACACAAAATACAAATATGTTTATGTTATATACGTATACAATATTTCAATAGCGAATAAATTCGACTGTAAGTTACTACTAAGTGCATTTTCTCTGTGTTACATCGCTTCTTTGATTCATTTGACTCTGCTGGACGGTTGTTCGTGATATCAGCTTATTAAATTGTGTAATGTTTGCCATTGGATATCATCAAGATGTTGATTTCCTTTTTAATACCTGTATTTTTAGTTCAATAAAGAATAAAATGAACATTTAGACTAGTGTCGGTGGTTTGTGTGTCTGTTTTTTCCGTCTTGTGCGAATGATAAAAGATACTATCACTAATATATCTGAGTGACTACTATGGTGACTCACAAGACTTGTAGTCTAGGGTCGCAAGTTTTGGTCCACAGCTTACAATAGAGTAAACTGTACTTTCATTTTGAGTTTATTTACCGTCGGAACCGGTTTGCCCATATGACCGGCGTACCTTAAAGAGTTTATTTTAGGTTGTGAAGGATACAGAGAGCATTCCATCCCAAGAGACACTCCCACTTCTTTTACATGCTCAGTGTACATGTAGGATCGGCCTGACCCCAAAGACAATGAGCTGTGTTAGTGGAGAAGAAAGGGGTCGAACTCGCGACCTGTGAGTGACGCGCGTTACCAAAAAAATACTTGTATACAATGCAATATCATTTTATTGCATCAAACATTTTATAATGCTTCTGGCAAATACCATTTATGTAACATCGGAACACTGTATCACATTATCATTATTATTAAACGTTCAAGAGACCCATGTCTTAGTGGTATATAACAACATTTATTCAACACTGAGCAAATTTCGCATTGCTTTTTGCCTAATACATTGACAAAACATGCAAAAGAATGTGATAATTTCAGGACACAAGTGAAGAGAATCATTTTAGGTACAATTAAAATAATAAATTATTCAACCAAGTTTGAAGTAACATTGTTTTGTTTGTTTGATTTCTCTAACCTAATGGAAACATATTAATTAAAAGGAAGTTTTCGTGTTTTCTTATCTTATTTTCGCGTTTCTGTGAGTACAAATTTGTCTCAGGATACTCAAATTGTAGACTGCCCCAACCCCCTCCCCCCCCCCCCCCCACCCCCCCCCCCACCCCCAACCGCCCCAAAAAAATTATAATCTAATTAAATCGAAGTTTCAATGGAAAGTTCTCAAATATTTTCTTATTTGCGTGTCATAAGACTTTTTAAAATTATTCAATCGCTTTATAATCACTTTTTTGATTGAAACAAAATCTAAAGTCACTTTAAGTGCTGAGAGAATTTTTACTTACCGTGTCAAATTGCAGTTACCGATCAAGGCTGCAAATGAGATAATTCATTTTTGATGATGTTTGCATTGTTTTGGATGGATGCAATCAAACATTATCAAAGTGTCAGCAACTGTTGTTAATTAGTCACGTGATTTTTGATTGCCTCTCTGTCAGCACGAGATCTCGAGCACGGTCAGTCATTACCTGTGTTTGTCTGTCACGGTTCATTAATTTTCTATGGCCGGTGATCAAAATCGCTTAAGTGAACGATTGCAGATCAATGTGTGAATAATTGATCTTTTGTAAATGGTCGCGTAATCATATGATTGGAAGAACGTGGTGAGATGAATTCAACAATTCAACCTAGGATGTTTGTAATTTGTTTGCAATACTTACTGACATGGATACATCAAATAAGTTCCAAGTTTGAGTCGTGTCATGTCTGAAATACATGCTGCGGGTATATAAAGCAAATTTACTCCAAGCTGTACCAAATTACTTCAGCGCTCTTACAAGAGAAAACAAAATATAATTAACAACCGCAGCTTGGTGAATCAACAGCTTGGAAACATGCATGAAAACGTAAGTAGCATTAAGTATTTTACAATATTTTACATTATTTCATCAATTGCATTTATTTCAAGATAAATTCTTTAAAAAGTAATCTATTTAGTGAAAGTGAAAAATATTATACACCCTACCAGTTACAAGTTATTTTTCATAGTACAGTTTAATATTAGAACACAAGATAATAGTTTTTGTATGAATGTATGAGTTCGAATACCAACAGTTTAACTGAACTGAAAAACAATCTAAATCATTTAAAAAGTTAGAAATGACCATAACGGCATATACTTCATATATTTACAACACCTTTTCTCGTTTAGAATTTAATACTTATTTTCAGCTTACAATCTTGGTGAATACCTCTTGAGAATAAAACGCACTTTTTTATATTTTTGGCGTATATATGGTTTGTATGTGTTTACGACGAGTTTTTAGGTTTTCTGAGAAGAAGAGGAATATAGTCTGTCTGAGTGTGCAAACTGTTAGTCATGATTATTCTAAAAGAAAAATATCAAAAAATAGGTTGCGTTAATCGTTGGATGCAGGCGATTTCACAGTTCTTTCGTGTATCTCGTCTAGATACCCGTTTTTATATGGTAATATTCAAACTGATTATTTAAATAAATATTTTTGTTCATTGCAGGTACTTCAGCCGATCGGAAATCGTCAGCAGCCAAACGTTCTTTCGCACGGCTTTTCCCCACTTGATGACGTTTATCCAAGGAAGTCGTCTGCTGTCGTGCAGCCGATGCCTATTCCCCCGCTTACAAATACACCAGAAAAGGAGAATCAGCCACTGAAGCCAATCAGTATCTCGCCTGTTCTCCCCGGAACTGGAAGTGTTACACATAACATCACGCGCATGCTTGGAGATTCTACCCAGCAACAGAAGAGTCAGCTTCCAAGTTCGGCAACTCGTGCATCACACTTTTCTCCGTACAGTACATTACACTTCCTGTCATTCAGACACAAGATTCTTCAAGAGCGGCCCCAAAATCGTGAAGGTAAATACAAATGCACCTATTATTTTGGTGACAGGCAATTTAGTTGTAATTGAATTTAAGGTAAAAAGTGGTCTAATTTTCCCTAAAATTTTTATAATTGTCCGTGTTCCTTGTTACCATTGATTTCGAAAAATACAAAAGAAAGACCAGTTTTTTAATTATTCTATGGCCTGAAAATTCTAAGAAACAGAAGTGAAATCAATAAGATTAATTTCTTAATATTAGAGACATCTCTTATTTTCTCCTTCCTTTTTACTTACAGACGACAATATTGTTGATGTAGAAAATGATAGCAATGATCATCTCCGAACTGGAGACGGTTCCAATTCTACAGACATGTCCATCTCTACGCAAGGATCAACATCCCCTCAGTCTGTTGGGGCCGGATCTTCCCCGTCTGGTTCCACGAACTCATCCCCTGGTTCGAATACTGGAACGGTCACAAGTCCTGAGATCACTGAAGAGCAGCCGAAGAAAAAGGCGCGCACTAATTACACCAATGAGCAAGTACAGGCGCTGCTGAAAATATTCCATGAGAACCCATACCCAGACTCAGAAATGATGGAGAACATTGGAAAAGACCTTGGAATTCCCGAAAACAAAATCAAGGTACATATTAAGTCTAATAACTGCCTTGCCTTTTTAAAAACCGAACCTTAGCAAAATTTCTTGACCCATGCTCTGACCAGAGGCTTACCAGTTTCGTTATATATAATTCAGAGAAAGTAAATATACTAAAATTATGTTTCGTTCAGTAACCATTAATCGAATAGTTGTGTATGGTCTGTAAGTGCTTTACCACACACATGATGCACAAGACTCAATTCCTAAGTCTGCAAAAATAATAATTACGACGTGGTCTATACAGTATAGTGATAAATGAAATTTTCTTTTTTACAACAGATCTGGTTCCAGAACAAGAGAGCAAGATGGCGCAGGCGAGTCAATGACAACATGAACAACTTACCGCAGCCTTACTTTCCCATGTCACCAATGATGTCGCCTGTCGCACCATACGGGTTCATGCCAACAGGACATATGATGACGTCATCACCACCGCAAGCTATACCAGGATACTTCAACTACCCATGGATGCAAGGGTCACTAAGTCCAAACAACAACCAGCAGCTTTCCAGTCAGTTTTCAGCCCATCCGGGACATTCTAGACTTCAGTCGACCAATCAGACATCTAGCTTACAGAGCCAACATTTTCCCGCCGTTTCGATGGCGCCATCTGTCGCAGTGTCGTCTGCTTCAAACTATGGACTGAAGACGTCACCACAGCAACTGTCTCAACCAAACAGGCATTTTCAGTATCCACCTTTCTTATATCAGTCAGGACTGGGGGCTTCCACTTATGCACAAAATTTACAGTGAAATTCCATAGTGAATATTTTGCTACTGTTACGCATATAATTTCAGTTGTTATGTACATAGCTTTGTTAGTGGATACTGTTAAAATGAACTGGGCTTTAAGTACAATTATTTCAGTTCAGAATTTTGTTACAGAAGCGTGTCGCTAAGGTCATCCTTGTCTTAATCAATGAACAGTACATTTAAAAAATGTACATTGTGTAAATCAATTATTTATTGTATATCTCTATTTCTTAACTTGTAAAATAAATGTACAGATTGAATTCAAGTAATTGTGTTTTGTTTTTTCATTACCTAAATATTATTTTGAAATTGCCAACAGCTTAAAATAAAAAAAATAAAAAAACACCCAGGTATAAGCATATCCATTAAGGGTAAAAAATGATTGTTACATCAAAATAGTTTCAGATGACCAAATGTTCAGACATGTACGGTTTAAATGGCATACTCCGTGAAAATAGTTCTTAAAAGGTGTTTTTCCTACAAAGTTAAAATCACTTCTATCATAGGTCTTGGCCATTGTTCTTGTGCTAAGTAAAAACAGAATTTGCTTCTCTATTTTTCTATGACCAGATCATGCCGGATGAAATGCCTTTCTCTACAGAATGTTGCATTTTTAATGTGACATGGGAAAAATCCAGTGAATACAAAAGTTGTCTTAACTATGACAATTTACTGGGACAAACTGCAACAAGAAAGCATTTGATTTCATCCACAAGGGTAGGCAGTTTTTCACCCAGCAATCTCAAACACGCCAAAGACCACAGATTAGTTTTTCTCGGTCAGTTTTGTGTCAAGATTTATTTACGTTGAGGGTATGTTGTTGAACTAAAGGACTCAACACTATAACGTTTCACTGAAAGTAGTGTTAAAGGGTTAAAATGAGAACTCAAGAAATTTTCTCTTCTAGTTTTAATGCATCCTTCCAATCATTTTCATAATTTGATATACCCTACCTATATACATACAAATATCACAATCAGTTTCAACAATTTATCCCTAAATCATAATCCAACATAGCAAATTTAAGCAACCCTCTAGCTTCTAAATGAGACTAGTATACTACTATGTGTATTAACTGCTATTCCGTTCTGCCAAATTAAAATAATTATTAACATGTGCCTCCATCAAAGACTTACTCTAGTTTTGCTGAAAAATAACCAAATAAAAAAAAATTAAAATATTTCCATCCATAAGCAGATGTTTTGGTTCATGTGTAACTCATATTGTGACCTTGACCTTCAAAATGATGTCTTCATTCCTCTTAGACATGGAAAAAGCTTGCAATGGTTAATCTTATTCGTGCAATGGCTTTGAAACAGCATGTGAAAAGAACATTTAAAGACACTATCCACTGTGGACTTCTTTTCAGTGGTTCAAAAGTTAAAAATTACTTCAGGTTTGTTATTCAAAACGTCCCCTTTCTTTGAAACAACAGCATTAAGCAACAAGCTACTGGACACTAAAAGGACTGATGTAAAACATGCCCTGACTAGATAGAAAAATAATGATGACAATAATGACTTTGTTTTGAGTTATATAATACAATAAAAATGACAGAAAACCCAAACTGAAATTCCTGAACACTTTCCTGAACGCTTTATATGACCACTCATCTAAAATAACAGCCTCTAGTAAAGTAAAAATGCTAGAAAAAATATAAACTAAGCACATTATTTAGTAACAGATTTTTCATGTCAAGGTTCACGAAAATATAGGTCATTTTCACAATATTGGGTCAATATTTTACAAAGATATACATGCAGTTCAGGGCTATAAAATAATTCATTATAGAGGGCAAAGATAATGTAAAAACAAAGATAACATAAAGATATTTCGTCCAAACAATGTTCCCCTTAATAAACAAACATTTTATATCGCCAGACAAATGGTTTCTCTCTGACATTAGTTGATATTATCCTTGAAACATATATTACAAGCAAATCTTGAAAATGATATGCCCAAATAAAACCCATTTCCAAACAATGTAGAACACATATGAAATTGAACATTAACACCTGAACACAAATCTTCGCTTCATGACAGACAAAAAGCAAAAAAATGTATGGACAGTATAAACATGTATATATGTAAACTATTATTTTGCATAATATTACACATAACCTGCATTTTTCAATCAAAATGAGCAGGTATTTTGAAAAAAGTTCAAAAGCAAGAAAATTACTGTTTCTCTTTCTGAAGTTGATTTTACTAATTATGTCCCAGAGTTATCTCCCTCAGCTATTGTTGTATGGAATGAGGAATGTTCAAGTCTGTGTCTGGATTCAAACCAGCAATTGCTGGATTGGGAGTTATTTATTTTTTACTTTTAATAATTTAACTCTAAATACATTTTTTACGTACGCATCAATGGAATTCTTTAGAATAATAGTGGGCTATATGTGAACGGGAAATGTCAAATGATAAGATAATAAAGGGAATGGTTAAATATCAAATTAATATATGTAAACAAAATACTGGCATCCTGATTAATATTTGCTACATCGTAACTCACACAAAATCAATTCCAATACTGGTTTTAATTACAGATTACTAAATAAATCTACAAGTACATGAAATAGACAATTTTGCAGTTACAATATGCTGCTTATCTATTCTCATGTGATTCTGCAAAAAACAAGACCTGTCTGTGGACAGAACCCTCCATTTTTCTCACTGATGGATAATTAATTATAAGCTAAGTCAAACTGAAAAAAAAATGAGTGGGCAAGGGCCAGCTGTAAGAAGGAAAAAGGGGGTTGGGGTTTGTGTGCATGTGGAGTGTCTTGGGGAGTAAAGTACCTAACTATTAAAAAAAAATTCAAATGGGGGGTAAGTGTAGGTTAACTGGTGGGGTCCAATGCAGGTTGGGGGGAAGTTCCTACCCATCCCATTTAAGTAAATAGTTTATTTGTAGGCCAAGATGTTTTTTTCCTTTATATACAAGTCTAAGCAAAATCAAGTGACCCCTGGGGTGGGGCTAATTTTGACCCCAAGGGACATAGGTACCAACAATCTTTGTAGGGGTCTTGCTGGTGATCAATATTCCAAGTTTGAATGCAATATCTTTGACACTTTTTGAGAAATGGACATTAACAAACAAGAGGGCCATGATGGCCCTATATCGCTCACCTGAATATGACTACTTTTAACAAAGTTGCTATGGACCTGGTTAATTGACCCCAGATGACCCATATTCAAACTTGGCCTAGAAATTATTGAAACAATCTTTCTGACAAATTTCAAGGTTATCTGGACTGAAAGTGTAGCCTCTAGAGTGTTAACAAAGTTTTTCCATATTTGGGCTCTGTGACCTAGTTTTTGACCCCAGATGATCCATATTCAAACCTGAGCTAGAAATCATCAAAACAACCTTTCTGACAAATTTCCAGGACATTTGGACTGAAAATGTAACCTGGAGTGTTTACAAAGTTTTTCAATATTTAGGCTCTGTGACCTAGTTTTTTAATCCAGATGACCCATATTCAAAGTTGAGCTGGAAATCATAGAAGCAACCTTTCTGACAAATTTTCAGGTTATTTGGAATTAAAATCTTAACTCTAGAGTGTTAACAAGGTTTTTCCATATTTGGTCTCTGTGACCTAGTTTTTGACCAAAGATGACCCATATTAGTACTTGAGCTAGAAATCATCAAATCAACCTGTCTGACAAATTTCCAGGACATTTGGACTGAAAATGTAACTTCTGGAGTGTTAAAATGGTTTATACATTTTAGGGCTCTGTGACCTAGTTTTTGATTCCAGATGACCCATATCCTAATCTGGGCTAGAAATCATTGAAACAACCTTTCTGACAAATTTCAAGGACATTTGGACTGAAAATGTAACCTCTAGAGCATAAACAAGGATTTTTTACTTTTTGGCCCTGTGTCCTAGTTTTTGACCACACATAACCCATATTCAAAACTGGGCTAGAAATCATTAAAACAATCTTTCTGACAAATTTCAAGGTTATTTGAACTGAAAATGTTACCTCAATGCGTGTTAACAAGGTTTTTCCATATCTGGGGTCTGTGACCTTGTTTTTAACCCCAGATGACCTTTATTCGAATCTGAGCAAGAAATCATTAAAACATTTTTTCTCACAAATTGCGAGAATATTTGGACTGAATAGTAGCTTCTAGAGTGTTAAGAAGTTTTTTTCTATTTCTGGGCTCTGTGACCTAGTTTTTGATTTCAGATGACACATATTCATATTTAACCTAGAATTCATTGAAACAACCTTTCTGACAGATTCCAGGTTATTTGGACTGAAAATGTTACCTCTAGAGTGTTAACAAGGTTTTTCAATATCTGGGCCCTGTGACCTAGTTTTTGACCCCAGGTGACCCCTATTTAGACTTGACCTAGAAATCGTCAAAGCAACCTTTCTGACAAATTTCCAGATTATTTGGGCTGAAAATGTAACCTCTAGGGTGTTAACAAGATTTTTCTATTTTTGGGCTCGGTGACCTAGTTTTTGACCCCAGATGACCCAATTTTGAACTTGAGCTAAAAATCATCAAAACAACTTTTCTGACAAATTTCAAGGATATTTGACTGAAAATGCAACCTCTAGAGTGTTAACAAGGTTTTTCTATTTTTGGGCTCTGTGACCTAGTTTTTGAACCCAGATGACACATATTCGAACTTGAGCTAGAAATCATAGAAACAACCTGTCTGACAAATTTCCAGATTATTTGGACTGAAAATGTTACTTCTCCTTCTACAAGAAGATTTTCAAAGTTTTCACTTTATAAGCCTATTGAAAACCAATGACCCCGGGGTGGGGCCAAATTTGACTCTAGGGGTATAATTGGAACAAATTTGGTAGAGGTCCACTAGACAATGCTATATACCAAATATCTAAGCTTTATGCCTTACGGTTTCTGACAAGAAGATTTTTAAAGTTTTTCCTATATAACTCTATGTAAAACAAGTTACCCCTGGGGCGGGGCCATTTTGGACCCAGAGGCCATGATTTGAACAAACTTGGTAGTGGTCCACTAGACAATGCTGCACACCAAATATCTTAGCTCTATGCCTTATGGTTTCTGACAAGAAGATTTTTAAAGTTTTTCCTATATAACTCTATGTAAAACAAGTTACCCCTGGGGCGGGGCCATTTTTGACCCCAGGATCATAATTTGAACAAATTTGGTAGAGGTCCACTAGATGATGCTTTATACCAAATATCAAAGCTCCAGGTCTTGTGGTTTCTGACAAGAAGATTTTTAAAGATCCAAGTTTTAAAATCTGTTTTTAGCTCCTGTGACCCAGAAATGCAATGAACCGGAACCATTTAAACAAAATTGGTAGAGCTTCATGCAAGGAACATTCAAGGCAAGTTTCATTAAATTTTGCCCAGTGGTTTCAGAGGAGATGTCGTTTGAATGAATTGTGGACGACGGACGGACGGACGCCGGACAATCAAGGATCCTAAAAGCTCACATGAGCATGCTCAGGTGAGCTAAAAAAGGTTAACCAAGAAATCCTAAGTCAAAAAGGGGCAGAACTTTGCAAAATTAAATTAAGGGTTATCTATCCTTTAGAAATTGTATCATATTTTGATAGTGAACAAGTATTCTAAATTTGAAGTATATAGATTTGGACCTTAATGAAAAAGTTAAACAGAGCTGATGCCAACAAGAGGGTCATGACAACTGCTCCACTTTTTTTCTTTGAAAAGTTGAGCTAAAATAGAAAAAAATGCAAAATCTATAAATTTTTTCGCATAAATCAGTTTTCCGTGATTTACATGTATATCTGAATAAAGCATTATGACCATGTTCCCTGAGATCTCCTTGATGGTCATGTGAAACTGTATGAAGATTTCAAAACCTGTTACATGCAGAAAACACTATAACAGTTGAATACTGTGAATCAACTTTGAATATAATCAAGAGGTCTCAGTCGCAATTAATGAATTTCTACTACACAGAAATATTTACAACAACAAAAAATGGGAAGAAAAAAAAAACAAATATTTTCTGTAACACACTACTGTAAACAACACCCTGCAATAAGCAATCGTTCATCACAACACAGGTTTTGTCTGTTTTGCCTAGGCAGTCTGTGAACATATATTTGACAACAGTTTCATCATTAAATTCTGATTATCATAAAGCATGCATAGCAATCAAATTCTACAGTTAATTCTGGTCAATGATTGTATTTCTAGCTGTCTCTATACACATGTATTAATATTTGCAAACAATATATTCAATCTACAAAATGAACATGCTATCAGGACTTGGGCAAGACAGAAACAACTTTCTGTGCAGCGTCAGCCATGTCTGAAGCTGGCGTAATGTTCAGGCCACTTTCGATTAATATTTTCATCGCTGACTTTGCATTTTGACCTGAAAAATAACATTAAAAAGAAAATGATTAAAAAATGTACAAAACCACAGAACAGGATCAAAGTACTGCTTAGAAATATTTATAATCCACAACAATTAGAATTTTGATGACTGGGTAGGTCATAGCTGTTTTTCCCTAGCTTAATTTTTCAAAACTGTGTGCTACAACATCTCTTACTCATGATTAAGTGAGTTAAAATGAAATCAAATGCTGCTGCCCCTGATAGTTCACTGCAATCCCCCCCCCCCCCCCAACAGTTCACTGCCCCTGAAAGTTCAAGCTGCAGCCTCAATTTCAGGTTTTCAGATAGTCCTAAATAGGCTTGCAGTCCCAAGTTACACATATATCAAAATGTATACACTAAGAATGAGTCACTGACCTTCTAGTCTAACAACCATTGGGACTGTCATATGAGCATCAGTGTATGCTTTGATTATACCATTAGCCATTGTCTCACAGTTTACTATACCTCCAAAAACATTGACTAAAATCGCTTTTACCTGAAACAGAAATAAAACTGTTTTAAAGGAAAGAATGATATATTTTATAAGGTAAACCAAAGCTGTTAAAGATCTGACATATGCCCCCATAGGTCATGTATCAGAAGAAAGAGTAGAAAAGACTGAATGAAAATGTTTCTCTAGTATTTTTAATAAATTTAGAGGTAAAAAATACTAAAAATCAATAAAGTACTGAGAGTAAAAGTTTTAAAAGAATGTACATGAAAATCTATCTGAATAGATGAAATAAACTAGTTCCTTATAATCATCAACAAAATGTAATGTAGCTGTGTATAAAAAGATCAGAAAAATGAAAGATATACTTGTAGGTATTTAAGAGGTATAGAGCTGACATGAAATGGGAAACTGACACAACTTTTTATCTCGTGTAAGACCTTGAACTTGGTATATCCAACCAAATCGTACATTCTATCAAACATGTGGCTATCATAAATTTTCCCTAAATATTACAGAGTGACATGTGGTAGACACAAATTGAAGAACAACTCAACTTTTGAACTTCTGTTAATTTGCCTTTGGACACAGCCAACAAAATCTTATATTCTGCCCATCAGGAGGGTAAACTTATCATTTCTATAAAGTAAGATCAAAATATTTCAATGGGTTCAAGAGATACCTTGGATATTATGGGGTCAAGGTCAAATAAATATAGGTCAGTAGGAAGGTCTTGCCCAAAGGGGTGTTGTGTGCAAGTATGAAGTAAATCAACTTACTAATAAGGAAGTTATCACCTATGTTAAAGTTTTTGGACAATTGGATCTTCAAGGTGAAGGTCATTCAGGCATCAAAGTCAGATAAATGCAGGTCAGTGGGAAGGCCTTGTCCAAAGGGATGTTGTGTTCAAGTATGAAGTAAATCAACTTACTAATAAGGAAGTTATTGCCTATGTTAATGTTTTTGGACAATTGGATATTCAAGGTGAAGGTCATTCAGGCAACAAGGTCGAATAAATATAGGTCAGTGGGAAGGTCATGTCCAAAGGGGTGTTCCGTCCAAGTATGAAGTAAATTCACTTACTAATAAGGAAGTTATCACCAATGTTAAAGTTTTTGGACAATTGGATCTTCAAGTTGAAGGACATTCAGGCATCAAGGTCACATAAATATAGGTCAGTGGGAAGGTCATGTCCAAAGGGGTGTTGCGTCCATGAAGTAAATCCACTCACTAATAAGGAAGTTATCACCAATGTTAAAGTTTTCTGGTGAACTGATGGACGGACGGACTGACAGGCAGACAGAGTTCAGGCCGAAACTGGATAGGGGGCCTTTTCTTTTGTTATTTTCTTTTGTTTAACAGAGGGCCACTGGCACCTTATTCTATTGTGACGGAATGAACTCTATTGTTCTCTTTTGTTATGTTTCCAGTCAGATGGCTCCCTATTTATTTTCGTTAGTGCGGACAGATGGATGGACAGTTCAAAAACTATATACCTCCCTTCGGGGGCATAAAAATAAGACTATACAAAATTAAGAAGTCTGATTCCTGAAAACAGTTGACACGCAATCAAACAAACTTCGATAGAATGGAATTACCTTACACTATACAAATATTATTAGGTCCCATCAGTATGTTTTTAAAGGAAAAAAAGATGTGGTATGAAAATAAAGAAATCTAAACAAGAGCCATGTTACACATGGTTAATCCCCCCGCCGGGAAGAAGCTACCTGAAGGTTGTACTTTCAAACACTCAATGTAATAATGTTTGAAGAAAATCCCACAAAAAATAGGCAAAGTAGAGTTATTGTTCTTGCAAACTGCACTTACTACCAATGTGCTATGTCAGTGTATTAAGTTTGAAGAAAATCGCTCAAGCACTTTTTCAGTTATGCTTCGGACAAAGTTTTTCAATTAAATCTGATAAAGGGGAATAATTCTAAAAGTAGGCAAGGTAGAGTTATTATTCTTACACACTGCACCTCCTCCAAATGTGCTCTTTCAGTATATGAAGTTTGAAGAAAATCACTGAAGTACTTTTGGAGTTATGCTCCCGACAAAACTGGAATGGACGCACGCATGGACGGACAAAGACCATTTCTAATATCCCCTCCTCCTTTCGCAGGGATAATAAGTTCAAGAATTCAAGAATTAGATAAACATGTATATGCTGGGATTTTTAAAATGTAAACAAGTAAATCTGACAAAGGGGAATAACTCTAAAAAATAGGCAAGGTAGAGTTATTGGACATGCACACTGCACTACCTACCAATGTGCTCTGTCAGTGTATGAAATTTGAATAAAATCCCTCAAGTAGTTTTGGAGTTATGCTCCGGACAAAATTCATTAAGTAATTCTGATAAAGGGGAATAACTCCAAAAATAGGCAAGGTAGAGCTATTGGACTTGCACATTGCACTACCTACCAATGTGCTCTGTCAGTGTATGAAGTTTGAATAAAATCCCTCTAGCAGTTTTGGAGTTATGCTCCGGACAAAATTTATCAAGTAAATTTGATAAATCGGAATAACTCTAAAAAAAGGCAAGGTAGAGTTATTGGACTTGCACATTGCACTACCTACCAATGTGCTCTGTCAGTGTATGAAGTTTGAATAAAATACCTCAAGTAGTTTTGGAGTTATGCTCCGGACAAAATTGTTTCGGACGGACGCACGGACGGACGAAGGGCATTCCTAATATCCCCTCCGCCTTTGGCGGGGGGATAAAAAAAAATTGTCCTCATTGTCACCACCTTAAAAAAACTATTTGGACTGTACTTGTACTTGCTTTCAGCGTCATCTGCTGAAATTTATTCTACTTAACTCCATCAAGCTTAAGATTTTCATTTCTGCATTTTTATATTTGTTATCTTATACAAATTTTCAATATTAACTAATTAAGAGACATTAATTTACATGAGCATCAGCCGTCAGTATATGGAATGCATTGTACACTTGAGTTTCCGTCACACCACCTCCTACGTCGAGGAAGTTTGCCGGCTCCCCACCAAACAATTTGATAATGTCCATGGTAGCCATAGCTAAACCAGCACCATTCACTGAAAAAAAAATTTTACTGCTATGCATGAAATAAACAGTCCTTTTTAGTGTTATCAGATAAAGCTGTAACTACATGTAACTATACTTGTCACTTTAACAACCTACAGATTATAAATGGAGAGGTCAATGCAAAAAAAGAGCTATCTGCTTCTAGAAAATGATAGCACATAGAACTTTTAGCATTCACTCATGCTGTACAGTGTTCAGGTACCAGACGTGTAAGTAGCCTTTGGTTAAATTCCCAGAAAAAAGAAATATGCATGAAAATAATGCAAAAAATTTAATACAAAGAATAACTTTCAGCAAAAACAAAAATGAGGCCCACCTTTAAAAACTTTCTGTTCTTCACTTAATCTTGAAAAAAAATCAGCCTGTTCACTTCTTTACAGTTAGTCATAATTAGTTTTAAATGGAAAGGTATGGTCTTGAAAGAAATCAGGCCTATAATCTTGGTCTATAGAACTCACTGTTTTTTTTTTACATACACATACACATATTTCATTCTAAATCTCTGCAAATGTAAATAATACTGCTTTCAATAAAAGCAGAAAATCTGAACACTTAAAAAGGCCATAACGTTAAAATCAACTTTGACTTAAACATTACACAAAAGATGCTAATGGTCCTGTAAATTTATTTTGCACCAAACACCTAGATTTTCAAACAAAAAGAATGCTGTTTGTCTTTCTTAGTTTACTTGAACCTCTGATTCCAGCGTTTTTACCCCACCATTATTCTGCTTTCAACTTTGACACAGATTACAAGACTCACTATTTACCTAGACACCCTATATTTCCCTCCAGTCCTATATAATACAAGACTCACTATTTACCTAAACACCCTATATTTCCCTCCAGTCCTATATAATTCAAGATTCACTATTTACCTAGACACCCTATATTTCCCTCCAGTCCTATATAATTCAAGACTCACTATTTACCTAGACACCCTATATTTCCCTCCAGTCCTATATAATTCAGGTGATGCTCTGTGGCCTCCACTTCACGTGGGTCTGTCTCAGATAGATCATCCATGGCAAATATATCTGCCTGTCTGTACTCTGCGTTGTCATCAAAATTCATTTTGGCATCAAAACATACAACTGAAAATTTCAATTTATACACACCAATCAAAAATTTATCAGTACAAGACCAATTAACATTCAATCAACCAACATACATAAACATGCTATGACAGTATAGAATTCATTTGGAATGAATAATAAAGACAGACACACAAATAAACAAGAAAATCCTAATTTGAACTATAACTTCATTAATTTGTTGTAAGAGTTATATGACTATATGACAACTGTGTAAGAATCAGCAACAATTTTATTCTCTTCTATATGGCATGCAAACCCTACGATATTTGTATCAAATACATCTACCGGTAATCATTTCACAAAGAGCAGTTTTATAGTTTCAAAGTTAAACAAGAGATGTTTGTGAAACACTTATGTCCCCCACCCCCACCGGCAGTATACATTATGGGCAGTGTACATGGAAATGAAATTTACTTTTTGAACTTAAAATCACTAGGGGTTATCTACAGGTACTATCTGAGATGCATCAACCTATCAAGTATGACATGTCTAAGCTAAAACTGGACCTGCATTTTATTAAAAAAAATCGATATACCAAATTTTATTTCAGTATGTGCAACCTCTGCAAAGAAAAGGAACGGAAATTGCAAATAATTGGAATTATTCTAAGTCCAAGGGGCATAACTCTGTCAAAAATTGCTCGATCACACCCAAAACAGAACTTGACCTAGATATTCTTATGAAAAATCTGTATACTAAATTTCATTTCGGTATGTGCAATCACTGCGAAGAAAAGGAACGGGAACTGCAAATAATTGGAATTTTTCTAAGTCCAAGGGGCATAACTCTGTCAAAAATTGCATGATCGTAACCAAAGCACAACTTGACCTAGATATTCTTATGATAAATCTGTACACCAAATTTTATTTCAGCATTTGCAACCTCTGCGAAGAAAATGAACGGAAACTGCAAATAATTAGAAATTTTCTTAGCCCAAGGGGCATAACTCTGTCAAAAATTGCTTGATCAAACCCAAAACAGAAATTGACCTAGATATTCTTATGATAAATCTGTATACCAAATTTTATTTCAGTATGTGCAATCTCTGCGAAAACATGAACGGAAACTGTTGGTGGACATACAGACAGACTGACAGACATCAGCAAAGCAATATGCCCTCCCTTTTCCAAAGGGGGGTATAAAAGTCTTTAAATTAGAACCTCTGCCATCTGGAGTCTCAACAAATGGGTTGATCTCTATTTGTGTGGCATCAACATCTACAAACATCTTGTACAGTTTTGCTACCTGATCTGATGCCTGGAAACAAGAGAATTAAAATCATGCTTTTCATCACTTCTTTCTGCACTATGACTTTTTAACAAAATTTTTCAAAGCACTTTTGTTTCAAAATTTGAAGGAAAAGCAACCTATGCATGCATAGGGGAATCAGTTTCAGCAGGCTGAATTATGGAAAGAGATCTGCTGCCACATTTAATTTTGTATCATCCTGAAACACAATACACTCAAGTCGCCAATAACGGATCTTCCCCAATAGCGGATCGAAAATATTTTTGTAATTTCTCACAACAAATACAGAATGAGCTTTTTTGGAACTATCAAGATCAGAATGTAGGGCATTCATCCTCGTGTCAAAATAACAAAAAATGTTTGTCTAAACCGAAAGTAAATGAAATCTATCTTAGCTGAAAGATTGACCTGTCGCATTATGAGCGCGCGAAAAGCCTTGTTCTGAAACCCGCTGTAAGAATTCAACATTAGTTAGGGAGAGTTCGCATAAAGAGAAACTTGCCGAGTCTTGTTATATTTTGAGAATAACCCATATGTACACTGCTAAAACAGTCGCACGTCCTAAGAAGTAGGTAGTATACATTTTATTTGGCTGAAAGTAATGTGATGTGTAGTCGCCAATAGCGGATAGCTGAATTGTGAAAAAGACAATAATGGGAATCGTCTCAAAACTGCTTTCGACTGTCAAACGGCGAATGTATCAGTCATTATGTTTGATCCAATAGCTATACAAATGTATTTGAAGGCAGAAGAATTTAAATAGCAAAATATTTTAGAACAATTAGATCCTCAAATTACTGGTGAACCTGTCCCCATTTTCCCACCTTGGTCTGCTCCAAGTGAAGAGGCGGTGGTGTTGTTATACCATGCAAATATACAATTGTCTTACCTGACAGGTCGCTTCTCAATAAACATTATGGCTGTCTTTTAAGGCTTATCAAATCAATACCTGAAGGTTCAGTATTATCTTTATCAGTTCAAGAAACGGTTGATACGTAAATAAAGCATTAAAATGTATATTCAAATCTCTTGTACATTTATTTCATTAATGTTTCATTTCTTCCTGTAAAATTTGGTATGTTTTCACCACTAAGATTGATTTTACAATGACAACGTTGCAAAAGAATAAAAAAGAGATTCAATAAGTTACATTTTTGCTTTTGAAACGGTCCCTGGTCACTTGATCCTGTATTGGGGAAAATGATCCGGTACTGGAGACAATTGCTACCGTAAACAAAACATGTTATCAGTGATAGTGTAAAGCTTATCCATTAAGATCATATATATGTTTGAAAGATCTCTTAATATGCTTTGTAACCCACAAAACTTTAAATTCTTCTCAGCTTTTAACTAACGACATTTTCATGAACAATGCTTAGCGATCCGTTATTGGCGACTTGAGTGTACCACACAGATAATTGAATAAAGTTCAAATATTATTTCATCTGAAACACAATACCACACAGATAATTGAATAAAGTTCAAATATTATTTCATCTGAAACACAATACCACACAGATAATTGAATAAAGTCCAAATATTGTTTACAGATAATTGAATAAAGTTAAAATATTTCAATTTACAGACAATTAACCACCATTCTGAACCATGACAAAATGGATACTCAAAAACTTTGCATGTTATATCATCCATGTTTTCATCACCAGCATCACTGGTACTCAAATCAAGTATGATATAATGCCATTTAATAACACTACCCATATATTATATGTGTACTAGTTACAATTGTAGTCATTAACTGCTGTGCAAATAAATATAATATCTGACTGTTTCAAAGCCATACTTTATTGCTTCAAAACCATATGCAATTGGCTAGAGGGGAATGTAGATAATGTTACATTTAGATGACTGTCAGCATTCAAACCCAAGACTGGCTTGTGGCCTCTATTAACTGGTATAAATGGGGTTTCTAAATCATCAATATTAACAGAAATGATGATGAAGTGTGTACAAATGTGTAATACAGTTAAATATGTTGGAGACTTACAAGTTTGTGTTTCTTGCCTGTAAAACCTAGTTTCTCAGCCACTCTGTCTGCAGCCTCCTTACTCAAACCTTCCATAATGTCAACAGGTTCCTGAATATATACAACAGATAATAAAAATATTTCAGCAAAGTTTGTTAAGCTGATCTGTAAGTCTGAAGCAGTACTGACTTGGTTCTAAGAATATCTAAGGTCTGCTAACAAAGACTTCGAAAATTCCAAGAAATGTGGAATTAAGCTTTTCCACAGATATTTGACAGAAAACAAATTTAAAGCAGAGCTTTCACTTAAAATGATAAATACCCCCATATCCTGCCATGTGATAGGAACAAAAGCAATAGGAAATCTAAAATGCAATCTAAAGCGACAACTGCACACAAGATACTTACATATCATGTTTCACTGCATTACAACGCTCCAAACTGAAGATATTGATTGGAAACAATTTTCTATTTTCAGCGTAAATGACCTTGACCTTTATCCCAAACACCCCGAATGTAATGCAAAATGAAAACTGCAAACAAGCTACTAAAAAACCAGTTTCATTGCACTACAACAATCCAAAGTAAAGTTATTGACTGGATTTTTCCCCCTATTCAGCAACTAACAGTGACCTTGACTTGATAGCAGACGTCCTTAAGTGATCTAAAGAGACAATTGCATACAGGCTACTCTGACACCAAGTTTCACTGAATTACAATATCCCAAAGCAAACTGATTGATCATAAATAATTTTTACCATTTTTAGTGTTAGTGACCTTGACTTGATAGCAGATATCCTTAAGTGATCCAAAGTGACAATTTCATACAGGGTACTTTGACCCCAAGTTTCACTGAATTACAATATCCCAAAGCAAATTGATTGATCATAAACAATTTTTTCTATTTAAAGTGTTTGTGACCTTGATCTTGATAGAAGACATGCAAATGTAAACTTAAATGATAAATGTATACAAGCTACTTACAAATTAAGTTTCATTGCATAACCTCAAACTGAGTTTGTGGGGGGGTATTATGACGATACTCTGCAAATGTCTAAACATTTTGTAACAACAGAAATTGTTGGTTAACATGACAACTTTCCATCACTTTTATCTTTAAAATGGTATGTAAGCTGTAACTTCTTAGAAACACAAAACATAATAATTTATACGTATTTAACCTTGACTGCAATGAAAGCTATTCAAGCTCATTTGAGTTACTATCAGGACATCATCTACTTTAGAAAAAAGGCAGTAATATACATTACTACAATGCAATTCATAAACCAGGTTAAAGGGGGCATAGAATGCTAAACTGTCTTTGCCAAAGGAAATATCTTTTGCCACAGCTAGTATTCAAATCTGGGACCTACTGAACTGAATCAAACTGTTATTTCAGAAATTGTATGCTAAGACAAAACAGAAGAATAGGTTTCTCTGCATTAAGGCTATTGCTTCATCTTACATGAAATATAGCATCTGGATTCTTCTCAGCGACCTCCTCAATGTCAACACCCCCTTGAGCACAGCCCACTATCACAGGTCCATTAAACTGTCTGTCCAGAAGGATAGCAATGTATGTTTCTCGTGCAATGTCCAGAGCCTCTGCTACCATCACTTTCTTTACGAGAACACCATCTCCATGTGTCTGTTTTGTGACTAGTTTGTGGCCTATCATATTTGAGACCAACTCTGCAACTTCAGTTGGGCTGCAAAAAAAAAATGAAGAAGAATAGATCAGAATAAAAACTTTCTCTGATATTAGATCCATCTACTGATGCAAAGGAAAACAATTCACCTGTTTTAACACTGAAGTCACATAAAATTCATTGTAATTAGTTCAAGTAAAACTGACTGACACATCATCTGACACAAACTAAAAGCATGAATAAAATCCCTGCAATCATTTATATATCAATTTCAAAACTAAATAGTTCTGATATTTTTAAAACTAAACAACGTTCACACTGACAACACACATAAACCTATTCAAATTTTATCATAAATTCTTCTTACTCTTTTGTAAGTTTAACTCCACCCTTGAAACCATTTGAGAACACTCCCTTCCCTCGTCCACCAGCTAGAATCTGTGCCTTTACAACATACTCTCCTGCATCTGTAATTATGAAAACAAATCTGGTACAATCTGTAGGCCTAAATTATCACTACTATAAATGGCAGCACTAACCTACTCCTGACAAAGAGAAATCATTTTGCGAGGCAAAGTACCGGTAAATAAAATTCTAACAGCTTTTACATGTACAAGGTTTTCAAACTATGGAACAACTTTTTCATTCAATTGACAATATTAAGTTTTTAGCTAAGTGAAATGAATGCAGGCCAGAATTTTTCAATAAAACAATTGCAAATGTAATATGCTATACCATTAAATGCTCTAGGCTTCCAAATGTCAGAATATGTACAAATGTACCATTCAATACTTACTCAATCTTGATGGCACAGCTTTGGCATCTTCTGCATTCTCAACCACCTCAAAATGCTGCACCTCTATCTCATGATCTCTCATCAATGTCTTACTCTGGTACTCCTGTAAGTGCAGCCATCTTTTCTGCAGACATCCTGACAGCACCTTGAATATACATATATAACACAAATGAAGTGCATGTCAGATTGCAAAAACCTGTATAATGAAAATCAGTGTGACAAATAACATAAGAAAATTATTTCCTGGAGCTTATTATCTCAACTGTCACTAGATAAGCTGTCACTTTAAAGAGAAATTGTCACTAGATAAATTGTTACTTTACTGAGAAATGATCGTTCCAACCAACAGCAAAAGGTCCTTAACATCATTTTATGATACAAAACAAACCAACAGACATTCCTTTTCCTACCTCAAGGAAGCAACACATCTCTACACATAGTAAACCGTTTTAAGCAATGGTAAGTTTTCTTTGTAAAACACCTTTTGCATACAAATGTAATAACATCCCATAAGCTAAAACATAAAACTGGTCCCCTAAAACAGCCAAGCAAGTTGTAGAGTACTTCTGCCAAGCAGTGACTCAGTATGTGAAATAAGCCACAGACTGTATGCCAACAACAGACAATATGAAACCGACTATGGATAGAAAGTCGACGTAAATGCTGTATATCAATGAAAAAGGTTGTCAATATGTTACACTAAGCAGTGTTCATTGCGTATTTTAATATGTTTTATAAAATCCAAGCGCTCGGACACCAGCATTCTGCTTTCACACAAAATTTCATGTTTATGGACGGGTGGGTGGGGATTTTTTTGTTGCCTTCCTGGTGGTTTTTATATATATAATCGTTTTTTTTCTGGCTTTTTAAGTTAACTGTTGATAGAATTTCAGGCTCCTGTGCCAAGTGATAACATTGAGCTTTTAGCTATTTGTTTGAGACTGAGTGGTGAAGGCTTTGAGAAAACAGGCATGCTACCAACAATGTCTGTAAAATAATGCATGCCTGAAGAGAATCTGAATAAAATGTGGTACACCATAAAGGTAATTATCATTATTAACATTCAAAATGCAATGACAAACTTGTACTGTTAGGACTCCCCGTGCAGTATATCAAAAGGCGATAAGCATGATAAGCGTTTTTCAACCATGATCAATTTGCAAATTCATTCCACTCTGTCAATGGGCAAAGTAACTTTGCCTGATCAGTCGTTCTAAACTAAATATATATATTTGATTGCAAAAACGAGATCGAGTTCTCTTGTCATACCCTTGTTCTGGCTGTCGATCTGAAAAAATGTTTTGACAGGCCGTGTCGTAGCGAGCTCAAGGGCGCAGCCATTTTTTGTCACGTGACAGAATGTGACTCGGACGTACTTATTGCCTGTACTAAATAGTTCTTAAATTGAAGATAAAGAACGCAATAATTTGCCATTATTCAAATCATTTTTCAAGTTCATACAGTTTTAAATTATATTTTGCTATCAGTCAATGAAAGTTGTTGAAAATATCACTCAATTTATAATTTAACATATTTTTAAAAAAAGATATTCCTGCGCGACATCCATTCCATCCTGGCTCTTTTAAAATCGCCCGGACGAAAACAAATCTTTCTGGATACCCACGTGTTTTAAATGTAAATGACACCTCCATTGGATAATATTTAGCTTAAACACTTATTCTTCACTTTTTAGAATTTTAATTGTCTCTTTTGTTTTGTTTTAGCCTTGGTTGGACAATTAACGATTCAAAATGGCGTTCCTGTGGTTTATTTCCTGGATTTTCTTATCAGTTACAATATTTAAAGCTAATGTCAGCTGTTGTCAATATCGACAATAATGATAGATTTTATTTCGAATCTGTTTTGTCAGATGTTATGCCGCATTGTGCTCTTGTCATTTTGTTTTGTGATTCAATTTTATGACATTTAGCATACAGTAACTGTATACTGTAGTAACCTGGCCTATCAGCTAAATTTTGGGATCCTTGTACTAACCATGGATAACGTTATTTAACTTGCTAACGTTCTCAGACACTCCAACCATGTCACCAAAGAGCTAGCCCAACAGCGAGGCTGTTTGAAGTGCCTTATATACCTGATGTCCACTACACTCCTCCCCTCTTTAACCTTCAGGAGAGTCCGAGACGGGCATCATTCTGCTCCAACTGTGCAAGGGAATCAACCCTGCACTTCTAGTGCACACAGGCACTAACCAAGGTAAAGACCTGGCGAAGGTTCGCGGAATACCGCTGCCAGTATAGTAACCTGGCCTACATGTATGAGCTCAATTTTTGGACACCCATCCGAGTACTAACTGTGGATAACATTGCTTAACTTGCTAATGTTCACAGACACTCGAAACATGTCGCTAAAGAGCTAGCCCAACAGCAAGGCTTTTGGAAGTGCCTTATATACCCGGTGTCCGCTACAATTTACGTGTAGTAACACATTTGTTTAGTCTCTATGCTGGGAGTTTTTAGACATCTCTCCTTCCTAGCGTAGTTGACTTAATTTGAATACGTTTGAATACCAAAGGAAATGACACAAGCAAGAAAAAGTACTATATCCAGCAGTTTGGACCTCTGTGCCAGTTTCAAAGCAAGTTAACAGAGGTTTCACCCCCAAAGACAGGGATTAATATAAGCTGCAAATACTAACTTCCCAATCAATGTAAAATAAATAAGTTTAAAAAAGACTAAGATATTTCATCCAAAAACATATTTATCATAATATTTCAAAATGATAGATATGATAAACAGTTATTAATGATTTTAGCATGACAACATTATTTTGTAATGTTATTTAAAAATTCAGACTACTAGTGTTGTAGGTTCTTGACTGACATCTGTCATAAGACTCAAATTGTCTTTGCTGTACATCCTTTTTGAATTTTATACAAGGATTCAGCATTATTTTTTGTTTGTCAAGATAATGCTTTATTTAAGCCTAAACATTTTCAAATTACTTTAAATCTTTAACTTTTTAACTTAAGTTAAAATTAATAATTTGATAAATGTTTATAATTTATTTCATATAATAAAATACTTGTAACTTATTTTTATAAATGTTGAATCATTTATTCTGTCATGATGTGATGCATTTTGGCTTGTCTCAGATATCCAGATTGAATTGCCAGTTTAATATGTAGAGTAACCAGCGGCTTGCAAAAACTTTTATTCCTTCTTGTAATTTAAGTCCTAGGATCTCATTAAAGTGAGCCAAATGATAGTTGTTACAAGGTGTTAGTTAGTTTCATGTTGGGTAGCTGTAAACATATTTTCATGTGATCTTAGGAAATATTTAGCTAATTTTGTGATGGCAAAAATTGAGGACTGTTCCAATAATATTGTGTCACTATGCTCACAAGATTATCATATATAGACTTACCAATAAAACTTGAAAAAACTTACTTGGACCAAAAGAGAAATTATTTATTTTAAAAAATGTTCCAAAATTTCAGCGAAGTATCGAAGATTATTTGCATTCTGGTGATTGAAACTTAGATAAAAGAAACTCCTATACTTTAATTTTTATTTTGGTTGTAGCAGTTTTCAACAGTGACAGATTTTGCCTGAATAAAATGTTCAAAAATCTTAAAATATTTCAGCTAGAGTAGTGGTTACTTCAGTAAACTGTGTAAAACTTCTTGAGTGTTAAAAGGTGTTAAATTTTATTTCTAGGATGAATGATGGAGATGATGACAGTAACAACAACCATTCAGACTCTCTGTCCACACCATCAGTGTCAGTACATTTGATTGCAAGTGACTTGTCTACTGCCATCAGTGACACAACACAAACTCTTGCTACCATAGCTCAACATGAAATACTTACAGGTATTTGGTGAATGAAAAGTGTTGAAACTAATTTGAAAAACCTTGTATGGTGACCAGGCATAAATGAATTAGTATTTATAATTTAAAAAAAAACACTGGTAATTTTAAATTAGTATGAAAAAAATCAGCTGGATATTCTCTTCCCTATATATGTCTCTAAACAAATGTGTATATTTGCAGGTATTATTTTCTTTTATAGAATTAACATAATGGGGTCATTTTAGGACTGTTGAAACAATGCTATTAACTGGTGAAATTGCTTTGTTGCCTAGTGTATTGTCTTAAAGTTCTACAGTGTCATTTTGTTCTCCAGTTTAAGTTCTGAACCAAATGAAAATACATGTAACAGTACCAAACTAGCATTCAGTACTGGTTGGTTAATCTTATACTGGTCAGTTTTTTTCCAGAAAATATACCTTGCACTGGCTTTAAAAAGATGAATGATCTGCCAATGGTCTGACAGTATGCAATTTTGAAAAAAAAAACTTTAAAATTTTGTTATATAACTGCCATTTTATGTCTGTATTTACTATATCTCAGTACACAAGAAATGTTATTTTCAGATTATTATGAGAAGTTACATTCTAAGCAGTTATGAGAACAGAAAATACAGAACACAAAACTAACAGAACTGTTTAAAGTAATTAGAAGTTAATTGTTTAGTATTATTGAATCATTCACAGACAACTAGACTAAAGCCTGGTTAGTGGTTACGTTATCTTGTACAAGTTTACTGTTTTTTGTTGTGTTGTTTTTCAGGAAATGATGGTGATACAATATTACAAGTGGACTCCAGTGATCTGGAATCAGTTCATTCAACTGATATAGTCGAAGAAGTAAGAGGTGACAAAGACGTAAAAGATGGAAAACAATTGCTTATTGTAACACCTTCAGGAAATGGTATTAGCATACTGTAGACTTTAGTGGAATCTCACTTATAATTTATGGAAGAAAAATGCTGCACTATTTTACAGTTTGTCTCTCTGGCTGTCAGAACAACATATCACTTTATAGAGTTGAAAATGTAACATATGATTAGAAATAACTACATAATTATATCAGAGTTGATATTAAAATATAGCTGAAAAGATCTTTGTTTAGATTGCAAAAAAGTATAATGCAATTTTATACAGAAATTCTTTAATTTTGGTGAGTTTTGCCTTTTTAACTCTTTATTTTTGCTGGAGAAAGTTTCATTAGTAGAAATCTGAAACACAGTTATTATTATCATGTTACAGCAACATGGGGTGTAGGAACACTGGAACCATTACCTGAGGATGACACAAACCCAGGGGAACTGGCCTACAAAAGATTCCGCATGCAAGGTGAAGACGGGCAGTCTTATATCTTAACTGTTGCTGGTAAGTATGTTAGAGATATAAGTTTATTCCATTTTAATACTATATACTATTGGAAAAAAATTAATTACGATAATTTGAAAGATCCCCGTACAAATTACCAGTGCAGAACTGTTGAAACAAAATGTAACACTATACTCAAAATAGTTCCATGTACATGTATAGAATATTCACATGTTCCAAAAGAAAGTATTTTGTTTCACATTTAGTCTGTCTGGCACAGAAATATGTAGTGATTTTGATTCTTTCATTTCTTGGTGGGAGCAGTTATAAAAACTATATTATTCCATTATTTACTTTGGTTGCTTTTTACATGAACTTTTGTTGGTCACTGATAGAAAATTGACATTGCTAACAAATTAATCAGTGCTTTATAAATGAAACTTTGGTTTAAATTTTACGATATATTTGTTATATTGTAGGTGATGTGCCTGATGATTGTGTTGATGGTACAAAGCAATCCAGTGAGCACCAGTATCAAGCTAAACAGGTAGGTGTTCAGGGGAGGTAACCAGGACAGAGTTCTGTGGATTTTGCTCTCATTTCGTTCACATTCTGTAGAGAAATAAACAGAAGTGAACACTATCTTTAATCATTTCACTTGTACCAGTGTTTTTTGAATGCTTGCATATCCTAAAATCCTAGGTTTAAATACCAAAGTCATTACTTTGAAAAATATGACATTGTAATTTTATGTATGATTTCATGTACAAGACTAAAGAAAAAAACAATGTTATTAATTTTCAGATTTACAGATTCTGAGGTTGTCCAGTTTCATGTACAGTCACTTAGATGGTTTAAAACAGTTTCATAGTCTTCATATATATTAACTTTCATAATTCAAAAGTCATAAATTAAATACTTCAGGTGAAGCGTAGTACTCCAATTGTTGAAGAAAAAACAGAGACAGATAATTAATTTATTCAGCTATTTTGATCTTTTGGTCATATTAGGACAGTTTTTGTATACTTTCTAACTATTACAGGCAGAACTTACAAGTGAGAATGCAGCTATAAGAAATCAGGAAAAGCGTAATCAGTTACTGAAATCAGATATCTCCCAGGCCTGGTTCACCACTAGAGATGATAAGAATATTCTACAGAGCTCAGGTTAGTACCTGTTACTGTTTACAGAGCTCAGGTAAGTACCTGTTACTGTTCACAGAGCTCAGGTCAGTTCCTGTTACTGTTTACAGAGCTCAGGTAAGTACCTGTTACTGTTCACAGAGCTCAGGTCAGTTCCTGTTACTGTTTACAGAGCTCAGGTAAGTACCTGTTACTGTTTACAGAGCTCAGGTAAGTACCTTTTACTGTTTACAGAGCTCAGGTAAGTACCTGTTACAGTTTACAGAGCTCAGGTAAGTACCTGTTACTGTTCACAGAGCTCAGGTCAGTTCCTGTTACTGTTTACAGAGCTCAGGTAAGTACCTGTTACTGTTCACAGAGCTCAGGTCAGTTCCTGTTACTTTTCACAGAGCTCTGGTCAGTACCTGTTACTGTTTACAGAGCTAAGGTGAATTCTTGTAACTGTTTACAGAGCTCAGGTCAGTACCTGTTACTGTTCACAGAGCTCAGGTCAATTCCTGTTACTGTGTACAGAGCTAAGGTCATTTACTGTTACTGTTTACAGAGCTCATGTCAGAACCTGTTACTGTTTACAGAGCTCAGGTCAGTACCTGTTACAGAGCTCAGGTCAGTTCCTGTTACGTTTACAGAGCTCAGGTCAGTACCTGTTACTGTTTACCGAACTCAGGTCAGTACCAGTACCTGTTACTGCTTTTTTTATGCTGGCTGAATTTCTTATAACTGCAAGCTATAATCTATAACATCTCACCTGAAAGTAAGAAGTCTTTATCACATCATGTGCGTATGTTGTCATAAACAGAATAGTTTACATTGTAAGTATGGATAAGATGATTATGTGGTGATACAGAAAATGATGAAAATGACAAAATTCATGGAGATGTGATATTAAAGTTACAATGGGTGAATACATCCTTTTAGTGTTTTATTTCTCTTAAACATTATTGAAAACAATTCAGGTTGTTTCAGAAAGATATGTTATGAAAGTTAAGTTTAGTTGCTTGTGTACATTACTTCAGGTGCCACCTGGAAGCAGGGTCAGTGGACAAAGGATGAGGTGGACCTCCTACAGGCAAACATTTCTGAGTACTGCAGTGTAAGTGCAAAAAATAAAGTTGTTAAATGCATCAAGAGCTGATTACCATAAAACATGGGATGTAATCCCTAAGTCTTACTTTTAGTGGCTAGTGTGAGTTAGGGCTAAGATATGATGGCCTCTCATTGTAAGAAAAGTTAGAAGAGTGAAGATTTAAAATTGTTTGCACAGTTTGTTTGAATTTTAAGGAAATTACAGAGACTGGGTAAAGTTACCTGTAAATGAAAGATTGTTACACTATGACCTCCCAGAGGTAATGATGATTAATCCACAAAGGTCACATTCAATTTTTAGGACCACAAGATCAGTGATCCAACAGAAATCATATTTGAAATGACTAAGGATGACAGGAAACAGTTCTACCGCACTATAGCCAAGGGGCTGCAGCGGCCTTTATTCTCTGTATACAGAAGAGTTACTCGAATGTATGATCAGAAAAACCACATGGGCAAATACAGCTGTGAAGAGAAACTTAAATTGAAAGAGTATGTATTAAGTGCCAACTAGGATTGCTAATTTGTACACCAAATTTCTAAAAATAGATTTCTAAGATTGAAGGATGTCTTGTGCAAGGTTTAGGTTACTCTCCCTGTGCATGTACACATTTAACTAATATTGTTTAAAATTGCCATGATTATACATGTAAGTGTAGTTTATAAATTGCAAGAAACATGTTGGGACAAAAAGAATTCAGAGATACTGATACTAGGTGTAATGTAGATTATTTCATGCCAGATATTAATTCAGGATAAAATCATACCCTTGTAGATTGAGAGCTAAGCATGGTAATGACTGGGCAACTATAGGTCAAGCATTGGGCCGCAGTGCATCATCTGTGAAAGACAAGTGTAGGTTGATGAAAGAGACGTGTAACTCAGGAAAATGGCTTCCAGAGGAAGAAAAACGTCTTACAGAGGCTGTGTATGAACTGACAGGTGGCAGACCAGGTATAACTCCTAGTATAGATACCACACTACTGTGTTCATTGTATTGCTAATCTACTGTTCATTATTGTGTTCATATATATGGGAGAGAGATATTGTTTTTGGCAGAGTTGTTCATCCGTCTTTCACAAATCTTGTGTTGGGCTTATAACAAAAAGTATTCAAGATAGGGTCATGAAACTTTACAGAAATGTTATTCAGCACAATCATGTTGTTATGCACCTGTTGTTTTGTTTTTGAAGAAACCTACAATAGCAGAGTTGTGGGCCTTGACTTATTTAAACTCTGCATGTCAGCCACAAATTTTGTGTTGTGCATATCTCCCAAAGTATATGAGTTACACTAATGCAAATTTACAGGAATGTTTATAAGCAGACAAAATTATGCACCTGTGGTTTTGTTTTTGCAGAATTTTGCCAAATCCCCTCCCAACTTTTCAGCCTGATGTACCCCCTCCCCTCCAACCCTCAGATAGGGTTCACTGTTCATTATTTTGTTTAATTTATTGTTCTTTACTTTGTTTATTTTACTGCATATTACTGTGTTCATTTTTGCCTCTCATTAATGTGTTAATGTTACTATTCATCACTTTGTAAATGTCACTGCTCATTAATTTACTGTTCATTATTACTGTGTTCATTTTACTACTCTTTTCAGTGTTCATTTTAATGTTTATTACTGTGTTTATTTAACTGCTCATTACTACATTTACATGATCATTCTTTAATGAAATATGAATGAATTGGATGTCACTTTTCTACTGCTCATGTTAAGAGCATAAAGATACTTTTGAGAAAATTTATTATAATCTGTGTATAGTTCTTCAGTATATATGAGAGAAGCAGACTTTTCAATATTTGAGAGCATAACACACAGTGCTTATTTTTAGACTGCACATATTGATTTCAGGTGATGACATAGTTCATGGCTTGTCCTGGGCCCTGGTGTCAGAGAAGGTTATAACTCGGTCTGAGAAACAATGCAGGACAAAATGGCTTAACTACATGAACTGGAAGATGAAAGGGGGTAAAGAATGGACCAGGGAGGAAGACATGAATCTCATTATCAGGTTACCATGGTTACAATACTTTATATCATGGTGATATTTACATAACGAAACAGAGAAATATGTTTCTTTGAGCAAGTGTTGGTGTTAAGTGGCCTAGGACCAGCTGATCGGTTAAGAGGCAAATCTTCAGCCTTGACCCATATCACTGATTAAAAAGATCTTCCTTGCATATCTTCAAATAACATGTGCTTCTTCATACTATTAGAATGCTTGATAGGTTTAATTGAGTTTAATGCTCTCTAACAGTCTAAAGTAATACCAGGCAGGCAGTTAACCCAACCATCCTGGAGAGGACCTGTACTAGAACTCCATTTTCCATGAAGCCGCCACCTTTATGACTTAAGTCATAAGTGTTGGAAGCCTGGCTAGAAACCATGTAATATGAAGTCAGCAACTTTACCAAAGACGTTAGTCACTTGATGCTTGACAGTTATAACTAATGGAATACCTCTGTTAATCAAACATAATATTCACAATGAAATGTTGGTGTAACTTTATTTTTTTATCTTGATGTTATAGAGTTGCCAAGTTAAATGTGGCTGATGATACAGAAATAGACTGGGATGAAATGGCAAGACACTGGGAAAGGTAAAGTGTTACAAACTGGCTGTGAAACATCCTTCACTGAAGTTTTATCCTCTTCTAATGTATTGTAGTGATAAATAATTCTATTTTGGTAGAGTATTGATGCAAGGTCAAGGCAGTTTGATTTCAGGTAACTGGTAAAATGTTTAAAGACAGTTCAGATGAGATTTCTTGTCAGTAATTGCAATTTGTTCCTCAGTTTCATCTACATATTATCACTTCAGTTGTTGATAGATTAATATTGACTTGCAGTCGTGACATATTTCAGTAAAGCAGCTTCAAACCAGTCCAAGGTTACATTCCGCCCAGTTTGACATGCCATTTAGCAGAAGTTTTTTCCTTGAAGTGATACTAAAATACCGCAAACACATAACTGAGACTTTTGATGTGTACGTTCTTGAACCAAATGCAACACAAACTTGTAAATATTTTCAGTGGAATTGAGAAGGAAATTTTAAGACTGTAAAAAAAGCTTCACTTGATTTTTTTTTTTTTTTTTTCATTTTCCTGGTGTGACGGAAATGGCACAATCCATGTCTATGAGTCATTTCGTTTGAAAACAGATGAACAGAAATCAATTGCTGTAATTTTTATGGCACGCATATTCTTTTTTTCAGTGCAAGATCACCGCAGTGGCTTAGAGGAAAATGGTGGTCATTAAAGAGGCATATACCAGACTACCAGATTCTACCTTTTAATGGTAAATTGACACTTAAAGCTCTTCAGTGTTTATAAAGATGCTATTTTAATGTTTGCCTTTCAGAAAGTAGATTTAATCATGAGTTAGAGTTCTGCTTGTAGAAGTACATGAGATTTGAAAAAAGGACAGATGAAGCATCTCAAGGGGTCAGTGCTAAAGAGTTGTAGGAGATACCATAGTTTTGCACTAACTTCTTGATTTACCCTTGCAGAATGAAAATTTCTGATATTCCAGACAGTGTTTCTAGAAGTTATTTGTCCGTCACCTCTGGTTCAAGTGAAGAAGCAGTCAGTTGCTAGTGCAGAGATTGGTTAGTTTTGGGTACCCAGGAATACTTGTAAGGTGGACTGACCACCCAATAAAAACACACAAAAAAGCACAAGTTTTTCTGCATTGCACCGTCTCTAGTACTGGTTTGAACTCACAAGGTACAAATCGAGAGAGATTAATGAAAACTGCAAGAACTTGTTTCCAAATTGACATATAATAAATAGGCTTTAACAAACTAAAGTCTGGTAAGATGTAGTAATACATTGTTCTAAATATACTGCAATCTTCATTTCAGACTTGCTGGAGAACATGAAGACATTTTACCTTCACTATGTCCGTATACGTAACACGACTAATAGCACTGCCAGAACTAGAAAGATAGTCTCATCCATGGGCCAGACATTACAATATGTGCCCATATCTCTCAATGGTATACTTTTGTCTTCTTACTTCCTTGCTAGTGTTAAGATTTCCTTTAAAATCTATTTATAGAGCATCTTTTTCTGCGAGTTTTGAATAAATTTAAACTTGCAGGACATTGTAGCAGTGACATATGAAAACACAGGCATTTGCAACTATGGTATGATCTATGCTTGCTAAGTTTGTATCTTGATCCTGATCTTGTTTCTCACTTCAATCAGTTCTGTTTTCAGTCTGTAATCTTACAAGATTACTGTTCTGATACACGACCATGCCTTTCCCTAAGATCAATCCAGAGTTGGTGCTTGAACACACAGTCTAAACTCAGAATTTAGAACAGTGAGATTAACGTACTAAACATCATATAATATATTATGTTTAGTATATTTTGGTCAAAGAATGTATTCTATGATATTTTGTCACACTTGTCTGGTCTGATGGTATATTTAATGCTGATGTGTAAATTTCTAGGTTTGTCAACTGTAGATGCAAGTAGTTTAGATGATATAGATGACCCTACTGTTCAAGCGTACGAAGTTCTACAGGAGTTACCCAATCATTCTGCCTCTTATATCATCACACAGTCAGGTGCTAGTCAGTCATTACAGAACTCACAGTCTGAACACATTATAGTTCAGACTCTTCCTGTCTCTCAAGTGAGTGTTTCATTAATAACAGTCTAAACATGATCCTTTGAATTAGGGATGTAAGTGAACATTCGAACGTTCGAAAGTTCGGATCCAAAGTTTGGTGGCGCAATTTTCGAGGTTATTTTATTCTCTCGCAAATTCTCTAACAGTTCACATCCGTAACGCTTATAATCAGTCAAAATGTCAACCATAACTTGGGCTTCGTCTCAATTTCTTTTTCTTTTCAACTTTCTAAGTATAAATTTAAATCGAAAGGTGATTTACCCATTAAGGATACCGGATATCGAGAAATACACATTGTGTCAATGAATTGGAAACACTCGGATCTTATCGAGTTAACCACGTCGAGAAGCAATCTCCTGGCAGTGATCTCCCCTTCGCTGTTAAACTTAGCTGGATTTCAGAAATTATTTTTTATTCTTTTTTCTTCAGTTATTATTGGAATTGCATCGATTTAACATGCCTTGATGTAATGAAATTGAAAAAAAGTTTAACATTTTGTTTATTTACGTTCGACTATCATCACGTGACATGCCTTTGTACTGAATGGAATGTAAACGCTGCATGGAGTTTGGCCGAGAAGTTCGTGAAAACACTGTGTAACTATTGAGTACGAGTGATTCGAACGTTCGAATGCAAAATGATCCGAACATTCGAATGCTAAAATGAACAAATTTTGCCATCCCTGCTTTGAATGGACTAAGGACCTGTTAATTTTTCTTTAAAGTCGGAGGCTTCATTTTGTCAGATTTTCTCTTTATAACAAAAAGTAAGGAATGGTCCACAGAATGTTTTTATAGTACACTGTTATTTCATTGTACCTTGATTCAATCAGTTTTGTTTTGTAAAGGTTAACTGTGGTATTAAAATTAACAGTATTCATTTACATTCATTTTAACAGCTTTGGAAGAATATTCTCCTGCTGATCTCTTGGGGCAAAACAATTGGTTCTTGTTTACGTCTTGGTGTATGCCTTCAGTAACTTTAAGAGCAGTCATAACATATGTATTTTGTTGAATTTTATGTTAATTCATTGTTTATGTTTATTAAGCAATTGTAATGTCTCGATTTAGATGTCTAATTGTGACCTTGAGTTACCAGGACAGCCTCATGTTGTTATACGTGTACCATCAGCATCAGATCTCAGTGAGAACTCCCTGGAAACCACTGACCTTGGCACTACTATACAACTCCCCGGACCCATTGATCATACACAGCAAGGTAGATACATTTTAGAGATTTCAAATATCCCTCCAAGTTGAGGGAGACATTGACTTTGACTAGTCTGTCCATCGTTTAATCTTTCTGTCCCTAATTTGTCTGGACAATGTCACACAGTTTGTCTGGACCACTCTGAAATCACCAGGTGGATTTCAACCAGACTTATGTTCAGTGCCAAGCCTAGTTGTTTGTATCTTTGTCATTTTCCAGTCATTGATATTCAACAGAGTTACTGCCCTTTATGCATTCATTTCTCCTGTTTTCTTTTAATATGTTATAGTGATTATCCCTGATTATATGTTGTATGTATAGCTGAAACATTGTTGACCGAATTTTACATTGTTTAAAAAACAAAATCAAACCATATATTTCTGTATGTTGCAGATTTGGAGAGCTTAACAGAAGAGAGTGTTATAACACAGCAAGATTCTCTCACGGTGGATTCTGCATTTCCTTCACATGTAAGTTGTCAACTTAAAGTCGATATAGTGTATGAATTGGTTAGGAGTTAAATTGGGCAGGGTGCTGCTGGGAAAAAGGACACTTGAAAGTATGAAAACTACCTAATTGGTATACACAGACATACTGACTCTGATTCAGATCAAATTTTGTATACTTATACAGAGATGTCATTGCTTTCAGCTTCTGGGTACTGCCTTTAGGGTCAATTGATTTTACATAGGCTTATATAGGGAAAACTTTTAAAATCTTCTTGTCTGAAACCACAAGGCCCTGAGCCTTAAACTTTGGTATGTAGCATTGTCTAATGGACCTCTACCAAGTTTGTTCAAATTATAACCCTGGAGTCAAATTTGGCCCTGCCCAAGGGATCAGTTGATTTTACTCAGGCTTATATAGGCAACACTTTAAAAAAAACTTTTTGTCTGAAACCACAAGGCCTAGAACTTAGATATTTTTAATGAAGCATCAGCTAGAGGTCATCTACCAAGTTTGTTCAGATTATGCCCCTTGATTGAAAATTGGCTCTACCCTTGGGGGTCACTTGGATTCATATACATTTATATAGGGAGAATCTTTAAAAAGCTTCTGATGTTTGCTTAACAGCAGATGCAAAGGCAAAGTATTCAGGTAAGTGATCTAGGGCGATCATGGCCCTCTTGTTTTACTAGCTGAAGTTCTGATGTTCATTCAAGTCATCAGAGTTCTTTATATGCAGCTTTGTTTCCTGTGGAAATATGTTTGCTCTGTAGAGTCACCATTTAAGTAAATTGTACTGTACCAGGATTGTGACACATTTCAGTAACTGCTTCAAAGAACCTTACATGACTGATACTTTAAAAATATATTTCTATTGTTGTAGTGAAGCTATCTTTAGTGTTAGTTTAAGATGTTCAGTGCAGCTGGCATTTATATATATATTTAACGATTCTGACTTCCAGTTTGAGTCAATGATTGATAACAACTTCTGCTGTTTTACATGATACAACCTTATGGCAGGTCCAAGTAGAGATTGAGAAGCCAGTTGATATACAAGAATTTTCTGATTATTTCAGGGATTAGAAGAAGCAGTTATATCAAGTCCTGGAGATGTAGTTATAGGTATTAAACAAGAAGGCTATCCCCAGTCTAGCAGTAGCAGTGGGCAGCTCATGACATCTTTCTCTGGTAAGAACCCTTGGTGGTATGGTTTTTGGAATAGTCTCTCAGGCTTAGCAGATGTGAATATTAAACCCCCTTATAAGAATTAAAGTAAACTGATTAAAGAGGTGGATGACATGAATGATCTTTTACACATTTGTGACTTCAAATTTGTAGATTATTTTTTTCTAGGGTAGAAAATGAGGCAGATCATTTGATCGGCATCTGTCAGTTACTGAAACATAAACAACTTGTGTTAATGCATTAGGCTCTGTGAAATGGCTTAGTGCTCAACTTTCATAAATGTGTTAAAGTTAATTAATTACATCCTCATGTTTTTTTACCTGAGTTGAACTTGAGTCAGATGTTTGTAATTTTATGTTAACCCAATAGAACCAAACTCTCAACCATTGTTTATTACATGATAAAGCAGAAGAAAAGAAAAGCAATTAAAAATAACTACTTCTTTGTCTATTTCTATATACTGATGAGGATGTGATGTAATTGTTGCTGTATGTTTTGAATAGTGAATCATTTTAACATATTCTTGACCACACACTAAAAGTAATCATTGTACATTTCAGATCCTATGTTGAATTCTGACAGCATTAGTTTGATGGGTTCAGCATCTGATGTGGAGACAGATCTTTCCCAGATAACCTCTTAGAACTAGTAATGGGACATGCCACTTTCAATCATTCATATTGAACATTTTTTCAGGATTTTGAGAGCATTAATCTTGTAATTCTTAAAACTGTACAGAAATGAAATTGTATGTTAAACAGGGCGTATGTTCAATTCACTTCACTGTAGTCACAAATTGTACATTGGCTCTCCAGTGTTAAAAAGTTTAGTAGCTACCTGTTTTAGGTATTTTTCTGTTTTTATTTGTCAAAAAATCTTTTATTTAAAAAAATGTCATAAAAATCTGAGTGGATGTGAAGATGAAGATGTTTTGGAGCATGTTACATCTAGGACTTTGTTACTATTGAGAATTTTCTATCGCATTTAGTTTTATTTTTCAGAAATGTGATACAGTTTACATACATGCACTTAATATACCTTGTCTCTGTTGTTGAAATTGACATCATGATGTTTTGTATGTATTGATCATGTATAAATACCTAAAATCGCCCTTATTTTTTACAAACATTATTGTTAACAGGTTTTGTAAAGAAGATGAAATGTTTATAGTTTAATTAAGGCATTAACTTGCACAGGTTCTTGTTATTGATATTATGTATATTTATCTAGATTTTTTTGTCTATCTGCCATTGTTATTGTATTGTTTCTTTGTGTAACTTGTGTTCAAATGATCAAGGTTAATAAAAAAATTCTGTGATAGGTCTGTTGTCATCTTTTCTTTGTATCAAAATCTCTGTGAGGCACTATAGTGGTACCATGATTGAAATAACAAACATGCTAAGTGGGATGAAAGAACTTAATTTTGTTTTATAAGAATAAAATGAAAAGATGATAGAGTAAATAATAGCATGGTAAAAGACACCTCGTGACCTGTATAATTTAAGATAAGGAACATTTTCTTACCTGTGTTAGAAACTTAACAAGTTCCTGGTATAAATTACCCATAAGGCAATCTGTATACACTTAAGACTTTAGCAAAGTGATCCTGAAATAACACTGACCTAAAATAGCAGACAATTTGACTATGTAAACTTGTATTAAATGTCCATTAACTTGGTTAATTTGACCAGTAATTTGAAAGTTCATGTCAATACAGCTGTTCTGCACAAGAAATCGATCTTTGTAGATTATGCACATATGATTTTGTTACAAGGTACAAGTAGGAAGTTTCAGGCACTTTTGTATTATTTCCAGAAATCAGTTCATTGTATTTACATTATTTTTAACCATGCTTGTTGAATGATTCTGTGGTTCAATCCAGTGCTTGCGTCGACAGAATGAGATCACTAGAGACTCACTTTCATCCTGGTCAGCATGTATGCAAAGGGATTTTGATAAGGGCGACTATTATGAACTAAGGCTTTCAGTGGGAGTTACAAGGTAAGTCGAGAATGATAGACTTGTATTCTTGTAATCATCAGATCGAGATTCCTTCAAAAATAAAGGTTCAGTGGTCAAAATATGTAAAAAAAAACCAATCCAGAAGCTGGCCAATATGGCGTTGGGCACATGCTCCACTTGCCCCCTCCCATTGGTAAATCCACCTCTCTTCGGCAATAAATCAGTTGAAACCTTTAGTGCTTGTCAAAGTTACAGTATTTTGGTATTTTCAATAACAGATGAGATCAAAATGTCATGAAATCATGACAACAGTGTCTGTTGTGAGGAATTCCTTGAAACTTTAAGAAGATTTAATGGAAAAAGAAACATCAAGTTAAAGAACCCAGCAGCATATGTAAACCTTTTTTTAGTCCCCTACTGGTTCAATGGAGGGGACTAAAGGTTTGCCCTCCATCCGTCAGTCCGTCTGTCTGCAAAAACTGGATCCTGCAATAATTCAGAAAGTACTTGGAATATTTTCATGAAACATGGATAGATGGCAATATCGAGATTGTGCAGGTCATTCTATTTTGTTCATATGTTTAGAAATTTGGTTGCTATGGCAACAAATAGACTTGAAATATTGCAAAAATGGTGAAATACTTTTGAAGCCCTATAGATGTCCATTTTAAACTTGCTCCATATTTTGATACTCAAAAGACCAGTTCATATGCCACGTCTCATATTTCTGACCTTTGATTTCACAAAGTTATTCCCATTTTTCACATTGAAAATTTTCCAAAATCTACATTTCCTTGAATATTTCTGGGACCTATTTATGCATCTGATTGAGACTTTATACAAACTTTATTGCTGTTATTATAAGTTTACATAATATGTTTTTACTTAGAAAATGTAGTAAATTGTTTATTCTCTTGATTTTTTTTCTTCCAGTTACTTTTCAACTTACATAGAACCTATACAACTTTGGTCAAGTCTTACAGATCATACAGCAAGATGCATTTATGTCTGTTCTTTGTCTTGAAAAAATGAGGTATTTATTTGTATTACATGTGGATATTTCATTTATAACATTACACCCACTTAATACTGGCATGTGATCTTTTGATTCTGTTGTATAAAACATACCTTCATCTATCATTAAAACAAACAATTGATTTCAGCTAACTTATTGTCAATATTTAAATTTTGGTTCTGTTTGGTGTGACAATGCCTTTTCCAGTAGGAGACTTTTATTGCTTTATAATATTCTTACTTGTTGATATGTTGGGTAGGTGTGTGTGAGTAAATAAACAAGGGTCAACAATTTTAAGTAAGTTTCAAAAAGGGTTTGAAGAATATCAAACAAAGATATAATACAAATTGTCATTATGACTTATATCTTGGGGGTATTTACGCTCTCTGAGTATGTATGACTGTAGGCGTGACTCTCTAAGCATGTCATCATCACAAATATACATGAGTCGTTCATACACCTTTACTTTTTTTGAGCATCCAGAATATCTTGTTATGAGTAAGATGCACAGTTGCTATCGACACTGAGCATAAAATAAAGACTCAAGAATGAGGCTATGCACTCTTTACTTAATATACAAACCAAAAAAATGTCTACTTAACTTTAAAAGTTAAGTAAATAATTTATGCTTAGTGATAATGGCACACTAGGTAGAGGCTGAATAACGCATCAGGAATATTTCAAAATGTTCAGCCTCACTAATTACTTAAACATTAATATCAAGATAAATTCGATACTTCCATTCTGTTTGAATTTTAAGATCGGGACGACAACAACATTGTTCACTTTCAAATTCGTAATTAGTCTAACATTTACTTCCGCATTTCAGCCGAGGCTGTCAGATTGTAAAAGTCAGGTGTTTTTAATAGAACTAGTGACATATTTTCCTGTTTCATGAATTAGAGTTGATATTCAGTAAATATTAATAAAGGTTGAATGTTTGTTTGTCGCAATATAGCATCTAAATGTAATATGAGCGGCTCTGGTTTTGGCAGTAGAGAACTTTAAATGATGCTAGATGGAACTAAAACTGAAAGTTGACTAATCTTTGTTTACATTTCCTGACTGAGACAACACTTATTGTTAGTGTCATCAGCATTTCTGATATTGAAACAAGATGGCAACAAGGAAAGATTATGATGATCCTGCAGCTCGGCCACTTTTTGGTGAAACACATCCCCAGGTTAGTTCTGGCACTAAGCTCGAATATATCGTATCATAAAGTTAGTTCTGGCTTCCATAACTTTATATGTCGCTTTAATGATTTTTGACATTATGCGACGGTAAAGTTATGGGTCAACCCCATTTGCAAAGGCTACCAGAATTATGACAGTTTATGAACAGTAAATAAATAACTATTAAAATCACCCTTATCAATCAAATTTGGGTCAAATAAATTATACCATTTGACAATCAAATAAATTTTGTATCTATTCATTGTTCTCTCCAGAAATAAAACCACGCAAAGATACCTGAACATAAAGTCTCGCAAGTCACGCGATAGGACAGCAATGGCGGTGAATTTCACAAAATTTATTCCAGCTGATAAACTTTGAGGTATTATTTCATCGATCAAACCTTTTTTATTCACAAACATAGACTGAAGTGTGCAAAATAGATTGAATTACCTGTATGTGTAGAGATTTTGTCCAGATAACGCAAATTTATTAAATAACAGCGTGACATAATTATGTCACAGTTCTGGTTGACTTTCGATTCGGGATTGGCTTCAGCGAACAGGTCTAGCGATACTATAAACCCTGTTCGCTGAAGTCTTTTTAGCTATCATAATGTATGTTACTTTTAGTCATGTTAGGTGCAAGTAGTCTCAATATTGTGACTTTAGGCAAGATGCTCTCTTTACGTCTCAACCAGAAACAACCAAAATAGTGGTGGAATATGGATTTTGTGAAATCCCTATTTCCAAACTGATTAATGGTCATTTTACACTTGCACATTTGGAAACTTTTTGAAATACTTCATTCTGTCTGAATCAGTTCCACAAACCCCAAAAGCAAAAAGACGCTTTTAAAACTACTGTCTCGTGTTTACATCAGCCTGATCTAATGGAGGTGTGTGCACTGAGAATGCAATAACCAATGGAAATGGTGCTCTATTTTAAAGGGGCTGTGCTCCAGATGTCAAAAAAAGAAAGTTTTCTTGTATTATAAATTTTTTGTAATATTTATGACTAATGCTTAAAAAATAACTTACTAATAAAAAATAAGTCAAATAATTACATTATAAATTGATTTTTTTCCCTTTCAAAGTGCTATACCATAACGCGACGGTATAACTGTATCGTATAAGATTTAAAGTAAATATCTGTAATATCACATGCGGCGATGGTGGTGACAGTAAAAGCGTCGGAAATATTTTGTTAACATGAGGGTCCAGAGTTCAAATCAGGCTGGAGCGAAAATATTTTTTTTATTCTATTTTGACTTTTATAATCAGTTTTGAAGTAAATTATTATGTTGTTATAATCTCAAGGCATCTAAATATATAATTTATGAAAAAAATTTTTTTATGTCAAATCTGGAGTACAGCCTCTTTGAACTCTCAGTAAACTGTTATGAAAGCTGTACATGATAAACTAGTTTTGTGCATGTAAATGGCCTTAAAAAAATTATCGCTTAAAAATTAGGATCTATTTAATGCTCGTAATTTCAATTTGCAGTACAGGGTTCACATACAGTTGTTAAATGTTTACCTTTGCGGCCATTTTTGAGCATGTTTAATGTGTAAATTTCTACGGAAATATTTTTCAACAAACTTATTTGAAATATTCATCATCTGAAGCAGAAAATTTAACTCTCACCACTTGTAAATTTTTTGCTCGTATGTTTCATAGTTTTTGTGCAGATCGGTGCCCGACAGATTTTGTTCGGCATTACATACACAATCATAGAAGGAAAAATTTCTTCCACATTTTGAGTCCTTTCTGGTTTGTACTCTGAAGGCCGGTATCGACCATTCAAAAAATACATGTAGCATGATATTCAACGTTTTGAGTACAATTATTTGGACTAAGGTGCTAGCTGTTGCTTTAGGAGTTTGGAGTTTGATTGACATGTTGGAGGTTTTCTCCCTCATTTTCTTTTTTCTTTTCATTTTCTTCCTTTTTGCCTGCCTAGTGTAGTCAGTATTGACTTTTGGCAGTAATAAGTTGAAGTTCTGATACAAAAGGCAGGAGTGTTCAAGCACCCATTTACATTTGAATGTTTATAATGTGCTTATATGACATGAAGGATATTACCATTCAGCAGTATATATCAGTATCCTGAAGTGGAAATGATAGCTGGACTAATCTCACTAATTTGCCTGTGCAGGTGAAAGATTACACTGGCTGATATTTTTTGTTTGTTCACCTTCAGCCAAAAATATATCAGATCTATAAAAGAAGTTGTACTCTTTAAGCATAATGAATTGGGCTACAGTGCCTGGTTCAGTTTTTGAGAAAAAATGGGTGGAGGAGTGTAGTGGCCATGTCTAGATCCACAGCAAGGACGTGGCAGCTTGATAGAGCTATTGACAAATGTCCCAGGAGTTGTCTGTTAGAGTACGAAGTTGTTGCAATTTTTACCTAAGGTTTGCCATGAAGTGATCTTATAAATGTTACCAACTTACCAAGTTTCCTTTTTATAGGGGCAGTACATTAGTATATCTACTCATAAGAAACATTCAGATAGACAACATAAGTGATTGAAACTTTCAACTTGAAATGTCTTTACTTTTGGTTGAATATCAGCATACTCTTTTAAAATATGTTTGCTTATATCAAGTTGATGTAACATCACTCACAATTAATCTGGAATTTTGCTTGTATGAATTAAAACAAAGATACTATTGAAAGAAAAAAAGCTGTGACATAAGGTTTTTAAGGAGTTATTTATTTTTGTCTATCTCTTTTAAATTGATGCCAAATGCAAATGGTGTTTTCCATTTCAGGACAGAGTGTGTAACTTGGTTGTAGCATCCTTTACAGGAATCATTGTGGCAGTAAGTATGTCTAGTTTAAGGTCACATTGTTACTCTTTGTACTGCCTGATAATGCAATTCATTATTATTAAATTATAATGTTGACCGTGATGATCTTGACAACATCATAAAAACATTTTTGTAGCATAGATACTGGTTTCTTAATTCTTCCATTTATTATTGTGAAACCAATTAAGCAGAATCAGGCAAAACTTCCTCAAGAACATGAATGTACTAGTTTGCACTTTAAAACAAATGTAAATGAAAAGTTATATAAAATAGGTCTATTACAAAAGATCTTTTGAAAGGTCATTTGTTTTGATTTTTTTTTACTGGTAGTACTTAATAGGGGAAAACAGCAACTTGAACCATAGACTTTACAGAATGCTTGATTAATCCTAAGTGGAAATGTCATCACATCTTGGCCTTCTGTACTGTACTTCATGATTCATTAACTTCCTGTTGAACTTATTTATAATGGTTGGAAATGAAAGAAATATGCCATACATTCATGGCTGTATTTTTATACAACTTTTCTGCACATAACATAGCCAAGGAAGGAACTACTGTTTTCTTACTGGTAGTTCACTTCCTCTAACCGTACAGCTTTGTAAGAATGTAGATTAAAGTTACAAGTCTGTTGTGCTTTTTGAATATACACTTAAGGCTAAAAAAACGATACAGAACACCGAAATGTGAGAGCATAGCAACTAACTTTATGTACCGCATGATATCATTCAGAGTTTTCTGTTTAGCCTCAAAATGATATAGTGTTTCTTCATTTGCAAATTAAGTCATGTTAAATTATAATGTGGTGTCAATAAAGAGCATTCTAATTAGAACTTAAAACTTGCCTGTTAATGTGAATTAGAATAATAAAAGCTTCTGTATTGGATGAAATGGTACGACAAAGATTAACATTTACAAAAAGCACTAACAACCTGTAAGTTTATTCTGTATTCTAAGGTTATAAACTGTTTTCGGTATTTGTTTTTCAGGTTACGTTAGTGAGCGCTTTTGTATTTCCACACTGGCCACCAAATGGTATCAATATATTCTTTGCAGTGGTCATGATGTTTATTGGCTTCTCGCATTTGTTGTTGGTAAGTTAACAGGCTGTGTAAGAAAGTACTTAGAGTCACAGAGATTTCATAAAACTAATTGAGTGGCTGCAGAATGGAAACATATTCTGAAATAATGTAGTTTAAACATTGAATGCTTTAGTTATTAGCTCACCTGTTACAAAGTGACAGGGTGAGCTTTTGTGATCGCCTTTCGTCCGTCGTCCGTTCACAATTGTTGTCCGCACTCTAGCAGTCTTAATTTTGGTGCAATCTTTTTTAAACTTGGTCAGAATATTTATCTCAATAATATCTAGGTCAAGTTCATAACTGGGTCATCTCACCCTTAAAACTAGGTCACTAGGCCAAATTAGAGAAAAAGCTTGTCTGTACTCTAGCGGTCTTAATTTTGGTCCGATCTTCTTTAAATTTGGTCAAAATGTTAATCTCAATGATATCTAGATCAAGTTCGAAACTAGGTCATGTGACCTTCAAAACTATGTCACAAGGTCAAATTATAGAAAAAGCTTGTCCGCACTCTAGCAGTCTTAATTTTGGTCCAATCTTCTTCAAACTTGGTCAGATTGTTTATCTCAATGATATCTAGGTCAAGTTCGTAACTGGGTCATGTGACCTTGAAAACAAGGTAACTAGTTCGAATTTTAGAAAAAGCTTGTCCGCACTCTAGCGGTCTTAATTTTGGTCCCATCTTCTTCAAGCTTGGTCAGAATGTGTATCTCAATGATATCTAGGTCAGGTTCGAAACTGGGTTTTGTGACCTTGAAAACTAGGTCACTAGGTCAAATTATAGAAAAAGCTTGTCCGCACTGTAGTAGTCTTAATTTTGCTCCGATCTTCTTCAAGCTTTGTCAGAATGTTTATCTCGATGATATCTAGGTCAAGTTTGAAACTGGGTTATGTGACTTTGAAATTTAGGTCACTAGGTCAAGTTATGATAAAAGCTTTTCTGCACTCTAGTGGTCTTAATTTTAATCTGATCTTCACTTTCATTACCATAAGATCTTGGTTCTTTTCTTCAAATTGCTATATTGCATTATTGGTTCCAGAGTTATGGCCCCTGAAAGTGCCAAAATTAACTATTTAGACCTTGTCTGCACAATAGCAGCTTCATTTTTGATTTGAATTTAATCAGACTTGTACAATACTTGAGTTAATATAAGATCTTGCAGGGTTGCCAGGGGACTTGAAAAGTCAGGGAAATTTGATTTTTTTTCAAGGTCAGGGAATTGTCAAGGAATTTTGAAAATTGGTCAGTGAAAAATAAAAATCCAGAGAAGTAAGTGAAAAGTCAGGGAAAAATAATTTTGAAGGGCTAATATTGTTCTATTTTATTAAAGATTGCATTTACACATTTTTTCCGTTATGAATCTTTTTCTTTATAACTGTGTGCATTGTATTTTAATAAAAGTTCTTGTATTATAAATAACATTACTTAAAGACTGAAAGTCTCTGCAATCCTTACAACCAAAAATTAAAATAAGTATGTATTACACTCGAAACCCATGTTCCTCCCTCCAAGATCCATGTCACAGCAACCCTCTGAACTTAGTAAGTTCTGCTATATAGGCCTTACTGCTGATAGTTTGTGTCTTGCCCATATATTTTTTGCATCTATGGTTGGATTTTAAAATAATTAGCAGAATTGGCAATCAAGTGAACATGTGTTATGTACATAATCCCTGTTTGGAACGGTGTTCCAACATTCAGTTCACAGCAACCTAGTTTTTTGTATAACGGCAGGATTTTTAAAAAAATATTGCGGCACAAACTTCTACATTTTTCAAGATACTGTTTTGAAACTTTAAACATGTTAGGTATCATGTGTATACGTGCCTGATATATTTTTTATGAGGCTCAGTCCATTAAAGTCCACATTGTGCTTTAACAATCCTGATGACGCACAACATCTAGGGAAACTCTACTAAAGATGACCCCATGGTCATAATTGCCTGCACCCTTTGAGTCAATTGGCAATTGTATTTGCATCCACTGACTCTTGCAACCATTGAGCAGTTGTTGGCAGGTGAGCGACCCAGGGTCCCATGGACCCTCTTGTTTTAATAATTCCTGGGAAAAGTTTAACTTTTTGTCATACAATAATTTATAAAGATTGGTTAAAGTCACAGGATAACAATTACAAGAATTTCTTATTTTACCAAAAAAAGATGTCTTACCATTGGAAATAATTTTATTTGCATCAAAAGTCATTCCTGACCAGGCTTTTTAAATCAGTAAACATGTTAGAATTAAAGTGCAGTAGTTTTTGATATTGCAAAAAATAAGAAGAAATGGTTTTTCAAGGAGAAATGACTTGAAAACAAGAGAAGGCCCATGTCAACACAGTTCTAGAGTGGATAGAAAATGCTTCCATCATTATCCTGTCAGGACATTTATTTTTCTATCAGTCAAATCAGTGTGATCCTGGAACTTAGAAGTTCAATGTTGATTTTGTCAAAGGTCATTGTGTTGTTGTTTTTTTCTTCAGATATATTGGTACAGACAAGGGGACCTTGAACCAAAGTTTTTAAGAATGATATTTTACAATGCATTTACGATGATTTTGCTGTGCATTGTGGGAAATCTTTATATTCATAATGTATGACATGACATTGGATTGGATAAATGATCTACCGCAAGCAAAATTATATTCTGTTATACATGTTTGTGCTACGGCTAATGAAATGAGATATTGTTCATGCCAAAGGATTGCTGTCGATCAAACCAACTAACTTGTAATTACTCCATCATGACAAAATGTGACTTGGAAATTGTAAAAATAGGAAGTGATTGTAAAAATACAGTTAAGCGACTGTGACATAAGAGAAAGTGACATTGATTCTTTCAGACACTTCAATACTTTTATGGTACTTTTTTCGTCAAGAATGATCGATATCTGTGATACAAAATTATCTGACCATGTGAGGTTATTTTCACAAGTGTTCATTAGAAAGTGCTTTTAGTATTGTCTGCTTTTTATGTGTGATGATTTCATGATGATTGATCAAACTGATGTCTGCTTTTCTTCAATATTAAGAAAATCAACACACCTTTGTCTCAGTCAGCATCCTAGAAAAGACATTAAGTTTTGAACTTTTAATACCACGCCAGACAGAAAGTTTTAGCTTTCAATTATATTTCATACATTTTAATCATTTTAAGATTTCTGAGACCATTTTCATATTTTAAAATATATATGTAATTATGAAAGACACTTTTTATGCCCCCGAAGGGAGGCATATAGTAATTACACTGTCTGTCCGTCCGTCCTGGAAAATCTGGTCCTTGCTTCATCTCCTAAACTGATTGAGGGATTACATTGAAACTTAATAGGAGTGTTTGTCACTAAGCCTAGTTGTGCATATCTTCTGGAGATTCTGCTCGATTTATTTTTGATAGAGTTATGAGCCCTTAGTCATTTTTTTCACTCTAAAATCTTGTCCTCGCTTCATTTCCAAAACCACTTGAGGGATTTCATTGAAACTTAACAGGAGTGTTTGTCACCGAACCTTGTTGTGCATATCATCAGGAGTTTCTGCTCAGATTATATTTGGCAGAGTTACGGGCACTTAGTCCTTTTTTACTCTAACTTCTATATTAAAATCTTGTCCACGTTTCATCTCCAAAACCACTGGAGGATTTCATTGAAACTACGCAGGAATGTTTGTCACCAAACCTAGCTGTGCATATCGTCAGGAGCTTCTGGTCGGATTATTTTTGGCAGTGTTATGGGCCCTTAGTTATTTTTGTTGAGCCCGCTTACCGTGAGCTCGACTTAGTCGCCACTTTTGGCGTATAGTTAGGTGTATGTGCGTCCTTGCGTCTGTGCGTCCGTCCGGATTTGTCTGCTCTATATTTTGCACATTCTTTGAAGGATTACAAAATGATTTGGTACAAATGTTCACCATGATGGGGTTGTGTGTCGCACACAAAACCCAGGTCCACGCTCAAAGTTCAAGGTCACCCTTTGGGGTCAGTGCAAAACCTGTGTCTGGAGCATAACTTCTACATGCATGGAGGGATTTTAATATAACTTAGGACAAATATTCTCCACAGTGAGGCGGAGTGTCGCTTGAAAAATTCAGGTGTCTGTGGCCAAGGGTAAGGTCACACTTAGGGGTCAAAAGTCAAATAACAAAATAAAACATTCAGTTGTGAGTTTAACTTCTATATACATGGATGGATTTTAATATCACTTAACACAAATGTTCTACATGGTGAGTTGAGCTGTCTCGCACAAAATGAAGGTCAAGGTCGTGGTCACAAGAGGTCAGAGGTCAAATAAAAATATTCAAATTTGTTTGTTGGCGCTGTATCTTGATTATGCTTTGAAGTATTATGCTTAGTGGTCAGATGATTTGAAAAATTGAAGTGTCTGTGGCAAAGGTCAAGGTCACATTTAGGGGTCAAAGGTCAAATAACAAGATAAAACATTCATTTGAGAGTATAACTTCTATATACATGGATGGATTTTAATATGACTTAGCACAAATGTTCTCCATGTTGAGTTGAGTTGTCTCTCGCTAAATGAAGGTCAAGGTCATGGTCACAAGAGGTCAAAGGTCAAATAAAAATTTTAAAATTTGTTTGTTGGCGCTGTATCTTGATTATGCTTTGAAATATTATGCTTAGTGGTCAGAGGATTTGAAAAATTGAATTGTCTGTGGCAAAGGTCAAGGTCACATTTAGGGATCAAAGGTCAAATAACAAAATAAAACATTCATTTGAGAGTATAACTTATATATACATCGATGGATTTTAATATAACTTAGCATAAATGTTCTCCATGGTGAGTTGAGTTGTCTTGCGCAAAATGAAGGTCAAGGTCAAGGACACAAGAGGTCAGAGGTCAAATAAAAATATTAAAATTTGTTTGTTGGCACTGTATCTTGCTTATGCTTTAAAGTGGTCAGAGGATTTTGAAATTGTTGAGCCACCTTGTGGTGAGGTTGACTTAGTCGCTGCTTTTCACTCTTTGTGGTTTGGTGTATGTGCGTCCGTCAGTCCGTGTGTCTGTCTAGATTTGTCCGGTCTATATCTTGCTCATTCTTTGAAGGATTGAAGAATAGTTTGATACAAATGTTCACCATGATGGGATGGTGTATCGCACACAAAACTCAGGTCCGCTGCTCAAAGTTCAAGGTCACATTTGGGGGTCAGCGCAGAATCCGTGTCTGGAGCATAACTTCTACATGCATGGAGGGATTTTAATATAACTTGGGACAAATGTTCTCCATAGTGAGATGGAGTGTCTTGTGAAAAATTCAGTGTCTGTGGTAAAGGTCAAGGTTTTACTTCAGGGTCAAAGGTCAAATAACAAATTAAAACATTCATTTGTGAGTATATTTCTTTATACATGGATGGATTTTTATATAAGTTATAACAAATGTTCTCCATAGTGAGTTAAGTTGTCTTGTGCAAAATGAAGGTCAAGGTCACAAGAGGTCAAAGATCAAATAAAAATGTTCAAATAACATGAATTTAGTTTTTTAGGCACAAATGTTAATCATGAGACTTTGTGTCATGCACATGAACCAGGTCATCAGGTCAGAGGTCAAGGTCACCTAAGATGATGCAATGTCAAGATTTTGCCTTGGGTATAAAGAGGATGTGCTGCACACATCTCACCTATGTATACATCTTTCTCCTTGATCTGAAGCTAATAGGTTCAGGTTTAAATTAAGACAAGCGGGCTCGACATTCTGCGTGTGGGCATGTCTTGTTTACTATCACTTCTATATTAAAATCTTGTCCAAGCTACATCTCCAAAACCGCTTGGGGGGATTTTATTATATATAAAACATCAGTAGAGGTTGGGAATAAAACAGTATTGTTCGTATTAAAGGCCAAACTCACAGCTTTCTATTTCACTGAATAATTATGACTTCAACCTTCATATAAGAATCTGAAAGAGAAAAACATTACTTTACCATTAACCTTCAGTTCATGCTCTATTTTTTGTCTGATCTCTTCTCCACAGGCATACTAGTATTCAATCATATATTTACACCAGTTTCATTTCAAAGCTACATTTCGGGGGCATATGTCGATTTCCTTTCACAGCTCTTGTTATTTTTTATTAACAAAAGGGTTGATAATTTCAGAGCTTTGAATAAAGTGCACATTGAACAGAGATGAAAGTTATTAAAATGTTAGTAATAGTGATGGCATCTTTTACTGAATTGGCATTCAAATATCAATTTTGACATTCAAATATATTTATATATAATTAGAAATAATAAGTCTACTATCTCTAGTTTTAATTTCAGAATTAGGGTACTTATTCTTCTTTTTATTACTTAATAACTAGGTGATCGCCAAAACCATAACTTTGTAAGCTGTAGTTAACTGATGTTTGTGTATTTGGGGAAATATTTCAAAGTAACAGTGTTAGTATGCTATTTTAAAATATTGAGAGATTATCTGATAGATTAGAGTTTTGTTTATTCTATCATTCAGCTGATGAAAAACAGTTTCTCAAAATTACATAAAATTATGTTGAAATCTTTGGAGTATATTTTTAGTTTATAAAGCAAGTGTCAGATAGATTTGTATAAGTCTTTTTGTTGTTGTAGATTTTATATTTTTCGTAAACAGCAGGCCTTGCCAGTTATTGCATAGGTTATAATTGACAAGAAGGCATCAGTACAGATATGTAGTCAGATTGCAATTCTTTTACTACGTTATCGTGCACCAGTTTTATGCTCTCCTGCGGACCATTTTTTTGTCAACAATCTGTCGCTTGAAAGGTAAAATGGTCTTTTTCAATAAGAAATCTTTAGAGTATGCATTCAGATAAAACTTTCACTCGTTTTCAGGCCTAAATTAGAAATTAACACTATGAAAATTCTTTACGTAAATACAAAGCACACCAGCCAATCTTCGGTGCACAACATAATTTTTTGTAACTGCAGATTTCTTATTGAAAAAGACCATTTTACCTTTGAAGAGACGGGTTGTTGATCTTGATCTGCGGAAGAGCATAAAGCAGGTGCGCAATGACGTACCATTGAATAAGCAAAAGACCAGAAAATTCTTTTGTAGATCTGCATTTTTTGTTGCATCAAATCTTCCATTACTTGAAAAAAGTACAGACAAGACGTACTGGTAATGTTTACATAGTACACCATATTTTTGTTATATCATCACTCATCGATTGGAGCATGACTTTAATAAGATCTTTCTGTTGCAGTGGTTTGTCACATTTGGGTTTTAGTAAGTCATAACATACGATCATGTGTTCTCAAGAAAAGCATTTGGGCAGATTTTTTTAAATTGTAAATCAGCAGTTTTGCATCTTATTAAAGAAATGTACACAGAAAAATCAGTTTTTAAACTGTTATAACATGCATAAAAGAAGTTTTGAAGAAGTATTTGTTGGACAAAAGTTAGGTTTTAGTTTGGTTCCTCAGCACAGATTATTTTTCTTTCAGAATTCTTTTCTCTTTGGTTGCCATATTTACTGAAATTGTACAATTTATAAGACGTAATTGACATTTCCATTTCAGATGTATTTGATTGACACCTGTCACCTGTTTTCTTCATACATGTATGTAATAGTTACAAAATTCATGTGCATAGTTGTTGTAATTCTGCATATAAAAATGTCTGTATCCTCTGTCAATATTTATGTTGCAATAGAAATGTATTTAGCCATATGTTTACCATATTGTATATTGGTTTATTTTTAATGCCCACCATTATTAAGAACTTAGATCTAAGTGTAATTCAAAACATGATTTTGCTTGTTCACAATTGCATACTATGGTTGTTTTACTAAAATTATTTTTATGAAAAGTGGTTGTTTCTGTATTTATCCTGCCCCCCTTGGCTAAGATGAATAATGTAAAAAATATGGTTGAAACTTCGTATTTATTCTTGAAAGAGGCTGTATTTTGACACATGTGGTCTGTGCTGACCAATGGTCAAAATCTTTTTACATTTTTATCAGAACTTATTGTTCCTGTAACAGTGCTGGGTAAAATTGGGGTAACCAGCTTGTAAAGTGATAATTTTCAGTAAGCTGCTATTAGAATTTTATATTACTGATCAAGTCTTGGGTCCCAAACTCTTATAAAAGAAGCTGCATGTAGATATGACTGTACGCTCCCTCAGCAGCTAAATGAATACACTACCGTTACTTCACACCGCTGCTTTAAAACCAGTAGATTTATGATATTGACCTTTACAATGAACTTTTAAACAACAAATGAAAGTGCACAAATATCCTCAAAACCGAAAAATCTTTAAACCATTTTTCATTGGTTTTAACGATCATATGATTCCAAAAATTATAAATAGACGGGTGTTTTCTGACGATTTTGTAAACACATTTTAACTACGCGTTTATGTAAACGTCTTAATACAGCAATTAAACGTCTAAAAACAACCATACCATCATGATTTTAACCTTTTTGATAGTTTGATTGGTTTATTTACGTATATATATTAAAAAACACTTTCAAAAGTGAAATACGTAAGTAACTTGCAGACATTTTGGGTTGGCAATTGTATGTATGGACATTTCATTGTAAGCTTGTCACTGATTGGCTGAAAAGTAACCGTTATTTCCCCTGTCTAAAAATAAAAATATCGTTCTGAAAATTGGATTTTAGCAGAGGTAAGGAAGTGAAACATTGGACCGATGCGCAGGAGAGTAATATGACTGTTATGTATATATAACTGTTATGTATATATGACTGTTATGTAGATATGACTGTCATGTAGATATAACTGTTATGTGAATATGACTGTCATGTAGATATGACTGTCATGTAGATATGACTGTTATGTATATATAACTGTTATGTATATATGACTGTTATGTATATATGACTGTTATGTATATATGACTGTTATGTGGATATGACTGTCATGTATACATGACTGTTATGTAAATATGACTGTTATGTGGATATAACTGTTATGTAGATATGACTGTTATGTGGATATGACTGTTATGTAGTGGATTTGACTGTTATGTATATATCACTGTTTTTATATATGACTGTTATGTAAATATGACTGTTATGTGGATATGACTGTTATATAGATATGACTGTTATATAGATATGACTGTTATGTGGATATGACTGTTATATAGATATGACTGTCATGTAGATATGACTGTTATGTAGATATAACAATGGTTAGGCAAGCAGCCTGCCTACACATCTCACTCATTATTGAAAAGCAAAAGGAGACAGACACTTTATATTGATACAACCTGTGCAAAGTGTCCAGGGCTTTAAGCCCAGTCTGTAGGGATCATTGCAAATTGAGCCAAAACTGTTACAATTGGAGTTCTCCTTGAAAATACATGTGCAATTAATTTTGTCTGAAAATAACTTTATGAAGTATTAATATAAAACATAATTTGATGGCTCAGTGTAATACAATGGTAAGGCAATATAACTGAAGAAGCCTTTACCATGTGGTCTGATTAAAGAGGCTGTACTCCAGATTTGACATAAAAAAAATTTTTCATAAAGTATATATTCAGATGCCATGAGATTATAACAACATAATATTTTACTTCAAAACTGATTATAAAAGTCAAAATAGAATAAAAAAAATATTTTCGCTCCAGCCTGATTTGAACTCTGGACCCTCATGTTAACAAAATATTTCCAAAGCTTTTACTGTTACCACCATCGCCGCATGTGATATTACAGATATTTACGTTAAATCTTATACGATATAGTTATACCGTCACAGTACGGTATAGCACTTTGAAAGGGAAAAAAATCAATTTATAATGTAATTATTTGACTTATTTTTTGTCAGTAAGTTATTTTTTAAGCATTAGTCATAAATATTACAAGAAATTTATAATACAAGAAAACTTTCTTTTTTGTCATCTGGAGCACAGCCCCTTTAAATTATTGGGGATTTTTAAATTGCTTGGTTAATTATACCCCCACCACAAAATGTGGGGGGGGCTATAATGGATTCGCTTTGTCGCGTTGGTCCGTCGGTCGGTCGGTCCGTCCGTCAGTCCGTCTCCATTATCGTGTCCGCTCTATAAATCCTATACCAACTGAAGGATTTTCTTCAAACTTGGCTGAAATGTTCACCTCAACAAGAGGATGTGCAGAACCCATGTTGCCCATGTGTCAGCTCAAGGTCAAGGTCACAATTGAAGGTCAAATATCAAACAATCAAATATTAGACATTATGTCGTGTCCGCTCTGTAAGTCCTACACTAATTGAAAGATTTTCTTTAATCTTGGCTCAGATGTTCACCTCAACAAGGGGATGTGCAGAACCCATGTTGCCCATGTGTCAGCTCAAGGTCAAGGTCACAATTGAAGGTCAAATATCAAACAATCAAATATTAGACATTATGTCGTGTCCGCTCTGTAAGTCCTACACTAATTGAAAGATTTTCTTTAATCTTGGCTCAAATGTTCACCTCAACAAGGGGATGTGCAGAACCCATGTTACCCTTTTGCTGGCTTAAGGTCAAGGTCACACTTGAAGGTCAAAAATTGACTTAGAAAATATTCTTAAATTTTAACATGTATTTCAATATTTCTGAAACTAGCACAGGTATTTGCTTGAAACTTAAAAGATATATGAGGTATCACAAGTAAGATATGCAGGTCAAGTTTCATAACTCTGTATTGCATTTTGACAAAGTAATGTCCCTTTTTAAGTCTTAATTTACTTACAATCAATACTAGACAATATGTCATGTCCACTCTATAAATTCTATACTAATGGAAGGATTTTCTTCAAACTTGACTCAAATGTTCACCCCAACTGGGCAATGTGCAGAACCCATCTTACCCTTGTGCCAGCTTAAGGTCAAGGCCACACTTGAAGGTCAAAAATTGACTTAGAAAATGTTCTGAAATTTTAACATGTACTTGAATATTTCTAAAACTAGAACAGATAATCATTTGAAACTTCAAATATATACGAAGTGTCGCAAGTAAGATATGCAGGTCAAGTTTCATAACTAAAAAAAGTGTGGGGAGGATAACTTTGTATTGTATTTTGACAAAGTTATGTCCATTTTTATGTCTTTAAATTTATTTACTATAATATTTCTTAAACCAGAAAAGATATTTACTTGAAACTTAAAATTTATATGAATGGTTACAAGCAAGCTCAGATGACGAAAATTCTACAATTCTGTTGAATTATGACACAAGTTATGCCCCTTTTAGGCTTAGAAAATGTTCTGATATAACCATTAATACTTAAATGTTTCTGAAACTAGAACAGATATTCATGAAAATGAAAGGTTATTTGTAACTGTTTCGAACATGATTTGACAATATATATTTATACTATTACCTGTACAATTTGTTTTTTTCACCAGAGATAATTTCTTTTTATGTATATGTATTTGTGCCTCTAAAGTGATTCCCTTAACCACCTTTCCATGTCGTGTTCTGTCAAAGACATTGGTGGGGGTATGAATCGCATTCAGCGATAGTTCTAGTTGACCTAGATATTATTTGCAATATTTTCAATTCCTGTGTTAGTGAAATCATTAGAAATGTCAGTCTGTGATTTGAGCTCCGTTCCACCTACCACACTGTTGACATTAGATGATTCTAAGTTGTTTGAATGGGAAAATAAATTGGGCTGACCAAAAATTGGGGTGACCTTACCACACTCTTGACATAAGATTATTCCAAGTTGTTTGAATGGGAAAATAAATTGGGCTGACCAAGAAAGTGAATTTACCACACTCTTGACATTATCTGACATCAGAGTTGTATGGATTTAAAAATAAATTAGTGTGACCAAGAAAATAAATTTATCATACTTGGACATTAGATGGTTATAATTTGAAAATGAATTTGAAAAATTGTGGTGACGGATTTACTTTCATGTTTGCAATTGTGTAAAATTCTAATATATGAACATTGACCTACATATATTTCTGTACTGTCTCCACAACCTTCTGGTAAAGCGTTCATATACTGAGCAAGGTGTCTAAGGTTCCAGTTCTGTCAGAGGCCGGTTGGTGAGCTGCCAACTAGTTAAAGAATGGTTACCAATTACCTGTCTGCCAAGCACAAAGGATAAGGAATTGGAAAGTAAAAGTGTACAACAAAAATAGAAGTGTCTCACAAGCCTGGAAGGCTGTTCCTTTCAGTAGGGGTGACAGTATAATGAACAAGTACTTTACATATAGTTCAGAAACCAAAGACAAAAAGACTACTTAATTAATGGTCTGTTTTATTTTCTCCATATAGATGTACATGGATGAGATTTTAGCACAACTGTCACATTCAAGAGTAACATAATCTAGAATAAATATCTACACTCCTTTTGTTTCCTACAGAATATATACACAGTGTAACTGGCTTTATACATTATATAAAATATACTTCTAACAATGAACTAACCTGAACAAACCATTGAAATATCTCGAATACAAAATGTACTAACATCTGTTTTTTCCCCAAACACATTTATCAAAGAAGCAAGTTTTTTTAACAGCTTAAAAATATATAATTAAAATGAAATCTATCTTAGAATGTTTCTTTATAAAATACTTCTTACGTACTACCTAAAAATTGAATTAAGAAGTAATTTTTGTGTGTGTTCAAACCTTTCGTAACTGAATATCTGAAGAAAGTTGATGACACATAAAATAATAGTATGAGCAAATGCTGCCCGAAATACCAAATTATCATATTTAGAATGGGACAAAAATTCAAGTGACTTAAACTCTTTTCTTCTTCAAATTTGTTCATTGTTATAAGCACTTTGTGCATCCATGAATGTAACAGTAACGTTGTGCTTTACTGGTTATTATGAAGTAACAGTTTAATCCATTAACAACTGTAAAAATATAACAACTATCTGAAATATCATTGTATATAATAATATGATATTATTGTATAATAATATGATATTTCTAGTCAAAGAAATAATGGGGTAAACTCTATAATAATTTGTAGAAAAGTCTTAACAGGGTGGAGAATTCTGGGAGACTGTAGGCCTGATGTGATATATGCGCATTATACCATCTGATATGATTTATAACAAAGATCGAGACATCTTTCATTTATAAATAAGATTTAATGAATGTTTTACAAATGCCACTTTCTTGTAAAAAATATATGAATGGAATAGTTTAGATCACTTCAATAAGACATGATAGTAAAAGGTTACCTTCAGTTATGATATCAAATGCACAAGTTTTACTTACAAAATTCTTTTTCACTTTTCTCTTTTCAAGAGTTGTTTATTGGGACCTTGTCTCCAAATTATATCTATCATTCTAGAATTTTGTAAATGCAGTCAGTAATTTTTCTGAACTTACGGTAGTAAAGGTTCCTTCCCTGCAGAAACCAATAAAACAATCAGAACAATAACCCCAACTGAGTTAGCTCCCTTTGGCAATCTTCACAATGAGTTAAAAAATTCTTCCAAACTCCCATTTTTTTAAATGGAATTCATCTTGAAATTTGACAGCAAATATGGATACAACTTGCAAAGATTACCCATAACAATAATGGCTTCAATGCTCAGGAAAGATTCTTTCAAATCTTAATAAAAAAAAGAGGAAAAAAAAAAGATTCTTTACACATTTAAAATATTTTAGACAAGTCACTCTTGAAACAAGGCTAGATATCAAGAAACAAGCAGAAAACACAAGACATTAAAATATGACGGTACATTAGAGATTGCACTTTGCTGTTCACTATTTACAGTATATATACACACATAATATTATATAAACATGACACAGTTTCCATTAAATTTCATTATTTTTCTCCTGGATATAATTTTATTTTACACACTTCACAGCATAAAATTTAATAAATGAACTACTGCAGCTGAAATATTACACACATGAATATTTATGAAAATGTTTCAGAAAAAAGTTCTGTCATAAGATTTCACAGTTGCTAGTAGCAACAACAATATGTGTTGCTATGGGTAACAGTAATATTTTTGCAATTTTCCAGCAAAGCTGTGTTGAACCAAACAATATTGTGTTGCATAAATAAACTCAAACGTCTTACCAGTATATCTTTACAATTTCAATACAAGGCAAAGAAATAAAACCAATGCCTATAACTACCACACAAGTCACTGAATATTTTTAGTATATGACAGTGTATGAGTGGGTGAATGTTAGTTCATTATAGAATATTATACCTTCATGATTACATCACATATCTGCATAAATACTGCTGAGTTTATACTCTTCAATTCCTGTTATTTAAACAACTGCATTCATATATGGGAGATTTTATGTTACTTAGCATTAACTGAGGGTGTGTGCAAAGTTATTGTGTCTTCTTATTCTTTAAGCAGTTGTGACCTCTCAAATTCATTCTGTGACCTTTACTTTTTTTGTTCACAGTATCGTCTACAAACAGGATGATTTTAAAATATTAAAAAAAAAAAAAATCATGTAACAAAATAATTTGCAAATGGTCCTCTAACTGAACAAAAAAATATATCAATATAAAACATCAAACACAATATAGGATGTATATTATGTGATTCAAAGTGCAAGAATGGAAGTATAAATCAAGTAATTCTGTTAGTTATAATACCTCAATCTACAAAATGGAAGACTGTCTGAGTATAGCTCACATACAGTGGATTACTTTTATGAATCAATGTATATTTTCTACAGTCCTGTTATACAACACATAACCCAGATTTAAGATATACTTTTTTAATACTTTTTATGTAAGTACAAAACTGGAAACTGCAAAAGAATGGCGATCTTCAATTATAATTATGCTTGCATAAATATGCAAAAATATGCAATATTTGAACAAGCTTCTTCTACGGTGTGAACTTGTCAATGTAAAATATTAAAAAATGACACTGAATTAAAATGAGGATTCATTTTGAACTTTGCTGACCTATCCTGTCTACTAAACATTATGCCAGCCATGTTCAAATGTACATATCAGGTCAGAGCCGATGGACAATGTATATAGAACAAACACTCTATGACTATACTGGTCAGATGCTTGTACACAGATTAGTACCATCCAGTACCAGACACTTTACAGATCACACACCCAATTACTTGTACCAGATGGTTTTTTGTAAAGACATAAGTACCATTAACAGCCTGTGCCAGACACTGTAAGATGTGCTCACATTCCATTCCAACAACTGTACTAGAAAGACCATAAAAACGTACCAGGCAGACTCCTATACATATGTTGTACCAAACGTTGCACCTTTTGTACCAGAAACGTACACTGATGTAAACTAAGAGCACACTATGCAGAAATTTAACTGCAAAAAATCATCTTTAAGTAGAAATAATTAAAATGCACAGATTTACACAATAAATGAAATCTATAAATTAATATTACAGTCCAATGTACAGTTCTATAACTCTATACCAAACTGTGCTTTACTCTAATATATATTGCACTAGTGAACCTTGACTGATACTTCTACGTGAACATGCAAATTACAGTTTATAAATGTATTTGACTAGATTTATATCAAATTTCTTACAAAACAAACTGAGCTAGCTGTTAACAGGTATTCAAAATTTGAAAAAAAAAAGATTGAAGCTTATAAAATACTGTCACAGTTGAAGCATATGAATTCCACTGAACTTTATTTAAAGGTTTCTACGGATTATGAAGGTGATGTTACAATTGTATACGTGGGCTTTAAGTACTAAATGAAAACATGGGGAATATAGTTTGGCAAACAACTCAATACATATTGCAAAAGCTTATTACACAACGGCCTTAAACAAAACCTCACTCCTTATTCTAATTAACTTTCTTAAAGCATCGACTCGTTATATACAATTTCTACTTCTCTATTAAATATTAAATTAACAAGTATTATGCAACGGAACAGTTAAATGCTTGAAAAATTAATAAATGCTGTATCTTGAACATCTAATGTGAAACAGCTATGGTACCTTCCTAATCTAACGTTCATTTGAAACTTGATGGTGATGATGATTTTGCCGGGATATTGTCCAGGTTGGTTTCTAATCTTCTGGACAAGTCTGGTGACCTAGTAGTAGGTTTTTTCATAACAGGAGGTTTTGCTTTAATTGGGGGTTTGGGTTTTTCTGCAATTGGTGGTGAAAATGTATGAATCTGGGTTGCATGTGCAGACCTTAAATGATGCTCCTCTAAACTATATTTTCGGCCCACTGATGGCTCTGATGTTGTCATAATTTCATCCTTTTTCATATTTTGAAATGTTGACATCATTGGTGCAGTTTTCATAAGTGTGTCCGAGTTCCTTTGAATCTCAGCTGTGTAAACTTCAGAGCCTGACATATTCCTTGGCATTGATGATGCCTTTTTCAATGTTCCTTGATTAGATTTCGCAAATGTTTCAGCCGCACTTACAGGACTGTCACGATCACTGCCATCTTGTGGCGAAGAAGAGTTTGACCCCTCTGGGAGGTCGAGCACCAAGTCTGGAGTGTGTTTAGAAGCAGCCTTTGACTTTTGTAATGGCAGACTCATTCTCTTGTCTGCGGACTGCTGTAATTCCAACGATCTCACGTCCGACATAATTTCTGCTAAAACTGAATCCATACTTGTAATGTCATCTGATGCACTTGAGCGATTTGATGTTGTTCGATCTGGGCTGGACTGTTGACGTTTCAACAATTCTACACCTTGACCAAGATTGTATCTCGGCCCTGTGTCACTCTTTGTACTTGATCTAGTGTCAGATAATCGGCTACTGTCTGTAAACATAGACTGGCTCATTATATGACCAGAACTGGTTACATGGCCAACAGTGATAGTGTTTTCATGTTCTTCTTTAGTCTCTTTTATTTCTGTCTCGAGAAGCGGAGGTTTTACAGATGGTGCAGTCTGAGTGTTTAAATGGTCTGTGGATTTCGATGTTAGGGAAAGTAATGATGATGATGATGCACTCTTTGAGTCGTCAGAAGATATACTCTTCTTGTCCTCTGGTCTAAAACGTAGTAAACATGTTATGTAAATGTCTAAAACTTTTATCAACTAAAAGATGAATAAATGAAACGAGATTAATAACACTTTGTTAGACAATCTCTTACTACACATTATAACAACTGAAAATTTTTTCAAAAACTTCAGTTAACAGTTAAAAAATGTTTTGTTTGTTTTTTGTTTTTTTTTATAATCATCACAAGGAATACAGAATTTGGAAATATAAGAATATGACACCATGCTGACTTACATGTAGAATGATACTGAAGCCAAACTAAATTTCCTCTTGTATCTATACTCATACTGCGGTTGCCATTAGTTACAAACATCTTTTACAAATGAAATAAGCCGAGTAATTTTTTTAATTTCTGAAATTTTACTGGAAAAATAAAAAGTTTCAGGAAAGAACCAGCACTTACTGATGTTTTATGGCAACATAATTAGATGGTATGAGACCTTCCTTTCCCGCGAACGCCCCCTCCCACCATTCTGCTGAAGCCTTTGTGTACAGGACCAGGTTATCACCTTTCTTGAAAGACAACTCGCGTTCTGTTCGTCCCTTGAAGTCATAGAGAGCTGTAGCCTCATATACTTCTGTGTCTGTATCAATAATAAGAAATGTATGATACCCTTTGAATCTCTTTTATGTAACTTTGCAGATTTCATGAATATTCTTGTAAACTACTTGAAGTAAGTGTGCAATATGTCTTCAAAAAATCATAGCCAACAGTTACCAAATAGAAGATTTAAACTGTAAAAACATGCACCACCACCAAATGCAAGATTAAGTCATAATTCACTGACATGGAATTATAAAGTGGACTTTTAAAACAGGTGTGCCAAACATTTCTTCAAAGTAAACTTAATGTGCATTACAGAATCCACCTGACCTTGCTCAGAGAAATTAATTAGTTAATTACTGTACAATACACAAAAGTACTTTTGACAAATGAATCTGACTGGAATTTCCTTGTTAAGGTTACCACAGGTGTAATTATAGTTCCTTATTTAACTTTTTTGCCTTCTATATCCCAAAGTTGTAATATGGATATCCGGCATCAAACGAGAGCATTTAAGTACTACAGAAAAACATATTTTTATGCACTTCTAGCTAACAAAATATTAAAAATGCATGCATCTTAATGATTATAAACTGATAAACTTAATAAATAAACACTTAACTAAAATGATACATTAAATAGTCTATTTAGGTTTAATGTCAGAACATATGAGAAGATTATGAATCAAAATGTTTTGAAATTTCAACAATTAGTCGAAGCATTAGCATTTTCTACAACTTAAAAGCATACCCTTAAAATTACCTCTGAATAACACAAGAAATTAAAACACTGAACATTAGAGACAAACATTCTTGGATAAGAGGTAATGATACTGCAAGGCAATCTCAAGGGAGGCACAAAACTGACGATGTATTAAAAGTACATTGTAAAAAGTTTGGGAAAGCCTTGACAACCAAAGGAACCTAACTTGACAAAATCTTATTCATTCTGACTGTACGGGGAGTTCCTCCAGTTTAACCCTTAACCTGCTGGAACCGAAATGGATTAGCCTTTGCCACCAGTATAGAGCCAGGCCAGCCTGCAAATCCGTGCAGTCTGACCAGGCTCTATACTGTTGGTAGCTCTTTTTTTGTATTTTGATATTGAAATCCCTAAACTTTGAATGGACTGTTCCAAATTCAAAGCTGGACAAATCCATTACAAAAATTCAGCATGTTCAGGGTTAAGTTAAACACAAAACAATGACAAATTTCTAGATTTCAGACTGTGTGTTTGACCTGAAAGCAAGACCGATAAATCGCAGTAAAACATCACCGGTACTGGTTTAACTGGATCCAAACTCTGGGTAAGGAATACCACATTTGGTTGCTACAGCATCAATCATTTTGTCTTGACAGTAAACAACGTTCATAGCTTTTGATTTTAAAGAGACTGCTAGTGGATGTTTGGGGCAAATAATAATAAATGGTCAACATGGAAATTCTGTTAGCTTGTTACCATGGAAACATGATAAATATAGGAGTATTTTGCAAACTGAGAAAATATATACATATGGCTTAAATATGGACATTATGAAAGAAAAGAAACACAAAGTCTGGCGAGATAAACACATAAGTATTGCATGAAGTAATAAATATATAGATGGAAACAGGAACATGGGTTGATGGGTACAACCGTGTATGACCTTGAGATTGCCTTCTCACATGACAAGGTTAACGAGACATGAACAATGCAATAGCTACTATCTTACCCATCATAGAATCTGGCATAATCATACAAAGAAAATGTTGAAATCAACTTGCAATATTTCTATTTTATATTTACTTTTACAGTTTTTTACACAAGAAATGTTAAATAACAGACTAGCCCACCACTACAAAGGTAACATATACAAGGGATTAGCATGAAACTATTTCATTGCCTTCTTCTTTCATAATTACGCATTTAGTTTAATAGTTTCCAACTCTACTGTGATTATAGTCCAACTGCTCAGACATGTCTAAAAGACGTCGAGAAAATTTTTGATAGGCGATGTCTTTTTCCAAGCGTAACGGTTTGACAATAATAATAAAAAAATGTCTATAAAATGGGTCAATCCATCAACACAAGATTACTTGCAGGAATAGCATTTGACTAACTTTCTCACTTCTATGCCAGTTCAGTTGTCACTACTTAATACTATGGTATAATATATTTACAGTGGTTTTTCTTGTATATGAGATAATACTGTACACTCACTGAGAGTAAATATTCCATATACAGGAAAAATCATGCTGTTAATATACCATTATACATTTCAGTTTTGTAAATTTTCACCAACAGTTTTTCGATCACTGGTATGGTTGCAGGAACCTCCCAAAATCCGAAGAACCTTATCTTCTGCAAGAAAACTGCCAACTCTTTTCAGGAAAATGGTCAGGTCCCTAAAGGACCTCTTAGGGATATGATACAAGTAGAAGTCTGGATATATTCTGACACCAACATATACAATAATCATTTTAACACCATTGTGCTGTAACTAAAATACTAATGGATGTCTTAATGTTACAACAGAAAACTGATTATTCAAATCTTTGGGAATATACCTTTCCCTCTTATAATGCCTGTAAAATTTTTATTCCTATATTAAGCCAGAATTGCCTAAACATACTAGAATGCTTTGAAACTATACAGAAGAAAGCTCTCCAATTAAATACTGACAGAATGTTATAACAGTGTGTTGATCAGGGAATCCAGGTAATTCCAGATCACTGTTTGTGTATTTACTGATCACACTAGAGGTGGAATGTGATCAGCAATATATACAACCAATAAGAACTGTCTGGACCCAATAAAATATTATTCTTATATTTCCTTTCATTAAACACCCTTCAAATCCTTATGTAAACAGCTATACATATATCACTTCTGCATGGAGTAACATGTAAAATTTTATGAATGCCATATACACCGCATAATTATGACATCACACTGCAAAAGGGACAGACCAATTACAAGCAATTTTATTGAATATGTATTTAACAGTAATTTTGAAGATCTATACTGGGTATTTAGTGGCAGATTTTCTCTGCTGTTCACAATAAACATTAAGACTTGATCAAATATTATTTCCTTAATTAAAACATACGCATTATTTGGACTTGCAATTATGAAAATTCCTGTCACTTCCGAAACTTATGACAAAACCCGGAGTGGACTAAACTATTTACCTTCGTCATCATCATCACTCTGCATCGAACTCTCCCCTTCATCATCCTCCATGCCATCTAGTGAATCTTGTCTGTAAATATCATATCAATCAATTTAAATACAAGGATTTGCTCGGTTTTTTTTTTTTTTTTTTACATAGAATTACATTAACTGTCACATCACTATTTTTTATAGCAAAAAGTATGTTGGGACTGAATAGTTCATGTAGTACACAGTACCTAAAAATCACAATTTTTTCGATCATGTTCAACTGTATTTACTATTAAGACCAAGTTATTCCAGTCTGATAGACCTTAACAGTTATCATCATCTTGATCCATTTTTAAGTCTTAGAAAAATTGCATCATAATCAAAAACTTAATCATCATAATTCATGGATGTTGTTTGTTGTTTTGTTTTTTTTTGTTCTTTTCATGGCAAAGAAAATTTAACATTAATATTTGTTTGTCTTAACTGGTCACAAGAAAGGTCTGTATGATATATATAAATAGAATATCCTCAAACAGAATATAATTTTATTAAAAGTATGGAAATTTTTCTTCAAATTCCTGATCAGTTTTGCAGAAAGTCCTTTTCTTATATCTTGCTTCTTATAAATTCCTACATAATATACATTTTAAACTTGACACCCATATAACGGAAGCTAAACTTACCCCATATCCACAATACACTTCTCATACAACTCGCCTACATCGTTCGGGAAAATCTCATCCTGGTTACGAATGATCGTTTTTATCACCTCGTTAACATTGGTCTGAAATGTGACCTGGTCCCTGTCTGGAGGAATAGGGATCAATGTGGGGCCAAAACATATAGCTAGATTGTAAGGGTCCATCATGTTTTCATCGGAATACTCAGATAAACTGAAACACACAAGAACAATCATCAAAATAAATTCCGAAAAACTTTGCCCTCATAACACTGACATGCAACCACAAACACAATAAGGTAATTATATTTGTAGCAATCTTATTCATTTACATGAGTATAAACATTCACATAATGAAAGTTTGATACATAAATAGATGAAAAGAGAAAATTTGATAATAATGATAAAGACAAAGCTTTAAGGTTAAAACAATGATACGAGATACATTCAAAAAGCATGTAGTTATGACAACCATTGTTTTCCAAATCTCACAATTTATGAGAAAGGTCTCTTTGTCTTATACCTATAGCTGTCCTCTTAAAAAAAAAAAGTAACAGGCTATGAGAAATTTTCCTTCGGCAAGTACACAAAAGGCAGCATTTGCTGAAGTCCACCTGGCTGTGAAAGTGTATCATAAAATGTTCAAAAAATCTGTTTTGCAATAATGTATGGTTAAGAAGTGGTATTAAATATTTTTCAGATATATTTGATTTAGAAAACAATGCATTTTTTAATTTCAATATTTTAAAAACAAAATATAATCTGAAAATTAAAGAATATCTTTTTCACCAAAAACTTAAAGCTAGTATAAAAGAGATATTAAAGAAAAAAATTTCAGTCATTAATGCGGATAAAATTTTCACCTATCAAAAAATCTTTAAAACCGAAAGGAAAAGTATTTCAAAATTATTAACAGACATACAACTGGCAAAAGTTCCAAACGAAAAAGAAAAATACCAAATTAAATGGGAGCATGCTTTAAATCTCGAAAACAATATAAATTGGGAAAAAATTAATATTATGCCTTTTAAACTTACTAAAGAAAGTAAAACCCAAAATTTCCAATACAATTTCATTCATAGAAATATCACAACGAATACTTTTCTATTAAAATGCAAAATAGTTGAATCAAGTCTCTGTTCCTTCTGTAATGAAGCAATTGAAACTATAGATCACTTATTTTGGGAATGCTTTTATACTCAACGTTTTTGGAATCAAGTACGAAAATACATTAATAACAAAGATATTCAAGAGGAAATTACTAAAACGATAACATTTATGTGTATATCTAACAACACTGCGGTATCAGAAATTCTGCTACATGCAAAATATTATATATTTAAAAGCAAATGCAAATCTAAAAATCCATCATTTGATGTTTTCAAAATTAAATTTGAAAGTAGATTAAAATTAGAACAAAATCTAGCCCAGCAACAAGAAAAACTAGAGGCTTTCAAAAGGAAATGGGATAAATTCATTACTAGTGACAGCGACTGAGACGACACCGAACACACACATACACATACCTACACTTGCACGCACGCAAACACACACATGCACACACACGCACACACGCGCGCGTATAGTCATACACGCACAAGACAAATCATATATATACACTTTTTGTTTTGTCAAATTGTTTGTACATAAATTACCAGTTTTTTTTTCTCATCATAAAAAGTGACGGTCTCCTTTCCCATGATCACACAAGGAAATAAAATTGTAAAATTAATAATAACAGTATATTGATTGAATCAATTGTAACTGTCATGAATTTCCTTGTTGTTATTTATATCTAACATAGTGATATATTGTAAGGTTGATGGGGGATGGCTCAAAAAAGTGTATCATACATAAATGGCTGCTGATTTCTATAAATTTCATCAGAAGTGTCTCAAGTGATAGGCACACCATGAGGGGGGAACCTACCTTGTACAGATGCCAGAAAAACATGAAGAAAATAAGTTCAAAAGGACATATAGGTTCACACTTTGGACAAACGGCAAAGTTTATTGGGTTCACACTTCTCTGAAACAGAAGTCACTATTAACTACTGCAGAACAGTAACTTACTGATTAAGGAATGCGAACAGGTATCTCATCACTACAATAATAGACCTTGGTAGAGACAGTAACAGTTCCTTGATCTTCTCAATCTTAGCTTGTTCATCCAACACTGAAATATAAATTATTGATATGTAAACAGTTTTTCCCATGTTCATGAGTACTCCATATATATATATTTTTTTTTACATTTACATGTACCCAGTTTTACTATATTTACTTGTACTCAATTTCTTGATATTAACATGTACTCAATTTCTTTGTATTAACATGTATTCAATTTTCTTCATTTACCCGTACTCAGCTGTCTTACATTCTCATGTACTCTATTTTCTTACATGTATAAATACTCAAAGGTACAAAATTCATAAGAACTCTGATATAAATGTTTGCAACTTCTTCAATTATCACACTTCTGCATGATTTGTGTAAAGGGTTTACAACTTCTTAAATTTTTTGGTCTCTCCATGAACTAATCAACTTAAATGAATTAAAATTACATTCACAAGTACTCAAAGAGATCTCATTTCTTTTATATTCTCTCATTGCTGTTTTTTCTACATCAACAACCTTATTTCTTAAACTGCTTTTCTACATCATATATTTTCAGACTTTGGTTTCAGAATGAAATGTTTTATGAAAGATAACACCTTCTGAGACCATGGAAGATATTTCTAGCAAGAATACCTGACTATCCAATTTCAGGCAGTACACAAGTGCTATGACAGAATGATGCTGCAATTTCTAAAGATAAATATTACCTCACTATCCTGCAGAATATCTTAAATGGACTTGTCTATCTATTAATCTGGACTGTACCATTTATCCTTTGTAGGGGTATTTCATTAAAATTTACTGAAAAAAAAAACAAATATCATAATAAACTGGAAAGACGAAGGTACTTACTGCTGCATGCTATGAGCTCATCAAACAAGGGAAGTGGAAACAACGGAGGCTTGAGTTCTCGGAAGAACATTTTGAGAACCCCAGCAGCTGAATTGATCTTTTCGCATGCGTCTTCCTCATCTGCCAATGGATCATCTCCTGCAAATAGAGTACACAATGATAGTATTAACAACGTCCAATAGGTGAAATATACATTTGAAGTTAGGGGCAATGTGTGAAAGCATAAAATTCTATCTGCTTCTGAATTCAATTGTAATTATTCTCTTTTTGCTTTTACCTCTCGATTTTAATCTCTTATTTTCTTTTGCTTTCACATTTTTTTTTTATATAAGATACATTCTGTTACATCTTAAAGCAAGAATACAGTGTACTTTGGGGTGTTTTTTTTTTCACTTCCAAAATATTATCTCTGTGTCATGTACTGTCAATAATCCATTTTCATACATTACTGATGGACAGAAGAATGTGGTAATTACCTTTCTCAAATGCATTTTTGAGGTCGTTAATTTCGACCTGCGATCCTGGAATCCTGAAGATACCCTGATGATGCATACCATACAGATTCAGTACACGTATACAACTCTTAATCACAGTCGGGATCTCCTGGCCTGTTGCCTGTATATACATAACAAACACTATTAACTCAAAATATTCAAAAAGTAAAGTAAAGTTCTACCAGTAAGACCACACTGATTAATTTTAAAATCATGTGAAACTTAGCAGGACAAAAAAATCCATAGTATAAAATTTAGAACAAAATAAGGTCTGCTGTTAAGACCAATTTTCTAGGAAGACCATTTGTTTGACTAGTCTTTAATAGTGAAAAATTTCTGTGCAGAAATTACAGGTTGTCACTAAAATATTGACTTTTTATGCTTATTCATTGACGTTATATTGCAACACATGTTCTTACAATTTATTTTAGTTGCTCTCATCACATCCCATCCATAATGGAACTAATCAATTATGTGGAAAAAGCCAATACGAGAAATAACTATTGTGTTTTTTTACTGCAATAAAAGAAATATTATTAAAACTAAAAAAGGAAACCAAATCAACATTCCAAAATTTCACCCTGATGAATTTTCATCCACGGTCAATTAGAGGCTTCCACTGAATAAACATCCATTTCATTTTATCTTGATTCTAAATGCTACATTCTTATGCACCATTAAACATCCATTTTGTTTTATCCCGACTCTAAATGCTACATTCTTATGTATCATTAAAGTGTCTGGCGGAGTTGGTCTCCTTTAACTTGCTACCAGTCACAAAGCATAAAAACATGCTCATTCAGTGAGATGTATATTATCTAACATTATAATTATATTTGCCTTACACCAAAACAAACAATAATTATCTATATCCTACCTCGATGTATTCTTCTAGGTTCCCACCAAACAGTTTAGGTTGTCCAACTTGAGGATTTCTACCAATTCTTCTCTTCTTTGGCTTTGGAGGTAGGGATGGTGGTCTAAAAAGGAGATTTTGCAATGATTCATTTTTCTGGTAGAATCAAACAAAGAACTACCATTAACTTTTAAAATATTCTCAAACATAAATGTTTCGGAATGAGCTCATTTTTTTTAAAAGAATAGATCTCTTTTTTTACAAATGTGTATACTTGCTATGTTGTTTGATGTGTTCACAATAATAAATCAAGACAAATTAAATTAAAACAGGACTTTAATTTGTATTTCCTTTCCCTTAAGTTAGTATAAACTGGAATGTGTCTCGAACAAAAATATTTACAGTTCATGACGAATATCACTGAACTGTCTACCTTTATAATGTTTTTGTACGCTGAGTCAACGACCGTGGCAGAAATATGATAATTAACAGAAGCAAAGATTGTTCATCTGAAATCTTTCTAGATAAAAACTTATCAAGTCTGCTGTATGTATTTTAATTTAATTCCGCATGCCTTATCATTAAGTTAATATTTGCTAAGTGGCTATAATCTGATTTCAAAGTGACTATATCTCGTATTTTGTCATGCACTTTCAGGCAGTCATTTTTCTTATATCTTGCAGATAACCGATAGGGGAATGTTCTTGCGTACAAATTATTTTGCAAGAAAAGGCTCTAGAAGTTTTGTTTAAGCTGCTAAACAGAAAAATCGTGTAATTATTTTAAATTTTCATGCAATCATTGTGAAAATCTGAAAAGGACTGAAGCATTACAAGGCAAACTAAAAATATATAACCAATCATAAAAGAAAAAGAAAAATCATAAAACTTGTGGATTAAAATTTTTCATCAATTCAGACCATGCAGGTGTATGTGTCATTTTTTAATTTTCTCATCAGCTACAGTGTTTCATTTCTATAGTGGCGAGAAAAAGATTACAATTCTAAAGAAGAAGGGGCTATGCTCATGGTAGTGTGTTTATTCTGATGCATTTGTTATACAAGATTTCTGGGAGAAAGCATTGTAACGACTGCGAAGTATATACACAGTACAACACTTTCACGCCAAAAAAAATGCAGCATAAACTACCTGTGTAGAAGAAATCTTGCGGACAGCTCTAACAGAACTAACTGCTGAGAGCCTTGTCTGAAAGCATTAGCAGAAAATACTTGTTAACCTTCTTCAATTTAAATCCATCCTGTTTTAGTTTCAAAAAAAAAAAATTCCGAGTAGGTTTTGCTTATATTATTCCTTTTAGAAGTAAAATATGTAGAAAATAAAATTCTGAGTTGAAAATGTAACCGTCTGGAGGTTTTTTGATACATTAGCATTTAATGTGAATAATGTAATAACAAGATCTAACTTTTATGACAGAAGAGCAGAAAAATCTGAACACGACTGACAACATATGAAACTTTATAAATCATAATATATACAGTGCAAACATAAAATGTGATATCAAAATAGAGAAAACATGAAGTATGCTGCAGAGTAATTTCAGAGACCCTATTTTGTCTAAAATATTTTTGGAGGGGTTAAGTGGCCCAGTGGTAACGCACTGGACTTGTAATCCATGAATCGCTAGTTTGAACCAAAACTTCTCCACCAACATTACTGTCTTTTCATATGAGACATAGAGGCCCCATGTTTAAGTTGAGTATATGACAGAACCAGGAGTGTCTCTGGGATGGGATGCTTTCTGTATCTCTAACTAAACAACCTTAAATAATTTAACTCTTTTAGGGTCTTCAGTCATATTGGAAACTGGTATGAATGATAATAAACTCAGATAGATTGATAAAGTAAGATATTCTAGTTTTTTCTAGGGATGTCAACGAATACCTAAATCGGTAGACTATTCAGATACTATCCAGATACCCGTATAAAATCGACGACTACACAATCTCAATGTCCCAATTCCTATGTCAAACATTTGACATCTGTTTTACAGATTGTTCCAGTAATTCTAATAATTTACAGGTGGTAAGACAGTTTTACAAAAATAGTAACTGTTTTTGTATTGTTACTTGTAAATAAAGTTAATAAAATAAAGACATATTGTTTACTGTTTTTATTTTCTTTGTGGCCTTTGAAGTATATTTTCCCACCAACACACACGTGTTAAGTCTAAGTGTCTAATGAAAACGTCATGCGTCTGGTTTTCTTTGAAATGGTCTGTCTTTTTTTTACCCCTTTCAAGTGAAGTATTGTAACTCCAAATTGACCTTTCATGTATACTGCCATTGTTACATTCACTACTCAAATCATGAAGTCAACACCAGACACAGAAACAAAGCATGGCTAGTTACAACTCCTTGATAAATTTTTTTTATAAAAGTTCATATTGCTTTCATTCTAATTACTGGAAAGCAAATACAGTCAAAGGTTTTATTTGTTGACATTCAATAAATGGGCTTTATTTACCTGACTCTTGCTCCTGTGGATGATAAGTCTTCCCCAAGAGCTTTCTGTATGGCATTGTATTTTGCCTGTAATCTTGCTATACGATTGTTACTCAATGTATATGACTTGAATTTCTGCAACGTAACACAACATGAGAAATATACATATGATCATATTACCCAGGCTTTTCAAAGAACCATCATCAATTTGAAGTTTTAGGTATAACAGCAGGCAATACAAAGGAGTATTATTTCCAACTTCTTTTAATTTTGCAAGAATTTAACATTTTCAATTGGCAAGAATTTAGCTTTCAATTATATTCTATTGTACTCAAGGCTTATTGTACTCAAAGCTCAGGCTTCTTCAAAATTATAACAATTTCTACCTTAAAGGTTAATTCCATGTTTTAGATATAAATTTATATCTTAAAAACATTTACATTTAAATAATATCCCTCTGTTTCAAGTCTCTGTAGTCGCTTCTTGTCACTCTCATGCGGGGAGCGGGGAGGCGTGTTTTCTTCCATAAACAAACTTGTCACATCTACATCTTTTCTATTTATAAGTTCTGTCAGTGACTTCTCTGTTGCCTCCAATGACTTCCAAGTCTAAAAATAGAAATAATATGACTGTATCTGCTTATTCAAAGTACCTTATTTGAATTTAATTAAACTAAGTATTAAAGAAAAGTTGAAATACGACTGAATGAACGGTAATAAAATAAAATACCTGTGAAGCATGAAACAATTTATAGTTCCTTCAGTACTTTTGCTAGAACCAGATGTGAAACAATATGACAAATGCGATTGTATGTGAAAACAGATGGGGTCCTGTGCCAACTTGAAGTATCTTGATTCCATAGCATATCCTTTCATTCATTAGTTCTACCGACGTTATTTTTTGCCCACTCAACTTATTCTACTTCCTGATATTGTATCAGTTTTCTCCTTTAAAGCTGATTTCGTCTACATTTCAGGAAAATGTAACCATTCTAATAATAAAGATATTGATATTTCATCATATGTATAAGTTTATATTTTCCTTGTCTACAAAATAATGCCTTGTATGAAACAGGGGAAACTTTCCATTTCATGATTAGTAAATTATTTTAAAAAGCTTTCACAGCATCAGCTGAACACATACTTACTACCCTCGAGAAAAGTTTTCTATGAGAATTTTCTTAACAAAATCACGGAAAATGCTATAGCATCAAGGACATTTTGTCAGCTTTAGCACCAAGATAACTGACTCATATTCATATGAAAAAAAAAAAACAACCACTGTATACTATCAGGAATATAATTACCTCATCATTGTCCAGTTTGAGCTGTTCTAGTACTTTCTGTGAGGATTTGTAACTCTGTAATAACTGGTCCTGTACTGGCTTCTGAGCACTGATCTGACGCACCTGTAATATAGTCATATAATCGTCTGTAATATAGTCAAATAATCGTCTGTAATATAGTCATATAATCGTCTGTAATATAGTCATATAATCGTCTGTAATATAGTCAAATAATCGTCTGTAATATAGTCATATAATCGTCTGTAATATAGTCATATAATCGTCTGTAATATAGTCATATTATCGTCTGTAATATAGTCATATAATCGTCTGTTATACTGAATCAGTATTACTGATAGACAATATTCTAACTATGTCTTTTGTATATATTCTGCCCTGGTTTTGTGGCTGAAACTTGTCTTTGACAATCTTTCATACAGTAATGCTTTCTTTCAACTTTAAACATTGCTTCCCTAGAAATGTATTTTTCCCGCTGATCAGCAATAGAGATTCAAATTATTGCTTGCGTCTTTATGATTTAAATCCCTTCATCTGCAGTCATTATCAAAATTCAAATGGAAACTGAATGTTTATTTCTGTAACTTATGTTTGCTAAAGATTTATAAAAGGAAATTGTACCTCATCACCCCTACATGGCTGGAATTCAAATTTTTTGGGCAACATAAAAGCCTGGTTATTGAGCTCTAGGAATCTCTGTTTGTCCGTCAATGGGTCCATCTGTGATATCACATCATTCAGGGAATCTATAGCTGCCGTGTGCGAGTTCCGCATGTTACAGTGAGCTGTCTGGTATATCATTACAGTACCTCGTATAGAGTTGTGGTAACCAAAGTCCATACACTGAAATATAGTTTAAAATGACAAAATAACAAAGGTATTAAAAAAGACTTACTAATTTATCGATAATAATTCATTGAGTTTCTGTTGCAAAATTAAGATTTTATACCACTCAATGTTCATTTTTTCCTTTTGTTTCTTTTAGAATAAAATCAACCCTTACTCTAACCCTTCATGAGAACAAACTCCTGTGCAAAGTTACCTCCCCTTATCAGTATGAAAAAGAACATGTAAAATGTTTATATACTGGGCTCTATAGTATTTAGGAATTTAAAGCATTATTAATTTTATCAAACTATAACATTTAAAAATATCTTTACAACTATTTGATGAATCAGTTCTTGTTACATTGTAACTATTTTCTATCCTGTAAACTTCCATTAACTTTTTGAACAATCCTCTTTACCTTCATACAGAGTGCAGTATGTTTTGTGTCTATATTTAGTACACCTGCTGACTAATCTATACATGTATCTTAATACTGACAGGTGTTGATTGGTAATTAAAACACAACAACTCATCACTGTAACAGTCAGACATCAAATATACAGGTTTTTATTCCATGATCAATCTGCAAGTAACTGCCTTCATGCAAGCCACCAGGCTTATCAGGGACAGGAGAATTAATTTCTGACTTTCTGAACTTTTCTGAACTAAGGTAAAGAGTAAAACTATCCTTCAGTGATTCACACAGCAATTTTGCTGCCAAAGCAAATAAAAAAAATCCATTTTCTGCACTTATCTTACTAAAATACATTAACAACTTGCCAGAATACCTGTTTTGTTCAATTAAATGATTGATAACTGTACTGGGATTGTACCAGGATATGTACTTCCTGCATGCATTCATATATTTTAAGAAAAAGCAGAAGTTTCTACATCTTCAATAGAAAGATTGGTAAAGAAATGTGTCCTTTATTTTGTTCCTGTGATAGCACTTATTGTAACTTTCCCATTCCCTCCCCCCCTTTTTTTTTTTTTTTTTTTTTTTTGAGGGAGGGGGGGGCTGACTTCAAGCGGCAATGGGTTTTTTTTTCAGAGAAATTTAAACTTCTTTCTGCCTCAAACACCAGGCTGAAAGGCAGTTTAACAATGCAGTTATGGTATAAATAGTGGGGGTCAAACCTCCAACATCCAGTCAGTGCTTGAAGTAATACTGCACCAGGATGCCAACCCACTATTGTCTTCATTGGTGGCCAAATGTATTCTAACTTGTGCTTTCACTTAATATCAGAATTCGAAATTATAGCATTAACAGCTATTACATCACAGAAGTATGTTCTTTAATTCTGTAATGTTATAATCAACTGACTGCAGATACAACATTATACTTACATCCATTAAATCGGAGACATCGTCAGAGAAATATTTGTTTATAGCCGCATTTGCAACTTCTATGTTCAGAAGATACTCGTTTCTTGCATGCAGCGCTTTCAATTTATTCACAGAATATTTATCTTGTTTCTGAAAAACAAAAATATACAAGATATGAAAACAGCCGTCTACATTATGTAAACACACATGTACAGACTAACAAAAACCAGGACCTCTGGTTACACAACGGGGAAAATAAATTAAACATTTTCACAGAGATGCAGTCTTTTTGAGAACTTTTACAAAAACATGGAAATAAAAAGACTTTTATTAAGTGGTCTCTTGTATACAGAAAAAGACAAAAAGATAACAAGTATTATATTTATACAGAGAGTCCTGTATCAACAAAATAATATTTTCTTTCAGATAAAAAAAAATGTAGTAAAAGGGTACAAAATCAAGACACTTTAGGTGTCAGCTTTCTTCACTTTATGAATGATGCCAAAAAGCATAGAAAATATCATCTCATCACAATGATAAGACAATGACTTTAATATTGTTTCCTGTCTAGCACACCTTTGATTATCTTTAATAATTTCCTATTTCTTTCACCAGTATTCAAGCTAACAATCCTAAACTAAAATACTTATTACCATGTGTATATGTGATCCGACAATGGAAATTTTTGTCTTTGAAACAACTGCAAACTATGGCTGCATTATGTTAATGCAGATACCAGGAAATTTTCAGACTCGAAAGTAAAGAACTCAAAAATTTTCCTCAACAGTTACGATTTCCTGTAAGTTGAACCCTAAATTCTTGAATATAGACATTCATCTACAGCAAATACCAGTTATAATGGTAAACATGGATAAATAATTGTTAGATCCAGTAACACGCAGTTTATAATGGATCATTTACGAAGGATACTTTATAAGCTTAAATACAAGGCATTTATCTTTTATGATATAATCATTTATTAAACTCTCTTCTTTCTTTTTACCTCATCTTCTAATTTTTCAATTTTCTTGAACTTCCGACTTCCGTGCAGAGATTTTCCCGACAGCTGTTGTTCGACCTTGGCCTTCTGTGATTGGACCTTCTTCAATGCATCCTCAGCTTGCTTACTATCTGTCTGGTACTGGTGGTAAGTTTTCATGGCCTGAGTAAGAACATGAGCGTATATTACAATTTACGGTAATAGAATAACATTGGTTTAGTTCATTTTGCAACTATTGGGAAACAAGTCTTATCAACTTGTATTTATCTCCCTCAATGACTGGTTCTTGGATTCAAACCTGTACTCGCATGAAAATCGTGGGCTGTAGAAATTATTGGAGACTTTCAACCCTGGGATGGTTTGAAGCAGCAATCTTTGGATCAAGAGTCCAGCACTTTAACTCTCAACAACTGCTCTTCCAAAGGTACATTACCTTTCAAAATGACTTAATTTTCATTTTTTTTTAAAAAGAAAAAGTATAACTGCCTACCATGAATGTTGTTATTATACTTAGAAATTAAACTAAAACATGCTTACATAAATATCTTGAGAACAAGCAGAAATCTTTATGTTTTCCACTGTAGTTGGTAAAATTGCTATTGCTTTCATAGTGCATGTGGAATGCTTACTCAAATTTTGCGAAGAAAAAAAAAATTACTCAAATTTTTCAAATAATGGCAAATAACGGTTATACACAGCGTATGTGTGTGTAACTTAATCATGTAATGTAAGTAAAACACGTTTTTCAACATTTCACATGTGCATAGAAGCCAAAAGAGCTCAGAAACATCTGGAGGCACTTTTTAGAGCAATTAAGCGCATTAATTGTATGAATTAATTGGTTTATATTTCAAATCTTTTAAGCATCATCAAGATTAATTATGCTTATTTTGAAAGTTTAGAAAATGCTTCTGTTGTTGTGAAACAGTCAAAAAATAGATAGCACACATGTTGTTCATATGAAATGGCTCAACATGCATAACAAAATGACATAAAATTATCCATCAATTTCAAAACATTAACAAAAATTGCAAGTACATCTGACAAAATTCCAAACTGCCATTAGAAAGCTTCAAGTCGTTAAAGTTTGCTATCCACAAAATTCAGCATTTGTGATGGAGAATTTGAGGAATTGTACAATCTAGTTTTCACCTGCAGTTTCAGGATCTGACTAATGCAATAAGTTTTTTTTACTCATTTCACATAAATCTGAAACACCATCAACGAATTTAACTTAAAAAATCTATTTTAAGCTTAGGCTTCTAACCAAATATTTCTTCTAGTACAAAAAGGCTGACACAATCTCTGTTTTTGTTCTTGTTTCTGAACCTTACTAAATTATTTGCAAGAGCATAAACTTGGGCAAGAATGCTACCTCATTTTTCTTTCTATGAATACAGCATTTTCTTATTTCTATTAAGCACAGTGTCTTAGATCATAAACAAACATACAATGATTAACTTAGTATCATAAATGATTATTAATCAAGATATACAATAATTCTACCACACATAGGCTGTTAAAACACTCAGGAAGTGTTCCGATATGTTTTATACATGTGTTAATTTGTTTTCTTCTTGAAGCCGAAAAGCAAGACCAGGATGTTAAGTTTATTTTCCTTCCGTTTAATTAAAAAAATTACATTTCCATCCAACTGGAATGCTTGGAAATTTTTCTATTATACCATCTTCTTATTTAATACATTTAATACAATATTTAATGTTTACTTAGACACCCTGTAACAAATTTACGTCATTTGTATTCAATAGGGAAATGCTTTTGAAGTACTTCAATAGAGACTTTATACTTAAGTACTTGCTGAGAGAATGTTCCTGCTGAATCCCTATGAAAGTCTAAATTATACACACCTCATTACAGCTCCCTAACTGTGACTTTCTATATTAAGATTCTTGCTTCTTCGTACTTAGATCCAAACGCAAAACATGAATCTGAATTTAATTGTCTTTTCTATAAATCATGCTGATTCATCACTTTTTGAGTATGACCTTTGGTTTTCTTTAATTACTTCTTATATTTGAAGAAAACTGCAACTGCTTACGTAATTAAAACTACAACTTCTTAACACATTTTCACGCATTTCAACAAAAACCACATCAGAAGTTAATGTTACTGCAAAACCCTCTTCATTAACATGATGGATTAATCTATAAACATGTTTTACCTTCTGCAGTTCGTATAAAATCTTGAGCATGTCTTCATGACTTTCAGTTCCGATTTCTTTGCACTGGAAAAAGAAAGCAAAACACTCTCAGTAAAGTTCTTTCACAAGTACCGATACCAAAAGATTGCAACAGCCTAGAATCTTCATTTTCTTACAGAAACAAAGCAAGCGATCAAAAGGCAAGACTTGTAAGTGTATGTTTCAAGCAAAGCATTGATGGTGTTGGTAGTAGTGTGGGGGGTTATGGTCCATTCCAAGTAGACTGTAGTAAACAAGTCATATTTTCATGTCTGTCTTCCAAGTTTCTTAAACGTATATACTAGATTCCCTTGTTATGCAGTCAATAGTTTTGATGTTCAAAACATTTTTTAACAAGAGCCATGTTACACATGGTTAATCCCCCCGCCGGGAAGAAGCTACCTGAAGGTTGTCTTTCAAACACTCAATGTAATAATGTTTGAAGAAAATCCCACAAAAAATAGGCAAGGTAGAGTTATTGTTCTTGCAAACTGCACTTCCTACCAATGTGCTATGTCAGTGTATTAAGTTTGAAGAAAATCGCTCAAGCACTTTTGGAGTTATGCTTCGGACTAAGTTTTTCAATTAAATCTGATAAAGGGGAATAATTCTAAAAGTAGGCAAGGTAAAGTTATTATTCTTTCACACTGCACCTCCTGCAAATGTGCTCTTTCAGTATATGAAGTTTGAAGAAAATCACTCAAGTACTTTTGGAGTTATACTCCAGACAAAACTGGAATGGACGGACACACGGACGGACAGAGACCATTTCTAATATCCCCTCCGCCTTTGGCAGGGGGATAATAAGTTCAAGAATTCAAGAATTAGATATACATGTATATGCTGGGATTTTTAAAATGTAAAAAAGTAAATCTGATAAAGGGGAATAACTCTAAAAAATAGACAAGGTAGAGTTATTGGACTTGCACACTGCACTACCTACCAATGTGCTCTGTCAGTGTATGAAATTTGAATAAAATCCCTCAAGTAGTTTTGGAGTTATGCTCCGGACAAAATTTATCAAGTAATTCTGATAAAGGGGAATAACTCTAAAAATAGGCAAGGTAGAGTTATTGTTCTTGCACACTGCACTACCTACCAATGTGCTCTGTCAGTGTATGAAGTTTGAATAAAATCCCTCAAGTAGTTTTAGAGTTATGCTCAGGACAAAATTTATCAAGTAATTCTGATAAAGGGGAATAACTCTAAAAATAGGCAAGGTAGAGTTATTGCACTTGCACACTGCACTCCCTACCAATGTGCTCTGTCAGTGTATGAAGTTTGAATAAAATCCCTCAAGTAGTTTTGGAGTTATGCTCCGGACAAAATTTATCAAGTAATTCTGATAAAGGGGAGTTACTCTAAAAATAGGCAAGGTAGAGTTTTTGGACTTGCACACTGCACTACCTACCAATGTGCTCTGTCAGTGTATGAAGTTTGAATAAAATCCCTCAAGTAGTTTTAGAGTTATGCTCAGGACAAAATTTATCAAGTAATTCTGATAAAGGGGAATAACTCTAAAAATAGGCAAGGTAGAGTTATTGCACTTGCACACTGCACTCCCTACCAATGTGCTCTGTCAGTGTATGAAGTTTGAATAAAATCCCTCAAGTAGTTTTGGAGTTATGCTCCGGACAAAATTTATCAAGTAATTCTGATAAAGGGGAGTTACTCTAAAAATAGGCAAGGTAGAGTTTTTGGACTTGCACACTGCACTACCTACCAATGTGCTCTGTCAGTGTATGAAGTTTGAATAAAATCCCTCTGGCAGTTTTGGAGTTATGCTCCGGACAAAATTTATCAAGTAAATTTGATAAAGCGGAATAACTCTAACAAAAGGCAAGGTAGAGTTATTGCACTTTCACACTGCACTACCTACCAATGTGCTCTGTCAGTGTATGAAATTGGAATAAAATCCCTCAAGTAGTTTTGGAGTTATGCTCTGGACAAAATTGTTTCAGACAGACAAACAGACGCACGGTTGCACTGATGCATGGACTGACGAAGGGCATTCCTAATATCCCCACCGCCTTTGGCGGGGGGATAAAAAAAACAGTCTATTTTCGTTTAACATGTAAACATAAGGAAGGGTACAATTTACCACTTTATTTAACAGTATTTAATTTACATGTAGAGAAAATTTAACAGAATTTTCTCTTCAATTACCAGAGTGTTATTTTCAGCAGTGTTATTATTCTGAAAAAATGATATTTTGTATCCTTAAATCATATTCAGTAAACAGCACATAACTGACACTCGCAAAAGAACTCCTGATTGGCCAGATATGTGACTAATTAATTTCAATTTCTGTCAATTTCATACCACATTGTGATCTCTTTTCCAACTTTACAGGACTGAAACCAGTTGTGTAATAATGACAACGAGGTACAATGATTTTCAGTATCTCTTTCCTCATGACAGCTGTAACCATATTTCCAATGATTCTTACTGAAGCACCCCTGCCTAAAACCTAACCACTGCAGTCTGTGGGAGATTTTGCAGCCAATAAAAACCATTGCAGGACTTATACAACAGTCTTCTAATCTATGTCTTATTTATAATATTATTTGTGCTATACATGTATTGCCATATTGCTGAACATTATTGCAGCATCTGTAAGATGGTAGCTGTTTATTTAAAGTTGAAACAGTTTTTTTCAGTATTGGCATTTAATATCGACTTACAATTACTTCCCAACCACAGATATTTATAAGCCTACAATGACATCATCAATATTCCTGTGTTACATAGGAGAAAAAAAGAGGAAATGGTATGGCAAATAGATCAATATCTCTCAGACAGTTCAAACAACTCTCAGGATATTCCTGGAAAATTCTGTCAAATTATTCCAGTTCCGTAAAACATTGCTAACAGAAAAGTTCTACATCACTGGTAAAGTTAGGCAACAGAGAATTTGGGCAATTGAGCATTAATATAAGAAGACAGATTACTTTTAAGTTTTCCTTTGGGAAGGTGTATGCGAATAGCTGACATATGTGTGTCTGCCTGTGTGTGTGTGTGTTTTCATCTTTTATATCTACATAGCTCACATAAATATCAGATAATGGCAGAAATGATAAAGATGGGTTAACTCCCTTAAAGGGCCATAAAAGATCTTGTCACATCACAATCAGAAATTCAGTGGTCCATTTAAGACTAAAGTGTTGGTTTGATTAGGATACAGACAGGAGAACAAAGGGTGGTGGATTAAGGGGACTAATTTTATTCACAGCAATATGCGTAACCCTGCAGATACCTATATTTGGTTGAGAAGGGTAAGTCCTACCGGTAATTAATATATAATTATTATAACACACTCCCTTGCACTAGAAGTTACCTTTTTGAAAATGCGTTGAGAGTTGTCTTGTATTTCTGCAAGTCGGTTGAAGACGTGAGAGCCGCAAATTTCAGCCAGTATGCCATGATCGTGACTCTGTTTTCGGGTTATTTCTAACAGCTGTGACCAACAATTAAATGTGCTGAACTTGTCCCAGTGTTCTCGTCTGAAAATAAAAAGAAGGCAACACATCTTTTGAGACTACAACACAATCATTCCAATAAGAAATCCAACTTACCGTAAAATAAAGTACACCGTATTTTAAATGTAGGGGTAGATTAACCAGTGTTTAGTAATTAGCAAAATGGAAATGCATATCCCTATAAAAACATGCAAAGAATGCTTTCCAAAAATTAAGTCTAGTTCTGTCCTAGGTAGGCAGGAAAAACCCTTAGGCTCTTATCTCTTAGAATTACAGTAAAACCCATGACCCCTCCACTGCTTTTTCCTCACGCAAAGAGACAGTCTGGTCAGTAGTGGATTCATCAGTCAAAGGTCAGTAATTTTGGCATGACCTTATTTTTTCACTGTAATGCAAGCAGATGATGTAAAAAAAGGGTAATTTCCATTTCATCAAACCATGAAGAAGTTTTTAACCTGGCATCGTCTTTGTCACAAACTAAATCATGAAACAACACAGTAACAAACATTCACTGACTATTCCACTTGGGTGAGTATGAAGGTGTGTGTAGTTCTGGGAGGGAGGTGGGAGATATCATATATTTAGGACAGAACAACGTTGAATAATATAAATAAACATAAAGGATCTTTGAAAGGATATGAGACGACAAGCTATCACAGTACAGGCCAGGCTTGTAAAACACATCACCCTGGTCACTACCTTTTTGTGTTTGATTAGTCACTGACTTTTTCTGATGTTATCAGCAGACAAACATAATAAACAGCCATTGTTTGTTGTATGTCAACTGTATTTTTATTACTCAAGGAAGCTATTAACAATTCAGGCACTGAAATGTTCTTATTTTCAAAATTCCATGACATGTCAGTTCTACTTTCAGTCAATCAGGGTAATTCCAAAAAAGAAAATTTCTGTACGTTCTGACTTTCCAACTCACAAATGTATTTGTGATTTGTAATTTGCCCACTGTATTAAAAGATGTTTCTTCCCTGAAACAGTTTCATTTCTTCAGATACACTGTAAAAACATATTGTGAAAATTAAACTTAAGCAAAGGCCATGTACTTGAAAAGTTTTTCACAGTATGGTTATGATTTCCTATTATCTACCCCTTTTTGTGTGCAAAATCTTAAATTACCCTAAAATTAATGTTTTCCATACTTGATATATTTGTATTCTGGCATCACACAGACAAAATCTTGCATTTATCATAAAATGCATTAACATTTCCATTTCAGAGACAAATTGTTACTGGCTGATTGCCTATTCTCTGACATGCAAATTACATGAGAATGATCATTCCACAATAACATTTCCTCATTCACATCTGGTTCTAGTATTTTTTTTCTGCTTGTGTAACATATCTATCAAAATCCATTAGTGCTGCTGAACCATGCAATCCGCCATGGCTATTGAAGAAATGAACAACTTGGTGGTGTTCAACCTTGTTACAATCACTTACAATGGAATAATTAAAGTACGGAAAAGTAAAAACCTGCTCGGTACATCAAAAATCTTTCCTATGAAGCTAGGACTGCATAAATTATGCAAACATTTATCAGCAAATATGTATCCGCCCTGATCATCCAAGAAATAAGCTTTTTAGTGGAGTTTAAAGTATTAGATTCCTAATACCATACCTGCCATAATTTTTGGCCATTTCCGGGATTTTGATATCGAATTTCCGGGACATACAACTATTTATATACTTTCAATGCCCTACCGTTGGCAGTACACAAAATTGGACGGGATTCAGTTTTTGGCGGGAAAAGCCGTGCACGTGTTTCAAATACACATCAGTACCATCAGTTTCACACCTTTTATTTTAGTTGCAAGAGCATAGTTATTGTGAATCAGTAATCATAAAATAGTAACTGTGTACCATTAATTAATTAACATCATAAACTCGAATTCAAGTTGAATCAAGGGCTTTTGATGACAGTGTTGTCTATGCTTCGTATTACAAGTATCAGCGCCATTTGATCGAACATTACAATATTCATCACTAATACTGTTTAAACTTGCCTTTTCTTTGTCTGACCGATATGTGAAAAACTCAGATTTATTTTAAGCAGCATCTCTATTGATACCAAATTTCGACGACAGCAAACGTGCAAACCACAAACAAGTTAATGATTTAAAAAAATTTTCGGGACGGGCCCTCGATTTCCGGGACAATCCCGGATGATCTGGGACGTATGGCAGGTATGCTAATACCCTACCTCCACTCTGAAGAGTATTCAATTCCAATAACTTGAGTAGGATTGAGACATTTTCACTGAAGGCCATAGGTTCAAACACCACTCAAGCTAACTTTTTTTTCTCTAGTTTTTGGAAGTTTTACATTGTTTGGGTTTTACAACTATTACTTTTACAGAATTTAGATTAAATTTCTTTTGTTTTAATTAAATTTCAATTGTTACAAACCTTTTCAATGTGGTAAATTGATGAAAACTGGGTATCTGTGATTTCAGTTATTAATTTCTCCAAAACTAGACATTAAAAATATTTGATATTTTGCCTGTTTGTTCAAAATAGTACATGAATAAAAATAATTGTAGCTAGTTTGAAGCCCCGAAGATTTATGTTAAAGTTTACGTTGATAACATTCCCTCATAATGAAGTGGGTGGGGTAAATTTGTGCTAAGTTTAAAATCGTATTTTGTTTCTTCTCACTTTCGGCTTTTCGTTTTGTTTGCTATTTGTCGGAAGTCAAAAGGTCTTCATAATGTGAATGATAACATACCAAGTAATAGTTGTTTATATGGCCAGTCTTAGAAAAAAACATCGTGTTTCTCTATACCTTATAAACCCATTAAGTCGGTTGAGGTTTGAAGTGAATATTAGTCGTTTCTTAGAACTCCCGAGGTAAAAGTGTCTTATATGGTCTATATTTTGTCCTAGGATAGTATATTTCTTAAAAAAGCTCAATTCAATGAGGGCTGACAAAACGTTTATAAGTATTCTAATACCTTAACATTGTTACAATTATTAATCTGGCAGATATCTAACAAGGTAAATAACCGTAAGTTAAGTACATAAAATATTCATATACCGGTAATATCACTCCACATTGACTGCATAAATTATACAAAAATCTCTCAACAATTATGTATCAGCCCTCTAATTATGCAGACTGTTGACAAAAGGAAATTGCAACACTCAATTCATAAACACATATTTTTCCGCATTTTATACTTGATACATCACTTCAAAACTAATCCACTTGAGAACTTGTATATCTGTATCTTTATTTTTCACCCCATTGTTTCAAAATAACTAACAAAAAGTTAGAGTTCTATATACAACAAACCATCAATTCAATCATTTTTTTGACTGTACATACTGTTTCTATAAATGGGATGGGATAATTCAAACAGAATAACCCTGGGAATAAAACCCTGGAAACACCAGTGATTACTATAATGCCTGTCTTTTTCGGTACTGTGGCGCATCTCTAAATATCTCCTTTTTTGACATTAGGGAACGTAACAGCTGTTTAATAGTTCAGATGAAAGAAATTACAAAAACATTTTTTTTCAGTATTGAATGTATCAGTTTTCACTGATACACAGTTATGTTTAAACCGCAAAGCAACCACATCTCACATGACTGGACCTATCTGTGTGAAATTCACGACCTCAGCAACAATTTCCGTTATTTCATAAACCACAACTCCTGATACTTCCCCATTTGTCCATTTTCTATGTCATATAATACATCAATTTAAAGCTGAAAACACTAAGTGCCACAACTTGCTGGTTTTGACACTCTTTTGCTGAATGGCACAACAAGGGTCAAAACATATTTCCTTAAATCTGCAACAGACTGTATGTCATTCTATGGCAAACATTGCTGTAAGGGAAGCTTGGAAGACTGTTTTTTTGTGGTGCACAATTTAAATATTATACATTTCATATTATTGTGATACCTTCCATCATGTCTTGACTGTATTTGCCATTGTATATGCCAAGTCATCAATCCAAGAACAAAACAAAGCTGTCTTTAAAATGAAAGTGGAAGTTTAACACACAATGCCTTATCTGTTAATATCTATGATGACTCTGAGATTACTGAAGATGCTTATGTGGTTCCCAAGCAAAGAAGGCTCTCTAAATAAGTATTAAGATGTAATTTTGCAGACAATATCCATCACAGACATTTACATGTTACAGATCTTTACATTTTAATTAGACACCCAAGGCCAATGAATAACATATATCTTTTAATTCATGTAACTTTTCCACAGCTCTCAGTCTTGTACAGCGTAAGTTTTCACTTCCCAGTTTCCCACATTTAACTGTATATTTAGCCTCAATTGTTACTCAAGTGGGGTTAATACTTATTGCATTCACATCAAGTATGTGCTATGATCAAAGTTCAAAGAGTAACAGATGTTGGTTTCCAATCATAGATATGTGACTTTAATGTTACTGGTAAAAAAATCTTCTTTTTTTACCCTCTAGTAAGACAAATACAGTCACATCTCCATTTTAAAGCTAGGTCAACCATTCTATCTAACTAAGGCAACACAAAAGATAATGAAAGGCAGAAAGAATAAAGCAAACAGAATTACTGTCATGAGTGACAACTCTTACTAAACTGTACTGAGTTATCTTTAATACATGTAGTTCAGCAACAGATCTAACCAGGATTTTAACCTTGCCTCTTAGAAAATTGAAGAAAAAATTAAGACCACTTGGAATAACACCAATAAACTTTTAGAAGATGGTACATTTAAAAGATTTCTAAAGATAAAACACACATTGGTTAATAAATGCTTTGCGTGTGTAGAGAGTATTTTTAGTGTCTACATTGCAACTACAGCATTCCAGTGGAATTTTTCAGGTGATAAAACTTGCACTTACTTCTGCTTTTCCTGTTTATGTTTGGCCCAGGTGGTTTTGACAAGTTTTTCCAGATTTCTTGAATACTCAGCTTCCAGGTCGGCTTTTCGCCGGTAAAACTCCTGCACTTCCTGTACCATTGCTGTCTGTGTTTCCAACCGCGACTCCAGACATTTTAACTGCTCGGCTAATTGCTGTCGGATATCTGAAAATATACAAAGAATTTTTTTTTAATTACTATTCTTTCAGCAAGAAACTTTGAATGTTTTCGTAAAAAAATTAAGTGTATGTTTGGTGCAAATATATAACAGCTCCTTTACATTTTATATTTAGCTACAATAATTTTGCACTAATCTTAAACGCTTGATTAATAATTATTGTAAGAGTCATTATCTCACTTCAGTGATGGGAATCAGTATGTAGTCTGACATTTCTCAGTATGAAACAAACTATTGGAACTATCATTTTCATAATCATTATTTTTGGCTCTATGATATTTTCTATTTAAAGATACTTTAAGTATAAATGATATCCTGTAATAACAAATAAACACAAAACTGGCTATGAGAGCTGGCAAATTCTGAAAACCGTAGGAGTTTTTAAGAACAAGAGGGCCATGATGGCCCTGTATCGCTCACCTGAGTATGACTGCTTTAAACAAAGTTGCTATGGACCTGGTTATTTGACCCCAGATGGCCCATATTCAAACTTGACCTAGAAATTATTGAAACAATCTCTTTGACAAATTTCAAGGTTATTTGTACTGAAAATGTTATCTCTAGAGTGTTAACAAGATTTTTCCATATTTGGGCTCTATGACCTAGTTTTTGACCCCAGATTACCCATATCCAAACTTGAGCTACAAATCATCAAAACAACCTTCCTGACAAATTTCCAGGACATTTGGACTGAAAATGTAGCCTCTAGAGTGTGTACAAAGTTTTTCAATATTTGGGCTCTGTGACCTAAATGTTTTGACTTCAGATGACCCATATTCAAATTTGACCTAGAAACCATAGAATTATGCTTTCTGACAAATTTCCAGGTTATTTGGGCTGAAAATGTAACCTCTAGAGTGTTAACAAGTTTTTTCCATATTTGGGCTCTGTGACCTAGTTTTTGACCCAAGATGACCCATACTCCAACTTGAGCTAGAAATCATCAAGAAAACCTGTCTGACAAATTTCCAGAATATTTGGACTGAAAATGTAACCTCTGGAGTGTTAAAAAGTTTTTTACATATTTGAACCATGTGACCTAGTTTTTGATCCCAGATGACCCATATCCAAATCTGAGCTAGAAATCTTTGAAACAATCTTTCTGACAAATTTCACTAAAAATGTAACCTCTAGAGGATTAACAAGGTTTTTCTACTTTCAGGCTCTGTGACCTAGTTTTTGACCCCAGAAAACCTATATTCAAAACTAAGATAGAAATCATCGATAGAACCTTTCTGACAAATTTCCAGGTTATTTGGACTGAAAATGCTACCTTTAGAATGTTAACAAGGTTTTTCCATATTTGGACTCTGTGACCTAGTTTGTGACTCCAGATGACCCATATTCGAACTTGATCTAGAAATCCTCAAGGCAACTTTTCTGACAAATTTCCAGATTATTTGGGCTGAAAATGTAACCTCTAGAGTGTTAACAAGGTTTTTCCATATTTGGGCTCCGTGACCTAGTTTTTGACCCCAGATGACCCATATTTAAACTTGACCTAGAAATTGTCAAAGCAACCTTTCTGACAAATTTCAAGGACATTTGGACTAAAAATGTAACCTCTAGAGTGTTAACAAGGTTTTTCCATATTTGGGCTCTGTGACCTAGTTTTTGACCCCAGATGACCCATATTTGAACTTGACCTAGAAATTGTCAAAAAAACCTTTTTGACAAAATTCCAGATTATTTAGGCTGAAAATGTAACCTCTAGAGTGTTAACAAGATTTTTCTATTTTTGGGCTCCGTGACCTAGTTTTTGAACCCAGATTACCCATATTTGAACTTGAGCTAGAAATCATCAATAGAACCTTTCTGACAAATTTCCAGGATATTTGGACTGAAAAAGTAGCCTCTAGAGTGTTAACAAGGTTTTTCTATATTTGGGCTCTGTGACCTAGTTTTCCAACCCTGATAACCCATGTTCGAACTCGTCCGAGATATCAATGAGACAAACATCCCGTGCAAGTTTCATGACAATTGAGGCAAAAATGTGACCACTAGAGTGTTAACGAACTAATTGTGGACGGACGGACGGACGGACTGACGGACGGACGGACGGACGACGGACGACGGACAAAAGGTGATCAGAAAAGCTCACTCTGTCACTATGTGACAGGTGAGCTAAAAACAGTCATGTCAAAAATCAATGAGTATATGAAGAAAAACAGTCATGTCAGAAATCAATGAGAATATGGGGAAAACAGTCATGTCAGAAATCAATGAGAATATGGGGAAAAACAGTCATGTATAAAAATATAAGAATTTGGGGAAAACAGTCATGTCAAAAATCAATGAGTATGTGGGAAAAACAGTCATGTCAGAAATCACTGAGAATATGTGGAAAAACAGCCATGTCAGAAATCAATGAGAATATGGGGAAAACAGTCATGTCAGAAATCACTGAGAATATGTGGAAAAACAGTCATGTCAGAAATCACTGAAAATATGTAGAAAAACAGTCACGTCATAAATCACTGAGAATATGTGGAAAAACAGTCATGTCAGAAATCACTGAGAATATGTGGAAAAACAGTCATGTCAGATTTCACTGAGAACATGTGGAAAAACAGTCATGTCAGAAATCAATGAGTATATGAGGAAAAACAGTCAAGTCTGAAATGAGTGAGTATATGGGGAAAACAGCCATGTCAAAAATATATGAGAATATAAGGAAAAACAGTCATGTCAGAAATCAATGAGTATATGAGGAAAAACAGTCATGTCAGAAAGCAATATGTGGAAACAGTCATGTCAGAAAGCAATGAGTATATGGGGGAAAACAGTCATGTCAGAAAGCAATGAGTATATGGGGGAAAACAGTCATGTCAGAAAGCAATGAGTATATGGGGGAAAACAGTCATGACAGAAATCAAAATGAGTATATGAGGAAAACAGTCGAACTTCTTACACTGTAAATATTAACCTTTTACTACTAAAGGTAGCAATTTTACCTAGCTGCCACAGTGTGTGCAGCCCATAATGGGCTTATTATCACTGTGCAGTCAGATCAAGGCCTACTCACTCCAATATTTCAGTCATTAATTTTTCAGTCAACATCCCTATAAATGATAAATGGTACTGTCCAAATACTGACAGGACAAGTACATTTTAGAAACTTAGCAGTGTTATTCAATATTTTCAAGGTCAAGGTCAGGGTTTTAAAAATTAAGCTGCTTCTACTATGTTAAGATGTTTAAAGTTCAGAAGAAACTGCCAGCATTACTACAGGTTTACAAAGGTGTAACAACAAGGTAAACAGACTGGTTTCAGTCTCATAAGACTAATGTCCTGCTTTTTGACCAAAACTTTCTATCAAGATTCACGAGCAAGTGTATGAGTACAAGTATGATAAAAGAATAATTTTTTCTTCTTTTGTTACTCTTGAATATTATGCACATACTACAAAGTCATGTTCAAAATTTATAAAGTATTTCACCACAAAGTTTCATGGAAAGTAAAATAAACATTTCAACAAGTGAGAGTGACAACATGAAGGAACAGACAGAAAATTTGTACACAAATGAGAAGGTATAAAAAAGGGGCTGATAAAGATGCACTTTAAACTTTTAAGTTTTATTTAAAACATTACCTATGTTTAAACACAGACCCTGGGGCAGTTAAATGTCTGTAAGGAGGAAATAAATCCGTAATATTAGTCTGCAGTATTACATCACTGACTCACCATTAATATGGCTGAAAGTGGCAATTTATCTCAATTTCAGTCACTATAAAACATCTTATGGGCTTCCCAAAAAGCCAAATTACCAGTTGAATGACACAATTAAGTGTCAAAATTATTTTCAATCTCTGTACTGATCAAATGGTTTGAAGTTAACATCAACATTCCTCAGTTGGGTCATATTATACCTGCTCTACACTGCCAATGATAATATATGTATAAATGATTAATGTAACAGGGGTTGATCAAAAAATTTTTCAAACCTAACTCATACTTTGAGAGAATGTCAAAGGGGTCCAACAGTAGCAGGACACCACTCAATAAACTTTAAGAACTGGACTGTGGGCATAATGAAATTGTTCTTCATGTTGTTGTTTTTCTATTAATAACATGTTTACAAATTGTAATGGATCAATAAATATATGTACAGTTAACTTTTGTGATTTTGCTGAATCACTTATAATTTTTGAAGTAGTTTCATGATTTCCAGGATCGATATGATTTTCATAACCCTTTCTGCAAATTTCAGGTGAAATTATTCTACAGATATGTGTAGCCATGAAATCTTGTTTGGCAACTGATAAAAATTCCGTTATGGTATGTCGACAGTAAATATTTCACGTTCACAGAATTCAACTTACTTGTATTGATGATTGTTACATTATAATTTCGATTTAGGAAATATAAGTTTTATAACAACATTCTGAAAGTATGCAACACACAGATGTAAATTTGGAAGAAAATGCATTAACTGTCTTAAAGACACTGACAGAAGCAGAACAACAACAAAACATTAACTGTTGACATATTTCATCTTCTGCATGAAATATATCCCCAAAAAATCACTTCACATTGCGAATGTCTGTTATATGCTGACATACCTGATGGAAAGGCAGTGAGAAAGACATAAATTTCTCTGTTACCCATGTTCTACACACTGAAATGATGTCAGTGGGGCTGTTTAAGTCACTTACACATCTGTTACTAGTCTGCATTCAAGATGTTACCATGATCTTTTAGTAATTAGAGAACTGTGGGACACAATGAAAAGTTTTGATGTTACATCAACAAAAAGAAATAACTGATGTTTATTGGGCTTTTTAAATAAAAAAACGGATTTAAAAACCATGAAAGATAAACCACCATCAACAATCAAGCAGACATGAAAATTTAAATCTAACGATAAACATAATTATATCATATATGCATATCATGTAAATTTAATAGCAGGTGCAAATTGTAAACAAAAACTAATTTTAAACTGTATATTGTTATTCAGTAGACAATTGTATGGCCTACATCCATGATATAATTATATACTGAAGAAGTTTGCAGAAAATCATGCAAATTCTTGTTATAATTATTTGCTGGACAGAATTTTCACACTCTGATATAAACCATGTTTAGTGTTATTAACCCTGAACATGCTGAAATTTTGTAATGGATTTGTCCAGCTTTGAATTTGGAACAGTCCATTCAAAGTTTAAGGGATTTCAATATCAAAATACAAAAATGGAGCACCAACAGTATAGAGCCTGGTCAGACTGCAAGGATGTGCAGGCTGGCCTGGCTTTATACTGGTGGCAAAGGCTAATCACTTTCGGTTCCAGCAGGTTAAGGGTTAACAATATACTCATAATTTCAAAACACTTAACAGTACTGTTCCGAAGAATCTGTACAAAATGAATCTCCTATATAGGAGATTCATTTTGTACAAATACTTCAGAAAAGTACTGTTAATATAATAATATAACAACAGAATTAGGAGTCTAAGATCCTGTCAGATCTTTCTTTGTTCAGACATCGTAAAATAACTAATGAGATCACATGCAGTTTGTTTTGACAGATGGTCATGACAGAACTAAGATTACCTCCCTTTTTTTAACAACAGAAGTAACAAAATCCTAAACAGCTTAAGAATATTTCAAGACTGTCTATTACTCATCATGATCATCATCATTAGCATTATCATCATCAGCAGCAGCAGCAGGAACACTGTCATCATGTCCGAGAAAATTATGAGCACGCAAGTCATCCAAATTGCACAAATGGTTTGATTTTCTAAATTCATCATTATAGACACTAACTGTTTATAAACTGTTGATGCTAAATGTTGAAAGCATCAGCAGAATTTAAGCGAAATAACAGATTTAGAATGCAACAAGAATGACTTTTTTTGTGATGTATTTTCAGCAAAGACGAGACGCAGTTAGAATCTATTGGCAGCGGAAACTGTGAATGATAACACAGGTTACGCAGACACCTTTAGCGTCAGTTTGTCTCCAGCAGAATCATGCATTCCACGGCAAGAGGAAAACATTTGAAGAATTAGGCAAGAATTTATCACTCTCATGCTGTAGTACCATCATGAGTCAATCAATGATAATACATGATAATATATTTTAAATAAACAGCAAGGTAGTAACTTTACAGAGGCCTACCTTTCCTTGTGATGTATTTTCTGTGTACTTTTATACTAAACATTGAATTTCTTTTGCTGATAAAGTTCAATTTAAGGTTATACATATTACGACTGTTCCTAAGAGTCAATTTGCATATATAACATTATTATCTGATATGTCCTGAGGTTGTTCATTTAATAAAAGCTTTTTAAAAGTTTTCAAAAATAATCAGTGGTAATGCCATATCTGACAGAGCGACAGAGATGGACATATCTATGAGGTAAAATAAAGTTGTAAAACCCCTATGAGGTCAATCAGCTGCAACAGAAAACAGGAGCTTTGACCATTAGTAATCTGTAAGTATTCTTCTTGTTATGTTATGGTCTATTCAACTGTCCTATACCAGTAAACATGTTTTGCACATAGATCATCACACAGAAACAAATTGTTAACGGTTTAGGGGACAAAATCAGTTTTAGGCTTTCATTTGGCCAGATAGTTTCTTTTTTAAGGCATATATTCATTCTCCTGCACTTCAAACCAATCACTAAATGATAACCTAACTTATATAGAGAGCTTTCACCTACATTATTTATACACAAACCTACCAATTGCAGCCAAATTCTTTCAAATTAAAAAAAAATATAGCACAAAGGATGTTCTTCTTCTACAAATCAATTCTAACTAACAAAAGCCACTTCTGGAAATTAAAAACAGCTGTTACTTTGGTCACTGTTTTTTCTGCTATCTGTGACAAAGACCTACTGCCCTTATGTAACTAGTAACACTACAGCTTACACTAAAGAAAAATCTAGCCCAGTAATTCAACCAGTACAAAGATTATTTTTCAGTAGAATCTATTGATTTAAGAATTATGGCCGATTATTTTTCATGGCATCTCACATCACATCAAACAAAAGCCAAGCACTCTAACATTGGAGGAAGCTGCAATCGGCAAGCTGAGATGAGTAATCAATTCCCCTATCCTTGCCGTAGGAGTCAAGATAGCACTTGAAAATGAGTAAAAATACTGATTCAGGTTAAGATTGCAATCTTTTTGATCCTCAGCTTTAGAAAATGTAAAATATGTCAAACATATTGATGAAAATAACTGATAACATATAGAGTTCACATATGTTTATGTGGGAAAATGATCTTTTATGCCAGTATGTGTGAGCAATTAAGCTGAATCAAGTTTATAAACCAATATTTTATACATTCAACCCAAAATATTAAATATCTAACCTTTTAAACCCAGTACAATGTTAACTTAAAAAAAGGAAAATATTAGTTTAACAAACTAAAACTACAGAGCCTACACAACTTGGACTGTAATGCCTTAAGGGACCTATCATAACTTATCTGATGCTACATGTATAATATGCTTACAATTACTTTTAACCATAATATCAAAGGTTTAAAACCTTACCAATATATCTATTCCTCTTTTTAGACTCTGATCTATTAGATTTTAAAATGGAATCCATGATATATATACACACAACATTAATCCATTATGAATCCTTGGTTTAACAGTATGAACACACTTCCATGAATGAGACACACACAACACAATATTGGAGAGGGTCGATCAATGAGTAACCAGTCTGTTGTAAATATAGTATTTGCAAAACTAGTCACGATCTATTTACTATCATGCAGTAATATATATATATAATATTTCTGTGTATGTTTGAAGTGTTTGGTCAGATAAAATCAACAATTATGAGTGGGTTAGGTAAATACAAAAATTTTTTTTAGTACAGATTAATAACAAAAAGATATAAATAATTTTGCACTGACTCTCGGGTCACAAAGTAAGTTTGTCAATAAAATATATTTTTTCCATAAAATACAATCTTTAAACCCCATCTGTAATTGATTAGATAAGATTATAATATTTCTTTGACTCTTTTAAAGAATTTAAGTATCATTATTGTATTGTTAGTAAAATGTTTAGAGACTGATTTGTTTTTTGCTGTTGTTTTTCTGTACAACAGAAAGAAGCCAATTTTTTTGCAGTTTTACCTACAAATTAAGGTCACTAGATGACTTTGGGTTTAAACTGTCTGAAATAACCCCTGTCAAAGAGTAATCTAAAGACAAGCTGTTCCTGAAATAGATTAACGCTATCTCTTTATAGCTAAAATCTGTTTCCAACCTTGAACAAGGAAAAGAAAAACATGGTTACAGAAGTTACAGCTAATGGTTTTGATCTGCAAGGGTATCAGAGGTCATCTGAAACTCAAGTGCAGTTGATAAAATGAGTTTTAACAGCTCATAATGCCCCTCCCAAATGTATTTATATGGTAACAACAGTTTTGCAAACATGATGACACCAGGTTCAGTATAAAAAACTAAAAAGGAGACAGCAAAGATGCAAACTTGAGATAAGATAACATAGGGTAATCACTTAAAAACTTGACTGAATGCTGAGATCTCTAAGTTTGCCTCCCAAAGATTTTATGTCCTTTTCCCATAGGCAATAACAAAAGGAGGACCAATACAAAACCTAATCATCATCATTGGCTTTAGACAATATAATTATAAATCTTATTTATAACCCCTCCACCAAAATACAGTTAGCAAAGACTTGCTTCACAGTATTTGTTATTATGGTGCTATTATGTCATAACTGGTATGAAACAAGGAAGTACTTATGGCATAATTTTATCAAGCTCACATTTGGTGTAGTGTAACCATGTTCTATAGTATTCCTTACAGGCTGTGAGTTTCATGAAGCACCCTTCATATTTTACACATTCTGGAAACGCAGCACAGCCTCGTTTTCACAGTTAATTAACAAATCTATGCTAATTGCTGAATTAAATGTATTGATACAAACTCTTATCTCAACGTTGTAAATATTTATTCTAAATTTCGACAAATTAATGTAAACAACAGCTCTTTGTCTGGTTATTACATGACATGCCCCTCTAACAAGAAAATGCTGATGCATAAATATATCCAAATTAATGTTTAATCAGAACAGTTTTTGGTACAGAATTACTTTCCTTGCTTCATACCTAATCTTTTTCATTACTTGCATTATTTAGTAACATGAATTAATTAGTACTACATATAACAACACTGATACTGTTGCAATGAATGAATATGTTTCTTACTGGCCTGACATGCACAGATTGGCAAATCAATAAAAGCAGTCATTTTTATGTCCCTTTTTATGTCTCAATCATAACAATAACAGAAAATCATGACCTTCTTTGTTTTTGGTAAATAACTGCTGTGCAAATGATGATATCTGACATTTCTGTACAATAAATGAGATTTTTATTACCTATTCTGTTTACAATAAATAATGGCTGGACATGTTATAAACAGTGTGTATGTTTCCACTCCTATAACAGACCAGACTTGCAGAAATCTTGAAAGTAATTAGGAAGCAATTACAGACATTGTGCTTCCCACGCTGATAAGTAATACATCTTTCATGGTCCATGAGGTTTCACCAAGATTCTAGTCTGGGAAAACAATCGATACCCTGGTCAAAATAACCAGCTCTGCTTACAGATCATAAATCAGAATTAGTTAATTTTAGACTTAATTTTGATTTATACCTTGTCTAACTGGGTTGGTGAAAAATGCAGTCTTCCTTAAATATCGAGACTGTGCTCTTTTACCAGTGGGCCTGTGTCCATACTAGAGAAACACTGTGCCCAAACCTTATTCCCTTTCCAGTAGCACAAGAGTTCCTTTTTAAAACAACATTATGACTTTAAATACAGCCTCTTTCTATATCAAGGAGGAGCCAAGGTCAAAGGGCAGAACACCAGACCCTAGTCTGGATGTCCCATCATGGCTGATCGAGAGTCAAGTCCAGTCACATTTCTCCTTAACTAAAATTTAAGTTTACACTAACACTCAACCATTTCTATTTTAAGACAAATCCTTTCCTGAAAATGTATCATTTGAAAATACCCCTACTCCCATTAATGCAAAACTAAGTATATACACTTATGTAAATACGGTCATTACAACAGATTCTTGTCCATTACTTGCCTCTCTGAAACTAACATTCTTCACCAATTTCATATATTATTGGCTGACAGCTTCAGCATGTAACCAATTACCACAGCTAACCATTATTCAATTATCACAAATCAAGTAAGTATGATCTCCATGATGGACTGATGAGCCATAAGACTAGAGAATCAAACCTCAACAACACCAATTTACTGTAATGTAAAGTAATGCAATAACTAGTGTTACTATAAATAAAATATTTAGTTTTGCTACTTTATTCATTTGAACAAATGGAAGTCTTATAGTCTATTCTGTATAGACCAATAATGGGTATTAAATGATGATATCATTAAGATAATGCAGTTGCTTTTTAAATGTGACTTTAGGTCACACCTTTTTTTTCTTTTTGATAACAGGAATGTATTATAAGAGTGTGCAATTCAAGGTTGAAAAAAAAAAGAAAACTGAAAAATGTGCATAATATACATCACTCCCATCATTTAATTCACATATTCATATTCTGCTGAAACAACACCTATCAAAGTCTTGTAATAATTTCCAATTTTATAAAACATAACATTTTTCCATTATTTTGTACTCATAGAGAAAAGTAAAAACTTGACATTGTGATTTTTTTTTATTTAATGCTCCCGCAGGATGCATATTAATTGTTTTTGGTCTGTCCGTCACAAAACTTTAACCTTGACTGTAACATGAAGTCCTTCCACCTACAACCTCCAAACTTCAAAGGTGCATGCACCTTGATGAGCTCTACCCGCCAGACCCACTTTATGGTCACAGGATCAAAGATCAGCCCCTCCCCTCCCCCGGGGGCATGGCATTCATTCCAAAGTAGAGCTTGTTTTTCTATTTTTGGAAAAATTACATCAGGTGAGTTTTGTAAACCAACTGATATAAAAGTAGTGGCCTTAGACATTTGACATTTTTGTTAAAAGTATTATATAACATACTAGGATAGAAACTGTAACAGCATTTAGAAGCCTTTAAAAACTGTATGAGGTTTAAATATAAGATATAAAAAAAGAAAAAACAGAACATACCAAATATATGTGGTCCCTCAGTGACAACTTCATCTGCTGATGGTCTGGTACAGGCAAACAGGGAGTATCGTGACCCCTGCCTCACATATGCAGGCATACTTCAATATCAATCACACACAATTCCTAATAAATTTCTTCCTCATTTTCAAACATTCCTTTTTGTTAACCAAGTTTCCTTTTACAGTCAAGTTCTCATTCTGATTACAATAGTGTAATAACTTCAAACTATGAAAATTGATTTTTACAAAGCCTGCAAGAGCCTTGCAAGATTATTAATATAAATTCAGACATGCTGCCCGCATGGTTTCCGAAACTGTCAAAATAGAACTTGTAGGCCTCCACAATAGGTTAATTATCTCACACAACCAACTTACAGAGAATGTATGTATTTTGTAAGGAGTCTGTGAGCAAATATATCATATTTCACTTTGTCTTCCAATGTTTCATTTTTCCCTCTGTTAATTTTTTCTTTGTAAGAAGATTTCCAGTGAGTCTTGACGCTTTCTCAAGCAAATTAATTCAACCGTTAGTCTTCTAGCTATCTTCAACAATTTCTACCAATACCATTAGCAAGATATTGTCATATTTCACTTTTCTCTATTAAAATCCTTTTATCTGCTTTAAAAATGATACAATGTCTTAAATTTTATCTATATCTTTCAGCTGTAATATAAAGGTACAAAGAAACAGTTAATCCAAGGGAAACAACTCCAGAGACCTTGTAGTAAACCTTCACTTGCACAATTAATTTGCACTTGTTGACCTTCAGAACAAGGGAATTGTGAAATCAATAAACTGATACATCTGCACTAATTCAGACCACTTGACCACTGAAATGCAATTACTTTTGATCAATTGTACTTACATTGTGATGTAACCAAACTAGCGGTCAATTTTGGCCACATTCAAGTGACCACAAGGGAAAAATGAAGTATTAAAGTCTTTGTAAAATAAAACCCTATAAAAACATTGAACGGGGAAATATATCTAACTTTTGATGATTTAAAAATAAAACAAATCTTAATGAAGCTAAGAATTCTAATGAAAACAAAAAAACCACAAGGAAAAAAAAACAACAACAAATCTTGTTGCTGCAGTTTCTTTCAACACAAATTTCAACTGCTGTATCTTTTTGCTCTAGGCAGGCAAAACAAGCAGCCGAAAATATCAATTCAAACGAAGAGTAAAATTATTGTTTACAGCCAGAACAAATTGGTAGCTAAGCAGAGACAAGCACACACCCTGTTCTCAAACTTCAAAACATTCTGTCATCTATTGAATAAAATCCATTTTGAACAGTATATAATTTAAATATCATACAACACAGAAAACTTTGTTAACAGTTGTTTGCATAAGAAATACAAGTTTGTTTTATTACAATTTAAGAATACATTAGCAATTTCTATTATTTTCTTTCAGTATTTACCCTAAACATAAAAAATCACTGACTTCATTAAGTCCAGTATTTATAAAACTTAATATAATCATAAGCATTTTTTCTCATCAAGTATATTCAAAGTTGAACTTTGATATAGCTAGAATAATGTAAGTATTCCTATTTCTGCTTCTAGCTTCCCTCACACTGTTATACTCCGTCGTCAATCTATTCCCTATACACAGTAATTGTCATAGTCCCGTTTTTATTTCTGACCTGTATCTTAACGGTACATGCTGACTTTTGACCATCAAGATCTATAAATTTAATACTTGTATGGAAATTGACCTATCACAATATATATTGCTTTACATTCTTCTTAATGTCATTTTACCCTCAGGGCCGAACAAGTTGTCAATGGTTGTCTTACTTGCCACAATCTTGTTATCTCTTATCTCCCCTTATCAGTATGATCAATGTATATATCTGTCATAATTATTGGTCAAGTGTTGATTAAGCAAACCAACAGAATTGATAATCAATAATAAAGAAACAATACACCTGTGGCCTTTTATCATCATATCCAAATAAAGAACATCTTGATTAAATTCCACAAAGATACACCTTAATGACTGCACAGTTTGCAAAGGTTAAGGCTTGATGTTAAATAAACACATCTATCCCAAGTCGTAAAGGAAGCTTTAATACGAACATCATTATTTCCATAAATGGAAGACTGCCAGGTTATTCTTCAACGCCTACAATCAGTGTACTGTCTGGCAGTCTTTGTGTATAATATTACAGATATATATGTAGTCCAATGTGCCCGGTTCCCAACACATCACTAACTTTTATTGAATACAGTCTGCAGAACTGATACAGCCATCTTGGCAAACAGCCATGGCAATTCCATAGGACCAACACTGGAGTCACCTTATCTTTTAAAACTGATGTTGTGTTCTCTATTCTAATCAAAATTTCAGGCCTTTGGTTCCCACACTAGTTTTGAATCACTATCCTTTGTAAGAAATTACCAGATATCTTTTCACAAAGTTGGAATCAGGGCATAAGGGTATGACTATGAATGAATCCATGGGAGTTTTCAGCGATTACCAGTTAGGGACCTGTAATACTTGACCATGGAGAAACTTTGTACTGAGACATTAGTAGCTACATAACTAAAAATTTGTTTAAACAAATATATATATATATATATAATTCATACCAACTACTAAGTTTTTTTTTAGCATTTCTGGCATTTAACTGAAGTCTGTATATACACAGAGACATGACATGAGTCGGATATCTATGACTGTAATCAATACACTGTTTTCCTTGAACATAGACTACAGGCAAGAAATGAGGTTGACAAATGTGAAAAGAAATGCTCACATTGTCAGAGAGATGGCCTTCATTAATAGTGCATCTTTTAACGAACATCTTCAGGAATGAGAGGAATGGGAAAGGGGTACGCAATTAGCTTTTGAAAAATTCTTAATAGCCAATATGTTAAAGATGACCCTAACAAGGCTTTGGAAGCTTGTTCAACCTTTTTTCACATGAGAAGATACACTGAGCACAAATATGTACCAGTTTAAGTTAGATAGTTAAGACTGCCATGTTAAAGTCACTTCAACTATATCCACCAGTCATTGATGAAATATTTCCAGGGGCACAAGAGCCTGCATGAGCCCTTTTTCAAAAGTAGAGTCAGGTCAAAAGGGAGACCAAAAACTTCAAGTTCAGATTTAAGAACAGCTTTGACCTGTAACATTTTTGCAAAATTTTCAAGTACTTTTAAAATCCTTTACTCAATAACATGCTTTTAGACTTAAAAAGAATCTCTACAGTCCAACATCTCTGTCGAAACAGATCAATTAAGAAGAAACAGGGAAATACAAAATATAGTGAGTGACACCACTGGTCATTAATCTCTCTATATCACTTATCTCATTAAGATAAGTCAGAGTGACTAATCTCACCCCCACCCCACAATCCCACTTGAATCGGAACAAGCACTGTGACAGCAGCTGCCAATGCCTGCATGCACAGGTTCACTAATTGAAAGAAATTACCTTTTTATGACCACCTTAGAAAGGAGGCACAAAATTTCTAGAAAGCTGTGACTTTTAGGAGTGTTTGCTTTACTGACCTCATTAACATGTCGCTAAAAGCAGTCAAATAAAACACTGCCCATAATGCTTTCTGACAACATGATCTTGACACACTTGTAACTAGAGATGTGACCATTGGACACGGATGTCCCAACATTCCACTGTATTGTCAGAAATATCCTGTACAATAACAGTTGCATATAAAGTCTAAAAATGCATTTTTTTAGCTTTATCAGGGGGCATAACTAAGCTGATCTCCAATAAATCTGCATCAAAATACCCAGGTGCGTAGCTACACATGCCGACAACTTTTCTTAGAAAGTTTCATGACTCTAGCAGTTATGCTTGGAGATACATGCGACAAAAGTCTAAAAATGCTATTTTTTGCTTAATCAGGGGGCATAACTCTGCCAATCTCTGATAAATTTTCGTCAAAAAACCCAAGGTTCGTAAGTTCCCATGCTGACAACTACTCATAAAAAGTTTCATGGCTCTAGCAGTTACACATTTTGAGTTACACCTGACACAAACCGGTCTACAGATAGATGGACAAGGGCATTAATCTATATATCCCCCCAAAGTGGTGGGGGTATAAAAAGGTACATGCAAGCCTGTACCTTAATTGATTAAAGTAACCTATGTAGATAGAATATTTTGACCTGTCAGGTACAAAGAAATCTTTATGTACTGAATGACAGGCTGACATATAATGTGTCAAACAACAAGAAACGAGATGCACCTGCTCAGTATGTTAATATTATGACTGTACATAGATAAAGATGAAAATATAATGTATGTAATTCTTAGCATGCCATAACTCTGAAGTAACTGTAGTATTCTGCATTTTAGTGCTTTTTAACCCAATAATCTACATTCCCAAAGTCAATTTCAATAGACACAAAACACTTAAGGAAGTTCCAAGCATCCGCTTCTAATGATATATATCTTTAGAACTTTGACCAATATAAAAGGAAGTTATGTTAACAATGCAATTATGATATCAAATATTAGTACATAAGGAGCTTTGGGATTATCTTATACTAATCTGAAATCAATTCCTGCCATTCTATCACTGCACTTAGATAATCAGTAATTGCTTGCATTAATTACAACAATAATATTTCCCAGTGCACGTAATTAGTCATAATATTAAATGGACAAAATGACAAACGTCTTTAACGAACCTTAATCACACCCTCCTGATACGTCAAAACCAAAAGCTGGTTCAATTCCCTAATAGTTAATAATAATAACACACATAACTCTTTTATATTTAATAAACTTAAACTTTATTATTCCTTGATTTAGCTTATGATGTATTCTTTTTTAAGAAATTTGAAAATCCTTCTTTTGTATTTTCATAGAATCATACCCACATTTTAGAACAAAAACTGTGGTTCACAGTAATGACTGAATTTTAAAGCAATAAGTTATTCTGTCAAACTTACAGTCAATATATCATATCCAATAATTTTTGATCTTAAAAATAAGATCTGAAAACAAAGGTACAACAACTGGAATTTTTGTGAGAGAAATCACTTCATGAATTCTTTATGTTTTTTTTCAGTATTCAAAAATATTACTATGCAAGTACACAATTAAAATCCAAACATTTTTTCAAGCACTTGTAACCAGTATTTGAACAACTATATACTTCAAGTGTTTACAAGCTGCACGCTGACCACTGAAAATACCACACTGAACAAACCAAAATACCTCCTCAAATCTCTCTACAACGATCTCAAGCTCACTGAAAAATTCTGTAAAATTACTCATTTGGAAAAAGATAATCAGTTCGCCATCTCAGATTTAGCTAAAACGTATCATGAATACAACATATACTTCTAAACTATCTGCAATCAACGACTGGATGATCCCTTTGCATGCAACTGATGCTTTGGTATATAAATCTGATCCTCTTTTAAAAAGCACTGAACTATAATCGTCCGTGAAAAAAAGGTTCGAAATGATAAAATCTGACCCTTTATTAAAACTCACTACACTGACACTAAAACAAGAAGATATATGAGAATACGTCTTTTCTTTCAGTCATACCTTTTTCAAATATCAACAGTCTAGTTTTTTACTATGCTAAATATCTAAAATGGACTTGCTCATCTTTCAATTTGGACAAATTCATTGATTGATTATGGGTGTGCTTATTAAAAATTTACTGACTGAATGGGGAATAGTGCAGACCATGATCAGACTGCACGGATGTGCAGGCTGATCTTGGTCTGCACTGGTCGCAAAGGTAAAGTTGACTGGCTCCAGCAGGATAAGGGTTAATTTGCATTTTAAGTAAAGATTGATCAAGCGTTCATGTAAACTGATTTTTTTTTAAGAGTAAGATTCTGCATGGGAGGACGGAGTGCAATGTTATATTAATATGTAACATTTATAAAGTGCTTAAATGTATGAAATACTGTAGTAAATCTATAAATACCTATGAAAATATTTGAATTACTATTATCTGTGATGCATCAATTTTGTAATGTAACTACAGTCATAAATTCAACAATATAGCCAAATTACTAATACAATGTATATAATCATGTAATTTGTGGATAAGGAGTAACATTCTATATCAGCTAGCTAGGAGTTAATGTGCTATGATCTGTAATTTATGAGTAAAATGGAATTACCAACATTATGTAATGTAAAATTTTATGTAAAGTAATAAATCATATGATATTTAGAATGAAACTATTACCAGAGTATCATAGAACTCCTTTGCAGATACCTATAGAATAATATAAGCTGCCAGCTTTGAGCTTCTAAGTGAAAATACCATTTCTTTCAACCATGATGATTGAGAATTCATTATACTATGCAATTTGTGATTTTTGTTACAATTCCTGTAAGGAAATACAATAATTACTGTATCTGTGTAGATTAAATACTGTGAATTACCATTATATGTAATGCATAAACATTTTAATTAATGTATGTGTGTACAACAACCATTACCCATGATCATTGAATTTTGTGAATTTAACATCATTTGTTTCAATACAAATTACCAATATTAACTGTTGAATTACTATTACCTGTAATTCATGAAAAGTCTAAAATCAGCTGCAATTTCTTCTGCAGCTCATGGTTCCACCTTTTCTAAAAACAATGTTATACCCACATGGCCTGAAATGCTTATCATGTTCAGTATCTAGGACCATCTCCTGTTGTACTTACCTAGCTCTGATAAGATCAAACATTAAAGTATTTTTGCAACTATAAAAACATCCTCTACCTCTCCATTTCCTTCCTCTATCTATCCAATGTGATAACATCTTCAATCCTAACTTCATATAGAAACATGACTAAGACACATGACTCCTTAATCAAAATTTCTATAAAACATTATAAATGGGAGTGGGGAGGGGGTCTTTGGGGACTTGAAGTGTTGGCGAGGGGGTGATGCTTGGGCAGGAAAGATCTTGCATGACCCAGGCTGCCCTATGTGATGAGTGTATAGCACAACTATGCAACTTTTATGATCATGCAGAAATCAACACTACGTAATACAAAAACAAAACTTTTGAAAAAGTCACTATACCAACCTTGACCTTTGTCAAGATTTATTTGGACCTACGGTCAAGGACATTTATAGCAAACCTGACCACCAGAGTTAAGTTATAGCTACATGATCTCATCTTATCTCATTAAGCAGGCCTCCACTGAAAGGTGATTTAAATTTTACCTAAGGATGCAGGATTTCAGATAAAGAGTCTAATTCATGACCCAAAAAAATAAACTACCTGATCTTTAAACAATGACGACCTCTGTCACAATATATCATAACTGTAAAGACTAATCTGATTGGTCTCTTTTGTGCAATCACAAACCCGATTTGCTTGTCTCCAGAAGAATATCAGTAAACAAAAATTGCAGTGTGCAATCTGTAAATTTGGTGATAAAATTTGAATTTTTCAGAATGAATCATTTACCGTTCAGCTGGGATTTCATTATCAGCAGTGAGCCATCATATTTTCAGAAGCTGTAATTTTGTGCATCATCACCTATCAATATGGAACGACTGATAAGCCCACACTTAACAAAATACTGGCCAATATTATCACAGCCTAGATATGATCCATCTGTATGATTTCATAACATCATGAAATACAAGAAATCTTTATCAAGTGTCTGATAAACACTAGTAAATAAATGCCAGAAAAAAATAAGTTCTAAGAAGAAACTTATGGACAAAGAACTTCTTACACTACCAAGTAGTTCCCAAGAAAACTTCTGTGACATTTGAGTCTGAAAAACATCTTCAGGAAATCTGAAGTTATCTGTGAGAACATTATGTCAATGCCTTGAAGTTTCAGTCCTGATTCTCTGAATACAAGTAAAAGATGTAAACCCTTGATGTAAGCCAGTAATAACTACTAGACAGAATTTGAACAAGAGATGTTTGTAAATCATACATGCCCCCCTAGCACCTTATCGCTTAAGAGGCAGCCACAGAAGTAGAGGAAGGTAGAAGGACAGGGACTTGTGTCAGTACATTAAAGTGGAGGATGCTATGGGCTTCTGATATCAAAAGCTATTGGCCATGGCAAGCAGATGAACGAGTGGAGCTGTATATTATGTCAATGACACTTTGGTTATAAAATGTATAAAGTTCAATTACTGGAAATTTAATGGTCACTCTGACCTTGAACTTTTACCATCTATGGGTCATTATCAAACTGCTTTCCAAGTTTAAGGACCCTAGGCATAAGCATTCTGTAGTAATTCATCAGAAACTATTTTTCAGGTAATGATCAATATGACCTTTACCTTTGATATAGTGACCCTAAAAACTATCGGGGTCATCTACTGTCCATGACCAACCTGCCTGTGAAGTTAGAGGAAGCCTGGGCCCACTGCATTCTATAGTTATTGATTGGAAACTGTTTTGCTTTTGAAAAACTATAGGGGTCATCTGCTGGTCATGATTAACCTACAAACCAAATAAGAGGAACCTGGGTCCAAGGATTCTTAAGATATCTATCGGAGAAGATTTTGCTTTTCAATGTCACTAAGACTGACCCTGGCTTTGACCTAATGACCCAAAAAACTATTTGGATCATCTAATGGTCATGACCAACCTACATCCCAAGTTTAAGGAACTTGGGCCCTAGCATTCTCTAGATATATATCAGAAAAGGTTTCCCTGTGACACTTTGACCTAATGATTGAAAAACTGTAGGGGTCATCTACTGTCCATGACCAACCTGCCGATGAAGTTTGGGGGAGCCTGGACCCAAGTGTTCTATAGATATTGATTGGAAACCATTTTGACTTTCAAGGTCACTGTGACCTTTGCCTGAGATCTGACCTAGTGACTAAAAATATAGGTGTCATCTACTGGTTATGACCAACCTACATGCCAAATTTGAGCAACTTGGGCCCAAGGATTCTCTAGATATTTATCAGAAAAGCTTTTGCTTTTCTAGATCACTGTGACCTTGGCCTTTGATCTAATGACCCAAAAAACTATAGGAGTCATCTACTGTACATGACCAGCCTACACACCAAGTTTGAGGAAGGTGGGTCCAAGGGTTGTCTAGATATTGATCAGAAACGAAGTGTCTACTGACCGACCGACCTACAAACCAACCAACATTTGCAAAACAATATAACCTCTCATCTTCGATGAGGGGCATAACAAAACTTTGCAAAGCACCACAAGACAATGATACATAATTATCAAAGTTCTAGCTAGGTCTATTGGTTTTTGACAAGAACATACACTTTATTCATAGGTAAAATGTGACACCTAATAAAAACCCCAAGGGCAATGATTTGCAGATCATCCTCAACCCAATTACTGATACCAACTTTCAGAGCTCTGCACCTTGAGTTTTCACATTTTGAATTTGACATATATTCACAAAGGCTGAAATAATCTGTGAGCTTTATGCTTATACTAGACTTTCTCATTCTCAAGTGCCATAACTCTGTATTTACTAAAAAATAAAATTTGAAGTGCACAGTTTCATACAGTTTAACAGATACTTCTATAAATATGTAATAAACATCAAAACTAAGTTCAGCATCTCGTGATGAAAAATTAAGCTGATTTTTGTGAAAATTGTGGATGCAACAGTGACAGTCTCATTTGCAGTTAAGACATAGAGATGAATGAAAGATCACGCTCTTGTGTATATCGATTGTCAATCAAAATGAATTGTCACTGAAACAAAATGCAATTTCAGCCGCAACTCAATCAAGCAATTTGTCACCACAGAATAAAATTACACTGCAATATGAAAAAATTTCTTGGTCCCTTCAGAATTTTGCTAGAAACAAATACCGGTAATACGATGATACCACGAAAATTTGTTGCTACGACAAATGATCCAGTTCTTTGCTGATTCGAAAAAAAATGGGACACAACTGAATTTAAATCACACTGACAAATGCTCTAGGAAAGAAACCTTTTAAACATAATTATTAACAGTTGATACATCTGCTGAGAAAAAAAAAACACAGTATATCCACATAAAATGAATTATTCCCTAGCTACAGCGTCTGTTCAATACAGACAAAAATAAATTTTCTAGAATCACTGAAACAACAGGCAATTTTTCACTGCGAATTGTCACTTCAAATCCACGATATTACTATGTGCTTATAATAGATCCACAGTTGCCACAATTCTAATTCTCTACCGAAATGCTATATAGACTGACTTCATCTTTATTTCTGTCCACTGTTCACAATGATAATATACTTAATGGTCACAATATAAATTCCAGGAGTTTACAAAATGACCTTTGAAAGGTGACAGACAAAGATTAATCATTATTACTATAAATATCTCATATTTTCAATTGTGTATTATTCAATTCATAATTGATGATGCTAGCAATTAAATGTCAAACCAGGAAGATTTTGAATATACATCCTTGGTCATATGAAGGGTGCATTCAAAGGCAACAAAATGAAAATTAAAACCTGACAAAACCTGTTTTCTATAGTTATTGTAAGGTAGTTTATCCTTTTTGTCTTTAACCAGTTAAAAAGTTTTTTAAAAAATCCACAAATAAGAAGATTGAGAATTTTGAAGCTTGACATTGTGACTTGTTAAGCAATTATAAGTCATGACTTCCAAGAAAAACTTAAATGGTATTGGCCAAATATAGATAGGTGAAATTACAGGGCATGAACCTTTAGATTAAGTCTCGACCAGAGATAAATGTTCTTCCTTCACATTACTATCTAATTACCCATTAACGATGGCGTCCCATTTAATATACAGTATCCAATGTTTATTTCAACCTTTATTTACATGACAATGACACTAAATGACCATTTGTGTCAATGAAAACCTGCGTTTACCCTACCAGTTCACATATAAAATATCCCAAGCTATTAACATCAAATATCAAAGCCGACTCACTACAAGATCATTATTTGTTCATCACATCTGTGATAAAAAAACACATTTATAAACATAATTTCCAGGAAGATTAAACACTGATTATCACTTATGTACGAGGCATTTTATTATTCTTTGATGTTTTAAAACCATGACAACTACAACAACAAAAATACTTCCGAATTTGCTAATGCTACTAGACTGTCATGAATTCACTCCAACTCATAAAACCTATTTACACTGCACTTAAAACCATGTATTCCAAAAATAGCAACAGACTGACATCTATCCTTAATTCAATGGCAAGGATATAACGATGCTCCTAATTCACAAACACCTCACAGCTTCTCTCTCACTGGCATGTCTATTAAAGTGCGGAAAACAGCTACAGTTTACCGTTACATATGGCACTTTGTATCAGTCAATAACTGAACCATAAATGGTCAGGCACAAAGTTACATTCTTGTTTTCTCTTTTGTTGTCCTCGAAAGTTGTAAATTGCTGGTAAAGTTGTACAATAACTTCAATGGCTGAATGCTTGATGATCCAATACAAATTTATACACTTGATTGTTCCTTAATTGATGATGGTCACCTGCCAAACAAAACTTCACATAGTCAACTGTCGGTCATTTTGTATACACTTTAGTTGTCATTCTTTTCTTTTCTCTTTTTCTTTTCAAATGTCTGTGAAAATATTCAATCTGCAAAGGTTATATTTTTCCTAAGTTTCACATTCCTGCATGACACTGAATTTTAAAGAAAGTGACGATAACAGATTTATCTGTAATAGAAAATTATTTCCATCAATCTAATTGCATTGTGTCAATTTATGTTTTTATTTTCCTCTGGTGATCATCAAGATGATGATGATAGTTAAAGACAGTTTGTTTGCATTTTACTTTTAGAAATGGGTGTAAGAAAGTACACTATTACTGACTGAATAAAATATGTCATGTTTCAACTGAAAGCTTTGCTTACTATATGAGTTTCTACCAGCCAGACCGCAGCATTTCGGTAACTGATCAATTAATTAAGTAATTCCAATCTTTTAAAACTAATAATTAACAGAAGTCTGAATGAGACAGATCATTTCAAATTAATGCTCTGTTCTGTTCTGTTCTGTTATAATGCCACTGGGCTCTCTCTATCAGCACACTGACAAGTCAGTATATAGGTAATTAATCAAGTGGTGAAAGCGAAAAAGTTCTAAGTATAAACACAAAGAAGCAGGTAGCTGTTTTTTGCATTGAACCCTTGGAATATACAGTGGATAAACCTTAGTTATTTTTGAGTCCTAATTGTTAGATCCAATAAAAAAACCCAAAGAGTTTTCACTTTCATTCTATTCAACATACCATAGGTATTTCAACCATAAAACCCTGCTATAAACTTTGTCATCAACTGCTGAACTACACTTCTTTATTTCCACAACATTTATTTTTATTTCACTTTCAACAATAACTGCCCAATCTCAACACAGTTCTCACAGCCAACGCTACAATTTATTAATGTCCTTAGTGATTAACAAAATAAATCATCAGTTTCAAAGAGGAACAAAGTTCAAAACTGATACAATAAAATTCCAAGGTAGAAATTAATATGAACAAAGACATAAATCACTCTGAATGAAAACTACCGAGCCAGCAGCAACAACAACAACTCCTTAACAAATGCAGCCAAATCACCAAATTCAGCAGAAATTTACTCTTGAAACATTTAAAACTAGATTATTCAGCAGAAATCTACACTTGAAACATTTAATACAGGATTTACTTAATCTCATTACATTGTAACAGCTTGTTACAGGTCAAAACTATACCAGCCTCCGAGTATATACGGCTATTCCAGAAAATGGCCTATTCTTCCAGCAGATGTTGCTTAATCAACAAACCTAATAATCAGCTTGTGAGAATTAATTAGAAACACAACCAAAAGAAAAGAATCATTCACACTCAAATTTGATGACGGAATGTCGACAGAACAGCGAAATCCCATATCCATCAAATGATAATTTCTCAGTTACACATTTGTTCTCTGGCTAATATAAGAAAATGTTTGCATCTAATCATTTTAAATTACCAGATCTTGAATCAACTATCACAAATCTGGACATCACTATCACACACAACTAGAATTAACACTGTTAAAATCTGGATTTTTTTACTAATATGCAATCACAACAAATAATAAAATGAATGATTACTACAGAATCACAGTATTCGTAATATCCTTTGCCAATAAAATTTTATCAATCTTTTCAATTTTAAAATCTTAAAAGATTACGCTAAGATGTTATGCTATTGGAATTTGAACGGTAGTAATTCACTCCATAGCCACTATCAGCTGCCAAAAACAAAAAAAATTAGGAGTTTATGTCATCACTAAATAAAATATGAGCAGTAACACTAATCTAAAATGATAATATTAGTATCTTTCCTGAATGAATCAATACTACACACACATGCTCTTAGCACACTACTTTACTATGGCGGAACTAGGGTACGGCATTTTAAATAACTGACTTATTGTTCACAGTACAGTCCTGTCAGCTTTAGACAATGGTCTGTCAACACAATGACTGTCACATCTATGACAAATCAATATAACTACTGGGTCAATTAAATGTTGAAACAAAGCTTGAAAAATAGTCGGTGGTCTAACGTAACCCTAAAGGTATTTTTGCTCACTTGGGCTGAAAAATAGTTGCATACTGAACCTGACATATCTTCATGTGGTACCTAATCACAGACATAAATTTCGTTTCATTATATGTCACTTGTTTGGTTTTTGTTATTTCGATGTGAAAGTATACCAACATAAGAACACTAAAATGTTGAACTAAGCTTCAATAAACACTAATCAAGAGAGCTAATTCAGCAAAAAAAAATCTACAAAAGCAAATTTGAAAATCAGGAGTCTTTTCGCTTTGCTGAATGAAAATATTGACTAAAAGATTTCAAACAAGCTGACATAATAGGAGGTCAACATACACTTGCATTTTGGCAAATAAAGCCAAGTTTTTGCTCTAACACTAATTCTTTAAACTAACAAGGATCCTGAGAGCTTCATAAAGTGGTATGAAATTTCTGTACATTTAATCAGTCTCAAGATAATCTCCTATCAGAGCAAACCTGATTTGTCACCTTATTTAGTGACTGCAAATCAATTTTGCCATATTTGGAGCTGACCTTTTGCCACTCTTGGTGCAGTGGAACAATGTTCCTCGAAATTGACCAGCAGTTTCATTGTCTCACAACTTGATTACAGTAATTGCTGTTCATTTTGTATAGATTTTTCTCTCTCCTATTTTTCACTGAAACAATAATCAAGCACAGCTACTTGACAATGACCAGAAGCTCTCCAGGAACTCTGTGATCAAAATTGATCACTATAGTTGAGATAGTCTTGTGAGCCCTCAGTGATACCAAATTGCTAAAGATAAACATTGATTAAAGAATCATATATTCTTGACTTACCTATATTATGAGAACAGCTGCATCTCACCCATTTTGTGGCTCTGATAAGTTTATACAGACTAAAACAATATTCAAAATAGATTATTTAAAGAAAGAGCTCTGAAAAATAATGCTTATTTCTTTCAATAGGGTTCAGTATACACAATAAAGTAGGACTGTGGGATTTTGAGACATGTTATGTTTATGCAGCGCCAGTACTTTGGAATCAGAGCCTTCATTTCTTTAACACTGTACTTTCACTATCCTAGCTGTCACATCCCTGAAATGGCTGAAGCTTCTTCCTGTTCTAATATTTCATTACTTCTGATTAAACAAGATGTAGCAAGCATGTGATTATGTCTGTCTTTCTCTGACAGGCATGGTTTTTACTGTTCTGAAAATAATGTCTCCAACAGACAAAAGGTCCCCAAAGCACATCTGTTTTCCTCACTGCACAACTGGAAGAATCAATATTTCATGTAAATGTGCCTTTTCTTTTTCTCTCACCAGGTTTGAATTTGCTACTGTCAGAAAATATGATCTGACTAATGAAATAACAGCATACAAAATTCATGGTGATGCATTTACATATTAATATTTTTTAACTTCAAGCAAAGCTCTCTAATTTTTGTAACAGCCTAAAGTTGTCAGCAATTAAATGGGTTTGCCGAGATTACCTGCCCCTGACAAATGACAATGTCACTATTAGTGGAATTCAGGAAAGGTCTAAAATGCTGATGCACTGTAGTTTAAAAATACAATGAAACTGTTTTATATCCTGTCCATACCAACAAAGTATTTTGCGATTTTGGCATACTGGTATTTGGCAATCCGTAACTTTGAAAAAACACCACAACATGTTGAGTCGAAATAAGATTACAATAACATGACGCCGGTCTATAAACTGACCAAATATGGTTACTGTAGGTATAAAATTGTACTATAAAGAAGCTGTCAAAACTAGGCCCCAGGACATCTTTTTTTCAAGGTTGAAAATTCCCATAATTCCCTGTAGAATTACATGCAGGCATTTTAGTGCACATGTTCTTTTGCATGACTGATGCAAACCTTTTTTTTTTTTTGTAAGACAACAGATAAATATAGAGAGCAAACACAGTTATATGTCACAAACAGTGGTAAAAGTTTCTTTTCAGCTTTTTACATAGGGTAACCCCTGCACGTGACCTTATGATGAAATGAAACATTTACTATTTATGCAATATGAAAGTACAATATAAACTGAAACAAATATTGTGAAAGTCAAGTCAAGGGAGGTTATTTTGCAAAATAACAGCAATTAAATGTTATTAAGTATATTACAAGACCCTCCAACCCATTTGCCATTGTTTTGTTGTTAAACTGAGTTATGTCTTTGTATCATGCATATATTAATAAGTGCAATAAAATATTATTAAACAAGACCCTCCGATCAAGGTCAAAAGGATATGTAGCACCTAAATCCAACAGCGAGTAATATTTAAACAAAAATTTCACAGACAATTAAGTATTTCTTTTACTTTCTCATGTATTTGTTATGAAATTTTGGCCTAATTAGCTGTCTTCAACACACAAGTTTGTCTGTTAAATTTGTATAGTCAGAGTTTTTTTTATTGTGAAGTGGAAAAATAACCTAGTTAATCTCATCAATCCCGAAATTTCTATAAACAATTTTATCAAACATTTTTCACTTTAATCAGAAAGCTCTTATAAAATTAACTGATGCAAACTGAATAACTTTATAACTTATTTCTATAAACAATTTTATCAAGAAATCATGATTCCACATGCACTATCTTCTTTGAGATTCTTGGTTCTATTTCTTATTTCTGTGAATTGCTAGTTTTGCTGTGTTACCAAAATGCAAATTCTGATCAGCAGTATAGAAACTTCTTATTTGAACTTCTGAAACCATTTTGAGACACCCTCAACTGCAAAACCTCAGTACAGATAAGGGGAAAAAATCATCTGAATGTAACAAGAGCACTTCCCTGTTTCTTTTCTGGATGAATTATAGATAGAAAGGGATAAGAAGAACATTTCTTTTAAGGGTCATTTGAAGGTTACAGAGTTCAAACTTGACAGAATGCTGTGTAGTTAAAATTATTGGCGTCTGCGCCGAAGGGGGGTGACGTGACTGGTTGGGGGGGGGGGGGGGGGGGGTTGAGGTAGGATGGGGAGTTAAGTACCTATGTTTTAAAATTTAAAAAAAAAAAAAAATAAATTGGGCACAGGGGGGGCAGGGTGACTGGTTGGGGGGGGGGGGGGGTCCCATGCTGAGGGGATGGTTGGGGGGGGGAGTACTTACCCATCTCATGTCAGTTAATATTTTATTTGTAGGCTTAAGAAGTTTTTTTCCTATATATAAGTATAAGCACAATCAAGTGACCCCTGGGGTTGGGGCTAACTGTGACCCAGGGACATGGGTACCAACAATCTTTGCAGGGGTCTTGCTGGTGATCAAGTATTCCAAGTTTGAATGGAATATCCTTAACACTTTTTGAGACATGGACATAAAGGAAAAGGTTAACAAAGAAATTTTAACTTGAAAATGGGGCATAACATTGCAAAAATAAATTTGAGGGTTATCTGCCCTTGAAAAATGGTGTTGTCTTAAGTGATACAATTGTAAGCATTACAACTGGAAAGTTTGATAAAGAAACATTAAGAAATGGCATAGTTATAGCCAATGTTAAGTTTTCATGACAAAATCCAAGTACAAAAAGGGGCATAACTCTGTCAATTTTGACCTTGACCTACACATTTTGGCATCATCATGACCCTGTTGCCGTAAGCAATATGATTTGAAAGTTTGATATTGAAATGTTAAGAAATGGCAAAGTTATTCCCAACGTTAGGTTTTCATGACAAATCCATGTATAACTAGAACTATCGCTGAATGCAATTCATACCCCCACCAATGTCCTTGACAGAAGACGACATGGAAAGGTGGTTAAGGGAATAACTTTAGTGGCACATTGAATACATATACATAAAAAGAAATTATCTCTGGTGAAAAAAAACAAACAAATTGTACAGGTAATAGTATAAATATATATTGTCAAATCATATTCGAAACAGTTACAAATAACCTTTCATTTTCCCAATGTACTAAAACAAACAAAAGCAGTGAAGTTAAGAAAATAGCATAATTATGTCAAAATGTAATTAAGAGTGGAAAACTTAGCATACTGAGCTTACTTGTTCTAGTTTTAGAAATGGCCTTGACCTTAAGCTGGCACAAGGGTAAGATGGGTTCTGCACATTGCCCAGTTGGGGTGAACATTTGAGTCAAGTTTGAAGAAAATCCTTCCACTGGTATAGAATTTATAGAGCGGACACGACATATTGTCTAGTATTGACTGTAAGTAAATTAAAAGACTTAAAAAGGGGCATAACTTTGTCAAAATGCAATACAGAGTTATGAAACTTGACCTGCATATCTTACTTGTGATACCTCATATATCTTTTAAGTTTTAAGCAAATACCTGTGTTAGTTTCAGAAATATTCAAGTACATGTTAAAATTTAAGAACATTTTCTAAGTCAATTTTGACCTTCAAGTGTGACCTCGACCTTAAGCCAGCGCAAAGGTCACATGGGTTCTGCACATAACTTTGTTGAGTTGAACATTTGAGTAAAGTTTGAAGAAATTTCTTCCATTAGTATAGGATTTATAGAGCGGACACGACATATTGTCTAATATTTGATTGTATGTAAATTTGAAGACTTAAAAAGGGGCATTACTTTGTCAAAATGCAATACAGAGTTATGAAACTTGACCTGCATATCCAAATTGTGACACTTCATATATATTTTAAGTTTCAAGCAAATACGTTTTCTAGTTTCAGAAATATTCAAATACATGTTAAAATTTAAGAATATTTTCTAAGTAAATTTTTGACCTTCAAGTGTGACCTTGACCTTAAGCCGGCAAAAGGGTAACATGGGTTCTGCACATCCCCTTGTTGAGGTGAACATTTGAGCCAAGATTAAAGAAAATCTTTCAATTAGTGTAGGACTTACAGAGCGGACACGACATAATGTCTAATATTTGATTGTTTGATATTTGACCTTCAATTGTGACCTTGACCTTGAGCTGACACATGGGCAACATGGGTTCTGCACATCCCCTTGTTGAGGTGAACATTTCAGCCAAGTTTGAAGAAAATCCTTCAATTGGTATAGGATTTATAGAGCGGACACGATAATGGAGACGGACAGACGGACGGACGGACTGACCGACGGACGCGACAAAGCGAATCCATTATAACACCCCCCACATTTTGTGGTGGGGGTATAAAAAGGGGCAAAACTCTGTCAAATGTGACCATGACCTAGAAATTTTGGCATCAACCCGACCCTATTGTCATAAGCAATACAATTTGAAAGCTTGATAAGATAATGTTTAGAAATGGCAAAGTTAAAGCCAACGTTAAGTTTTCGTGACGGACCGCCGGACCGACGGACAAAGCGATCCCTATGTATCGCCTTTTCTTCGAAAGGGCAACACAAAAAGTTTCCTAAAAGCTGAATAAAGGAATATTTCACTGAGCTAAAGTATACCAAATGAAAGGTGTACAGTGCCAAATGGGCTTCTGATCACTACAGAATCTTTTGACTGTGCTACATTTAATTTCTAAAGAGACCCTAACAACAATAACTGGTATTTACAAAATATACAAGCAAGATATTTTTGTTTAAAGGACCAAACAATTCAGGTTTTTTTTCCTGTATGACAGAGAACTATGAACTATAAATTTGGCTGTCATCACTCCAAGGACATGGCATTAAAACAGACTTAAGAACTCAGGTACATTTATTGGAAGCTGTACTGTAATGAGACCCCTAAAGATTAAGAAAAGTAACTTATCTCTCCTGATAAAGGCACTTAAAGAGATGCTACCAATTTACTAATCATTGATTTATCTCACAAAACCTTTGATGTATGTGTCTGGTGAGTTAATCCTTCATGATTACTTATCATAAGAAACACTCTAAACTAATGGGCTGGCCCTAATCCAGACTTCAATTACTGCAAGGGAAGCAACACTTATATCACTCCCATATATACAGACTAGAGTTATTTCCCTTTGAGAAGTTTCAAACATGTGCAAAGTGAACTTTTGTTCAACATTACTGAAATGTTTGGTCTTTAAAACTTCTAAATATAACCAAAATGTATTTTTGATGTCTTCCTAAATGACATCCATTCTGTCATCACTACATCTTTAAGGTTGAATAAGTTGAAATTTGATATTTCAAGTAGGTTGAAATATGTAACACCTTAGGAAGTTAATATGAAATTTGGACAAGAAAAACTGTAGTCTTCAATAAAAATGTAAACAGATAAATAAATAAATAAAAAGTTCTGATATATAAGTTATCTTCTTCCTAATATTGATGTGAATGAATCAAATTTATACAAAAAAGAAGTTATTTTGACTTCAATACACGCTTTAGATGGTACATAATAAGGTCCATATACAGATAACATCAATACATAAAGATTACTTGTGTACTTTATGCACAATTTACTTTTCAAAGTGCATGTTATGTTGCTTGTAAACTAATATCTTGGTTGTGACACATGCAGAGGGGGATAGAATGTGTTTAATATTATAACAGAAACCTTTGTTCAGATGCTACTCCTCTTACAGAAATACATAATAATGCCCTTGTATTTTTCTAAGTTGCAGTGGTCATTTATTCAAATGTTGACATGTCTGTGATAAACCCAGCTATCCCTGTCACGTTCAATTTGTATTTAACATGAAATAAATTACACTTGAAATATTTAGCAAAAAAATTTACCTAAATATTTTTCTCTTTGAAAACATCTCTCATGTAATGTACATTAACCTCCAAGTCATTCTCTCTAGCAGAGTGTATTTATCATTGGTACCATTTGACCGATACTCTGTGAAGTGTACTTTGGTTGTAGGGGATTGTATATTCCAGAGACACCCTAGTTCTTTTCCGTGCATAGTGTTCAGCACTGATATATGGGACGTCATTTTATAATCTCATCTGAATGACAATTAGTAATGTTAATGGAGAATTGGAGGATCTCACTTGTGTCCCCTGGATTACAAGTCCAGCTTGTTACTTATCCATCCCCAACTTCATTTTGATCAAAAATTATATTCACCTGTTCCCTTATTTCAGAAAATTCAAAATAATTGATCAAGATATGGCGTTAAATATTATTATTTTTTTTTTATAAAACAATTAGATGTTTCTAAACAGTGGAAGTTGTTAGACTCCTGTGACAGACTGCACTTGGAGACTTTTAAAATCTACTAAAGAATTAAGGGTGCATCAATGTGTGGGTCTCTAAATAGGTTTTCATCTCAGACATTCCCTTCTTTAACCACCTAAGAATGTTGCTTATATTCCAGTGGTTGGCTGACAGTAGCCACAACACCTCATTTATAACCTGTATCAGTAAACAGTGGTCTTTCCCTGCCCAGGTTTGTATATAAACTCTCATGTATTTTATATCCAACATATCATCAACATATCAACCCCTATCATTATGCCAAGTTTAATTATTACTTTCCCAAACTTTGCTCTGGAATAAAATATTCCTAGAGATATTGATCTTACCTTAGTATTTCGAGAAAGAAAAAAACTTGATAAAGGAACTTGAAAAGTAATAAAATGAGTTAAAACTCAAAAAGTATGCCCCATGTTAAATGGCAAGAATAATTGAAACTGGGCAAAATAAACCAATATTACTGTGTACTGTGTGTACATTTTGTTAAACAACGCAATATAATGAAAAATGAGATTCTATGGAAAAAAAAATTAGCTACATCACAGATTTAGAGAATTGTGATTCCACTTATTTCATGAAAATGCAAAGTAGGCATTTGCAGAGATTGTGTGAAAGCACACAAAACAGCTTTCCAAACACCCCTGTTATGCTAATTATGGGCCTCATGACTGCATTCTCACAATGCCTAGTGTGTTCCACAACACACCTGTAATGCCAATGATGGACCTCATGACTGAAATCCAACAATGGCTAGTGTGCTCCACAATAAACATGTAATGCCAATGATGGGTGACTGCAATCCCACAATGCCTAGTGTGCTACACAACACACCTGTAATGCAAATGATGGGGCTCATGACTGCATTCTCACAATGCCTAGTGTGCTACACAACACACCTGTAATGCAAATGATGGGGCTCATGACTGCATTCTCACAATGCCTAGTGTGCTACACAACACACCTGTAATGCCAATGATGGGGCTCATGACTGCATTCTCACAATGCCCAGTGTGCTACACAACACACCTGTAATGCCAATGATGGGTGACTGCAATCCCACAATGCCTAGTGTGCTCCACAACAAACGTGTAATGCCAATGATGGGCTCATGACTGCAATCCCACAATGCCTTAGTGTGCTCCACAACAAACGTGTAATGTCAATGATGGACTCATGACTGTGATCCCATAATGCCTAGTGTGTTCCACAACAAACGTGTAATGCCAATGGTGGGGCTCATGACTGCAATCTCACAATGCCTAGCAAATGGGTAATGCCAATGACGGGTCTCATGACTGTGATCCAATAGTCCCTAGTGTGCTCCACAACACCCCTGTAATGCGAACTGTGGGGCTCATGACTGTGATCTCACAATGCCTAGTGTGCTTCATAACAAAAAGGTAATGCTAATGACGGGTCTCATGACTGTGATCCCATAACACCTAGTTTGCTCCACAACACCCCTATAATGTCACTAAAGAGGCTCATGACTGCGATCTCACAATGTCTAGTGTGCTCCACAAAAAAGTGTAATGCCAATGATGGGGCTCATGACTGCAATTCCACAATGCCTAGTGTGCTCCACATCAAATGTGTAATGCTCATGACTGCAATCTCACAATGCCTAGTGTGCTCCACAACAAACCTGTAATGCCAATGATGGGCTCATGACTGAGATCCAACAATGCCTAGTGTGCTCCACAACAATCATGTCATGCTCATGTCACACTTTAATGTTAGGTAATGCCAATATTGTGGCTCATGACTGGAATCTCACAATGTCTAGTGTGCTCCACAAGAAATCGGTAATGCCAATGATGGGGCTCATGACTGTGATGCCTAGTGTGCTCCACAACACCCATGTTATGTCAATGATGGGCAAAGGACTACAATCTCATAATGCCTAGTTTGCTCCATACGAATGGGTAATGCCAATGATGCGGCTCATGACAGTGATCTGACAATGTCTAGTGTGCTCCACAACACCCTTCTAATGACAATGATAGGCCTCATGACTATAAAGAGCACCAGTGCAATATTTGCTAGCTGGGTCTTATGATGGGTCTTACAACTGCTGCACCATAATACATATTTTGCATAAGAACAGCAGTGCATACGATGGATCTTAAAACTACTTTCCAACCGAGTGCTAACATTTTAGTGTGCTCCACACTATAATGGCAATGCCAATGACTGGCCTTATAACTACATAGAGTGCCACAATGGTTTGTGTGCTCTTACGAATGCAGAGTCTGAGTGATGGGCTTTGTAACTATAGTTTCACAATGCTTGGTTGCGCAGTAACACACTTGCAATGTTATCGTCTAACATCTGCGATGCCAATACAGAATCCCGAATCGGCCACTTCAAAATTCACTAATTAACTTTGTTTATTTGGTTGATCAATTATGGTTTCCTGCTGCCACCTGACAGGTAAAATATCAACAAAGTAACAGTATCATCTGTATCTAGAATATTTTCATCACTGGACAGATCAAAGGGCAGTATGTTTTCTGTTTATATAATTAGCAAGGTTAATTAGAAAGCCCACTGATCTTCACAGGTAGGACTACTTACAATAATACAGGTAGGCGTAGGAATATTACAGAGGTTTTCCGGCTTCCGTGCAATCTACAAATAAGTCCTTAACTTCTGTAGTATAAACTATTTTAACTTTAAAATTTATATCACATGTACTGTACTGCTGACTTACATGTACCTTTTCAATATGTTTTGGTTAGCACATAAAGCAAAAATTATTCTTCCTTTCTGAAACCTCTACAAACACCAGGAAATAAAATATCATATTTTCTTTGGCCTGTCAGACATTTTTCCCCCTAAATACAATGTCAACTTCAACTTGTTTAATTTCACAAATTGATCTTTCACCACCATGTAAGTCACCAAACTCCGCGCACCGGTTACGTTACGCTCAGTACCCACTGCCTTCACACGAATCACGTGATGATGGTCTTATCACATGATTGTGTCAAGATGGCGGATACACCAAAGAAACCGTTGAAAAATTGTTTCATCTGTGATAAACAGCGACACAATAATTTGAGCTCTGGTGTCAAGTCTGCTGATATGATTTTTATAAAATTTCATTTCTGTTAAAAAAGAACTTATCACAGTAGTATTGATGACTTGAATGATTTCTTTTTCAAAAACGGTCATATTGTTTTGAAATAAACGGTGCGATATTAAAAATTATTCTCATAATATTTATGTTTCCGAAATTATTTTTTATTTTAGTTCACATCTAACACCTTACAGTCTTGAAGCATTAGCAAAACTGTGTTTACTTTTTAAAAATAAAATCAAAATTGGAAAAAATAATATCGTCAAAAATCTTGACGAAAATGTTGTGACGGCAGAGATCTAATCCTATAAGGGGAGATCACTGCGTGGGAGATTGGTAAGTCACAAGACACCCTTGTGTAACATTTATAGAATGCTAGCCCTTGTAACTGCCAAATGCAGCTGCTCTAGGGGCCTGATCGACCAATCTGTACCCCAAATAATCATATATATATTTACATTAATCAGGGTTGCCAGCACTTTGGTGAAATAAAATTCCCTGACTTTTCCCTGACTTTTCACTGACCAATTCATGTTTTTCACTGACCAAAATCGTCAAACACATAAACGGCCTCCTGACCTCCCCTATAGCCGTCCAATCCTCCCATTATATTTTTTGCATGTAAACTTGTATTTATTTTCCAAAATATAAAACATTTACATCAAAGTAATGATTCAAACATTGTGTTCTACTATTCTTAACTATTTCTATTCAAACACAGTGTGACTGTTGGTCAGTGAAACATGTGAAACACATGAAGGCAAGGGTTGCAAAGCCTTTCAGTCTTTAGGCTGAATGATGTTCTAAGGTAAATAATGGGTATTATAATCACTAAGTTAACATATAATGCTTCTTAATATCACAGTTTACTGTTATATGAATTTAATGCTTAACTGTGAGAGTGATAAAGTCAAATATTAAATGCCTAAAGACTGCCATAGCCAAGTAAGACCTTCAATGCGTATATTTTTCGACCTTTGAAATAATTTTTCCCTGACTTTTCACTGACTTTTCAGGATTTTCATTTTTCACTGACCAAATTTCAAAATTCCCTGACAATTCCCTGACCTTGAAAAAATACCCAATTTCCCTGACTTTTCAAGTCCGCTGGCAACCCTGTTAATGCACACAAGTTCAAAATCATAAAAATAAATGCAAACTAGTACTCTACAAAAAGTAGGTAAAAATAAAGTTAACTTGAAAAAAGTCTTAATGTAACTTTCAATCTCACTGTAAAATCTGTTAAGTAGCAAAGTTCAAAGAGAAATTACTTTTGCATGAAAAGCATGCCTAATTACACAAAAAAATAGAATGTTAAAAATTGACTTTTACCAACAATATACAAGCTGTTTACTCAACTGTGTTTTTTGACTGGGGAAAAAATACATCAAAACAAAATAACCAAATTGCAGTTTTTCGGCAAAAGTCTCCATGTTATGCCCAAGGGGAAGAACAGGGTTAGGTGATAATTTTCATCCTGTCTTCTTCAAAGCACATTAATTCAAACAAATTTATAATGTCACTATACTAATTTATTAACAAAAACATGCTAAAACAAACTTTAACAACTGGCTTAATTGGACAAAAATAGAGTTATCTCCCTTTTATATTAGAAGGAAACTGAATGACTTTTTTTGCTTGCTTAAAAGCTGGTTAAAAAACAACACTGCTCTTTACATATGGGGGACTTAAAAACACCACACATTTGATCCTTAAAATTGTAGAAAAGAAAACTAAGGTAAATTAATAGGATATTTATGATTATATTTTCAACTTTACTAGGACTGTGCATTAAAAGTTATTGCTTTCAAGAATTAATCCATGAGGTTTTTTTTATCTTCCTTAGAGATCTCAAAAACAGAATGGCACATTTATTTCAACAATCCTCATCAACTAATGAATTTGTACCATTGTTTCTGAGAGAAGCCATTTGCTACAGAAGACAGAGATGAACAAAGGGCCATTTATTTTCTTCACTATCACTTTAAAATTACCATCTCTGAACAAACAAGATATGTTTGTAAAACATGTATGCCCCCTGTCGGCAGCCAATTAGTCACGTGGCCAGATTATTGTGACTGACTTTTGACCTAGTGACCAAATATACATGTTATCTAAAATGTAAGTCTCACAGTCCACAAAACCCGATGCCATTTGGTAGCCAAGTAATTGGTCTGAACTGTTTTCACATACATGTGACCTTGACCTTTGACCCCAAAATCAATAGGGGTCATCGACTGGCCAAGACAAATGCAGATATGAAGTTTGAGGGTCAACGGCGCATGGGTTGTCAAGTTATTGATTGGAAACCGTTTTTTACCTACAAGGTCAATGTGACCTTGACCTTTGACCCCTTGACCCCAAAATCAATACGGGTCATCTACTGGTGATGGACAACCACCCTACCAAGTTTGAAGTTTCTAGGCCTAAGCGTTCTCTAGTTATTGATCGGAAACCGTTTTTAAGATGAAAGTCTCTGTGATCTTGACCTTTGACCTAATGAGCTCAAAGTCAATAGGGGTCATCTACTGGTGATGACCAACCAGTATACCAAGTTTGGTGAACGTAGGTCAAAGCGTTCTCTAGTTATTGATCGGAAACCGTTTAAAGGATGAAAGTCTCTGTGATCTTGACCTTTGACCTAATGACCTCAAAGTCAATAGGGATCATCTACTGGTGATGACCAACCAGCATACCAAGTTTGGTGAACCTAGGTCAAAGCGATCTCTAGTTATTGATCGGAAACCGTTTTTAGGATGAAGGTCCCTGTGAGCTTGACCTTTGACCTTATGACCTCAAAATCAATAGGGGTTATCTACTGTTGATGACCAACCAGCATACCGAGTTTGGTGAACCTAGGTCAAACCGTTCTCTAGTTATTGATCGGAAACCGTTTTTAGGATGAAGGTCCCTGTGATCTTGACCTTTGACCTTATGACCTCAAAATCAATAAGGGTCATCTACTGGTGATGACCAACCAGCATACCAAGTTTTGTGAACCTAGGTCAAAGCGTTTTCTAGTTATTGATTGGAAACCGTTTCTACCTACAAGGCCAATGTGACCTTGACCTTTGACCCCTTGACCCCAAAATCAATAGGGGTCATCTACTAGTGATGGACAATCATCCTACCAAGTTTGAAGTTTCTAGGCCTAAGCGTTCTTTAGTTATTGGTCGGAAACCGTTTCTACCTTCAAGGTCAATGTGACCTTGACCTTTGACCCCTTATCCCCAAAATCAATAGGGGTCATCTACTGGTGATGGACAATCATCCTACCAAGTTTGAAGTTCCTAGGCCTAAGCATTCTTTAGTTATTGGTCGGAAACCATTTGGTCTACGGACCGACGGACCGACCGACAGACAGACAATTGCAAAGCAATATACCCCCTCTTCTTTGAAGTGGGGGCATAAAAATGACAAAATCAGACATTTCTGTAAAAGACAGAGTGGTTTTCAAGTAAGGCTAGAAACCTAACAGAATAGTATCTTTCTCAAAAAACAAAACAAACAAACAATGTGATTATATATTTACAACCAATGGTCATTTGATCAAAATTTACATTTCCAAAGCCCAGCTGCGCAATAAAATGGTAAAGGCTTCTACATTTATTCTGACTTGCCACTGTATTGGTCTGAGCCATCAAAATAACTCCCTATCAGGGTTATTCATTTTCTTCCTCAGTCTGCGACTTACGCAAACCATTACAAAAGCAATAAGAAAACAAATCAAGCTTAAAATGCAATTATTTGGAAGAAAAGCTTTAGCATTCTCAGGAAAACAAATAATTAAGTCTGGTATAAAAGCGAGTGTAAATCATGAAGAAAAATAAGCAAATCAAATTAGGAGATACAAAAGGGATATATTAACTTGTGATGGTTACAAAGGGATGTAACTCAATATAAAGCTAATTATAAAGGGAATTAACTCATGAACATAGTGAGGGAAGCATACATTATCTATATAATAAAAAGAGCCAGTACTTGAAAAATAAACATATCTGGTCATTATTTCAATAACTATTTCTGGTTGGAGAAAAAACAATGTTAAAAATTCAATGAACAAATGCCTGGTGTTTATAAGAAATAATGCAACTGTTACATTTATATCCAGGCAAAGAAACAATTTACATGTTTCAAATACCAAGGCAGAATGGAATGTCACTAAGGTGAATTTAAGATGTTTCAACAAACACTATGACTGTATTAACTTGCCTTCACATTCTAAAGGTTTTTCACGTTGCGAAAAGTGCTGTTACTTAACTGTTCCAGATGATGATATAAGTTATAATGAGGCTAACTAAAGTGTAAACAATTAACTAATTACTAGACAGCAGAAAGACAACAAATACAAATGTCTCCGATCTGCATTAAATGTAAATGTGACAATTTCTGAATGACCAGAAGCCAACAGAACTCAAATTGTACTTAAAATGATGCTTGACAGAAAGCAAATCTGCATCTACAGCTATAAGTATACCATTATAAAAATCTGTCTCCTTTCTGTGGGTGGAGAAAAAGAAGCTAAGAACTTTCTTCACCAGACGTGCAATAAAACCACTCACTTTCCTTTCCCAATCTTAGAATAACCTCGGGAGATTGACCACTTTATTTGCCTAATGTGATTGCCTAACTCTCTTATAGCAGTTCCAAGGTAGCAAACCTGCCACTAATCCTGTTTTAAATGAAGAAATGAAGGTTTTATCTAAATTTTCAGAAATTGTCAGGCACCAATTACTGAGTTCTGGGACAGTGTTGACGTAAAATCAATGGTAGAACAGGAAGAATTGATGGGAAAAACATATTAACACTTCTTGTGTGAGGGAAATGAAGTGTTAAATTTCGCTTATAATGTTATTGAAGAACAGGCAAAATGATGGATATGTTTTTGTTTATTTTTTGGTCGATATATACTTACATACATTATATTATGTATCTAATCATGTGACAAAATCTTATGCATTTAGCAGATACAGGAAAAGTGCTCATTCAAAAAACAGGAAGAATTGCTAATGTTGGCTCATGACTTTGTCAGCAGTTACTGTAAAACACTATTTTTTAATCAAGCTTTTTACGTTTTGGCCTTTAAATTAACCAGTCATTTACAATACAATATAATAATTTATACTATTAAAATATCTATTTTATTGGCTCATTTGCTTTAAGATTAAAAAACAATTTTTAAGCATTTAGACACTTAAAAACTATTCATATGGAATAAATGGTTTTCCACCTAAAAATGGTACAACCACAACTAGATCTGTATGAAACTAATATTAATTAACCCATTAACCCTGAACATGCTGAAACTTTGTAATGGATTTGCCGGGTATTGGCCAGCTTTGAATTTGGCTTTGTAATGGATTTGCCCAGCTTTGAATTTGGAACAGTCCATTAAAAGTTTAAGGTATTTCAGTATCAAAATACAAAAATAGAGCTACCAACAGTATAGAGCCTGGTCAGACTGCACGGATGTGCAGGCTGGCCTGGCTCTAAACTGGTGGCAAAGGCTTATCCCTTTCGGTTCCAGCAGGTTAAGGGTTAATGCCTAGAGTCTACTTAAGTAGGCATAGGCAAACAGTGCAGACTTAGATCAGATGTCACAAAATGCAGCATCTGATCAGAGTCTTAACTGTTTGTATAAAGCACTTCCTTCCCTAAATAAAATAAAACTGAAAATTTATACCACATATGTCAGAGACTTTAACTTGACATCAGTGGCCAATTATATTCAAATTTCATGACACATGCATCTGGTATCAATAACTGAACATTAATAATTATACTGCTAACAGCTGAACTTTGATGCATGAAAAACTCTTACAAAAAGTACTGTTAGGGCACTTGAGTCAGATAAAACTAAAATTAGTTTAATTTTAACAATAGTTATCTTGTCTGCCAATATGCTGAAAATGAAGAAAAAAAAGCAATATCAGCAAAAAATAACTTTAACATGAATAAAACATTTTCTACAGTATTACAATATTGTATGTCTGACATAATCCGTCTTTATTGACATGTAATCCAATATTGCCATTACTGTTATCTAATAACAGGAAAAAAAACTTGGTCCCTGAAGTTTTCTCTCCATGTAGATCTACTGCATTACAGCACCATACTGTACCAGAATGGATCTTGGTCATTTGTAAGACTAATGTAATAACCTAGCTATGCCTTACCATGTGGTAATTTAGTCGCAGCATCCTGAAAGGCTTGCACACTGTGACACTGTGGTATTTTAGTGGCATTCAACCTACTATCATGAAATTACTGTAATATTATCCTCTATGCAATTATTCTTGATTATTTTCTGCCTGGGACTTGTACTGATTACAGGAGAAATCACATCCTTAAATTACCTGTATATCACTTATCTAACACCAATAGATCTAGACTCTTAGAACACCAATGGTAATGGTATAATATTGATTCAGTGATGGGTTCTGCACAATATTTGATCAAGTGCACAAAGAAAGTGACGGTTCTCCTGATGGTGACATTTAAACAGTTCCATGGGGTTTACAGACATTGCAGCTAGATAAATAACACTGTGAAAGGAATCTGAGAGTCATTACAGAGTCTGGCATTTAAAATATAAAGGGAAATAATAAGATATACAGATTTTCATATAACAATCTTTTTCTGGCCTAGAAGCACAAAAACCTTTGCCATACTGTTAACTGTATGACCCAAATCTCAGAAAACCTTGCAAGTATCACAGGCAAAGTGGTTAATAAATGTTAGGGAAAAGAAATTACTGAAATGAACCAGAAAAATTGTGGGAATATGTCTGCTGAGCCTATCAAATTTATTTTTCTCTCAAGAAATGGGTCTTATCTGTCATCGAGTTACTGATAGGCCATGTTAAAATAACAACCTTTTTTAAAATTTAACCAACAGTAGATAAAAATGGTCCAATATCTATAAAATACTGCAATACCATATTTCTTCTAATTTAGAAGGCTCACATAAAATTAACAGGTGGCATTTTTTAGAGAATAATGTTTGTCTAAAAATTAATATAACAGGTGCTAAATATACCACTGTGTTAAAGATCAATATATATAAAAAAAAATACAGTCTTCCCTGTTTCCTCTCCTAGTGTGTTATATGTGAACATAATCTGTTACTAACAAATGGTATTGCAACTTTTATTACACATGGATGTGTCCAACTCATCTGATTAAACATAATATACTTAATTGAAACAGGGAAGTTTGACAGGCATTTTATTTAACTATTAGCAAAGCCTCAAGATTATGGGTTAAGTAATACGCATTTATATCCTGTAACATTCAGAACTGTAACATTTTAAACACAATTGTCTTTTTTGAACCTACATGGTATTAAAATGTTCTCTTCAATTAGCCTGTCATCTTTTTCACAGCTCTATTTTTGGAAATAATATGGTATTCTGCTTTTTTTTTAACCTACAGATTCTAATATCTCTGTAAAACAAAAACTATTCTTTTTTTTTTCTTTTTTTCTTCAGAATGTGGATTTAAGCAGATGAAGCAGTCATGAGGTAGATCAACTCAACTAAAAAATTAACATTTCCTACATTATGCAAAATATTATGCATTTCTGGCTTCCATAACTCATTACAACCTGTAAAATTCATTTAATGGAGCAATAAAGTTTGAAGTAGACATTTCACCATGTCATCTTTGGATCATGTTTTGTACTGACGAGGCATAATATATAATTTATTTTCACTAAAAATCGTAAAACAATGGGTATAACATTCAATATAACATTAAAGTCCACTTCAGTTCAGAATGATGTCTTTATTTTCCATTGATTAACTTGATGTCACAACACATGTATCGAGCATGCATACAACCCTGTTTTAAGTCTATCTCTAGCTGCCCAGTGCATGTAAGTCTTTTCTAATACTTACAAATCCTTAAAACATACTACAATGCATTTTGAAAGCTGTAAGATATTTCTATCTTTCCCCTGATACAGGCTATGACAAGAGATTTGTTAGAACTAAAGGTGTCATATGATGTGACTTATGCTCCATAAGATCTTGTATCAGATAAAAGAGCAAAAAGGATTGACTGAAAATTATGTTTGCATGATATTTTAGGTAGATTTCTGAGTATAAATCAACTTAATACATGCCGTGAAAGTTAGAAAACTTGCTGCAAGTAAACGCACTCACAATATACAAATGTCAAACAAATGTACAAGGAAGTCGACCTGAAAAGTTGCAAAAAGATATACCATAAATGCTCCAATATAATACGTACTTTTTTTCAAGAATTTTTGGTTTCCACAAAGGGGTACATATTATACACGAGGGTGGGCCATTGGACAATTTTTTCCAGCTTGAAAACCCGTAAAATACCAGCCAAAAGTCAATTATTTCTGTCCAAATGATCATGTTTTGTTTTTTTGGTGCACCTTCTTTTTGGAGAACACTGTTAAGGGGAGAAAACCATTGTCGTCAGTACTGAAAGTACGGTATCGTAAAAGCTGTTATAATGCCGATTTTTTTTTTCTACATGTATAACTGCTAAAGATTCAATCATGTAACCAGTGCTTACCGGTATTATTCCCGTCAATATTCGCACTCGCACAATTATCAACCAAATAATTGGGTAAAGGAGTCGTCCGTATATTGCTAAACAAACATTATAATAAGTGTCGTTTAATGTCGCCATAATTACAAGATGTTTGTTTTGACATCCTAAAGGTGTTGAGAAGGTGCTGAAACTATGAGATAATGCCATGTTTATTCGATATTTCCGAAAGAAATTGTCCCTAGGGCTAATTGTCCTTACTGAAATAAAAAGTTAAATGCAACCGTAAAGACATTCATGCGATGTAATAGTTATGTGCACTGACAATGACTGCTTCCTGAACGAAAAACATCACCAAATAGTAACTCCATTTCCAGACAAAATTTGTGTGCATATTATATTCCTATGCAAGCATATTTTCCCAGATCTTGAGACCAGACCATTGGTGCGTTTTATACATGCTAGCATATTATATTGGAGCGTTTACGGTAGTTCCTGATGCTTGTCAACAATTGTAGCTTTATAATAAACAAAAAGATGGGTAGAATGAAATGTTAACTTAGAATTACCCAACGTCACAACTATCTTGAGGTACAACTCAGCAAGTGACCCCACCCTGGTCATTTGATCAAAGTTGTACACTCCTGCAGTCATAGCAATGTTGTACTGTAAACATAGCCAAACATAGTCCTGTTGGAACCAACACAATTTTTTACCTAATGTGCGACCTTGACCTTGGACCATCATTTGGATATTTTTCATATTTCAACCAAGTAATTTCAAAATCTTTAAAGTTAATCAGGACAGAACTCTCTCACATGTGACCAGTGCTGAAGTTGATACTGGTTGAAGTCAAACAGATCATATGTTCTGTCCATCCTGTGCCTGTACTTCCAAAACCCTTCAAGTGTTCAAAGATTTAGAGCTGACACAGAATTGCTGACCAACAGACCAGATGGTTCAATTTACTTTATGCCTCCCTTTGGAGGCATTAAAAAGAGGAAAGATGAAACGAAGAATACAGTGAGACACTATGGTAAAGCTTGTACATTATATTTCACCTTATTCTGAATTCTAAAACAAACTGCACCTTCAACTCTATGAAGTATATGTATATTACAAAACAAGATATCTTGTTTGTTTTACTCCTAAAGATGTCTTGTTTATTAAGAATACAACTGAATATAAATAATACATAGAAAATGTACAAGTGTCCAAACACAAGGTGTATTAAAGCAATTGTTTCTGCATTCAGTATCAAATTTCATGGTCCTCAAAGTTAACCCCAAACTGACCCCTAAATGACAAAGGGAGCACTTGAAACTGGATGACAAATCCTTGGCAAGGACACAAGTCATCTAGTGACAGATGTCTGGATAGATTTAAATACAACAATTTATTGTGAAATTTTTGTACATTTCTGAAAAGCTTCCTGTTTCTTTATTTTCAAGTGGTTTCAATATTAGACAAAAAATGTTTGAAAGAAAACACAACATGATGGGAATATGGCTTAATGAGACTAATAGTAAAAACCTTTTCTTTCAATACAGTGCCATTTTACAATATATTTTCGAGTCTAAAATGTCTTCCACAATCAGTTTATAAAATGAATGTTTATTTGAATGCTGAAGAGCCCCATAATTTCATATTCCTATTCTGATTCATTCAATTGTGTTTTACTTGTATACAAGGCATTTAAACAATAACCTAGATCACACAATGACAATTGTATCTTATCAAAATTGAATGCTAACTGTTATTATCTCTAAAATGTGCATCTTCCCAGCAATAATTTGACATAATCTGATGAATTTTCGACCATTAATTCTTTAACAAGCCCCCTGATGTTGTAACCTTATGTAATTAATTTTCAATTATTGTCATGACATCATTTATGCATTATCAATTAACTGCAGCATTTCATATGGGTCAAGCTTTAGTACTAATCTCCTGTAACAGAAGTTAAATTGTTTAAATTAAGTGTCTTAGCAAAATCCCAGTTGTCATAGCAACAAAAAGGAAACAAAGTGTTTTTAAAGAAAAACAACACTTTTTCCAATCTGAATGAAGCTTGAACAAGTATCTTAAATATGTAAATCTTGATTCAAAGGTAGTTCTGTAGTACTATAAAGACATTCCGTGGTGCCTTCAGCACTTTTATCTAGGAATGTGATAGAAAAATGTGATTCCACAAGAAAATCACCTGGCCTGTCACGGATTTGAAAAAAATCACATTTCAATTGACTGTTTAAATTTTCATCAATAAATTTTTCATATAATACATGGTCCCCATTTAATCTTCTTAAAAATTACTAAGGTAAAATGACCTGGACCCAAGTCCTGACTCACATTAAACATGCTGTTATAAGAATGTCCATTTACATGAACTTCTAACAGTTTTCATTTTGTAGCAATGGTACTTTTGTGGTGTCTCTACTGCAGTACTAAAATGATGGACTCTAAAAAATCTTTAAAAAGATGGGTTACCTAACTTTTTTCACCATATTTTGTCCTAAACATATACAATGAACTAAACTGCTATTAATTTTTCAATAGGCCAAAGCAAATTCTTAAAATTTACACCACTCCTCTGAAATGATAACTTCTTACAGATGAAACAGTAACTTTTTACAGATGGTATGCACAGTAACAAACAGGTTGTTTGTTTTTCCTCCTGGTAATAATGGTAACAATAACCTCGTCAAATTATTAGAAGGTTATAGGTACATAGATAAGTGGATTTGTTTTACCAACACGGAGGTCAAGATGGAAGACAATGTATCAGTATAATACCTGAAGCAGGCTACATTCCTTACATTTTGTTGTCAAAACAAATGTTGTCAGATCTCAACCTTTGGATTTCATACCTCAGGAAGCCAAATTCTAATATTTTTGGGGGCACCATTTCTTCTTGACATTATAATTATCCAAGCTCTTGAAAGAAAAACATTTTAAAGTCAAGAGAGCATTTTTTCTTTATTTACAAAAGCTGTCTGTGAAAAATGCATGTCAATATTCTGGCATGTTTCACACTTGAAGAGCTCTGACCTGTTTCACTGCAAACCTGCTGCAAAAATATCTGTCAAGCCCTTGCAAATTATAATGATCAGGAAGGTTATATAAAGTATAATGCAATTGAACAGGCTTGTACTTCAAAGTGAACTTAAAATGTTTTAATGCCAATCTTGTAATTTCAAAGATGATCCATTTTTTGTGACTCAACTAAATACTGATGAAACTACATTTGTAAACAGTCATCATATAATAAAATAAAAAAAAGTACACCCCTAGACATATTTTCTTCTCAATTTTCACAGCCACCTCACATTCTTACCAGGAAAAACTAAAGAAAAGAATTCCAAAAACTGCTATCTACAGATCATAGGAACCATCTTTAAAGTTTTTCATAGACTGTAAAATTAATACCAGTCTGTACGCAGTTTAAATCATGTAACTTTAATTGAGAAATAATAAATCTTCCTAGATTACAAGGTTATATATAATTCACCACATATCTTTTATTTGAAAATATGCAGGATTTACCTTAACCAATTATTACCTGTGGTTATTCAGACAGACCCACACAAAATCAAGTAATTTATCTCTTGCATTATCAATATTCATTCAACGACATTGCACAACACATAACCACAAAGATGACATGGTCTTTATGTATAGCAAATGACAGTTTACATAAAATATTTTGCAAGTAACAAAAAGTCAGCTTACTTTGTCCGAACCCTGGATGCCGTCTCTTTGATCTTCGTAAAGATGAACGAGCAAATGTCGACCGCTCACCCAGTGGGGCTGCCATTGTCAACTGATTTTTTTCCACGTTTAATATACTGTATTACATTAAACCATTGTCATCATCTCCAAGTGATACTGAAAGCTCCTTTTAACCTGCATATTAATCTCAATTTGCAAAGGAAGAGTAAATCAACAAACATAACATTATCCACTGTTGTAGTTCATACTAATATAAAACAACTTCAAGAAAGTTTAAATCCAATTCAGAAATCCAATATAGTTCTGGATAGATATAGTTATATCCTGTTTTGTCAACACCAATGATGAATTCATTAATATATTATATGTATATGAGCTGAAGTTCAGTTTTAAAGATAATGAAATTTTACACCTGTAAACTGAGTACAAAACCTGTCCATGAATATTAATAGAATGATAACACAAGTATAGAGGGAGTGGAGCGTGACGGGTAAAGCTTTCACCACATGTACTCCTGTCCTATTAGCCAATTAACCCACTTCACTAAAACCATAACTCTCTTTCAACACTTAAAATTGATTAAATCCTTTGTCAATATTCAGTCATTTAAACTTCTATCAGTGATACTCTCCCTTTGTGTGTACACTATCATCCAATAAAAACTGATCCTTCCACAACAGTAGTCTGACAACTTGGCTTCTAAAACTGTTAACTTAACTATTGGTCTGTTGTATATAAACACAGGAAAGCCAAAGTGTATGTGTAGTAATATAAGACAATTATATCAAATAACCGTTATCTTGCCACACTTGTCAAGAGCTATGTGGCTTTTTCACACATTTTCACTAATCTCCACAAATGAATGACCACAACGTTAAGTCTCATTGTTTGACAAATGCATGACCACTGCGGCTGACTGTCACTGGAGGCAAATTTTCCTAGGTTATAAAACTCATTAGTGCTATTGTCCACATTCTGTATATCAAAATGACTTCATTACCTAGTTATTTTACCAATCTGCACTTTTTTTTTCTTTTGTACAGTTTTTAAGAATTATTCATCTGGCCTCAAAATCTCCTATCAAATAAAGTCTCAAACATTAGCATGCAAATTGCATCTGCAATTTCTGAGCAAATAATGACAAAAACTAACAGAGAATTTTAAAGCCGCTTCTTGAAAAGTACAAGAAATTGATTCCCAGAGAAGACCTTGTGTGTGATATAATGGAAATCAAACCATGAACTCCCTTGATCTAATTCTTTGAACATCCATAAATCTTTCCTGACAAATGAACAAAAACTTACAACAATTAAGGCACTTACATGTAGTTTCTTTGTATTCAGGCTTTCACCTACTGTTTCTAGGCTTTTAGAGATTTTTAGTTTTTCTTCATTATTGTAAGTGTTCAAAGCAACTGACTCACAGATGGGTCGACGATGAAAAAAAGAAAACATTTATATATCTAGAAATAGATGTTATCCAGAACTCGGCAAATGTGGGTTTTTCCCAGCTAATCCGGGGGTACAAACAAAGTTTTACTGTTATGGTTTCACGGTACACAACCCTTCACAAAAGGTTGATCAACGTGTTGCACTGATTTACCTTGTTGTAACTGTAAAAGTTTGTTTGTACCCCCGGATTAGCTGGGAAAAACCCAAATATTCTTTATTCCGGAGTAAGTCTATTCTAGCTGTTATTGTGAAGAACATATCTAAACTCATAACATCATAAAGTTTTACACATTTTATCAGTAAAAAATTTACCCCTTTAGTCACGGGGTAGCTACATTAGTTATATCATTAATTTTGATGACTACTGCTAATTAGTCTCTGTGGCTCAGTGGTGTAGATCGTCGCTAGATGTTTTACAGACTGAAAGGGCATGGGTTCGAATCCTGGTAAAATAAAAACTTTTTTTCAGTTTTCATAGTGTATAAAATCATAATATTATGTTTTTTCAATAGTATTTTATTAACTACTCTTAAATTTTAAAGAAAAACAATTTTCAGCTAAATTCTGTGAGGCAGTCGCTTTCAAAAGTGGGCAAAGAAAAAACTATTGTAGAATTACAATTCCAAATACTTTAAAGTTATAATTCTGGCCATAATAATCATAAAAATAAACCAAAAAAGAACACTGAATGCTTAAACACTTTATCAGCACCTTTTCTGCACAGTTATTTTTTCATGGATGTCAAGATGTGTTTGAGATACATCAGGATTAAATTATCAAAAATATTTTATGACCAGCTGGTCTTAAATTGCTTCAGAAAATGCCAAACCCACTCCGCCAATATACGTAAAATGAGTAGTTAATTTCACATGATCAATTTTGAAAATGTGACGTAGACAACAGTAGTGGATCATTCAAAACGTAGATTAATTCAAAAAGATAGATAGACCAAAATGTACTCAGAAGACATTAGTGGTCCTTAAAACCAGCTTATGTATGCAAATTAGCATCTTCCTTTTAAATCTGAGCAATGGTGGAAAGTCTACAGAAAACAAAAGTACCGGTAGGTGTTTTATATCTGCTGACATCCACAAACATAGTTAAGTTATAAGTGAAAATAAAGAGCAAATTTTCTTTTTAGCAAGTTGTCAATGCATTGATGTCATTATCTGCATAAACTGGTGATAATGTTATATTTTTGTTAATGGGCAGTATTATAACTTTAACCTTTTTCAGGCAAAGTTTGGTAAACATTCAAATTCATTCCGGGCACTGACTCATTTCGTTGAAAACTTCTGAACTTGTATAATCCTTCCATGAAAATTATAAAGCAACTTCAATGTTGTTAGAAGGATGAAAAATGCTTTCAAGCCAGTTTTAATCAAATACCTTTTTATTATAAGATTAAGTGGCTTATCAGTTCTGTACCTGCAGGCAGTGCTAAGATGATGCATATAGACTCTAACAATACCCTCTTTGTACTTAATGCACAATTTAATCCCAAGCTAGGGTTTATCAAACTTAGAGATCATTTTGAAAGTCAGCATTAACTTTAAACAAGTGCCATCTTACTTGAAGTTTCTTTTTTTTTTCTATCAAGGGAAGTAACTGCTTTAACTCCTGTAAACATTTTATCAACATTACTTTCCCTGAATTACCTCTGGACGGACCAGTCCTATGTAGGACACAGCCAATTTTCTCATGTGACACCAACTGTTGGTGCAGTTTAATACTAACAAGTGTCTTAGAGTTGGCAATCTTAACCACTAGACCACACAAGCAGTCAGTCATTTTCTGAAGGCTTAAATCAACAATAAATATATACAGATAGATACCAACAGGGCTACTTTACACCCACATGTATTAATGCAACAAGATGGTTATCTATTTATCTCCTGGGTACTGGTTGCGCATATGACCGATGCCCCCTTGCAGAAATTATTTATTTTATGTGGTGGAGGACAGTGTAGAAAGTATCCCATTCTAGAGACACTCCTGGTTCTTTTCAATGCTCAGTGTATAGCACTGATACATGGGACCTGGATTTAACGTCTCCTCAAAAAGACAATTAGTAATGTTAGTGAAGTAGTGGGTGATCAAACTGGTGACCCCCTGGATAAACAGTCGAGAGGGTTACCACTGGACCACTGATTAGCTCTAAAATGGTTATAACTAAATCAAGCTGTATGTTAGATGAACTATCCATCCTTTGTCAGTCTGTGCCTATCACAGGCCCTTTCCAAGCTATGACTTCATAAACAAATACTGAGAAACCAAACATTGTGTAAAAGAAAGTACTCTCATCACTCAATTATTTCCAAAACTTATCCTCTTGCATGTAAAAAGGGGAGATATTCAGCAGACTTATGGAATCATTTCTTCTATTACACAGGCACCAGTAGCTAAGCCATTAGCTAATAGCATACTATTATAATGCTTTCAGTACAGAAAGAAGTTAAAAGAGTTACAAATGCATGCATGGAAAAATGTACACATATAAATTCCTTTCGATGACAAAAACCAATTTCCTTCCAGTCTACCCAGGTTACAAGATTACTCTCACTATAAAACAAGTATAAATTACCTTTTACAGAGGCAGTTTCATGTACAGCATGTAATTAATATACAGGAAATAGGCTTTAAATTACAAAATATTGATTGCTGAAAATGTCTCTTTAATTTATATAACTTTAACCTCATCAATTATTCACAAACTCACTACTTCTAAGATCATTTTCTTGCCCAATTATCTCCCTTGGAAAGCTGTTACAGAAGCACCCACAAGTTATTTCCCTTACTAAATAAGTCACGGCTTGGTCATGAAATAATTGAAAATATCAGCTGAAACGACAAGGAAGTGAATAATTTTGTTCAATCAGTCTACATAATCGATATTTCTTTTAATGAAATATGAAGGAAAAACAAAGTTTTAAGATAATTCAAGGCTTATTCAAAATCTGTTTTCTCTTTAAGGCCATACCAAGTCACTGCTGTGTTTAATGTGCCCTACAAGGTAAAACATGATCTCCTGTGCAAAAATTTTAATTTTTCAATAGCAAGTTTTTGGACTGGCTGAAAATTAATTTTGAATAGTCATCTTAAACCTGGACATTAAGTTTTGTTTCAGTTGTTTAATGTAGATGACGTGTAAAAATACCTTTTTACTTGAATGCTGTCTCAACAAAGGAAAATTTAAAAGATAAAGGTGATTATCATCTTTTTACCATGCTTATAAGACACTCTTTTTGTCTTTCTTGTCATACAACTATGTAGGTAAAGTTTCTAATATGACATGGTTGATAAAAATAGATTTTATTAGTATGGAAGGGTAGGCCGGGAAGTATACAAGAAAAATATTGATGCACAGCATCAAGTCGGTGCAGAAGATTCTGAAGATGTGAATGTGTTGGATACATGTAATTTTACACATACAGAATATTTTCCTAACTGTTAGAGCATTTAAATAGACCATTAGTAAGTGTAATTTGTACATATGCTGCCCCATCATATGTAATTTGCTAAACCAAGTCTCTTTCCACTGATCCTTGTCACTTTTATTGGAGGTTGTATCTAGATTTCAGGGTCTGTTTTGCTACCCCTACATGTCTGCCAGTAGAAGTTGACTTTTCAATACCCGCATTTTTTTCTTAGATGAATGATACTTTAAAGTTACATAACTTCATTTGATTTTATTTATACAAATTCAAATTTTTAAATGCAAATTTAAATTTTTTAAGTTAAAGCAAATAAGTTTATAATGTAAATTAATATTTTTAGAAATAGTTTTTTTTTCAAAATAGTTCAATTCTATCATAATTTATGCATGTTCAATGCGTAAAACAACTTTACCTTTGTTCCGGAATAGGAGACGCTTTCTAGAAAATGATCATCTGACAATTAAGAATTTGTATCACCATATAATATCACTTAATAAAACAAGTTATCAAACAAATCAGCATCAAATACCAGAACACTGAAGGAGGAAGCTTTTAGCTATAATCATAACTGATTTAACAAGAAATCGTAAAAACCAATGGATGCTCTCCGAATAAATGCCAATTCCAAAAGGGCTATTGTTTAATATGTATTTTTTTTTAAGTATGAAAAATAACAAAGGGGAATTACTCCTAAATTATGCAAAATAGAGTTACGGTTCTTGCACGCTGCACTTCTCCTCATAGAGATCTATCTACCAATAAAGTTTCATGTTAATATCTCTTATACTTTGTGAGATATGCCCCGGACAAAAACTAAGTATGAGAAATTTCAAAAGGCAATAACTCAAAACTTAATAAAGAAAGAGTTATGGTTCTTGTGCTTTGCACTGCTCATCAATGAGATCTATCTACTTATGAAGTTTCAAGTTGATAACTCTTATACTTTGTGAGATATGCCCCGGACAAAAAATAAGTATGAGAAATTTCAAAGGGCGATTACACAAAAATTAATAAAGCAAGAGTTATGGTTCTTGTGCACTGCACTGCTCCTTAATGAGAATTAACTACCTATGAAGTTTGGTCTTGATATCTCTCATAGTTTTTGTGTTATGCTCCGGACAAAATTATGACGGATGATGGGACGGACGAACGGCAGGATGGAGGGACGGACAAAGTGGCATCTTCAGCTCAACAGCAGCTCGCCCTCTGGGGAGCATAATAATACCACCGCCATAATAGTACTAAAATTGGCTATTTCTTCGTCAAGTCCAAGGTGGGTGTTAGTCACAACTGGTAATCCTTTTCTACACTCTTTATACATGTAAATTGTTTAACATAAATACAATCATAAAATCAGCATGTATGTTTTTTTTTTCAGATAAATGCCTAACCTGTTTCAGTCATGATATTATTCAGTTAGCCAGCCTGTAATAAACCCTGCTGTGAATCTACTAAGTTACAAAAACACTGGATGCTGGATGCGAAAGGACATAGGTACCGAATATGTACAGATAGCGAATTGACAGGTAGCGAAACGTCTTGTATCCAATCTATAGTATACAAACACAAGCTTGTACTAAATTGTATTACACTTCCTCTTCATGTCATTAAGTAACCTTAAAAGAAATCGGAAAAGGTAGAAATATATGACCAGAATCATATTAGCCGATATTTACTGAGTTATATGTAGCCCACACAGCAGTTACTTGCCTGAATGAAGGGAAGATAACTGCAAAGGGCAAATTTCCAAATTCCATGGAGGAGTTACTTGCCTTTCAGTTAAGCGAGGCGATTAACTTAATAATATTAAGGGACCAAATGATAAGAAATTGTTGAGAATCATCAAACATGATATTTTCAAGTTCATACTGATGAAATATTTCATAACTTTTTCAGGTTAATACCTTGGTTAAACTTCAATAATTTTTATTCAATGAAACAACATAATGATAAAAAGAATAATCGCCAATAACAACTAGTCCACAACATCTGCTAGAAATTTGACAATATCAAATAAAGTTGGCGCTCTCCTGATTGCCGACTAATAATACTTACTATAATTTTGCATGATCTGCAAAATCAGCATTTAAGATTCCAGGTAACTTGCAACAAAGAAACAACTATCACATCCTTACTTCAGAAATATCACACGGGTAATAAAGCAGTATGGATAAAACACAATACTTTGAACTGGCAATGCACCTCATCTTTATTCTTTGTAGAATCGCATTTTTCTTAAAATTGTATCTAAACTTCGGTTCCTATGGGACTGAATAATGCTTTCTTAGTACACCATAATTTGGGTCAATCCCGATTATTTGGATCTCAACTTGACTGCATTTCTTCTAAGAATAAGATAGAGTGGTGTAAATGCAGGGAAAGAAATGCATTAAATTCCCTTATTGGTCTGTTTAACTCCTTGAAGCTGGTGGTCTCTGATCAAAATCTAACCCACCTGCTTGAAGTTGTTTATGTTCATGAGTACTGTTAAAGTACTATTCATGAGTTCTCAAATCATGAACTGTTCATGATCATTAGCTGTGCATTCGATCTGACTGAAGTTCATGATCTCCCTCCTAATAGCATAGCGATGTTCAGAAGATGATTTTAATCAGAATGCTGTGCATTTCACAAGGCCTTGACAGGGGGTTTATCAACAACTCATTAAACTGCTTGAAATGAGTGGTCATACACCTATGAACTGTGTACTAAAACTAATGATATAACTTAACTAGTGATGGCAGTGTAGGTGTGACATCACTTAATTCATACCACCAATTGTTCAACTTTCTCAAACCACAAGTCAGGTTGATATCAAAATTAGCTCGGATACAAACATTAAAAATAATTAAGGTCACGGACAATTTACATTAATCAACGGAGTGTGGATGTTGAAATAAAATAAAAAGCATTAATTTCATAGCAGAGATATACGGCTGAGGAAAACTTAAGAGCTCTGAATATTCTTTTACTCTTGCATATATGTTTTTCTAGTTTGTTTGTAACACAATGGTAATCGTATATTAAGTATTTAATGTAGCCTCGAAGAATAACAAATACTGTTTTAATTTCCTCATATATGCATGTTAAACATGTATTGAGAGAATAAAAGATCTGTTCTGTTCTGTTCTGTTCTATGAGATGTTGTTTTTCTTTCCTTTTCCAGCAATCAGTCCAAAGTGAATAGAATCTACCAAGCCAAGTTCTTTGTTTGTTTGTTTGTTTGTTTGTTTTATTGGGGTTTAATGCCACCAAACCAAGTACATTGTAGTTTTTAATTAGCTACTTTATAACCTTTATGGTTTCTTTCATAAATTCTTATTATTGTCAGTTAAATAACTTTGAAATGCAAATAAAACGTTAGTGGTAAAATTCCCTAATAATGCAGAGTAGGCTCAAAGCTGGTGATGTATGTTTTTCTGAAGAGCCAGGCTTCAAACTATTACAATAAATAATGTTTCAACTTCCTGAACAGAGATATATGAACACTTTTTTTACCTACATATGAAATAAATATCATTACCAAATATGGGCAATAAATAGATTTACAAGTCCTTTCATAACAAGGAAGATCTTATCAATAACAATTACAATGCATGCCATCTCTTAAAGTTTATCCTGATTAAGCATACCAGTACTTATCAACAAAATTTTCCAGCTAGCAATTTATCTTTTAATCATAATCATAAACTATTTACATAACAGGAAAGATTTGAGAAGCTGTGTGTGGTGAAGGGGGGGGGCGATACTTGTAACATCACACACTGTGAATCTTCCATCAAAAAACAACTTCAGCTTATTACAGTATGCATGCTTCTTTTGTTGAGTTCTGACTTGCGTATGTGACTGTGCAAAAACATGTGATTTCGGAATTCATACCAAATTTACAAAGTTAGGCCAAAGATGATTGCTTATCCATTTCAGAACTAAGATGTATGGTCCCTGGAGCACATTAATTAAAAGACACTATACACTCAAAGTAAGCAAACATTCCATCCATGTTTCCATCAGGTTTAATGTACTTTTCTTCAGCACCATTATGGGAACACTTTAACTAACAGACCCATTATTCCCCATGTTACATTAACAGACCTCATTTCATTTCATACATTCCATTATCTTTATCTTGCAACTGGAGACAAATATTCAAATAGTAAACAAGAAAGATCATCCTTTCAAGTGGATATCTTATGACTGGTGTACAACAAAACTTTTATTCAATAATAGGCATATACTACTGCATTCATGGGATACTCATCCTTCACATGTAATTGCAGTATGTCTAATAACTAATTTTAGCATCTTTTGTCGTTCATTATTTACAGTCCATTAATTAAAACGGTAAAACTGACTGTTAAATTAGAAAAAAAAGTCTTTTTTTTTTTTTTTCCAGAATCAATAAGCTCCAATCATTAGCTCCTAAAAATTGTAATGTAAGTGTAATTCTTCACCAATAAAATAACTCAAAATATTCATTCAGGATTACTTCCAAGAATCCAGCCACAATTTTGATAGATCTGTGACCAGGGGTAGCGAGCCCACCACAGGTGTCATCATATGTTGGGTGAGTTAGCTGTCTGGGGAATTAGCTCATCATACGGATGTGACGCGACTCGACCCCCCAGGGTCGGTCACAAGCTCGGGTTGTTCAGGAAAGCACAAAGATGTCTATGATATTTTCTGTATTTTTATTTAGTCATCAACAAATATAAGTGTACTCCACAATGTTTTACAAATAAATTTGTTATTTCTCGTTTATAATTAAGTTCTCATTTTGATGTGATGTCAATACAAGTCCACGGTATAAGTTCAATAACAGAATCCAAATGACTGTTTAGGCTAGCACCAAATTATAATAATTTTCTAAGTTAAGTTCGTTCAAAAAACTACTCGAAGATTCTCGTCAGTATTTTAAATTCTAACAGATCTATGGGGTACAGTAAAGAACAAAAGTTGGGTTAGACAGCGAAATCTCCCCCTATCCCCCCCCCCCCCCCACCCCACACACACACACACACACACACTTAAAAAAAGTACTTCATTTGTTCATTGACATATCAGTTATTTTTTTATTTCATTTGGCCATTATTTATTACAGCCTACTTTCATTACTTATGTTTGAGTAATCAAACACTTTAGATAAAAACATTGATCATAAATCACAATTAAGAATAAAGGAAGTCATGACTGTTAATTGATAATATACAATCATGATATAAATGAGATATATTAGTACATTTGTGTAATTTAATAACATTACTATTATTAACATGAAATGACTTAACACTTCAGTGACTGCTGGGTTTTACTTTACTATTGTATATATAAGGAAAAATGTTGTATATTTTTGCTTGATAACATAGATAACAAGACTCAGAACAATGTTTGAAAAACTTCCAACAGATTCTAAATGGAAAACAGTTTCTTGTTAATCTGAAAATAAGGAGAAGTTAGGCTAATTTAGCAGACAGTTTCCCTCCAGGCCTACAGCTTGCACTGTTCATGACCTTTAGCATTAGACCATGACTAATGCAACCATCAGATTAGAGTAACTGGTTAGAGATCCAACATTTTCATTTGCTATGAAATTCATTCAAATACCCTTTAGCCAAAAAGCTACATGTATATAAATCTGTGTTGGTTCTTTCAAATTCTGTTTTTTTCAATACATTAATTTTATTTTCATCAGAAAAGGTTAACATTTCACCATGAAGAAAAAAAATTAAATTTCAAACTGAAAATTCAGATGACAAACACACGAGTCTGTCACAGTCAGTGATCCATTTTGCATTTTTCAAAAAACTATCGTGAAAACGGTATTATATATTCATATATATTTATTTTCAAAAGAGAGATTTTCATTTTATTTTCAATATAACAGAGGGCAGGGCTTTTTATTTATTGAGGATCTCTCTGTACAGGATTAACCAGGTATTAAACAGAAGTGCTTCATACCACACTACAGATCAGTGCTGTAAGCAAAAAGGCTGATTGGGCTAATGACAACTTCCAACTTTTCAAGTGGCTCATTTTGTTTGAGGAATTTGAACAGTATGCCAGCTAGTACAAAATAGGAGTGTGCAGCATCCCTTCTTATGTGCACCCTGCCTTTTTCTCTGGCATGTTGCCAAGACTTTGCATTAAGCATTTCTAGTGGATTTTATGAGTGAATGGACACCAAGAGTTTGAAGGAGAAAATACATGGATACAAAATAATACATTACTGCTAAGAAAAATTGAATCAAATATAAAATCAGTAAATCTGTGTATGCCCTTTCAGCAGTAATTTCCATGCCTTCAAATGCCCTTTTCCCTAGCCTGGCACTAGGCTAGATTGTTTAAATTATATATTCATATACTTCTGCTACCACACTGACTTCTCACTTCATACTGATAGCGCAACAATCTTATGTTCAGGAGTAAGAAAATAGAAAAGTCTACAAACAAGGGAGATCATAAATTGAAATCAGAACATAAGGACTGGAGCCAGTCTACCTTTTTCCATTAGCATCCTTTTTGAAATCCAAGCTGGGGCACTGAACTAACATGTATTTTATTTATTATCAGAAATTTATTACTTGGGAAAAGCATCTAAATGTACATGTATCATTATGTCCCTGTAAACTGCTGAAATTTTCAAATCTTTTCATAAATTCTGCTCTGCACATCATGAAAAGAAATAAAACAATCGGTGAATCCAGTCTTTCATCAATACCTGGCATTTCATCAATGTTTACATCATACAATGTTATATACACACACATATCTATATTGCTACTTATAAATATTGATGTATTTCTTAGAGCAGTATAAACAGATGCAGACAAAAATTAGCATTATTACAAAGGATACCTGAACAAAGTATTTTGGCAACACTTGGTGTTTAAGAGGGTCTGAGAACATTTTGTATATCATTTATGTCTGTTAATCTCATAGGTCTGTCCGTCTGGAACACAAATTAGAATACCAGAACAGTCATGTACAACAACAACTTGTGGCAAAAGAAATCCTCTAATTACTGGGTTAATGGTGGCAACTAGAATACTAGAAACTTAGCTAAAGTCAAAGATACAATGTATTTACTCTTTCACAGAATTCTTATGAACTTGAAGCAAAACATATCAATTTCTAGACTCAGTTCTGAAGCTTAATTGACTTTAACCTGTTTATAGCAATTATTACTGCCTACCAGAATTAACACAGCAGATCAAATAAAACTGAAACTTTAGGAGTTAAAACATACACTTAGGTACAAAGCCTAGCCCTGCTTTAACTGATTCAACATACTAAATGCTTACAATGTAGCTGAAAAGGCTTTAAACCTGACCAGAGTCAATTAAATCCATGTAATATATATCATGATAATTTTGGGTCTTGCAGAACAATTTACTGACAAAACATCTGTTATTAATATTTCATAGAAATAGAATATTCTAAACTTTTGAAACTGGCTACAGAACTATGCAAAAAAATGCAGTTGGTGAAAAATGCAATCTGCTTATAATATAAACTGCTTCTTACAACCCACTGAAAATCACTGACACTGACTGTTTCTATTAGGGCTAAACTGACAGTATGACTGGTAAATTATATGTCTCATGATATCATTTCAGCACAACAATACTCATACAAAAGGGTAAAATACAAATAAAATTAAGCTTTATTACAAACTTAACCATCATTTTATGCATTACTTATTGTTCTTTAAAACCTTTATACTAATCTGAAAGTTCACTGTTTGGTTATTAACAACTAACAGAGTTACAATCCAGCTGTTAGGTATAAATATCTGAAGCCTATTCACAAATTCCTGAAACTGCTAATGTGTACTAAAGATTGTTACTTTTTTTAATGGGGTGACAGACAAATTGTCGCATTACATAACCATACCAGTGCAAAAGCATATCCCTCTGAGAAGCATACTACTATAATAATAGTGGATATCATAAAATCAATAGGTATTAATCACATGCAGAGCCTTTTTGTTTGTACAACTGTTTGCATTCTACAATAAAAACTATGTTTGCATATATTTTTATTTTAATATGAAGGGGGCTTATTTTACACAACATTACTTATTTATTCATAGAATTTCAAACTCCTGTGTATATACATGAATATCTGGAATTATTCAGTATTTACTTTGTTTTATAATACTTTTTTTTCTGTACTTATTAATTGATATTATTCATAATCAAAGCATGTTATAAACCAGCATAAAGAATATTAATCCACTATACAGACTATAAAGCTATATTATGTAGTACACTTCTACACTTGTGCAGTGGATTTTTTTATCCAACATTCTAAAAATGGCACATATTTTTACGATTTATGGTAAAAAAAATACAATGACAGGTATTTTACAATTAGGATAAAATTAACTTAATAAATTTGGTCTAGACAGTTTGACTGATTTTATCAACATTTTCTTTTATTACTTTTAAAACGTAATGCCTTGGAAAAAAAACATGGCCTATCAAAAACGTTCTCGATGTCTCTTCAACAAATCTGATTAGTTGGCTTAGTAAAGTAGTATGAATTGGAAAATTTTGCCACTAAGTTTTATTTTTTTTAACGAACCTAGATTATAATGTACCTCTAGAAAAACACTTGAGGTCACTGAATTTATCTTTGTGATCATCCAATTTCAATTATCATTTGCAAGTTGGCAAAATAGAACCTTATCTCTTATAATTTTATATTAATTGGTTCTAATGGCTAAATTGACACTTACCTTTTGAATGATTTTCAAATTCTAACACTAATTCCTTTTCCTTTTTAGATTTTCTCTCAGACCCCATACTTGAGTCTTCTTTTAAAAAATACTCATCCAATTAATGAATTATTATTTAGATGTCAAACAAGTCACTTGTTTTCAATTTGTGTACTTCCTGAAACATGGAACGTCTAAACGCCATACAGTGCCGTACTGTGACGTAGTGAACCCTAGGAATCAATCTATTGTAGTGTCTGGTATCACAAGAGCTGCGAGGACATGCCATCTAAAAACATGTTGTACCTTGGTCGATCCAGCATCATTTGGCATTGTTGTAAATGTTAGAGTGTAAACGTCGACAACTTCACATACAACAGTTATGGACTTTCCTCCTCAAACTTCTTCAACCCGTTGTCGCAACTATACTCAACAATTGATTCGGACATGTCATCATGCTTCAGTTCAATACACACCAGTAGTCCAAGACTCGATTATAGCGGGCGAAGTAGTAAAAGAAAATCATCAGAAACATCATCCTTTCCACACAAGAACGCTGCTACCTGCCCATTAAAATCAACAAACCTCCAGCTTCTCACTGTCAACTGATGCAGTATACGTACTAACAGGGCCGAGTTCCACTCGGCGCTGGACTACATTAAATCGGATATTGTATGCGGGACAGAGTCCTGGCTCAGAGAGGTGAAACCTGGAAAGGACCCTGAGAAAAATGCCATAAAGACCAGTAAAGTTTTCCCGGAGAACATGACAGCACATCGCAATGACAGGTCATCAGGTGTAGGAGGAGGTGTATTTATAGCCACAAATCGCAACCTGTTGTCTGATGCTCAACCACAACTGACTGGGAGATAATCTGGTCAAAGATCCGAATGGCCAACAAAAGGGACTTATATCTTCGTTCCTTCTACATGCCCAATCGCAACATCGTAGACATAAAAAAAGCTCAAAGAATCTGTCGATAAGCAATTCGTCATTGCAGGTGACTTCAGCTGCCCAAATATTGACTGGGATTCTATGTCTTTACAAAAAGGAGCTCCAGACAAAGATGTACAGCAAGCGCTCTTAGACTTTTCTATCGAAAAAGGACTTACACAGATACATAACCAGCCTACAACGGATAACAAGCTACTAGACCTAGTATTTACATCAAACCCATCATTGGTAAAGTCATCAGTTTCAGTTCCAGACAAAAGCGACCACGCCATGGTTGTCACCGATATCACTATTATCCCACATTTTATTCGGCAAAGGCCTAGAAAGTTCTATCTATTCGGCAAGGCAAATTGGGATAGTATCTACCCTAAGATGGAAAAAACTATCATCCTCCACCATGAACAAACCTGAATCTACAGACATTTGTACACTCTGGGAAGCATTTCGAAATGGTATTTCTATTATTGCTGATAAGTACACCCCATCTAAGACAAGTAAGAAACGCAAATCAGTTCCTTGGTTCAACAGAGATCTGCATTGTATGGTTAAACGCAAGTCCCATCTGTACAGATGTGCTCAAAAGTCCGGACAGTGGAACCACTTTAAAACATACCAGAAAGAGTGCAAGGTACCATTTAAAAGAGCTGAAGTCCAACATATTAATAACACTATCCAGAAAGGCCTAGAAGAAAACAATAGCAAACCATTCTGGCGGTACGCGAAATCAAGACGCCAAGTATCCCTGACGTGTATATCCTGCAAGATCCTCAAACATGTAGTCTGCAAACATCTACTAAACCATCTAGAAAAGAATAAGGTACTTAACTCTCTCAGTCATGGATTTAGATCTTGCTATTCATGTAAAACACAACTACTTACAAAAGCACATGACCTCGTACAAAAATACGACACAGGAACCCAGGTAGACGTGATAATCCTCGGCTTCTCCAAAGCTTTTGAAACAGTTCCGCACAACTTCCTTCTCCACAAACTAAGAACATATGGTATTGGAAGCAACATCGATGATTGGCTCCGAGACATCCTTACAAACAGGACTATGCGGGTTGAAATTGACGGCGTCTCCTCAGAATCAGTCAGCGGTGACTCAGGTGTCCCACAGGGCAGAGTGCTTGGCCCCTTGACCTTCATGTGCCACATAAATGATCTCCCGGACTGCGTGAAATCAACTGTTTGCCTGTTTGCAGACGACTGCCTGTTGTACCATCCAATTTGAACAATAAAGGACCATATCCAAGTACAAGAGGATCACAGAGCTTGAAAAATGGGCTTCCAAGTGGGGTATGCGGTTCAATGCCAAGAAGTGTCAGGTGATGAGCATAAACCAGATGTCCAACCACTTTTACCAACTAGACAACCACATCCTGAAGCAAGTAGAAGAATTCCCTTATCTTGGCGTAACTCTTTCTGAAAATCTGAAATTTTCAAATCACCAACATCACAAAGAAAGGTAACTCAAGACTGAGATTTTTGAAACGTAATTTGAATTACTGTCTTAAACATGCAGGAAGACCGCATACCTCGCTCTTGTCAGATCAACACTTGAGTACAGTTTAATAGTCTGGGACCCACACCTTAAGAAGGATATCAACATGTTCGAGAGAGTGCAGCGACAAGCATCAAGGTTCATCACCGGCAATTATTCAGCTAGAGAACCAGGATGCATCACCAAGATGCTAAAGAACCTTGACCTACCTCCTCTGAAAGACAGAAGAAAGTCTTCACAACTGGTATTTCTCAATAAAGTGACCGAAGTGCTGGTGCCAGCAATGCCATGCCATTCATTTCTGACACCAAACCGTGGTATGAGACTAATCAAACCAAAGGCATTCTCAAACTGTGAATCAAAGAATATAGTAGAAAAACACGCCCATATGAACTTAAAGTGATACAAGACTTTTAAGTGGAAAAGTGAACTATTCAAAAACTCCTTTTTCCTCAAAACAGTTATAGACTGTAACACTCTTAGTGACAATATAGTGTGCGCAGAGACAGTACAGGGCTTCAAAACAACCCTCCAACATCGGCACTAATAACAACTTCCCATCTCTCTTCCACTGCGCATAACAACAACAGCAACTGATTGTCTTTGAATTTACATTAAGATTCTTGTAGACTGGTTACGTGCATTAAACAATTTTCATACTGTGTACTCTCGTTTTTGCAAACCCGGTCACATTTTGTTACTCCGCTCTAGGGACTAAATTTTTTATAAAATAGATAAAATGTACTGCGTAAATTTGGGCTCGGCACTAGTGACTGGTGCTAATCAGTTAATCTTCGGGTTTTAAACTTAGTAGGGGTGTAGGATAGTGGGGGAATTGCTGATCAGGTGTTCCCAAATCCGATTTGAGGGGGGGGGGGGGATAAATTCGTTAAACATATTTTTATATGTCGCCCTTTTGTACTTGTATTCCCTATCACTCTATTATCTTGAATCCTTTTAATAGCTTTTTAGGTCCCTGGGTCAAGATCAGCAACTTCATCACACCCTCATCATTCTTAATTACTGATGTATTGCCTTGTGGGGCAGACTATCTTGGTTTTAATACAGATTAGCGCCAATACCTCAGCTTTTATAGACCGTGTGCTTAATTATTTTTTGCTTGACGCTTGATTTTCTGTTTGACGTTTGATTTTATCAATGTGCTTTGTATTTTTGCTTTTAGGTCATTTTATGTTTGCTTGCTTGTATCATGTAATTTTATATGTGCGCCATGTTGTTTATTTGTTAATCTGCTGTTTATGATGTAGTCGGTTAATAGCTATTCATAGCTAGTATTAACATGTTTTGCCATGCCGACTTTAAATAAAATTTGTATTAGTATTTATTTGTATTTTGTATAACCAGATAAACCAATAACTAAAAAAAAACATAACAATTGCTGCTGTTTACGTTCAAATTGCTTAACATTCTTATCTTCTAATCAAACTGCACCGTTTCGTGACTAGCTAGGCCAGGTTCTGACCTGAACACATATAACCTAGTAGACGATGAATAACGTAAATTATAAAAATAGCAATGGCTGAATCACTGCTCTTCATAAGACACTATAAAGAAAATTGTTAGAAAAGAAAATCAAAAACAACTTTCTCTCAAACCAAGGGGTAGTTAGAAACGTATTGAATTAGGTAACTTCTATATTGCTTAATCACCACTAACTTCTAAGTATGTAAATGTTATTTCAAATGTTTGAATCGATAGAACTATTCTATTTAATGGTAGGTAGAAAGTTCTGTGACAATCGATCCATTAACCTTTAAAGATCGACAAATTTACTGGACACGTACGTTCACAAACGGAAGGGAGTGCAGAAAGTTCAATTTATTTTCCAATTAACATATGAGTTAAATATAAGATGGTTTGAGAAATACAGAAATTGCCTGCAAAGACCAAACAAATGTTATAATTTAATATTTGCGTCATTTTCCATCGTAACTTTGTTTGTACTAATTTGTTGCATTACAAAAAGATCTCTAGGGTTTAATTGTAAGGTTGCATAAGATATTTAATCCCCGACGTATTGAAAGCAATACTGAAGTGCCTTATCAGAGAAAAGCTATACATTGATAAGGCTGTAAAATGACTTTCGCATGGGAACATCTTATCACTGACCTTTACTTACCTAAAATAGTCCAAATTAGTTCTTGCAATATAAAAACAGACAGATACAAACCAGAAGTGCATATTAAGCCTCATAATAGCTGTTTCTCTGCTGATACCCATGAACAAAACTTCCGATATTGATCAGTTGTTTTTTTTTTTGCCAGGGCCTTCAGACAAGCTAATAGAAAGATGGTCACTTAAATGACCTTAAGTAGATAAATGTAAATCTATATGTGTATAGCTAAATTCATGACAGATTGACAGACAGTCGCAGTAAGAGTCAATCCTCTCGTGCATCCTTTACAGGTCTAGGCTAATATTTAGTGTTCTAAATCTTACTCTTTGATTTAGTGTTTCACAGGTTGAAGAGCTCAGCCAATCAAATTGTTGGAAGACATGCTATGCATGTTGCCAGGCAACTTTGTCGAAAGCACCAATCAAATATAATTTTATAAAAAAAACAAAGTCATGTTATCCAACCAAAATAGTTTTGTGTTCTGATATAATATTTCACGTGTATGACGCAGCGTTCGAGTACATGTCAAAAGGAAAAAACAGCAAATTAACGATTGTATTAAAAAAGTATTTTTATTAAAATTAAAGTCTTGAAGAAAGTGAAGTATTTATCACTAGAAATACTGCATTCTCGGATGGTGTTAATTTTATTTGCAAAGGGGAAATAAAGGCTATAAATTTCTACTTTCGTTTTTGACCATGGCAGAATTTGTCAGTTCTTCAGACAAGATTTCTGCGAACCCTTCTATTCACAATGAAGAAGTCTACGCCTTAGAGTGTACATTCTGCTCGAACAGTGTATGTGAAAGAGGAATGAAGTGTTTTCTTATTGCAGATGAAAAGATCGAGTTGTATTCTACAGATCAGGTGGACAGAAGGTGAGTTGCAGCAGTTTTATCATTACATACACATGTTGCAGGAACTCGTCGATCAGATTTACTGACGTTTCGGTAAATGACCAGTTCGGTAAATTGGGTATATATAGTAAACCCTTTGGACGTTTCGGTAAAAAGGCAATTATATAGTAATTATATGGTAACAATGGGATATATCACATATTTCACCGCTGCTCTAATTTTGCTGCTATTATCAGGTTCACAACAAAACAGTTTTCTTTAATCTCCTAGTTGTACTCGTTACCGAACAAATCGGTAACACGACAAATCGGTAACATGATTTTATATAGTAAACAATCGGTGAAATTGGTAACAATAGAAATATTGCATATAACGGTGATTAAGTAGGTGTGAAAAGGCATATGGGGGTAAATTGCTCGTCAGAAAAAGGTGCTAACAACACGTGTCGGTCGTTAAAGAAGTTAGGTCTATTAGTTTGTCTCAGCAGGTAATTATATAATTTGTGTTTGTCATGCAATTATCATTATCAAAATTATTAAAATTGATGCGACAATATTATAGTCATAGTTACTTAATTTAAGGATGAAAGGAGAAAATACTTTTTGATAGCACTTTAATGTTTAAAATTAAAAGAAGTTTGTTTCTCACTCATCATAAGAGATCTCGGGTGACCTGCTGACCATCGTTCTGTTATAACCTTGATGTGATTTGACTTGAGAAGTCATTTTTTTGTGACAATTTGTTAAGTTGTTATATTGTTGATATTTCTCGTATCATAATGAAATACAAATAAACAGCTTATAGGAAATTTAATTCTATATTATGTTGTTTTTTTTTCTTTTAATTAAATATGTCATTCCTTCGATGTTACGGTATGTAAATAATAAATATTTATAAAATATTTAAAACATCTGAAAAAAAAACCAATTAAAGTAATCTCGGTCATTAATAGTACTATTCACACCTACTACATCACTTTCTCTGACGAGCAGTGTACCCCCATATGCCTTTTCACACCTACCTAATCACCGTTCTCGGTATATGCAATATTTCCATTGTTACTGATTTCTCCGATTGTTTACTATATAAAATCATGTTACCGATTTGTCGTGTTACCGATTTGTCGGTAAATCGTTGTACTCAACACATTAGCAGTCTTTAAAACCCGCTAATTGAGTAATAATAGACGCGTGCCCGAAAATATCAGAGCACTGACTGTGTTAAATAAATGAATAATAAATAAGTAATAAATAAATAAATAAAACGCACGTATTATATCTCTACCTGCATATCGTAGTGATCTCGTGAAACCAAAGTATAACTGATTAATCTGGGTCCAAACTGTAAATAGTTTAGACACTATCCAATGGGATGAAGAGTCAAAAAGAAAACAAACTAGGTAATTATTATGTCTTTTTCATATGTGTGACAACTTTCTCCACTATTTACCATATAATTACTATATAATTGCCTTTTTACCGAAACGTCCAAAGGGTTTACTATATAAATCCAATTTACCGAACTGGTCATTTACCGAAACGTCCGGCACCTGTCGATCATAATAGGCATATGTAGAAAAACACTTGATTTTCATTTTCAGTATTAAAGTATATACTGTATATTTTAAGTGTATTTGGGTATTTTGTGCTGCCTTTCGTGTGCCTGCCACAGGTGACAGTATCACTGAGCGTACAACATCTAGAATGGAAAAAAATGGGTAAGACTGAAAAGAGAAAGGGCCTGATTCTTACGAAAAAAAACCTAATTTTTCTTTGATGTTTGAGATATGAGTGATTAATGGTTAAAACATGTTCTTTGTATGGAAATGCTATAACAAAATTTAAACTAAGACTGTTTTTTTTTTTTAATTTATTGGTCATATAAATTGTTTATAATGTTCTCACGTATTCCTTCTCTAGAAAAAGGACTAGGTGGCATACGAAAAGGGGCTAACACATACAATAATTAAAATAATATCCTTTTTAAATAGTCTTTTAAATGTTTCAGTATTTTGCATTACAAAGTTTGAAAAACTGAAGTGTAATACAATTCAGATTTTTTTAGTATCTGAATGAAAGCGTGGTTTATCGCACGTTAGAGCTACAAAAAAGACTTGTCATGGTACGAATATGGCATATTTTAATCTTGAGTCTGTTAATTTTCATAACAAGATGTGCTCAAGTAATTTGTCAATTTAGTCAAAGTAAACTTCTGTTAACATAGGAAGAGATTTCTTTAATGTATTGCGGTACTGCAACTTGCGTTCATTTGGTCTGCAAAGAGACAGTTTACCGACTTACTGACTAGGAAAAAGTGTGCTTTTGTATTATAAGTTTAAAACAGCTGACTGAAACTTTAATAACACCCCTCCTGCTTTCTCACTCTGGGCATGGGACCCGATGACAACGCAGTTAATGGTTTTCTTTTTTTAATTTTTTTTTTTTATTTACACAATTGTCAGTGCTTTTTAGGGCCTGCACTTCCAACATTTGCTTACAGTCAGTGAAATAAGTCGTCCTGTTGCGGCAGTGGCGCCATTCCGCCAACGGTCATTACAATCTGCATATTGCGTTTGGAGTGACTAAACATTCTGCACGTTTCCTCTTTATTTGATGAGGTTTTGGACCTGCTGTTGGTGTTTTTTTGTGCTGTTCTTTGCCCATTTGTAGAGATAATAGCTATGTTGGCTAATTTTACCGCAATCTGATAGGAAGTGCCTAACCTTTTTGCCTGCATTCCTCTGTCATAGTTCCCCAGAAAGAAATCTCTGTTTTGTGGTGGGCGTACTTACCAGAAAGCCTGTAATTTCCGGAGTCTCTTATTGCCCTGCACCATTCTTCTAATTCACTTTTCACTATACCATGAAGTGTGTTTATGAATTTTGGCATATCTTGCATTTTCCACTGCGTAGCTGTCTTCAACACGTGATTGGGGCTTTCAGAATTGTTGTTGGTCCAGCAAGCAGCAAAATTTTTCCATTTCTCAATGGCTCAATCACGTTCTTTTAACAAAGGAAGTAGTTTGTCTCTGATGTAAGGCAGGAATTTCTCTTCGCCGACTTTACTGTCCTTTTCGATGATTTTTGCTTGTAGTAGTTGCTTGGTAGTTAAATGTGTCGATGTCGGTCAACTGACACAAACCATGTCCCCCATAAATGTCGCTCAGTATTTCATTCTCTCAGATTTAGGGTATCCTACGTCATTTTCTATTTGGCGATTGTTTTTTCCCTTAAGGTGTCATCGCTGCCAATTACTTAATTTGAAATTTCGATATTCGTTAAATTGTCTGATGTCCTGAAGAAACGACTGATATGCCTTTGTTGTAGAACTTTGGTGTATAAAAGTTGAAGCAAAACAAATTGAATGGTTGTTTGTTGTTCTCCGTAGAACAGACATGTCTTTAAACACAGTCGGCATATCGTGGAAGTCACCCAGATTGTACGTTTTGTCCATTCATTTTCTATGCAGCAAAAATGCTTGATGTCGTTTATCTGTTGCTGTGTGAACAGTGTGACAACAGGATGCTGCATACCCTTTATGTGTTTCACGCTTTGAACAAAGTCGTGCGTTTTCACCAGCACTTCAACACAAATTACTTGGTCAACTACATTCATAGTTGTGTTTTCAGTCATAATTTTGTGTTTTAAGTTCCGAAGCTGTTTTTCGTTCATTTGTTTGTTGAAATTGTTGCTTGTTTCTTGGTTTAACTCTCTTTCCAATTCTTTCACTGACTTATTTTTCAGTTTCTGTTTGATTGTAGCTCTAATGTGTGGTTTTGTTCTGATGTGAACAGAGTTTTTAGTTTTGTTTTTTACGCCGCCATGGTATGATTTGGAAAGTTTCCAGCATATTCCATGACTGCCACATTGGTGTTGATCTCCGGCATCAAGTGTTCAGAATTTTCAATCCAGGCGTAGAGAAAGTGAGCTATGGAGTTACCAACAACAGAACTCGTATACTGGTAACAAAAAGAATATATAGTTCGCTTTCAAAAGCGCAATAAGGCAGTTTCCATGGATGTAAGCACGTGTTGTTCACGTGACACCTTAAGGGAAAAAACAATCGCCAAATAGAAAATGACGTAGGCTTTTTGTTACCAGTATAAGAGTTCTGTTGTTGGTAACAAAAAGCCAAGGACATGTAATATACAGGGGGACTGTGAGAGCTTGGAAGCATTAAATAGTTATGTGCAAATTATTGATAAGTCGTTTAAAATGGACCCAGTAAGGCTGTTTTAAAAGGATATTATTTGTATTTTAGTTCTTCTGATAGCCTCTTTTCGTATGCCACCTGGTCCCATTTCGTAGCGATCAAAGAAATACGTGAGAACTTTATAAACGATTGCAATGACAACTGAAATAAAAACACTCTCTTAGTTGAAACTTTTATTAAAGCATTTCCATACAGAGAACATATTTAAACCATTTAGTTATTCATATCTCAAACATATTCAAAATTACTGGCCCTTTTTGTAAGAATCGAGCCCTTTTTGTGAAAAGGGCCTTTTTCGGTTTTCAGTCATACCGAAAAAAAAATTTTTTTTACTAAGATATATTAGTAAAAAGTTAATTTTTTTCATTTATAGAGGTTTTATGCTCAGTGCCCGCCAGTCATAATAGAATTGTTTTTTATTGTTGGCAGTATAAAAGAAAAATTTTGTTCTCTGAAAACAGTGTTTGTGAACAGCTTTATATACAATACATGAATTTGTCCTAAGAAGAATAAGAAAGAATCTTGTTCTTGGATCTGCTCTGAAATGAAAATAAATTTTAAATGTACTATATTTTCATGATATGATATTACACAGACACTTTATTGTTGATTCAGTTTGGTGGATTTAACAGACGAGAAGTTCCGAACAGAAAAATGCAAGTGCCAAATACAGAATATGGCTTGTCTCCAGTGGTATGTGTGAATTTAGTGATAACAGTAACTTTCCTTAATGGCTGTCTTCAAATTAGATTTCATCAAGAGTGTCCTCGTAAATAAAACACATAACTTATGGGCATTTTGTAACTGCTTTACTTCATTTACTGATGATTTATTATCACACTTTTTACATCAACCAATGTTTTACATAGTGTTATGCATGTCATGTAATTTATTTTTTCCATCGAAATGTGTACAGTCATTCATTTTTCACTAAATACTAGTATATTACATTAGCATGGGTATTAGAGTGCCTGTAGGTAATAATTCAGTGGTAACTATAGGGTACAAAATTTGTACTTGTTTCAGTTCTAGTCAGTATTATGGAGACAAAATACAGTTAAAATTCTATAATTTGTTATGAAGAAATTTTATATAGGAAAAAAACCTTATTTTTCAGTGGAAATGTAGTTGGCTATCACGTATCCATGCCTTGCCGACCATGTCTTCAGGCTCAAAACAATGGCCATTACTGGATGTTTTATAGAAGTGCAATTATTCCCTGTCCAAGACTTAATATTGAAGGTATGAACTCATTTTCTCATGAACAGAATTGGAATAAATGAAGGTTTACATATATCTTTTGTTATAAGTGAGTCAATGTATATAGAAGCAAACATTTGATGATAATTTTCCCTTTAAGAGACACAAAATGATAAATTTAGTAGCTTTCCTAGAGGAAAGCATTTTCATTTAAGCATGCAGTTGTTTCAGGAAAACTTTTCCAGTAATTCTTAACAGGAATCTTTTTTTAAGAGTTCATGAAAAACACAGCATCAGAATTCATCATAGCATGTTTAAATACAGGTTCCAAGCGTAACTAATATTCATTTTAGGTACAGACACAATGGTATGGGGAGACCTGTTGCAGTGTAAAGAAGACAGTATTTGTAATACATACTGGGGAGAGTGTGAACGATGAAAACTCCATGAAAATAATGATATAAAACACCCGAAGACACAGAGAAAGTTATAAAAAGTTTATGTACAAATTATTTTATATTATTTTCTGTACAGTGTTTGGACATCTTATTCATGTGTTATATCCAGGGTATAGCTCATTTGGTACTAAAATACTAAAACTAAGTTGCCAAACTCTATTTTTATCAAAAACACATGTCATTTAGAAATAATTTTACCGGAAATTTTTATGAAAATATGTCAGTTTCAAACATTTTCAGAAATTTTGGTAGTCCTTGGCAGTTTTGGCAGCTGGTAATGCTAAGTTTCATTAACAGCATGATTTTCTAAGTATATGCAAATTATACACTAAAAAGCTGTAGACCCGAGTGTGCAGTTACTATCAAATATATAAGAAAAATTGCCGTAAATATTATACACCTCGGTGAAAGTAGTGATGTTAGTTCATCAGTTGCTGTAAGGGTCAGGAAGCATCAGCCATTAAGTAACGAATCCTGCAGTTAAAGCATGGCTCAGTATGCTGAGTGTATTGAAAATATAAATGAGTCCAGAAGTTCTGTACACCTCTGGTATATACAGTCAAGAATGGCATTATTGTCTGATATTTTTAATGCGAATGGTTCACTGTTTTAGTGCTAGCATAAATATAGGGCTGAATTTGACCAGTTGTTATACTGACGTATTTTAGACAGTTTGAATTGTGAATTTGTATGTTTATAACTGTGAATTATTGCAATCCATTATCTGTGATACCTTGTTATCTAGAACTGCAGTTGTGTAGAATTTAAACTCATACCAGATCTTGAATTCACAGTCTGTGGTCTGATAGGAATTTGTTTCTTACTACAGTCAGTTTCAAAATATTTCAGCTTTTGTTTCAACCTCATCAGTATATTTGATTTGTCATACAGGAAGTCACTAACCTTAATATGGTTAACAATTATAGTACTGTTTAAACATTCTAGACGATTATGCATGGAAGATACGAATGTATAAAATTCAGCCGAATATCTTATCATTGAAGGCTTAACATTTTGATGTTTTAAGTGTAAGTTTTATTAGACTCGCCTTTGAAATTGTCTGTTCCTGTATGAGCTTTTAGTATTGTAGAACACCATAGCTTTTGAGCTATGGTTTCATGGAACACTTGGAATTTGCATATCAGAAGACAAATTTAAGAAATCTGTTAAAAGAATATCATAAAACATTCAGGTAAAGCTCCTTATTTTTCTATTTGGAGAGTAGAGAATGATTAACTGGGGTTTTTTTTGTCTTCCCTTTCAACTTTCATGTATTTGTCACAATGGTACTTTCAAGTTGTGTTTGTGTTCCGAATGTTCAAGATACACAACAGTGATGATAAATGCTGAAAACTGTGTTAATATTCAGAAATCCTGTATAAATAGAGAGTTGTTTCTCTTCTAAGATCTTATGTAAATGTAATTGTAACCTCCAATATAGATGCTAATTTAATGTATGACATAATCATTCATATTATATTTTTACCCTGTTCGACTTTTTCTTATCTGAAGTAAAGTCTTCTTCTTGATACATAAATAGTAAAGAGATTGGTAGTGTTTGTTTTCATAATGATACACAGCCTAGCCTGTTTATTATTATTTTCATTTGATCAGTGGTAAAACCTTGTCTGAGACCATTGTTATGTTTTAAATGACCAGATACAGGAGTGAATTTAGAATTGTGTGTTTGCAATAGAAGTATAATATTCTGTTATTGCTACAAGTGCTAGAGTTCAAAGTTGTTTAGTTTAGTACAGTGTAGTATAGTGTAAAGTCTATCAGTTGGTGTCTATGAAACACATTCACATGATTTCTGTGAAGTGCATTACATTTTTGTAAATTTCACTTTATGTATTAATGCTATACCAGTGCTACTCTCCCTTTGAGCAATATGTTGACTTTTATCTGTGGAACAGATTTGTTACAATAAAACAAAACAAAGTAAAGACATTTTTTGTTATTTATTTACCAAAATGTAGAATAATTTAACGCTGAAATATTTCATAAATTCAGATTTTGTACAAACAATTATCACAGATAAATTACGGACGGTATTTTTATAATGCATCTCAGTTAATTTATAAGTCAAATGCAATTCTGAGAAAAAAAATACATTGAAAATAACAATTATGCATGTATGTTAAACATGTATATTCCTATTCATTTTAAATGTGCTTGTTTTCTAACATGAGTAAAATGAATACCTTATGTATCATCTAATGTTAAGAATGAAAAATGTTAACAAGAAATTCCATAACTTTATGTTTACATAATGTCACAAATATAATTACAGGGAGAATACTTCCAAATGAAGTATCAAAAGTTACACACTTGCACATTGTCAGAATGTCCAATTAAAAAACTTACTTTAGATTTTTTTCACCTGTCAATATCACTTCAGAATTCCGATATTAAAGGAACTAATATTCTTGAAGATCTATCTTTCAATCAATGTCTAAGAAAAAAACAAGTGATAACATCACACCTAGTACATCAATGTCAGAAAGTCAAGTCTTACAAACTTTTAGTCTGAACAGTTACACTGAGAATAGTTTAAGCAACCACTGTGCTAGATCCGAGCCTTTCACTGTAGCACCAAAACTTGGGTCAAACAATGCCTCCAGCATCTTTACATTTATTCTGTTTACATCAAACGGTAATACTCCCTGAAACAGGATACAAGTTACAATGCATTAGCAAAGAGAACATTGTCTAGTAACATGTATTTTTTTGACAAATTCTATCCATCAAACTTGCCCCATGGAATATTTCTTACTGCAGGATTGATTCATTATAATCATGTTTTAAGATATGCCTATTTCTTCAACTACAGTAAAGGTGTTACACATAACTATATGCCTATTTCTTCAACTACAGTAAAGGTATTACACATAACTATATGCCTATTTCTTCAACTACAGTAAAGGTGATACACATAACTATATGCCCAATCATAAACAAGTTTCAGAAGGCCAACTATTTAACATACATGTAAAAATTTGACTTCAAAATCAGAATTTATAATTACGGGCCTGACACATCACATCGGAGGATGTTCACTGTGTCTAGGGTACTTGGACTTATTTTAAAACTATTGTATGCTTCAATTATAAATGTTTTCAAAAGATGATCAAGGAGATTCGCATAAAAAGATAAATTTGGTGTGGAAAGAATCTAAAGCTTTAAGTCTGGTATAATCCTTGTGTGAGTAAAGGGCAACTGAAAATATCCATCTCTATTGCTGTAAAAATTGAGTAATCTTTGTCTAGTTAATAACTATGTGATTTAGACTGTCTCGTTTCTGCCCTCTTCCTGAATTTAGTTGGAGTAAAAACTCGGCCTTTCCTTACAGTAAGAGCAAAAGGAGTTAGCATTACTCTGCCTCAAAGATTTTTTATTAAATCTTGACTTCCTTAAGCAAGAATCTGCAATTCATACAAAAAATTAAATTAAAATGCTGGAACTTCTTTGCTTCTAAAACATTACCTCAGTCATGGAAGAAGAGGTGTCTGGTTCAGCTGGTGATCCTAGGATGTTTGTGATGTCATCTATACACTGACGTAACAAATTCTGTAATTTGAAAACAGTGACCTCATGAACGATAGTTTCATTTGACTGCCTGTGCTTTGAATATACTGTATACTAAGAGAAGCTGTTACATTTGAAGTATTACCAAAATGATTTTAGTTGATTATACCACTTATTTTGGAGAAAGATAAAAGTTTCTGTAAAACGGACATGTCATTACTTTTCTTTTAACATGCGAAAATCTTTGCAAAATCTGACTAGCTCCGTGGTGACTTGTTTTTGACCTACCAGTTACAAATATTCTATCATAATTATAACGATGTGGATCTCTATGAATATTTTTAAGTTATAAACTGATTATGTATCATTTCACTTGCCTCTAAAGTCTCATCTTTCTGGACTTTGGGTGATAATGCTTTGATCCTTTGAGAGCTTTTCTTGACTTTAGGGGTTGGTGAAGGGGTCACTGTTTCCTTTTTCTTGCTTGTACCACTTGGGAGATAGATTTCTGCCCTTTGCATAAGTACTGCCAACCTGTGAACAGAAATGTTCATAAAATATTGATTTTCCATTGAAAAGAAACATGCAGGATACATTTAAAATATTTTAACTGCAAAATGTAAATTCCACATACATGTAGGTGTTTCTTCTGACCAGAAAATAAGTCTTACATTTTGAAAAATTTCAGCTCGGTATTCATGGCCACTCAAAAATACAGAAATTTACCAGATTAAGAACTTCAGCTTTAATCTAAAGCAGATAATTCAAATCAAGTTAGGATATTAGTAAATTTTCTTATCTAAACAGCAGGATTAATTCAGTATGGCAGAAAATTTGATAAATTTAAACTCTGAATTAGAAATAAAGCAAAATCTATGTAAAGAAAACAAGTGCCTTTCACTTTAAGAAAGAAATAGCATGGTGCTGGTCTAACTTAAATTCAGTTGTAAGGACTTCTATCACATAAGTTAGAGGCAAAGTACCGGTCATGTAGATCATTAAGCTGTGAAATTTGTATCCAAGCCATCTTTGCAGCAGTACTGGTTGCCCCTGCATTCTTCATGTTCAAGGCAAACATTAACAGTACCCTGCTCTCTGGACCAGCAGCTTCAGGTCTGGAGGGATCAACTTCTTCAAGGGAAGGCTGGTACCACTGTAGTGTGACCTCATTATCCACTGGTGATACTACAGGCTTGTCTATAGGTTTGGCTGGATCTTTTGAGCTTCCTGGAGGTACAGGTGGTTTGCCTTCAGAGAAAAATGAAAATATATCAGCAATGTGCCTAATAAGTCTAAGATCTTTACTTCTGCTCTTGTAGAACAGCTGAATTTGTATGCTCAACTGGAATAACAACATACAAGTGCCAAATTTATAACTATGACTCTTTCTGAGAGGATATGATTTTTTTTAAAGGAAATTTTTGTTTCAAAATGACAATGTAGTCAGTCAAGTTTTGTAAATTTTCACAAAAGGAAAAAGGTATTACAGTGCAATGTTATACCAGAAATTATTGGTATCATTATGTCAGAGATATCTTGGTCTTTTGCAGGGTAGATGCTGCTGAAAACAGTACATATTCAAACTAGAACTGTGTCCATAGGACACGGATGCCCCCACTATGCATAAGTGCTCATAAACAAGAGCATGTATATCCTGTATGTAAGATTTTTTCTGTACATATACCTAAAATGATCTACAGGTAACCTTATGTACATGTTAAATTAAATTACAAATGTAAAATTTATATGTTCAATTATTTATATGGTATATAGTGAAAAAATCAACAAAGGGCCATAATTCAGTTAAATATGGTCACAGCAAAAATTCCTTCCTTTACTACCATCTACACATTAAAGCTGTTCATCCCTGGAAGTTAAAGCAAAATCTGCCATCCGGTTTAAGAGGAGTTGTGTTCACAAAATTTCTATATGGTATATAGTGAAAAAATCAACAAAGGACCATAATTCTGTTAAATTTTGTCGCAGCAAAAATTCCTTCCTTTACTACCATCTACACATTAAGGTTGTTCATCCCTGGAAGTTTAAGCAAAATCTGCCATCCAGTTTAAGAGGAGTTGCGTTCACAAAATTCCTATATGGTATATAGTGAAAAAATCAACAAAGGGCCATAATTCTGTTAAATTTGGTCACAGCAAAAATTCCTTCCTTTACTACCATCTACACATTAAGGTTGTTCATCCCTGGAAGTTTAAGCAAAATCTGCCACCCAGTTTAAGAGGTGTTGCATTCACAAAATTTCTACATAGTATATAGTGAAAAAATCAACAAAGGGCCATAATTCTGTTAAATTTGGTCGCAGCGAAAATTCCTTCCTTTACTACCATCTACACATTAAGGTTGTTCATCCCTGGAAGTTTAAGCAAAATCTGCCATCCGGTTTAAAAGGAGTTGCGTTCACAAGATTTCGGGACGTACGGACAGACGTACGGACGGATGGACAGACGTACGGACGGACAAGTGCAACGCTATATGCTCCCCACTTTGTGGGAGCATAAAGACATAATAATCCAACTTTTAATGATAGTGTATTTAATTAGGTAAATACTGTTAATCAGAAATGGCTGGGAAATTACCTTCCAAAAAGTACTTTGTGGTAAAACCTATGAATAACTGTGAACCTTTGTACATAATACACTAACAACATATAACATATTAAGGTGACCTGTTAAGTGAGAACTAACCTGGTGCCGTTATCTCAATATCAATCTGTATTTGTGTCTCTCCTTCAATGTCTGCAGGATGTGTCAGGTTGCTCTCGTACGACTTGGTGACAAGGTGCAGTTCAGTTGCAGGTTCTGACGGGACAGGCAGCTGGAGGTCAGCAGGTGGGTAAACAGCACAACAATCTGCCCCATATGCTCGAAGGTTGTCACTCAGATATTTGTGCATGTTGATCAGTCGTATTGTCCATGTACCAGAAAACAGCATTGATCTAAAAGGTATCAGTAAGGTAGTTAATTTACTTCATGGCAAACATTCTTGATACTAATCAACTTCATGATATCAATTTTGTTTCCTCAAACCAAGGATAAAATAACCATAAGCCATAACTTTTTACACTCTAGGTAGCCAGCACAATCCTTGAAGTGCCATAATCTTTTTTCTATAAAGGTTTTTATGGTAAGGAAGGAACACGATACTTCAATCTTGAAACAAAAACAATAGTTTCAAAACCAACCTGACCACATCATGATTGAGAGTTGTGTCACTCTCAGCATGACTAATGAACCCAAGGTCAAATTCTGGTCCAAGGTCACCAGCTGAGCTTGGTTTAATTTTGTCCTCAGCTTTTCCACTAGAGGCTGATATTGTAGAGGTGCTGCACAGACGCTGCAGTATGGTCTGATAACCTGAAAATTATACGTATAAATGAGCCAACAGGATGCCTGCCTTTTTGCCAGTGAGCTGAATTTATGAGTTCACAAATATTTACAACTTTTTAACAAAATTCAAGGGGTGACAGCAAATTTTTACAAACTTTTAGCATAAATCAAGGGATGACAGCAAATATTTACAAACTTCTCGCATAATATAAGGGGTGACAGCAAATAAGGTTCTATCTCTTCTTAAATGAATAGCCAAGGAACAGTTTCTGAGTGGAAGAGGTCGTATTTCCACATTCTAAGTACAAGTACTGTTTTGATCGAGATAGCAGTCATCAAGAATGCAAAAACTTGTTTCCAAAGCGATGTGAAATGAAATAAGATTTGAAAAACAAACTGAATTCAGAATCCAACCTTTCTGCTTTTACCCCTCAAAATATTAATAGGAGTATATCATGTGATTTATTATGTTTTATAGAAGTAACATTACCTCTGACCAAGACAGATGAATGGTTTAAAGGCTCCTCTATCTAAAATTTGTCAACTATGTTGACTGTAGTTTTTATACCCATAGCAAATTTCTCTCACTTCAAAAAGGGAGATAATTAAAAATTAGAGTTCTGATATTTCAATTTATAACCCTGTGATACATACCTAGGAACTGAATCCAGCTCAGATCATTGGCTGCCTCTTTGGCTTTTTGTATCAATTCTTCATATGTGTCGACATGTTTGACCTCCTGAGCCTCAACCAAGGGAGCCAACTCTTCTTCTATTTCATCTACACACAATACAAAAAATAAACAATTAAACGATATAAAGTATAACATTTTTTTCTGCTGAAACTTCTAAATATCCATATGAAACATTTTCACTACCTTGATAGTTTATTACAAGAGAACTCCTGTGTGAATGAGAGGAAATAAAGCTATAAAGCATTTGTGTGTAGGGAAATACTTTGCTCATAAAGTGGCAGAAGTAGTTGAGTAAGTACCTACTTGTTTTCATGAAGATGGAGCCAGAACTTTTTTTGAAAATTTAATATTCAAAACAGTTTTTACAGTTATGTCTTAAGTTCTGGTTTTTTTGTGCTTTCTGTGGACCATATAAAAGGCCTTAAAACTAAGTGCCACTACGATTTCATTTCAGTTCATTTTCTGAAGCTGTTTGTACAATTAATACAATTTCTCATATACAGTCATTCCTCGGTGGCTTGAACTTGCTTCGCTCTAAATCCTCGATGATTTGAATTCAAAGGTCAGTCCCAATTTTTCTCCTTATATTTTTATAATGAAATAGTGCACATGGCTCAAAGTCACAATGCTTAAATTATTCTAAGGCTCGAGATGTTTTATTGTCTAAACGTGTTAATTTACACCTTGCATTGTCCTCAAGGGTGGAACTCCTAACTGGGGTGTGAATTGTTTCACCAATTTGTCATATCTGTGAAATGGCATGTTTGATCTGATAATCAATTTTCAGCTTAATTGCACTAATTTAGATCTTTTTTACTTTAAATCTATTGAAATCAGTAAAATAAGCTAATTTTTAAACGGTTTTAATTGAAATGACATAATTCAGGCCGATCTAATCGTTTGAAAGAATAAATAGTTCCTAAGCAATTTACGACTCAACAGTGTACCATCATGAGTCACGTGAAAGAAATTCACTGCAACTTACACAAAAAGACCATTTACAAAATGTTCATCAGGCAAAAATCGCAGAAAAGGTATGTATTGTTGTGACAATAAAGCATAACAATATTTTTGGGTACACTGTGCTGTGTATTTATTTCATAGCCATACCATTTTCTTTATGAGTGAATCTTTAGTTTGCCATTTGACTATAAAAAAAACACTCTTATACAGGTTTTTCCTTTATAAAGAAAACTAGAATCATGAAATGACCATGAAATTCAGGAAAGTTTAAAAATAACAACAGATAAGGTAAAAAAATAATAATTTAGAAGCCGCATAGTTCATAATTATGAGCCAGCATTATACAGTAACATTTGATTTTATGGCTTGAATTATTGGAGGCTAGATATATTTCTTGGGGTTCCGATGACTTCAAGCCATTGAGGAATGACTGTATCTAAGTCCTTGTTCACTAGGGGGTCTAAATGGTGTAAATTCAGCAGGTTTTCCATATTTCTCTTTAACTTTTTATTCAGGAAATCAAAAGCCAAGTCAACCTTTTCAAATTATTCGAACTTACTTTTGTAAACTTTCTTTTTCTCTCCCAGTACGTAGCCTCCAACAAGGTCAAGGGCAACAAAGTCTGGCATCTCCTGCTGAGCCTTTTCCGACAGTTTCTGTGATGTCACACTCATGTCTCCAATCAGCAATAGCCTGTTACGCTGTGTGTTGGCGACAGCAGCGGCACATCGTATTGCCAACCAGACTGCGTGTCTTTCCTTCTCCATGTCATCCATACTCTCCTTTGTCTTCCCTTTTGAAGCTCTGTACTTTTTGCTCTGTGAGAATTATTTTGGAAAAAAAAGTATTTTGACGGCTGCTCGTATTAACAGAGAAAAAGATCCATAATTACTAGACTAGGCTGTTTCTCCTAGGGCCCTATCAAGTAGAGAACAATTTAGACTTGAGCAAAAAGAACTATACAGTCAGCAATTAAAAGATTTAAGTTTTTGAGGCCTTCACAATGAATTCACAAGCATACCACATGAACATCAAACCAATGGCAAAAACTTCTCAACTGCTGAAATTTCGTTAAAAAACCCAAAGAAGTAAAAGAAAACAAAACATCAGATCAAAGCAGGCCTTTAAAGTTATATAATGTATATATTTTTTCTCAAGTTAAGATCACTATGCATATTACAGGATTACAGGTATATTATAATGTAGCTCTCATTACTAACCTTGGATTTTTTCTTGGAATCTTTACTATCTATGGACACATCCTCTCCCCCACTGTCTGCACCACTGTAAATATCAATACATGACCCCTCCTTCATCGTGGCTATGCCACTACTGTACATGTATATCAGGGCGATTTCCAAATATGCTTGTCGTATTAACCTGTAAGAGAACATTAAATGGATGTCAGTATATCAGTCAATGTTCACAATGTTCTTGAAAATAAATAAGGTTTAATCTTTTTTATTTTCTTTGTAAAAGACAACTTTACAACTCTTTCCAAGTTAAGCACAATTCTAAACAATTTCATACATATTTACATTCATGTTATGTATTTGGAATATGAAGAGATTTAATGGGATGCCAATTATGACTAATGATTTAATATTAAGAAAGAGATTAAGACCTGACTTATGGTCAGTTGCTTTACAAAATCCTTTCCTTCAACTATTTAACTATCTTAAAAGCAAATAATACATCAACTGTATGACACAATCATATTAAATTAAATCATAAAAATTCATAAATCAAAACAATTTGGCCTTTTTGGTTTATTTTTATGACCTGTTGCTGGGTGGAGCCAGATGCTTTACTGGGCGGAGCCAGATGCTAATAAACCACACCAATAAAACATTATATTAAAGTTTACCCTAGGTTGTGGTCAGTGGCATGAGATATCTTGATAGCTTGTATCAGTGACTGGGCAGCATGTCTTGGCTGGTACTTTCCTAAGTACACCAACATACGCTGAACTTTACCTGAAAAATTTGAAATTAACAAAAACTATACAAAGGATATTAAAACGTTGAAAATTTTTATAGTCTTTTTAAGCTTCAAACTTTTCCTTATTCTAGGTCATTCTTTTAAATGGAAAGTAGTTTTGCACAGATAAACAGTTTCATATCTAAGTCCTTATAATTTAATGTTAGGCTTCAAGTTTGAACTAAATATACTAACAGATTTAAACTGTTATGAATTTTCATGAAGTAATTATTTTCTAGAAATACTAATGCAGAATATTTATTCATTCACTTGTAAAGTTGTATGTTACAGTTACTTACCTGATACAGTCAATGTCAGCACTGTAAGGGCTTACTTACTGAGAGTTAAGTAGGAAACAACAGCTCTGACAACAACCTTTACTCACCAATATTGAGGAGAAGTTCTGCCTCTAGGTAGGCTTCTCTTGTTACACTGACTTGTGATATCTCCAGAGCTGTCATAAGAACTCCTAGAACCTCTGACCACATTGGCACTGGCTCAATATCTGACCTGTACAAAAGTAAACACAAAACTTTTAAAACATGTGCATTATTCAAACATACACATACAATCCAAACATGACTGAATGAATCATAATGAAATGAAAATTTATCGTGCTACAAAAGTATTCTTTTACTTTTGACTGGAAAAGAAAGTTGTGATACTATAAAAATGTGATTCTGTTGCCAATTCAGAGAACTGGGTTTTAACTTTACATGTACAATGTATATAGTTCTACAAGCTAATCTATAAAATGACAATGGAATTATAATGAAACAGATTATTTTACATACTGTCATCCAGTGAAATATATAAGATAAAAGAGATGGTAAGAACATGATTATGATTTAAAAATCTTTGGTTATATGTATCTTCATAACTGTTAGTAAAATAATGATTTAAAAATCTTTGGTTATATGTATCTTCATAACTGTTAGTAAAATAATGATTAAAAAATCTTTGGTTATATTTATCTTTGTAAGTGTTAATAAAATAGGAAAAAAATATATAAATAATATATTACATAAAGGAAAGACAAATCATACATAATATGAAATACATGTATAATGTACAAGTACAGACAAGAAAAAGTACAAAAGCAAATAAATTACAAACAAACCCTAAACAATAGCTGTGAGTTCATTTTGTATGACTTTAAGCATGAATAAACATTTTATATACTATATGAATTTGACCATCTGACCAACATATAAGCACATTCTCTTATAAGACGCACCAACAATCAAGAGGTTTTTGTACTGATCTTGTTATATTAAAATAGTATGGTTTCACACAAGCATTTTCAACTGAAATTTATGGTGTCAGGACACTTAACTTGAAATTAGTAAGTTAAGATAGCTATCGGTAGTAAATTAAGATAGCTATCAGGTTATTTAAGATAACATCACTGCTGTTATGCATTAAATACTCAATTTCTAATGTTCTTTATCATGCAGACTTTGCTTTATCATTTATGTAAGAAGTCAAAAGACACTTTTTTATCAGAAATGTCCAATTCCTGTAAAAAACAAATATGAGACCCACCCCTGGAATGACCCTGAATTTGGATCGCGTATGTATGGTTAAACAGTAAGATCTTATAAACATAATAGAGATAAAAGGTGAGTACACAATTTACATAATATCATACATATGTATGAGTGGGTGCAGATTAACATACAAATGAATTAATTTAAGTGTGATTTCATGTTAATCATATACTTGTATGAGTTTCATTATGAGAACTTTCCAAGTGAAGAACTGAAACAAAAATATTAGGACAAGGCAAGGGGTATAAACTGTTGGGCAAAAAAGCTTGTTTAAAACTCATCCACACATGTTTTATAAATATTCTCTCAAAACACGCCATGTACCAGTGTGTTATATCATATACAAAACTTAAATTTGAAACCCTTTGAGAAAATTTCCAGTCAAAACATGCAGCGATTTCTATATACAGCTGAACCTGTAGAACACGGCTAAACAAAAGATACAGCAAATGGCCTGTTACTGCAGGTGACTGTCTTACAGAATTGCATATGCACTAATAGTGAAATACAAACTGTAAAATACAGGCTGCTAAAGACAGAAAATGGCTAAAACCTCAAGATTTCTAACACAGGTTCAACTGTATTCCACATCCTGGTTCTATTCTACAGGTTTTCAGCAAAATAACAGACCAAATATTGGGATCATCAAAAGGTTCAGTTTAAATACCAAGTGAACAACTAAAACTACATAAAGCAGAGAGGTGTGAAAAGCCAAATCTAACTACATATATATACGTAGGTGAAATTTCAAAAACTAATTTAAAAAAAAAAGGTTTACCACTGTCTCTTGATTGTTCTTCAAACAAAAATGCAAACATAATAATGCTAATGTACAAAAGTTCTCTAATTTATTTTCAAATCAAAATTTACCTTTGACTCACAAGAGCATTTCAAAAAAGTGAGGAACTTTGTTTTAAAATGATGTCTCACATAAGAATTAGTTAACTAAGTACTATGGATCAGAATTAAACCAAACAAAAGAATTAATGCACTCATTAAAAGTAGTAAAGAGTTACTAATTAATTAAGGTCATACAAGGAAACAGAAAAAGGTGTACATACGAATTTCTAATATTTTTGGCTGTATTCCTTGCCATGGCATGACCAACACGCAGCTTGATCTGTACGAGTCTAAGACAGTGCGGCAGATAGATGTTGCGCAAGGGACTGTGCGGTGTCGAGAAATACTGGAGTCGTCCCTCTGGGTAGAAATGTTCAATCCTCTCTCCAAGATCTTCCATCTGAAATCATGTAAGCTAGCTTAAATAATGATATCATTTAATTATTTCTAATATTCATCTCAAAAAATCATTTTTATGTAAAATTCTGTTTTAACATATTAGCAGAAAGATCATACTTCTGTAACAGAGGTAAGTTCAAACTTATTTTCTACAGATTTATCAAGAGACAAATTCTTGAAACTTATGTATTTTTCCACTTGATAACAGCGTCTTGCATTTAAACCAACACTTCAGTGTACTGGAATGTGGAAATACACTGGAGGTTCTCATCCCATCTAGGGTTTGAACTAACAACCTCTGAACTGGAGGTCTGGCATTCCTCCTCTCATCCACTGAGCTCACATATGAAGACTTACTGTCTCAAAATACAAATGGTACCTATTTCTTAGTTGCCTTAATTATTGTCCCTTTAACAGATATATTAATATGCTGAAGTATTGAATCCCCTGCAAGTTTGTTAGAAATGGTACTGGAAATATTTGTCCATTTAACAAATCTCATTTGTAATATAAAGGCAAAGTGTAGATTAAATGACTGCACCTGTTTGAGTATAATATCTTGAGCCTGTATATAGTTTTCCATAGTTCTTTCAGTGAAGATAACACTGTCATCTGTATGTTCTATAGCCTCAAGGTCTGTCCTCATCACAATGGCTGAGGCCTGTAACTGAGCCCCTGGGATGGACAGGCAAGGTACACTGGACAAAGTATTAATGCAATCCTGAAATACAGTGTTTATTTCAAAATTATTTATCTGACAAACAAGTCAAAATAAGAAGCTGCTTTTATATTATGACACCCTAAGTTCTAAGCACTGCCAACATGTGTGAGAGAAAAAAAATACGGAAATCTCTGTAAAATTGTTTATTCAACTTTAGGACTGAATCTGTTACTAAAATCTGTAACTTCTTATTCACTCTTACTTCATAAACATAAAAACTAAATGCATGTTTACTTTTCAAATATAAATTAGTGGTGTCACATTGTGATCTCTAATAATGTGACCCTTAAAATCATATGTATCACACCATACCTGCAAAAGAGAGATTGTATGTTCTAGGTTTTTGCCCTCTATGATATTAAGACAGGCTCCCTGCATGAGGAACTCAGACTGTTTCTCTTTATCTCCGCAAGCTTCTGCCTCACCCAGACCTTCAGCACAGTACTGGCGACAGTCTGCAAGCTCCTGCAGAACCTTGTTCTCACTTCCTGTAAAAACATAAGTACAAATACTATAGAGAATAAGCTCAGTTCACCATTAAACATTCAAACTGCTGCATTAACAAGAAAAAAATTCACCTTTCATCCAATTAATGTGACTCCTTAAAAAAAATAGTCTTAACCACTGCATTTGAAAATTAGGTGTATTTTAACTCTAGGAAACCTTAATGTTTTATGACTGATAGAAAAAGTAGAGCACAAGGTATATGGTTTGTTAAAAGTCATTTTTGAGCCAAAAGATTGGTTTTAAAAATGAAGAATGTGAGTGTTTTGAAAGAATTTAAGTTTTCCTGAGTATCTAGCTTATAGCCCTACAATGGAATTAAGTTACAAAGAATAGTGAAGTAAACAGGATTATTGCCCTTTCTTATTTCATTTCTGTTTTCCCGTAATGATTTCTCTTAATCATCAAAATTGTTTTACTTTCAGAAAATTCCACTGCTATGATGCTACATTAAGGCCATTTTGATGATTTCTGTCTACAGACAAAATTGTAAGTAGTATTGATGGATGCACCCCAAAAGCACATGGTCCATTATTTTGATTATTTTTCTAAGCTATAAGCAATCTGCCATTTATTTGACATATAAAGCATATGAAAACTTCCTCTTGATAGTGAAGTCCTACATATTTTTTTGTAAAATTCAAGCAACTCTCTTCTGAGGAAAAGCCCAGAAAAGAAGGTTCTCTATTTTAGAATTAGAAGACTTTAAACATGTCATAACACCCTGAACATAAGTAATTATTGTCTATCTCTTCTAGCTAGTTAAGTTCCCACAAAGTTTGGTTGAATTCAAGCTACTGGTTCCTTAGACATAGCCCACAAATGAAAATTGAACAGATGGGCAAACCGTTGACTATATTCACTGACCCTTTTGGGTGAATAAAAACCAGTGCTGATTTACATACTGCATCAAAGCTCTGAAAGCACCCTTACTTAGACCTTTAATTTGTTCTTCAAAGGAACCTACTATTAAGCTTGTTTTTAGTAGTAAAACTGCCCACGTTAATTATTTATAGACCTATAAAGCATTTAAAGTTAAACAGAATAAAGTATTCTAGCAGCTATTGATTTCTTCTTAGGAAAAGAGACAGACTACAAGTAACTTATTCAAATACAGAATGGATTGAACATTAAAGTTAACAGCATGTTCCTTCACCAAAAGTCGACTCCCCAAGATTTTGAAGAAAACCTTTTTACAATAGGATTTTTACCCACATACTAGTTTGTGTCAACATTTAACTACAATTAATATTTTAAACAAGAGATGTTTGTAAAACATATATGCCCCCCTAGTGCCTTATCCCTAGAGGCAGCCATGAAGTTTTAAGGAGCTGGGACCAAGCGTTCTGTAGCTGTTGATCAGAAACCATTTCGCTATTCAAGAACACTGTGACCATGGCCTTTGACCTGGTGACCTGAAAAACTAAGGGCTCATCTACAAGTCATGAACAACTTATATACAAAGTTTGAGGAAAATGGGCCCAAGCGTTTTACACTTATTCATCAGAAACAATTTTGTTTTTCAAGGTCACTGTGACCCTTACCCTTTGACCAAATAACCTGAAATTAATAGTTGTCATTTACTGATCATAACAAACCTACAAACTAAGTCTGACTAACCTGGACCCAAGGATTCTCTAGATATTCAACAGAAACTGTTTTGTTTTTCAAGGTTACTTTGACCTTCACCTTTGACCTAATAACCCTAAAAACTACATGGGTCATCTAATTGTCATTATCAATCTACTTATGAAATTTTGAGGAGCTGGGCCCAAGTGTTCTTTAGTAATTGATTGGACACTATTTTGCTAAACAAGGTCAATGTGACCTTGACCTTTGACTTGAAAAGCTAAAGGGGTCATCTACTGGTCAAGGCCAACCTATATACCAAGTTTGAACAACCTGGGCCCAAGCATTCTACAGTTATTAACTGGAAATCATTTTGCTTTTCAAGGTCACTGTGACCTTGGCCTTTGACCTTCAGACCTGAAAAACTAAAGGGGTCATCTACTAGTCATGACCAACCTACATGCTAAGTTTGAAAACCTGAGACAAAGGGTTCTATAGTTATTGATTGGAAAGCCTTTTGCTGTTCAAGGTCACTCTGACATTAACCTTTGACCTAGTGACCTGAAAAACTATAAAGATCATCTACTGGTCATGACCAACCTACATACTAAGATCGAACAACCTGGGAGCAAGGGTTCTTTCGTTACTGATCAGAAACCGTTTTGCTATTCAAAGTCACTGTGACACTGACCTTTGACCTGTTGATGTAAAAATCTATAAGAGTCATCTACTGGTCATGCTCAACCTACACACTAAGTTTGAACAACTGGGTCACTCTGACTTTGACCTTTGACCTGGTGACCTGAAAAACTATAGGGGTCATCTACTAGTTATGACCAACCTACATACCAGGTCTGCGGCAAGTGGGTCCAAGGGTTTTCTGGATATTGATCAGAAACCAGTGTCTACCGACAAACCAACATTTGCAAAACTACATGCTCCCTCATCTTCAATGGGGGGCATAAAAAACAATGCTATTTATTTTCAGTTCACCAATAAGAAATGCTCAACAAAAGATCCATGGTAGCCCTGTATTGCTCACCTGAGTACTATTATCCTTACTGAAAGCATGATGGTCAAATATACAGAGATAGATTTTATCACCTAGTTTTTGATTCCACGTAACTCAGATTTCAATCATAAGATAGAGATTATCAATACAATCAATCAGATTATTCACAAGCTACTCCTCTGATATGGTGACCTAGTTTTGCTGCCATGTGAAACAGCTTCAATCTCTTTAAAAAAATGTGTTGTTTTTTTTCAAAGAGTTTCCACAGTTTTCTAGTGATCTGAACTGTGACACCTTATGCCTTAACTTCTTTCTATAAAAAGAACCAATCTTTTCAAGTTTCATGAATAATGTGCCAAAAATATGACCTGTAGAGCATTCTCAAAGTTTTCCTCTGTCTTGAGCTGGTGACCCCACATGACCAAGTTTCAAATTCTTCAAAGAAAACATCAAAACAACACACTTGGTAAAAGATAATAAATAACCTTGGAGTCTCTGATTAGCATTTATCTAGATGTTGTATCTGCACAGAGGTTAAAAGTGTGTTCAAGGGTTTCAACTGATCTCAGCTGTTGACCTAGCTTTTGACCCCAAACTCAGCCAACAGATTATCAAGAAAAACATTACAAACAACTTTTATGAAGAGTGGGTCAAGATCTGAGCTTGTGGCCTAGTTTTTTAATCCAATGTGACCCAGATTCAAGCTTTTCCATGGGATTATCAAGACAAAGCAACTGACAAAGTTTCATGCAGATTTTGTGAAAACTGTTACCTCTGTGCTCATGAACTTTCTTTTAATATGAGCTGGTGAATAGTTTTTGAACCTAAATCGTCAAGTTCCTTACTCATCCAAAAGATCATGATCATCAGAGCAAATATTTTGAGCAAGTTTCATTGAGGCTGGACTGAAAATGTGGCCTATAGAGTTCACAAGCTAAACTTCTGACTGCACGACATACGGTGGACAGGGGCTGGTCACAAAATCTTACCCTGAGTACCTTGTACTCAGCTGAGATAAAAGTTAACAAATTCTGTACTATTCTGCATAGTTATATCACTGAAAAGTAAGATAATAGCTACACTACCTTTATACTTAAACTTCATATTAAGCTGTGAGAGAGATTTGAGTAAGTCTGTTACAATTGGACCAGTAACCATGAGCTCCATATTAATGTATAATAAAAAAGATCCTGTCTATAGACTGTGAATGAGGTTTTCTTTAAAAACAAAATTATACTTTCAAAATAATTCAAAACTTCTAAAATGTAACCATTGTCACTTGTGTCTTATGTCTAATGATCAAATGTAAAATATGTGGACTTACATTTAGAAAAACTCAATCACAGATATTATCAAGACTTACCTATTTTCTCTTTGATTCTTGGAATCCCTAAATTTTTGTTATCATGTTTGGTTATGGTATTGGATATAACAAAAGATATAGCAAACAATTTAATTTAACTGAAAAAGAAAAACACTTAGCAGCTTTGTAATTTATGATAACTAAGTATTTGAACTATTTTGAAACAGTTCATTCAGAAATTTATAACTTTTGGTTTAGCATTTAGGTTCACCCATTTGAGATCTTATTTGAAACAACTTTGCTCTTGAGGCTTGAACTCAAAGCTTGAAGTCTTGGAGGTTAAGTACTATTGCACCAAACTTTCAAAAAATATATATATGTGAATGTGTTATATACGACGGGATGACTAAGTTTTTAACTATGGCTGGTTTTTACACACTGAAGCTAATTTAAATAATATTTAAAATGAAAAGTACCTTTAACATCTCCCATTCCTCGTATTTCCATCATGAGGCTGGTAACAAGAGCTGACCTGCAAGCAAGCCAGAGCCGGGCATCAAGCCTAGACCGAGACTGGAAATTCTGATACTGAAACTGACTGTTTTCTGGCTCACTAAGCTTAATAAAAAAGGATGGCTTTTTCCTGTTGTCACCATGACTCTTCAATGAAGAAGGCCTGAAAAGTAAACAGTATAACTATATTTTTGTGCTGAACATAAAATGCAAGACAAGTGTTTAAGTAGCACATAAATTTATGCAATGAAAATTTTCAGTCACAAGGATACACTTTCATACACTTACTAGTTGTAAAACTTCGTTTAAGTGTTCATTGGTAAAAGCATATCTTGGATATAAAGTTGGCACCTTAATTAACTCAGATCTTAATTCTGCCAACCATTTTTTTTTTACTTTACTTAAAAACAAACTATGATTGTTTGTCAACACAGAATGTTTTTTTCTGTTATATTCTTTTTTGAAAATATCAATAATTGTCAGTTAATTATTTGCAATTGTTTAAACAAAACAAAAATGCTTTAGGTCAAAGATCTTTGTAAACAGTTGAGAAGTCATATATGCATCTGGAAATTAACATAACATTCAATCTGCAAAAAATGTAATGAAATATTGTTTGATTCGAAGAGATAAATAAACCAAAAAAAACTTATGTTCAAATCTTTAGTAATAACACAAAATTAATGAATAAGCCATCAAAAGCATTGTCAACGGATATTATGCCAAATATTGGTAGAAACTAAGTGCTGGATAGAGAAAGAACAACTGTCCAATGTTTTTGATAAAACTAAGAAAAAAAAAGTCATAAAAGCAAGAATAAGAAACTTTGTTAATATTTGAGATTAAAAACTGAATTAGGCTATGACAGTTCAGTTACTGTCACCAAAAGCATAGTTATAACATAGTGAATGACAGTTTACTTTGTTCTTTGATTGTGCAAATTCTGGTACATTTGTACAGCCAGCCATGCTATAACTGCACCAGGTTATCTTGGATCATTATTTAACACTATGATATAAAATATACACAGCATTTTTTCTCATATATGTGATTATGCTGCATATTCTGAACTGCAACCGTCATGCACTTAAATTACATATACTAAAAAACATCATGCTGTTAATACAACTTACATCATGGCTGAACAGACTCACAGACTGATAGTAGACAAGCGTGAAAATAAATGGAGAAGAATATCTTTTTTAAGGAAACTTCGATTGGCAGTCTTAGAAAGGTATAAATTCAGAATTAGAAAGTGTGTGTGTGCAAGCTACATAGAAAGGTGCAGGTTAGTTTGTTTAGGTGAAATTTCTGGTATGTTAGAAGTAAATTAAATGAAAGGTATTCAGGGCTGTAGGTTCAGTAACAGTAGCTCATCTGATATTCATTGCAATGCAATTTCCCTTTTTCCCCTTAAAACATTTGTTTGTGAGGTTGCAAGATGAATGCTTTAACAATTTCTTTATAGGTAAAACATCTACATATCTGTTATACACTCTTAACAGTCACAGTCATATCAGGCTGACTGTTTCCTGGGAAGAACCAGTACTATACTCTGAGCCTACTTAAAAGAACTGACAACTTCTACCCATACATTGTTAAGGTCAGTCCACCTCTAGAACCCACCACTATCTAAGACTGTGTGAGATTTACTGAGTAAAAACCATTAGCTAGGTAACACAGGCTTGTTGCTACTTATCCATATCACAAGAGAACAGAAAATGAAATCTCAGACTACAGTCAATGGTTGATGTATTTTAGTAATAAATGGTTTTTAAAATGGTGAACTCAAAACAAATCTAAACTCTGTAAAATGTTGTGGAACTATTCTATATGTTTGAAAGAAAAAAATACCTGTCAAATTTTGGAGATTCCCTGCAAAATTTGGTTAGTACATTTATTTAGATTTTTAACATACAATAACAGCACAGCATTTACCCTGCAGTGGCCCATCAATGAATTTGGATTGGCCGTTTTGTCTATCTATGAGTATTAGCTAAAAACTTAAATGAATAGCTAAACAGTTAGAGCATTACCAGACTGCAGCGATGTACTGGCTGAATATGGTCTGCAACAGTCACAACAGAAAAAAAACAGTTACCAACTGCAGAGTAAATGTTATTCACATGTCTCTGGACAACCAAATACAATGTATACATTTTGTTCAGTGATTTACAACAACGAAAAAACTCCAACATTTTTACATATAGATACAAAACATACTCAATATATTCATCATCAGGGATCAAACTTAGGGGAGACTGAAAACTTGTTAAGTTGCCAAACACCTCTGTATTTTCAGATGAGCTAAAAACTGACATTATAGAAAGAAATAGGTAACTCTGAAATCAACTCAAAAACTCTATTCAGTCACAGCTGATCCCTGTATCACATTCCCTAAACCATAAGACAATAACAAACATACATAGTACTGACAACTATAAAACCTGTATGTCATACACTTCTGTAATTTTAAGTTTGTAACTCTTTTATTACCTAGGTGGGTGGGGTAACAGTTTCTTCTTGCGGAACAGGTGAGAGGATTGAAGAAGTTTGAGTGCAGACAGTACAGTCCTGGCTGCCATTGGAGCATGGTGCTTCTGTCTAGCTACAGCAGCTTGTTCTAGTTTACACAGGACCACAAGCTCAAGCTCTGCTGCAGACAAGTCATCCAAAGCTGGAAAACATGAAGGTGCTGTTTCTAGTTTTACGGACATTACAATATAGAACAATTCTAGTATTTCTTTTACTTATGATCAGCAATATTTCCAGAAACTTTCAATGTTTTTTGATTTTAAAGAGATTGAAGACTATGTTTACCTAATTTTGACTCAAAATCAAGGTGAAAGGTTAACATGCATGAGTGTCACTCATTTAGCCAGCTGATTTGCTCTTCTGATTTTCAACTTTTCTTTTGTTGAAAACGTTCATCTTTTTTTATTCTAAACTGAAATTAATTAATTTTAACCTACATCCCCCATCAAGTACTGCATTCTCCTGTATGACATCTGCAATCGTTCCCACCATCTGATCAGCTATAACCAGCAATGTGCCCTTAATAAACTCAAGAGTAATGGGCTTCTTGGCCCCTGTGAAACGCTTGGTGATGAAAGCGGTGCGGTCTGTGTCATCTCTTGCTGAAATACACATAATGGTTACATACATGAACATAACGTATGTCTACCCATACTGAAAATTGATGTACGTGGCATTCATTACAAAGACTTATAATCGCTGACACCTATTAATGTATATGAATTTGGAAAAAATGAACTAATTGTATGTCTTAACTTTTGTACCTAGTTTATTCAAAGATTATCTGATGGCTTAAAACAAATCATGTAATCTTTAGTATGTAAAAAAGTTGATCCAGTATTCTGATATCAATGCTAAGGGTGTAAAACTGTACCGGCTCAGTTTATTTCATGATACACTCAACAGATCTTACAATATGGCAAGGATACAATGAATATTCCCACTCTTATCTAAACTGAGATTAATAAAATCAAAATAAAATAGCCTGAGACATCAAGCTTCAATCAATACCAGACAATTTTAGGCTTAAAGCTTTTTAACAATTTGAAATAATTAAACATCTTGACATTTCTTGATATTCCCTCCATCTGAAATTCACTTTAATACTTAAAAATATTTTGTGGAATACTTTCATTTATTTAGAAAGTTAAAGCTGTTTGTTACAAGCGATAGGTTATTTAACATAAGTATATTCAAATTTTCAAGTGGAAATGAATTGTTGTAGGTTTAGTACACAAAGCACTTAGAAGAATGTTTATTGATTAAATGTTATTATTCTAAAACTATAATTTATGTCTCTGGCTTAGTGTATTATAAATTTTGAAGTAAGGAGATTCTGAAAATAAGCAAAAAAGCACATATTGTAATTTTGAAATAAAAAACATGTCAGTGAGTTTAAGCCTATTTATATTACACAAAAAGCAAGTGCTTGCAACTTATATCAACCCACTTGATGATCGTCTGCATTCTAGGTTCAAACCAGTACTTGTGCAGACAGTGTGAAATGCAGAAAGCTACATGACACTCAAAATTCACAGATGATCGAGACTCTCATTACCAACAACCTCTGGGTTTAGAGTCCAGCACTCTACCCTCAACCACTGCTGCTCCTCCGCCATTAAAAGTACAAAACAAAACAAAACCAAAAAAACATGATCATACAGGAAAATAACTAGCCACTACAACAAAACCAACACAAGTTTTCATCTCAACTGGGTTTCAGATGGAAACTATGTATTACATATCCAATGTAACAATATGTACAACTTACAAAAAATATCTAACTAGGCTAAAAATGAACAATTCAATAATAAATTTAAAGTCAAGCACTATTGTCTAAGATTGTCGAAAAAACGAACAACAGCCTTTTAACAAATTTTGTTCAATAAACATCTATAAAAATTTAGTCAATAGCAAAAAATTAATAATGAATGAATCTTTAAAAGCTAATTTGCAAAAAAAGTATTGCGTGAAGTAAATTTAAGTATCACCTTTGAGTTATTAACTTTTTGAAATCTCAGTACGCATGTATTTTCTTCTCACATGCACAGATTAAATTATGCTTAATCGACAGAATTTATATACATGTTACAACACTATTCTTTTAATGAACTAAATGAACATCACTATAATGAGAATGTTTCTTAGAAACATGGTGTTGTAACTGGGTTGATTTTGTAAATTGAAACTGTGCTTTTAAACATGTACATAGAAAACCAAATTTTTACTAGAAACCTGTATATGCAACTACAGTCAAGTGGACAATATACTAAAAACCTGTAAATTCAACTACATTCATGTAGCCAATAATGTTATTTCTGCCCATAAATGTCTTTATGTTGGAAAACCCTTCTCCAAAATTTGCAAGCTGTTTTAATGTACCATATATAAATGCAAAGCCTCTAGAGAAAAGAAAAGGAAAGTATAAAACCAAACAATCAAAAACCGAAAAAAAATCAGTTCTGATCAGCCCATAATGCTATTACTTAGTCCTATTAAAGAAACTGAACAATTTATCAAATAAGCTGCAAGTTAAGTTAGTGCTCATACATTGAACTAAGTCACCGATAGGAATTGATATGTTTTTTTGTTGTTGAAATAATAGATTTTAGACTACTGTAATAAACTATATATAACTGAAATGAGATCAAATAAATTACTGAAAAAGAACAAACATTTCTGGGAAATATGAAAACACCCTTAGGTCCTATCTGTACTCTTTGCTATGAACAAAAGATGTGATTGGCACAAAAAATGTGATTCAATGAAAAAAAAAAAGAAGACTGTTGGGTCCATAGCCGATCCAAAGAATCAAGTTTCAACTGCAGCTCACTAATGAATTAATTTCATTTTTGATGAATGTCATTTTGACATATCATTTTCAAGCATTCTGATTACACTACAAGGAAAGACAAACAATTCTGAGGTTGCTTCATCAATATATATAAATCATCATTGTCAATATTCAAGTCAATGTATGAGCATCTAGTAAGTCTGGAAATGGTGAGTAGTAGGAATGCAAACATTTTTAAACTGGGTCCATGCAAGCAATTTAACTCCATGCCAGCTGTAACCTGTGAAATTAGGTGAAAATGAGAAATAAATGTGAAGAATTATCACACTAGTGCAAAAAAAATCACAAAAAGAGCTGTGAAAAAATGTGAAAATGTGAAAATTATGCAAATCTACAAGTGAAAAAAAAGTCTACAGGAGAAAAAAAATGTGGTGTCACAGTCTATGGTTTATACTTGATTTAGAACAGCTTCCAGATGACCCACTCTTCTCCTCATCTGGTAAGTCATCAACTGAGTTATCTTCCTTGATACCCTCAGATATATTATCTCCCTTCTCCTCACCCCTAAATAAATCTTTTCTTTTGTCCTTTTTATCAGGGGTAGCTTCAGAGGCCTCAGTTATTGTATCTATTTCTCCTGCAAAGTCAACAGTTGGGCCATGAAAGCTTAATTTTCAATCTATTAAGTTTAAAACTTAAGAATATATAATTTATCCAACATTCAAATGCATCAAATGCACCCTGAAACAGAAAAATACATGTTATCACAATGCCTAGGATATTACACCCCCTTCCCTAAAAAAAAAGAAAAAAAGAAAAGATGTCTCTGGCTACAGGAAATACTTCAAAATACTCATACCAGTTTGTATCAAGAGGCTAACAATTAATGTTTATTACACAATTACATACAGATGAATAAATTACAAGAAAATAAATACCTCCACTTGTATATTACCTAACAAATACCGCTAAATCTAACTTTCATGCAAAGACCACTCTCTGGAAGACAAAAACTTTTAATATGGAATATATGGTCTTTGTTGGCAGCAGGTCTTCGTTCAAAGGCAAATTTCTTCATTATATCATATCAGTACAAATAAAAAAAGAGTTCTTTATTCCCAGGTGACCTTTAATACCAGGTGGTCCTTAAGCCTGAACATTTATGAAACAACTCATCCAAAATACATCTTTCACCAACACATCTATAGCTAACACTTCTTTCATTTGCTAACTTGTACATTAAATATTTAAATACCATGATGGTGATCTAAGATGGAAACTGAACACCTCTCCCAGCCAGACTAGCAAAGGCAAAGCATGAGAAAGCTATGCTAAAGCCTAGGACGTTTTACTACCTTACATTTGTATATTTGTAGCAATCAAACCATACAGGGACAAAAACATACAAGCTATATATAATTCTTCTTACATAATTATTATATTTTATTTATCAGTCAACAGTATTCAAAGTATTAATACTGACTATTGAGTAAGTTATGGTAAGGCTGCTGAAAACAAGAAACAAAGTTCACTTACTGTAACCAAGGCAATGCTATTTTATATCAAAAACTTACATGTATATATGCATCACTAATAGTAACACTAAGAACAGACCAATGTGAACAGAAATGCTTCTGTGTGACATACAGACATGTATGAAGTCTGTTGCTTTATATACTGCTGTGCTAACAATGTAGACTATGGTCTGAACTAATGGAAGTAAAGCAGGAGACATTCTATCAATATTTGACAAAAAAAATAATTATACAGCATAAAAAAGTATTTTAACTGAAAATATAGGATTAACAGTTAAATTCTAGAAACCAAACAGGGCAGACAGAAAGACAAGTACTTGCTTAAAATTCAAAGCAATATGAAAGAAGTAAGGCTGAAGAGTCAATTTATGATGAAATTTCCCTAATTGTTTCACAAATCTATTAATTACAACTAGAGCTATCACTAAATGTGATTAATACCCCCAAAACACCACTACAGAACAGAGGAAGTTATCAATTTAGTAACAGAATACTTCGTAAAAAAATGGAAAAAAGAGTTATGGTTGTGGGAAATTAAAGATAGTTGTGGTTCTTGTACATCACATTTCCTCTCATTGCGCTTGACCATTGTATGAAGTTGCACTAAATTCCAACCAGTAGTTTTCAAGTTATGCTCCGGACAAGGAAAACCAATAAAGGGCAATAACTCTGAAAATAGTGAAGATGGAGTTATGATTCTTGAACACTGCACTTCCTCCCATTGTGCTTGACCATTGTATGTAGTTGCATTGAATTCCAACCAGTAGTTTTTAAGTTATGCTTCAGATAAGAAAAAACAATTAAGGGCAATTACACTGAAAATAGTGAAGATGGAGTTATGATTCTTGGACACTGCACTTCCTCTCATTGTGCTTGACCATTGTATGAAGTTGCATTGAATTCCAACCAGTAGTTTTCAAGTTATGCTCCAGACAAGGTAAACCCCGACCGCCCGCTGCCCGACCGACCAACCACCAGGTGACTCCTATATATCCCCCAAACTTTGTTTTGGGGGTATAAAAATAATAGGCAAAAATAATCATCATGGTGCAACAAGAGATGTCGAGAAAATCTGCACAGATTGGATCTACTTCTAGCACATTGCTACTAAGACCACATTGCTACCAAGACCTAATCTAGTTCTAATGCAGAATACACAGCTGATGTGTTTTTAAAAATATCTTTTATCAAAGAAAAATCACCCTCAATTTCAAGGTGTTTTATCTAATAAAATGAAAATAAGTTAATATATTTTAGTTATGAGTTTGTGGTTATTTATATATTCTATCATTCAACCACTAAGTTTTGCTAATAACATAATTATAATCGTTCATACAATAGAATCCCCCTTTATGACCTAACAAAAATTGAGCTGCCCCACTAAGACCAACCATTAAAAATAAAAAGAATGAAATTGTTTGCATTTAAATTTATAATTGTCCAAAACGATGACCGACTTGCTAATCCACTAATACATCCACCACTGTCAGTCCCATTCATATTTTTCACGCTTAACTAGTGTCTGTATATAAGACAATTAAAATTTCCTTTCGAGGGACCCACCAAGCCCACAAGGCATTGACATACAACTTTCAAGCCTACAATACAGACTGCTTTACAGAGTATAAATCTGTAATCGATAATCTTCTTGCAATGTGAAAACTGTTAATTGCTGTTTACCTTGATTACGGTAATTGGGATACATACTGACTGTATAAATTACAAAAATGTACACTGTTATTTTTATAGTTTTTTTATGCAACGTATCTGTTACTAACTGCAGAAATATATAATGAAAAGAAGTATTTTTATTTTCTTTCCTTTGCCAAACTTAAAATTGAGTCATTAATGAAATTTCTCATAATTTCAGATGTTAAGGTAATTAAACTTATGCTATCTGAGTAATCAATTAAATAAAATAATTGCTTTTATAAGAGAATTTTATTGCCATATCACACTCTAATCTGTTATCACCTCTTACTGATGGCATAGTGTTTCCTTTACTACAGTGTGACAATCATCACGAAGAAGCTTTTAAGCAATGAAGGACATAATGTCAAGTACTGAAAGTTCAGAGGGCTGTTCAAGGGAGAGAAAATAATTACACTTGATTAAAGATACGTAACTGTAATGCAACTTATAAGAAAAAAATTGGATAATACTCTAAACATTCAGAAGCTGTCAGTGTTGTCCAGTCCACTAATAAGATCACCCCACAATCAAGATTATTTTATCAAAAACCTATGGTGGGATTCTACTGTACTATGTATGCCTGTATGAAGTGTTTTAAACAAAGAAACATTATTGTGTTAGGGTGAATGTGAATATTTACATACTCATTTTAGGTACATGAGTATTGAAGAATGTATGCAAATACTCAATATAATTATGAGTACTAAAGATTTTACCCAAATACTTACTTTCGTTTGCATCCTCATCAATCTCATAAACTGTGTCATCTAAGAAAATATTATATTTTATTTTTAATACTGATTAAATCTTTGTCTACAACATTAACTCCTGGCAAATCAGACTTCACTTTGTTTCTGCTACACGCCCATCTCTATGATTTCAATTATTATCTTAAATTTTCATCAAAACCTGTGTTAATCTGCCAGTGTATGTTATAGCAGCAGACAGTTACAGAAGATGCTTGCTTAACAGTGGGTTAATCACTGTATAAATAACTTGGGTATTACAAAACTGCCTCCTGGCTGCTTCATACAGAACACTTATTACACATTTTAAAAGGTGATGTCAGAACAGAACATAAGCCATCAATGAAAGTGATAAATACCCCACACTCTGCCTTGTCATTGGAACAAAAGCAATAGAACACACAAATTACAACCTAAAGCATCAAATTGCATTCAGGCTACTAACATACCAATTTCATTGCAATATGACATTTCTAAATGAAGTTACTGATCGGAAATCATTTTTCTAATTTTAGTAACAGTGACCTTTACCTTGAATGCAATTCCATGCCTTTTATTTCCACAGACACCTAAACAAGAAGTTTTATGTTTGGCAACCTGTTCTCCTTCTATCACCTAGAACAGGTAACAACCAACAGAAGTGCCTGCTGACGGACCGGTCAATCAACAAAACAACTGACTAACAAACTGACTCCTATACACCCCCCAAACTATGTTTGAAAGGGTATAAAAATACCATTACTGCAATTTGCATATAGTTTCTTTCGATAGTCACATTCATTTCCTTCTTTCTTGTTATTGTAGTTGTATAATACATGTATATCAATATTCATCTCAAAATGAAAACAAACATACAGGCAAATGAACAAATATAAAAAGAAGAAAAACAACCAAGCATATATCGTCTTAAACATTTCCACCAATGCATATTATCAAAGCTTTTCAATAATCTACAACAAGTTCTGTTGCTCTGTATAACAAAAACTGTTGTTAAAAAGCCAAAAGCTACTCAAAACTCCATTAGAAGAACAACAACAAAATAAAATCTGTCTTGAATCAGATAAACACAATAAAGACTCAAACAAAAAAAATTTGTAAAGTCATAAAATCTGTTTACACACATTATTGAATATTAATAAGAATATTTTCAGCCCTCTTACCATCTCTGTCAGTCCTAGAGGCCCTTCCTGCAGCTTTTCTGGGTCTAGGTGTGGTCTCTGATGTCTTGACACCATGTAGCCCTAAGGTGCCTGGTCTGGACATAGTACTTATGGTCAACTGTTTCAGTGTGGTACACCCTTCTGGCAAACTGTTCAATAAAATAAAGTTTATATGGTAAATGAGTCAAACATTAAAGAATATGTCAATTACAGTTGAATTTTGATTCTATGAACATTATCGTTTTTTTTGGATAGAATTGCAAATTTCCTTGTATTGCATATTTCGTTCTTAGCAAAAAGTACTAACAGAAAGGAGAATACCATGCAGTGTAACATCATTGTATTGCAAAATCCTTTGTCATTTTGACAATAAGTCAAAAAGATAGCCTACCTTCATCTTGACAAAAAAGAGCTTATTACAGTATCCAGTGTTGTAAGATGAGCAAACAATAGCTTTCATTTACAGCTGTGTAGTTGCTCAGACTATTTTAGGGCTCAGCAAAACTTATCCTCTATGAGATATATTATGTACATGCATAAGCAGACTAATACTTGTGACTTAAAATGAATGGTACTGGAATTAATATATGCCCTCATTTTGTTGTTTTGGAGGAAACTAGACCAAATTATCAAGTAGCCAATTCACCATTTTCTGAAACAATTTTAATCATAGTCACAAAAAGCTTATAACTTACATCACATCATCGATGTTTGGCAGGACAGGTAGTGTATGGGCCAGGCAGACAAACAGATGGGCTTGAACCAAAGACAGGTGACAGGTCATGTGTGGTCCATACAGCATACCCAGGTTAGAGGATAGCCTCTTGTCTAACACATTCTCCAATACCTGTAACATATACATGTATAGGATAACTGACATCACAATACAGGCAATTTAACAGAAGCTCTATCTATGAAGATACTTCATTGAAAAAAACAAAAGAAAGAAATTTATTCCAAAATATAAAAAAAAAACTGTACAACACTGGACAACTGCAAAGAATCTAAATATTACAAGATATTTTAATGGATTTCTTTACAATATTACTATGTGAGAAGAAAAACTGCAATTCAAAATGCAACAGTTTGATATAATTCTGTATGTTTGCTAGAAAACTATACTGTAGATAGAGTTACTTACGAGATATAGAACAGTAAAAAGTAAAAAAAAATAGACTTACCTTGAGATTACTGGGTTCTGTTATTGGTTTACTGGTGTTGAATTTTGTGGGAATGACCTTTGACTCCACCTGTCTGAAGCTGCTGTCCCCAGTGTGTGGAAGCCTCTCCCCATGTAGGAGCCTCTGTAACACCTGCAGGGCCTCTGAGAACAGACCCAGATCTGAAAGGACCCGACACTTCAGAATCCTGCCATCCACAGTTCTCTGTAGGTCACGGCACACAAATGTGGCGAAGTATTGATTCAGAGTGAGCAATGGAAGAACCTAGAAAACGAAACATAACTACAGCCTTTCCAAAATAATAAGAAGTATTAACTTGCTCCAGTGCTGAGTTCATGTATGGAGAACAGTTCATATGTTACAGAGTGTCTTCATAAGTGTCTGAAAAGCTCAAACTTGGAGTGTAAGTCTTTTTCATAATCCCATCATATCAGTGCATCTCTGGTTAACTTTGCATCAGATTATATACTAATTCACTATAAATGCCCTTTTATTCACTAAGTTAGACTTGATGGGAATATTATTAGAAATTTATGGTATACAAAAGACATTATAGATTTGCAAGAATATAATGGTAAATGAAAAACATTCCTATCAGTACATTTCATTAGAATACCAGTATATTTTTATTTAGTTAAGAGCAAAAACAAACTTACAAAGAGGTTATGGTGACCTCTGGCTAGTTCCTCAATGACCCAGCGTAATGCTGCTAGTACCTGTCTGCCATCAGTTCTATACTTTTCAGACAGCAGGTCCACACCAGGGATCAAGTTTGTCACCTCACAGCCCTCTCCTACCTCATACATGGCATAGTCACGATCAGCTAGTGGGTGGGGTAAAGATGACCTGAATATAGCCTGAAAGATAATATAAATAATTCTACTTTTTGTGCATACTGAAATGAACAAGATGCTGTGTTCAGAAAACACATATGCCCCCGGTAGCATAGTTTGTCATGATACAAATTTAAAATGACAGCACAGTGGTAAAACAGCAACTGAAATCACAAGTTAGTATGGAAATAACTTTCTTGTGCCAGAACCTGTACATGAAAAGAATTTAACATAAAATCAAGTAAAGTAACTTATAATCTAAGATTATAAAGAGCAGATTATTCAAGAAAAAATCCTGCAACAATTATCTTACTCTTCAAGGCCACAACTTTGTACTTGAAAGTTAACAAAATTCCAACTAGCTGATTGTTTCATCTTGACAGGTTCATGACCTTTGTACTGTTACGTGTCAGGCCACAGCTAATAAATACAAAAGGGGAGAGTGTCCTAGAAAAAAGATAGCCACACTTATGTGACTTGTCAGGGTCATGACCTGTGCACTGTTTAGAAAGTGTGTAAACTTTCATGCCACTGCTATTTGTAGAAATTGAGAAATATCCAACTTGCCGAAACAGGTTAACCATTTCTCTAAGTACAAAATGTGGAGATTACCCAAGAAATAAGGTAGCCACAGTTATGTAACTTGTCAGAGTCACTGTTAAGTGTGTAAACTTTCATGCCACTGCTATTTGTAGCAATTGAGAAATATCCAACTTGCAAAAACAGGTTAACCGGACGGACGTACCGACAAACAGATGGACAGTTCAATCGCTAGATGCCGGGGGCATAAAAATAACTGATTCAGTTTCAAATCCAAATGTACCATTTTTTGAGGCATGTACATTTATGCAGAGAAAGTTCCACAACAAAATTCAAATTTTACCTTGAACAAGTATCCAGCCAGGAAGCAGCAATCTGTCCTCAGGCCAAGATCTGATGTTAGTATAAACCTGAAAAAAACGTTGAAGAAATCCTCATTCTATTTTCAATGATTCTGTAAGAATATATTATACATCTAATTGTTTTTATTTTTAAAGCGAAAAATGCAGATGTTCAATACATTTGGTATATTTGATACTGTTAGCTTATTATCATTTTCAACAAACATCTGCAAGCTTCAAAAGTGTGTGAAATTTCCCTAGCTTCATACAGACTGTGGCTGATAAATTAAATGGAAACTGAAAAATATCTTTACAGTCTAGCCATCTACAGACATGTCTAATTATCCAGTAGTATCAGTGAAGCCAGGGCATGCTACCACCATAGTAATAAAATTGAGCCAATCTAAAATCATTCAACATACTGAGCAATATTTGATGTAAGAACTGCAGCCAGAACGCAGCCCCAGATTCCACAACGCTGGAGAAGTTCAGCACTGATGTCTGAGGCATCCTTTAGCAGGTCACGCCAGGAGTGTAGCACATCGTCTGCTTTGAGGATCAGTTCTAGGGCCTCTGTCCACCACTTGTAAGCAGCTCGAAGGTTGCCCATGTGATAATGAAGGTTGCCGGTTTCATGCATTGCTTGTGCAGCCAAATCTCGAGCATTCTTGGCCAGCAACATCTCTATTAATTAAGACATGAAAATTCACTGATTCAGGGTTTTTACAACTTGTTTTGCAACATCTAAAAAGATGGGAAAAATAGTGATGTCTAGTTTAAAATGCCAAGAAGCTGACTGCAAATTCAGTGTGACAATAGGATGAACATCCAAAGAATGGCATACAAGTATGTTTTAGCTCACTTTTTGAATGAATGAATGAATGAATGAATGAATGAATGAATGAATGAATGAATGAATGAATGAATGAATGAATGAATGAGGTTTTATGGTCCACTGACAGCTATGATCATTTTGGCTACATATGCATGAATAAATATCTAAATTATATTTGAAAAAAATAAAAGAGTTGATTAATGTAAAGGTGTAAGTACTAAAAATCAATTTTGAAATCCTGTATATTGTACACTGTAAATATAACTATTGAATAATTTCTCTTAAATCTGATTCTTCACCAGTACTTAGATCACAGTGGCTGATTGAAGACAGACCTTATTTGGTATGTATACAATAAATTTACCTATAGTTTTCTCATAGGAAGTGATGACAGTTCCAATCTGAGACCTGGGTATTGGTGCAGTTTGTACATCAGATGGGTCCAGATACTCTTCTCTGCTCACATCAGGAGGCATTGTGGGCTGGGGTCTGGCTGTGTTGGGAATGAAGTCAACACGAGATGGCTGTCGACTGAGGGCAGCTTCAGTCACTGGAAAAACAATTAAAGTATTAAAAACTGGAATTCCTCATCTAACCACTTAGCAAAATATGTACATGTACAGATAAAAATAACTTCTAAAGATTCTAGTAATTGTTCTAAAGTCCCTATAAAAAAAGTTACAACTGAAACAGAGCTAAACTTGTAAGATTTCTTATGAGAGAGTAAATTTTGATAAAAATAGTATGCATTTTTGGCTAAAACATTCTAACTTTCATATAGCATTATTTTAACGACTCTGCCTTCCTCTGAAGGGTATATGCTTCTGTTATATGCAACAACGTCACTTACTATTCTGCTGGTTAGCCAGGTATAGCACCATCAGTTTTCTGCTATGCTGTAAGGCCCTGGCAGTGTACTGAGATTTGTCAAAGGCATCATAAAGTACAGACAGACTGTAAGGTACATCTAGGGGCACAGATATGTTCTTCATGGCATCTTTACTAGAGTACAGCCCATGACCAAGGGGATCAATTCCAGCCCCTGCTGGTACAGGTGGAAGGTTGGATTTGTCTATGACCAGCTCCAGCTGCTGTGTAAGATATGTTTTGGCAGTGATGATGGTATTCAGTTTGAACATAAGTTGCTGGAAATGAGGCTGGGGTGGAAGTTTACCGCCTAGCTCCTCAATGCCCTCTGTCAGCTTACGCTGAGCCTGGACCAACAGTGGGATCACCTGCTCTGCATAACGCTCACTGGTTGAAAATGAAAATGCATTCTTTGAATTACTTGCTAACGGAAATCATTGCAAATCAATATTCAGGAACTTTAACTTAAATATTGCATGTTATAACAAGAGCCATGTTACACATGGTTAATCCCCCCGCCGGGAAGAAGCTACCTGAAGGCTGTACTTTCAAACACTCAATGTAAAAATGTTTGAAGAAAATCCCACAAAAAATAGGCAAGGTAGAGTTATTGTTCTTGCAAACTGCACTTCCTACCAATGTGCTATGTCAGTGTATTAAGTTTGAAGAAAATCGCTCAAGCACTTTTGGAGTTATGCTTCGGACTAAGTTTTTCAATTAAATCTGATAAAGGGGAATAATTCTAAAAGTAGGCAAGGTAGAGTTATTATTCTTTCACACTGCACCTCCTCCAAATGTGCTCTTTCAGTATATGAAGTTAAAAGAAAATCACTCAAGTACTTTTGGAGTTATGCTCCGGACAAAACTGGAATGGACGGACACACGGATGGACAGAGACCATTTCTAATATCCCCTCTGCCTTTGGCGGGGGGATAATAAGTTCAAGAATTCAAGAATTAGATATACATGTATATGCTGGGATTTTTAAAATGTAAACAAGTAAATCTGATAAAGGGGAATAACTCTAAAAAATAGGCAAGGTAGAGTTATTGTTCTTACACACTGCACTACCTACTAATGTGCTCTGTCAGTGTATGAAATTTGAATAAAATCCCTCAAGTAGTTTTGGAGTTATGCTCCGGACAAAATTTATCAAGTAATTCTGATAAAGGAGAATAACTCTAAAAATAGGCAAGGTAGAGTTATTGTTCTTGCACACTGCACTACCTACCAATGTGCTCTGTCAGTGCATGAAGTTTGAATAAAATCCCTCAAGTAGTTTTAGAGTTATGCTCCGGACAAAATTTATCAAGTAATTCTGATAAAGGGGAATAACTCTAAAATTAGGCAAGGTAGAGTTATTGTTCTTGCACACTGCACTACCTACCAATGTGCTCTGTCAGTGTATGAAGTTTGAATAAAATCCCTCAAGTAGTTTTAGAGTTATGCTCCGGACAAAATTTATCAAGTAATTCTGATAAAGGGGAATAACTCTAAAAATAGGCAAGGTAGAGTTATTGTTCTTGCACACTGCACTCCCTACCAATGTGCTCTGTCAGTGTATGAAGTTTGAATAAAATCCCTCAAGTAGTTTTGGAGTTATGCTCCGGACAAAATTTATCAAGTAATTCTGATAGAGGGGAGTTACTCTAAAAATAGGCAAGGTAGAGTTATTGGACTTGCACACTGCACTACCTACCTACCAATGTGCTCTGTCAGTGTATGAAGTTTGAATAAAATCCCTCTGGCAGTTTTGGAGTTATCCTCCGGACAAAATTTATCAAGTAAATTTGATAAAGCGGAATAACTCTAAAAAAAGGCAAGGTAGAGTTATTGCACTTTCACACTGCACTACCTACCAATGTGCTCTGTCAGTGTATGAAGTTTGAATAAAATCCCTCAAGTAGTTTTGGAGTTATGCTCCGGACAAAATTGTTTCGGACGGACGCACGGACGCACGAAGGGCATTCCTAATATCCCCTCCGCCTTTGGCGGGGGGATAATAATGACAACAATGATCAAAGCTACGATACTTATTACAACTTTACAAATTACATGCTGTATATATTGAACTTACTTTGTGAGAGCATTAAATCTGAGTGCAATATCCACAAGTTTTTCCCATTTCTCTTCATAGTAGAGAATCTCCAGCACTCGGAGTACCAGTCTCCTGATGAACCTGACATCTAGAACAGACTGGTTATCTGTTGGGTCCTCAAATTTCAGACTGGCACCTCCAGTTTCATTCAGTACAGTACCAGTCCACGACTCAAAATACTCTCCAAGTTTCTTCCCCTTGGCTTTAGCCTGAAATATCATGTATGACTTTTTATATTTCAAAATAGCAATTAAAATTCATCTGCAATCAATAGCAATCATAAATGTTTCCTCAGAAACACAAAAAACTACATTTAGTATTATTTGTTATAAAGCCAATTTCTGGCAACATCAAAATTTGTTATAACATTATGCTATATTCTGTAAAATGTATTATTTGTACCATAACAGTACATAAAATTCAAATTAACTGAATCTTTATGCTTTGAGCTTTGGAAGAAATACATGTATACAGAAGTGTTTGACTTCACTGCAATGCATACTAACCTTGGCAGTCTGGGCCTGCAGGTCAAACTGTAATTGTGTCATCATGTCCAGGAGACAGTCAGCTGCTACATGTAGAGGTTTCCAGGCCTGAGACCTGATCTCATCTATAGTAAGTAGACCATTGTCTTTATCGGTCTTTGTGGGAGTGTATGCTCTCAACAGAGCAGTGTGAGCACTGTTCCACAGGGCCCTAGCACCATTCTGTAACAATGTCCAATATCCACCCCTGTGGGCCAGCACCTGTCAAATTTAATGGTATACTTAAACCAAATTTCTAATGCACCTGTTACAAAAAAAGTCTTTTTTTTTTTTTTAGATACATACATTTTTTTTCAAACTATTCAAGTACAACATCTCAACAAATTGGACCTAATGTTTTTGTGTGATTTTGATGGCATTAAAGTTTTTTCTTAAAAGCAGAACTTTACTGAACAGTTATGTACAGTTACTAAGGGTGTAAATGGTGATACCACTTACATGTAGTTCATAATGACAATTGTTGATTACATATAAGTGGTGTAAAAGTACTAAACTTACTATAGCCTTCCTGAAGTAATTGAAGGACTTGTTGATGAAGTCTAGAGTTTCCTCTGAAGTCAGGAGTGCTTTATCTTTCTCCTGTGTTTTCTGGGCTTGAAGTCTTGCAGTACTCATGTCAGATCTGTATGTCCTTGGTGTGTCCTCAACCAACGGAGGTTCTGTGAACATTGGGGGAGGTGGGGCACCTTGGATGTGATAGAAACATTTGGTGTATAGAATGTTTTGGTGTTGTTATCATCTTACTGTATGTTTAGAAGCTTCGGTTGAAACTATGTACTATCATATCTTTGACAAAGTGTACATTCACCAGTTTTATAGACTATTTTCAGCAGAAGTTTACATCTGGGAAGTAATTTGTTTGTTTGTACACCAGAATTCCTATGCAGAAAGATCTCTTCAAAACTAGAAAAAGAGATAGGTATCTTTTTAAGTGTTTTACTTACAAATTATCTAAGATAATATTGTGCAGCATTTTTTCTAAACCAGCCATACACAATCATTGCCAGTATAGTATGAATGCTGGATAGTGATTTCAGCCTACAGACCTTGCTTCAACTAGATGGCATCTAAAACTTTAGAATAACATACATGTACACTGACTTATTTGTTTGAAATAGACATAAGGATGGTTCTCTTTCTACTTTTAACCTACACAAAACAAGACAGTCTGTTATTACCTGTAGCGAGAGCAGCTGCAATCTCTATACCAGTGGTTGTGGTTTTTGGCCTCTCAAAACCAGCAAGGTCAAGGGCATCTGTCGTCTTTGTCTTGGCTTTTGAAGGAATACTGGGTATATCATCATCAGAGCTTGTGTCACTATCCTCTTCATCTCTGTCAGTGATGGCTGACACCTTCGTGCCATCCTTGTCTTTCGGTCTTTCAGCCGACTCTGTCACATGGCTGTGATGTAATGGTCCCCCTTCCCAGCCAACAACCAGGGTACCAGCTGTCTCAAATACAAACCACTCCTGATCTAGGAAGTTTGTCCTGAAATTTTTGAAAGGTCCATTCATATATAAATATTTGCAAATATTCATTTCATCTCTTCAACTAATCAAGATACAATCACTGGCTCATCTGTAACATTATTTTAATGGTAGCAAAATTATGTACCCACTGACTGAAAATACTGATTTCCCCCACCCATTACTACAATAACAACAACAACAACAAAACACAAGACGGCCTCTCTAAGAAGAATTAACAGTTTAAAACAATCCTCTATCTAACAAGCACAATTCATTTTCAAACAGGATACTTTTATCTCTATGAACAAGTGACAGCTATAGTACATAGTTTGTGCTTACTTGTACATAATACTGTCCTGGTTACCTAGTACCTTCTCTCTCTTCTCAAGCTTGTGTAAGAAGGCATTAAACTGGGCCAACCCTTGTAGAATGTTCAACTGCAAACAAAAATGGTAAAGCTATTTGTTTGCTGATCTACTGGTTAAATGGAAAAATGTACCTTATGTCACAGCATCATAGCTATAAACAGAAATCCTACACAAGTAAGAGGTGAATCCTTTAATTCTTTGATTAGTTGAATCCTCTTCATTTTAAATCAACCAGGAAACAGCTAATGTTAATTCAGGAATATGACTGCGTCCTGGATTCAAACCAGTACAGGCATCTATGGCAATGAATGTGGAAAGTAAATGGAGACTCCAGGTAGGATTCAAACCAGCAACCTGTGAATCAGGATACACTGTAAAAAATCAAATCATCTTAGATGCAGTGTGAAACAGGAACACATCAGTAAAAATCATTTCTGTAGCTCTTTAAAAAAAACAACATAGTTCTTGTTATATAACCCTATTGCACTTCCTTTTCTGTATAAAACAAACAAAACAAAAGTTTCAGACCTACCTGACATCTCCATGGCATTTCATCATTACAGATCTTCCTGAGACGTCTCTTCCTGTTCCAACCTCGGAACATGTCTGGTAAATGCTGACCCACTTTATCCAATGCCTATGTAACAGAATATATCAGGCATGAAAAAATGATGCACACAATCACACAAGCATATCAGTAACGGAGGTTTCTACAATTTAGCAGAAGCAGACGTTTGCCTGACAGATACAATGGAGCCAAAGATATCAAAGAATCTGATTTTTTTAAACTATAAGTTAACCAGCGTCTTTATTCTTTGCTGTGTAGAATGGGATTTTGTCTTTTCATCTTTTACATGACAAGGGAAGCACACTGAAAACCATATTTCAGCATATTTTCTCAGTGGCTTCTGTTACAATTTTAGACAAAACATGTTCCCACAATACAAAATACTTCCATTTTCTCATCATACTTGTTTCTGGAAACAACTTTTTTTTCATGTGCATGATTCGGCAGCTAATTCAGTTTTCACTTTAAAATTAGTGATATTTGACCTCTATCAAAATAGAAAAAAGTAAAAAAAAAAGTTGACAAAAAGCTACATTAATTTAAAATTTTTGTTTTAAGTGTGTCAAAACCCTTCACCACTGAAAACCATTTTGTTGTAACTGCAAATTATATATACTAAAAAAAAATCAATTTCTGCTTGTTCAACAACTGAACATATTATTTTGCACAGTTTCTCTCCTGTAAGGGTTACAAGATGTTTTAAGTTCATGTTTTATTAAGTATATTATATTTGGCTTAACTAACTTATATACTTTGACATTCTTTTTTAAATGCATATTAAATGTCTATACCATTTGCAAACAAAACTGTGTGCCCAAACACTACCCAAGCTATATGCAATTCCAAACTACCTAATGGTATAAACATTTCATCATATATCAAAAACCTTACAGAAAACTACATGAACAAAAACAATAAGAAACTTAACCTTAACAAAAATAGCTTTCCCTACAAGATCTTAAACTAAAATTTTGCTTGAATTAGTACAATGTTTTTTTTATTCTACATAAAGACTATTGCAAGACCATTGTCTACATTTCTGTGCTAGCTATAACCATTTCTTTTTTCAATGTCATTCTACAATAAAAAAAATAAATGCTAGACTAAAAATATGCATTAAAGAAAATTGTGTAAAGGTGATAATCCCTCATAAATTCTACAATTCACATACTGTCTCTTACCCTTGCATAATATGGATCACTGAACTGCAAGTAAATATGTGGATGAAGATAAAAATGATGATAAAAATGAAGAAGAAGATGATAACAATGATGACAAAGATGATCGTGATGATGAAATATGAATGATTAAATAAATTATGCTGATGATAAAAATGATGTTGAGGTAGAAAAAACCAATAACAAAAACTTTGCTTCATTGAGTTGAACAAATAAAGAAGTTTATATCTGTAAATGCAGAGAATACCAAATGTTTTCTTCTTTTGTAACATCTAAAATATACACTTCTGCCCTTAAAAAACGGATAAATGACTGAAACATGGTATCTATCTGTATGATTATCATAGGTCAAAGACTGTATAACTTATGTTAATTGTGTACACTGCTTAATTTGAAAATCATTGTGTAAAGGGCTAAATTTGTATTTTATTGTGTACACTGCTTAATTTGTGTTTTATTGTTTACAGTGCTATACTAATGTTTCATTGTGTACACTGCTAATCTTGTTTTATTGTGTACACTGCTTAATTTGTGTGTTATTGTGTACACTGCTTAATTTGTGTGTTATTGTGTACACTGCTAAATTTGTGTTTTATTGTGTACACTGCTCTCACAAGCTTCAAAAAGCTAGAAACACATATTATATGACAAACAATTTACAAATGACATATGTATATGAGATGGCATGTTACATGAAAGATAAGTAAGATAACCTTTGGTTTTGAAAAAAACATTTACCATACCTTGATCTCAGCTTCCTCTTGGGCTTGTTTTGCAGCATCTGACATGTTTTGATTCACATGTAAGGCCTATAGAAATAAAATGAGGAAACAACACTATACAGTCAATGTCTTTAAAAACTGGATTATTGGGAGTTCTACAATTATGGAATCTTAGAAACAGATGGTCTGACATCCTTTAGATAAAATGAATCTAGAAAGTCTCTTTTTTATCATTTATAGATTTATATGATGAGGTCATTTCTATTGAACAGGCAGAAAACGATTTTGACAGAAGAGTGACTCCTTCAGAATGTCACCTTTTGTACATAACTGGCTCTGTTCTTTCATTCTTAAGTACATCTTTCACTATGTATAATTTGAAACATGTTTGTATGACCTTATTTTTAAGACAAAGAAAATAATTAAAACAAAATGTTCATCAACCAATTGCTGGCTTCACTACGAATAAAGTAGCAAAATCTGTTGCGTTCTGACATATGACAAACAATTAGTGTTCACAACTGACCTTGTATCTTTGTCTTCTTTTGCCTTTAGGGGCTTGCTGGGCTTTGTTCTGAACCATCTTGGAGGCACCCACCGGAGCCCTTGGGGAGCTAAACTCCTATAAAAAATAGTAAATGCTGTGATAATGAATCAGTCTAAATCTCAATAGTTGATATTCCAACACTTATATCTGGAAATAAAAACTGGGACGGTATTGTGCATGAGAAAATCTGTATGAAATACTGTCATAAAAGTCTATCATATCTAAATGCTGAAATGAAATTAAATTTTGTTTTTATTTTCTTGGTTATATTTTACCATATTTTTGTATTGTCCATGTCAAAAGTTTAACTATCATGAATAACATCTATGTATTTTTTTAAGTACCTGGTAATGCTTATTTGAAAAGATAGATCAAAACAGTAAGGAAGTCTAAACTGGCAATTAAATGCTTATCTTTTCCTATCAAATCAATGCATGAAATTTCCTTTGGTAAAAAAAATCCTAATGAACAAAATTAACCAGTAAAACTTTTTGAAATTTTTAAAAAATGTCTAGACATTTTACAAATATATAAACTGTAACTAGACCACAAAACATGCATAGAAATCAACCTTTTTGCATGACCTTTGTCTAAATCACAGTGACAAGAGAACTCTTAAAGCATAGCAAACCTTCAGTCTAGACTGCAATTCATTCTTGTCAAAACTTGACGCTGTAGTGAATTATGATAACTGATATCTTACAGAACATATTCTCCAGTTCTTGAAAAAAAAATTTTGTTTACAAAAAAAAGAAGAAGAAAAGTGATCTTGTCTAGTGGTTATAAAGCAATTTTCATGCTCAACTCAACTTTGTGTAGGATTTCTGTACCTTAAGAAAAAAATTCCATAATAAACAAAAAACCTGAAATTGTTACGTTCGGTTTTGAAATTATTTTATTTTCTATGTTGATTTAGGAACAAAGGAATCTTAGTATTATTTTCAAAATGAGCTCAGCATTAAATATTTTTTACAGTCATGGTGCTAGGTCTGTTATCAATAAACAGAAACAGAATTTTGACAGTACAACCATAACTAGTCAGTATGACTGTAATTCATAACAATATAAATGACTGTGAAAAGATTTGATACTACTGTGATGAAATTTCTTTGAAGTACATTCATACTGTGACAATTTCTTTATAAACATCAGTAACAGGAAAAAAACAACATGCAAAAGTGAAGGGCATCGGAGCAGTGAAACAATAACAACATGCTGGAAATTCTGCAGAAATTCCAAACATTCATTTTAACCTGTTCCTCTGTTATGCCTCTAATTTTTGCACTTGGAGGTTTAGCAAGAACTTTCACCCCTATGTTACTTCCCCGTCTGGTCTGGGATGGGACCATACCCAGTTTACTCTGGGCACCACTGGTAGAGAGCAGGCCAGTTACCCGGCTCCCAGGCCTACTCATCCTACTCTGAGACATTCCCAGTTTACTTGATGCCTGTACATTGAAACAGTTTGGTTTAGTTTAAACTTAATTCATTTTTCATTGACATACATCAATTCTGCTTGACGACTGCTTCGCGGGTTTAAACCAGTACATAACTGTGGAATTCAGAAAGGCATGTGAATGTCAGCAGCTAAGCCATCATTTTCCGTCGAATCAATTATGACAATAGTTTATTATATACATGTATGTAGACAGAACACAGATTTGTGGAGACTCTTTGTTTGTTTAAAACATGAGCAATGAAAAAAAATATAGATGAAACCAAAAACCGGCTTGTGTAACAGCCAGGTTAAGTTATTCACAGATACAGGCTGATATAAGTTTGAGTTCAAAGACTTGGCATGCGGTGTTACCTTTTCTTTGCTATATTCTACCATAGCTGCAGCAAACTTCTTGGGATCATCTCCAGTTACTGTCATTGTGCCACCTGGCTGCTTTGTAAGGAAGGCGCGGATTCCGATAATCTGTTCATTACGCCTGAAATATTTAAATATTGCCTCACTGAAAAATTATGTCTCAAAACTTATTGCAGAACATTCTATACACACAAAATAAACATTTTTTTTCTACCACACTTACTTAACATGTTGAATACTTAAATTTCTTCACTGGTTCTAAACAAAACAACCTTACACTGACTGTCATTTTCCAATTTTCAATTATCATCATCACCATATTTCAGTTAAAACAGATGAATAAGTCCAAAGAAGATCTAAAATAAGTTGAAAGCAGAAATATCTCAGAAAAAAAAGGGGTACAACCCCTCAGAAATTTAAGAACAGGGGCACAGCTGGATTTGTAGATCATATTTTAATGAGGTTATAGGTATTCTCTTTCATCTCTGCAGAAAAAAAGCTATATCTGCTTCTTTTATTTAACTGTTCTTAGACACCTTCTGCTTTCACCCCTAAAATTCAACACAGAATCAAATTACATGTATTAATGATTAGAGCAAAGCTCTCCTCAGTCAAAAAGTGGTCATATTAGTGATTCAGTCTTAATAACATACCTTACTTATTCTAAATTTTAGACTTTAATTTTTTCAAATTTCTGTTTGTCTGATGATTTTGAAATAATCCAAGTGGTCTTATTTGTAGAAATTTACTGTATTAACAAAATTTACTGTTATTTGTACCTTGCAATCCACATTTCAGTGTCATCACACCACTCCAGGGCTATCTCTGGTAGACCTTCTGTCAAGGCCTTCTGGGCAACTTGTACAAAGAACTCCAAGTACCTGGCTCTCTTTTTGAACTTGGCAACTGAAATGTACAAAATACAACTATATTTTTGTTAATACATTATTACATTCAAACAGATGGTAAATCCTTTTTTTTTATTAAAATGTCCCCATCACTGAAAGGGACAGCCACCCAGGCTTATTAGATTCCTAAAGTCATCTGCAATTTCTTTTCTTATTGCTTTTCCAATATGCAAGGCACCAGGTCAACAAACAATGGGTACCGGTAATCATCCGTTTAACTAGCTGGTTGCTCAACAAGCTGTCTTATCTGAAATCCCCGACAGAGTTCAAAACCTCTGCCCTCCCCAATATGGTGATATTTCAACCGGTAGCCCATGGAGACAAATATATGAGCAATAATGTTTAGACATTCTAATCAAAGTTCCAAATATAGTTTAATCTAAAATTTCTGAAACAAAAAAAACAAAAGGACATTATTTTGGTACCCTACATTGAAGTTTTTTTTTCATTTTTATTTTTGTTGATGAAAAGAGGAATAAGCATTATCTGATACAGACCTTCCCTGTATGCAATCCGGCTGGGTAGATAGGCAATGTAAGCATGTAGTATACTAGGGTCCTCATTACCAGACAACTCATGGTCACTCTGGGCTGGTAATAATCGAAATAAAGCATGTTTTACAATCATGTAAATAAACTTAATTAAAGCAAATAACATATCTACAAATTAATGAAAATGGCAGTACAAAAATGTATGTGAAGAGGAACTTTTAAAAGTAATTAAAAACTAACGTTGTTTAATTCAAATATCCTGAACAACTTCCAATTACTTTTTACAATTGTTTTGTCTCACAATTTCTATAAAAGTCTCAAGTGATATTCTCTTACTTCCAATACACAAGTTTAACTTTAATGCCTAATAACACAGATGATCTCTTGTTTTTATTGTTAGTTATAATATGAAATTAGACTTATACTCTATTTTATCATTGGTTAATGCCTATCTAGATAACTCTTCATTTTAACTTATTTCATAATGCAAGGCAATTATCGTGCACTTCAAGTGTGTCTACTTTGTTTATATTGTGCAATAACTATGATATAACTGCATGATAAATCATTTATAGCAAGGCTCATCTTCTTCACCTTTATGCCAAGTGAACTGATATCACTATTAAAGTAACAACAGCAGTTTTTCTTGTATATTCAATTTATACTGCACATTTGATGTCCGCAGTCCTCATCCAAGATAAATTGCATATACTCAAAAAGTTGTTTGGTAAATTAATGAGTACACATTATCAAATACAAAATAAATATATCATGTGAAATACAGTATTCCATGTTATAAATCTACTCAAACCTAAAAGTTAAGTTTTATGACAAATTTTCTACATCTGTGTCAAACATAATATTTTATGTTCGCAGATAATTATAACTTTACCACCAGACCACTGACATCAAACTAAGTTGTATTTAATTATCTGTCTCAAGTTATTTCTTTTTCTTACTGACAAAATATTGAAATTGGCAAAACCCCTGCATTTCTATTGCCCATGTAAAAAATTGATAAAAGCGAATTCGTTTTTTCTGCTTTTGAATTTAAAAAAACACTTAAAACCCTTTTCCTTTCAGCCTTTGAGACCCAATTCAATGCCATACATTTACAAGTGATACATTTTATTTTAATACATGTAAACACTGGCTGTACATGGACAGACACAAGGAGAAAGCATTATTTAGGGATTTCTGGGGCAGCCAAAAGAAAGCACAAAGCAAAACACCTGGTTATACTAAAGGGTTTAAACACAGGTGCAGACAAAGCATGCTACCTTAATAACTGTGCATGGATATAGGGACAAAGAAAATACAATCTAAATAAAAATAGGAATATTGGAGGCCAATAGCTAACAACAATGCTAGGTTGAACAAGTTCTTTATTTACACTGATTTTAGTGCAAGTTCTTACAATCTAAAGTATTTACTCGCGAATCTGCTTAATGCTGTCCTTAACAAAACTCGGGTTTTGAAGAAGGTATCTTAGTTACTGCTGAATTAAATTTACAGGATTAGAAGTTCCTCCTACCTTGTGTTAAGAGACCAACACTTTGCCCCTATACAACTGCTAATACCTACATTCATCAATTATTTATTCTGAAAGCTATTACCCAAGACCATTTACTGCAATAACCCCCAATAAACATAAGCAATGGAGACAACAAAAAACTTTCACCTTTGCCCCTAACCATTAATAAAAAAAAACACTTTTCTCTATGACTACAATTAACCCTAGGTCTAACATAATGCTACCTACTGAAAAATATTTTGAAGTCACCTTAGATTTGACCTTTGACCTAGACACACCAGAAATAGGGATATTTCACTTCAATTTAAGAGCATGACCCTAGATGCCTGGAGTTAATGAAAGGACTAAAACATTTCTGAGCTTGAACCTTAGACCCAGAAACCACAGAAACAGGGATCTTCAACTTTAAATGAAGAGCCCTGAAGTAAATACAAGGACAGTGACCTTGACATTTGATCCAGAAACCACAGAAATAGGGCTCTTCTACTTAGAAAAAAGAGAGAAGTAATCCTAGATGTGTGTAGGTAATAAAAGATTGAAAAAACTGTAAACTGTCCATTCTACCTTAATCCCTTGTCTCATACAGCAAAGAGAGGTAAATAGGGACTTATATCAGATGTACTCAGCCCATTAATATTTAGTTTAAGCCACTACAGTACTGAAAGTGCAACAAAACATTATTCATGTATTGTTCTTGTCCGCAGCTATTTTACAATTGCTAAATCCTGTGTTAAAATCTAATGCTTGCATCCAATTTAAATCTAAATATCAAATATGTAAATTAACATTTTAACTGAAACCCTAAATGACTTATAAGAAACTATAGTTGATGCCACTAATTGGCTTATAATTTTGTTCCGTTTACTTGCTAATTCATCTGAAAAAAAGAATAAGCAAAACACACATTTAAGGCTAACATTTACACATTGACAGTTTACTTACCAGGAGCTGATATATAGGAAAATTAAGTTTGATAAATAGTTAAGATAATAAAATGATTTTCCCGCAGCAAAAAAAGATTTGTCAAAGTTGCTTGTGTTCAACTTGATTGTTAAGCTATAAAAAAATGTTAACAACATGAAAATTTTATTTCAATAACAGCTGAAACGTGATTCTTCAAAAGCACAAGAGACTTTGTCACCTTTTAGTAGAATCACATTTTTCACTTTACAGAATTCCTAGTAAAAAGTACAGAAGGATCCTACAGCAAACTGTAATTTCATTCCATTCTGATTTGTTTAGCCACATTTCAAATTTACTTGAACACATTTATATGACAATATAAAGGGATGAATGGGCTACCACCAGTAAATTCTTGATTCATGGAAAAGGGCCTTTGTACGACATCTTTACAAAGAAAAAAGCAAATAAGCTTTTCAAAATTCTGCTTTACATAGAGAAAAATAAAACTTCCTTTTTGGCAATTATAATATAAGATGTACTTACTTTGTACTGTATTATTTTTGTTTTGTGCTAGCATAATAACAATAAAAAGTGAAAATGGCCTTAATGCGTAACTAGACTTTATAAGAACTGTTCCAGATATTTAAGTATTAATCATGAAAATCCATGTGAAGAATTCATTATAATGGCTCTTATTTTTTCTTCTCTCACTTGCTCTTAAGTACTATTTCGCTTAGTATAGAAAATGTAGTGATAACTTTTACAAAATATGCAATGGGACACCAAAAATATGCCTGGTATGACTGAAAAGTGACAGCATCAAATATTTAAAACTACACAGTACAATACTTTAATGCATACATTTAAAATATTTCAAGACAAAATTTTGAAGGCCTGTTAAATGACTATCAATATCATTAAATCTGATTTTGCTTTTAATAAACATTTACCAACCTTGTTTAGAAATGCTGAGCATGTGTGCTTCAAGGGCCTTGAGCTCTTCATTGAGGGGCCCATCTGCTTCATGATCTTTTATCATACTCATGACTCCTTTCCTGCCCCGACGTGACCTATTTTTCAAGACCTGAAATAATTTCAAACTTTAGGTACAGTCACTTCACAGTCACCACCACTTACAAACAGACTGAGCCTTTAAAAATCTATTTTAAATTACAAATTTAGGGTTTTCATTGGTCAACACAATCAATAAAAAGTTACAAAGTCCACCAGTCCTCCATCGCAAAAAATCGTTAGAACATCCAAGAATTTTTACCCACACTATGAAAAAAAAAAAACAGTTCCCTATCACATTTATAGTGCTATGCATGCCTGCTATTGATTCTAAAAAATCTGTGTTGTCAGTATGAAATATCCAATGTGCATAAAGTCAAAGATGTTTTATATGAAATCACTAAATCATAACAATTTCTATAGATTTTATGAAATTTTACTGCGTATGAAAAGGTGTGACAATATAAACCTTCCACATAGGTAACAACTCTATTTCAAAAGTAAGCCTGAATGACTTTCCATGTGTTAATTTTTTTCTAAATGAATCAATACATAGAAAAGTATATAACAGCTGATAAGGTAACAGTAAAATCATCCTGTCATATAGTTACATCCTGTCATATAGTACCTGAAGATTGATAGAACCAGCAGTTTCTTCATTGTCTGCACTGGTATCCAGCGTGGTTCCCTTCTCTAGCTCTTTCTGATCTTTAGCTGGTTCCACACTCTCAATGGCTAACAGCTTTCTTCCAGCTTCATTTAAGTTGTTTGCAAGAGATTTCTGTCCCCAGTTTCTCAACACCTAAAAGTAACAAAACATTAACAAGACTTGTATAAACAAAAAAAATTCACATCCACCAATCTGTGTGAGAATAAAAACATTTGGTGGTATATATCAAGAAAACAAATATCACATCACTTCCACTTAATTCTTATTATCTACGTTGGTTTTACATGAGAACAAAGTAAGCATTTGTAAATAAAATCTTGATGTTCCTGAACACAATGTTTAAGTTCCTCCCATGCCTTGTAAGCCAAGAATTTTTTTATATGTATTTCGTTGACAAAACAGTTAGTGTAAAGTTAACAGATATTGTAAGCAACACAAAAATAGGCGTATTACTTTTGCCATGTGGAAGGTGATGCAAGCAGTCATATGATGCAGACTGTCTGCGATAGATGTCGGACGTTTCTGTCGTAATCCCGATGGAATCTCTTGTAATACGGTATGACATCGCTGCAAGACCTGCATAAGCAAAGACATGTTACTGTTACTTTTTCTGCATGATGAAACAGCCAGTTTCTAATACATCATCCTAATACATTTTTGCAGTGGATTTGTGCAGTTTTATTTTAGTACATGTATCACTTTTCTCCCTGTACCTTTAGAATTTCATGGCCAGTTTTAAAAGAAGTTCTTTTTTTACAACAAAACAATATTTCAGGATATGTGAGTTCACACTTATGAAGTCACTGCATAATGGTGAGAAAAAAGAAAGTATTAGAAGAGAGCAACTTTGACTTTTCATAACCTTAATATACCCCAAGGGAATGTGCATATTGGAAAACACAGAATTCTACAATAACACATCAAATAATGCATATATCATAGCCATATAATGCAAATAAGACAAACAAATTACCTGGAAAACTGGAACAGATGGGATTTTGTAGAAGATAAGTGGAGCAACCAGACCATAGCACTGTACCACCGCCTGTAGGGCAAGGTTAGACTCGTTAAGCCAGCCAGCAAGCTCAATGGCAACCAGCATCTTCTCACATTCCTTCAGACGCTTGATCTGAACAAAGATCAAAAGTTGTATTGCAACATGTAATCTGATGAAATTTGTTCTAATCTGTAGGTTAAAATTCATAGCCACACATTTTTTTAATAAAGATATTGCCATGAAAGTAGGTGTTTTTTCTACAAAGTGAGTCCGTGTTTCTACATGAAGGACTGTTCATAGTCTTTTCCTGCAGCATAAAACCACAACTGTCTTTTCTTCATTTGAGCTTTAGATAAAATGCATATATTTTAGACTGAGTTACCCAGACTGTGAAGAAGTACAGTTAAGGTCAAGGTAATGTCCTTGAAATGTCAAGAAAGTATTATTTGCTCATATTATCATAGTTATCCTTTCATCTGAGGAAAAACTCTCTGAAATGGACAACATCCCAACATGGAATTTTAGGTACCATTTAAATATTCAATTTGTATGGTTATAACAACATGGTTTTATAAACCTTCTAAAGGTCTCTTAGAAGTCTGCAATTCTTCACAGTCTTACCTACCAAGATGTCTAAAATTCATCATGATCTAATCTACAAACTTAATATTCTGCATTATATACAAGGGATAAAAATAACAGTTACCTGCCCTTTGTAGAGTGGACCTTTGTCACTGAGGGAGTCACAGAAAAGCATGCCCTCTCGTACATTGATGTCCACACTGATAAATATACTAGTGAGGAAAAGACGTAGAATCACTGGGGAGGACAGACAGACAATCTTCTGGTTCAGTCTGAAATAGACATGCAGGTAAAGTAAAAGACTTTTATATCTATTACATACAAATGTAAGTTATATTACATAAGTTTTGCACTATATATGAATTATACAGCTTCGCTACATTACAAGTATGACTGCATGTACAAGAAATTGTGCTGCAAATATCTTATTTTGCAGTTATAGCACGACTAAATATTTCTACATGGTGTTTCTGAAATATACATGTATTCAAAGTACAAAGAAATACACTGCTGAGTGCAGAGAACGGTAATGAAAAATTATTACATGCAGAAAGTTGCTACATTTGGTTTTGGCTTCAGGATATTTTGGGAGACATCAAGAGGGTTGACAAAGAACAATTCTAACTTACAAAGTATACCAAGGAATAGTATAGCCTTATTATATAAACTAGATAAAGGTAAGGAGTCCCTCTTTAGTGTCGTACAAGTCTCTTGGTAATTTTAGCCAACAACCATATTTTTTTGGTAGAACACATGTGAAATTTTAATGAAGATACAAATCTGTGTTAGAAGTGTAAAATAAGGATGAGCTATTTTATGAGAAATATTAAAATCTGTTTAAATGTTCTAAAAATTTATTACTTCATCAGAGTAAGTTGGAAATCCCTTTCATTGGACGATGTATATGTTCTACCCTCTGGTGGTGGTGTATCAGCAATGAAGTGATCCCAGAGAACATCACAAGCCCGTTTTGAAATCTCATAACATCCAATTTGGTAGGAGATCTGGCAGAGGAAAGCCCAGGTAGTGAGGACAGGAAGTGGATGGTTGGCCAGAATGGGCCGCGTACTCTCACCCACACTATCGCCGATCAGTTTACCATCCACAGTGTACGCGGCCACAGCAAACACATATCTCTCATTGGCCTTCAGTCCTGAGACACGAAGCTCAGACTGATGGTAAGGGATCTGTTCTCCGGTGCCTTGGAAGTAGTAGTCATTGAGACGGGCCTTCACATTACTTCCTGTGGCATTCCTGGCAAATATCCTGTACCACGCTATCTGTAAAAGGATAAACATCACACATCCATTACTTGACTGTTTACTAGTTACCTGGTAATATGTTTAACTTTTACTCTTTTAGATCTGAAAACTTTTAGATAACATTTTGCACAAGAAAGTTCTTTGACAAACATTATCTTTTGTTGTTTATTGTTTCATCATTATTTGTCAAATAGAAATTATGCATATTTTATACAGATAACATATAGAGGATATTTGTTTGTTTTTGTAGAAGATGAAAAGTTATTTCATCGAGTGAACACCATATGTTTTATTTTCACGGGTGGCGCAGCCACGAGTGAAAATATCAACATATGGTGTTCACGTGATGAAATAAATTCCCATCTTCCACTAAAAAACAAACAAATTTTCTTTTTATTTAATGCCAACACATCAAAAATGGGTATTTTATGACATTTTTAATCAGGGCCTTCAATAAATTCCCCATGGTGAGCCCCAAATCAGTTAATGCGTACTTTGGTTACTCCGCACAAAAAAAGTGCAGACAATCTCCAATACATATGATAACTTTACTTCTGCTGAAATAAACTGAATACACTTTCATCAAATAACATTTATTTTTCTCTACACAGTTTATCAATATTTATTGAATTTTAGCCATACATACTTTAATTATAAAAGCAGATTAATACCGAGTAATATTCAATCAATTGAATTGAAAGTCGGCCATATTGGATATTGTCCATGTGAGTTATGTAAACAAATCAGACATTTTAAATAATTTATGGCAAATTTCATCATTGTTCACAACTAGTTAGGCTCAGGAATTCAATATTATAATTGGATTTAACAAGGTAAATAAATTTCACTCGCTGTCACAGTCTGAAATACAGCGGATTCTCTTGTATTTACGTGGTGGGGAAATTCCTGAAGTTTCATCAAGCAGTAGTTCCGGCACAAACAGTGTATTATCAAAATGGTAATTTCACTGATTCAAAACAGTGGATTATTACTTTTATCTCACTGATATTTCCCTATATTTCATTGGTAGGCATAAAATAAAAAAGATTATTACAATGTATATCAAAATATTTGGTTATCAAAATATTCTTAAAAAGCAGGACTTATGTGTGTGTTTCTATTTTTTCTACTGAGAATCTAAATCATTTTGAATTATCTATGTCTATGATAACAAACTTTGGACATATGTTATGTTTTTGACAAATTTACACCTGCCTAGAGGTGATTACCCATGTGATCATGGCCAATTTGCATGTAGTTGATGTATCATCAAGTTAGTGAATCTGCTAGTGTTTTTCTACAGATCTGAAGTTATGGAGTTGTATTTAGTTGTTTGAATAATGGGAATGTCTGTCAGTAGCATGGTTCTAATATGTATGTAAATCTTATCATTGAGGTATATTAAAAAAAAAAAGCTATTGAATGAAATCTAAAAAAGCATGCAGAAGAAAAGAAGAAGATCTGTCAGAAAATGTAAACTGATGTAACTCTAGTGATGTCAACTTTGTAGTTATAGCTAGACACAGAACAATCAAGATTTAATTGTATTGATAAACAGAAATTTGTTGACTGTAATAAAAAAATACATTTAATTTTCCACACCTTCTCTTCAGTGCTTGGTTTCCAGGGTGCAGGTTTAAACACCATGGAGTTATCTGTCCTTGACAGTAGTATGGGAGGTGGGGGGACACGCCCCTCTGCCATTATCTCCTCTGCTACCCCTGTGTTTTCAAGGTATGTCTTTTTCTCCTCGACCTGAGCTTTCTGGATACATGTGACTGCATTCTATAAAATATATCAGTAATGTTATTGCAGATTAACTCCTTAAAAGTTAACTCCTAAAAATTTTACCAAACAAGTATCTTAAGTATGTTAGTGGCTAAAATTATGGTCCACTTGCTTCTGTCAAATTCAGTAATCATAATGACACTAAAACTGTGACTTTCTTCACGAGATGTTTGTACGGGTCAAGAAAATTTTTAATCAGTTTCAGGAGAGTTCGGGAAAACATTGTCAGATTACCTCCCTTAAAACAAAGTCTCCATATTTAATGTTCTTTGCTATGTTTCTTTTTCGTTTATAGATTTTACTTAACATCAATTTTGCCTTCTGCAATACTATAGTAAAACTTTCAGTACTTATAACGGACTTAAAATAGCACAGCACTAGGCAAGAGAGGTGATTACTTCAGTCTTTGGTAACTTTTCAGAAATGTACTGAAATAAAAAAGGTGATTGGACAGTTTGTAAGCTAAAATGCATTTTATTATTGAAGGTCAAAAATCATTCAACCGAAAAACCTGTAAGACATGGGCAAGTACTTGAGGTACTGATCAATCCTGTAAAATTTCATTCAAATTGCCTTAGTAGTACAAAAGAAGTAGTCCATACAAACTTTAAAAATAAAAATCATAAAAAGGGCCATAACTCTCACAACAAGAGGGCCATGATGGCCCTGTATCGCTCACCTGAGTATGACTGCTTTAAACAAAGTTGCTATGGACCTGGTTATTTGACCCCAGATGGCCCATATTCAAACTTGACCTAGAAATTATTGAAACAATCTCTTTGACAAATTTCAAGGTTATTTGTACTGAAAATGTTATCTCTAGAGTGTTAACAAGATTTTTCCATATTTGGGCTCTATGACCTAGTTTTTGACCCCAGATTACCCATATCCAAACTTGAGCTACAAATCATCAAAACAACCTTCCTGACAAATTTCCAGGACATTTGGACTAAAAATGTAACCTCTAGAGGATAAACAAGGTTTTTCTACTTTCGGGCTCTGTGACCTAGTTTTTGACCCCAGAAAACCTATATTCAAAACTAAGCTAGAAATCATCGATAGAACCTTTCTGACAAATTTCCAGGTTATTTGGACTGAAAATGCTACCTTTAGAATGTTAACAAGGTTTTTCCATATTTGGACTCTGTGACCTAGTTTGTGACTCCAGATGACCCATATTCGAACTTGATCTAGAAATCCTCAAGGCAACTTTTCTGACAAATTTCCAGATTATTTGGGCTGAAAATGTAACCTCTAGAGTGTTAACAAGGTTTTTCCATATTTGGGCTCTGTGACCTAGTTTTTGACCCAAGATGACCCATACTCCAACTTGAGCTAGAAATCATCAAGGAAACCTGTCTGACAAATTTCCAGGATATTTGGACTGAAAATGTAACCTCTGGAGTGTTAAAAAGTTTTTTACATATTTGAACCATGTGACCTAGTTTTTGATCCCAGATGACCCATATCCAAATCTGAGCTAGAAATCTTTGAAACAATCTTTCTGACAAATTTCCAGGACATTTGGACTAAAAATGTAACCTCTAGAGGATTAACAAGGTTTTTCTACTTTCGGGCTCTGTGACCTAGTTTTTGACCCCAGAAAACCTATATTCAAAACTAAGCTAGAAATCATCGATAGAACCTTTCTGACAAATTTCCAGGTTATTTGGACTGAAAATGCTACCTTTAGAATGTTAACAAGGTTTTTCCATATTTGGACTCTGTGACCTAGTTTGTGACTCCAGATGACCCATATTCGAACTTGATCTAGAAATCCTCAAGGCAACTTTTCTGACAAATTTCCAGATTATTTGGGCTGAAAATGTAACCTCTAGAGTGTTAACAAGGTTTTTCCATATTTGGGCTCTGTGACCTAGTTTTTGACCCCAGATGACCCATATTTGAACTTGACCTAGAAATTGTCAAAGCAACCTTTCTGACAAATTTCCAGATTATTTGGGCTGAAAATGTAACCTCTAGAGTGTTAACAAGGTTTTTCCATATTTGGGCTCTGTGACCTAGTTTTTGACCCCAGATGACCCATATTTGAACTTGAGCTAGAAATTGTCAAAACAACCTTTTTGACAAAATTCCAGATTATTTGGGCTGAAAATGTAACCTCTAGAGTGTTAACAAGATTTTTCTATTTTTGGGCTCCGTGACCTAGTTTTTGAACCCAGATTACCCATATTTGAACTTGAGCTAGAAATCATCAATAGAACCTTTCTGACAAATTTCCAGGATATTTGGACTGAAAAAGTAGCCTCTAGAGTGTTAACAAGGTTTTTCTATATTTGGGCTCTGTGACCTAGTTTTCCAACCCTGATAACCCATGTTCGAACTCGTCCGAGATATCAATGAGACAAACATCCCGTGCAAGTTTCATGACAATTGAGGCAAAAATGTGACCACTAGAGTGTTAACGAACTAATTGTGGACGGACGGACGGACGGACGGACGGACGACGGACGACGGACAAAAGGTGATCAGAAAAGCTCACTCTGTCACTACGTGACAGGTGAGCTAAAAATCATTGGACTGGAAAATGCCGAAGATATGCACAACTAGACTAGGTACTGATCATTCCTGTAAAGTTTGGATGAAATCGCACCAGTAGTTTCTGAGGAGTAGTCCGGACAAGTTTTGTGATGGACGGACAGTTGGACGGATAGACAGATGGACGGACAGACGACGGAGAAGTGATCCCTATATGTCGCGGCTACTTCGTAGCAGGCGACACAATAAAAGCTTACCTCTAGCAGAATCTTCTGCTCTTTTGTCACTTTACCATCATTTGAGCTGAGGTAAGCTTTCTGCATGTAAAGTAAGGCCTTTGACAGGTTGTTCTTGTTGGCTCTTGCAAGTAACTCATCCATTGATTCAACATATGTGTCTATCAGAGACCTGTCACTGCCCTAGAAAAATAAAATACAACTGTTAACGCATAATGTCACAATTCTACAGGAATATTCTTATAGACAAAATGCAGTTTACAAATTGCTATGGAGTGAAATTAAGTTAACTATGAAAACATCCTTTTGCTCTGTCAATAGTTATTTTTAAGAAAATAAGAAACTTAAAATATAAGTGGTAATACACAATGTCACACTCCTTCATGAATATTTTAATATTAATTTAATATTTAATTTAATAGTCAAAGTGGAACTGAACAAACCACAATGGACTGAAATAACTGTGAACTTTGAAAACATTCTTTGGTACTGTTAATTCTTTTTGCTAGCAACAAAAGATTAGATACAACAAAAAATGCAGCTTTGCCAAAAAATCAACTGGTTTGTTGTCGATTTTGACTGTATGTGTATATGTATGTTCCAATTATATCTATTGTGTATTCAAATAATTTCATACCTTTATAAGAATCTCCTATTTAATTTCATATATATTTTAATTCTTACAGGAGCATTTATCAACTTTTGCCTACTCTCTAGTCTTCCAGCTTACCTGAGCATCAATGGTTCTTTGGTAGCATTTTCTGAATAAAACCAAACCAAACAATTTTTTAAACAGTTTCTTATTACATATGGGAGTCTAGTACAGGTCTCTCTCCGGCATGACAGATAAACTGCTCACCTAACTTATTACTGACTGCTAGAAGACTTTAAACTTAACTCAATCAAACTATGCTTACAAATTGCATTCTGGAGCATGTCCTACGCTTAAAAGGTTTGGGCAAATTTGCTGCCGGATCAGCCCCCATTTGTTCCAGCTTGAGACAGACCCTGTGGTACATAAGGATCAATTCAAGATGTAAATCCTTTACTGTGTTCCATACAGCAGTTGCTGAACCTCTCATGCTCTCAGGGATTAAGCTGTCACGGTTCACCACTGTCTCCTCTGTAACTTCCCCATCAGGCCGACCATCAGGGGTGAATAACTCCTTGTTCAATTCCTGGAAAAAAGGAAAAGTCTATATCATTACATTCATTCCATTATGAAAAACCAGGAGTCTCCATTGTTTTAGCATATCATATAAATTAAAAGCAAATAGTAAAAGATTTCTTACAAATTACCAAAAGAACCTTCTGACAATGTGTGCTTGTATGAATTTTTTCGATTTTTATGATGGGAAAAATAAACAAATATATCTGAAACCCTTCCAGACCCAATGATTCTGCATGCACAAGGTATTATTAAAGTAACACATTTTTGAATGGTCATGCATTTGTTACATTTAACCACATTAGTAACCTTATTTGATACATTATTATGAAAGAGCCGGTTATGAAGTTATAAATAAATGTATCTGCTTCAGAATTTGGTTAACAGTTACTCATAAGCAACAGACAATCCAAAAAAAAAAAAAAAAAGTTAATAAAAGAAAATTTCATATTAATTTTATCTAAAATCTTATGGAAGCATGTTGGAAGCATTCTTATAGTGCAGCCAGAAATAACCAAATTTATTGAAATTATAAACTCAGACAATACAAAGACATAACATCATGCTTTTGGATTATTTTTTGCAATATTATGTATATATTTTAAATGATGTCAACAGCTCTCATATTGAGTTAAATGTAGTTTCCAACAACGAAACATGTTTATTAGCCATCTTTTCATTCAGCCAAAACTACATATGTCAATTTAATCTTTATCATGCTAAATATCTAAAATATCTAATAACTTGTCCATCTTTCAATTCTGACTGATCCATTTATTGTTTTATGGGGATGCTCATTGAAAATTTTCTGACTGAATAGTGCAGACCATGATCTGACTGCACGGATGTGAAGGCTGATCTTGGTCTGCACAATTCGCAAAGGCATAGATAAATGCCTCCAGCAGGGAAAGGGTTAGGTTTAGAAAATGCTGACAGGCTGATAGGGTGTTAGGCGATCAATAATCTATAAGTCTAAGTATGGCTTTTAGAATCCTCACTTGTTGCAATTTTAGAATTTGTAAGTCTTGATATTGACAAGTGTGAGAAAAATTAGATTATGTTACAATTTGTGAGTACAAAGACTGAAATAAACAAATAAATTGTTAGAAACACTGTAGTTAGATAATGACACCATAAAAACTGCAGCTACATCAAAGGGATACCAACTGTACATCTATATATAATGTTCTCATAACAATGCACTATACTTTAAAAAATCAACTTCATAAAGACTCTCACAGAAAACTTGTCTATCAATCACAGTCATTTAAATATTTATTCAATCCTATAATTAATTACAAATTAATCTATATTCAATCAAAGACAAACTTGTCTATATTCAGTTTCTCACAAACTCATTAACATTCAATCACAAACCATTTTTCTTGCATATCAGAGAGGATTTTCTACTGCTAACATCGGTGCTAGAAAAAAACCATCTTACACCCCCCGTGTAAGACAAGTTGCGTGCTTTAAAATGACATTTCAGCAGCCAGTGTAAGACTGATATACCGGTAGTCTATATTTAATTATAGTCAAATTTACCTTCATTCAATCACTGGCAAATTTGTCTACTCACAATCATAGAGAAATCTTACTTTTATTTAATCACTGACAAACTTATCTATATTCAATCACAGACAAGCTTGCCTATATAAAATCACAGACAAATTTGTTCTCACTCAGTCACAGAAAAACTCTTCTTTATTCAATCACACACAAAGTCATCTATAGTCAACCACAGAAAAATCTCTACAGGTAAAAACATACAGCTGTCAAGTCACATTACTTGAAATGTACATAAAATACCTTTCTCAAAGCCATAACATGCTAAAAGAAGAAACATGCAAGGACATTTTTAAATAAAGACACATCATGAATCATACTTCAATATACCCTGTAAAAGGTGTTGTTTAAACTTTCAATCTATTTCCATGGCTTTTTGGTTAAATTTCCTGATTTATGAGAACTGAGGCTGCTATTGACTGAATGTCATTGTTTCAAGTCCCTTTTAAAGGGACAGACCCTAAAATTTACCAATGACAAACTGCATATATTATATTTTACTGGCTTATTCTTCTTAAAATGAAAAATAAATGGATGACTCAAAGTTGAACATGCATTCAAAGATGTTAAGGTATAAAGCAACCAAATAAGTAAGCATTTGTAATAATCTGTATCCCATGGTACAAGAACATCTCTCTATATATTACAGACATATAATGGCATTCAGTTTGCTAGATGTACTTAGAACTTTCAACTGATAACCTCAAAATTCAGTTATAATTCATTATACAGCACTGAAATTTAAATGATTTTGAAGAAAATGAAATGATCAAAAATTTAGGGTATGCCTCTACAACTAACATGTCTCTAAACATAAGAAAAGTGGCTGTTTCAGTTGAAAGATAAGGGCACAGTATTAATTAACCCTTAAAAATCACATTGTGCCTTTTTAAGTCTTCAGCTTTTGTGTCCAAGCAGTTTCAACCTGATCAGATTATGATCACAGATTTTCCAGGTACATATATCAAAATCACAGACATGGGTAAAGGTTTGCTACTTGATTTTAAGCAGTTAGTCATGCATTTCTTTGGCAAATATATAAGGCAGAAAAACTGCCGAGAGATTTTTCTTCATGCAGAAGCCAACATTTTTGAGTCTAAATGTAAGCTTAAGGTCCAAAACTTTCATTCTAAAATATGACTGATGTCAAAACAAAAACAGTTCATTAATAATGAGTTTTGCAAAATCAAGCAAAAAATGTGCAAATCTGCAATATATACAAGCAAATGAAAAAGTTAGATAATCTAGTCTAGCAAGAATGCCGAAAGTTTGATGAACTGTTGAATTATGGGTATTATGATCTTATTTAAAAAGCCGTATAAATTGTTAACTTTTTATCACATACAGATGTTGTTTACATGCACTGTTTTGTAAGGAAATAATAATTCATGCATATTCATATTTCAGCATGCAAACAGATCAAATTGCCAATAATAATAGCATATAGTTTCCATACTTCTTCTGAATATATTTTGAGAGGTAACAAATATTTGTAAACAACATTGATAACTGGAACCATTAAGATCTGAGTAAATATAAATAATAATTGGTTTGGGTGCATTCATATAAAAACTTACAAGAACTATTTCCTGAAAATGAAATGAGTACAACGTACTTGTTTTAATTTACAATCAGCTGCAGGTATTCATAAATATTAAGGAATTTCAAACACATTCACATGTAAAATTAAGTTCACCATGTACATGTACACAGTGAGTGAGTGAGTGAACTGCACTTTCACAATCCTTACATTCTGTTGTATTTTTTTTTTCATGAAATTCTAGTAAAAACTTCAGAACAAAAACTGATAAGACTACATTGTACTTCTAGTTTGTTGAGGAGGATATTAGAGAAATATCACAAGTAAAACATTTAAATAATACTGATTCCAGGTCACACAGACACTTGATAAACAAAGTCATCCACCTCACACAGGTGCTTGACATACCACTCTGACAGAAGGTAACCTTTTACCATGACTCTCTAAATGCTCTGATAAAGGGGTTGTCTGGCCCCTATGTCCCTCTTGCAGTAGGATAGAAAAGAGTTATCTATTTCCTCTAAATGAGGGGGAAGTTTATTAAAAGGGAGAAGTCTCTGCAATCAGAGTAAGTTTGTATAATGCAAGATTTTCTAGTTCTGACATAATCATTTCAATATGGCTGAAATACTTGACCTAGTTTTGAAGCCATATAAATACTCATACAGCAAAAATATTTGAAAACTAAAATGTGAATACCTCCAGCTTAGAAATGACAAGGCATTTCACAGAGAAAAATATATCTCCAAGAAAACATACTCATATTTATTACCACATAACAAATAAAACAAAGAAATCTTCTAGACTCAGATTTCAGATAAACTTGACATCAATATAATTTTATGTTTCAACACTCTACCAGTACTATTTTCATCTTAATCAGTCTACATTCATTTATTTATTTATATCTGCTGACAGCAAAAGACTTTATAATTTTCTACAGTTATAATTTTGGCAGCTGTTGATAAGAGCTTAACGTTAAAAATGTCATACCTTTGCCCAGCTAACATCTGCAATTGATTTCCCATCAGCCAATGCAACGGCTTGTCTTGCAAAAGAGACATTTTTTAGGCCGAGCTCGAGTATGTCTCTTGCCTGCAGCAGCTGGTTCCTGGGATTCACATTGAGTAGAGAAGATGAGAGCATAGATGTGCGACTGACATGCTGGCTCCCGTCCTGTACCATACCCAAGTCTGACATTGATGAATCCTTCACTGGGGAACGGCCATCCACAGCTGCATAAACAAGACAAATAAGTTAAACATAAAATGTGGAACTCATAAGGGTATGATTCAAAGTGTCAGTCTTTAATATTAAACAGATTTTCATCATTTTCATTATTGAAAATAAACTTATAGGATGGATAATATTTTTGCACAATACTTATATATAAATATATGGGTATACATGTATATTAAGTTTCACTTTAGATTTAGCACTTATGTGTTAACATATTTCACCTAAACCACCCTTCTATGTGTAAACACTTGACTTTAGATTAAAGTAGCAATGTTTAACTTTAAAAAGCTGAGCGTATGAAAATACTGAAAACTTTAGTTCTTCATCTTATAAAATCCATTACAAAAATGTAAATGTAAACAAGGTAAAGCAATCCAAAGGTAAACTTTTTAAAAGGTAAATGGGTAAAGCAAACAATGTAAAAGCTGGCTATAAGCATGAAAACACAACATGTTCTGATCCCCGTAGGTACCTGAATCCTGGCCCATAGACAGTGGAGTGGTGGGGCTACCATCTCTCTGTGGTGATGGCGTTCTTCTCCAGTTATAAAACAGTTTTCTAGCTATATATTAGTAGTCAAACACAAAATATACACAGTTAGTAAAGGGGGATCGTATTAAATGTGCTGTATGCAGATCTATGTATGCCATTTTTGAAAACAGTCTATATATTAGACAATATTATAACAAAAGTTTTCAAAAAAATCATTATGGCCCCTAATATACATTACATTCACTGATTACAATGCCTGAAGAATATATTCACATATCTTGACTGGGCCTCCGACCCGCCAACCAGGGTTTTGTCAAATCAAAACAAGAAAAAGAGCATGGCAGAACAGATGTACATGTAATATATAATATCAGCCTAGGCTGCAAACTGATGATGCTAGATATTTCACATGGCATTGCACCAATATTTGGAAATCATAAAGTTCAGCAAGAATATTTCTAAAACTCTGCATTGAAACTACACTGAAACCCTCATATCAATATACCATGAAATATCTATACACCAAAGATGTTCTAAGGGGGGAGATCATTCAAAAATGAGACCTGACAGAGACATATCTCTTGCACACTGCACTTTTGCTTATTACCACATACCTTTATCTTGAAGTTTCAAGTCAATCCCTTTCATAATGATCAAGTTATGCTCTGGACAAAATTCATCATAGAGCCAAAGAAACGTAGATAACTTAAAACTGGATAAAGTAAAGTTAGGCTTCTTGGGCACTGCACTTTTCCTTGTCATCAGCTATATATTTTCACATCAATTCTCTTCATAGTTTTGATATTATGCTCCAGTCACATTTTTTCAAGAGGGGAGATAATATAAAAAAGGACCAGAAAGAGTAACAGTTCTTGTGCAATGCCCTTCTTCTTGTTACCATCTATCTTCTATGTTTCAAGACAATCCCTTTTATAGTGTTCAAGTGATGCTCCAGACAAAAATTCATTATAGAAAATAAAAAAGGGGAGATTACTCAAAAATGGATAAGGTAGAGGTATCATTTTTACACAATGCAGTTCTCCTTGTCGCCTTCTTTCTGTACTTTAAATTTCACACCAATTTACTTCACAGTTTTAAAGTTATGTTTTGGACAAAAAATTTTCAAGAGGGGAGATAATTCAAAAACAGAATCAGGAAGAGTTATGATTCTTGTGCAATGCATTTCTAATCATTACAAAATATCTGCATAGCAAGTTTGAAGTCAGTCAGCCAACTAGCAACAGAGTTATGGTCGGGACAAAGCCTAGAGTTCGCATGCAAGCCCAGCTGCCCGCCACAGAGTTTCCCATAAAATGGCTGTCTTTGAATTCAAATTTTCAGATGAATGGCACACATAGTTCTGAGTTTAAAATGTGCTAACAGTTAGCAAAACGAGTTTGGAACATGTTTCTTACACATGTTTCAAAGTAAACAGACAAAATCCTCTCAGCATTGAAAGACACAGTACGTATACAATTCTTCTGGTATTTTTTTGTTTCTTTTTTTATTATGAAAACTGACAAAAAGTATGCACTCAACTGAAAATAGCTGAATCCATACTCAGGATGAAATTATATTTTCATGAGAGAATTTTGTCCATTCTTTAATCTGTGGTTATATGAAATAGGGTAGATAAGGTGTGAAAGTGAAAATATGATCACAAAACTATAAAGAAACATTAAATATTGTATTTATTTTTATGGTAAATGTCTCTCACAAAAATTTCAAACTGAATATATGCATGTGCTGTGATGCAAACAAACTATAGTTCTAGCCAAACATTTCTTTTTGTTACAATAACAAGCAGCAAGGCAGTGGCAAAAATCACACATATGCATACACATATAATATAAACAAACTGGTTACATATAACATACCTTCTATCTGGTCAAGGTGAGCACTACTCTCCAGTACAAGACCCAGGCGGAGTACAACCTCTGCCGTAAGGGCCGGGTCTACACTGCTGATTCCACACCAGCAGAGTAACTGATGAACAACATCCAGGATGTATACCCACTGTAACATAAACAGCATAAGAACATAGTAAAGTTCTGCTGTAAATGTATAAAATTTTTAAATTTTGTAGTGAGACAAATTGCACGTTGATCTGACTTTGAATTACAAATCATCTACAGTTGTTGCTTTGTGTTGTGAGTACTTTGGCGAACTCACCATTAGGCCCATGTCGCTACTTAATCCAAGGATTTGTCTTTAGAAAATCTTATTTAAAGTTGTTCACTTTCACTTTCTCTAAATCTATGATATGATTTGATTATTGGTTTTAATTTAACAGTGCAAAGAATGAGCCAAATGGTGAGGCATTTATACAACTTTACTTCCAATAAGGTCTTACATCATATGCATTGAATAAAATCATAAATTAGACCAAATCAGCATTACTTGCCTTAGATGGGTTCTCCATTTTACTCAGGTATTTTGGATTAATCAGCATTACTTACCTTAGTTGGGTCCACCATTTCACTCAAATAGTTTGGATTAATCAGCATTACTTACCTAAGTTGGGTTCTCCATTTTACTCAGATATTTTGGATTAATCAGCATTACTTACCTTAGTTGGGTCCTCCATTTTACTTAGATATTTTGGATTAATCAGCATTACTTACCTACGTTGGGTTCTCAATTTCACTCAGATATTTTGGATTAATCAGCATTACTTACCTTAGTTGGGTCCTCAGTTTCACTCAAACAGTTTGGATTAATCAGCATCGGTTCTCAATTTCACTCAAATAGTTTGGATTAATCAGCATTACTTACCTACGTTGGGTCCTCAGTTTCACTCAAATAGTTTGGATTAATCAGCATTACTTACCTTAGTTGGGTTCTCCATTTTACTCAGATATTTTGGATTAATCAGCATTACTTACCTTAGATGGGTTCTCCATTTTACTTAGATATTTTGGATTAATCAGCATTACTTACCTTAGTTGGGTCCTCAATTTCACTCAAATAGTTTGGATTAATCAGCATCACTTACCTTAGTTGGGTTCTCCATTTTACTCAGATATTTTGGATTATCTACTGAACCAGTCTGGTATTTCTGGAACACTGCCTTGCACTTGTTCCACAGAAACAAGGCTGCATCAACTATGATATCTACCTCGATGGTCTCAGGCTGTATGAAAACAAAGTTAACCTTTTTTCAGGATTATCTGCATGACTGTGAGTGAGAGATTTTGAATTTTCTAGCATATACAAAGGCTTAGGACACTATATTTGCAACTGACAATCAACCCCCTTGCATATACATGTATATACTGAAATACTTTTAAAGTTAATGATCACTGCTTTATAAAGGTTTCACTTGTAAAAAAGAAAAAGCTGTGAAAAACATAGGGCCAATCTAGTAAAACATGTATCTTGACCCACAAAGGCAAAATAAAGAAACTGTAGTGGGATTGTCTATTTTTTTGGTGGTTGTGGGGATGAGATTCTTTTCTTGCAGAATAAATTTCTGAAGGGGGTTGGTCTATTTTGAAACTCCAAAGTGCCTTCCTGGGTAGGGATATATGTTTTACTGGAATGGCTCTTATTTGTTTGTTTATAAAAGATACTAATGAATTACCAACTAGAAAGAATGCTGTTTATCTCAATAAGACAAAAAGTATCTTTCTTAAAAGCATCACACATTAAAAATACAAGGTTAGTAAACTTACATAGAAGGGTCCTGTAATGACTGAAATCAGGGTATCAGCCAGTATAATCAGCTCATCATTCAGGTTAACAGATCTTGTTGACTGGGCTGAAATATTAACATATTACCATTACCAGAATGATTAATATATTTTTTTCAGGTGCAACAACAACAACAGCAACTACTACAACAACAAACAGATAAACAGAATTATCAGAATATGTTTTGGGTAAAAATGCTCAAGTTCCTTTTTATTTATAACCAGTGCCAGGTCTTTGGCATGTGTCTGTGTTCTAAAGGCTATAAAAATACCTCTGCATTTTTCCTTCTGCCACTAAGCTCTTGAACAGCAGTTCTTCAACAGAATGTAAGAACTTTTCATAAACAGAATTTGGAAGATGTATCAGCTAAATTTTATTTTCATTTTTCTGTTGCACACATTATACTAATGCCATGCACATCAATCCCCCACATGGCAGAAGCAGTGGTAAAGGGGTAGAACATAATACTCTTAATCAGGAGGCTGCTGGTTTGAATCCCGATAGGAGTGAGAGAATCCAACAACTTTCCACAATCTACTCTTTTGGAGCAAGTACTGGTCTGAAACCAGGTAACAGTCATTTAGCTGAATTAATATAAACTGCAAGAACTTATTTCCAAATCAACATGGAATAAAAATGTGTAAACTAACAAATCCCTGAAACAACTTACCAAGTACAGAAGGTGCGAGATCCGGGTCTCCCTGCTCCTCGTCTGCCATTGACAAAACTGTACGCCTATTTTTCTTACTGCTCATCACCTTTTCCATTGCGGACAGAATCTGGAGGCACTTTTCATCCCACATATACTTATCCTCACCAATGACCTTTAAGATAAAAGATACTTTCTTTTTTGAACATAGAAACAAAGCAGAAGCATTTGATACATCTGTATGGAGCCCTTTACCTCTGGAATAAATTTGTGTATAACTTAAACTGAGCGTGATCTGAGGCAAGCAATATCAAAACAAGTCTTTGTGGCTTAGAAATTAGAATGAAATTCAAGGAGTAAAAACAAAACAGTCTATCACATCAACACTGAGTGCTAACTTTGTCCTTTGCTTACACCTACAGTTCTAAGAATAAGTTGATTACAGTTCAGACAGATTCATTTCTTCGTACTTTAAATACCAATGGAACAATGTTTAAAAATTCTCTATCCTTTAGGCATAGTCTTGAACAGGACTGTAACAAATTTTGAACTGTTTTATCAGCCTGATCTGATACTGTTCACTAAGTCCCTGTATAAAACTATGCCAGGCTGATTATAGATAACACATTTTCAGTTTTTATTTGATCTAAATACAGAAAGTGTCATGTTTCTTTCACAATCAAACTACTTACTCACTATTTCGATATTACTACAAACCACCCACTATACATTTTTCTACTAGTTTACCTACCCTGAGATATGTAAGTACAGTGTCACTAAGCACTTCGAAAACCTCCCACTGTTCAAAGCAGAAGGCATACTTCACAATCTTGATAGCTGCCTCAATTGTTACACCATCTTCACCTGAATGAAGAAGTAATTTATGATTTACACTATCAGACAAATCTAAGTTTAAACATCTAGAATTATTTTTGGTACAAACTTGTGAAATCTTAAGAAAATAGCAACTTAAACTGAGGTACTTCTTTTTTAAGACTTGGAGTCTGTGACACAACAAAACTGCTTTTTTAAAATGTTTTAGTGAGTGCTTAATTTAATTCTTGAAAAAATATGTTTTAAATAACTGAAGTTTAACTGAATTATATTACAGTTGAAACACATTTGAAACGATAATGAAAATATAAAATTACAGTTTATTATGGAGACTCTCTTCAGTCGCTAAAGAATTTTTGCTATGAAGGAAAATATGATACAAAAACAATTGTGATTTTAAGAAAAAATGATAAAATCCATTGTTAATTTGAAGATTGGTGTTTCAACTTTAGTAATTTAGTGCCTAACTCAGCAAAAGAAACCCCACCATACATGTACATTTGTTTCTTATCTTTAGCAGTTGAAGTACATTTCCTTTAATGGACAAGCTCTTTGCTTGTAGCAAGAGAGTACAGTATTCTATATTAGCAACTCTAATTACCTTTGGAAGCCATTTCCATGAGTGATTTACCAGGAACTATACCAGCAAGACCTGCCACACCCACTGGGCTGGTTGGTTTGGGCAAAGAGCTCCTGTGACCACCTCCACCTATTTAACATAAATATTAGCTATGAATCATCATAGAGTCAACCTTTAATTAGATAATCTGAAGATCTTGTCATTTTTGTTTTCATCTTTTATTTTAAATTGTTCAAAAGAAAACTCTTAACTTAACAGGGAAGTTGAAAAAATCTATTTATTAAGTATGAAAAAAAAAGACAAAAACTGGTAAAAATGTTTTCCAAGGCAAATCATTTCCTCATGTGTCTATGTTAAAGTTTACAACATCTAACATACTGGTACCACGGAGTTTATAATCATGGAAATATTTTCTACTTGTATTTGAGCTTTGAGCGTAAATCTGTATTTTCTACCATTTAAAGGAACTGTTTTCTTTTGTATGTTTGGAATATTAACTACAACACATCTCAAAATGTATCTTTAACACATTCCGAATGTTAAGTATATATAATTATAACTACTGTTATAAATCATTTACCTGCAAGAATTTCTTGGGCAGCCATGAACAGTTCAGCATACACATCAAGTATCTCAACCTCGGAGTCGGGGGCAGGTGGTGCCGTGACCAGGATTCTTCTGTTTGTATCATTCAAGGCTTCTAGTATACATAGCATCTGGGTAGAGCTTCCCTCGAACATGTCATTAAGTAACTTCTCACTGGGTGTACGTGGCCACTGCAGCTGTATTAGGATGATATGAATATTGAAGAAATGTTTTGGGGTCCTTTAAAGCTTATATGTAATTTTATAAGAAAAGCATCTACTGTCTAGCTGGATATTCTAGCTTGTTACCAGTCTGGATTATGTGGTTATTTTCATCATCAGAGCATATTGTTCTAATGCATGTTTGTCAAAATCCTGTAAGTCAATTTTTTTGTTCAACAATTTTTTTTTTCTAATCAGTAATAAAGTTTTAAATAATAAAAGTATGATAGAATAGTGTTATACTTTTTATCTTTAAAGTTTAGAAAACAAAATCTGTAATTTAGTAATTCAAATCAAACTTTCATACAGAAACATTCAATGTATTTTCATTGCAAAAGACAACCATTATTTAAAACAGATATGAGTGAACAGTTTCATTTCTTCATAAGCTTACATTCTGAGCATCCTTGAGGTTGGCCCGTGTCTTAGGTCTGAGCAAGCCTTTAGGCCTTCTTCTAGTCTCATACACAGATCTACGGAATACCATGATAGCCATCTGTAAAGAAAACAAATTTCAATTTTCTTTTGTACAAGCTACCAGATATATAAAAAGTTACTGGCAATCTTTAACCCAGTTCAGAAACAATACTTAACAATCATTCCACACCAAAATGTTAAAAATTTACAAAGTAATCAAGTCTGAAATGAAGAAAGTTGTGCAATGACTAGCACATGTTATAACATAAGAACACCAGAGTTCTATGTGATTTTATTGTTCTGCATGAAACAATGTTCAACTGGAAAAATATGTCCATCTTTTGTTGACTCTTAATTGTGATTTGAAGTTGAAATTATGTAATTCAATGTTTGTTTGTAACAGAAAAGCAAAAATAAAACACTCTAAACCCTAGCTGATCACGGTCTGTGCTAGGTATGAAATGTCCAACAGTTACAAAATAAAAACAATACCTTGATAGTGGCCTGTCTGAAAGCTAGTTCTCTCTCAGGTGAATCCTCAGCATTACTCATGGACTCTAGCTGACTCAGCTCCTGTATCTTTGACAAACCACGTCTTGCAAAACTCTGAAAACACAATGAAACTGTCAGTTCAAAGCATTTGTTAGATTTATTCTATCAATGCTTAACATACAAATTTATATAACAATTTCATAAACACAAACAAAAACGATAGAGAATGATGTAACTTGCTGACTTCAACTGAAAAAAAAGAACTGAATTCGATCCAAGATATATATGTTGGTCTAAATTATGTATAAATACAGCCTAAATTCTGAAATTATTGTCAGAGACTATGAAAATAAATAATGCTAGTGTGAATGCAAAGTATATATTTTGATGAAAGTGAAGAAAACTGTTAAATAAATCAACCTTTCACCAAAATACTCAATAGTGTTCTTTCAGTGGATTTTGTTTTCAGGTTTAACTGTATCATGTTGTGAGGTTATATTTGTCTGTTGGAGCAGATTGTAGTTATTGTACAATGATGTGATGAAGTTTATAACTCTGTATACTGTGATAGTTACCAAGGCCAAAAGCCCAGATTATATACAGATACATGTATATTATATCACAAGGTCCATAAACTGGGATATTACAATGTGAGGTCCATAGACTGGGATATTAAAATGCAAGGTCCATTAACTGGGATATTACATAACCAGGCCCATTAACTGGGGCCTGGTCAATAAACTGTGGCCTGATCAATAAACTGGGCTGTTACATGGCCTGGTCAGTAAACTGTGGCCTGGTCAATAAACTGAGGTACTACATGGCCTGGTCAATAAACTGTGGCCTGGTCAATAAACTGGGCTGTTACATGGCCTGGTCAATAAACTGTAGCCTGGACAATGAACTGAGGTACTACATGGCCTGATCAATAAACAGGGGTATTACATGGCCAGGCCCATAAACTGGGGTATTACATGGTCTTGTCAATAAACTGTGGCCTGTTCAATAAACTGAGGCATTACATGGCCTGGTCAATAAACTGAGGTATTACATGGCCTGGTCAATAAACTGAGGTATTACATGGCCTGGTCAATAAATGGGGGTATGACATGGCCAGGCCAATAAACTGGGGTATTACATGGCCTGGTCAATAGACTGTGGCCTGGTCAATAAAATGAGGTATTACATGGCCTGGTCAATAAACAGGGTATTACATGGCCAGGCCCATAAACTGGGGTATTACATGGTCTCATCAATAAACTGGAGTATTACATGGCCAGGCCCATAAACCGGGGTTATTACATTATCAGGCCCATATACTGTAGTATTACATGGCCTGGTCAATAAACGGGGTATTACATGGCCAGGCCCATAAACTGGAGTATTACATGGTCTCATCAATAAACTGGGGTATTACATGGCCAGGCCCATAAACTGGGGATATTACATTATCAGGCCCATAGACTGTGGTATTACATGGCCTGGTCAATAAACTGGGGTATTACATGGCCAGGCGCATAAACTGGGGATATTACATTATCAGGCCCATAGACTGTGGTATTACATGGCCTGGTCAATAAACTGGGGTATTACATGGCCAGGCCCATAAACTGGGGGTATTACATTATCATGCCCATATACTGTGGTATAACATGGCCTGGTCAATAAACTGTGGTATTACATGTACATTACCAGGTCCATTAACTGGGGTATTACTTGGCCAGGTCCATAAACTGAAGTATTATACGGCCAGGTCCATAAGCTGGGATATTTCGCAATACCATCATATAGCAATGATTATATCATACAACTTTACAGATAATCAAAATGTAACTCATAAACATTTTGCTGAGTAAAAAATGTATCATAACCAGCCTTATAATTATTTCATAGTAATTCTTCCATTTCTATTTCAGTTAATAACATTACATGAGAAGATAAAATTCCTGGGGTGGCATTGCTTATAATAGAAAGCATGTGCGAAAAGTGATGACACAATGTCTGATTCCATCAATTTCACTGTTTATTGCCTCATTAGTAATGGACCAGTAAAAGAATAACATACCTCTGCATGCTCCGTTGCCTTACAGTCAAAGTAGCATTGACAGACTGCTGCATAGAGGGTGGACCTCCAGGAGAGGTATTTTACTGTGAGAAGTGGTACTGATGTTTCCATACACATGGATGCCCACAGTAGGAACTCTAGAACCTTGGCAGAATGACCAAGAGACATCAGGTATCGGGATATGCTGTAAATGTGAACTGTCCCTGAAGAGATGAGAGATATTTAGTTTGAATACAGTAATTAAATCAGAATCTGCAGATTTGTACAGATATTCACATGTCACTTACTTGCATTATTATAAGGGTGATAAAATATTCATTGTAATACTAGACATTCAACATGCCTGTTGTATAGACTACATATGATTCCATGTCCAATAAATCTACAACTGTCTTACAGGATTTTTCAAATCAGTATCAGACAAAATATAAGTTAACAAATGAATATAACAAAATTTTTCAAGCCTTTTTTGACACTGTAATTCTTAAATGTTTTTGTCTGAAATCTGGATCTACAGTGTAGTAAAGGAATAACTGCTTCATTCATTTACAAAACAGAAACTACAGAATATATGTACTCAAACAATCACATGTATTTGAGAAAGTATATTTTTGTGACTTACCATTGTACACAAGCCAGCACAAATTTTCTAAAGGTAGGATGACCTGGGTGACTAGGCGAAGAAATGTGAGTATCTGAACACAGTTCACCACATTTTGGGCATTCTGAAGCTTTGGGTCAGATAATCTCACCACCTGATACATACTGATGCATTTGCCCATCAATGCCCGGAACTGGAACGAGAAAAATTCATACGAAAAATAGCCTGCCTCATTTAAACTGTCATATCTTACAGGAGTTACAAGATGAAACATCAATCAACTTCATTCGAAAAGTAACTAGTAATTCTTCAGCCACAGTAACTCTGTTCCTGAAGCTGAGATGACACAAGAACACAAGTTAATGATTAAGTAAAATATGTAAATGACAACACCCACTATCTAATACTGCTTTTATCTCTAGCAGTACAAAAACTGATGACAGACTATCTTCTTTGCAAAGTATTTACAAAACAGTATCAATAGTGTGTAAAATCAAAAACTTATTTTCTCTCTAAAGGAGCATACATGTACATGTAGCTTATTACGACAAACCAGTCAGTAATTTTGGACTAATACCGGTAAATGTACAAATATGCAGACAGAAACTGTTATTTATGAAGAAGTTACAACACTCATGAACATGTCCAAGATTATCATAATGACAAATTTTTTCTATGTTTAGCTGAATAAAATATTACAAGAAAAAAACTGTCAAAAAAGTACCTACAGTCAGATCAGCACTTTCTCCCTCAAAACCACGTGGGAAGAATGTTGCCTTGAATGTGTCTATGTCAGAGATTTCTAGGACGTTAGTTCCTCCAAAATGCATCAAGTATCTGTCATAGCATTGCCACAAGGCCAAGCTTGCCTCCTGTCAAAGAAGAAATACAACTGTAAGCATAACAGCTTGGTTCATAAAGCAATACAGTTGAAACATGAATAACAAACTGTGACAGTACAATGTAATAACAAATTGTCTGCAGTCCCTTCAGTACATACTGCTAAAGCAGTGCTATTAGAGGAGCAGTGGTCAAGGGGTTAGAGTGCAAGACTCTCAATCTGAAGGTTGGTGGTTCAAATCCCAACACGGATGATTCTCCAGTGACTTTCCATATTCCACACCTATGGCGCAAGTCTGGTTTGAACCAAGGAAGCAGTCATCAAGGGGAATTGATCTAAGTTAGAAGAACTTGTTTCCAAATCAATGTAAAATACATAAGTTTAAACCAAACTTACTGCTAGAAACAAAAGATGTGACATCACAAAATGCAGTTGTTTGAAATTTTTTTTTAGGTCAGTTGATGCTGATATGAAAATCATGTTTTGACTCAGTGTTTTCAAATAATAGTCTAAGAAAAAAAAAGTAATCTTATTTCATTATTAACCAAGCAATGATACGATACTCAGCAACAAAATACAGGGAGCAATGTAACTTTTCCTAAGCGTGTAATTAAATAAGGGAACTTTTGCTAAAAGAAATTGGATATCTAAAAAACTAATACATTGTAATTTGCAAACCTACCTTTTCAGACATGAGAAAGTCTCCCAGTTCCAACAACTTTTCCTGGTAATAAGTTTTTGGAAGTCTTGGTTCATACTTGTTCCAAATTTCAAACAATGTGTCAGCACTTAAGGAAAAACAACAACAGATATTTGATTATAATTCTGTGAGATTTGTCATAAATATTGTCTTATAAAAAAAAATATCTGACAGGAAACTCATTATTATTCATTACTCAATAGTGCTTTTTTTAAACTAAATGCTGATTGGTTTATTTCGCCTTAGTGTCGGTATTGAATGTTCTGGTTGAAAAGATACAGATAACATGGGCGGAGTCTTCGCTCTGTATGTCACACATGGCTATAAGGGAAGAAATAGTGAGAGGCAGAGTTTTATGGGGATTCCCTAATGAGTTACTGGCAAGCGATTGTTTATGTGTATTGTAAAAAAACTGTGTATCGTAAAAAACTGCCACATTTTATGACACCATTGACTCTTATCCATGTTTACCCAGGGCAACTAAATTTTGACAAGGCGACTAGATTTTTGCTTTGATTTTTACGTAAGGCGAAATTTGAGACAGCGAAGCGACGACTTCACCCGAATCGTCCCCTCGCGAGAGCCCTGTAAATGAAATATAAAAGAATACAAGTTTATCTCTTAATTATTACTCTTGTAACTATAGCCAAGAAGCAGAGATCAAACAGAATACACTTAAGCATATGCTTCACTAAGCAATATTGAAACTGAGTTAACTTAAACTCTTCTATATTTAAAAGTTAAAGACTTAAAACATAATGTGCCAGTGTGTAAATTCAACTAGGATACGTATCAAAATAATAATAAAAAATTGAATTTTACGTGAATTGCGGAAATAAATAAAGTTGCACATAGAAAATAAATACCTACTGCATTCAGTGCACGCAACAAAAACAACAACAAAAACACGAGGAAAAAATATTGTTTAAAAAGTCAATTACACACTCGGGTACTATTTATAGATGCTCTGAATGGTTAGCGGCTGTTGTATTGATTTTTTCAACGCTCATTTTTGAATACAACGACACAGTTGATAGTTTTACTGGGGGAACCCTAAGCATTACTATTTATAGCTGAAGTCTAGTTTCCGATATTTGCTATTTTGTTGATATATTTAATGGTGTTTCAGCAGAATACAAAACTGTATCAGACAGTAATAAAAAATGACATCAACATGCAGGTGAAAGAATATTAGGCAATTAAATTTCAGTTTTAATCTAAATAATTAATATTACGATTTCGCGACTTCGCAGTTAGCAGTTTTCATTTTTCTACAGATAATCGCCAACAACTGCTGTATAAACATTTAATATTCTTTTAAGTCTTTCAGTCAAAATTAACATGTTTAGGTGTAAATAAACAAAAAATAATAATACGATCAATTAGGGGCAATTTAGCACATACACACACAGCTGACTGATCACTACTGCCGATGCTCCGCCCAGAGAACGCTGTCATTGGTTAATAGGGAAAACGTTTACCTATCGTATTGATTAGGGGGGGTGCTGTCCTTCTATCGTGACACCTAATGTACTGCTGATTGACGCGTCAGCTGAAATTACCTTGCGTCGGGAAAACTCGAAGAATGCATTTCGGTTGCGTCAAAAGTTAATGAATGGCATTTTGCTTGCGTCAAAACGCAGGATTTCGCGTCTATTGAAATCCCTGAATATTTAAGTAAGATCTTAAGTAAAATCTTGTTTTCTTTGTTATTATCTTTTATGATTTTAATGTACTCGACATGCGCCTGCCTAGTATAGTCAGTAATGACTTTTGGCAGTATTGGTTGAAGTTGACTGTTGGCAGTAAAAACTTGAACTTTATATACAGAAATACCTACGGCCTAGATTGTGCTTCTTCTTTCGGCTTCTGGTATCCTTTAGCATTTCTCTTTTTGATAAATCCCATGAACTGTTTGATTTCTTTTTCAAGGGATTGAAAAACTGGATTTGGCTTATCTTTGCTGTAAAACGAACTTGGCATTCCCTTGTTGTTTACGGCGGCCGCCGCACTTCTTAAAATTGACGCCATTGTGCGGGAACAGAATGTCTGCGTCAAAATCGGACAATATAAATTTGTTTTACGGAGTATTTACAGAAAAATCCATCAATGTGTCTCATATATAAAGTCGTATAGAAGCTGCCATGAAACAAATCTGTTGCCAGGTGCTCCAGTCGAGTTTTAAATGTTTACGACCAAACGATATTAATTTTTTTTAAATAATAGAATACAGTCTACACAGCTATGGTTTACTCCCGTACACCGGTATTGAAATCTGTTCCTATTTCAGTCATGCGCAGTGCAAACAGATATGAAGGCAACTCGAGTTGAGTTGGACCAGAGTTGGTTGAAGGTTGACAGAGGCTTAGTATACATGCATCAACTTTTGGGTGCAAATTAAAGCTGCTTTATCTATTTGTTTAAAATCGCTGAGTCACTCACGGGTATATAGATCTATATTTAGCCAGTCAGACATACAGGGCTATTTAAATAATAATAAAAAGAATGGAACAAGACGAAATAAAATATTTCGTTAAAATATGGGTTGTTTTAGAAAATAAAAGCTGCATTAACAAACCAATATTAATTTACTCGACAACGACCAAATCGAAGGTGTTTTCTGCACTTGTCTATATAGCATGATAGTGTACGAAAGAAGATTCTAACTTGGTTACATGAAGGCTAGCTATGACCTATGGACAAAAATATTAGAGTCATTGAGATGACACAAATTTTGCCCAGAAAACTGCAAGAAGACTGTATTCATATTATACGTTTACAAAACTCGGTGTGCACGTTTAATAGTCTATATTTGTTTCCAAACAGGTAGTAAAAATAAATATGGACGCAAGACCTTATGAATATTTTCATGTCATACTCGGGAATTCAACGGACGTCAAACATGTCAACATTCCCAGTGGATCGGGACATCTTTGCACTTTACAAACAGAGCATAACGCGCCCTTTCAAATCAACGTTCAGAAATAGTTGTAAAGAAATTGTTTTTAGTCCTTTACGTACAGAACAGAAGAAAAGAGAACTATTCAGACTCGATAATCGAACACAGTTGCAAGCCATGCAAATATTATCCAAATGTGAGCGTCTAACAAGTGTAAAATACATATACTATATCTACAAAAGTTGATGTTAAACTGTCGGGGTGACTAAATTGACTTTTTTCGGCGTGGCTGCAATTAAACCGATTTTCACCTACATTTGAAACGAATGGAATTGTTAGATACAAAATCTTCAGCGAAAGAAGGAAGTCTGCCATTGGTTAATATTAGCAAACTTATATGATAACGTTTGAACCATGAAAATTCATACGTAAAGGAATAACTGTGAAATAAGTATGACTAAATATTTAATTTTTGTAATTGAAAATGATCTTTTAGCATTAAACTCAACATTTTTTGTTTATTGCCAAAACTGTTATGAAAATACGACATTCGATTATTATGCGCGTTCTATATTTGTCAATATCCGAAAACTATACCTAACACATATAGTAATCTACTCCAGTCATCTTTTTTGAAGATAATTCTTGTTTAAAAATTTTAAAGATAATTCTTCTTAAAATGTAGATCCGTTCTGAAGTACTGCAGTCTGTTTTCATTCTCTAAATTCAAATTATAAGTACAATGGTGTTGATTTCAGAGATTTAAGGAGGAAAAACGGCCCGCATGAAAAGTCCTGGCTATCATCTGATGCTAGGTTCGAGTCTTTTAAAAAGTTAACGCAAGACACGAATTTATTTAAACTCTGATTGATTAGAATGTTTCGTATGAATGTTTGTTTCAACAGTCGAAAAGTCAAGAATGAATTAGGGACAAAAAGTTAACACAATTAAATTGTGTCAGGGGTTTGAAACCAATAAGCAAGCAAAGAGAAAGTTGACAGTTCCCTACTTCTTGCACACATGGTCGATTGTATTGACAGACAATGTACCTGTAATAAACCACAGGTGTTTTTGGTTATTTATACTGGGACCGCCGTAGGAGATGTGGTTTGTTGTTTTCGTTCTGTTAACATAATGACTATAAAGTTAATTATTTAAAACATTTGTTTTCATCTGTCAGCTGTCATTAATTTAAGTGTTGCACTCTGTACGTTTCGAAACTAGTATCATGTGCACTTTTCAGTAAATAACAAATTGAACTTCACTTTCCTTCACATCCAAAAGTTTAAGAGACCTTAGAATTTGAAAATTAAACAGACCGGTGTCTTAAATGCAACATTTGCCCATGTATATCAATTTGCCATGCTGTCAGTTATTTAAAATATCTGGACAAAATTAATTAGGTGTTCAGTCAAAATCGTATTTCACAAACGTGAAAATGTTTTGTAAAATCAAATTACTTTGATAACAATTTAGTAAAAATATCAACATTCCTTATTTAGATTTTTTTCTATACTATTAAGCATTATTGTTACACAAAGGTATGTTCCTGACAGTATGCACCATACAGTTTGTGCCTAAAATAATGCCTATTAGTATTTCATAAATTTACGTACGCATTTCTTGTTGTAAAAAAGTAATGTAAAATATTGGAAAACTTCCAGATTCCAAATTGCAAGGCGTAACGGCTTTTTGAAAACATAAAGTACCGATCCTCGTAGAAAGAAAATGGAACTTAAAACAATGCCCAAAAGGCGATAAATCATTTAGGCGGAATACAATACATGGGCTCTGACCCAAATCATGTTACTTCATTGAAATAGGTTATGGTACAAAATGAAAATCACTATATAAATATTGGAATATAGGTGTATAAAAATATAATTTTATTTACTTATTTTCTCAGTTTTAATTTCGTTGATTTAATTAAGTTTGATTTGATTTCAGCAAAATTAACTCGTGAATAAATTTTCACTAATTTGTTTTCAAATTTCGAAAGACGCTTTATATTCATCAGCCACACGGAAAACTCATCTCTGTCTTGATTAAAATAAAACTTTTTTTCTCAGAAAACGTGGATGGCAATATTTAACATACAGGACAAACAAATCAGTACTGAACCTTATTTAATTCCAGCAAGAGCTAACAAGAAAGCAACACCATGTGGAACAGTGTAGAACAAACCGATCGAGATTCACTGCACCTTTATGAACTGTGTTGTGAGGTAGGAATGTCAGCGGAGGATGTCAAGCTTAGAAACTGGTTCAGCGATTTCTCGAACTCTATGTTCAGCCTTGAAGGTATTGCCAATTACGGTTCGGATGTGGACTATATGTTTCATGCTATAAATGTTGGTAGCAGCGCGGAAGGTGTCGCTCTCGAGCGGCTTGGGTCGGATACCAATATTATGATGACCGTTTCCGGTACGAGGGTAGCACCGCAGCGACAGGCCGAAAGTCATGGAGAGACACATCTTTTCAAAGCGATTCAAACTTATCACCCATCATACGTGAGATTACAGTGTGTTTATATGGGTACGAGCCCTAGCAGATCAATAATGTCTTCACCAAATTGTTGTCTAGCAGACGAACAAGGTCGAATGATTTTGGCGGGAAAACTTCTCACTGATGCGTATAGCAACAACACGACTGGAACAATAAGTGCGCCAGCAATATCCGGAGTCATGCGTAGCCCGATCAGCCCGATCTTGTGCATTCACTCGCCTGTTTGGCCACTTGCAGCAAGAGAATGGGCGTTTCGTGTCAGAAGATATATCTGGCCCACCGTTGAATTAAAGAAGTTCATTTTGCAACATGGATGCCACGTGGTTCCGAAAGGTAACCCGCAAAGTCCAAACAAGCATATTGAGTGGAGATGGTCTTTTTCTTTGGCGGAAAAACTCCTTGTGCGTACATTTAATATCACTCAGCTGCAGTGTTACTTTTTGATGAAATTACTTGTAACTTATGTCATAAATCCGGCGGTTCTGGATGGAATTTCATCATACCAGGTTAAAACCATAATGTTACACATGGTTGAAAGTACACATCCCGCAGAGTGGACGAGAGAAAAGCTAGCATCTTGCTTCATCGGCTGCCTTCAGAAATTGCTACAAAGTCTTGAAGACGGAAGCTTGCCTCACTATTTCATTCCAAGTCACAATCTGTTCTTGCCACGTTTACAAGGTGACACGAGAATCCGTCTGGTTACTATAGTCACCGGACTGTTGGAAAAAGGATGGCAATGTATTCTTCAGTGTCTACCGCCAAACATGAACATGATGCTAGCTAGACACAAAATGCAAGTACGGTGTGACTGCTACGACACGCACTGGGGCACAGAAGGATGTGAACGAAACGTTTCCATGGCCGAGAGATGCTATACAATGTTCAACACAACTATTAGGGTTGTCCTTCGGCTTACAGAACGACCAGATATACAAGGAACCATCGACGCGATGACGATGTTCATGGAGTATCCAACCATGCGAGATCCGGTCCATTTTCCAGACGTCCCTTCAACCGCAATCGCCAAACTTATGATCAAGAGCCATCTTGGAATATTATATATGGGATTATCGAACACGTATCCATACAACCGGAAAGGTGGGTCTCACACCCTTCTTCCCACAGGTCAAAAGTACCTTGAAGATGCAGTAGGTGTTGACGCTGCGGCAACAAAACTAAAGTTGGCCACATTTCACTACATGACAGAAAATTACGACGAATGCATTAAGATTATTATGCAGCTTTTGCGGCAGTTCAACGAATACATCGTCAACACAACCGGGGACAAAACACGTCGGATGAAGTCATGCAAAAGGCCACTTTCTCTTCGGAAGCATAGATCAGTAACATCACTGTTAGGGAACGCCCCGTCGTTGATGGAATGGGCTGCCCTGGAAATGATATTTTGCCCTTGGGAGGTTGCGTATGCACCAGAAGCGATTCAAATGTTGAAAGAACGCGAGCCTCTTACAGACGATGATACAGACCACAAAGGTTTTGTTTTTGTCGATGCTATAGTATATGCCTATTTTCTTCTAGCGCTTTCGTACAACAGCATACACCGCCCTGTACATCGACAACAGGCCATCGAAAACTTGCAGCTTCTCGTCAAAAATGGAGAGAATAGTGACATTCATTACCCGGAAGTTGCGAGATTTCTGCTTCCCTATGTGAAAGAAAGGAGACACAAAAATTGTTTATTGTGTCACGTGAGAGTCTTCTAAAGCAGACGATAAATACTTATATTATTGTCTAGCTTCCTGCTCTTTGACACTTGAAAAGTGGTTTCAAGTTGTGAAGACTGGCAAATAGTTTTTATTTAATCATTAGATAAATGTACTTGTCAAAACACAAGTCTTAAGTACATAAGCACACTTAACACAGATGTCATGAGAATATATTAACTACTATTTTAGAGTACTGTTGATGTAAAATTGTTTCATTTGAATATTATATGGTATATAGATTTGAAATTATAAATTGTAAACATTTGTGGTGCGCAGGATTGGATAACACAATAAACCTAATTAGTGTTACCTCAGTTTAACTAGGCCGCATCCGTCTTCTAACTCAGAAGACAATCACTAAATGCTTTTAATGATCATAAGAGCACATTCGAAGCATTTTCTTTAAATTACATCAAATATGTACTAAAGAGGAAAATTACACTTTTTAAAGTAACATTCAGTGTTGTATGTAAGGATACTGAGACGAGAGCCTGAAGTAGTAGATCCTAAAAAATTTCACTTGTTACATACAAGACCTTGTGATCATCGGATTTCTGCGATTGCCTATAACGCCAACAGTCGGACGTTCCTATCGAACACGAAACTGGCTGCACGCATTAATTATTTAAATATGTAAAATGTGTAATGAAGTCGTTATACGTGACCCTGTACCACTATAGCAGAAAACAAATTGAATGCTTTTCATTTTTTTTTCAAATTAAGAAACAGATATTGTCTTTCGGTCTTACACTCATTCGGCTAGAATTTCATTACCGATTCGGAATGACTAAGAGTAAAACGGCATTTTTTCCAAATAGAAAATGTAAATGTATGTACAGGTGTTATTGTAGACCTTCTCCAATTAGGAAATGTTACCTGTAATTTGTCTTTGTTTATCGTTTGTCAAATAGCAAAGTCCTAAGATTATATCATAGAGATCTCAGCTTTATTTCACTTATTCATTTGTACTTGTTATTGTGTATGGAACCTGTAAATGAATGAAACCTGTATTTTCACTGCGTTAAACATCAGTATCTTTATTTATGAAGCGTAGATGTAAAGACAGATAGAAATAAATTATTTTCCGTGTTTTGATTTTAATTAATGAGATGTTTTACAGGTCTAGGTATCAGAAAATTATGCATCCTTGTACACAATTTTGTAGAGAATCAATTTTATCCCCACGAGACTGAGAGTTTAATTAAAATTCTTATACTATTAATTACGTTATATTTCCGATTTCTAGCATTTCTGCATCTTGAAAAATTGCCAAAAAGTAATTGCCAAAAAGTAATTGCCAAAAAAAAGTAAAAAAAAGAAGAAAGAAACTAAATATTATATTAAATACTTCAACATCCTGATGCAAGTTCGCTCTCAGACAAAATTTTCATTTGTTAAATGTCTAACTTCCTGAAAGGTTTAATATTTTGACATCCATTAGAAAATACCTTTCACAAGTTTGCCACTTCCTAAAGGATATTTAATTAAGACAGATTAGGATATTCAAATTGACAGAAAATTTCCTTTTAACCAGTGTAAAGAATTAATTTTAAACGAACTTATAGCGAGTTTTTTTGTGCTTAATGTCTGAAAGTTGATAAATAGTAAGATGAGCATGTTATGTAAACATGCCTCATTTGATAGATGCCAGGTTTACATACATTGCAAGTATTAATAACGTTGTTTTTTTCTTCTCCCTGAAATACTAGTAGGACCAATGTTTCGTGTTTTCATTAGTCGCCGCTATATTTGATATTGTTAAGGCAATAGCAAAACTTGTAGATGCGTGGTGTGGCGCTACTGACGAAATTAGGGATCAGTAAATATCGGCGAATTTGATTCCAGCCCATATGATTCTGCTTTTCTAGTTTCTTTTGAAGTTACTTACTGAATAACGACCTGAAGAGCAAGTGTATGACAATTTAGTGTACACCCGTTTTTGTGTAGATATATCAAAATAAATAAATGCGCGTTGGAATCAATTCTTTGGCTTTGTGGTTAGAGCAATGGTTTAGCAAACTACTTATGATCGACAATTGCACTCACAAATGATCTATTTAAATGTACTAACAGTTCTACTGTTTTGTAAATATTCTGAATGTGTGAAATTACATGTATCCGAATTTTTCGCTCTTCAGAATTCTGTTTTCATTTCATTTTTTAAATCATACCTGTCTCAGTGGAATATATAAATGAAGGAGGCAGAAAAATATACCTCTATACAAATACATGTGAAAAACATATCAAGAACACGAAAAGAAATTTATGGCAAGGGATAAAAACAGAGATAAGGCAAGAGCGAAAGATGAGAGCAAAACAAAACAAAGCAAAACTAAACGATAAGCAAAGACTTTGAAGGTCAACATTGAAGTGACATCTTTCGCTCCTTGGAGCCTCATTGTTTAGCTGAAACTTTTCATTTTTAATTTAACAAAAGAGATAACCAGTTGATTTGAAGGGAGTCTTATATACGAATAAAGTCAACATCGACGCTCTACAAATAAAGTCTGCAAACGGACAAGTGTCGTCAAAAGGTTTTTCAAGAATACCTAAAACGTTATAAGTTTACAACTTTTTGTTAATATCGGATTGTAAAGGCAAGTACATTTATGCAAGTAGAGTTGAAACATTGCTGTACTAAGATAAACTATGTGGGGACCCGCCCAAGCGCAGAGTAAACACGTGTAGCAGGTTTGTTTCGCAAGGCATGTTCTATTGAAACAATACAGTACAGAATAATGCTCTGTTATTTTGACTTCTTTCCAGTGTCTCACATGTGCAAACGAATGAAGAGGTACATAAAGAAGTACCGAGGGAATCCGAGTCTGCAAATAGATCCTTGGATTTTCAAACGTTCCCAGTATATATAATTGCTACTCGCGAGGTATGTCTCTTGGAGAGAGTTGGTTCAAGAAAGCTTCTGCAGATTTCACAGGAAGTTATGTTTAGAGTTATTTTTATGACAGCTTTCAACAACATCTTTTAACAATATCTATGAGCCATTCTGCCTTTACTTGTACAGTACTTTTAGGGTATCTGTTTGGTTGTGTGTTAGTGGGGGGTAGGTACGTGGTTTCGGATGGGGCCTCAATGCTGTCTTGGTGTGTGTCCGTTGTATTTAACTTTATCAGTTGTTTACCTAGGGAATATGTACTTTGAAAATCAAGCGTAAAGTTGACGTCATTCGGTCTGTTTTAGACCTGTCTGTTTCCCAGTGTTGTTTAGACCATTTTGCCTTTTTACGTACGTATCAAGTCACTGTGCTCCTATAAAAGAGGTACACTTGAGAGACACATGTACGGATGTTTCTGCGAAAAGAATAGTTGGAACTTGCGCTCTTAGTTTAGCAAAACTGTATACCTGTTTTTAATAGTACAGATGTCCTATAGGACAATTCAGAAATGTTAAAGTATGACAGAAGGAAAAGCTCAACCTAAGGAAGAATATTCCATCCCATTACTATCTCTCTACAGTGAAAATTCCGTCTAGGAATTCTTCACGTGTGGCGTTTCATAAATATCATTGGTAGAATTCTTAAGATATAAACGTTGCACAGTATTCAGTTTACTTCGAGAAAATCATTGATAGCTCGTAAAACTGTTTTTTGTTTTGTTTTGTAAAAGTCAAGAATTTTTTGCTACAAGAAAGAAACTCCAAAAACTAAGAATGATAAACAGTTGTCAAAAAAACCCACACACAACCGAATAACATTGAATTTGCATTGCCTGAAAATATATATTTCTCTATGTTTGACTTAAATTTTCTGGACAAAATATTTCTCAATTCGAAAACCATCTTTTATAAGTGTTGACTAAATGTCAGATTTGTCAGATGAGTATAGCATTAAGCAGCACGCATTTTTTGTTAAAGACATCACCAGATATTATATGCACTAGGAGTAACATATACAATTTGTCTTCATGATGTATTTATAATATTACAAAATTAGAAATTACAGGGGAAAAAAGTGCATTTCATCTTAAACACCTGATATCAATCAACTTTGACAATCAGTTATATCAGCCATTCATTCTTGACATCTGATTGGCTGACCACTGCGTGTTCATACGAGCTGAACTAACCACAGACTACGAGTTGCACGTTTCCGGTCAATCCCCATCTTGATCCGGTACATATTGTTCTTTTCAAATATATCAATTCGCATCATCGATATGGGATATAGTTACACTTTCGCTAAAAAGAAATTTTGACTTTTTGACTAGGTTCTTATTTTGCAAATGCAACATTTAGACTGTATCTGCATGTATAATGGTCGTCAGGCGATGTTCAAATACACTAAACATACAGATTATATATATCAAACCAGCTGAATTCAACGTTTTCGGCATCTAAATCAGCGAGTCTAATTCGCCTGTACGGTTTCGTTATCCAACTGTACCGTGAAACTTTATTTTGAGATATTGCATTCGTGCACAAATGTCCTCGGGCAATTCTTATTTTTTTAAAAATGGTTTATCCCAGTCAGTGCCCTTCAAATTATGACGTTCGAAGTTAAGCCACAAAATATTTGGCGTGGCTGCATGTCAAACTGCATTCACAGATCGTTTCAACGTAGATTTGATTTATTCTAGTTTATTTCAATTTTCTGCATTTTACTCAGGTTTAACGTGACAAGAAGATGGCTAAATTAACGTTGTCCTGATGTAATGCAATAGTTACAAGTACATGAAAGTGTTTTTTATTGTTGTTTTTTTTTTGTTTATTCGTCATGAAATATAATAAACGTAAAGAATGACGGAGATGTCGTCCATAGGATTACCATGTTCTTATAGTTTATAGCAGGGATTGCCAAATATGGTAAAAACGGACACAGTAGAGTAAGCAAACTAGTAAAGTCTTAAAAGTGTGTGAACACATCATGCGACGCGACGTTAATTTTTTTAAAACAAAGCGCGTTACATTGGGAGGGTCACGGAGTGTTGTTCCGGGTTTTACAGAGTTTGTTTAATGGATAATCATCCTTAAGGATAGGTAAGAGAAGTGTTACCTTATTCTATTTTTAGACATTTTTGTAATAACGGGAGGTATTTCATGAACTTTGTGACATCTATTGATACTTGATGCGTATATATACAAGATAATGGTGGAAATGAAACAATAAAATTATTTTGACGATTAAAAGAACATTGAAAAAATTGATCGAAAATATGAAAAGGTTTTTTGCTGCAAAAATATTTAACAAAATTTGTAAGTATCGATTTAATGATAAATAAAGTATAAAGTTTTAAATTTTAAAACAATAATGATAAGTTTATATTAATATTAACAACACTAAGCTAAAAATTAACAAACTTTTGTGAAAATGCTTTGGAGATTTACTTGAAAATTTGAATTCATTTTTAAAATAAAACTTTATATCAGTAAATAATTATTAATAAAAAATCGTGTTGTGTTGTCACAAACTAAAAACGTGTTATTTGAAATTCGTATTATTCAACTTTTAACTTTGTTTCTTTCTTTATAAATGAACCAAATATGACAATATTACTCGAGTTCAACTAAAATTAAGTCAATAACTACGGACGAAATACTTCTTTTCTTTCAGATTATGAATACGGTTACCATCAAATAATAAGCGTTGTCTTTATTGCTATGGTAACTATGTCAGAAGCCCACCCAGTACGCAGATCAGCAACAAAGGGCCAGGCACCTTGCTTTGTGCTTCAGACAGAGGGCAGCCATGTTCGCCAGAGAAAAGAAGAAACTATGAATGACTTAATCCAACGAGTTATTGGTGTAAGCCATACTGCAAGGGACATTAAAACCTTTGTAAGTACACTTTTGGAAAGTCACTTTCTTCTATCCACGCTTTAGATAATTCGCGTAAGGCATAAAAAACCAAAGGTGATTAAAACCTTTTGGAGAATCACTCTGTTCTGTTCACGCCTTAGGTTAACTGATGTAGGCAGGCACTCGTTTAATTTTGAAAATCTAATTGTGCAATGGAAACTTTTGAAAATGAAAGGAAATGTTATTGAAAGTTGCCAAACACTTCTAAACACATTTTTTAAAACTAATTCTCCCTCTTCATTATGTGTGCTTCACTTAACTGCTGTTTGAAAAGTGACCTAAACACAAGTATGCCTATTAAAAGGGCAGTTTGCTTGATTTGAAATATTTGGATCAAACTGCGGAAACAAATTATCAAACGTTTACAAAATTAAACTGAATATTATCTTTTCTAAAATTACAGATAATTAAAAGACTACTTAAAATTATCTGAAGAATATTAGATTTGTGAAAAATCAGTTTGCCTTTAACTATTGGGTTTTGGCAGTTATGGCCATTCTTAACAAAGATCGCATTGTGAGTAATTTCATTGACCACAATGTTCAGATGACAAGGTCTTGCTTGTATTTCATTGCCTTTAATGATAAGCAATGACCAGTCTAAGTGGTTCATTGCCTGCAAAATATTCAATGACCAACCGTGCTATTAACACATGTCTTATCCGTTTAACAATCGTGCTCGTAAAATGTGACGAATGACTCCTGACAGGTCCGTTCGTTAATTGTTACAAGGGAATTTCATTCATATTTATGTAAATTTGTTAGGATGAGTTTAAACAACGTTTCACTACGCATGCGTAACTTGGTCAGGTATTTCCCATCTACGTTTTGCCAAGGGTCGTTATTATAAAACTGCGGTTTAAGAAAGTATGCGGTAGCAATTTTCATTTTCCTTATGTGTCGCATCAATCAAGAATGAAAAAAGTGTTCTAAATTTACACCATACATTTGAATAATAATGATGTAGATTTCATCAACTAGGAAATGAAACCTGAGAGAGATGTACAGTTAAGCGATCTACTAATAGATCTGTCTTTGTTTCAAACGAGAATAAAACAAGGTCGATGAAAAAAGCTCTATATTGTCTTGACAATTTCCGTGCCAGGTGTAACGGTTCTTTTGTAAGGCCATTGACATGCAAGTATTCATCAAAATGAAGAAAGAATTTCCTTAAAATCTGGTCCAAAGTCAGTTTTAAGTGAACTTACTACGTGTGACTTTTTCAAGCTGTTAATGAATTTCATTATAGTTTTTTTCTTATCGTATTTATTGCATGTGTCCCTTTTGTTCCAGATTGCAGACACGCTTTTAGACAAGAAATCAAATTTGCCAACGGGAAATTTCCTGCAAACTGAAGAATTTACAGTTACAGAGGGAAAACGAACTCTTGCATCAAATAATGTAAGTTGATGAAGAATTCCTTATCAGTGGCACAGATTCGCAATTATTTAGAGCAAAAGTGTTTTGTGTAGAAGTAGTGTTCATCTTCCATATATTGTGATGTATCTGTGTCTATTTTAAAGTATGTTACAATTATTTTATAAGGCTGACGTCGTTCAATGTATATGTAGGTCACTTAAAGCTAAATATGCATAGTTTTTTTACAAAGTTGCTGCACTAATATAATATAAGTTGAAATGAGGCTTACATTGTAATCAATGACAACTAATGTTTACATTTTAACTGTTTGTTAACAATCACAATACGCTTCTTTCATTACGCCTTTCTTTATTACAGTTTGTACTGACACTAAAAGATCATTACACCCTGCTGTCTAAACTTGTAAACTACACGGAATACGCCAGAACAAATGATAAAATAGCGGAGAAACAAGGTACCAACACGCTGAAAGAGAAACTAAGAGATATCGAAAATCAGTTATATCAGATAATGTGTGACATTAAAATAGCCCTTCTGGGACTGGGTAGAGACACGCAGATTGTTACTGTAAATCATGAAGTGTCGTCTGCTTTTAAAGGGGCAGCTACGTCATTCTACAATGAAACAATTCGAGCGTACGTTCTGATGAACGATTTTCAGGATATTATGGATTTCTTAAAGAAAATGTATACTATTTAGGATAAAATACAAATGTTCGCGTATTTTAACAGTTGCTAACATATTAAGCTCTTGCTATTAATAGAATAATCAGAACAGACTATTGTCCAATATAGTGTCCAAAAGATCATGTTCGCCATTTACAAAAGGTAAAAACAACAACAACAAAAAAAACACCCTCCCGCTGAAAAAAGAGAACTACTAAAAATTAACAGCGCATATCTTGATGACGTTTGAATGCAAATTTCAGCTATTCTTTCGTGTAAACTGCTGATGAATTTTGACAGATTTCACCAACTGGACGTGAGGAAAAGAGACAGAATACCTTAAATAGTGATATGGGGGACATCATAAGATCGTGCAAACTCAGTCATTTGATTAACATGTGTTTTCGCCCTGCTCACGTTTACACATATGGAAGTCTGCTATCTAATTTGGTAATTGCGAGGGCGTTTCGATCATGTTTTAAATGACTAATGCTTTAAATTTTACATAGACTGTGATTTGTCAGTGCAATATAATTTATTATGTCTATTTATTTACTGTTTAATTAAAATTATGTTGAATTTATTCATTTTACCAGTTGCCGTCCAGTTCATATTTTTATCGATTATTTTAATGTTACATTGTTTGTCCCTTAAATTATTGATATATATATGTACTTATATTTCATCCATCATTCTGCATATATAAGTTGACTCACTCGTCTCGTTCATGAACAATTGCAACTTCATGACTAAACTTCGAGTCTCCTTTGCCAATGGTCTATAATGCATGGCCTATATTTGGATATATCCTTGTTTTACTGACCTTTACACGATGACTGATAGATGTAGGTTACATTTCAATTAAATTATTCTAATTTTCTGTGCATATCTCTATTGCTATTCAATATTTTATTGCCTCGTACCACTAAAGGTTAAAAATGCTTTAAATTCACGGTGGGATATAAATATGTGTAATAGGTTAATGCGTATTAACTTGTAAAATTTGGACCTTTCGAGGTAATTAATGAACTATTTTTAAGTTCACAACTTAACACTATTGGATTAAATCATGTTAATTTCCTCTCTCTACAAGACAATATATTATTTTACACTGCAGCGTTACGTGATTTCATAATTTGTTTGTTTTTCGGTTTTGCAGATAATAAATATCTGAAAACCACAAAAAGAAAAAGGAAAATAGAAAGAATTTACTCTAAAGTATAACTAAATTTTGATACGCTGTAAAATGCACAAAAAATAAGATAAAAACAAAATGAAAACATTCGTGACAAATAAAATGAGGTTTTGTACTCTGAATATCTTTGACGAATCGTTTTATTGTACTTCCTGTATCTGTAGACTTTATGTAAGAGCAGAATGTAGGATGTTTCTGATTCATGATGACAAATTTCTTAAGTGACATATGTTCAAAATTCATCATTTTGTTACTGAGATCCATGTTTCCTTGTTCCCGTATGTTTGCCTTTACAGTATTTCCTTTCATGCGACTTTATAATGTATGGGCATAAACACACTTTTTTAAAAACCTAGATTATATTCAGCTAATTGGCTGTCTACATTTTTTCCTTCCGACAGGTTAGATAGTGGTTAATCGGTTAATTGACACTTTTAATTCTGTTTGCTTTTACTTAAGCTTACTGTTTTTATTGTATTATTTCCTTCCAAATCGTTCGAAGTAACTGACAGATTATTTGACACATATTAAGCCATTTTTTTTCATGTGTATTCATACTTGAAATATCTTTAATACTTGCATTCTTTCGCCTCTTAAGTTGTATTTATGTCACGGATTATGGAGCTAATTATATCTTTTTTTGTTTTATTCGTTTCCGTCTGTATGACTTTTATAATGTAAAGACCTATGTAAATTGTTTTTTTCTAGACCTACCTGTTCTAAAGTTAATTGATTCTTCTTGTGAGCTAACAAGCTAGGGATTGAAGCGGAAATCAGAATCTGACGGAAAAAAGTATCAAATCGTTATTGTAAGATCATATTTGTCTATGTATCACATAACATTGACATGCCAATTCACGTTTAATATTGTTTCATCCTCACGTTTTGTTATACATTGATGCAGATCCGCTAACACGTTTTTTTTCCAATTCGTTTATCATTTTGTAATTATTCTTTTGCATTCGAAGTTAAGAAAAATCATTTGATTTTTTTCAAATCAAACTTTTTAGTATTTGATTAAAGTTTGAAAACTAATTCAAATATTAAAAGCAAACTATTTAGTTGAAACTTAGTGTATGCTGACATGAATGACTTAATGCAACCAGTGTAACAGATAATTTTTTAATATCAATACGTGTTTAAATAGTCACGAATGTGTAAATATATATATATTTATAAAATGATTACATATAATATGTGTGATTTTCACCACTTCATCTATTTATTTCTCATTTCAACATCACTGAGTATGTGTCTTACGAAGTAAGTAAAATGTTTATGTGTACAACAGGAGCTTGCCTATTTCATGTATCGATTGATTTATCTCATTTGTTTTATGCAGAAAAATCTAAATAAAATTGGAGAAATACCTGTTTTTGTATTTTAGTTTTATCGATATAAAAAGTGATAGTGTCACTTGACACCTTCATCGGCGAATTACATGACAGTCGTACAATGTTTACCCATGTCACTGTCGATTCTTTGAAAGATAAGGCCAAACAAACAAATATATGAATATTTTGAATGACTTTGAAATGAAATGTAAATGATAGAAGCTCTCTCATCTATTTTAGACCGTGCGCAGTTACGTTTGAATCATACAGGTGCAGAAAGTATACAATGAATAATCACGGTGTTTTGCTTATCTGTCTCGAGGAACCTTGATGACTCATGGAATATATAAAAATAAACAAGAAACACTGTTAAAACCCAGCCTATGTTAAATTTAAAAAAAAAATATTAAAGACCTCAGCAACGTTCCTGTGGACTGAAGGATATGACGAAGATAATGTACTAGATTACTATATGAAAGTGAAAGCGAATATGTATACAGGTAGTTCGCTCCCATCTCATCAACTTAATAATGCGAAAAAAAGGGAGCGACAAAGCCAGATTAAACAACAGCAAAACAACAAAAACAAAAACAAACCCAGTAAAAATGTAAATCTTTCATTATTATTACATTAATGTATTTCAAACTGCGTACATTTCCATATAACATCAGATAGAAATTTTATCACAAAACATTCGGCAGTTATTCTGAATATGATGTTAACACAATGTACAATATGTTACCAAATTCTTGCAGACAAAAACTTGCAATTTACAAAAAAAAATCATTGTTGAGGTATGTTTGCGGAAAGAAATTTACAATAACAAAGTTGCTTCTTCGTGTTAGTGTAGAAAAGCAGCATTGCGCAACACTAAATTCTTGATCATGTAGTTAAAATTTCATAGTCACGCTCAGTAACAGCCATTTCATTTTACTGTTGAAGTACATAGGAAACTTGAAAACTATATCGTTATAAAAAACAAACAATTGTTTGGCCTGAGTTAGAATGAAAAACTTAATCTGTAATTCACCCATGGGAATATTCGAGTTCTTTTTTTTTCCTGATCGGCAGAAATGGCGCACATAGGTTTTCCTGCACATATTCTTTTAATCAGCCTAATATTTAGTAGCAGTCTGGCGGAACACTATATCAGTCATAAAGGTAAGGAATTGATAAATTCCTTTAATTAGTTACAGAAGAAATGTATGTATACGCTACGGTAGTTATCAAATACTGTTTTTACAAATTTACAATTTCTCATTTAAACATTCAATTGATTTTTTCACAAAAATCACCCTTTCAAATGACATTTGGTTTAAAGAAAATGAACTGCAACGTATTATTTTTTTATTTACATATTTACTAATTGCGCCTAAAATTCGTACATTCAGAAATAATTTATGTGAAGGAGGTAAAGGACCATTCCACAGAAACAGAGTTACCTGAAGAAGTGTTCCTGACTCTCCACAAAGATGCAAGCCGTGATAGCTTCTTTACACTTTTCCTACAAAAAATCCTTGACTTAGATATCAGCTCTAATAGAAACTACAAGGCAGAAATTGCAACGCACAGCCCCTCAAGTGGATATAATATGTACAAAGGAAATGACGGGAAATCTTTCCTTACTTTAGAGCGACTTCCTAGAAAATCATTACATGTTACTGGAAAGTTTTGTATGGATGGACAAGTTGTAACTATTGAACCCGTTAATGAAAAAACTGGCATTCATCAAAAACATTATTTTTCTTTGGATAATTCTGATACCTCTGCATGCGATACCGCCAGGAATTATCAACAACACGAATTTTCCGGAGAAGTTGATGAGAACTCCCGACCGAGAAATTTCAGACTTACTAATGCATTTGGCACATTTTCAAGGCACGACAAATTAAATGACAGAGTGAAACGAGAAGTGGAACAGCTAACAATTGAACTACTCATGGTGATAGACTATGCTGCTTACAGCTGGTGGCAAACAGTTGTGGGTAAATTAGGCAATTCCGACTCGGAGGTGATGGCTGCAATAAGGCAATATTATGCATATGTGTTTCAAGGAATCGACGCTAGATTTGGTGGTATTGAGAAACAACCGTTTGCTATAAATCTTGCTTTTGCTGGTCTGTTTGTTGCAAAGACCGAGCACGAGTCCTACTGGACCACTACAAGCACCATAGACGGTGACGGAGACAGTACACGTGTTATGGTGAACTCATCGGAAGCTCTTGAAAAGTTTCAAAAGTGGCTGGATGAAGCAGACTTTCTCCCTAAGTATGATCATGCAGTTTTGTTCACCGGAACAAATCTGACATATGCTGGAAATCCAGGAAACGCCGGTCTTGCATTTGCGTCATCCATGTGTCGTAATGTATCCAACTCTTCAATTGTTGAAGATATATTTGATTTCAGAACCATAACATACGCCACTCAGCAAGTTGCTAGGGCGCTCGGAACAAGAGACGATATGGACAATAATGACTGCTTGGAGTTCTTTAACCATATAATGACCCCTAAATTTAAACTACCAATCAAATCGTTTGCATCTAATAAATGGAAATTCTCTTCTTGTTCTGAGCAGTACTTAAAGGACTATACTATAGAGTTAAACGAAGATGGATTAACATGTTTAAGAGAAACAACTGTCAATGAAAAATACCCAGCTGAAATGTTGACTTTAGTTAAAGAACTACCGGGAGTTACATACAGTGGTAGGGATCAGTGTGAAAATGCCTTTGGTTTGAACTCGGATGTCTGCCGCATAGGAATAGAAACAGGTTATTCTAAAATTTGCTCTGGACTTTTATGTACCTATCCAGGGTCTGAGACCTGTGATTATATTCTTCCTGCAGATGGAACACCATGTGGCAACAAGAAATACTGCTGGAAAGGAAGCTGTTTGGAACACGAAGATGCACCTGAAAGCTCTGACATCTGTGCTTTTGGAAATGATGCAACAATTGACTGTTATAAGCTCGTTGTCAGTGAGCCGAGACAGTGTTACTTAGAGGATATACGATACAAATGTTGCAAGACTTGTGAACTTTTCTATACTGGTGTAAATGGTTGTGAGTATGGTGACAGATCTGATGACTGCACACTCAGGAACTGTATAAATGGTGATCAAGACTATGCCTCAAAGACTTGTTGCTTAACATGCTTAGACGGTCCTACACCCTTTGCTCGTCCTGTTATAGTTACAACAACAGAATCCACTGCACCATCACCGACATCGGGGCATACTTCTAAATCGTCAGTTCCGACATCATCACAGCCACCATCTCTGTTTCCTGTCTCTAAATTAGTATCATCAACTCTGTCTTTGAAATCATCAGACGTGCCACCATTCAAATCAACTTCCTCATTTTCAGTACCGGTGTCGACATCGTCTGCTTCTACACCATTCCCATTATTTTTGTCTTCTGACGTGACTTTCACAGAAATGACAAGTCAGACAATGGAAACAACAGAATATTTTTACAAAACAGATACAACGTCACCACTACCCCAACCTTCACAGAAGGAATCTACACCTTCTCTATCTACAGCCAAGACAAATATAAGAACAAGTCCTAAAGATGCATCTAAAACACCCAATCCCGAAAGCTTGACTACCGAGCACACTGATGGTGATATAAGTGGTCTGCCAAACACAGGGAGAAAAACAGATACGATCACAACAAATACACCGTTCACTCTGTCTGAAACAACTTTCCGTTCAGCAGACACCGTGCCTCCAATGTCATCACGAAAACATGAAATTGCACATGAAAATGTGAGCCAAAAACCATCCTACGTCAAAATGAGCGTGACCAAGCCAAGAGATATCATTTCAACGACAGAAACAACTAACATTTCTGTATTTAACGACACTAGGAAGTCATTTAATGGAGCTTTGTGTTCATGTCCAGTTTGCCTTGCCTATACAACTGCTGCTTCTCCAGCCTCACGTCCAGTAACTGAAACTAGTTTCGGAAGAAAATGTATAGACATAGGTAAGTAGCCTTTATGAATTTTAACAGAAATTATAGAATGCTCCGATTATACAAAATAATATAATTTTTTATAACATACATAATGAAAATTGCGAATAATGTCAAACGAAAGGGTGTCCATAATTGAAATATAATATGTACGTAATATGTCAAAACAAGACAGCCAGTAATCAGTTTATATAAAAAGGACAGATTTTATACTTAGATAAATAATAAAGCGTAGATTAAGAAACAGTATTTTTCATGAAACCGTTTGAAAACTTTTTTATATAGTTAAGCCAATCGAAACAAATTATTATGTTTCGCTCCTTTTTTTAAATTACAAGGAAGATAACTTCTAGATGTACCAAGAATCTTTGTATGGTCAGAACACATGAAATATTACTTAGTATGTCACTTTTCTGTTATAGCAACAAATCAATCCTTCTATAACAGAATGTTTTTCAAAGATGTGGCTCGATCGATGAAGGACAGTCAACGACTCATCAACAGTGGAGTATATCATAATATTAAATCACTGTATATGGCCGTTAGCGGGCAGCTGCGGGGATTTCAAAGGGAGTATGAAAATGAGAATGAGTCGTGGCGAGAAGGTAGCGAGACACCATCGAATGATGACGATGATGTCAACAGGAAACTGAATCCGATCTGGAGGAAACATGTCAAGGATCTGCTGGAAGATCTGAAGAGAGATGTCCGAGAAATGCGCTATAGGGTTCTTTCTTTAACAAACAGGCATCTTAAAGAACAGTTGCACAGGACTATGTAGAGGGTCTACGTATGCAGATCATTTAGTGTTGTAGTTTATATTCATTATAGTATATTTTGTTAGACTGGATGTGAAAACGTGTGTTTGACTTTGTCTGTCATGTCTTGTTTTATGTTTTCTTTTATTTTAAAAACATAAATAAAGAGATAGAAACTTATAACAGACGAGTGTCATTAACAAATCTAATAATTTCTTTGAGGTTCAAGTACTGTAAATGCAATTCTCTGTCTATATTTAACCTGGGGTTTGAAGATCATTTATTTTTACAAAACGAGTTTTAAGTGTTTTGTCATTAGTATAAGTATCTGTAACATTGTCTGGTTGTAGTGTAACCAGGCTGGCTAAGTCCAGATTTTTATTGAGATAATAAAAAGAAAGCTACGACTTGGGTTCTTTATAGTTCTTTTAATATGTAGTGGGCACTTTGTAGTAGTAATTTAAAGACAACAGATGTAGTCCTAGACACAAATCAAAATGTGGGAATGCACAACCGTGATAAGAATAAAGCCCAATTGTGGATCAGGCTTCTCTTACACAACCTCCCAGACTCTCACTGTGATGTTTAGTGGCTGTAATGCACTGAAGAATTCCCAAAACCTCCTTAAACAACAGAATGGTTTCGAAGTGCTGCACAACAACACCTTTTCACTGAGCAAAAATACTGAACACACTGATAACACAATGCATGACCCCAGGTGACCCTAACCTTGGCGGGAAATGTCACAGCTGAATGGATATACATAAAAGGCCAAAGGGAAGCAACTAACAAAATCTACAAAATAAAATCAAATAAGGTTGACAGAGTTGTCTTTCTTGTGGATGAATCACATACAGAAAATACCACTCGGTTACAGTAGCAACAGCCGTGCTAATAGGACGTTTTATCTATTATAATGTATTTCTAATCTCGTTTAATACGTTTGTGTTTTTGTCTAAAGCACAAAATTTAATATTTAATTTGCTTAATTTAATATAAACATAGTATTTTCAGTACTTTTTATTTTCAATATCAATTTCCACTCTAAATGTAATATGCAAAACATAATTATATACACAATGGAAACCAGTGGATGAAAATGACTCTTTTTGCAAATATTTTTTTTGATATCTCATACTGGTCACATGCATGAAAATAAGTTAAAAATGAAGAAAATGCTACCTGAATTACTTACATATATGCATCTGTAAGGATGGCAATCAAGATTACTGTTGTTGCATGTGCAAAAACAACCTAAATCCACAGCTTTTGTCTGTAATATTGTCACTAGGATTGGAGCGCCGGTGAGACTTTCATTTTATTTCTACAGTACTGCCAGATACGGTTTACGAATGATTAAAGAATCTCTGCTACACCGCTGCTGACAGTAAGGTAGCACATGCCTCGTTGACGTGAATGCCACCGAGTTTGATTCCATTCGTTCGTTGCAAAGAACGTTTTAAAATATCGTAGTCGTGTAAGGAAGTGATTTACTATGATCATTGACGTACATTTCAAATTTTGAATCTTTGAAAGTGCGTAGCAATCTTTGAAAGTCATTTTTGAAGACTTAACATCTATGTCATAAAACAAAACAAAAAACAACAGCAACAACAAAACACACTACAAAAAGAAACAAACAACAAATAAATTAACAACAAATACTTTGAAGAATAACTATCGTTCGAAATAGGAAATAGGAGTGTATTTATTTAGGTAATGAATATTATCAGACTGACATGCATGAAACTGCACAGGTCAGCTTTAAAAGCTGGAAATGAGTTTTATTTATTTTTTAATTCTTTCCAAATTACTACGTTGATTAAAAGAAAAAAAATCATAAGCAACTCTATTTAATCAGTATTTATTATTTTAAATCTATAACGGTTGCCTGTATTCTGATAAACTTTTATTTCATCTGAAAGCTCAAAACTTAAACTTAACCTTGAAACTTAATGCAACATGTTTGCTACAATGGTCTCTTTAAATAGTGCAACTTTGCCGCACCATTTCAATCTAAGTTTCGGGCTGTTCCTTCTTTTGTCTCTTTGTTTTCTAAAACAGCGTAGTGAATCTTAAATGAAAGAATGTCCATTATTTGCAAATAACATTTATAGATCTTCAACTGTACATGATCGGGTGCGATTAAAATTAAACGTGTACCGTGTCTCGGATTTTAGTCATATCAATAGAGTTGCCACTCGAATACAGCCAAACTACGTCGATTCTGAATGGCTGAAGAGTGCTGAAATTTCACTGGCTAAACACATTGATAGCTGACCAACCAATTTCTCAAATTTGATAAGGTTTGTTTATAAATTCGCATGATCAACAAATGCACGTGTTTTCTATTTCAAGTCATATTTTATCATATATTTGAACCAGTTTTTGTTCTCGTCGGCCACTAACTGCTTTCAAAATGGACAACAAAGAATGTTCCGCCTTGACGAACTTCATAACTTCCCGGTGTTTAATTTCCGGTCATACTGTACTCAAACCAGGCTAAATAAGGGTACGTCGAGTTCAAATCAATTTTTCTGTAACCGTAACTTTTGAAAGAAAGGCCAGAGTACATGTCAGAGCTGAGTATATTTGTTGAGCCTAACCGGTTTCAGATAGTCACTTTTTAACCCTGTAAGACAAATAATGAATTTGGATTGACACTTGAGTTACTTAAATTATTAATAAATGTTTTCAAAGTATCTCAAGTTATAACAATGCCTAAAACGTGATGAAAAAATTGTGGCTCAACCAGGACCTTAACCAAGGGCTTACAAAATAGGGGTGGGATGGGGGTAGACTACCAGATCAGCTATCAAGTCACACAATCAGTAACATGTCAACTTTTCACCAGTATGCTTGTACCCAGCTACATATACCCCCTGCAAATTTAAAGCTAATCCTGAGTTTTAGAGGCACAGAGAACACTGTGAATTATTCTCGAGGTGCCAGTAGCCATATGATACCGCAGTTTATTTACATTGGGTAGTAAATGTAATACAAATATGTGGTGAAAAATCTTGGCTTGACAGGCTTGAATCCAGCGCCTTTTGCTTGCATTGTGGACACTACCTACTGAGTTACGAAGTCACATGGTTCCGGGTTGATAACCCTTCGATTTATCATCAGCTGTATCCAGCTTATCTCAACTTTCATCTGGCAAATTGCTCTAGTTTTTTATTCATATCTGAGATTGTAAACACAAAAAATTTGCTTGATAAATTTGGGTTAATAGTGATTAAGTACTGTATTTGCCGATCAAAGATGCCCACCTCCTAATTTGCTGTGAATTAGTTTCTATGACTGCACATACATCTGAAAGGGTTATTTTGTGACTTATCATGATTTATGATTTTGTAATTGCTGATGAAGAAGCAAAGGTATTCTGTTGCAGATTTAAATAATTGACAACAACGGCAAATGTAAGCAGTATCATTATATATAATGACAGTTACTGTTACAGGTTAAGAAGGTCTTCAAGATGGATGGTGGAGGAGATGGACACAGTGAAAACAGTATGAGCGAGACCTTCTTCCAGGCTGCAGGCGGTCAAATGGAAGGTAATCTTTTCAAGTACAAATTCTGTTGGATGTGAAAAATCTCTTAAAGTTGTTTTAAGCATTTTATTAAATGTTCATTTCAGAAGTTACATAATTTAATATGCCTTCCTTGCAATAACCTGTTGAGAAGTCACTGAGTTCCTAGTTTATATTGAAAATTTTCTTTTGAGCATTAAAGACATTGTTTTTGTCTGGGGTGAATGTCAGTATGATCAAAAAAGATCGATATGATACTAAATACAGTACTACATGACCAATGTATCTTATAATAGACCATAAAAGTGTGCAGTTAAATTTATGAAAATTAATGGATTGATATAAATTTTGCTGGTTTATGAGAAAAAGTCAGTCAGCTTTATGGGTAATTTATTAATGAAGCCATTTTGCTTCATTTTCTGACAGAAATCCTGTAGTTTAGCAAGTGGAGTCTTTATCCCATGAGACCTCTCGGCAGACTTTATTTAAAAAAGGCAAAATAGGTTGCCTAGATTACAAGAAATCCAAGGGTAACTTGTTAAATAATGAGAAGGTCAACAGATTTATACATGTAGATACTTGACTGATACAGAATTGTTTCATGCAATGAATCTTTGAGACTATAGATATTGGTTAATATATAATACCCGATTCGTAATGTCCCTAGTAACTTGTCTGGTGAGTTTATTTCAAGAGATACTGTCCTCGGTTAGGAGAGTTAGATAAAGAGAAGGCTTAGATTGTGGATAAGATCCTGTTGACTCACATGAATGAGGTTCACATTAAACATTGAAATTTCAGGACAGGAGGGGGAAGAGCAGATTGAGTCAGGAGACAATGACGATATGCCTAAAGACAATGAACCTCTTAGAGAACAGGTAACACCAGGTTAAAAAATACCAAAAAATAAAACTAAGTTAAAATTTAACAAGAAAAAGTCATTTTAGAAATAGTTAAAATAGGTATTGCTCTAAGATGATTTAAAATTTTTTAGTAGCCTTTGGCTATTTTGGCTACTAGTAATGCTAGCATAAGGCTTAAGTAATAAATTAAATTGTGGTATTGTATGAACTTTTTGACAGAAAGCAAGTTAGTGTCAGGAATCAGGCTTTAGAAAGTCATTGATGAGTATCCTTCAGCTCTAGGCTAGATTTGAAAATTCACAAGACTTATCTTTATTCCAAGAAACCATGATCTTTGTTATTACAGAATGATAGGTACTGTTTTTAAAAGTAGAAGTGTGACGGCACATCTGCAGTTAAATCATGCAGTCTTGACACTCCAATAAATGAGAAACAAGTAGATCTGAAGTAAAATAAACAGTAGTTTAGTCAGTTCTAGAAACTGAGCAAATCATTGTGTTCAAGTCTGAAGATAATTTTTCTAATAGAGCAATTTTCAAAACTCTTGAACAGATTTTCCATACACATTTTTTTTTTCCTGATACTGTGATGTTCATTATATTCTCACAAACTTTGTCCATAACAGAAAGATTCAGTTTATCAGAAGAACTCTGGTCCACTTGGGTTTTGAACTCCTACAATGTATATGCTCAGGCACTCTGGCTTAAAAACTAAAACTTAATACCTATTATGACTGAGTGATAGAACCTATTCCTTGATACAGTTGTCAGAGGTTGACCTTAAACTAACCAAAGCATTTGTACACTTTACCAAAATACACCCGACCCTTCAAAAAAGGCACCATTTATGATTTATCCTTTAAATGTCTGATAACATAGGTTAGTAACGAAGTTCAGGGGCCAGCATCACAGACAAGAAAAGCCCTGTGTATTTGGGATTAATAGTTCTAAGTGAAAAGCCAAGGTTGAGCCAGAAAATCAGTTTTCAGTGAAGTTGTCAGAGGCTGAATTATACTAAGTTTAGTAAGTATAGTAAATATAGTGCAGTTGACCATAACAGTGTGTTTTTTTTATTTTCTTTCAGGATAGATTCTTACCAATTGCAAATGTTGCAAGGATTATGAAAAGGTCAATACCCAAATCTGGAAAGGTAAGTCCAACTAGCATGTTTTTCTCAGACATTGTATCTTAGGCTGAGTGTAAGATAAAGAAGTATTCAGAAACTATTTTTTCTGTGTCGATGCAAAATACATACTAGAATTTTATTTGAAATCGAATTTTGTCAAGTTTGTAGTAGTTAAATGCCATTTTAGCTGAGAGGTTGTAGAAATGTCCCAACATATTGCACTCTTATGTTTTACATTTCTTGCCCTTAAGACCACATCCAGGCTTAAAGGTCAAGGTCATAGCCTTGTACTGCTACGTCATTAATGCTGCATTGATGCGTTCGTGCTATATGCTACGAGAATGATGCATTTATGCATCATTTTGTTGCATGCTACATCGGTAGCACTCTGTTTTGTATAAATACCAGACGTCTTGCTGCATTCAGGGACTTCAGATATTTTTTCGGCCCGTTACTCTAGTAGCTATATTTTAAGAACAATTTAAAGCAATTATTTTTCTAAAAGGTTAGGCTTAACAAAATATCGAATAGACACTAGACAAAAATCATTAATAGTACATTTTTCTTGGTTTAATGGAAGATTAAATATCTTCAAAGTAATATTTTTGTAAGAGAAATCTTATAATATTTTGTAGAGTTCTCATTGATCATAAGTAATAATACAGTAGAGTTGTTTTTTTTAAATATCTTTAAATAACTTGTGCATTTTAAACATTCATTACATTGCCATATGAGTTTGAGGCTTGCAAGTTCTATATACGGTGAAGAGTAAATTATAAGTTAAACGTTTACTTGCACAAGCATTTCAGTAAATATAGTGGTTAGCCATAGGTTGGTAGATAATTTAATGAGTGTTAATTAAGTTGTTAAAACATGAAACTCTGTTATTAATTTATGAGCATGTTCTGATTGCTTTATATTTAACAGAAAATTAAATTGATTATACTTTATCACCTGTCTTTTGTCACTGTGTACAAAAAGAGATTTTAATTCTTATTTACCCATACTGGTTGAGACCCCCCTTTATTGAGTACTGAAGTCCATAGCCCATTTGTTTGCCCTTCACCCTAAAGCCTAAGTCCTGTATCCTGACAATAATTGTGAGGGACTCAGAGCGTTGGGACAACCAGCCTGGTAAACTGAGCAGTATAATTGGAGCTGATATCAAGGTCGAGCACTCGCACACTCAGTCATCCGGACATAACATTGTCTGTAGCATATCGTATTGTACCATACCAAGGCCAGCCAGACACTAGGACCGCTAGAGCGTAACAGTACTTGTAAAATAAGTGCATTATTTCCTGTTAGGGAAGAAATTTGAAATAATTTCTATACAAATGTTTCAGTATACACATGAATACAGTGCTTTGCATTATTCATGAATGAAGTCAGAAGATTTTTAAATAAAAAAAAAATGTTTTGAAGAATTGTGAGTTCCCCATTATAAATAATGATATTTAGAGGTCAGTCCATAATCAGTTGCTGTTGGCAACACAGGTTTAGTCTCATAAAGTTCCATTACTATATTATAAATAATAATGCCTAGGAGTCAAGACCATTATATTATGCTTGATAACCAACTGCTGTTGGCAAAAGAGGTTGAGTTTCATCAAGTTTGAATTTTTTTTATGTTTCAGATAGCAAAAGATGCGAAGGAGTGTGTACAAGAGTGTGTCTCTGAATTCATCAGTTTCATCACCAGCGAGTATCCTTGAGTTAATACTATGCTTTTTGCAACTGTTTTTCCCTTTGTAACCAACCATGATCAGTCTGCACAGTTCATTCAGTCTAAATATAGTCTATAGTCTACACTGTTTGTTATTAAAACAATGAGTTTTTACCAGTTAACACCCTCTTAAATGATAAATGATACCGTGCAAATTTAGAATTGAGCTAGAGAAGGGTTAAACTCATCAAATACAAGCCATAGCTGTAATTATAAATAAGCTTTCCCAAGTTAGGCTATAGATCTTATGCTTCTTATAAGAAATTCACAACACCAAGATTTTTTTTGATAAGAAGAAATAACCCTGATATAAAAAAAAATCAAATTTTCAGTCACATGATAACAACTGGTTGTTCAAGTCACCAGCCTCAAAGTGACAGAATCAGAAATCAAAACTTTAAAAATGCATAATGTGTGTTTTCACATTAAAAAAAGAAAAGGAAATTTTTTTAAACCTGAGCTGAAGCATTTCTGATTAAAATTTTAAACAAAGACAAGTGTCTTACAGTTTTAGGAGATGCTCCTTCCTTTGACTAGTAGTGGTATCACTCTGAAAGTCACAGGTGATATAGTAATGATAGTTACTTCCCTTGACCTAATATCAGAGCAAGTGAGAGGTGTCACCAGGAGAAACGGAAGACAATTAATGGAGAAGATATCTTATTCGCTATGTCCACATTAGGTTTTGACAGCTACGTGGAGCCATTGAAGCAATATTTGCAGAAATACAGAGAGGTATGTATTCAGCACACATTTGCTAGTTGACTACATGGCTAGGTCAAGAGGTTTAGTTTTCTCTGTATATATTGAAATTGTAATCATCTGGAAACTGATATTGATTTGAATTTTAAAAAAACATGTTAGCTTACTGTTGTGAAATGCTAGACTGACTAATGGTTAATATATTTTTTAGTCCAATAAAGGTGGAGATAAGCCTATGGGTGTTGCAGAAGATATGTCAGAGCTAGATGCTTCAACATTTGATATGCAGTGTAAGTAAATTACTCCCTGTAATGAGTTCTATAATGGTATAATTAATGTTAAAGGCGGGGTTTTTCTAATCAATGAACTGGGGCCCTGTAAAGTTACCAAAGAAGAATTTAATAAGTCGGAGTGTATTTCATGATGTTTCGATATATATCCTGGAATGTGTGGCTAAATAACATTTTAACCAGGTAGTGTCACAAATTATAGTAAATAAAAGCAGTTTTTTTTTGACTTGTTTATGTAGTAACATAATATGTAAAATGGAATTATAAACCTGGCTAGATGAAAATTTTAATGGTAAACAGAGTTTGGCATTGATAAACATGCCATAGATTTTTACAGGTGGACATTTTGTCACAGATGATCCAGCTTTCATCTGCTAAACATGCCTTGAATTGCAGTCTATGCGAAAGACCTTGAAAATTTACCAGACAGTGGGTCTGGTAAACTTAGAAAGTTCACCAGACCGAATTGAATTTTACCAGACCGAAGTTAATTGGAGCAATTCTGCGCGGTTTTTTTTTTGGCAGCATGAAATACCCAAATACACTTGAACTATACTTCAGTACTGATGAAAGACGGCTTTAAACAAATACTTATTGTCAAGTTCATTTCTACATGGTACGGATAAACTAGAAAATGAAAATCAACAGCCAAAATTACAGATATTCAGTCAGATTTGTCACATTATGGCTATCATAAGATTTACAAAATAAATAATAAAAAATAAATATTAAATATTATTCTCGTATGGTAAACAATGTGTTGGGTGTTGTGTTGTCACGTCACATTTTCCTCCAGGATATTTCCATGAATCATAGAAGATTTTGTATATCATTTGGCGGCTCTCAGGAACTTCAGTCCTTTGATTTTTATAAGGAAATATAATATTTAATGATACCTAATTAGTAATTATCACAAACTTTTGTTTTCACAGCACCGTGCATGAAAAGAATCCTGTATACAAACAATTGAGTATCAACTGTAAAATAACAATTAAAACATCCCTATCCTTATCAAATATTTGAAGTTAACTCCATAGTCTTGCTTAATTTGTTTAAAAAAATGTTGATTAAGTGATACAACCCAAGACTATTTTGGTATATTTGATTGTATTTGGGTATATTTAAGTGTATTTGGGTATTTCAGTATTTTCATGCTGCCCTTTTCTTTTTAAAAATAAAATTATATTTCAATTTTAAGTAAATAAAACACATCCCAACAACTTTATCATTTTTTTTTGGACCCTGAGAGTAATATAACCAGGGCCTATCCTGTGTCCAACTGTCCATGAATTTTCTCTCTGGACGAGATTCCTCGTATTTTTCTTAGCCTATGGCTATGTGTATTTGACAGCTGGGAGGCTGCCTCTTTTCGCTTGGAGTGGCCCCTTTGTAATACGCAAGACCTTTAATCATATTTTCAGTTGTCAGCATTAAGCTAAACTAATATAATTTGATTAAATGAAAAAGAAATCACGTGTTTAAAAAAGCCAAATCTTCCTGAAAAAATACAAAAAAAATACTGGCCCTCCCGATTCTCGCGAATACTGGTGACTGGAAAAATGCACACTGGTTCTCGTTTTATATAATTCCTTTGAAGCGTATGCCGGAAACAAACGGTGCGTTATTTTATTAAGTCATAATTGTATCTTCATTTTTGTCGGGTAAAGACTAAAAGTTCGACGACTCCGGCATTTTTTACCAGACAGGGGGTCCGACTATTAGGGAAAATATATCGGACCTGCCTAAATTTTAGCGGACAGGTCCGTTGGTCCGACGGTCTTTCGGATTGACTGGAATTGGTATGGGTAGACTTCTTGTCACAGATGGTCTAGCTTTCATCTGCTAAACATGCCTTGAATTGGTATGGGTGGACTTTTTGTCCCCAATGATTGAGTTCACATCTCTTGAACACTCCATAAATTTGTTTAGGTGGGCATTTTTGACTAGGGTGAACCACAAAAAATCTTTAATCCAGTTCAGTGCCTATGTATAAAACAGTTACTTGATGGTTATGTGAATGTATAAATGACATAAAGCATAAGGGTATTGTCATTATGTTTTGATATTTATTACAGCAACTCTAGCGACGAATATGATAGATCAGAATGGCCAACAGAATGTCATATACACTACTACTTTCCCAAATCAAGGGGTAAGAGCTCTTTGTTACATTATATTCAAATTTAAGTTGCTCACTGCAGCAAGAAACATTTTACAAGCACATGTTTTTCATGTCACTATAGAAAACATTGACATTAACATGACACCACCCAGAATTTCATTGGGTGAACAAATGCATTGTCTGCTTAACAAAATGTCACTCATTCCCACAAAAACCTAGTTTACATGAACAACATGATGTCACATGAGAGAAACACTTTTCCTGCAATATCTACATTTTTAAATGAAAGTTTATTTGTAGTTTTATTGAGTGTTAAATATAACATAAATACTATTTTCTTACACATTCCTATATATTTTGTAAGAAACAGAACTTACATGTACTATAGCTGTTTACACTTTTTAAAGAAAGTACGGTATAAATAACAGTGGTATAAATAACAGTGGTCACATGGTCAGAGTTGTTTACTGATCCTCTGTTAGTTGTATGAAACCCACATTTGTAACAAATGTTTGGAAATAAATAAATGGTAAAACCAAGTATTTTACCATTTTAAGTCTTTATAATTATATAGAAAATGAATGGAAATATAAGGAATAAATTGCATATACTTACATTTTATCAGTGTATGAATTACATTAGGTCAGAGTTTTGAATGGCTCCACCTGTTTTGAATATAGAACAAACACATTGGTATTATTCTGTAAACTTCAGTGTACAGTGTAAAAGATCATTGTAGCTGAAGTGGAAATACACAATTTAGTTAACTCAGACCTGACAAAAACTTTAGTTTTATCTATATTTAGAGTAATATTCTTGTAAAAACTGATTGATAAAATAAGGTTAGAGTTGATGGTGCTTGCATTTTGTCACATCTGCCACAACAGAAATGCATTATGGGAAATCTTACCAGAACACAGGATAGATTAAAGCATAACTCCCGAGAATGGTCATTACTGTAAACCGAGAAATTTATTCACACGTTTTTAAGTTACCCACTTTTTTAAATATCATTTTTCTGCAAATCAAAATAATTTGATGGGTCATTAAGATCAAAATATGATTTCTCCATGAATATGTCAGTGTAAAAATTGACATTGTTTGTTTTTACAAAAGATATATATTAATGTAATATGAGTTCTTTTAAATATTTAGGGTCACTTTGATATCCAGTATGGCTTTAACTTTCTTTTCCAGTTACATAATCGTGCACAATATTTGTCACTGATAACAAAAATTTAGCAGTTTGTCACCAAGTGGCTTATACCAACATTAATGTTTAGCAATTCAGTTCGAATAATTGTAAGATTCATATCTGGTCTCATACTTTAGATTACAGTATGTTTGCTGGTAGAAGAAAAGTTATTTTTGAGAATATTGCAACAATTTTGCCGAAATTTTACCAGTAGCTTATGTTTTTTTATTTACAAAATGGCATGCAACATGGCAGATTTTAAGAATAATGCAACACACTTTTAAGAAACTTAAAATGAACAATGTTTTCAGAAATATGTTTTGTATTACATTAAAAGGAAAATTTTGAGATCAGTTATTGTAATGACTCTGGTTGGTTTGTATTTTTAGCTCACCTGTGCACGTAGTGCACAAGGTGAGGTATTGTGATCAGTCAATGTCCGTCGTCCGTCATCGGTGCGTGCGTGCGTGCGTCCGTAAACTTTTGTTTTAAAGAACATCTCCTCCTAAACCCCTGGGCCAATTTCAACAAAACTTCACAGAAATGTTCCTTGCATGAAGCTCTACCAAAATTGTTCAAAGAATTTGATTCCATGCAGAACTCTGGTTGCTATGGCAACTTAAAGGAAAACTTTGAAAATCTTCTTGTCTGAAACCACAAGGCCTAGAGCTTAGATATTTGGCATTTAGCACCCTCTAATGGAACTCTACAAAAATTGTTCAAATTATTTCCCTGGGATCAAAATTGGCCCCGTCCCAGGGGTCACTTCCTTTTACACAGACTTATATAGGAAATCTTTAAAAATCTTCTTCTCAGAAACCACAGTGCCTACAGCTTTGATATTTGGTATGTAGCATTGTCTAGTAGATGTCTACCAAGTTTGTTCAAATTATGCCCCCTGGGTCAAAATTGGCCACATCCCAGGGTTCTCTTGGTTTACATATAGTTATATAGGAAAAACATGAAAAATCATTTTTCTCCAAAACTAATGGGACTAGACCTTAGATATTTGGGGTGGAGTATTGTGTAAAGAACCTTTACCAGTATTATTTATATGTTGGCCCTGGGGTCAAAATTGGCCCTGCCCCGGAGGCCCTTAATATGTAAAAAAGGAAATCTTGAAAAATCTTCTTCTCAGAAACCACAATGCCTACAGCTTTGATATTTGGTATGTAGCATTGTCTAGTGGATGTCTACCAAGTTTGTTCAAATTATGTCCCCTGGGTCAAAATTGGCCATGCCCCAGGGTTCTCTTGGTTTACATATAGTTATATAGGAAAAACATGAAAAATCATTTTTCTCCAAAACTAATAGGACTAGACCTTAGATATTTTGTGTGGAGTATTGTGTAAAGAACCTTTACCAGTATTGTTTATATGTCGGCCCTGGGGTAAAAATTGGCTCCACCCCGGGGGCCCTTAATATTTAAAAAAGGCAATCTTTAAAAATCTTCTTACTGGAAACCTCAATGCCTACAGCTTTGATATTTAGTATGTAGCAATGTCTAGTGATTGTCTACCAAGTTTGTTCAAATTATGTTCCCAGGGTCAAAATTGGCCACGCCCCAGGGTTCTCATGGTTTACATATGGTTATATAGGAAAAACATTAAAAGTCATTTTTCTCCGAAACTAGTAGGACTAGACCTTAGATATTTGGTGTGGAGTATTGTGTAGATAACCTATACCAGTATTGTTTATATGTTGGCCCTGGGGTCAAAATTTGCCCCACCCCGGGGGCCCTTAATATTTAAAAAAGGCAATCTTTAAAAATCTTCTTACTGGCAATCTCAATGCCTACAGCTCAGATATTTGGTATGTAGCATTGTCTAGTGGATGTTTACCATGTTTGTTCAAATTATGTCCCCTTGGTCAAAATTGGCCACGCCCCAGGGTTCTCTTGTTTTACATTGATTTATATAGGAAAAACATGAAAAATAATTTTTCTCCAAAACAAATAGGTGTAGACCTTAGATATTTGGTGTTGAGTATTGTGTAAAGAACCTTTACCAATATTGTTTAAAAATTTGCCCCGCCCCGGGGGCCCTTAATATCTTTAAAAATCTTCTTGTCTGAAACCACAAGGCCTTGAATTTTAAAATTTGGCATGAAGCAAGCTTTATCAAGCTTTTTCAAATTATTGGATTAGGTTAATGGTCACTGAGGCTAAAAATAGATTTATCTACTGTACCTCATAAAGCCTTCGGTTATAGACCAATATCTTTGATATTCAGTATATAGGTTCCTTGCATGGACCTCTACCCATGGGTGGGGTTTGAGGTCACTGGGTCAAGGTCAAGGTCACCATAGCTTATAATAGATATTTCTACTTTCTGTCATAGAGCCTTTATTTATTGACTGATATTTTACATATTTGGTTTGTAGGCACTTATATATTTTCAATTAAAAAATGAAATACTGCTTAACAGCAAACCTACAGCCAAAGTACTCAGGTGAGCGATCCAGGGCCATCATGGCCCTCTTGTTGCTCTAAGCTGTTATGTTTCTGTGAATTTTGTCACAGTGAAATAGTCAGCAGTAGGAAAAAATGCAAATATAGTATCAACAAAACTTTCTTGGTTCACAGTAATTGAGCTCTGATACATTTAAACACATTGCTTTGATAGGCACCTCTCTAAACTCCTAAATACACAGCGTTTCCTGTAAATCATCAGATATTTCTCATGTTGTTCCTAATTTCAGACACTGCAGCAGATCAGTTTTGGAGGAGTGAGTGGGGTTGGAATGTGAACACAGTTACCTCCCCTTGACATGGATACACTCTGCTTACAATGCAACCCTTCTTTTATGTTTGTACCTCTGCGTTGGAAGAAAGATGAAATGATTTTGCTGGCCAAAATGCAAGACTGTTTCAACTTGGGCTATGTGTGTAATTCATATCTATCTCACGTCCCGATACTGGACTTGTTGGTTCATCTGTTTGGGCTGCTCCATTTTGTAAATAAAGGGTGTACTAAAAGTAAAGCTCTGCAAATAAGACCATGAAAAAAAAAATGGTCATAATTACAAACAGTCTTCAAATTTGACATTTTTATGCCTCTGCTTGTACTTACAGGGTCCTTTCATTTTGTACAATCAATAACTGGTGAATGCTTGTGCCTGGGATCATGAAACTTCATATAGTTATTAGGCATGACAAGTAGATGACCTCTGTTGATTATGAGGTCACTAGGTCAAAGGCCATGGTTGCATTATAGAATCCTTGATCACTGGCATCTTGGGCTTAGGTTCATTAAACTTTATAGGGTCATTTGGCATGACAAGTAGATGGCGTTTATAGAATTTAAGGTTACTAGTTCAAAGATCAAGGTCACAGTGGCCATCTGTGTAAAATTCTTGTTTTTATAATATTAAGTCAGTTTTTTTGGTCAAGGAAGTCAACAAAGCCTTGAATTTCTTCACAGTAATATTTCACCAAAACATACTATGCATCTATTGCAAGGGTGGTTCATTTTCCTGTGGACACATTTTTAGTTTGTACTCAGTTTTGGACTTTGGTTTTTAGAATTGCTGATTTTCACATGATTTTGAAATAATTGAAAGTGACGTAAATTTTAGAACTGTATTGTACTTAAATGACGTCTTTAAATGTGACATAAACAGACCTGGACTAAATTGCATGGTGAGCTTGACTTACTAGTAACTGATGTGAAAATATCTTATTAATGAGATGTTATTGGTCACCATGGAAAGCATTTAAAACAAATGGAAAGTTTTTAGCATGGAAGTATTTTCAGTTTTTTTCCATATTTATGTTTTTCATTCTGTTCCCCTAAGGGCTGAAATTGTAAATAAAAGTTTTAAAAACTATACACAACAACAACAACAACAAAAATGATATGTTTGTTCATTCTCTGCATTCTTGACTTTTTATTTGTAAATTCTAACACGATCTATTAATAGCCTATATTTACAAAGAAGAAAATAAACTCAGGTTATCCTGCGGTATACCACGTGCATGCGCTTGTTGTTTTGGCTGTTCTGTGAACAGCCGTCACCCCACGTATAAAATTTTTATGAATGAAAGTCACATGATGTTTGTAAATACTACCGTAGCAATCGTAGTATTACCGGCGTACAACAACAACAAAGTTCGGCTGCAGAATGGCACAAAATTTTGTTTGAACATTTAATTTATTAGTAAATTGCAATTTTAGTTCGAAATAAAAAAAGAAATTATCAACTGATGAAAAGTGTGTTATTTGTTCATTTATTGGATAGATCAACTTATTATGTGGAAGCCAACTCTTACACATATTGAGGGAAAAAAATTTTATTTGCCAAACCCAGGGGCGTACTGCCCAAGTGTTTTGATGATCGTACGAAGTAGTTAACACTTATTTCACAATGTGGTTTATTGTTTGGTCATGTTAAAATCGAAATAATAAGTATCTAGTTGTGGTTTATCGTAGAATAACCCGCATTTTTTGTTCTTATGCGATACAATATATCAATCAGGCCTTCGTGATATATTCCTACTCAAAAAGTGGGTTATTCTATGATAAACCAGGCCTGGATACTTATTATTTCTTAATTAACTTAAAGCAGAGAGCTGAAAGTTTAAACCATATCTTACAGCTGTATTGTAAATTAAGATATTTTAAGTTTTTGGAAGAAAGAATTTAATATTTTTTTAAAGGACCACAAAACTTGTTACATTGAACAATTTTAGACTTTTGAATGGAATCTGCTTTTATTATTTATATCAATAGAACTCCAAATAAGAAACACAGGAAATATTTTTTTATCTTATCCTGATTCCTATTTATGTAAAAAGTATTTATACAAAAATTTAACTTACTTAACAAGTATAAACTGTTTTGGCTGCAAAAGCTGAATTTTTCAGTTTTCTTTCAGTTAGGAAAAGATCTGCAGTCGCTATAACTTAAGTTGCTATACTTCTTTACAAAAATAAGTTAAGAATTTTTATAGATTTGGACAGATGGGAGAAACAGTGTAAAGTTTTGATTCAGCAATTTGTTGAACGAGTAAAGAATATTTTGTGGCTTTTATGTTTCTAACTACACAAATAAAAACTCAAATAGTTTATTAGTTAGAATAAGAGTTGTTTCTTCTGTTAGTCCAAATTACCAAAGATTGTGATTTTGAATTAGAAAAGAACTTTACTGTTCTGAGAAAAAATCACCTGCCATCTGAGAAATTTTGTAAGAAATTATTCCAGTGGAGATCAGTGTGTTAACCCTTAACGTGCTGGAACCGAAAGTGATTAGCCTTTGCCACCAGTATAGAGCCAGGCCAGCCTGCACATCCGTGCAGTCTGACCAGGCTCTATACTGTTGGTAGCTCAATTTTTTGTATTTTGATATTGAAATCCCTTAAACTTTGAATGGACTGTTCCAAATTCAAAGCTGGATAAATCCATTACAAAATTTCAGCATGTTCAGGGTTAATGGCATTGAAGTGTACAAAAAGCTTTAGTACTATTCTTAATTGAATATGTCGTGTTTTAAATGGATTTTGTGTATTTTGAAAGAAAGATGCTATGTTTACTAGAATTGATAAATGTATATCAGTCTTACTGAAGACCATACTAGATACATGTTGTTGTTGTTTATTTTACCTTTATCTTGCTTGAGTTTTTAGCTCACCTGAGAACTGAACTTTTGGGCTCACACAGTAATTGTTGTGCATCATTAACTTTTGCTTTAAACAAAAATTTCTTAAACCACATGGCTAGAATTGATCAAACTTAGCAGGGATATTCCTTGTTTAAAACTCTACAAAATATGTCCAAGATTCCATTATAGAACTCTGGTTGCTGTGGCAACAAGAAGGAAAAAAATAAATATCTTTTTGTCTAGTGTGAAGAAATGTATAGTGTACTTCTGTTAAGATTTTTCATATTATGTCCCTGGGGTCACTATAGAGTCTGCCAAAAGTGTCAGCATGTTTTACACAGAAATATGTAAATTGACACTGGAAATTTTTTAAAAGTCTTTTTGTATGAAAATACAAGGTCTATAGGTCTGAAAGCTTGCACAGAGCATTGTGTAGTGGACCAAGATTGTACAAATAATGCTCCTGTGGTCATTATTGGCTCCATCACCAGGGTAGAATGGTTTTAGAGAGTAATATAGAAAAACTCTTTAAATCTGTTTGTCAGAAACCATGAGGCTGAGACTTCAGAAATTTGGCATGCATTTTTGTCTTTTGAACTGCTACCAAGATCCCTGTGATATTTTACCCATCAGTGGGCACATGTTTAACATTAAAAGAAATAAATAACATTTGTGGAAACCTTAACTCTTTTTCTATAAGCCAAATAACCGAAAACATTGATAATTTACATGCAACATTTCCTAGTTCTAATTTATTTTGTTAGAATCCACACTGCGCTTTTGAGCAGTAATACCCAGGTGAGTGATCTAGGGCCATCTTTGCCCTCGTGTTTTTGTCCTTGTTCCTAGTGGCGACCACTAAGGCAGTACATCTAAGTAGTGTGCTCATAATCTGCAATGCAGTAGGTTTTGTGAATAAGTCGTCAATGAATTCTCCTGTACATGTTAAGAAGTACAAATATGTTTGTACTGTAAAATGAATGGTGGTTAAGTCTATTTTGAAATACAGATTGTTGCTTCACCACTTTGCTCAAAGGTGAATACGGCTTTTCAAACGTTTACCTAGATGAAGATTAAGATACCTTTTTGTCTCGAGAAGAGTTTTTTTTCTGCAGTTCACACAATTGCAAACTGGTTCCAATCAACAGGTGAAAATTACTGCTAGTATCTTCGAATGAAAAAGAGATAATAGAGAACCAGTCTACAGAATTGGATCATTAATGGTTTGTCATCATTTAAGTGTGAAATTGTTTTCATGCTAAATACTTGAAGTTAAATGCTTTAGCAGAGGTAGACTACAACATTATTTTTAAATTCTAACGAATGTTTCTTTCATTAACTTGATACAGGCATTATATGGTTCTTTTTTTAACCTAAATAACATTAACATTTAATAAGCGCAAATGAGTCGCGTCTGTTGTGACCATTGCGTTCTTATGTTGACACAAATTGTAAAAAAACAGATCTTGTTTTGCCATAATTTGGAGTCGAAATTATATAATGGTAGTATACTCAGCAAACTAGAAACGTCCTTGTTTTATGTATTTTAAACCTGGCGATGTTCAGAATACGATCGTGTACAGTTTACCCGATACGCACGGTTTACATATCGGCCAGTAACCGGAACGGTCATTTGCACGTGCACGCTATACATGCTATCCATATGTTCATTCAGTTCATGTCGTGCCATTCATGCGATTAGGGCTATTCTGAAACATTTTTTTTCATTAATTTGCCACGGCTTTCCGAAAACGAGCGAAATCAGACAATTGGGATGCTTGCGGGTGGGATGTCCGCCATGGTAGTCGCGCGTCGGTTCGGGTGCTGTCGGAAGACGATTGGTCGTCTTGCAGCCCGGTATAAGTAGACTTGGGCTGTTAACGACCGGCAGCGACCTGGTAGGCCTCGTGTAACGACGGCTAGAGACGATCGTTTCATTACGTTGACGCACTTACGTCAACGTCAATTGGCAGCCACAGTCACTGCTAGGCAATACGGTGTCTCAGGGCAGACCATTTGCAACCGGTTGCCTCATAACGCCCAACCAGTCAGTGCACGCCGCCCTTATACTGGTCAGATAATGATCCAGCGTCACCGTGCTGCCAGGCTGTTATGGGCGCGACGTCATCTGAACTGGAGAACGGCTGTCTGGAACCGAGTTTTGTTCACTGATGAATCTCGTCATGCTGACGAAAGATTACGGGTATACAGGCGTAAAAATGACAGATTCGCCGATTGTTGCATTGTTGAGAAGAACAGGTTTGGGGGAGGGAGTGTAATGGTCTGGGGTGGAATCATGGGGAACCGGAAGACATATTTGGTTGTTGTACAGGGCAACATTAATGCACAGTGTTATGTTGCAGACGTGCTAAATGCATATGCTTTACCATTTATTCGCCAGCATGGTCATTCAGGACTGCCCGCCCTCATGTAGTCAGGATCACCACCCAATTCTTGCAGAAAAAAACACAATGTCAACGTCATTCCATGGCCCGCGGTTTTCCCGGATCTCAACCACATTAAGCACAAATGGGATCAGCTGGGCTGCAATGCACGAGCTAAATGTTCGCGATCTTACACGGGCGTTACAACAGGAATGGAGGAATTTGCCCAACGCACTGGTAATGCGTTACGTTACGTTGATGCAGCGTAGGATCATTGTATGCATTCATGCAAATGGTGGCTACACTCGGTACTAACGAGATTTACTGGAAGTGCCACATTTCTTATTGAAATTCCATTTCTAAGCATTCAATAACACCTGTCTGAATTTTTGTGATTTTTTATTTTGACCCCTACCTCTCTTGACTGGTTATCTCTCGAAAAGTTAACAAGATAACCAGATGCAATTAATTGGTTTTGATGCAAATGAATGAACTTGTTTTTCTATTTTGATTCATAAAAGTAACCTTTTTGGTTTTCGATAAATTTTTCCTGAAATATGGAGGGACGTTTCTGGTTTTGCTGAGTATATATACCGAGTAACTGAACATAATTGGATCTATGGGAGCACGGGTCTATAATCGTATCTTCTTGGCGGAATTTTGCTTTATTTCCAATGCAGAAGAATAGAAATGAAATTTCCAGTCCTATTCGCCAGAATTGTATCATTACGTAAGCTGTATTCGCGTCGTAAAAGTCCGTTCATTCCGAACATAGCGTCGGAATGCAACACACAACCTCAGTTATTACTTCTCTCAGGTACCTTAATATACGTACCTGCTTCTCTTCATATGCTCAATGCATAGAATCTGCTTTATAATTGAATTTCTGTAGAACAGTCAGATAAGCATATGGACGAAGAAGATTATTACAGTCTGTAGGATTTTGCGTGAAAAGAAAACAGAATCCAATAGGCAAGAGATAAATTTTTGAAATAGGCCTACCTCTTCTGCTTTTTTTTATGGCGAAGGCAATTTTTAGAAAAAAAATAGACCAATGTCTTAGCAAGAATGTTTTACTTCTCTGAAACTTAACATGAATTAAATAGTAGAGTTGAATGACCCCGAACACTTCAATTTTTTTTATTTGCACAAAGCGAGCTATTTTATTCAAGTTAACTGTGTAACTTAATTGATCTTCCAATAACAAAAGATAACATAGAATAGAACCATAAACTTAATTTATATTTCTGTTTGAAATGTAAAAAAAATCAATTTTCCCTCTGCTTCTTGCACGTGCAATTATGGCCTGTCTTAAATTGCATGATTTAATCAATTAGTGACTATCTTGCTTGTTTTAAAAAATTAGATATGACGTGTTCATATTGTATTTAACTCGGGTAAGGTATTTTGTATCAAAGGTATTAATCGATTTGGTCGACCCGTTTCTTTGTGTTTCTTTTGTGTACCTTCAAACAATTTTACAGACCTGTTGATTTTATTATCTATTTAACAGACAATTGGAATATTATCGGAGAGTAAAAAAAGGATTTTAATTTATGTTAGCAGGATTCTATATATTCACTCTTTTGTCAAGCGTTCTAACGATATTGGGCTTTAAGCAAGGGAGTTTATCCTTGTCAATATTGATTTTAATCAAGTCGGGCATTTTAAGTGGTCGATCTGGCCATGTAAACCCAAATAAACAATTGTGTTCAAAAACGTTACAGTAATAGTTGTGTCACTAAGTTTATCTTCAGTTTTGCGGGACTTTATTAATTGAATTCATTAAAGTACGGATTACATTGTCGCCTAGTTTAGTGACAGTAGGATTTAAAGTGGTCAGGTTGCTTAACCACGTATGCAATATTCAATAAATACAAATGTACATGGAAAAGGAATGTACCATAAATAAGAAAGTCAAGCAAAGATTTGTTTGATTTATACACTGATCGATACACATTTTACATGCGTTTAATCAATACACGTAAGCAGTTGAATACTTTACAGAATATTACAAGAGCTTGGAGAGCAAGGAGGCTTATTTTCTCTCGTTGTGGCAAGTAAACATTTGTGGCGCTTTACGACCGAAAACTACAAGGTTAATAAGAGACATGTGAAGCTAAAACTTTTTGTCAACTTATCGTGCCAGGTACATGACTTGGTCACAATAGTTTTCTTGTTCTGTTGGAGTATTTACGTTGGAAATGTCAAGCGATACATGTTGCGTGTAATCAATCTCTGCAATCTACAAGGAAGGTTATTTTGATTTTTCTATTTGATATTTTTAGTTGAAAAATGGCGGGCTTTAGCTGGAGTATGAATTCGCAGACGAAGAAATTCGCCCCTCCAACACGCGAGTGGCAACTGAACACGGCTAAAAAGTTGGGGATCAGGGTCCAGTATTATATGCGATACGGCAATTCGAAATACTTTAACCATTTATCAGCGCCAAAACTGACCGCCTCCATTCGAGCAGACGGCAACTGTTTTTTTCGCGCCCTTAGCGTTCTTATAACCGGTGTGGAGGAAAATCACATGACCATTCGGGAGGCAATTACCAAGCACGTGGAGCAGCATTCGGATATTTACAGAACTTTCCTGCAAAGCCGAGGTGGAATGGCAAACTATGTTCGGAGCATGCGCAGACCACGTGAGTGGGCAACAGATACTGAAATCTTTGCGGCGGCGACGTTTCTGAAAACAATTATTGAAGTCTGCACACAAAATAACACTAAGAATGGCTGGGAATATCACTGGCAAACTTTTGCCCCACTGAATGATCAGAATCCATCTTTAACAAGAGTCTATATATCGCACAAGGACGAACATTTTGAACCAATTCTGGATATTGAAACCAACAGATAGCATTGTGGTTACAGTTAAACATGGCATCATTTGCGCTATTTATAATCTTGTTGATATGTTAACACAGCTTGATTCTTCTTGGAAAGCTAAACGTCATCTGTTACAGAAGACAACTAGAATAACTAAGTGTCTGAAACAGAACAAGATAGTTATTCAAAAAAACAATTTTAATGTCATCTTTGTTAAAGTGTTGTTAAGGTTTGTCTTTGTACCAGATATGTGATTTCACGAAAGAGATAGTTATGCGTTTAAATTATATTTTGACATTTTCATTTATAAGTGTACAATCAAATTAATTTCATGCATTATTCATGTTATATTTTTATGAACAAGAAAAGACGAATAGTAGAAGTTAGGGAAGGAGGTCTTAGCAAATTCTTGGCTACGCCAAAAGATAATACAAATGTACATTCCTATGTAGGTGTGTTACAGCTCAGGCGAAATGTTTTTATCTTCTTAGCTGTATAAAACTTATATATGTGCAGAACAAAATATTATGTGTAATTTAAGATAACTCCTTCATGTAACATACAGGGACACATGAAAGTTATCATCACACTGGCAAAAAACGGCCGGGACCAAATAGAAATAAGGTATTGTTCTTGACCAGCTCGAGGACAGTCTAATATAAAATAAAATTGTAGAATGTAGAAAAGTAGAATGCATAATGGTCAGGTACGAGTAGAATGCATAATGGTCAGGTACGAGTAGAATGCATAATGGTCAGGTACGAGTAGAATGCATAATGGTCAGGTACGAGTAGAATGCATAATGGTCAGGTACGAGTAGAATGTATAATGGCCAGGTATATCAATCTGCTTCACTCTTTAAAATGTAGTTTTGTTTTCGTGAGGCAAAAGTTGGATTAAAGTTTCATGCTTGTTTTATTGTTTTAAGAATTATTGTCAATGGGCCAGATGCTGTTTCATCTTTACTTATCTTTAGAGATTGAAGCGAATACTTACTTTTTGTCTTCTCAGTTGAGAAAGAGCAGTTTTAAAATCTTTTGGGCAGTTGAATCTTAAAGACATATGAATCAAGTGCTCCTTCTATAGCTGGCAAAATAAATTACTATTGACTTGAAGTGCAGTGTCAGTCCTTTTTTTGTAAAGTTTTCATTTTAATTTTGGAACCTATCTGGTTTTCAATACAGATTGGATTGTTTTTTTCTTTTTTCTTTTTTTTAAAAAATTATTATAGTCTCATCATTGTACATCAATACATACATATATACAACGATAAAACATGTAATAAATTGTACAATGTCATTCAATGTGGATACAGAATACAACATAACAACAGATTTGTTTGCAGTGACACACATCGCTGATACAAGGGATGTTTGAATTTCGAAGTCTCGACTAGAATATCTTAACAAACAAATCGGTTTGTAAACATACCATGTGACATCAAACATATGCCCATAAATACCCAGTGTCTACAAAAGTAGTCAAAGGCAAACGTCTGATCAGGGTCTTCACTGTTTGCATAAAGGACGTTCTTCCCTAATAGAATAAAATTGATTTTTTTTCAGAAACCCTTTTAATTGAAAATGGACTCGTCCAACTGACAAGTATGGCATAATCCATTAAGCATAAATGGGTTAAACTGTACATTTTGTGAGTTCAGAGCAAAACCATTGCAACTGCATAGTGCAATATACAAGATAGTAAATGAGACAGTCGAGGCATTCCATAACATATGAATCAAGTTCAGAAGCAGTTGTCGAGAGGTATAACACCGGATTTCTGGAGGTCAGTGGTTTGAATTCCTGAAGGAATGAGAACATCTTATTATTTTCTGCATCACATGTTCGACGCACTAGCTTGAACCAAAGAAAAACTGTCATTAAACGAAACTAATATCTGTTGCAAAATGTTTCCCAATCGTGTAAAGTAAATAAGAACGAGACAGGGCTTCAGCTAGAAGACAGAGCAGGGCGATACTGGGAAAATGACGGTTGTAAGCACAAAACTGCAGAAAGCAGGGCGATACTGGGAAAATGACGTTTGTAAGCACAAAACTGCAAAAAGCAGGGCGATACTGGGAAAATGACGCTTGTTAGCACAAAACTGCAAAAAGCAGGGTGATACTGGGAAAATGACGTTTGTGAGCACAAAACTGCAAAAAGCAGGGTGATACTGAGAAAATGACGCTTGTAAGTACAGAACTGCAAAAAAGAACATTCTCGGGATTATCGAATCGGTTCATTTTTGCAATAGTTACATAAAGATGTTTTCACTCCTTTCAAATTCTTGAGGCCTTAAAATTCAAGACCAATGCTCATGTACTTTAAAATCAACAATATAAAGAAATGTTAAGCCCAGTCTGAAAGGGAATTTCATTGTGCCAGAGAAAAAGTCAAGGTTCGTAAAAAAGGGCCAGGGAGCTGCCCCCTGCTATTTTGTACTAGCTGGAGCACTGCCGAGTATACTAGTTTTGCACTTGTACTACTCGAATTGTAGTTTCGTGTTCCCCAAGAAAACTAAAAATGTCGATTTAAGATAATCTTAAACAACATGACTACATTTTTACACTTAAAAAAGCAACGAAATTTACTTGAGTTAAAGTGAATGTTCTCGAAAAATTGTCCTGCTGGTGAAAATAAGTAAACTTTGATAGTTGTCATTGTTTCCAGGATGAGAAACACCTGTTCGCGAGATTAAAGTGAAACTGACAGTTCAAATATGAAACCACCAAACAGACCCTTAAACTTGTCTAAAGCTTTGATCATATGTGTAAGCTTTTAAGGTGAAAGTTGCTACAATGTTTACGTATTAGACAAAAAAGGAATAAATGACAACCTGTCAGTTTTTTTCTTGTCTTGTTAGATGTTTTTTTGAATAACATTTTTATGTTCTAGAAATGTGATTGTTCAAAGTAACCATAAGGTCAGGAAGTCGTAAATTAAACACCAGTATTACCACTTGCTCATTCATTTATTACCGCGTACATTTATCGATAGACCTTATTGTTCTTATGTTGTCTAGTGATGTTATTTTAAAAGGGCAAATTGTCATTTAAAATAGCTCATATTTCTTTGCAGCGTTTTACTCTTTACCAAAACAAAGAGTTGACAGTTCATTATTTACGCCAGACTTTGGCTTTTAACTATCACACTGAATAAGAAACACAAGTGAATTGTTCACTTCATGAGAATAAAGGTTTTAATGTTTCAGTGAATTTGAAATATGCTAAATGACTCAATTCACGCCGCTGACTAAATCAGGTCGGGACGGATCAGTGATCTAGTGTTTGTTAATGCCTGGAACACGAAATCCAAGGGGTCGCGAGTTCGATCCCCCGCAACAGCACTGATAATGCTAACCGTTCTTCGGATGAGAGATTTAAAAACGAGGTCCCATGTTTCGGTGCTATACACTTAGCATGTAAAAGAACCAGGAGTGTCTCTGGGATAGGGGGTTGGGGGGGGGGGGGGGTGGGGGCGGGTTTCGGCGCAGCTGTATCAAAATTGATTTTGACCTACATTTGTAACGAATGAAAATGTAAGATACAAAATCTGCAATTGAAGAAAGCCGTTTGCCATTGGTTAAAAAGTATTAATGGTTTGAAATTTTAGGACAGAATTCGTAACTGTTGTTTAAAAGACTCGTTTAAAAGACTGAAAATTATGAAATATTCATAACAATAATACAGTGACTGTCGCTAATTAAATATCAAAACGTTTTAACCATGAAAAATTATACTAAATGAAATAAATATATAATAAATACGACTTAGATTTAATTTATTTTACGGGAAATGGTGTTGACACTTTTAGCATTAAACTCAACTTTATTTTTTAGTTTAAAGTCTAAACTGTTATGGACATAGGAAATTCCATTACTATACGCGTTTCCATCTCCGAAAACTATACCCTTATAAGGCATTAATTCTGTACTGAATCTACGCCGACATATTTCTTGTTTGAATTGCGCTATCCTAAAATCTATAATAACAGTGTCGATCGTAATTGGAAAGCGGTACTAATAAACTCAGGACTTAATTGTCTTTTTCGCGTTAGCTGATATTTATATACGTGTTTATTCCTTTATTGCATGGTAAGCAAACTTAATACTTACTGATATCATTTGTTGGCACTCCTACTCGATATAACCGGGGTTTTAAACACATGTTTAAACCAAACTACATTTACTAATGACGGTAACATGCGTCCGTCTTAGTTCCTCTGTCTGCCTGCCAACAGATTGAAAGAAAGCCTCTGACGTTAAATTATTGATACTGCTTTGTCAATGTAATTCTTTGTCATTTGTATGTAGGGAAGTAGGGAATGAGCAATACTTCTGGATTTGTTTACGAAACTAAACACTTGGTAGCTTTGTATATATTTGTGACTCTCCAAAAGGAAGTATCTTAACTGAAAATGTAAACATTGACTGCTGCTGCAAAACCGGTGAAGGACTTTGATTTTATTTTGCAAAACATATAAACATATGACAGAGACTTTATTGAGCATTTTTGAAGTTTTCAATAATTTTACTGCAGATAGATATTAACATTAAAGAAATTGGGGGAATGTTGTACATCTTTATGAAAATCGGCCATATTCATTTTTTTCCACTGATTTTGGGTGGGTGGAGGGAACTATATCAGATTGCCATCAAATTCTATTATCAGGAGCAATGAATACAAACTTTATATATCCTTGAATAATGCAGAGTGACAGGTTTGTTGGTTGTGAGGAATGTTTCGAAATAATTAGAATTGTGTTCACGACCACTCGGACCATAGAAATTGTTCATCTTTGGGTCCCCTGCCCCCTTAGAATAAATTGAGGTACTATTTTCTTCTTCAACCGATATTTTCCTTCTCTGGAATGGGATGTTGTAAAGTCTTATTAATAAACAGGCGTATTGCTGAAACATTTCTTTCTCTTATCCTCTGTCAAATTTCAGGGTTTGGTACAGGACGTCCCTCGTGTCGCTGCTTTACTTTTTCAAAGGATATGTAAAATCACGCAAACTGGCTGGATTAGAAAACAAGGAAAACCTTTTCGCACTGGTTGATACAGCTCCTTAGTGTCTATAGAAAGTATCCCTATTCATTCATATTTTACCCTGAGGTCAGGCTTTCAAAATAAATAAATAACTAAATGAATAATGAATAAATGAATGAATGAATGAATGAATAAATAATTAAATGAATAAATGAATGAATGAATGAATGAATGAATGAATGAATCATGTATTTATTTGCTATATATTTGCTATATATATATGCTATTTATTCACATATCTATTTATCAGTTGACTTTTGGATAAATTTAAACGTTATTTACAATGAATGTATTGAGATATTAACTATTCAGTAACCGAATGAGTATGATAAGTTTCTCTCTCGTACTGAAGTTTATCTTAGTATTCAGCGTTTTTGTTGGTTTTGCTAGAATTGTTCATGTCTCTATCTTTTTTGATTTATCGTCAGTACTGATTTTCCGTATGACCGGCGTCTCCTGCAGAGTTTAGTTACTTCAGGTAATGTAGGATACAGAGCAAGATACAAAAGGAATCACCGTTCCAGAGAAACTTCAAGTTTTTTCCATGCTCAGTGTATCGCACACATTTCATACATATGAACCCGGTTTAACGTCTCACCCGAGACATAATTAGTTACGTTTATGGATGAGAGAGGAATTGAACTGACACGTCCAGCGTGTTACCACTACCCATGTAGTATTGTCGGATGACCTATGATCTCCAGCCATTCCGGTTAATAGATGTTATCCGGAACTCGGCTAATGTGGTTTTTTCCCAGCTAATCCGGGGGTACAAACAAACTTTTACCGTCATGACTTCACGGTGCACAACCCTTCACAAAAGGTTGATCAACGTGTTGCGCTTATTTACGATGTTGTAACTGTAAAAGTTTGTTTGTACCCCCGGATTAGCTGGGAAAAACCCAAATATTCTTTATTCCGGAGTAAGTCTATTCACTGTTTTGTGACCCAAGTGTGAATATATTTCCGGGTCGTTGCACCTGGAAAGTAGTCCCTGAAAAAATGAAAATCATACTTTTAGTGTTTGTATTTTGACATTAGCCGAATTGTTTGAAAAAATGTCACGGACGTTGCTGAAGAAAGTAATAAATAGAAAATATTTTTTCAGTTCCTTTACCCGTATAATGAAAATAGTTAATAAGCTGTTAATATACGGGTCAAACCTGTTAAAACACGTTACTAATTATAGTAACAAAAAGTCCGCGAAACTTATCACGATATAGATCTACTTGTCAAAATACTGTTATATAAGAGCCTCGTTTTTGGTATGAACACGTAGCAAAATTAAAAGCAAAAGTAATTAAAGAATACTTAAAAAAACGACAAAAAACAACAACAACTTATTTATATGTTTGATGAATTGAGTTTTACGAGTAAACTGAAAATTGTAAAAAAATAAAAAAGGCAAAACTATAATAAGGTCATAAGTTTAATAAGTTGTGGTTAGTATCGGCCGGGAGTGTTGGCGTACTCCTGTAATCCAGCTACTTGGAGGTCGGGGTCTGGGGACGGTTTGAGTGCGGGAGCTCTACTGTCAGCTTGCCAGTGTCGATCGGGCGTCCGCACTAAGTCCGGCATCAATATGGGACACTCGGGGGAGCCTGGGTGCTCCAGGCTGTCTAAGGAGGAACGTATCGGCCCAGGGTGGAGACACAGCAGGCAAAAGTTCCCGTGTTGGACAGTAGTGGGATAGCGCTCGTGAATTGGTAACTGACAGTAGCCCGTTCAATAGAACTGGACACGACTCTTTTTTTATATATATATTTGTTCTGTATTACTTGGTATCATAAAGGTCTCTTGATGTTTTGAAATGAAACGCTTATACACAGTTTTACCTTCCTTTGATCTTTAAAATGCCAGTGTCTGTGAAAATTTAGAAAAGTCTTTTTAGTTACATTTATAGTCTGAAGATGCTTGACGAATCAATGTTGTATTACTTTAACTAATAATTAGATTTCTTGTCTAGTGTCCTTCTTTATCGTTCTGTCAAAAGCATGAGTTTATTTGTAGTATTTATTTGATTATATGAAAAGATTTCAAAAATTCTTGCTGCCAGCTGCGACAGTCGTGTAAAATTCATAATATGCAAATTTCAATACTTCATTCAATATTGATAAGAGGATGGTTGATACCCTCACTCATATTTGAATCCTAAAAACTTGTTCATTCACTGACAAAAATGTACATTTTATGTGATGTTTACTTTCATTTACTTTTATTTACGCCAGCCTTTGGCTTCTGACTGTCATACTGCATATGTTACATAAGTAGATTGTTTTGAAAACCTTCATTAGGATTGTGACTTTAATGTTTCCGGGTACTTCAAAACTGTTAAACAGCTTGATTCACACCGCTGACAAAATCGTTGTTTCGTACAGTGCCTTGAATGAATTTGTATGCTAGGTAATATTTAAGTCAAACTGCTCCTTTTGCGATGAACACTTCGTCTTGTGATTGTTGTCCAGCTGGTTTGTTAAGCCATTTTCTGTTATCTGTCTGAACGTAATTGGTCCCCTAGTTAACGGACAGACAGATCAACCAAATACTAGTAACGTCCCTGTCAATCGGAATACGTCCTTCTTGAAAATCACATAGTCACATAGCAACATAATCACTCTGTTTGAAAATCAATTGGTTTGATTGCTAACGTGATTTTTTTCATTTAGATTGCGACCTGTAAGTGGCAGTAAACTCTTCAAGCACTCGGAAGGAGGCCACTTACGGTTTAAGAGGGCGTAGGTAAAAGATGAAAGTTGTATCGAGCTCTTCATGGTTTATCAGACAATATTTAATACGTCTTCAGTTAATTGCTAACGTTAAAATTCAAGTTTAAAACAAACCTAATTAATTATGTATACATTTTTTTTTCACAGTTTAATAAATTCATTGACAAAAATAATGTATTTTTAATTTTAAATTTGAGAAAGAAATGTTAATATATTCTGGCTGCGTAAAGTTAATTAGTTTTGTGGTATGTTTTATGTTTTTGTGAAGTGGATTTGTGGCTTCCAGTGAAATAAACAGTATAAAATCTGTATTTCTTCAATGATATCGTGCTATTCTTAATGTTTCTAATTTTGTATTTATCTCCAGCATTTACGACTTATTTTCGTGACAGACAAACAAACAAACACAAGCGTTTTTCATACGGTACATTTTTTTTCAGAATACGAACTGGTTGTTAAACAATATAAAAGATAAATAAATGCAAAATTTTAGAGGCTAGAATTAATTATAGTTGCCAAAATCTCATCTGCCATAGTGCTACCTAAACACATTTTATCGGACTCGAATTTCGATCAAATCTCGTGCAAATGAGATCGGTACCACTGTTTTTTTGAAGATACTGGTTCCTGTGTTAGGTTACTGGTTCCAATGTTAGGTTACTGGTTCCTATGTTATGTAACTGGTTCCTAACGGACAATGTCTCGACAACGATGAAAGCAACCGATCTAAAATATGAGTCTAGTTTTACGCAATATATAATATTACAGCTTCTAGACTTAAATACTGCCAAATGCCGGGATATATTTTTCTCTTCTGTTAAACACTGTTTAAACAAGACTTTCATTTTTGGATATAGCCATCATATATACACATAAAACGTTTATTAGTTTGAATATTTAACATAAACAACAGTTTAACAATTAAATTCACGTTTTATAGTGTATTCGAAATCCAAAACAGAAAATAAACAATATTGATAGTTATGCGATTTGCGGTAATTGTTTATTCAACTTTATTGTCATTTGGAAGAAATTAAAAAAGACTAATTACTCCGTAACTCGTGATAATTAACAAAAGATTGTTTTTTTTTAAAACTAAATAATACGAAACCAAAGCTTTGAATTTCAATAGTAAATATTTAAGCGCTGGCCTTATGGAATGAAGTTTTTATTAAATGATTTGAATACATGTAACGGAGAACAGTGAAAGAAAGACTTCCAAAGGCTTCCTTGCATTATGGTGACCGATAAGTCTCAAATCTCCTAACAAATCGACGAATCAGAGACGAAGGTCGTACAATGTTTGGTGCTGATTTGGAGGTCACCATAATGCCAGGACGTCCAAAGGTGTGTGTTCTATTTCTTATATTGAACTGCACTTTATTTCTTCATTTTCTCTTTAAATCTTAAGTTAAAATCATAAGTTAATTTAGTTAATAAGTTACCAAACGCTGAATAACTTTATAAACATATTGTTTGCTTTGACATCGTTTGAGAAATCAGTTTGTCTTTAGATTTTGTAAAAGGCATCTTATAGTTATACAGTTTTGCACCGACCGGTGTAGTGGCCTTATAATCCAGTCGGCCGGTGTCCCCAGATAGCTACCAGTATAGTGGTCCTGTAAACCAGCCGACCGGTGTTCCCAGACAGTTACCGGTATAGTGGCCCTTAAACCAGTCATTCACCTATCACCATTTTGTCATTTTACACGTGCAAAGACGGAACAAAATAATGTAAGGTTTAATATTATGCTTTTATTCATATAATAAATTTTCTAATGTTTTAATGACTTCAAAATCCACGCAGTATAAGTGGAAGACAAAATGTCAATCACTTGATTAACTTTTCTGCATAATTATGCAATGATATCAAAAAATTTCTACGTAAAATGTCAACAGTTAACCTTTCATTGACCATATATTATTTTTATGATATGTACTTCTAACGTCAATATTTGCATTTTTTGACGCATATCCTACAGTCTAATCACTTCCTGATTTGTTTAAGTATTAAAATATTCATTACATAACATAAAACATTCTGTTAAAAACGTTTCCTCAAGTTTCACTCCATAAATGTTAAACAATTTCAGACGTGCTTTTTAGTGAACCAGTTTTGCTGCTGTCGCAAGTTTGATCAGATTTGACATCGGCATGCATGTCCGGGTGACTGGATTAAAAATGTTAACCTCGCCACTTTTCCTACAGTCGCCTTGCAAAATTACTCGCTGGTCCTTACAGATGACAAAATAAGGGGTCCAAGGCTTGTCGGCCCATTTGTTGGGGCCGTCAGGGTATCCAATGCAAGTACCAAATCGTTGTCTGCATGGGATGCATCCACTGTCTTCACATTGGTTTGAATCGTAGTCACCTGAAAAAAAAAACACAAGAAAATTTCAGCAGATGAGATGTTATGTCGAGTTTTCAAGACTGTGTTGAACAGCACGTACGCACACACGCACACACGCATACATATTCACAGAGGAATGTACAACACTTAAGATCGTCTGTTGGATGTTTTAAGGTATGAACGACACCAAAACTACGATGGCTCTTTGGCTGTATTTAAATACACCTCAAGCACCTGGATTGTGAAATGAAAGCAGTCAGAATGACAGTGATGCCATCCTCCACTATATTTAAGTACATAAAAAATCAAAATTAGTAAGGTATTTCGACTCAGCACAGGATGCCCCAGTGTGCTTGACATTTGAATCCAGGTAATCTACAGATCATCCCTAACCATTCTGGGAAGTTTGGAGGTCCTTGGAGAAATTATCTTTTAAGTTATTGACCGGAAACCGTTTTCAAATACCAGTCCCCGTTAGCATGACCCATGACCCCTGTGGACCCAAAAATAAAAATGGTCATATACACGTCATGCCCAAGTATCTTGTAATGTTTGAAGGTCCTTGAAGCAGTTGTGCTTTTAGGTATTGATCAGAAATCATTTCCACAAGATAAACCAATCCCCAACCTACGTACCAAATTACAAATCTCTATTGTTCTAAATTTTTGATTGGAAAACACGATCTACCGACGGGCCGACGAACACGTGCAAAGCAATATACTTCGACTTCGCCAAATGCGTGCGTGCGTGCGCGGGCGTATGTGTGTCTGTGTATAGTGGGAGGGATGAAATAAAGCTTACAAAATTATATTGATTTATCTAGATTACAAATATTAGATGACCTTTTCACAGCAGTGACAAACTTTTGTTTTTGAGGAAATTACTATAGAGCAGGTCACCAAGTACTAAAAAAGTTGTCAACCTTAAAATTACTTGCAGTTTTTAATTAAATTCGTTGAACAACCATAACTTCTTATGATTCAAACAAAAATAGATATAAAGCAACGAGTAAATATCGTGACTTTTCTCGTAAAAAATCTTCGCATGTGAAATATATATTCTAAAAGATAAATTAATGTTTTGTTCACAGAAATATTAAAACTGTTTATTTTTGCACCATGTGTGGTTCATCAAGGCTAAAGAACTGACTGCATGTTACAGTACATTTGACAGCTTGCGGCGTAATTTAGTCTTTGTGGTGAAAACCATGATGTCTGCTTATTTCATAGCAACGCGCTTCTCTGAATTTGTTTATGGAAACAAAACGTTAACCCATTTATGCCAAATGTGTGATGCCATCCTTATAAGTTGGACGAGCCCATTCTCAATTAAAAGGGTTTCTGGTATGAATTTTCAATTTAATTCTATTTAGGGAAGAAAGTCCTTTATGTAAACATTGTATAACCTGATCAGACGCCGCATATTGCGAGGTCTGATCTGGGTCTGATCTGGGTCTGTACTGTTTGCCTAAGTCTACTTTTGTAGACGCTAGACATTCATGGGTTTATAACATTCATGTCATGTGAAAGCATATGTTTAACATCTAGCTGAGCATCATAAGTGTGAAGCCTCACAACTATAATTGAACACAAGCTTCACAATGACGACAGAGAATAATTATGGATACTCTTATCCTTAATTCCTTCGGCCAATCTAAATGCCTTGTCAAGAAACATCATTTTAATTTCTCGATTTCCAGTTTGATATGACCAGATAGAAATTATTGCAGAAAGTCAAGCGACAATTTGCTTTTCCTTTGAGTAACATAATAGCAGACTTCGAAAAGGACATCTGAAAAAGAAATGGCATCGAAGTGTGAAATTTCAAACGCAGGTTAAACAAAGTTCCTGTCTGCCTATATGTTGGTTCATACAGTTGGTGTGTTGAGCTGAAACGAATATCTCATAGTGATTGTTTATAAAGGTATGGATTTTATGAAACTTTTTCCTCAGGGGAGTTAAAATTCTAAACTTACATGGGTCTTTTGGCTCTTTTCTTGCTCCACATTTCACATACAGATAGACCTCGCACGTGCGTGTTTTAACGTCATACAATCGTGGATATGGACACTCGGCTTTGATTGGCTTAAGCATTCCAGTGCACTGGTAGTACTTTGCGCAGCTGTCTTCGTGAGGGAATGTGCTAATTATCCCAGGAATGCATTTCTGCAGTGACTTCGGCAAATTGCCTGAAAGTAGAAGAAAATGATACTAAGATAAATGTGCACACCCTATAATATTATGCATAAAAAGTTCGGTGAATATTTGATATTTTCCAGGTCATAACCTGAACTAACAGGTTAAAGATGTTGGTGTCAAGTTGATGTTACTACTGTGCAATATATCTTGATGTAACAAACACCTTTCGAAAAGTCAAGTGTTACTTGTTGTAAGACTTTTCTTCTTGACAGTGCATTTCTGTCACAGTTATTCTCTCTTTGAATATGTAATTTATTTAGAAGTGTACTAGTATAAATTTCTGTTTATTTAGTGCCATAATGAGTATTCACAACAGTCCTTGCAATTGTAAGATGAAGGCGGAAAACTGTTTCTTTATTCAGTGACACTTAGAATCTTTTTGTTCGTGAAATGAATGAAGGCAACTTTTTTGTTCGTGTCAAACATAAGAAGACAAAAACTGCAAAGCACTATCAGATGTTAGTTTGATAGCAAAACTCACAACAGATCGCATAAGTTATAGTTTGTAAAAGCCAGTCGTATAATCCTTAACTAAGTTTCCGTAATGTCTTATCGTTGTTTTTATGACTTTCTTTTATCCCGGTAAATAACTTTTTTAAAAACTCTAATCACGATATATTAAGCGTTTTACTGGCGTTTCATTCCTCTACATTATTGTAAATTTTTATGAACATTTGTCCCGAAACATTATGGTCCTTTTTATGAACTTTTATTCCAATAAATTATTATTATTTTTTTATTATTATTTATAAAATTTCATTCCAAAACACTAAAGTTTTTATGAACTTTTATCCCGATACACATGAGTTGTTTTATATGCTTTTATCCAGATACATTTTTAATGAACTTTTATCCCGTTTATTTATTATACACGTGAGTTGTTTTATATGCTTTTATCCAGATACATTTTTAATGAACTTTTATCCCGTTTATTTATTATACACGTGAGTTGTTTTTTCCCCTTTAATCCAGATACACTACAAATATTTTTTTATGAACTTCTATCCCGATACATTATGGCTGTTTTCAAGAAGTTTATCAATTTTACACTGTCATAGATGTTTTTTAATGAACTTTAATTCCGATTTACTTTGGTTGTTTTTTTATTAACATTTCTTCATTACATATTACGTTTTATGAACTTTAATCTGTTTACAATAAGGTTGTTATTTTTTGAACTTTTTCTCTGATTCACTACGGTTGGATTTTATAAAACCTAATCACGATACACTATGTTTTTTATGAACTTCCATTCCGACACACTATGATTGTTTTTGTTGTTTTACATTACGGTTGTTTTTTTATAAACTTTTGTTCCAAAACAATCTATTGATTTTTTTATTAACTTTTAACCTGATACATTATGGTTGTTTTTATGCACTTTAATTCCGATACACTACGGTTTGTTTTTATGAAACTTATCACGATACACTATGTTTTTATGCACTTTAATTCCGATACACTACGGTTGGATTTTATGAAACTTATCACGATACGCTATGTTTTTATGCACTTTAATTCCGATACACTACGGTTGGATTTTATGAAACTTATCACGATACACTATGTTTTTATGCACTTTAATTCCGATACACTACGGTTGGATTTTATGAAACTTATCACGATACACTATGTTTTTATGCACTTTAATTCCGATACACTACGGTTGGATTTTATGAAACTTATCACGATACACTATGTTTTTATGCACTTTAATTTCGATACACTACGGTTGGTTTTTATGAAACTTATCACGATACACTATGTTTTTATGCACTTTAATTCCGATACACTACGGTTGGTTTTTATGAAACTTATCACGATACGCTATGTTTTTATGCACTTTAATTCCGATACACTACGGTTGGTTTTTATGAAACTTATCACGATACGCTATGTTTTTATGCACTTTAATTCCGATACACTACGGTTGGTTTTTATGAAACTTATCACGATACGCTATGTTTTTATGCACTTTAATTCCGATACACTACGGTTGGTTTTTATGAAATTTATCACGATACACTATGTTTTTATGCACTTTAATTCCGATACACTACGGTTGGTTTTTATGAAACTTATCACGATACACTATGTTTTTATGCACTTTAATTCCGATACACTACGGTTGGATTTTATGAAACTTATCACGATACACTATGTTTTTATGCACTTTAATTCCGATACACTACGGTTGGTTTTTATGAAACTTATCACGATACGCTATGTTTTTATGCACTTTAATTCCGATACACTACGGTTGGATTCTATGAAACTTATCACGATACACTATGTCTTTATGCACTTTAATTCCGATACACTACGGTTGGTTTTTATGAAACTTATCACGATACACTATGTTTTTATGCACTTTAATTCCGATACACTACGGTTGGTTTTTATGAAACTTATCACGATACGCTATGTTTTTATGCACTTTAATTCAGATACACTACGGTTGGTTTTTATGAAACTTATCACGATACGCTATGTTTTTATGCACTTTAATTCCGATACACTACGGTTGGTTTTTATGAAACTTATCACGATACGCTATGTTTTTATGCACTTTAATTCCGATACACTACGGTTGGTTTTTATGAAACTTATCACGATACGCTATGTTTTTATGCACTTTAATTCCGATACACTACGGTACACTATGTTTTTATGCACTTTAATTCCGATACACTACGGTTGGATTTTATGAAACTTATCACGATACACTATGTTTTTATGCACTTTAATTCCGATACACTACGGTTGGTTTTTATGAAACTTATCACGATACGCTATGTTTTTATGCACTTTAATTCCGATACACTACGGTTGGATTTTATGAAACTTATCACGATACACTATGTTTTTATGCACTTTAATTCCGATACACTACGGTTGGTTTTTATGAAACTTATCACGATACGCTATGTTTTTATGCACTTTAATTCCGATACACTACGGTTGGATTTTATGAAACTTATCACGATACACTATGTCTTTATGCACTTTAATTCCGATACACTACGGTTGGATTTTATGAAACTTATCACGATACACTATGTTTTTATGCACTTTAATTCCGATACACTACGGTTGGTTTTTATGAAACTTATCACGATACACTATGTTTTTATGCACAGTATGATACAGTATGGTTGTTTTTGAAAAATAATTCTGATACATTATGGTCAATTTTTATGAACTTTTATTCCGACAGACCACTGATGTTTTTGCTAACTTTTTTCTCGATACATTATGAACGTTTTGTTTTTATGAAAATTTATTCCGATAAACTATAGATTCTTATATCAAATTTTGTTCAGAAAAAATATGGCTGATTTTCTTTTTTTTGTGTGAATGAACTTAAATTCCAATACATCCTGGTTGATCTTATAAACCTTTATCTCTATACAGTATCGAAACACTATGGTTGTTTTAATGAACTTTCATTCGGATACATTATGGTTGTTTTTCAGGAACAATTTATGCAAAATGAATTTTTATCAAGAGACATTATTGTTTGAAACATTCTTCAAGGGGGATAAATTGTTTTAACAAAATCGTTTGCTCCTTTAATTGTTCCGTTGAATTTCATCTTGCTTTTTTATAGTTTGGTCAGCTACTATAGCGTGCAGACAAAACATGCAAACTAAAGCTATTTCCTAGCTTGACTCTGAAAATGCTTTTTAGAATCTAATTAAGTGAGTAAAATGATACTCACGTTGAGATGTATATGTTATGTCATGGTCTATAAAACAGCTTTATGTTTTTGTTAAGAACACAGGCTTACTGATTGTTTGATATATAAAGTTAAGCTTATCATTCATAATCACATAGTTATTTACATGTACATATTTGGAAGCCTCTGCCAGTATTAAAAAGAAAAAAACAACAACTTTGTTCATTATATTTTCATGACAGATCCTCACGTCAGATTACATTATCTATTATCTTAACTACTTAATGCACATTTGTATTGTAGACAATAAGGGGTTATATAGACCTCAATGCATGCATTTATATGAGCGATTGAATAAGTTATGTCAATAAAGTATCGCTGACTGTAATATATCTTCCTTAGTTAGAGTAATGAAACTGAATTCATTTAAATTTAAATGCTCTGTCAATCATAAATTTATACGGATGTTTTTATCGTAAATTACAAACGCACATTTATTGAAAGTTTTCAGGCGTACATTTATTTTGTAAATGGACCTTTACTTTTTTTTTCACTTATTTGGCAGTTAGGAAAGCTGCAACAATAATATTATATCTTTTCTAAAGTGCGTTTTATTACTAACATTTTGCACGTCTAAATATTAACTAGATCAATACAGTCCATTTCTCCTACTAAGATTTCTTTGACATTTTTTTTTCTTCAAAATTAAGCAGTATACACCAATCTGTTAAAAATCTTAATTTAAAACAAAGAATGTCCACTATTTCGACCAATTCATTAATAAGGCTACATTTTATATGGCTTTATCAAAGGAACTCTACTGCGCAATTAATCTTAAACATTTTGCACTCATGGCTTTTTCACATTTGCAAATTAGCTGAACATAAATATGTTAATCAAGTTCTGATAGAACCCGCCCAGATTGACAAATGTTAATGACACGTGCTTATCGTGCTGATTACGCTGTTACTGGAGCCTCAGTCCATTCATCAGTGCTGTTAATTTCAAGAAACATATCTAGCATGACTGAGAAGCTTGTAAATAATCAATTACCCGTACTCAATGAGCTTTCCGTCAAACCAGAGACGGAATATTCTTTCCCAAATGACGTCAGTCAATGAAATAGTCAGTGGTAAAATACCGCTGGTATGTTAGGTCTTGGAAACAGTGTAGATACATTTACCATCTCGGGATATGACAAAGTTCTGTTTAGGATAGCTGCTCTGATAAGTCTCGTTCATTTTCTTTCCTTTTCTATATCTTTTAGTCTATAGTTGATTATTGTTTTATTGTCTCTTTGTATTTCTTCATTTTCACCATCACCATTTAATGTTCTTGTGCACATCATTTACATATTTTCACCATCACCATTTAATGTTCTTGTGCACATCGCTTACATATTTTCACCATCACCATTTAATGTTCTTGTGCACATCACTTACATATTTTCTGTACTCAATACCAATTTCGTCCTCATTTGCAGTATACAAAGTCTGGTGCACTCGACTCGAAAATTCTTGAAAGCGAGCTTATAAACATTAATTTCTTGAGCTGCTTTGAGGGAATGACAAACACAAGTGACATATAACCGCTTCATCTATTCAAGTAGGTAAGCATATAAGATTTCATTTATAGAAGTATTTAACGAACTTCTATGGTTCTAATGCGTTTAAAAAGGCTTTTTTAAGTCATGTTCAAAAGGCATATTAATAATTATGTTCTGGTGGGATTCAAAAGTTTTAGAGCGTTATGGATTTTTATGTGCACATGGGCACAGCACAGTCCCAGGTGCATCGTGTTGGGTACTACTAGTACTACTAATGATAATAACAACGCCCTTTTTATATATCATATCTGTTTAAGGACACGCAAAACTTTGATATTCCTTTGAACACCTTTGTTCGAGACGGTTTGTAGACCTGAATTTTAATCATAGGAAATGCGACAAAACCTGATTCAGTTGTTACGCATTTTTTTATTAACTTTTATTTCCTTTGACTTTATTGAAATAATAAAACCAAGTTCATATAACGTAGTTGATATAACAAAACTTGAAAATTTCATTATAAAAAAGCTGAAACTCTTCACTTTCTGAAAACGTATAAAATGCCATAATCATTGGTTGGTAACCCACTGCATTATCAAATCTTCGTAAAATTCCGAAGACGACTTGACTTGCTAGTCCGCTAATTAACAATGACTACACCGGACAGATTTTGGTTATACAAACTAGACGTTTCTCAGGTACACATCTTTAGTTCTTTTTCGATGTTGATGTAATGAGATAATTAGCTAATTTACATTTTCTACATAGTCAATTATCATTAACTTTTTTTAAGCAATGCATATTTTAAAACTGAAACTGACAACAATGCATTACTAACATTTCCTTACCTTTCGAATACTAATGATTATAAATTATGAACAGGCAATTATGAAGTAAAAAGTTTGAATATATTGAAGAAAAAGAGTGAAAACACATATCAGGAAAAACTAAGTTAGGAAACACAGCCTTCCCACAGAGTCAAAAAGTAAAGAAGAAAAAATAGGATAGATTTAAACATTGATCAGTTAAAAATCAGACACCACAAACATTTAACGAAAATAATAACCCGCGTGGTTACCGCCCTGGAACGGTCAGTTACAAAACATTTGCCACTGGGAATTTAAACCAGGTTCTAGAGCGCACCATCCTCACACTTGTCCCAACAGGTCCTCATATGAACAAACAAGTACAAGTTGTCTTGGTGAATTCACTCCAACCCACCCTTCCATTCGACAATGTTGCATGCAAAAGCACACAAACATATAAAATATAAAAAGCTAATGGCAATGTAGAACGAAAAGGGTAGGTACTAATGACCTTACTGTTTTAAGCATGTAAAACATGCTTAATTTAGATGCATCAGCAGCATGCGATTTGTACTTTGCAAATGAACAACATAGCAATGATTATTTTCGTTTATTAAAAATTGAGTATTTTAAGAATGCAATGACAATGACCCACGTATACCCCGGGTGCGGCAATGTCAAATTGTAATAACTTATTGGAGAACACTTAAACATATGACTATATGGATATTCAAATTAAAGTAGAAGATATTAGAATACAGTTAGAAAACATTGTTCTGAAATCATATAGAGTAAGACACTGTGCTTTAAATATTTGAAACTCCTCGCCATTCCTGTAACATGGTCGTGTCAAATTACAATATAAAAGGCCTATGGAATATATTGTAAAATTGAGAGAATGTTTAATTTTTCATTAAGACACGAAACTAAAGGGGTCAAAGGTCAAGGTCACAGTGATAAGACATAATAACGGTTTCTGGATCTTAACTTGCTTTTCTCATCATCTACCTGCATCAAGGATGACCCGTATTGACTTTCGTGTCAGATAAAAGGTCAAGGACACAGTGTTTTGTAAATGAAATAAAGTTTCTTGGCCATAACTGGCTCTCCTTATTATCTTTCTTCAAACTTACAAATGAATTTTAACTCACAGATAATCCTTACTGATTTCGAGGTCAAACGGTTAAAGGTCAAAGTCACAGTGCATCGAAAACAGAAATCAGTTTACTGACCATTACTTGTTTTTCTTTCCAGCTACTTCTTGAAAATTTACATATGGACTCCAACTTCATTAACGATGATATCTCTAGATTTTAAGGTCAAACTGAACTGAAAATAATCACAAATCTTAGCTAGCACTAATGTTACCTTTATGTATCATAAAAAAATTTAGAACTAATAAGATGCGAATAGTCGAGCACGCTGTCTTACAGTTTCTGTTTATATTTATCAATGAAGTAAGTAAGGTTTTAAGGTGGTCCTGTGTTTGAAATTGGCATGGCAACTATTCAGTCTCTCTACAGTGACAAGATTTCTTGCAGGTAAAACAATGAACTACCTACTTAACAAGCAACAGCATAGGAAAATAACGGTTGTCAAAATTAATCTACTATTGGGAATTTTAAGGGCAGTCATTAAGAAATATGGAGCTAGAATACAAGAGCCGGCGAACCTTATCAGGATTAAAGAAAATCGTTGGACAAAGATAATCGTAAAAGAAAGTTCGTACATGATTTTTTTTGGCATGAACTGGCTTGAAAATATGATGAACACAGTTCAGAATCAAGTCAATATTTTGATATTACTTCAGTTGTAAGCGTATTTTGTATGCACTAAATACAAGTTGTTTGACTGATATATGTGCGCTCCCCTCTTTTGCAATATAAAACTGAAGCCTCTCTGTGAATGGCAATGAAGCTTTTGGGCAGATAGGTGAAAACACAGGAGGTTGATTTTAATTGATTTGTCGGTATTTCAGTTGCTTAGGATAGATCTAATTATTTCTAATCATAATAATAATAACTGCTTTTCAACTTTTGAATGTAGTTGAGTTCATTAGCTCGAAATAGTAAAGTCTTTTTCAACATGAGGCAGTCAACGATTCTATACAATTTAATCAAGCATGTTATTTGGAGGAAAGAAGTCAAATAAGAGAACGGTTCCACTTATTTGATAATATATCAACTAAATACACTAGCTACAACCACACAGAGAGTCACGAGACCCTAGACAGAACTCCGATGTCTGCTATAAATAACGATGCTGCTCTTTTGAAGAAATGTTGTAACATACACATGAAAAAAGGTAAATAAATAAATTGTAAATCATTAAATTATTAAAGACATGTTGTTGGGAAAAAACAACAACAACAAAAAATGATTACATTTGTTAGATTCTTATTAACGTCAGCATATTCTAGGCGATCACAGGTTTTTTAAAACAGCCAGTTATTAATCATTATATAATTACGGCTATTTTTGGAAATTATGAGATATATATGGTTCCCGTACTTTTTAACTTCTTTAAAAAAAGAGTATTTCAGGCGTATTTCAATAGGTTTTTCCCTGAAAATGATTCAATTTGAAAATCATTTTCTCGGCTATAATTTGTCATCATTTTATATGTCACTGTGTATAATTTCATGAATGTAAATTTTATAACCGACTTGATTACAACAGAAGAATGCTAAGGTTAAAATATATGTGAAAAATATGTCAAGCAATGGAATGCTGTGTTATATAAAGAAAAAAATATAACTCTATGTGAACGACACGATTTGAATTTTATAAAAATAGACTAGAATTGATATAAATTATAAGATTAAACTTGAATACCAGGAACTTATCAGGCATAATCCAAACAGAAACCAAAAACAAAACTGGAACTTGGAAAAGCTTTTCTTGAAAACACACTTGATTCATTTCAGGTCCGTTACAGACCTTTATATATATATATATCTTTCATCATTTACTTGAAAATATGAAACTTGAAATAAGCGCTACCTTATTACACCGCGATAGATTCAAACCACATGAGTTTGTAATTGTATCTTTTAGTCATCCAAGAGTCAGACTGTGTACCAAGTTTCCTTTTCTTTATATAAAAAACACAAGGAATGAAAGGCGGATCTGCCCCGCCCACTAAGAATTCAGGCCACATCTGCTAAAATGCGGCCTGGTGCAGATATTTATCAGTCCTGACACTCAGCAGACACTAAAACGTACCAAAGTGACAAAACAAATAGCTTATTTTTTAAATACGCTACACAATAGAAGAAAACCGCTGGTTTCCATGCATTTCCAACAAAATTTGCCTGTCCCGAAACCATTGTGGGACGCCATTGCGCGGACTGTAATCTCCAAAACAATTCTTGAGCAAAAGCAGTTTTGAAATGAAGAAACTTTTCTGAAGTATATTGTACTGCTTCCCAAAAATAATTATATAGTACATTTTACACTTTATTTCATTATGAGAAATATATGTAATGTGTTTTTGAATTTAGTCTTTGTATTGTTTAAATCCAGAAATAGATTTTCCCGGGAAACCGCCGCAATTATTAGGAATTCCGTAATGTAACGCAATGGCTCCAGCGACAAACTGATTTTGTTCGAAAATGCATGAAAACCAGCAGTTGTCTTCTAGTGTGTAACGTACTGAAAAAAACTAAATGTTTTGTTAGGTTTTAGTGTCTGTTCAGTGACAAGACTGATAAAGATCTGCACCTGGGCGCATTTTAGAAAATGAGGTTTGCTAGCGGGCGGGTAGGTGTGCGTTTCATTTCTTGTTTTTTTTAATACTGAAAAAAGCTGGGTATACAGTAAAGGAAAATGCTACATGACGAATGCACCCTTAAAACAAGCTGAAAGAAAAACAACAACAAAATAATGATTAGTTTTGAGCTGATGACGAAAAAGATGACATTAATTGATTTCTTAACATTTTATAATGAGATGAAAAATAAAACTATCCTAGAACCTACTTAAAAAAATTCATCTATTTTGATTTCTTTCCATTTCACCATTATCGGTTCTTTTAAAAATCACAGAATATTAATTCAGTTATAAATGTACATGTGGTAACATGAAAAAATGTCTTTCAGATACTTACATGAACTGTGGTCATAGGCCGATCCATGTAACACACATGTTTGTGTTTTAGGATCAAACACTTTTTTGGGTCCAGTTTTGGAAGCACAACTAACTGGAAACTTTAGTCCGCCGTAACAAATATAAAAAGAAGCACAATCGTCTGGGTTAGGGACTATCTGCAATTTTTTCACTGTATCACTGCATACACCGTCACTTGAAGCAACATTAATGAATGTAAAACATACTGTGATCATTTGCAATAATCGCCTGAAAAAAGCCATATTTTCCTATATTTCTTTTTTTTTCAAACGGTGTAGAATTGTATACGATTTTAAGAAGATCCTATGTTTAGCTGTTTATTCATTTACCAATGTAACTTCACTAAACGTCTGCTGGCGTAACGCCGTTACAGATGACTGGAAATCGTGAACTCTGCTTCTATTTAAATACCGACATATCTTTAATGTCACTGAACCATTTAAAAGGAAAGTAATGTTATAATTCACATGCAGAAAAAGTTATGAATACGTCATGTATTTTAGATACCGGAACCGCACTATTTTTATCAATTTTGACAGAATATGTGTCAACATTCGAAAGTAAACGTCATCTAGGTGACATGATTATCAACTTATTAGATCTTTTTATACAAACATTAATTAGTCTTGTAAATGTGATAAATAAATGTTATGTTTAAAATTTACAGCAGAGGCCCAGCATTACGCATGATTCTATACACTTCATAGGATTTAGCAATTCTCATGACATTTTTAAGTTCTTACATTGAATTGTTTCATGGTAACTTTTGTGCTTTTTCTTAGGTTTAATGTTCAAAGTAGTTATTCACAGGGTAATTTTTCGAGCATATCTTAAAATGGTGGTTACGTAGTAAAATTGCAAGTACATTTCTTGTAGCAATTTCTAACTCTCGATTTTTGAAATTATGCACATGTTGTTTACAAGATGACCCAGTATACTTCATGTTAGGATTAAGTTATTTTAAATATATGGAATAACAGTGTAAGTTTTTGATGAGTCATTTTACTTTCGTCTTTGAACATTTTCTTTCACAATTTGTTTTGTTGGCTGCTCGTTTCATTAGAATGCCGTGTTGGTGTTCTTTCTGTTATCAATCACAGAAATTACTAGAAGATTAGATCACAAGGCAGTAAAAGTTAAGGTAAAGTTCATCTTATAGTATTACTCTGTTTGACAGCATGCTCTGTTGCGGATCATTTTCGAACTAATGCTGATAATACGTATACGCGATGTTTTTAACTTACGTTCAGGTCAAGATCAAGTGGAAAATCGTTATAAGGATTCTTGTCAGCAATGCATGGTAGATCCATTTTATATTTACACGTATTTCAACTCATAGCGGTAGGGCCTATGTTTACCGTAAAAACGCCCTTGCAGTTATGTTAATTCCGTACGTCAACACTTCTAGTCACATCAAGTTGTATTAATTATGAACAAAAGAGTTTTAGAAGTAGGTTGTATGGTCAGCCTTTCCTTTACTCGCTTATTGAAGCAAGTTTTGCAGACGCCTGAATGTCATCAAGTAAAGAGAATACAATGAAATCATCAACAGTACATGCTCAGAAACAGTCAATCAGCAGGTCATTCGAGTCATGCTTAACGAGTGGCTTTCCGTCTTCAGCAGTAAACAATGCTATATCATCACACCAAGAAATACATATTTTGTTTCCATGCAAACACAAACTTTTTTAGACTAAGCAATTGTTTTCGCATCTATATTTCTAGTTTGTTTACTTCGTTGCCAAAGAAAGACTTTTCATAGTTTCGTTCTGAACATTCAATGTGTATCGAAAATGATTACTAAAGTCATAAAATGTTAAGACCTCATCCGAAATTGATCTGTTGCCTCCTAACAATGTGATTGCTTTTGTCTTTTAACAACATGTGTTGAGGAAATAACTGCGACAAATCTTATGATTATCGAACAAAGTATTTTTGGTATGTCATCACTGAAAACGGAACTGCCATTCAGTGAAATCTTTTTATCGCCACTTGTCCATTTTCAGCTATTGTAGCCACCTGCTCTTTTCCTACTGGAACACTGTTAATCAGATGTGGTATTTCCTTCTTCATGGTTAAGTTTACATCAGTGTTTGTCAGCTCGCTGGGATTATTGGCCTTTGATAACAGTCCTATATAGTCTGTGTCAAAGTAAATAAGTTTGGTAAACTTACAAACAGACGAATAAAGTTGATAAATTTCCCATGTATTACTTTTGTTTCATTTAAAAATATATTGGCTTATGTTGCTGTGATGTTTGGAACGATATGTCATGATATATGCACTTCACAACATTTAAAATATGTTTCATAGAGCCGTTTTGTTTGCTGGTTTGTTTTTATGCAACACCGTCTGCTATTTCAGTGTTCGTTTCAATATTGAGCTATTCGGTTTGGTCTGATTTTTTTCTACGAAATAAGCCTGCAAAAGGTCCCTCTTTTCTCTTTTCAGCCGTTACATTTTTTGACATTCTTGTTGACTTGCTATCTTCCTCTTGTTGGTTGATGTCAGTTTTGTATTCTTTTATGTAAGACATTTGCTCTGCTCTTGGTGTTTTTTCTTTGGCCATGTCAATAGATGCAGGTTTATTTTTTTCACTTTTTTCTTTTTTCTTTCTGTCAAAGATTACTTCGTCTGACCCTAGATTCTCTGGATTTTCTGTCTGGATAGAATATTTTAACTCTTCACTTAGAACAACGTCACTTTTTTCCTTTTCATTTTTAGCATCGAAATCGATATTATCTATCACTTCATAATAATCAGGGCATATTAAAACGGCAACTCCTAGTGAATTTCCTGTTTTAAGAATTAAAGTTTCGAGAGGTTTATTGGGCTTAAAATCTCCTTCTGGATCCCCAGCAATATCCGGAACTTCTTTTTTTACCTTTGTTTTTACGTCATTCAAATTTGCTTGACTGCTTCTCAAGTCATCAATTGATTGTGCCGAAAGCTTTTCAATGTTTTCTGTGATTATCTTGTCAATGATATCAAGCTGTATTTTACTAAGTTTATCTTGTGCCAACGCTGTTTCCGCTTGAACATCAATTGATTGAAGACAGCTTTCCTTCATTTCGTGTAAACGCTTCACAAGTTTTTCATGCAGTTCAGTTACTTCCTTCTTTAAAGTAGACTTTAACGTTTCCGTCTTTTGCTCGTGCGCTTCAATGGAACGTCTCTTCTTTATAGACATTTGTCTCACAAGAAGCCATTCATAAATGGTAGTATCTAGCTCTCCGGAAATTTTTGTTATTTCATGGATAGAACATTCTTGAGATTTTGCTTTCTCCAAAGCACAGCTTAAACATAACAGTTTCTTGTGGTATTTGCAGAAGGTCTGTGCCACCTTGTCATTGTGAACATCACAAAGTGGCATACTCAATTCCTTTTCTACCATTTTTGTTTGTTGTAACCTTTATCGCTGAAATATACAAAGTAATACAAACAACTTGTTCAGTACACAGCAATACTTTTACACAGAAATGTTTTAATCAAATGTGCATTTTTTAGAATGTTCGTTACTTAATTGCTACTTATTTATTTTGTTTGAACATTTTATGACAAAAAATCTGTTTCAGGTATTGATTTTAACTGACCACACTCAGTTGTCTGGTTTAAGCAAAGCATAAGTCATACTCATACATTCACATCAAATTTTCTTATTTTTCTTATTCCATCTAATGATGGCAGGGTTTAAGATATTCTAGTAAGTCGTGCCGTTTACACTTCGAAATACGATCTTACACTGAATTTGTACAAAGTCGGCAACATCTCAAATATACAAAGATATTTCGCCCTAGATTGTCATTTACTTATAATGTAATCTTACTTGCAAGCATGCGTGGAGGACAATATATGAAGGGTAGAACGCCAGAATTAATCCCGACATGATCTTAAAAAAAAGATTCTTTGAAGAGGACTTCAACGCTTTTACCTTCCAGTCTGAAAAGACAGGAAAGAAGGTAAATCTGGTTTCTAAAATACAGGCTTAAACCAGAATACCTGAGTGACATGTTAATATAAATATTGAATTTATTTCATCTCAGTTTAAAATAGTTTAACATGGATGCCATTGAGTGATACAAGTCACAGTTGAGTTACCATTTTCTACAGTTTCAACAGTCATTTAGTCAGATTTATATTAAATTATATTCATGCATCTAACGAATAGAAGATCAAAGTCATAATTGTTTCTGACCTGTAAGTGGAGAGCGAGCATAAGTAAAGCCGGAAAGACTACTTGTGAATGAATGTTTCCAGAATTTCAATTCATCCAGTATCAGTCAATGATCGAGGAACTGTTTAGTTGGTGTCAATGTCGGAAAAAAAAGTACAAAGAAATTTAAACTAAACAAAAGATTTAAGTTACTGGAGTTGCTGATTCAAAGGGATAAATTACGAACCCCTCAGATCTTACACGAGAAAAGAAATCATATCATTGTGTTGATAAATATTTCCATTTTAACTGACTTAAACACAGACCTTTTTCAAGTTGTTACATTATTTTATTCTAATCTAAGGTTATCATTAAACCTTAAGAAGTTGACCCTTGTTTTACAGGTAAGGGGTAAAATTCGACTTGTAGCAAAGAGTCGGATCGTTAGTCTTACATTCTGTATTACCGGATCAGACTTTGTCATCGATTATAGTTTTTTGTCGTGGTCCTTTTTCTACGCCTACGTACTTACAAGAACGATCAATACATGTACTATCAATGTCATATACCCAAACTGAGAAAGCTTGGATAATAGCTTAGTAAAACGCTCATTCATGTATGATTTAGATTGAAAAGTAACAAGGAATTTTTTAATCTATTGAACTATTCCTATGATTAGAAACTGTTACAAATCTTAAATCTTTTAAAAAAGAACATATGCTATCTACCTGAATTTTTATGTTATCCACACCTATTTAAGTCGTATTATTACGCTAAGTGATAATAAACCGATGATATAACTTCCTGGTTTACGGTCAAATTACGAAATTGAAAAAGACTAAATCTGTGGCTACACTTAGACCAGTCGAATAAATTTCCTCAATAATGCAACTTGTATTTTTACTTGAATACTTTAACTACATTGGACCAAATGTTTCTGTGACTCCCACTTAACCAAAACATGAATTTTAAACCATGTCATCAAGTTTTAGAAACATTTCCTATTCTTTGAACAACTTAAAACTGCTAAATACAAGTTGGGACATTCCTCCAATTCTGTTTTCTCAATTCTCTTTCATTTTTAATTTTTTTTGGGAGCGAAACAGTCACAGGGAGCTAGGCCTGGCGAGTATAGCGAGTGATAAGGGTGACGGGACACTAAACGATTTATTTGGGCATGAAGTGACAGGACGACTAGGGCGAGCAACATATACAACCCCTTTTGTTCGGACTCAACAAACAAAACTTGACGACAATGGTCTCTATCTTTTTAATGTAAGCCACCTCTAGAGGGAAAATCTTTTGGCTTGAACTTGACCTACCTCTAATACAGGTCCTAATTTCAAGCACATTTTCTGCTTGTTTGCCCATCATTTTGCCCATAGTGCAACAAATACCCTACAAAACAAAGTAAATATATGAGATAAATTTTAACCTGCGATGTTTCATCATCACTCACTCTAGCGATTCAAAGCAATCTATGTGAATATTATGGATTTTCAAAGGAATAACACAACAGTCACGCTGTTTGCGAAACAGCCCTGGTATACAAATTTTTATAATCTTTAGATAAATCTAAAGCATAAAAAATGTAGGTCTGAGAGAGAGAGAAAGAGAGAGAGAGAGATATATGGCCCAGGCCGGTTCGTACCGGTCACAATTTAACAGTCAGTTAACCTAAGGCAGGTTTAGCCAACCTTAGCGGGAAACCAGTACTAGACGAATATACTGATGTAAGTAAATGTCAACTTATCACATGGTAGGGCAGTGATTGAGCGTGAATGGCCGAGAAAAATTCGCTATACTCACACCAAACAGGAATATATTTGATTTGTCTTTGTTTCTTACTCATTAGCGAGCTCTACAAGTCTTCCTCTAGAAGTTACCAGACGGGACCACAGAGAGCGGGAAGCAGGCTTGTAAAATTTGATAAATTAAACGGGTTTAAGATCATAGGAAATACATAGTTTCTCGTCATATTGTATATATTAACACTGTCTTTATTTTGTGTAAAAGTAAAACATGGTGATTATTTTAAAAAGTAGATCTAGGTAATGACGACTCAGAAGTGCAAAAAACATTTTTCATTAACATATTGTTTTTATCTCTTTAGTTAAGAGTGCATGCTTGACATTTGCATACAATCAAATCTTTCATAGCTTCAAATGCGGAAATATACCTATGCAGAATTTTAATTTCTAAATTACAGTTCTACTGTTCTGCGCTTCAATGTTTTGCAGCTACAGTTTATTGCTTTGCAAAATATGAGGGTTTTTGTGTGTGACATTGAAGTCTTTCATTAAAGCTTTCATGTATATTGCAGTTCTGAGCATTTGATAATTTTAATTTTTGAATTCAAAAGTTTTGCAAGTAACACTTGATTTAAGCAATATATATATATTTTCTTTTTTTACATCAACAACAACACAATGTCACTTGAACCGACATCTTTTTCATTTCATCAATGACGCGTGTTTCGTTAGTGATGTAATAAAGATATAAAAGCGTTATTGTTACCTTTAACACGCTTTCCATAAAGATACTTACATAGGTTGTGACCACAGTTCGACCGCTATAAGATACATGCACAAACCTTAGAATCGATCTTTTTATGTTTAGCTGTGGTAGAACAATGACAGTAAATTGAAATTTGAGTCATCTGAATCAAGTATTTCAAAGGCGTGGAGGTAAGGGACTTTTTGAAGCTTTCATAATCCGTCATACGGACCAATATCAATCAATATAAAACTTTTTGCAATAAACTGCCATATTGTAATTTGATCAGTGTTTAACTGTTTAATTACAAATTGTTAGATGAAACATCTGTCTGCGTATCACATAATCTTGTGAAATCTTCCCCACCTTATCTTTGATTTCACAAAACATTTAACATAATAATAGAAGAAGTTTTGTTTAAATTTGCAAAGAAAGGTTAAAATATTTTTTTTTCTTGCACAGAAAAATATAGATGGGTGCAAAGTGGAACATTAGTAAAAATAATTATGTTGGTTTCAGCAAATATTTTTTCAGAAAACAACATTACTAATGCCATTCTTAGACGTTTTTTCCCCAAGGAATTCAAACTATTCAGGATCCGAGGCAAAAATTGTAAGATGTAGTTTTCTTGTTCATTACACTATCTCTAGATCTCATAGAAATTCGAACGGCAGGTATTTAAAAATTGTTTTTATCAACACTTTCATAAAGATATATAAAAGTCAGAATCGGTGAGGTTAAAACGTTATCCGAATGTTAAGAGAAGACAATGACGTTAAAATGAGAGGTATTTTATATTACGCTTTCCGACTTGCGTCCCTTTTGTAGCTGAACACTTTCTACCAATAGAATACATATTTTTATTATAACAAGCAGAGATTCGTTGGTTGATGGAGTTGATCGTCGCATTTAGGTTTCAACTTTATCGTTTGATTTGTAAGCAGTCATTCCAAAGTTTGAACATTCAGCATGTAAAGAAGTAGTTAAATATATGACCTCATCTAAAACAGACATGCTTCTTCATGACAATATGCCTACTTTTATCTTCTGTCCAATTGAGTATAACTTCCTTTTAAGGCAAACTGATGACAAAGAAGCTATGACAAAATTTAACTCTTGAGATTGTTTTTTCTCCAAAGCCAACTTAAATATAACATTTACTTCCGTAACTATTTGTTGCAATGTGAACTTCAAATAAATATGAAATAGTTGTTTCCAAAATTAGTCCGAATACTGACAATTTATTACAGATTTAATAGATTAATTTTAAAAATTAACAGTTCCATCGAACAACTTCATTTGGGGTTGTTGCGACGGCCGAGATGTCTATGGCGTTCTTACTTTGCATAGATAGGCAATTTGTGCGTCGGTGCGGGTTCGAATTCCACTGAGAACTTGAATAGACCGCTAAAAAAGTCTCCCCGTACATGTAGTCAGTGTTGTCATACATCTAATGCCTGGCACCAGTTTGGTGAATCATTTCTACAACCTTTTTAGGCCGAGTGGTCTGTACGGGTTCAAATCCCAACTGTGAATTTGAATATATATAATTTACAACATCGCTATTGGTGCAGTGTGGCGGCCGAAAAAGTCTCCCCGTTCATGTATGTTTTTAGATAAACATACATCATATAGTAGTGCGCATGCGTAAGATGGTGGACTGAAAATTCAAACGGGATAAAAAATATTGTATAATTCTTGATTTTGAGGAACGTTTGGACTTAATTTGGGTATTTGTTTGTTACTGCTAGTGCACCGCAGTGTTGTGTTTTAAGGATGGCTTCTGGAACTCCTCTCATGCGTGCTAGTACGCCATTGATGCAAACTTTCAATGTACCTGTTCAAAATCGGTATGATGTTTTTCAACAGCAATGGATGAACTGTGATCAAACACCTATAAAATTCTCTAGCCAAAAGCTGGCGCAAGCACAAATCAGCCAAAATAGTCACTCTATGGACAGAAACAGCAATGTAAGTGATATGTCGAACTCTTTTTTATCACTGCCTTTAGATGATAAACTTTCCATGATGTATAATCAGTTGGGAAAACTTGACAATATAGACTCAAAATTAATGGATTTGTCCTCAAACTTGACCCAAACAGCTATTAGGGCGGACAGAGTAGAGAGAAAGGTTGACCAGCACTTGTTATTCACAAAACAGTTAGTTTATCATAGTATTGATGACAATGCACGGGCTAGACGTAATAATTTAATTTTTTATGGTCTGGCTGACTTGCGAAATGAGAGTTGTTATGATACACTGGCCCAGTTTCTGGAAGATTACATGGATATTGACCTTTCGAAATTGTATATACAGAGGGTGCATCGCTTGGGGTCAAAGTTGAGGGTAAATAACAACAAGGGTGTTTCACGGCGCCCCATCATAGTCTGCTTCCGGGATTACGGGGACACAGAATACATACTAGAAAGAGTCAACGTGCTAGTCGGTACAGGTTATGGAGTCGATCGTGATTATCCGAAAGAGATCGCGTCTGCTCGGAAAAAACTATATGAACACATGAAGCAAACTTACACTAGGGATGATAAATGTAAAATCCTCTATCCTGCAAAGTTGGTAGTGAATGGTAAAGTGGAACGCGATGAATTTCCGGATTGGCATGCAGTGTTGAATATGAACCGTGTGGAGCATTACACCAGTCTGACAAAACAATTCGATGGAGGACAGTATTCAAGATCAACGGTGGTAGACATGCATAGTTTCCCCCCATTAATTAACCAAAGTAATCCCCCAACTCAAGGATTAGTTATTAACCAAAGTAATGTCCAACCTAGCCACAACCAGACAATAAATAGCAATGTCAGAAATTTGTCTAACCAACCCATAAATGTATGTGCTAGTAGCCTGTTTACATCAGCTCCGGGTGCGCGTTTGTCGTCGCCGGTACCTGGAAAAGAAGATCGAACCTCGGCCAATGGTACTGCTAGCTGTCAACAGTCTCAAAGTAGTGTAAACATTAACACGTGCTCGAAAGTAAACAACATGTCCAAACCACGTGCAAATTTACACCCAGTTACAAACTATCCGCCCAATCAAAATAGTGCACGACCAGATAAGAAGATTTCCGATCAGTCGGAAAACCCCACCCAATCAACGGCGCGGAACGAATGCTCACGAAATTCAACGAACAGCGGCAAGAATGCACCAGACGATAATCCTCGGACAACAGGAGTATAGGAATGCGGGGAGAGACAGTTAGATAGTTTAAATTTTGTTTTTTTTAATGTGCAAGGTTTAGTGACCAAAAATGTAAACAAACTTGAACATGAAGAACTCGTGAATTTATTTGACGAGAATGATTTTATATTTTTGACCGAAACATGGTCGAATGAACTAGTAAATATGGAAATGCCAGGTTTTGTTAATTACTCTTTGCACCGAACTGATAAAAATATGAACTCAAAACGAGATTCGGGTGGTATTAGCTGTTACATAAAACAGCAGTTTTGTAAATATGTTCAACCGCATAAATTTGAAAGTGACGATATTTTATGGTTAAAATTTTCTAGTGATTTATTTGAGAGTCAGTGTGATTTATATATATGTCTATGTTATATTATCCCTCAGGGTAGTAGCAGAGAAAATTTGATCGATATACCGGTATATGACAGAATTTTAACAGAAATGGTAAAAATAGACCAGGACACAAATGAAAGCTGTTACTTTCTGGTACTAGGTGACTTAAATAGTAGAGTAGGGACATTGAATGATTTTGTTGAAAATGATAGTACCGATCCACATACACCCGATTTATTGCCCGAGGATTACACAACTGATATTTACTTACCCAGATGTACACAGGATACTTTTATCAATAGAAATGGTCGTCTTTTAATTGATTTCTGTAGAGAAAGCGGTTTGAGAATTATGAACGGACGTGTATGTAATAATGAAGGCAGTTGTACTTTTAACGGGCCTTCAGGTAGAAGTTTAATTGATTACGTCATAGGCAGTTCACCTATTATGCAGTGGTTTAGTAAATTTTATGTTGGGCAGCCAAATATATTGTCTGACCATTGTACAGTTAATTTTAGCTTGTATGCTAATACTTCACATGTAAATGTACACAATTTTTCCAATTCAAATAATGAAAAATTAGAGTTTATGTATAGGTGGGATGGCTCAAAGGTAACTAATTACAAAGATAGCCTAAATACTGAAAATTTCAAATGTTCCTTGAATACGTTATTGACAGATTTGGGCTGTTGTCATTCTCAAATAGACATAGATAATAGCCTAGAGGAATTTACATGTGTCATGAATAATGTACGCTCGCCCTTATTTGGTAAAAGATTGTTTGATAGCAGTAAAATGAAACCGAAAGTTAAACCATGGTTTGATGATGAATGTTCTTCAAAACGTAAAACCTTCTATGAAAATTTAAACAGATATAAACAAAACAATAGTGTTAGAAATACCATTAACCTGTCAAGTGCCAGAAGGGAATACAAAAGCATTATAAGGAGTAAAAAATACGCTTTTAGAAAAGATAATACAAACAAGTTGATTAATGCAAAATATTCAAATGCAAGGTTATATTGGAAAATGTTGAAAGATATTACGTGTAATAATAATTCAAAACATGTCAATTTGGATACTTTTGCTAGATATTTCAAAGCTATAAATAATCCAGAAGAACCATTTTATCAGGCAGATGAAGATGCATTACGTTTTAATGAGGAATTCTTAAATGGAGAAATACAAGTCATGTTCGATGAACTTAATATTGATATAACACATGATGAAATACTTAAAGCTGTTAAACAGCTAAAATCCAACACTGCTGCTGGACCTGACTTGTTTTTAAACGAATTTTTCGTACATGGTATAGACAGCATTTTACCTTATCTTGATAAACTGTTTAATACTTGTTTAAGAATTGGGTATTTCCCAAAGACTTGGAGTGAAGGCTTTATAGTGCCAATACATAAAAGTGGGAATGCTGAAGATCCCTCGAATTATCGAGGTATAACACTTTTAAGTACATTAGGTAAATTATTTACCCGTATATTAAATAGTAGGTTAGATAATTGGGCAGAAAATTATGGTATTTATATTGAGGCCCAGGCAGGTTTTCGAAGGGAAATGGGAACAATTGACAATATTTTTGTACTGAATGCCTTAATATCTCATTGTCTAAACAAGAATGAAAAACTTTACTGTGCTTTTATTGATTTCACAAAAGCCTTTGATTTTATAGTTAGAGATGTCCTTTGGTATAAATTAATAAAATATGGAGTACAAGGAAATATATTAAATGTTATCAGATCCATGTATGAAGCTATTTCTTCGAAAGTTAAGAGTTTTAATAGTGTCAGCGAAGCGTTTTCATGTAACTTGGGTGTCAGACAGGTGAAAGTCTTTCACCCTTTTTGTTTAGCATGTATTTAAATGATATAGAGGAAGAATTTCTAGTCAATGGGGTAGAGGGTATTGATATTGGTACAATTAAGATAAGCTTACTATTGTATGCTGACGATATTATAGTCTTCTCAAAAACAGCAGAGGGCCTGCAACATGCCTTAAATGTATTAGCTAACTACTGTGATAGATGGAAACTTACTGTAAATACCACTAAAACAAAAGTTGTTGTATTCAGAAAAGGAGGGCGTTTACCATTTAATTTACAATTTACATATAAGAATATGTTGTTAGAAATTGTTTCAAAGTTTAAATATTTAGGAACAGTGTTTACAACAGGTGGTTCTTTTAAAGATCAGGATATTATGTTGGCTGGTCAAGCACTAAAAGGTATTTTTAAAATGAACAAGTATTTGTATAAATTCACTAATTTAACACCTAAACATACATTGGAACTGTTTGATAAATTAATAAGCCCAATTTTAAACTATTCGTCCGAAGTGTGGGGCTTTTATAAAGGTGAACAGGTGGAACGAACACACTTACAATTTTGCAAGCGTTTGCTTGGTGTTAAATTATCTACTCAAAATGATTTTGTTTATGGAGAGCTTGGAAGATACAGCTTTGGAATGCTCAGACTACATAAAATTGTGAAGTACTGGTTAAAAATATGTACATCTGTAGAAAACAAATACATTAAACATGCTTATTTATTGTTGAAAAGAGATTGTGAAAATAACCAGAGAACAATTAATTGGGTATCTCAGCTTAAATCTTTATTGTCTAGATTAGGTTTTTATGATATATGGTTAAACCAAGGTGTCGTCAATAAAAATGCATTTTTAAATGTACTGAGTCAGAGAATAAAAGACAACTGGTCGCAAGATTATAATTCCAGGTTAGAAAACTCATCCAGAGCATTATTTTTTCGCACTTTTACAGAGTTTAGTTTTAGCAAGTATCTAGATGTTATTAACATTCGAAAATATGGAATCGCTCTGACACGTCTTAGAATGTCTTCACACCGTTTACATGTAGAGTTAGGAAGGTGGAAGAAACTGCAGACTGTTCCTTTTGATGAACGAGTTTGTCTTGCATGTAATGAATTGGAAGATGAATTCCATTTAGTTATAAAATGTCCTGTTTACCAAGATCTACGATTAGCTTATATAAAGAAATATTACTGGAAATATCCAAGTATGTTAAAGTTCATACAGCTAGTCACCACTAACGATGTCACTGAACTAAGAAATCTAGCTAAATTTGTATATTATGCTTTTAACATACAAAGACAAATGCAAAATATACTGTAAAATAAACATGGGTTTATGTATATGTATTAAGTCCTTGTCATTAGTTAAATGTTGTTTACAGTCATTTTGTAAATATGTTCTTCTTTTGTAGCATATGAAATGACTATAAATTCTGTGCCTAGTACTGTGCTTAAATTAGATAAAAAATGTATATAGATTTGATACACACTGTCTCTCCCGAGATTGCATGTATGGATAAACAGTCTACAAAGGGACTTTATTTTGGATCTTAAATATTTTTTTCCCTTATCGAGTAAAATTTGAAACAAACTGATATTAAATTTAAACCTGTTAAATTTCATAACTAAAACATGCGATCTCGCTATTTCACCATCTTACCATGCGCTGTATATGTAAGTTTATGTATATTTATTGATGATTTGCACATGACTCTTGTTAGGGTTAAAATGCAAATAAAACTCTATTCTATTCTATTCTATTCTATTCTTCATCAAACGTCTGTGTGTAGAGTTTTTTGCACAACCTTTTTTAGGGTTGTTACGATGGTAGAGTGGTCTAAGGCGCTCTAAATTTACATTGCCGGGCGGTTGGGGTAGTTCGGTGCTGGTTTGAATCCCACTGTGAACTTTATTATTCATACTAACTACTACAAAAAATTGTGTAAATAACACTGACAATGGTGATTGTTTATTTACATTTGTAAATGAAACAACAACAACAGCAACATATATTATTTTACACATTTCAAACACCTGAATGTTTGATATAGCGATAACCTTAAACATATTTCTACAACTGCACTTCTGTTATGACAGAACTGTAGTTTATTTCAATGAAGAAAAATCTTGATATGGGTTTGTTTTTTAGATAAAGACTGATCAATTTTTTTTACCGTTCAATGCTCTTGCATTAACTGAAAGTTTCTTATTATTTTTTCTATTACAGGAAACAGCATTTTTACGCCTTGTTTTTAAACGACATCATAAGTCAGAAAAGCATTCGAAGCCAGTGTTATAGAGGATAACAGTATGGTTTGAAACTGTAAAGCACCGATCTTTTATTCGAGTAAGTTCTTTCCGGTCTGAATTTAACCTCAGAACTTTTTCAAGTAGAATAAACCAGCGAACTTACTTCCTGTGTTTGTTATCACTAAGCGTATTGTGCATGCACTAAATGAGTAAGACAAAGCTTGATTAAAATATTTTTTAACAAGAGCTTTCAGAATGATATATGTGCATACCTGTTTTGCAATATAAAAGTGATATGTCTCTATGAATGGCAATGTAACTTTGGGACAGTTAAGTCGAAACAAAGGTTGATTTTAATTGATTCTGTTAAACGAAACTTTCAATTTCTCAAGATTGAACCAAAAAGCGTTTGATTTGGAGCTTTTGTTTCTCAGTTATTGATTGGAAACTGTTTTCAAAGCATGTAACTTTTGACCTAGCAGGCACAAACAAAAGTGGTCATCTACTCTTTATCGCCAACCATCCTGTAAAGTATGAAGATTCCAGATGCAGTTATTCACAAGGTGGGCCCAAAACAATATGATTTATTTACACATGATTGCAAGCCTATCTTCTAAGTATTAAGTCTCTACAGACAGACGGACCGACGGACGATTTTCATTTCGTTTGAAAATCAGGTATAAATATACCTGTAGTAACATAACTAAATGTGTTAAAGATATTTACATGAACTGTGGTGATAGGCCGACCCCTGTAACACACTTGTTTATGTTTTAGGATGAAACACTTTTTGGTCCAGCTTTGGAAGCACAACTGACTGGAAACTTTTATACAGAGAAGCACAGTCTAGGTTAGGGACTATTTGCAACCTTTTCACCGTATCGCTGCATACACCGTTACTTGAAACAACATAAAAAATGTGAACAATCATTTGCAATAATCGACTGAATAAAGCAATATTTTTATTTTGTTCCTTTAGTCGGCGAAGAATTTAAGAAGATCCTATGTTTAACTGTTCATTTATCAATATAAGTTTTACTATATGTCTTCTGGCGTAACGCCGTTACAGGCGACTGGAAATCGTGAACCCTACTTCTAATTAAATACCGACTTATCTTAATGTCACCGAACCATTATAGAAGAACGTAAAATTATAATTTATATGCATTACAGGTTATTCTATACATTTATTATATAAAAAATTTATTGTTCAGCTTATTTATTTACAAGGTAAATGTTTTGTGCATATATTTAAATGATGATTACTTACTACAATTGCCAACACATTTATTGTAACAACTATTACGTTATTTGCTAGGCAACTCTCATTTTATGAAATTATAATTTACAAGGTGATCCAACACACTATGTGTTAGAATTTAGTTGTAAATAAACGTATTTGTTTTTGCTAAGTCACCTCACCTTCATCTTTGAACAATTTCTTTCACAACTTATTTAATTATCTAAGATATTATGTTTTGCTGACAGTTCGTTTCAGTAGAACGTTTTTTGGTCGCCGTCATGTAACCAGTCACAGATATCACCAGAATAACATCTATAATTTTGCTTATAAATTCTTTAGGAATAATCGATTAGAAAATGGTTTTACTAAAGTATATAGACAATTGTCGAGGCATAATACCAGTTTAGCACCCCCCGGGGTTATACTTTTTTTCAGAATGTAATAAAATTATCGTACGCAAGATTTTGTTGTTTCTTGTGATCAGTGTCAATTAGACGCTTGCAAAAAAGTAGTTCCAAAAAGTAGTTCCAATACCCATAATTCATGACTGACCCAGATTGTTGCATTATTATTTACCATCGCCTTTACAGGGAGGCAAATGTACGAAATTAACTAAGAAGAAGGAAAACTGCTTACCCATAAATAAGTGCATGCTTTGCAATAAACTTGTCTGTACTGTTGGAAAAGTTCTTTCTTCAAGAACATAGAACGAATTCTACTTTGAACTATACAATTTAAGTCCTTCTTGGAATTTCTGAAATTTGTTCATTGAAGACGCTGTTTAACCGTCAATAACATACCATGTTCAGTGTACGTATTTACAATGTTTACATTTACGCTGAGGTTCTATATAAAGTTTAAAGAATTACTTCCTTGCCTTTGGCTTACGCCTAGGCTTTTCCTTGCACTTTGAAGGCTGAAAGTCCTCGTCTTCGGGCTTACGCCTAGGCTTTTCCTTGGACTTTGAAGGCTGAAAATCCTCGTCAGAACACAGCTCCTCGCCCCACAAGAAATTGGACTTTGAATACGGATTTTTGGTAGTGTGGGTCGCCTTTTTCAACTGTTTGCCTTCCTTTTTAGTCGGCTCGAAGCCAGGAGGGCAACATACGTGGTCGCTACCTTTAGTGGCCTTCCTTGCGCTTTTTGGTGGGCCTTTTGGTGTGGATGTAGCGGCGTGAACAGTACCGTCGCCGTCATCACTGGAAGACGTGTCCAGTAAGTCGGACATAATATTAATTTTGGAGACATTTACACGTCTAGCAGGTCGCGGTGCGACAGATTTTGCAGCAGATTTCTCAACCACTGTTCCTGAAACCGTGGGTGCAGCGGCTGAAATGGAAATAATGTAAAGAGACTTCTAATATGGCACATAATTTGTCTCATTAACATAGTTTGAATTAAAGTGCTGTTGAAGGAGTTCGTGAAGAGTATGGACATTTAAGGTTGTGTTCAGCAAGTAATATTTGGAATATGTCACTATGAAATATTAAAGAAAAAAATTATCGTGCAAGATAGCTCGGATGGATATTGTTATGAACTGTACTTTATTCAATGAATAGATCAGCTGTATGTTATTGCATTACTTTAAAGTTTTACGGTGCCACATACCTACAATCACTTCTTCTTCCGGAGCCTCAAGCGCTGCCTCAGCGGCCTCAAGCTCTAACAGTTCGGAATCGGTGCTTTCCGCAGCACTTAGTGCAGGATGCAGCATATCGTCGCCCGAACAGGCAGCAAAGCCTTCCCAAGAATGGAATAATGGAGTTGGGTACGTGAATTTAGGAGAGCCATTGAGTGTGTAGACAGATCGTAGCAAGGTGAAGAAAGGTTCATATACCTGCGCCTTGAACTCACTTCTCCACATAATCTGCAAGTGAAAATATACCTTTCATCCAATACATTTCCGTGTAGACATTGATGAAGTTATACATGGAGTACAGGACCTGTGGTATTTTGAAATGGTGTTTATATTTGAAAATGTTTAAAGGTAATATTACAATTAATGTAAATGTAAAGATAATGCAATTATACTTGCAACGCAGAATACTTCGCCGCTGTGACCAGTGTAGATGCACATCAGCCGCCGCGCAAACGCAGCTACTGATCCGGTTCCACACTGTTCCCTGGGCACCCTGCGGTTGCACTGTGCAAGCATGGACCAGTGTCCACTCTGATCGGGCGTCGCGATTGCACGCAGTCTGATCTGGGTGCACACTGGTCGTTGGAAAGAAGTTATTTCATGGAAATATCTGTAATTTACGTAATGGCGTAAGTGAACTATACGAGGGGTGATTCAAAAGTTCGCGGAATTTATCTCTAAATCATTTATTTTTTCACCGAATCACATTAAATTTCGCATAAATATAATTCAACGTATTTTAACTAACATTTTCGTTTAGTTTATGGAATATGTGTAACCGGAAGAATATAAATGGTCTCCATAGCAACCACGGTTAGGTGACTTGAAGCAGGCCAAAATATTTCGTTTTACTAATTCACTTCAGACGATAGTATGTTTTCAAATGTTGCTCAATTTTGGCGCGAACGTAACTGACGTTAGAATGACGTGTTGACGTCATTTCCTATAATTTTGATTACATTACGTTGAACCGTTACTCCACAGCAGCGAGTTGTCGCCATGTCTTCAACTTCTTCCGCGACGTCAACAAGTGAATTGGAGCTACGCGCAGTTGTGAAATTTTGTGTTGGACTCAAACTTACACCAGTTGAGACGTTGAATCAAATTAAAAACTCGCATACATTACAACCTTGTGGTAAATCGTTTGTCTACAAATGGCATGAGCGATTTCGGAACGGCAGAAAATCGGTACTTGATGACGATAGAGCAGGTAGACCAGCATCCGCTATGACGACGAGCAACGCAACGTTAGTGAGAGAGCTTTTGGACAACGACCGGCGCTTAACGGTTAGGGGTATTGCAGAGGAACTCTCCCTATCGTATTCTACTGTGCAACGAATTCTTACAGAAGAGCTAAATATGTCCAAAGTATCTGCGCGTTGGGTGCCCAGACTTCTGACTGATGAAAACAAGCAGCGGAGGTTAGAATGTTCTCAGCAATTTCTGGATCTGTACGACGCACAGGGTGACGAGTTTTTGGACAAAATCATCACGACAGACGAGACATGGTTATACCATTATGATCCAGAGTCGAAACAGCAGTCGTCCGTCTGGAAGTCACCAGACACACCTCCACCAAAAAAGGCCAGGACAACACGCAGCTGCAAAAAGGAAATGTTCATCTTCTTCATGGATAGACAAGGGCTTTTGCTTCAACACAAGGTGCGCGACGGATGTACCGTAAATGCCGACTATTATTCAAAGGTATGCCGCATTTTAGTCATACAAACGATCAACACTTATATATTATTTTTATAACAAACTAATATTTTACAGTATGTATTGTTTCAAATAACAAAATATATAAAAATATTATTTAAAATGTGCCGCTTTTTACTTTCTTAAACTTAAATTATTTCATGTTTTCCCGTTTGTTTGTTTGACTTCAGGTGCTTAGACGCGATCTGATACAGGCTCTGCGCCGCAAGCGCCCCCTGTTGGTACTGGATGATGTTATACTCCATCATGACAACGCTCCAGCACATCGGGCACAGAGTACAGAGTTAGAGATTTCACTGCTTGGTTTCAGTCTCTTACCACATCCGCCGTACAGCCCGGATCTAGCACCGATGGACTTTCGTCTGTTTCCAGATATGAAGAGGGAACTCAGAGGCCAGAGATTTGAAACAACATTAGAGCTACGCAATAAGGCTCGTGAAGTAATCTCTTCATTCAGTCAGGATTGGTTTAAGGTAACATTTATGCAGTGGGTACAAAGGCATAGGAAGTGTGTAGCGACGGGCGGCGATTACGTCGAGAAGGTGAATCGTACGCTAGAATTTGACCGTTAGTGACGTCGACGTCGTGATGGCGTGCGTCAAGTGCCGGTCATGTATACAATTCAAATATGTACAAACGATTTATTAGTAAATGTATTTCAATGAGATTACGGCTCTGCTTTAGTATTGAGTAAACGTATCGAGTGATGTAATTTTTGTGTTTGTATTGTCTTTTCCGTTCTAGTAATAAAGCAATTCCGCGAACTTTTGAATCACCCCTCGTATTTCATGTTCAATTTGTTGGTGTACAAAATTGCGCTTCCACTATACGTTACCTCCGCCATATGGCCTTCCCAATGATCAGCTTTGGTCCCAGACATTTTACGGAAGTAGTCTTTCGCGTGTTTCCACGCCCCTTCTATGCGATTGGTATGCACAATTTCAAGTGCACCAGTTTCAGCATTCTTGTAAGTCTTTTTGAAACTATACTTATGTAACACCGTAAAGTGTTGAAATCCTAAATCATTGAGCTTTATATAGGAAGAGAAGCCATCGCTGTATATCGTTGACCCTTTCTCAACATGACGTTCTATTAAGGGAACCAAGGTTTTAGCAGTGCGATCTGCAACAGGATACAATATCAATGTATTCGAAGAACGCTCTACCATGCCAAACACCCACACCTTCAAACCCCTCGTTGGATCACCTCTGTGATATTTCACACGTCGCCCAAACAAACTTTCGTCTAACTCCACTATTCCAGATAATTTCCTCCATCTGGTATTCGTATAGAAGTGTTCTTTGAACAGTTCCCTTATGAAGGTTCCCCAGTCCACCGCTGAACCTCCGTAGCTTATTCCAGTGGAACGAGCTATGGTACTTAGGGCGTGTCCTTCCAGATAGGACCTGGTGAACTGAAGGACGTCACGGACATCCAGTTTTGACTTTTCAAAGAATGAGTTTTTCAAAATTGACATCTCATGGTCCCGACTTTTGTTGCAACGAAGACTGGTTCCTAAGGGACGTCCAGCCCTCTTGCATAATTTCATCTGACCACCACACCCTGGACGTGCACATGCCATAGAACCTGTCAATAAACCATGCCTAACACACCAGTTTGTAACCACCTCATCACTCTGACTAAATAACCCGTAAAAGGTCCATGGATTAGTAAAGTCCTGAAAGAATATTTCTCCTGCTTCAACTTTCCTTTTTCTGTAGTTTCCAGCTACAGCTATAAGTCTGTCCTCTGCCATGTTCACAGGTAATGGTTATGAGGCATTGTACAAAATTGTATTAGCACGGGATTCTTCATTTCTCGTGCATTAATAGAGCCGTAGTAAATCAGTACAAAAACCGGTTAATTTATTATATAAATAGTTGGGGCTAAGTAAAGGTAGTATGTTTTACAATGCTGTTCATTCCGTAGATCCAATAATTTACAATATAGTAGTAAAGGTAATAAACGTTTAACAAAACATTACTGGTCTTTGTTGCTGTAATGCTGCTGTGGAATATTACTATAATAATGTATTATGTATATAAATAGAGAAATATACATAAGCAGAATAACCATCGGGACGCGTTATAGCGCCTATTTACAGAGACGTGTTTCCCATAACACATACATATCCCACAGGTGCTGGGAATGGTATGTAATGTATTATTAATAGCACCCGGGTGCTATAAGTTTAAAACCCGGGTGCTTTAAGTTTAGCACCCTCTACAAAGAAATGCCGTATAAATAAACATGTACTGTTTAAGACACTTGCCCCAAAAAGTTTTCCAAGCCCCAGTTTCGTAGCAAGTTATTGCCCCCCAGGAAAACCCTCTCCCGGGGACTGTATCCCCTTTGCGAGGCAATTATTACACTTAAACATATAACTGTCGCTATATATATACTTCCGGAATAGCACCCGGGTGCTATTCCGGTACTATATATATATAGACCGAAATATTTTCAAGTTTAATTATTGCCTCGCAAAGGGGATACATTCCCCGGGAGAGGGTTTTCCTGGGGGGCAATAACTTGCTACGAAACTGGGGCTTGGAAAACTTTTTGGGGCAAGTGTCTTAAACAGTACATGTTCATTTATACGGCATTTATTTGTAGAGGGTGGTAAACTTAAAGCACCCGGGTGTTAAACTTATAGCACCCGATACGTATTGGAAAGACATTATATACCATGCCCAGAACAGCTTAGCTATATCTCTTTTATCATGATCATATGTAACACATGTACTGTCTCAGACACTTGCCCCAAAAAGATTGCCAAGCCCCACTTTCGTAGCAAGTCATTGGCCCCCAGGAAAACCCTCTACCCGGGAATGTATTCCCTTTGCAAGGCAAATAATACACACACATCAAATGATTGCTGTATATATATACTACCGGAATAGCACCCGGGTGCTAAGCTTAAAGCACCCGGGTGCTATTCCGGTAGTATATATATACGGACAGGAAATCTTACATGTGTAATAATTCCCTTGTAAAGGGAATACTTTCCCTGGGAGAGGGTTATCCTGGGGGCAAATGACTTGCTTGTAATTATTGTTATTGTATGAAATTCAGTTCATTCCGTAATAACACCTGATATTTGTATAGATATATATTTGAAGTCAAAGTAAAACACATACGGAATGAACTGTAATTCAATTTAGTAATGAAAAATAAAGATAGCCTTTGTCTAATTTCATGCCACAATCACAATATATGTGCTTTTATGAAATTACGTTCATTCCGTAAGACCACAGACACCTTTGAAGAAGAAATGTTTTACAGTTCTCTTTCTTTCATTCACTTTTAATATTTTACGGAATGAACGTCAATTCTATTTACTGCCAATAGCCATTCCTTATGTGATTTATGTATATATACATATGTGTGTGTGTGTGTGTGTCTGTCTGTCTGTGGGTGTAAGTGGGTCTTACATTAAAGTGTACCAGATACGGAATGAACTGTAATTCCGTTTACTACTTCACTATAACATATCTGTTTCATAATTTCCTGCCATATTTTCGGAAATTACGTTCATTCCGTAATAGCGCAGACAGCTTTAAACTACAGATATTTTCCAGTACTCTGTCTTTCATTTATTTGTAATATTTACGGAATGAACGTCATGTCCATTTACTGCGTAAAGCCACTGGTTCTCTATCATAAAGCAAGGGACCCCACTGGCTACCTCATTAACATTTCCATTTCACATGTAAAGAAATAACAGGTTTATTTCTGTTCATAAATGCAACACGTCAAATATGTGTACTTTCTAATACAGAGCACGGAGTCTATAACATAGCACGAGCCGACGCCCGAACCGTAATTACTATATGCTTCACTGCAAATGCATGACGTGGCTGCAAGCATGGCAACATGTGAAGAAATTCGAATAAAAAACCGTAAAACGCATGAATTATGGACCACTATTCAGGATATAGTAGGTGATGCTAAGCTTTGGCCTAAGCGTATTCGTAAGAATTTCTGGACACCTGGACTTAAACATTTTGAGCGAATTATAACGTGTGCATTTGTATATGTGAATGGATTGAATCCCGAAGTGTTTTATGAGTGGGTTGACTTGCTGAACTTGGCTTCCGATAACGAAGCAAATAGACATTTCCGAGAATTGTTCAAGAGTTTCGAGGCTGGAAAATATTCCAGAAGTCTATATGCATACAACATAACTTCTAAGAAATACGAGTATTTGGACGGATCAGTACGTACTTATGTACACAAAAGCAGACGCTAAATGAATGGTATGTGCTCATTAATTTTTGATAGAAAGTAGTCCCCAGTGTATGAATAACGTGTAAATCGGCTTTATGCGGATTAATACAAAGCGTCTAATGACCCTGATCACTGTGCATATATGAAGACCAATTACTAAAATTTTTGAAAAAAAGTATAACCCCCGGGGGGTGCTAAACTGGTATTATGCCATTGTCGAGAGTTAGATCACAAGGCAGTTAAAATTAAGGTACAGCTTGTCTAATATTAATACTCTATTTGACAGCAGGCTCTCTTACGGGTCTTTTTCAAACTAATGCTGAATGTACAAACACGACACCGCTCTTGAATGGGATGAAAAGTAGTTGAAAGTACTGTTACAACGTTCCTTTTCAACACTGCGTGGTAGATCCATCTATATACATTGTATTTACATGTAGCGATAGGACTTATATCTACCGCGATTATTATGCATTTTTTTACGATAACACATCAGGTTGTGAAATTCATAAAATTATGTATCAAAGAGTTTGTGTGAGCAACTCTTCCTTTATAGACTTATGAAAGCCAGTTTTTCAGACGCACCCAAAAGTGAAGAGAATACAATAACTTCATCAACAATACATGCTCCGAAACAGTCATCCAGAAGGCCATTCGTGTCGTGTTTTTGGAGTGATTTTCATTCTTCTGCTGAAAACAATACAATGGCATCTCCCCAGGAAATACATAATTTGTTTACATACAAGCACATACTTCTTGGTTTAAGCAGTTCATCTCCGCATCTACGTTTCCATACTGTCTCTTTGTCTGCCAAAGAAAAACATGACGTTATTCAAAATACAAACTCAATGTCTTTCGGCCAAACTTAAATTTTGCTACCCACGTACAAACAAAACTACACGACAATGGACTCCTTTTATGAATATCAGCCACCTATTGATGAAAATCTCTCGGCTTAAACTTGACCTTCCTCTAAGATAGGTCCTAATTTTAAACACATTTTCTGCTATTTGCCAGTCATTTTGCCCATAGTGCAACAAGCACCCTATAAACAAAGTACCTTGCAGCAAGGTCAGTAAAAGTAGGAGTTAGATTTTTACCTGCGACATGTTTTATCATCACTCTAGCGATACGACGTAATTCATGGATCCACAGCACGACTCTTAAATCTTATAACAATGGGTTTTACATTACCATGTGCTCTTTTGTTATATACTTGTTTGTGGTGAAAATATAACTGTACTTCTTTGTTAAATCGTGCAATAGTAAGGGGTCAGAGATCCATCAATCTATGTGAATATTGTGAAGGGCTTTGAAAGGTGTAGCAGTCGTCTAGAGGGGTCTTCGCTATATTACAGTATTTCTTAACAGCTTTCTGCCTTACAGTTGTTGAATTATCAGGATTCCCCACCTCCGCCCCCACCAACACAACCATATGACTTAAGGAATTTGTGTATTTGAATTAATATAAATGGTAATGCTTTCCTGGAAAGGTTGTAAATCATTTCTTTCATCATTAGCCCTAAAGATATTGTAAGAAATTGTGAAAAAGCCTATTTCAGAAAGAAAGAATGAAGAAAGTTAAAACTTTTACGATGATATTGTTCTAAATACTTGACCTTTGACAAGCCTTTCCTAACCCATTACATAATTAATCATGAATGGCAATATTTTCAGAAAACAGTATAAATGATAAATGTGTGGGTAGAAAATTATTACATTTAAAATTATATTTAAGTAGTTTATTATTTCTGACAATTAATTTTTGTCACAAAATAATTTTACAAACTATGTTTTAATTGTAGCTTATATAGCAGCTGCTTTTTATGTAACTAATAATCTATTTTATAAAGCAATGCAAAAAAAGGTAAAAGAAGAGAATTTTATGTTTTATCGACTACTCTTTTTCTGGCAATTTGAAATTAATAAGGCAACGGAAACATATTAAACGAGCTAAGGTTCAAAATTTGCTATATTAAACATAAGTGTTGATTACGATAAAGTCGCACATCCGCTAAACGGAAGTAATCATACTTTATTTTAGATAGATATCTTAAATATAGAGGGAGATAACCGCCAAAGTAATTCTTCACAAGAAATGTTGCACGTGTAAATTTCCAGTGTACATTTTCAAAAATACTTGCAAGAAAAGTCACACACGTAAACATTACAAATGCCTCCATATTAAAATTCTAAATGTAACACTGTAAAGATTGAAATTATCAGCAATCCATACATGCAAACACTACACTAAAAATACGACGGAGTGAGTCTTAATTGCGAAATGACAAGTTAAACAATCTAACAAACAAAAAAGGATTTATCTTTATTGACTTCTCTATTTCTAACAAGTTCTAATTGATAATACAACTTAGTGTTTTGAAACCATATTAAACATATCAAAAACAATTTTTTTTCAAAAGCGTCCAGTTAAGAGACTTTTGAAGTCTTTAGACTTCGACATACGAACAAATTCAATATAAAACATATTGCTATCAAATGCCGCATTCTCGTAAGATCTTTATTTAACGTCATTTACAGACTTATGTTTAGGTTAGTATGTGTTTTACAATCCTGCAAAAATGATATTGACCACTGACGACACAGATTTTATCTACCCTAATAAAATGTTGGGTGATACGTTAAAATGCGCTTAATAATTACACATTTGTGGACATTTTGCAGGTGTTTATTATTATATGTTTTGGTGATGTTAATCACTGTCTAAACGGTACCGCGCATACACAACTCTTGGCATATATACTTCAGTAGGGTACATAAAATACAGGTTAAAAAACCATACTCGTTTTAGACGTTCTCAGAATGTGAAGAAAAGACAATGACTTTATAATGATACACACTTCGAAACAGTCATCAAGCAGTTCTTGTATATTACGCTTCCCGACTGGTGTCCATTTTGTAGCTTAAAACAGTTTTATGGCATCTACCCATATAATACTTATTTTATTATCATTCAAGCATAGAACAACTGGCTTTGTGGAAATTGATCGTCAGATTTATGTTTCCATTTTATCGTTTGATTTGTCAGAAGGAAACGTTTCAAAGGCTGTACATTTAGGATGTGAATATAGTTATTTTTAAAATCGTTTAATGTTATGAGTTCATCTGAAAGAGATATGCTTCTTCATGAAAATATGGCTACCTTTATTGTATGTCCGATTTAGTTCGCTATATCCACCTTTTTAAGCGAATTGATTGCAACTTTTAAAGAAGCTGTGAAAAAACTGAACTGTGTATCTCCGTGTTCTCGTATTTAATCACCAACATAAAACAGACTGTTGTTTCAAAAACCGAATGTCGCCGACATAAAATGTAGTTCCCTATTCTTTTCAACTAATGTAGCCACTTCCTCTTTCCCTATTGCAACTATATTTATCACGTCGATAATTCGTCTTCATAGTTACATTACTTGCGACACTTGTCAGCACAAACGATTTATTCAATTTTGATAACAGTCATTTATAGCGTACATAAAACAAACAAGCTGAGAGAAGGATCTGCGTTTATAAGATGTTTCGGCTCTCGTCGGTCTGAAGTAGGAAAAAAGAGGTGCCTTCATACACACATCTCTTAAAGTTTTGTATTTGTTTCTTTTAGAGCGGTTTGATTTGCCGTTTTGTCCATGGTTTCAGTGTCTTTTTCTATATCGTGGTGATTAGTCTTGTCTGAATGTTTTCTACGAAACAAACCTTTAAAACACCCGCCATTTTTGCTTACGTCCTCTACACTTTCTGAAATTCTTGTAGGTTTATCATCATCTTCCTTTGGTTTATTGAGGTCAGTATTAACTTTACTTTCAGACAACTTTTCGTTCTCTGGAAATGTTTCCATCGGCATGTCAGTGGATACAGCTTTGCTTACTTTATCTGTTTTCTTTGTATCAGGATATAGTTCGTCCGACGACTGATACAATGTGGGATCTTTAAACCCTCCACTTTCAACAAGATCGCTACTTTCTTTTTCATTCTGTATACCAGGATGATTTACTTCAATAGGTTCATAAATATTAAGAGATGTCAAACAACTTTTGCCTAATGAATCTTTCGTCTGAAAGATAAAATCTTCGAGACGTTTATTTGGATCAAAGTGTCCTTGAGGTTCTCCACTGATATCCGAAACTTCTTTCTTCAGTTTTGTTTTTAGTTCATTTAAACTTGTTCGAATACTACTGAATTCGTCGATGGATTCAGTTGAGAGTTTCTCAATGTTTTCAGCAATTATCTTGTCAAAAGAATCAAGCTGTTCTTTTCTGTCGGCTTCTTGTTTTAATGTTTCCGCCTGGGTATCAATCGATTGAAGACAGCTTTCCTTCATTTCATCCAGACGCTTTACGAGCTTTTCGTGTAGTTCTGTTACTTCCTTTTTTAAGGTAGACTTCAACATTTCTGTCTTGTTGTCGTATGCTTCTATGGAACGTCTCTTTCTTATAGCCATTTGTCTCACAAGTATCCATTCATAAAGAGTAGTATCTTGCTCTCCAGAAATCTCTGTTATTTCATGGATAGAACATTCTTGAGATTTTGCTTTCTCCAAAACACAGCTTAAACATAACAGTCCCTTGTGGTATTTGCAGAATGTCTGTGCTACCTTGTCATTGTGAACATCACAAAGAGGCGTAAAGAATTCCTTTTCAGTCATAGTTTGTTGTTGCAAAGTTTTCGCTGAAAAAAAAATTGATTCAAACTGTTCAAACGAATCTTTTTTAAAGGGCTATGCAACCACGTTGTCATGCATATCACACTGAGCTACACTGAATACATTTACTTTCATAGTTGTTTGTTGCAATTGGAACATAAAAAAAATGAAATGATAAATTCCAAATTTTAGTCTGCATACTGTTACCTTAACAAAGAAAAATAGATAAAATTTGCTGTTGATGCTGTTTGTTTTATTTCCAATGCCGAAAGAGATCAAATGACTCATTCGATGTTTCTTTCACAAAGAAATAAAATCAACAAATTTACTCATTTTTATTTCGATCAAGAGCTTAAAATATGTGCTTCGTTTATATTCTGTATAAAAAAGTTTTGATATAAGTGAGGCTGTAGAAGCTTGCAGTATAAATTGACTTAACATAAATTGCCTTCTTGCAGCAAAACATTACCAAATCAAATCTAAATACTTAAATAAACATGTTTAATTCCTTCGAAAAACTCCTTGATATTGATTTCTACTACTATTTTAGAATCATTTAGCATGTTAGGCTTCTAAAGCATTTTTCATTAAACAAAATACTAATAAAATTGTATTCCTATTCTTTTACATAAAAAAAAATCAATTTTAATGTCTTTTTAAATATTTCTAAACAATATTTCGAATATTTTACACTCCGATAGTCTTTAACATATTTCTACAAGTGTACTTGTATAAAGATGGCATTGAAGTTTGATTCCATACAGAATAGTTTTGATATGCGTTCGTTTGTCGATGAAGACTGATAAATTTATCTTTACCTTTCATAAAAATACATACTTCATAATCACAGCATCCTTAGAACATTAACTCCCGATCTATAGATTACTCGTTCAAATCCAAACAGGGGTGACAGTCTCTGTCTTGTATTTTCCGAACGTTTAAACCAAAAAAATTAAATCGAGCAATATACAGTCCACTAAATACGAACTCGCTTGATACGAATTTTCGGATTTAACGAACAAATTCCTAATACCCCGGCCGAGTCCTTCTATTTTCTATGTAAAATTATTTCGGTAATAGCGAACTCGCTTCATACGAATAATCGGAAGATACGAACACATATTGAAGTCCCAAGTAGCTAAAATGCTATATTTTTCCATCTTTTGATACGAACATATTTTTCAAGTCGGCAGCCATTTTTAACTTGTTATGCTTGATTCTGTATTAGTTTGAAACGGTACAGTGCTGATATCTAATCGACGTGATTGTCACCTGTAATCGGTAAGTATACATAATAAAGAGATTAACAACATGTAGTATACTGTTATTTTATTTAATAGAGTCCACGTAATCTGTGGAAATTGAGCGATGCTCACTTAAAATCATGTTTCACATAGCTATAAAAAGTACAGAGAAGTTTTATTACAAGCAGTGTAGTTTATGCAACAAGAATGGCTACGCCTAAGTCCGGCATTAAAAGAAAGGCAATATCTTTAGACACAAAGTATCTGCTGTTGATAGTATTCGAAAATTTCTAGAAGTGAAAGGATCTGATGAAAAATTATTCAAGTACTGCTCCGAAATGGAGGAATTTGGGATTGAGGAACTTCACAATAGCAAAATCCAACCGAAAATTACTTCTTTCTTCAAATCATGAATATAAAGTGTAAACAGCAGTTCTCAACGTAGTTGTAAAAATCTTTCTATATGTGTTTAATATGCTAGCATATTTGCTGTAATATTTCCGTACATTTTGCAAATTAAATCTAAATTTTATGTTTATGTACGAACGGGGTTGATATGTCATTTAATTATGAATAAATCAACTTATCAGATGTTCAAAGCTATTCACTACTAATTTCAGAAGATATTCACCACTATATACCGGTGATATGGCCAAACTTACTCGATCAAATTATCCGGTGAATCCTACATTCGTTAATACGAATTTCGTTTGATACGAACATATTTCACAGGTCCCGAGGAATTCGTATAAAGCGAGTTTGACTGTATATCATTTTCAGGAAATGTTCATCCTTCGACGTATATGGAACTTAAAAAGTATTTTATCCTAACTGCAAGAATGCATTTGCCTTCTATTCGTCTATTATTCACTGTTTCCGTTGCATCTTTTCTTTATTTCACTCTTATCGATACATCTCTTATTTACTTCCCTGTAACTAATACCTCTTCTCTATTTCACTGTAAACGATACATCTCTTATTTATTTTACTTTTAACGATACATCTCTTATTTACTTCACTGTTATCGATACATCTCTAATTTACTTCATGTCACCAATACCTCCCTTATATATTTCAGTGTTAACATTACATCGCTTATTTACTTAAATTCTATAAAAATGGAGATCTCAGCGACTTAGGATCATGAGTTATTTAGTCGACCTAGACTATTTATGTAAAATTTAGAAGCTGAAGGCCAGTTTGCCAGGATGTTAAGATGTCAATAACAAACACAAATTCGAAGAAATAAGCAAAAATTTTAAAAATTTTAGTAAATTTTCATATCGTCGGGCAAATTAAAACATACATTTAGTAGCTCCTTATTCTGGACTCCTTATTCTGAATAAATCTGCAGTTTTGCAAAAAAAAAAAAAAAAAATATTGATTACAGCCATACCTTTGCACCTTTTGCGATAAAAAGTAAAACGAAGCGCAATCGATTTGAGTGACTAAGTAGAGATTTTATCCAACATTCCAACTAATTTAATCAATAAATAGAGAATTATAGGTTAGTGTCTTAATATGAGAAAGTTTATCTGGCAAGGCGTAGGAATTTATCGGGTGAGCCGCAGGCGAACCTGATAAATTCCGCAGCCGAGCCAGATAAACTTTCTCAATTAAGACACTCACCTATTACTGTATTCCTAGAAAAGATTTCGCGCATTTTAAGTTAGCGCTTTTCGCGGTAGGCATCATTCCGCGAATTTTTATAGCCGCGAATATGTCACTTATAACAAATCCGCGAACATTTCTAGCTTCATCCAAATAAAAACATAAACATGCAGAATATTTATTGTAATTTACTCACACAAAAAACATATAAACACAGGTGCTATAGAAATGTGTAAAGAATTATGTAAAGTTCATCCTTCATGTTTTAGCTTGTATTTCATATTTACATCTGTGACGTCACACAACTGCTGCATACAGTATACATACGGGGGTTTAATATGCAATGTCATAACATGATTTATATACACATGCACAAGCACGAATGACAATCATTATCAGTCACAGTGAGTTGATTTACTCTTTAGAAAGCATCCCAGAACGGTACCAGCCACATTTAATCAAGTCTTTTCTCTGTTTGATTTTTTCGAAGGCATTCATCATCCATTTAGCGTGTACTGGTTTAATAGTTGACAGTTTTAAGTCTATATCAAGTTTTTCAACATCAGTGCCCTTATCAAGCTGTCGCTGCACTATATCCGCATACCATAGAGTGAACTCTTTTTTCACTTCATCTTTGAGTTGAGCATTTCCGGGCAAATCGAGAGGCTGTAGTTCTCCTGTGCAGCCACCCGGTATAAACACGCACTTAAAGTTAGATTGTTCTAGCTTTTGTAAGAAGGCATCAACGCGGTGTGCAGCGAAACAGTCAAAGATCAGCAATGCGGGGTGTTTAAGAGCAAGATCAAGAGATTCTCGAGTTTCGTTAATGTAAGGGGACAACACTTTGTCAACGAAGCGAATCATTGAATGCTCATTTGACCAGTGATTTTCCGTATGAAAAATATCCCAGTCTTTAGGAAACTGTATACTGGGATGGCATTGATCTGTTTTCCCTTGGTAAAGAAGTTGTGCCGCTCATAGTGCATGACAATAGTGCAGTTATCTGCCTTTTATCCTCAAGGCCAGTTATAGATACCTGTTTGGACCCTGAAAAGAAAATTGTCAATTATTAGTAATTATCATGCTTATTGACGTTATTCGCTAGTTACAGCGTATACAAAAGCATTTACAGTTTGCGTACATTGAATGACTTGGATTTTATTTGCTTGGATTAGGTGTAATCCTTTGTTAAAAGTACAATAGCGATCAAGTGCCACATTGATAAACAGCGGTTATGTTGTTATAATGAAAGCGATATTACAGTAGCATGACATAACCGTTAGATAAATCCAGACGGATTTGGAAAATATGCTATACTACATGCGCATATACAGGGGTGGAGACCGGGAATAATTTTATTTTAATATTATTTTTTTCATGTTTTGAAGATTAAATACATGTAGGTTTATACCGTACCTTGTTAAGCCATTGTCCAATTGCCACATGGTATAATGCTGATATTTGTTTGGTCGAAATTGATGATCAATTCCTCAGGTATTGAGAATTTGTCTCTGACATCTTGTACCCTGGTCAAAAAGTCAACTTTTTGCTGGTCAAAATCGAATGGCAATTTTCTTGCAGCCTTCGTGCCCTTTCTACGGACAAACCCAATACGTCTCATGAATGACTCTGCCCATGATCTGTTCAAATTTATATGGCCACCAAATTCCTCAAGAATGAATTTATTTTTAGACATCAAAATTCCACGTGCACTGGCAATAACAATCTGCCGATTTACAATTGAACCGGAGTCTCGTAATTTTTTTACATAATCTACAACATCATCATCATATTTTCCCAGTAATTTAGGCCTACCAAGATTGTCACATTTCGGTAATTTAGTTACAGTTTTTTTCTGGAGTCTGAGTGGTATTTTGTTTATACGCTTTTTTGATTGATCTCACAGTGCTCTCATTCATGGGTTTGTCAAGTTTCATTTTTTAGTAAAGTATCGAACTGCATTAGCATTTCCGTGTAATGTTGCATATTTCCCGATCTCCGCCCGTGTTTCCTCATCATAGTTCGCATAGTTCCCCCTTTTACGTTTAATGCCTTTTTTAATAACATCCTTCACATTCTCATTCGCAATTTCTATCACAGAATCATCACTCGTACTACAAGAAGGTAACAATGTTTCCAAAGGATCGGCAATTCTTTCCGATTTTTCAGGTGTAAAAAAATTACGTATCGACATTTTAAAGATAAAGTCAGTTATGATTCAAATGAGAATAAAAGCTAACGGGTCTGACTAAATCTTACTTAATCGCATAGTGAAAAGGGTATAAGTAAAAAGTGTTCATGGAACGGCACGACTTTGTCAAAAAACTGTAATTTAGGCCATAGCGACTTAATATTCGCGGAATTCGCGGTTACTATAAATGCGCGAAAGTTTGTCTCCGCGAAAATGCCGACGTTAAGAAAAACGCGAAATATTGTATCCGCGAACATTTCTAGGAATAAAGTATTCTATTTATCCTGTCACATCTGGCAGTTGGAAATAATTTACCTAAGAAATTGAAAATCTATCTTTAAAGTGTTTCAATTTAGGTTAATGTCAAGGTTATCCGGCAGAGGTACATTTGCACACAAAAAAATAGTTCCAAAGTTTCAGTAACTTTATTTCCTTAAATGATCACTATATTGTAAGATTTACATATTTAATTTTTTATTTAAGTAGTCACTGTTTGAAATAACATCAATTTTATCACTTCCTTCTGATTATAAACACAAAAGAAGTCCATGACATATCATGTGCCGGATATCAACGTCACGTGACCAACTGCCGTAGATCAAATAAAATATACGGCACCTTGTTATCGGTTCGAAATTGTTATAAGTGACAGGATAAATAACATTACGACATTTTAAATGTCGACCTTAAGATGTCCACAGTAACATAGTCACCGTGAACAGCCGGGCTACGCATTATAATAACATAGTATCCATATAGTAAGTATTGTCAAATTGTAAAATTATTCGCTGCGTTTCAATTTGAATCTCTTAAGCAAATTGACAAATGATTCCCACGCAGCTTGAGCTTGTTTAGCGTCCAAAACATTTCAGATCGGCTTCAAGATCTAACAGTCTGATCAAGAAGTTTCAACGTTATAACAGTCTAGTGCATACATTTCTGTAATGGTATCAATCTAACCTCTGACAACCAAGTCAGGGAATAGATTCTTTGGCTCATTTGTTAGAATACTGGCCTTCGATGCGCTAAGATCGGAGTTAGATACCCGCTCTGGGTAGTGTATTCTAAGATGCATTGCATTATTCGGTACAAACTTTCTTGTTCGAAGATGAGGGCTCGTCCAGGATGAGCTCTCCTGGACTTAGGAATAGTAAATATATATATTAAAAATCTTTTTTCTGATAAATATAAAATACAGAGCACTATTTGTCATCATAAATGATGACTTTCTCAAGAGGTGGTGTGTTACGGTCTAGTGTATAACTTCCTAAAATGTTTTAATACAACCTCTGCCAACTGCGTCAGAAATCGATTCTTTGGCTTAGTGGTCAGATAGTTGGCCTTCGATGCGCTAAGATCAGAGTTCGAATCCCACTCTGGGTTGTGTATCCTCAGATGTATTGCATTTCTGTCACAAAATTTCATGTTTGTATGAACGTCTTTGTCGGAATTTCGCCTGGATCAACACAAATCTTAATCATCACACTGAGTTCCTCATCCTCCGTGGACGTGATGATCACACAGGCCACGCTCGGCAGCAACAACAGTTGATGGTATGGGAATTTTTAGAGGACACGTTTACATACTTTAAACTTGCAGGAAAGACGTTATAATGTGACGAAAACAGCAGATGTAATTCGGCGAAAAGCGGCAGACGTTTAGTTTAAATAATTAGTTTTATTATTAAGTTTTATTTATTACCATAAGTTTGGTAGTTTTCTTTTAGAAATAGAAGCTTTTATATATGAAAATAATAAGATTTTACATTGTTCATTTGGTAAACAGATACCAAAATCACTGCAACCAAGAAAATATGCATTTATGTCGGGAAACAAATTCAGTATACAAACAAGCACGAACATTTGAAACATCCTCCTATCTAGAATTAAGACATACTAGACAAAAAAAATTGTTTTATAAGACAGGTCCAAGATTGATATTTTTCATCAATCAAGCATAAAATGAGATATATGCTGCTCTTGCATTGATAACTAATAACGAATGTTTTTTTCATAGAAAACGGGAAATTTACGAGCTGTTTTCTTTTGTTCTGTTGGTAAAGAAATCTAATCCAATTTTACTGAGGATATCGGTTAAATTTACAGTCGTAAAGCACCGGACTATTGTTCGAATATTCTCTTTCCAGATTTCTGAAATTTAAGTATTGAAAATAAAAATAATTTTATGTGTTTGAAATATTTATAGGATTTGAAACTGTATGGCAATATAGATTTTACTAAAAACTGTACCCACCTGAATTTAACCTCCTATAACTAGAACAAACGAACGGACTACTTCCTGATTCTGTTATCTACGAATTATCTGTCTTCTGTTATCTCGTATAATATACGATTGAAGAATGTATATATAGCAAGATAACAGACACGATAATCTTACATATAACGTGCATTTGTTACAATTTAATGATCCTAGAAAAACGGCAGAGGGTATGGACTCCGTCAGTCTGAAACGTTTGTCCAGAGTGCATCTTTTTTACCATTCACACAATGATCAGAGTAAGACTACATTGAGAAACATTTAAAATAACCATCTGGATCCGCTTAAGATAAATACTCGTAAAATGCTAAATACTGATAAAGAAAGACTACAACATGTACTTTATAAACCAGGGACAATCGTATCGAAAAAATAATAATAAACAACATTTTCAGGGACATTTTCAATATAACGATATCATCTTGCGACTCCACTTTTAAGCTCACCCGAGAATTTGCTCAAAATGAGCTTTCATGACCGCCCAGTGTCTGTCGTGGGTGATTTTGATGCATAGGAAGTGAGCAGTAGCAGTACGCAGCAGTAGAAAAATGTGACGTTGGCAGAAGCAGTAACAGCAGTAGCATTCGGCAAAACGTGAAGCTGGCAGTAGCAGTTCTAAGTTCTACTATTTCATCTTCAAAAAATGATCTTACATTCTATTTGTAAAAAGGCGGCATTCAATTTTGAATCTATGCGCAAGAGATTTTATTTATTTTGCGTCCGCAAACAAATCGCTAAGTTTGAAATATATACATGCATCTAACGAATAGAAGACTAGAGTCAGATCTCTTTTAACAGTTTCTGACCTATAAGAGACGAGTGAGCATGAATCAAGCCAGGATGTGGAATGTTTCAAGAATTTCCATAAATTCATTCTAACCAGTATCAGTCAATATTCGTGAGATTATTTAGTTGGAGTCAATGTCAAATACGAAATACCAAGAAATCTAAACTATACGAAAGATTTAAGTTAATAGAGTTGCTGATTATAGCGTTAAAAGGATATTTTTTAAACCTCTTAGGGCTGACCTGAAAAACAACTTATATCATGTGATCACATTTCAATGCACTTTTTTGCACTTGTTTTGCAAATGTACTTTTGTATTTGTTTAAGCGAATATCTTTAAACATGTAAAAGTAGATAATGTATAAATCAAATTCATAACAGCCATATATTTGCAATTCTTTTGTGTTGATAAATGTTTTCCATTTAAGGACTTTACACAGATCTTTTCTTAACTTGTATCATTGTTTTACTCTTTTCAAACGCTATAATTATACATTAAAAAGTCGACACCTTTTCAATGGAGAAACATTCAACTTGCAGTAAAGCGTCGGACAGAATTTGTCATCGGTTTTAGTTTTCTTCTGTGTCCCTTTGCATTTAGAGAAACATATAAATATATGTACAATTTATGTCAAATATTCAAAACTGAGGTAGTTGGGATAACAGCTTCGAGAAATGGCGTCTATCATCATTCAAGTATGATTTAGATTGACAAACAATATTCCAAAAATTAGAAGCTGTTACAAATTTTATATTTTATTTAAAAAGAACGCGAGGTACCTACCTGAATTTATATTTATTCCACATCTTTGAAAGTCGCGTTGTTACTCGTGATAATAAAACGACGATATAACTTCCTGGTTTATCTATAATAGTTACGAACAATTATATATAATAATTGTAATAATATATATGTAATAATATATAATATCATATAATATTAATTATATTTGATAATGTATATTACCGTATCCACAACTAGATTTTATGTCGTTATTGATGTCGAACATGTCACGCGCATTCGTTTCAAAGACATCAATTAAGGTGGAACGCTACATTCTTTCTTACGTTATGTATATAATATGGAGAGTCATTAAGCTCAATTTAAGCGTTTTTTTTATAAAACTTATATAAATAAGTGGATAATGAATCAGATTTTGTCGTGAAAATATTTCCAAGGCTTTTTTTATTATTTACTCTGTTTTATTCTTGTGGAATTTGGAATCTTAAGGCTCGAATACTGGAGCTAAAAGTATGTAGTCAGTGTTTAAACTCATCATAATATTACCAATAGTTTTTACATTGAATTATAAAATACATATTCAAAAATATCAATCATTCAGCTTGCTAAAACCGGTAACTTTTAAAACATATAACAATAAATATATGAAATTGGAATTTGATTAATCAAGATCAAATACATCTCGCTTAACGCCGTTTATCTACTTCGTAAATGTCGATATTTTTAATCGATAAATATCGGCTTTCTGACTGGATTATCTACCACGACAGCAGATTTTTACAGGTATTGGGTTTATGTATAGAGTTGCAGATGTCACTAATTTATACGTACCTGCCTTTAACATTCAAATTACGAACTTGAGAAAGACGAAATCTGTGGCTGCGCCAAAAACCGTTCCATGGTATACCGTCAAATATACCATTGGCATTTTTATTTGAATTCCTAAATTAAACTTGATTAATTGTTTCTGCCACTTAACAAAAACATAAATTTTTAACAATGTTATCCAATTTTGGAAACTGTATATTCTTTTAACAGATATACTCTAAAAAACTGCTAAATACTGGTGGGAGCATTCCTCCAACTCTGTTTTCTCGTTCCTGTTTCATTTTTCAATTTTTGGAAACGAAAAAAGTCACTAAGAATCAGGTCTGGCGAATATGGGTGGCGGGGCTTTCAACGATTTTGTTGGACATTCAAGTGACAGGACGACTAGGAAGAGCAACACAATCTCTTTTGGCCAGACTCAAATATGCTATCCACATACAAACAAAACTACACGACAAAGGACTCCTTTTATGAATATCAGCCATGTCTTGATGAAAATCTCTCGGCTTGAACTTGACCTTCTTCTATTTTAGGTCCGAATTTCAAACACATTTTCTGCTAGTTAGCCAGTTATATTGCCCATAGTGCAACATGCACCCTATAAAACAAAGTACCTTGCACCAAGGTTAGTAAAAGTAGGAGTTAGACTTTTCCTGAGACATGTTTTATCATCACTCTAGGGATACGACATAATCTATGTGAATATTGTTTTTTTTTCAAGGAAAAACACAACAGTCACACTGTTTGGGAAACAGCCCTCGTATAGAGCTTTCTATAATCTTTAAAATATGGGAACGGTTTACGTCCAAAAAATAATAGTGTATTTCTCTGAAATTTGAGGAGAAATATATGGCACTTCTTACAAGAATGTCCGTAACAGAAAGATGCAATGGATCTTGAATACACAACGCAGAACTCCGATTTCATTGCATCGAAAGCCAACACTCTAACCACTGAGCCAAAGAATCGATTCCCTGACGCTGTAATCTATTGCCTATTCAATCTATTCAGTGGTTTGGTAAATTAATTAAAATTTGTAGGGCTTATATAAAAATTGGCCATAAACCTCCTCTCTTGCAACATATAAGAATAGTCTCCAAAAGCCTCTGTCAATGGCAAAGAAGGGCTTTGAAAAGTGTAGCAGTGGTCTAGAAGGGTTTACGTTGTATTACAGTATTTCTTAACAGCTTTCTGCCTCACAGGTGTTGAATTATCGGGATTTCCCCGACAACCATATGACTTAATGATTTTGTGAATTTGAAAAATCAATGTATATGATAATGGTTTCCTGGAAAGGTTGTAAATCATTTCTTTCATCATTAACCCTAAAGTTATGATAAGAAATTGTTAAAATGCCTATTTCAGAAAGAAAGAAAGAAGGTAAAAACTTTTGCGATAATATTGTTCTAAATACTTGACCTTTGACATTCCTTTCCAAACCCCTGACATAATTAATCATTAATGGCAATATTTTCAAAAAACAATATAAGTGATAAATGTGTGGTTAGAAAATTATTTCATTTGAAATTATTTTAGTAGTTTATTATTTGTGACAATTATCTTTGGTGACAAAGAAATTTTACAAACTATGTTTTAATTGTAGCTTATAGAGCAGCCGCTTTTTATGTAACTAATAAATTTGCTAAATATTAAACATAAGTGTGGATTACATTCGCTAAGCGGAAGAACTCATAATTTATTTTAGATAGATATTTTAAATCTTGGTCTTGGAAGAGGTCGATTACCGCCAAAGTAATTCTCTATAAGAAATGATGCAAGTGGTAAATTTCCATTGTACATGTTCAAAAAGTCATTCACGCAAACATTACAAATGTCTCTCTATAAAAATTCAATTAAATGTAACACTGTAAAAATTGAAATACTTAGCAATCCATACATGCAAACATTACAGTTACTGTAAAAAATACGACGTAGATTAATTGTGAAATGACAAGTTAAACAAAATAACAAACAAAAAGTGTTTATCATTATCTTCTCTATTTGTAACAAGCTGCTCTTGATTAGTCAACTTAAACAGTGTTACGAAAACATATTAAACGAGCCAAGAGTAAAATCGGTAGATGTAAACACTGCTAACGATTAAACAAGTGTGTTCTTCGTGTTCATTTACGTAACGTAACCTTGCACAATCACTAAGACAAAATAATAATTCTTTCAATAAAGAGTATGAATATTGATCTACTCCACAATTATGTTAATGTATAGGACTGATGTAGATTTATGCACAACCGATCGTCTTGAGCATTTAATTCTTTATCAAGTTCAATACCAATCTGACCGAAGTTCACAATCTCCCTACGGTTAGATCTGAAGACGACGCATTCATTTCTATCTTTTCGATAACCTGGAATTTCCACTTTTGTTAGTTTTATCCCTACCAATGACACTGCAGCTTAAGACGCGTCTCGATAGCTTACCAGTACACATGACGTGTCCAAACGTCGTGTAAACTTCTCTAGCACAACAATATTTATTAGCGAGGATGGAAAGTGCTTAGATATTTTGAAACAAATGCTATTCATCACAAAACAAAATCTCATTATTTTGAAAGATTTTGACAAATAAATTTAACTGAGTTAGGTGACAGTTTATACATGGCAGATAATTGTTTGGAATCCCAGCTATATAAATAGATTTTCACAATATGGACATTTACTTCCAGAGCGTTGCTCTGATTGACTGATAAATAGGTTACGAAAAGGTGACCTTCTATTGGTCTATTCTAAACTTTATTACCCAATTTTTAGCTTAAGTTGGAGTCGAGTCAGAGAGAGAGGGGGAGAGAGAGGCTGTCCAGTTAACCTACTACAGGCTTAGCCAATCTGAGCAGGTAACCAGTACTAGATTCGTTTATTTAAGTGAGAAGTTCCCTATACCCACACCCAACAGGAATTTATTTGATTCGCCATTGTTTGGTATTCATAAACGAAATTGACAAATCTTCCCCAAGATGTTATTAGACGGGACCCACCAGAGTGGGACCAAGGCTTGTTCAATGTAGTTTTAACATCTCAGCAGCCGGGGTGTTTTATAAAACACCTTCCAAATTCACTGGAATCGCCACTATGTCGTCTTTGTTTTAGAGTCCGGGAAGGAAGCAATCCTTATTCTCGAACGCAGTCTCTCAATTCACTGAATTATCGAAATACAGGGGTCTTTAGTAATATACAGTTAAAAATAAGCTCTCATCTCGACATTAAATACCTTACAGTCTCTTATTTGATACAATACCTTTTGTTTAATGTAGATTGAAAACTGAGTAAATTTACCTCTATCCTTCCAAGCCGTTCACTGAAGCACTGGTGCCTGGTCCATGCGAATAATATGTTTACGATTTGCATACATGTATTGAAAGATGTTTACAGTACACACGTAACGAAAGTTAAACGGGTTTAAAGTCAAAGAAAATACGTACTTTCTCGTCAAACCGTATGTCAATGCTGCCTTTATTTTGTGTATCAGTAAAACATGCTGATTATTTTGAAATGTAGATCTATGTTATGACGACTTAGAAGTGCAAAAATACATTTGTCTTTGATGAGATTTTTTTTCTTTAACAGAATATGTTAATTGTGTTTAATTGACATAGTAAGCCTTACAGCAGCTAAACAATTTGTACCTTTTTCACCTTATCTAGATTCAGATAGTTTTGTTTTCTTTAGTTCTTCGTTTTGCACCGTCATATTTAGTCAAAAAATACTTAGTGCTTTAATTGTTTGACCTTATGTTATTGCAAAAGAGTAATAGTTATATTTATTTAAGAAACAGAACCAAATAAATTGAAAAAGAAATCTTTTCCTCTCCATGATACCGTCATGTTACCTCGGTGCCTATGTTTATCACATGCCGAAAACAGAGTACCATTTCAATCATTTGGATGTCCTTAGATAACATTGTGAGTTATATGTAAAGTGAAAGTAGAACATTTTTCATTTTAGAGTTGTTGGGAACCCAAAAATCTGAAGGTTTTTTTCTCTCCTAAAATGCGGCTCGACGCAAAGGTATGTTTGACGTTCATTGCTGAACGGCAAAAGACGGTCCGCTATATTTAATCCGGGGTTTGAAAAGACCTATAGGGTGATGTAATAAGTAGAATGTCCTAAAATCACTGCAAATATTGTTCAGTTGTTACGTAAAGTTCTAGACACAGTCTATTTTTTATAAAAAAAACATGCAGTTGTCGTTCCCTAATTATCGTTCTTCGCAGCGCGCCCTATTCAATTAGTAAGCCACCATCTTTGATGAAGTCGTGAAGCAAATTGGTAAGAATTATATTATAGCTATACATGTACATGCTTATTTTGAAAAAAATGCTTTGCTAGAAATGTGCACATGATATTTATGAACAAACAAAGTAGTTTCGTGGATGAAAGGATTATTCTTACATTAATGCTTGAATGCTTACCTTTAACAATTGTTTTCATATAGTAGGTAGGTCGATACATTTTGCGCATGTGCAAAACGCATCTGTTTACATTGATAGATCATGAAATATAAATGCTCTTTTCATATATAGATTTTGAATTTAGAATGAAGTAAGTGCTTGGCACTAGTAATTAAAAGTGTGCTTTAACCTTTAATAAATGTTTTGCTTGTGGAAAAAACAAAGACATACTATGTTAAACTCTTGAGAATTGTTAAGAATGTGTTCTCGATAGTTTAACATAGTATGTCTTTGTTTTCAGTAAATTAAAAAAATATCTCCACTTTCTTGCTGATAATATATTTAAAAGCATTATTTTCCAGTAAATCTGTCGCAGGAAATGGTAAAATTTCAAATGTTTTTCGGACTGTAAAGTCTATCTATTTTGATCCAATGACCTACTTTCGTTTTCAGCTTTCAACTTTTTTTAGAAACAGAAATTTCAGTGACAGTTTTAATAATCACACGGAGACATGTGTTCTCTATAGTTAAACAAATAATGCTTAAACAAACTACAAAAAGAGGAAAATCTGTAAGATGTATGAATTTCTTGAGTTTTTAATACGCATTTGGTAATAGTTGCACACCAAAATGTGTAAATAAAAGTCGGCCATATTGGATTATTACTGAAAAGCATTTGTTTGTCACATTTCATAACCATATACGGTATGTGCTTTTACTAAATAACATACACAGAAATGACACTTATTATCAGCTGTAAAAATTAAGTGCATATGGGCATTTTACTTTTTTTGTTTGGTCATTTACTTTTTTTTGGTCAAATGAGCATTGCTAATGCTTAGCTTTTTTTCAATAGTAATTTAGTGACACATTTATTTGTAGACATTGTCGTCCATAACAAGTTTTAAACCTGCATAAGCGTTTCACCATCAATCCGTTTTAAGTCTTTATAATCTGTTGAGAGGAAAAGGATCCCAGGAAGTCATAGATTTCTTAGCTGCCCTTGTATTTCATTATTATAGTGTTAAACTATAATTTGCATTTGCAGAGATGAAATCAGTATTAATGCAGATGACACAAACTTATTTCAACAAAGGTTATAGACTTGCTAGTGAAGGTGACCATTCCTAAATATTGCAGGGTTACTGTGTACTTATACTGCAAGAAAGAAGGTTCTAAGCTTTTTTACCATCATTTTAAGGAAGCATCAATTGAGGGACATTGTGATGTGTTCTATCACTTGTTATTGTATATACTTAACTTTATTTCCAAAGCAAAATGCACAATAAAGAAGGTACATGTAGTGTCAACCTTGATCTTGCTGAAACATTTAATACAGGCATCTGTCAAGTCAAACATAAACATACCAGTGTCATTTCATGTTGAAATATAGATGAACTGGTTGTAACATAGCTTACTGAGATCAACATAAATTTGATAATTTTTTCCACTGTAACTTAATAATTCGACTACATAATAAAACAGGCACAAGGACCAAATCTTTTTGCAACTGTTACTTCTTTTGCAGTACAGTAAACACTGAAGCTAAACTTGTCACTGTAACGATATTAGAAAGTAAATATAAAAATGTAAACCTTTTAAAATATTTTTCCTTTTCAGTTTTTTTATTGTGTGTCAATTTTACAAAACAAAAGTAACGGGGGGATTCTTAGAAATATTCATACATGTGTACACAGCTAGAAAGAGTTAAAACGAAAATGTTGGAAAGAGGTGGCAGAGATCATAGGAAACGTCATTTTCAGATAGTGCACATGCATATTTCAAATGTGTTGGTTACATAATTGCCTGCAAATGTTAAAGTTTATTATAATAGATAAAAGTGTAATGCTAATATTATATACTTAAATGACAAAGGATTGCAAGCAGATAATTAAGTGAACTCTTAGTTGTCTAATTAAGTTTCTGCTATTTATAGATATAATTATTATATGTCCATTATTTCTTTTTAGGGTGAAGGTCTAAGGGTTTTGTGGATGGCAAATGTCAACTGTTCCAGAACAAGGAAGGCACCTCAACTTGCCTCAAAGAAGTTATGTTCCAGTGTACTAATGGACATTTGGAAAAAGCTGTTCTTTTTCAGCAGGAGTTGGAAACAGTTGCCTGCAAATGTACAAAGCTTCAGAAAATTGAAAAATGAAATCATAATGTTACTGGTGTCTTAGTTACCTATAACATTTTCTGTTCATGTTAATTCAGACAGCAAGATCAAAAATGTCACATATGAGTAGATTTTATTGCAAATTAAGGCACTTTGTGGACTTAAAAAATTGTGTTTAGCTTTCGCATGACGGTTAGTTTTGTGCTATATTTCAGTTAACTGTTTTGTACTTACTTGAAAATGAAAAAAATGTTCAGTGGCATCAAAGAAGCAGGTTAGGTAACTCCTGACTGATTTTTTCAATTGTTTTTTTGACAAGACATCAAACCAACAACTTAGATAACTGTAGCTGCATTTTGAAGTATAGAAACTATTTCCCATTTATATAATTTACAACTTTGAACAACTTTTTTGAACATACAGACAGCTTTTGTAAATATTTTATGTCATTGCTTGTTATTTTTTTAATAATTGCTTTGTAAATATTTTAGTAAATTACTGATAGGTTAAAATCAACAAGGTTCATTTGTTCATTTGCCCTGTCCTACTGAGGACCTTGAGAGCAACTCATTTAATAGTACAAACCTACCACAGGTTAACAATGATCCCGTTACCTAGTAAATTGTTCCCTTAATTAGGCAAAATATTTGGAGAAACTGTAATTCTGTAAACTCTGTATCCTAATATACATTTATGACATAGTCATTTTTATGTTTGGTAACACCAAGGTATAGTGTAGCTATCTATGTACATTTGGTTATTTCACATTGAAATTAAGATGATCTCAAACTGTTTTCACATTAGATTGCTTCAAACTGCTTCATAGTGATATTTTTACATCATTTGTATATTACAAATGCTATGTATTATAAATCCAACATTCAGAATATCTAAAATTAGACTATAGGTACTTCTGTCATCTGATATTTCACACATAAGCGATGTTTGTTTGATCGTTTATTTTTCGTGAAACTCCGGGTGTTTCAAATGCGTAGTAAATGTTTAAATATTGGCTGTTTTAAAATATTTTTGTATGTGATCTTTGTTGAAACATCTTTTTTATTTTTAAATAAATACAATGCTTTTAGTTTGTGTGTCTTCTCCTATATTATGAACACCTTGGTGATATATCTCCGAATTACTAATGTCCAAACACTTGGTACTGTGCTCATATTCCCTGCACAATATAGACTCCGATTTCTTAGTGAACTCCCAATCAAAGTGGATCTAACATGTTGTTCTGCTGTACTGACTTTCCGTCTGTCGTTCTCAGTACTACCTAACCACGTTGAGAAGTCCATTACTTCTAAAAGTGTGTACACATAGTACAAATTAAGTTAACAAACTACTGATATACCTGCCTCAAGTCAAAACAGCAAATTCAAAATATTTGCATGCAGCTCTGTTCGTCGGTCCGCTGTGATACTTTTGTATCACTGGTTTTCTTGTCTGGTTTTATTTCCGAGCCTGACAGAATAAGTCGTATTCAACTTTATGATTCTAATAGAAAATTGTCGTCTGCACTTATTACACGCCGGCCTCGAGGCCGGCGTGTGATATGGTATACATAAGATAAAAATTCAATGGGGAAAAAATTGACATGTGTGTTTGACGTCATAAGGCCAGAACAAAGTGATTTTGAGGTTCTGGTAACATGCTGAAAAAATAATAGGGTAGGTAGGTCGGAAAAACATTTTTTTAATTAGTTATTTTTAAAATTTAACTGTATGTCAGATACATACACTATAGGATACTCCATTTTTTGCAATAAAATGCGGAAATAAAGGGTCGATCAGGTTACTGGAACCACAAGATCATTTTATTTTGGCCTAATCTCGCGTGAATGAGTCTCGCGAGATTTGTAATGTATTTTTTTTAACATGAACGAATATCAGTATATAATTAAGTTATAATAATCATTTGAAAAAAAAGATCAGTAGGTCAACATTTTGTGGATAATAACGAGAAGGTTTTGGTCTAGGATCATGAAAGTTTATGGAGGTTGATCATCATTGGCAGATGACACCTATTGATTTTGGGTTCAGAAGGTCTAAAATCAAGGTCATAGTGACCGAAAATGCTTAAATTATATCCGAAGGATAACTTGAGTACGCTTTGGCCTAGGATCATGAAAGTTGATATGGGGGTTGATAACTTCTGGCAGATGACCCCTATTCATTTTAAGGTCATTATGTTTAAGGTAAAGGTCACAGTGACCCGAAATAATAAAACCATTTCCTGATGATTACTTGAGTATGCTTTGGTTCAGGATCATGAAATTTAATAGGGAAATTATTCATCATTGGCAGATGACCCCTATCTATTTTGAAGTCAGTAGGTCAACGATCAAGGTTAAAGTGAACCAAAAATGCTAAAACATTGCTTAGAATCACTGGTATATGACCCCTATTGATTTTGAAGTCAGTAGGTCAAGGTAGATGATAGCTTCAGTATGTTTTGTCCTATGATCATTAAAGTTGGTAGGGAAGTTGATCATCATTCACAGATGACCCATATTGATTTTAAGATCAATAGGTCAAAGGTCATTAACATAACGTATGAAAGAGGGGATATTTCGTGTTCTACGAACTTTTGTTCATAATATACACAGAGCAATTTTTGTGACCTTGTGTATATAAAATTTTCATGTATGATTGCCATAACATGTAACTATGCAAGATCAAAGGAAGTTAGAATTCTTATTTTCCTTCATTAGATATGGCCCTTCTTTACCTTTTTATACTGTATACATATTTCACAAGTTGTGTAACTTCAATTACTTACTTTATCAAAAATTCTACTGCCGGCGTATAAATATTTAACTTGTAGTTAAGCTAGAGGCGGAGTTTTAAGGTATGCCTCTTTTCAGGTAGAAGGCATCCTCTCACCTTTGACAGATTGGTAGGCGGGATTATGCTAGAAGCGTTTGAAACATGTTGACACAGAGCTGTGTATTGTAATTTCTGGAGGTAACTAATTTTAATATAGAAAAGGGCACTTACCGAAAAAAATGGCCGGAGCAATTTCCGACAAAAGGACTTATGCCTTGAGCGGCGAAAGGCAGCCGGACACTGCATGGTTTAAACCAATCTTCATAGCTTCAAATACTCATAATGAGATTTTTAAGTTGGAGATCTGCTGCTGAGCATTTCAACTTATTTGAAGTTTTGCAGTAAGAATTATTTTTGTTTTGCATAATATGATTTTTTGACACACTTAAGTCTTTCATTTAAGCAGAACTGATCAATGCCTTTATTGAAGAGACACAGATTATAATTACGCTATAACATATGTACTAATAATTAGATAGAAAACAAACTAGTGTGGGTAATGATATCAGAGTAAGTACATTATAGTTGTCTATAATAAACACATTGTAGGGTACTGTTTAACGTTACAGTTCTATTTTGTTTACAAAACGTTTGTTTGTAAATACAATCGTATGTAATATTTCACAGTAAAAGATTTTAATCTTTTCTATTAAAAAGTAGTTCATTAACAAAAACAGGTACACATGGTTTAGCAAACGTAAGTAGATAAAGGAAATAAAATAGGGCGTTCATGTAACGTAAGTTTATAATAATCTCTTCTCAGATAGGCAAATTATTGAGAACTGTTTTAATCATGTCGACCGATTTTGCGTCCAGTCCTTAAATCACATAATTTTAAACTCCGAATAGTTATTTTGTATCAATAATAATTTTCAGGTAATCCTCACGATTCTGTCAAGGAGAATCACTATCTTAAGCTAAATTTCATTTTGTTTTTGGCTCTTTGCAAATGTTCATCATCGTCAGTCATAGCCGAATTGAACGTCAAATATTTACAAACAAGATCTTTGAAACAGCTTGGTCAATATCAACATATATCCCTGGGACCAGATTTTAATTTTAATACTCAGAAAGAATCAGATATGGAAGAATATTTTCCAAACTTCTTCGCAAGCAGGATACCCGTACATCCCCATTCACTACTTCCTGTTATTTTTGTATCCTCATCTACATGTATAATTTGTTTAATATGGTGCTCTCGTAATAAGTATCCTGCTTGCGAAGAAGTTTGGAAAATATTCTTCCATATCTGATTCTTTCTGAGTATTAAAATTAAAATCTGGTCCCAGGGATATATGTTGATATTGACGAAACATCTCATTATTACTGTGATCATCATCAGCTTTAGAAAATCTTTCGTTGGAAAATAGTTTTAGGGGTGTCTCAACAGCCATTTTAAACTTCTCTCGGATGCGTAATTTTACATTTGAATTGCATGAACCATGTAGAATACCAAAACAACCAGGAAGAAAGTTCCGCACGGTGTCGCCGTTTACTGCCAGTGCTGATGAGTATTTCATTTGACTGGATCCTTCCCATACTTTTCTTTAGCAACTTTAAATTTTGGCCATAGCTACTGCCTGGCTTTGCGTATTTCCCTGAGATAGTCACGGGATAAACTTAAGGTGGTGTTTATCAGCATAGTTACATTTTGGAGGTTGATGTCTGCAACGGTTGGGTTGCTGATGGAGACCAAAACAGGACAGTGATGCGGTTTCTAATTTGCACGTGCACGAACAGCTTTAGCCGTGCCGACGCGGTAGGCTTTTATGATAACAATATCTCTAATGTCGAGTTTTAAGCGATTTTTAATTGTCACATCGTCTGTAAGAGCACATTACTTCTAAGCATACGGACTTCCATGTCATGCTTTTGTAATCAAGGATGGCGCAACCATGCGTCTCTTTCATCATGGGCGGCCGACGAATGATACAAATTTATAGTATACAATACAGTTTTTGATTCATTAGTCAAAAAAGATGCATGTTATCTATCATCCATATCCATTGCTTTAAATTATTCTTTTGATAAGCCAAAAAATTACTGACCACCAGTCGCTGACGTGACGTGACAATCGAGCCGACGTGACGTAACAATCGAAGCTCCATGTGTTTTCACTGATAAATCGTCCCTAAATGAGGCAATTTTCTTTTTTAGATTTTACAGCTTCATTTTCTTTTATCTCCTTTACATATTACCAAAGCAAAAACTAGTAGCTGTACAACCAATTTATTCATTAATTATTTAAACAGCACCTGAAAACAGGACGACCATTCTCGTTACCCAGAATACAAAAACACCATGCATGTTGCATTTCCGAGCACTTTTTTGTATTCAGAATGATTACAATAGAGACGTTTGTCTCTTATCATTTCAACAACAACAACAAACAACAGTTTTGTAGCACTAGCATCTTTTCATGTCATCAATGAAGTGTTTTTCATCAGTCATGTGATAAAATTATGAAAGTATAACTGTTAACCTTAAATGCTTTCAATAAAAAAAAACAATTAAATTGTGCCCGTTAATCGACCACTGCAATACATGCTCAGGTTTTGGGATCGAATACCTATAGGTCTATCTGTGGGAGCAGAAGGTTCATCAGAAATAAGTTTTTCAAAAGCGTCCCGTTAAGAGATTTTTGAAGTCTTTAAACTTCGACATAAGAACAAAAATCAATAGAAAACATTTTGCTATCAAGTGCCGCATTTTCATCAGATCTGTGTTTAACGTCATTTTAGACTTATGTTTAGGTCAATATGTGTTTTACAGTCCAGTAAAACTGATATTGACGACTGACGACAACGATATATATACCCTAATAAAATGTAGGATGATACGTTTAGATGCGCTAAATAATTACACATTTGTGAACATTTTGAAGGTGTTTTTTATTATTATATCTTTGGTGATGTTGATAACTGTTTTACAGTACCTCACATGCAACTCTCTTGACATATATAGATAATGAACTTAAGTAGGGTACAAAATACCGGTTAGAAAAAGCAAGATTCGTAGAGGTTTACACGTTCTCAGAATGTGAAGAGAAAACAATGACTTTATAATGATACACACTTCGATACAGTCATCAAGCAGGTCTTGAATATTGCGCTTCCCGACTGAAAACAGTATCAGCATCTAACCAAAAACGATTTATTTAATTTCGATAACAGTCATTTATAGCCTGCATCAAAAACACGGAAAGCGGAAAGAAGAGAAGATTTGTGTCAATAAGATATTTTGGCTCTCGTCGGTCTGAAGTAGGAAAAAGGAGGTGCCTCTTAAAGTTTTGTTTCTTTTAGAGCGGTTTGATTTGCCGTTTTGTCCTTGGTTTCAGTGTCTGTTTCTATATCGTGCTGATCAGTCTTGTCTGAATGTTTTCTACGAAACAAACCTTTAAAACACGCGGCATGTTTTCTTAAGTCCTTTAAACTTTGTGGCATTCTTTTAGACAACTTTTCTTTCTCTTGAAATGTTTTCATGGTCATGTCAGTGGAACCTTTGCTTGCTATATCTGTTTTCTTTGTATCAGAATATAGTTCGTCTGACGACTGATACAATTTGAAATCTTTAAACCCTCCACTTGCAACGTGATCCTTGTCCGTGATACTTTCTTTTTCATTCTGTGTAGCAGGTTGATTTACTTCAACAGGTTCATAAATATGAAGAGTTGTCAAAAAAACTTTGCCTAATGAATGTTTCGTCTGAAAGAAAGCTTCAAGAAGTTTATTTGGATAAAAGTGTCCTTGAGGTTCTCCACTGATATCCGAAACTTCTTTCTTCACTTTTGTTTTTAATTCATTTAAACTTGTTCGAATACTACTGAATTTGTCGATGGATTCTGCTGAGAGTTTCTCAATGTTTTCAGCAATTATCCTGTCAAAAGAATCAAGCCGTTCTTTACTGCCGGCTTCTTGTTTTAATGTTTCCGCCTGGGTATCAATTGATTGAAAACAACTGCCCTTCATTTCATTCAGATGCTTCACGAGCTTTTCGTGCAGTTCTGTTACTTCCTTTTTTAAGGTAGACTTCACCGTTTCTGTCTTGTTCTCGAATGCTTCTATAGAACGTCTCTTTCTTATAGTCATTTGTCTCATAAGAAACCATTCATAAAGAGTAGTATCTAGCTCTCCAGATATCTTTGTTATTTCATCGATAGAACATTCTTGAGATTTTGCTTTCTCCAAAACACAGCTTAAACATAACAGTTTCTTGTGGTATTTACAGAAGGCCTGTGCAACCTTGTCATTGTGAACATCACAAAGAGGCATATTCAATTCCTTTTCTGACATAGTTGTTTGTTACAATGTTTCCACTGAAAAAAAAGACAATTTTGATACAAATCGTTCAAACGAATCTTTTTTGAAGGGCCATGCAACCACGTAGTCATGAATATCATACAGAGCCATACTGAATACATTTACGTTCATAGTTGTTTGCTGCAACTGAAACATAAAAAAAGGAAATGATAAATTCAAAATTTTAGTCTGCATACTGTAACCTTAACAAAGAAAAATAGATAAAAATTGCTGTTGATGTTGTTTGTTGTATTTTTAATGCCGAAAGAGATCAAATGATTCATTCGATGTTTCTTACACAAAGAAATAATTTTTTTTTATTTCGATCAAGAGCTTAAAATATGTGCTTCTTTTATATTCTGTATAAAAAGTTTTGAGAGAAGTGAGGGTGTAGAAGCTTACAGTATAAATTGACCTAACACAAATTGTCATCTTGAAGCACCGCATTACTAAATCAAATATAAACACTTCAACAAATTTTTTCAATTCCTTCGAAAAAATTATTGATATTAATTTATATCAATTTGTAGCATTATTTTAGAATCATTTAGCATGTTACGCTTCTAAAGCATTCTTCATTAAACAAAATACTGATAAAAATGTATTCCTATTCCTTTGCATAAATTGTGTAAATAAAACAACAACAACAGCAACAAAAATCAATTTGATATCATTTTAAATATTTTTAAACAATACTTCGAATATTTAACACTCCGATAATCTTAAACATATTTCTTCAAGTGCAAGGTCTATCATCACATGTTGGACCTTTGAGCTGTGATAGTGACCTTGACCTCTGAGCTAGGAAACTAGGTCTTCCACGCGACAAGGTGAACAAATGTGCCAGAGTATTTCAAATCCTTCCATGCACAGAGAAGTTATGGCACGGACAAAGTCTAGAAACAACTTTTTGGACATTTGAGCTCTCACTGTGACCTTGACCTTTGAGCTGGGAACCTGGGTCTTGCATGCGACACACCATCTCATCAAGGTGAACAAATGTGCCAAGGTATTTTTAATTCCTTCTATGCAGGGAGAAGTTATGGCCCGGACAAGGTCTAGAAACAACTTTTTGGATCTTTGAGCTGTCACTGTGACATTGACCTTTGAGTAGGGAACCTTGGTTTTGCAAGCGACACACCGTTTCATCAAGGTAGACAAATGTGCCAAGGTATTTTAAAATCCCTCCAGAGAAGTTATGGCTCGGACAAGGCAATAATGGCGGACGGACGCACGTACATACACCGAAATGTGGTACCATATGTGACGACTAGCGGGCTCGGAAAAAATTTGAGTTTTCAACGATTAAGGAACATGAGTAATTTCGTCGACCTAGACTATATATATGAAATTTAGAAGCTGAAGGTCAGTCTGACAGAACATTATAATGTCAATATGAAATATAAATGCACAAATTCATATAAATAAGCAAAAATGTTAAAAAATATGAGTAACTTATATATGGTTATACGGGAGAGTACGGTATTCTGTATTTCATTAATAAACGGGTAAAATGCGGAAAACATAAAGTACGGAGGTGTACGGGGTCGTTTATTCAGCAAATCCGTATATCATCAAAATACTTTGTTCCGTATACTTACATAATACGGAAAACTAGATATACGGTCTCCGTATTTTTCTAAAATACGGGAACGTCAGAATAAGTTCGTATATACTAAAATACGGCATCCCGTATTCTTATGAATACGTGAATCTAAAATGACTGCATGTGCATAAACTGTCGAATACTGCTGAACTACATATTTCCCTGTATTTGAAAGTTTAAAAAAGAAGAATCAGTGTACTCTTCGTATATACTGAAATACGGGAGTCAGTTTACTGCTCAAATCTGGTGTTCTATAAATTTATTTATAATGGAACCCTTTATGTATCTAAAAAAACATAGTTTTATCCAAATGTTACTCGAATGTGGCATTCCATATATTTAAGAATACAGGAATCAAAATAGACTCCACGCATTCTAGGAAATCAGTATACTGCTCAAATACGGGTTTCTGTATATTTACTAATATGGGAAACTTGAAATACGGGAGTGTGCTTGCAAGTCCGTATATTACTCGTATACGGCATCATTCCGTATATTTGAAAATACGAAAATAATATCGGTCATAGTTATAAGTTACAGTTATATAGAGTTATAATAACCAGTTGAAACTTTGAATCTGTATACAGAAAAATGCTTTTTTGTCAAAACTAAATTCCACATTTGATTTTATGCCGGATATAGATCATACTCCGATGCAGGGGCTCAAACTTGAAAACAAAATTTAAATCAAACCGACCATAGCTAAACTTAAATTAATCTGCCCGTGTCTTTTATCTAATTTTTATCTCTAAAATGATTAGTGATGAGCTTTATTGTTTCAACCAAATGGTAGTACTGGATTATTAAAGCCAGATAATGATCATAGTTCACAGAAGGGTTTTCAAGTTTATAACGAAATTTAATCAAACCGTGCCTCTTGTTAATATTTTCTATGCTGGTTGATCTGATACTGCGTAACAATAATGTACATTATTGTCTTAAAACAACATTGCGATTTAAAGTACGTTTTTTCTATGGTGATATTATTTTCACTTAAATGTGCTCTTAGGTCTGCTTGTGCTTCTGTCGTTTAGAAAAAAAAAAAAACCATAAGGAGTATTAAAAACTAAAACAAAGTAGCAATTTCAATTATTCTTAAAAGACTTTCTGTTGAAATAATTAGTTTGCCGGTTTGCCTTAATTTCATCGATCAGTTACTTATTTCAAATTATCAAATAACATGTGTCCAAATAGCAAAAATCATCCCTTAAATACACTTAATCACAAAGAACCTGTAGATCTAATTTATCAAAACTGTCATGTGGTTGTTTGAAGAAATGAAAAATGAAGACTACTCTGCAAGAATTCAAAGTTTCATCCAATCGAACCTTGGAATAACAACTTCACCAGTTATTGAGAGGGCGCACAGACTCGGAAAATTTGAACGTACCAGCACGCGTGCTATAATTGTTGCTTTTAGGGACCACGCCGACATTGAAACGATTCTTGCGAATGCGAACAAGCTGAAAACCACTAATTGTAATATAAATATAAATAGAGACTTTCCCATAGAAATAGCCAATGTTAGAAAAAGTATCTGGAATGAATATAAAGACCTGAGATCGAAATTCCCAGAAAGTAAGAAAAATCTTGTGTATCCGGCAAAAATAATCAAGGGCGGAAAAGTTGTGAGAAATGCTTTCTCATATTGGGACTACATATGCGCGGTAACCGAGTTACCCATTCATTAAATGAACCATATCAGTCCGCAAGCAAGAATGATTAACGCCGGATATGCGATAACAATGGGACAAACCAATTTAGAAATCGCAAGCAAGTCCAATAAAGCAGAGAGTCTCCGTTCTTGTTATAGAGGTAGCCGACAAGAATCGAAATCTCCGCCGCCGAACCGTGGTCATCGCCATCAAGCTCCCATTCGGAATACACAACAGAACTTGGCTGGTTCCGAACTTAAACGTCCATGGATTAATGATAGAAATTCCGTTGATCCTGACAACCCCCGTTAGGACAGTAGGGGGATGCCCAAAACAGTGTTAAGACTGACGTAACATTTGCCGCACTTAATGTCAGTGGCCTGAAAAGGCATTTGAATTACCCAGAAGTTGTTGAATTTATATAATTTTATAACTATGACTTTTTTCAGTTTCACAAACAAATACTGATTTGAATGATATTGTAGATATTGACGGTTACTCGTTTTTTGTGAAACATCAATCTAAAAAGTATAAACGAAATTCGGAAGGTATTGGTATTATATACGTGATAAATTTTTCCACTATGTTTAATTAATCGAAATTAATTCTATGTATTATGGGTTTCTATAAATAAAGAAATAGTCGGCCTGCGTGAAAATTTGGTGCTCGGGTCTGTTTATCTTTCACCTGAAAATTCATTTTTTCTAATGAAGACGAACTATTTGAATTTGAAAATGAAGTAACATCAATGTGTAATCAGTTCCAGTATGTACAATTAGCCCGTGACTTTAACTCAAGGCTAGCCCAATGAAAAGATTTCATTCCATCTGACCCGTATTTAAATGATATTTTCGCTTATCGATGAACATTTTCAATCACGTCTTGATAAATATAATATTTTAGAAAATCTCTCAATCCCTCTTTTTCGTATTTCTAGAGATCACAAAACGAATACTCACGGTTTCAGACTGATAAATATATATAAAGAAATAATAATATTTTTATACTTAATTTGCGAGTTGAAAAAGATAGAAATGTAGGTCGTTATACTTTTAAGGATAGGTCAGTCATAGATTATGTAATAGCAACAGCTGAATGTTTTGAAAATGTGTCTGAATTTGAATTAGAAACTGAGTAACTATTTTCGGATAGGCATAACGCATTACATTGGTGTATTAAATCAAAGACTAAACATGTTAAAAATGAAAAATTCAAAAAACCGGTAAATAGACCGCACTGGAACGCAAAATACCCAAACACATTAAATAGTTATAGAGATCTTAGCAAACTGGAACATATTAAATTTCAATTAAATTCGTACCCTCAATCACAATGTACTGTTGAAAATATAACAGAAGAGTTACGGTTACTGTTTGCAAATACTGTACGTAAAACCCTCCTTGAAAAGTCACCTATTAAAAGAAGTTTTAATAAGAGGTACAATAACACAACTAATATAACATGGTTTGGCCCGAAATGCCACTAGTCTAGAAATAATAACACAACTAATATAACATGGTTTAGCCCGAAATGCCACTAGTCTAGAAATAATAACACAACTAATATAACATGGTTTGGCCCGAAATGCCACTAGTCTAGAAATAATAACACAACTAATATAATATGGTTTAGCCCGAAATGCCACTAGTCTAGAAATAATAACACAACTTATATAACATGGTTTGGCCCGAAATGCCACTAGTCTAGAAATAATAACACAACTAATATAACATGGTTTAGCCCGAAATGCCACTAGTCTAGAAATAATAACACAACTAATATAACATGGTTTAGCCCGAAATGCCACTAGTCTAGAAATAATAACACAACTTATATAACATGGTTTGGCCCGAAATGCCACTAGTCTAGAAATAATAACACAACTAATATAATATGGTTTGGCCCGAAATGCCACTAGTCTAGAAATAATAACACAACTAATATAACATGGTTTAGCCCGAAATGCCACTAGTCTAGAAATAATAACACAACTAATATAACATGGTTTAGCCCGAAATGCCACTAGTCTAGAAATAATAACACAACTAATATAACATGGTTTAGCCCGAAATGCCACTAGTCTAGAAATAATAACACAACTAATATAACATGGTTTGGCCCGAAATGCCACTAGTCTAGAAATAATAACACAACTAATATAACATGGTTTGGCCCGAAATGCCACTAGTCTAGAAATAATTTCCACAAAGCAAAAGAAAAATATAGACTAATGCAAAATTATAACAATAAGGTAAACTTAAGAAACGCCAGTAAAAATACAAGCGGGCAACGAATTATTATGTAAATAAACAAAAAGTTATAAATGCAGCTAAACTAAGGTTTCTTCAAGAAAAAAAGTCCAAAAAAGTACTGGAAATTCCTTAAAAGTCTTAAACTAAAACAACAAAGTACTACTCTGCCTTTATGTTTATTTCAAAAACATAAATTCTGACTTAGCTAATCATCCACAGGATCTCTCTGACGAAATTGAAATTAATTCTCTCCAAGAACCGAAACAATTTCTTAACTTAACTGTATCCGAAAGTGAGATAACAAAATGCATTGCAAATTTTATTATTTTCATTGATGTGTTTTTTTCTCAAGACTAGCCCTGCAAGACAACATTTTTGCGCAGGTGGATCGAGATACTAGGATATTTTGGCGACAACAACGCCAAGAAAACAGTATTCATCAAATTTAAGTTACTAGACCGGATCTCTTTTTCTATAAATATAAAAAAAATATTATTTCCCCTAAACGAGAAAGAGAAAAACACTGTACCAGTCAATGTAACGAGGCACTTCTCATGTTATCAGATCGCAGCAATCAAAGGTAACGTGGGTTTTTTTCCGTGTGATCAAATCGCACCAATCAAAGGTGGCGTGGGTTTATTTCATGTGATCAAATTTCACCAATCAAGTATGAGAGGATGTGGTCCAGTGGTAACACGCTGGACTGGTACACCAGGGGTCCCTAGTTCGATCCCCCACTCCTCCACTAACATTAGTAATGGTCGTTCGGCTGCCCTGGCTGGACTTCTGTCTGTGATCATGTTTGCCAATATTAATTCCTGCACCGAGAAAGACCCTTACGACCATGAGGCCATAGTTGCTCAGGTAACACTTCTACACAAAATATCTCTTTAAAATCTGTGCTATGTGAATTGAAACAAATTAACAAGTACATGTCTAAAAAAATCAATGCACAGAATTGTAAAATTGAGAAAAATAATTGGTATGAGACGTTAAACCGAGGTCCCGTGTATCAGTGCTATACACTGAGCATGCAAAAAACCAGGGGTATCTCTTGTGTGGGATGCTTTCTGTTTCTTGCACTAGCCCCACATCATAAAATAACTAATCTCTTCGGGGGCGTCGGTCATATGGGTAACCGGTTCCGACGATAATAAGCTCAAATAGATAGTCTCGTCGTTTTGAAAGTAAAACTAGAAATGGGTTTTTGATTGAACAAAAACATATGTCTCCCCTCAGCCAGTTGCTACAGGCAGTATTGAGTCAGACGATTGTAAAATTTGACATTTAACCTCCAAGTGTGACCTTGACCTTGAGACACCACACCCGCAAAGTGGTTTCTGGATGTCACCTTGATGAGGTGAACATCTGACCCAAGTTTCATAAAAATCCTTCAAGGGCTTTTGAAGATACAGAGTGGACAAGATTTTGTGGCATTTGACATTTAACCTCCAAGTGTGACCTTGACCTTGAGACACCACACCCGCAAAGAGGGTTCTGCACGTCGCCTTGATGAGGTGAACATCTGACCCAAGTTTCATAGAAATCCTTCAAGGGCTTTGGAAGAAACAGAGCGGACACGATTTTGTGGCATTTGACATTTAACCTCCAAGTGTGACCTTGACCTTGAGACACCACATCCACAAAGTGGGTTCTGCACGTCGCCTTGATGATTTTGTGACGGACAGTCAGACAGACAGACAGACAGACGGACGGACGGACGGACAACCGGGGGAAAAACAATATGTCTCCCCCTTTTTTGGGGGGAGACATAATGAGGTAAGTCAAAGTTTTTTGTACAATTCTGTTTAGTTTTACTGAACTCAGGCTTGGATTTAAATGCTTGATCATGCCCTGGAATGTAAAACTTAGGATGATTTTTGTATGCCTCCGTTTTTAAACGTGGTGTTGGAACGTTCGGTAAATTGCAAGGCCGGTAAATTGTTGTTATACTGCGAATGCTTCTGTAAAATAATATTTTTAATAGAGATAAGTGATAATTGGAGGATTGTTACGATTTACTTTTTCGTTTAAGAACATTCACACTTAATGACCTTTGAATCAACGTCGAAATCCACTATGTATTCGTGAAAATAGAATACATTTTATCAGGTATGTATACGTACCTGATCTTTATGAAAATTAGAAATTGATCTTAATTTTTTAGGAACAAGATACTCTTTTGAATTTTGTTTGGGATTGAATTCTATTACTTTAAACAAAAATAAAGGTGATTAAAGTACTGCTGGTCATTAGATTTATATCAAAATGATAAACTTAAATGATATATTTAAATGAAAAGAAGAATAGAAACAGTTCTTTTAGAAAGTACACTATTAATCAGTCAGTTTTTACTTGTCCCATGAAACACACGATGATAAGAAAATAACACACGCTATGCTCTGTTACGACGCAAATTGTAATAAAAACGCAAATTGTAATAATTATTACAATTTGGGTTTTTGTTACAATTTGCGTTACAAACGTAACGCAAATTGTAATTACGCAAATTGTAATAAAAAGTCAAAATCGTGAATTTAGGGTTATTGCAATGTATTATTATCTACAATGGGTATATAATTTATTTTAAGACATTTCCCGGAGAATTCACTACTTCTAGAATATATCGAATACTATCCTTATGAAGGAGAAAAAGTTTTATTACAATTTGCGTTTTATTACAATTTGCGTTGTAAACGGTAACGCAAATTGTAATAACGCAAATTGTAATAAAAATTCAAAATCGGAATTCAAGGTGGATTTAAGGCTATTGCAATGTATTATTATATAAAATGGCTATATAATCCATTTTAAGACATTTCCCGGGAAATTCACTACTTCTAGAATATATCGAATACAACCGTTATAAGGGAGAAAAAGTTTATTACAAGTTCGGTTTGTTGTATTAAGTGATATTGTGTTGGGGTGGGTGCCGCGGGAATATAATTCATCACAGTCATTCGTATGAATTAAAGCAAAAATTTCAACTACATAAACAGTTTTGATGTTGTAATAAAACTTAAGATGGGAGTTAATCAAATTACCATGTCATTAATAAAGGTGTTGATTAGATGTTGTATGATACACTTGGCCTGTTACGTTAAAAATGTTTATCAAGCTAGTAAATACTTAACCCATATTCTCAGTTTTAAACAGAAAATAATTTACGTTGGTTATGAAATTTTCTTTAATTCTACAAGATATCCTGCCTGTCATATTCATCACAACCGTATGGAACATTGGGTTGTCTCCATATGCTATGATAACAAAATTTATTCGTTAGTGTTAGCGTTTTATTCCGTCCCGCGACTGACTCACAGATAATCACAGGTATAATGTTAATAATGTTCATAAGAAATAAGTAGTGCCGAGGTTCAGTGGTATACCTAGCGATGAAATATTTAATGATTGGAAGGACATGAGTTTTAACACCGTTAGGTCAGCAACTTTTTCTTCCATTTTTAAGGTGTATAGAAGCGTAAAATTATTTTTTTTCGTGATATTTTGTCTTCTCTTTAATTTTATATTTACCTTACTTCTCCTTCTAATCTTTACGCATCCTTATTTTTCATATTTACACATCCCTTCTTATTTTTATGCACCCTCACTTCTTATTTAGTTTATACCAAATGTATTTTAGTTCGATTGTGTAAAAGCTTTTAGCTTAAACACACACTCTCGAATCAGTTCCTTGAACTAACCAGTACTAAGCAATGAGTGTCAAGCGTCTTGCTCAAGGAAACAACGGATTGCCCCTGACTGGGTTTGAACCCGTGCGGATAGCAACCCTTTGACTACTAGTCCAACACGTTAACCACTCGGCCACACCGCCTTATGCATTCATACTTCTTTTACTTGTCTGCGCTCATCCTTATGTAAACGCACACCATGATTTTTGCGAAATACGCATGCGCAACTTTTTAACATTTGAAAATGAGTCTATGTAAAACTGCCAACACACAAAAAAGTAAGCAACCAATAATATTGATGAAATATGCAACTCTTAATCATTCCAGCCTCATTCCGTGACAATAACAATTTTGAAATAGGTAATACAATTGCTTTATGCCAAAGCGATCAAACACGGACAGTAAATGCTTAAAAGTAATAACTGAAAATTAATTAAAATATAAAATCAATATTATCATTTTGTATATACAGTCAAATGAACCTTTATGATGCCACTGCAGAACTTCAGGAGCAGATGCAAGTCTTGCACGAGTCCCAGACAAGCCACAGTCAAGACAATAGAAAGACTAAAACTTTATGAAATGCATGTTGTAAATGTATGTCCTTGTTACCAACATTGTAATAACTCACAATAATCCTGTAAATTCAGTATGTTTATCCGTGAAAGTGAAACTGGGTCTTGTATATAAGCTGTGATCGTAGCAAGTAAAATACCGCTTACACACTGTTTATAAGACTTTTAAAAAATATTTCTCATTTATATACATGTAGTACAGCTAGACAATTACCCGTGACTATATACACATACAGTGACACACATTCCTATTGTTTAACCACAATGTATGAAACACTATCAATGGCATGAGCTGACAATTCTTTGATATTACACATGTTATTGTAATTTGAATACATGTTTCCTTGTGGCCAAGGTTCACAAGTCATTGTTATAATTGTTTTGTAAGACAGATCAAAGATTGATTTTTTTCATCAATCAACCATAAAAAGAGATGTATGCTGCTCTTGCATCAATTACTAATAACGAATGATTCTTTCTTTCATAGAAAACGGAAAATTTACGAGCTGTTTTCTTTTATTCTGTTGGTAAAGAAATCTAATCCAGTTTTACTGAAGATATCAGTTTGATTTGCAGTCGTAAAGCACCGGACTATTGTTCGAATATGCTCTTTCCGGATTTCTGAAACTATAGTATTGAAAATAAAAATAATTTTATGTGTTTGGAATATTTATAGGTTTTGAAACTGTTTGAAAATATAGATTTTACTAAAAATACACCAAAAATGTACCAACCTGAATTTAACCTCCTTGAACTGGAACAAACGAACGAACTTCTTCCAGGTTCTGTTATCTACGAATTATCTGTCATTATCACCGTTTTACACCGTTTACCGGAAATAGCCCATCAAAACACCGAAAACGAAAGTACAGCCGCCAACATCGAGTTCACCCCAGCTAATGTTTCAACTTATTTCTCGATCATAACTCAATCGATTTCTCCAAACTAAACAATATTGTGAAGCTATATAATTCTGATTTTAGAGCAGTATTTTCTTTATTCTGTAAGTGGGTATTTTTTGTTGTGTAATAGGAGATAAATTTTAGCCTCGTTGTTGACTTTTGAGAACAATGTTGATATTTTCCACTAAATCAAGCCCAAAACACACTTGCTGTCTCAAAAACCATCTTGAATTATAAAATATACACTTGTATTAGAGCGGGCATTTGCTTACTCGAGCTACCTTTTTACAAACTTTGCGAAAAATGGTCATGCCTTGTGTACAGTGTCTAGTAACAAAATAAATTCAAGTGAACGGGGTGTAGTAGTTCAATGTACAGGGTTTAGTAGCATGTGTACAGTGTCTAGTAGCCACATATTTTTTCAAAGTTTAGTCTTTATTATATTCGTTTTATTTGGAAATGATCTCATTTCAGACTAAAACATGGACAAATTGGAAGAAAAATAAAAATACTCGGATGTATCTATTAAATGATTTATAAGTGGAAGCAATATCTGATGTACAGATTTCCCTTTCACTAAAATTGCCACATTTTATTATTTTCTTGAGTGGACTATCCTTTGATACATAGTTCCTTTTGGAAATGTGTATTCTTAAAATACCTGTGTCATCAATAGTTATTGTACGACCTTGTTCTCGACCTAACTCTGCAGTCACTTTGTAGTTAACTATTTTTACGCCTTGCCCGTCTAACTCTTTATGTCTAATATCTAAATTAGGCTGCTTTTCTATAGCATGTTGAATAAACTCTCTAAAAGATGCATAATTCTGTCCACTTACTATGCACTGGTATTTCATGGCAGCAACTGAAACAATAATAATAATAATTATTATGTAATAATAATACCATTATTAGCATTATCATCATCATTATCATCATCACCATCAAATCATTATCATCATCATTGTCGTTATCATCATTATTATCATCAGCAGTATCAGCAGCATTGTATTTGTTTATTAAATATGAACTAAATTGCACGAAATCACAAGTTGGATCACCTGAGTTAAACTGCAACAAATTCTCGTTAAAAATATGCGGAAAATTTTATAACCAGTGATCTAGTCTTTGCCCATAAGATAAAAACTTGTGCTAAACCTAACTAGTCAAGGCAAATATTTCACAAAAGTTCATTATCATACATTTTTGTTTTTAAATGAAGTCTTAAGACCGGTAAAAGGATAAGACCTGGTAAACTAGTTTATTTAATGCATAACTCAACATTATTACATTTCATTCTTTTTACTGTTTAAGCCAAATTTTACAGTTTAACCAAGTTCTATCAATGCTGGAATGAAATAAGGTCTTTTAAGTTTAATAAGTTTCTATAAACTAATGATCACGCATCAAAAGCGGTGTAGGCAGGCGGAAGCGGTATACTATCATTAATATTCATGTTTTTATAATGTTCATACTTCAATAAACACTTTGTATCCTTGGCAAACTAATTAAATGTTTCGCGTTACGCTTCCTGCCCTCTACGACACTAAACGCAATTCCTTAAACAGCTTATGTGTATGCGTTGGTACTGAAGTTTATTTGCAATTTACAGAAAATGACATCCGTTTACCAACTACACCCCATACACACGCAAACATTTTTCCATCTACACCCAATACAGAATTGTACTAGACACTGTACACAAGGCATGACCGTTTTTCGCAAATTTTGTAAAAAGTAGCTCGCGTGGGTGAATGGTCTCTCTAATACAAGTAGAGGAAAGTCAATATTTTATAATTCAAGATGGATTTTGATACAGCAAATGCATTTTGGGCTTGATTTAGTGGAATATAGCAACATTGTTCTCAATAGTCAACAACGAGGATACAGTTTATCGCCAATTACACAAAAAAAACCAAATTACAGAATAAAGAAAATACTGCCCTAAAACCAGACATATTTAGCTTCACAATATTGTTTAGTTTGGAGAAAGAAATTAAGTTATAATAGAGAAATAAGTTGAAACATTACCTGGAGTGAACTCGACGCTTTCGTTTTCGGCGTTTTGATGGGCTTTTTCCGGTGAACGGTGTACAACAGTGCTAATATACAATTGAAGAATTAATATGTAGCAAGTTAACAAACACAATAAACTTACATATAACGTGCATTTATTACGATTTAACGATCCTACAAAAACGACAGAGGGTATGGACTCCGTCAGTCTTAAACGTTTGACCAAAGTGCATCTTTTTTACCGTTAACACTATGTTGATAGTAAGACTGTATTGAGGAACAATTGAAATAACGATCTGGATCTGCTTAAGATCAATACAAGGAGTTTTCAAATATGAATGCATCTAGAACGTTGTATTGTTCAATATTGCGAAAAACACGAGGAAATGAAGGTTATAGGGTAGATATACAAGTTAGCTTTACATTGATACCAAATTTATTAAATCCCGTTCACTTTAGCTGTGTTTATAGCTCGCTATACATTGTCTACTCATATACTCTAATATAAAAATAGTTAGTAGAAGATCAGTATATGCCAATGAAATAAGGTCTTATATTAAGAATCGTTGTCTCCTTGGCATAGGGTGTAAAGACATTTTTGATGAAATGTGTTTTTATATGGACAAAATGAAATGTCCTTTTTCATCAGATATTTGTTGGTTTAATAAATTCAAATGTGGGTTAATTTCGACTGAAGATGCACCCCATGCCCGTCGGTCTAAAACAGCAACGTCTGTCAAGATGAATGCTAAAGTGAAAGAAATAGTTAATACCGATGAAAGATACACCACTAGGCAAATAGCTAGTATCCTTGGCATCTCATAAGGAGCAGTTCATACCTTTCTCAAACGTGATTTGAAAATGAGAAAGATCTGTGCTAGATGGACTCCCCAGTTGCTTCCAGATACGCAGAAAAAGGCTCGCGTGCAATGCACTAAGTTGTTGCTTAAACAGTATTTAAATTACAATGCACGGTCTATTGCAAATGTCGTCAATGGTGATGAAACATGGGTTTATTTTTATGAGCCAAAACGAAAACATCAAAACAAGATTTGGGCTACAAAGTCTGGCAAAAGACCATGCATTGCAAAAAGGACCATCAGTATAAAGAAGGTAATGTATGCCATTTTCTTTACAATTCAGTGTCCCGCCATTCAAATTGCTGTTCCAAATGATAATGCAAAATTTTACAACACAAAAGTTAAAAAAATACCTTTCAGGTCAAAAATTGGTTCAGCGCAAATTTTCGGTTCTGCAATATTCCAGCGTCTTCATAGTATACATAAAAAGACTATGAAAATGCCTTCAAAGATTGGATCCGGAGACTTAAACTTTGTTTATTTGTTGGAGGTGAATACTTTGAGGGAATACAATAAAAAAGTCAGTGAAACTTATGAGAAATCAAATTTTACGTGCTTAGATGCATTCATATTTGAACACTCCTCGTAAAATGCTTAATACCTGATAATGAAAGACTACAACACTTACTTTATAAACCAGGGACAATAACATCGAAACTAGCTGGGTGTTCAGTTGAACACTTGTGTCGCACTTGGGTATTCCGTTAGAATAACTAAAAAGGTAAGCAAGAGCCTGTTTGCAAAGACAGCATGCTTGTCCAAGTACTACAAGACCTGTCCGCAGACAGCACGCTCCACTTTTCTCGGTGCTGGATAATAATTTATAAGCCAAGTTAAACAAGAAGCTCAAGTGTGAGGAGGGCAAGTAAGATAAATATTTGAAAGAATCGACTATTTCTACTTTTCGTTGTACAGGAAAGATACTACATTAGTATGTCTTGTGTTTTTTAAAAAAAATAAGTACTTTTGTTTTGTTTGTATTGATTTTAAATTTCCATCGTTTGCAATATTGTTCTAAGTCATTAAGCATGAGCTGAAGTGATAGATGCGATGTAGCGAATAAAACCTGGTCAACGGCATATGAAATAAGGAAAAGTTTTCATTTAAAGTAAAAAAATACCGGTAAGGTCAGAGTCAATATGGTCAAAAATATCCTTCACGTACATTATGAATAGGTGGTATTTTCCAATTTGCTACTGATAAAGTTCGTACCCGTTTCTATGTCGGACAGTCGCCTGTTTATCGAGCCCATGTCTGTTTCTACTTTGGTATTTATTCTGCTCACTAGATTTTCAATATCATCAATTTTGGCCACTGTAATCTTAGATTTAATATCATTCATTATTTCTTGAACCCACATAGGAGAGGAGGAAGGCGTTGTTCCCAGCGGAGTTAGTTGTGGGGGTATGATTATTTGAGCAGGCAATCTTATAAACTCATAATCTTAATGGCTTATTTCAAATCAAATTAAGCTCATGTTTACTGAAATGCGTCAGCCAGTTATAACCAAAAATCTGTAACAAGTATGAAATCAGCCTTATTATGTTATTTCAGACCTGTCTCTCACCGGATATAGAATTACAGTGTTTGAAGACCTCTCTACCATCCCAAAAATCCATATCTTACATCCTTTCTTCAGGTTACCTCTAGGATGCTTCACGCATCTTCCAAACAATGACTCGTCTATCTCAATCTCGCCTTATATTTTCTTATGTAATATGTGCCTCATGAAATGCTCTTTAAATAACTCCCATACAAAAGACCCCCAATCAACAGCTCTACTCCCGTAATGTATACCGCACATTCAACTGCATTGGTAGACTGTTTCCTTCAAGGTATGTCTTAATGAAAACCATTATATCCTGAATGGTCAATTTTGATTTCTGAAAGAAGCTGTTTCTCCTTGTTCCGCACTCATGATTACGATTTTTGTTGCACCTCATTGTGTATCCTGTCATTCTGTTAGATCGCTTGCACAGCTTCAAGGTGCCTCCACAATTTTCCTTATTTGAACATGGTAGCTGATCTGCCAGCAATCCATTTCGTACACATCACTTAACATCAGAAGAATCATCCTGCATAAATACAGCGTAAAACTTCAATGGATTATAAAACTCTGACAGTGTAATGTTATCTACATTTTCCTTCCTATGTCGGTACCCAGCACCAGTTCGAGATGTAACGACCGCGTCTGCATCGTAAGTGCCACCTTCAGCCATTATGAATAAATATACAGATATTCGTTACCGACATATACTGTCAATTTACACTTTACTTCCCCTTGAGTAGCAAGGCTTTAAAACAGACAGAACTGGTTTCCTACACACACACACACACATATATATATATATATTTATTGTAGTAAAAAGTGTTCACGCTTGAAAGTTCGTGTTTCGAAAAAGTAAGGGTTATCGTCAAATGATTCAACATCATTACACATTATTATATATTGCCTTTGAAATATAGACAATAAAGTGTCGTGTCATGAATAGAAATAGACAAATTTATGAATTATGGAGAAATATACAGGATATTATTGAACCTGCTTCTCAATGGCCGCATTTCATTAGAAGGCTATTTTGGACTCCCGGTGTTTCACATTTTAATAGACATAGAATTACACTGTGTGCTTTCGTGTATGTTAACGGATCGAATCCTGATATATTCTTTGAGTGGGTGGATTTATTACATTTGGCGAGAGATAGGGCGGCTTACAATCATCTCAGAGCACTTATCACTTTAATTGAGCATGGACATTATTCCAGATCACTGTAAGCATGGAACATCGGCCAAAGACAATACCAATATTTAGACGGTAGTGCTCGACTGTATACACATAGATTCAGGAGGTAAATGTAAGTATTATAACCTAATGAATGTGTATATTGTAAGTAATGAATTATAATGAGGAAATTGAAACAGTCACACAAATATTTGTATTTTTCTCCTTGAAATGATGTCACGTGATTTATATTGACCACGCCTTCATTAAGACATTGTTATATTTATATGAAATAAAGCGTCTCGGTGACACAGCTCATTTTTTAACAGTTACAGCAGCAGGGCACTTAAATCAGTAAAAGTTCTTCTTCCCCTAGGGGCAAAAGACAGAATAATGCCTGAAGTGATTTACTTTGAGATGGTGAATTTTCAACGAAAACCTGGTTATTGTAATGCTGAAGTCGGCGGGCGGGCGTCAACTTTTGGTTTCCGCTCAATAACTTTAGTTTACTTTGGCCTATTGACACCAAACTTGGTGTATGGGTAGTTTATATCAAGAGGCAGCTTAGGATTGCTACCGAGGTGTCTGTGATCAAGGTCAAGGTCACTGTTGCTAAAAATAGAAATTCAGTTTCCGCTCAATAACTTGAGTTTGCTTTGACCTATTAACCCCAAACTTGGTATATTGGTAGCATATATCAAGAGGCAGCTTGGGATTGCTACCCAGGTGTCTGTGGTCAAGGTCAAGGTCACTGTTGCTAAAAATAGAAATTCAGTTTCCACTCAATAACTTGAGTTTGCTTTGACCTATTGACCCCAATTTTAGTGTATGGGTAGATTACATCAAGAGGCAGCTTGGGATTGCTACCCAGGTGTCTGTGATCAAGGTCAAGGTCACTGTTGCTAAAAATAGAAATTCAGTTTCCGCTCAATAACTTGAGTTTGCTTTGACCTATTGACTCCAAACTTGGTGTATGGGTAGCTTATATCAAGAGGCAGCTTGGGATTGCTACCAAGGTGTCTGTGATCAAGGTCAAGGTCACTGTTGCTAAAAATAGAAATTCAGTTTCCGCTCAATAACTTGAGTTTGCTTTGGTCTATTGATGCTTAACTTGGTATATGGGTAGCTTATATTCAAAGGCAGCTTTGGATTGCTACCCAGGTGTCTGTGATCAAGGTCAAGGTCACTGTTGCTGAAAAAAGAAATTAAGTTTCCGCTCAATAACTTTAGTTTGCTTAGACCTATAGGAACCAAATTTAGTATTTGGGTAGCTGATATCAAGATGCAACTTGACATTGCTTCCCAGGTGTCTGTGAACAAGGTCAAGGTCACTGTTGTTTTAAAAAAGAAATTTAGTTTTCACGTAATAACTTGAGTTTGTGTTGACCAGTTGACACCAAACTTGCTGTGTGGGTACCTTATATTAAGATGCAGCTTGGGATTGCTATTATGATATCTGGGAGCAAGGTCAAGGCCACTTGCTTACAATAGAATTTTCAGCTTCTACTCAATAACTTCAGCACACTTTGACCTATTGATACGCAACCTGGCATGTGTGTAGCTTACATGAAAATACAGCCTGGCATTGCTACTCAGGTAGCTGATTTATTTTTATTTTGAACTATTGAAACCAACTTTCTGTGTTGGTACCAAAATAACAGCACCATTTTTACTTCACTGCCATATTTCTTCCTAATTCCTGTCACATCAATACTTGGTCGCTGAAACCCTGGTTTTCGTCGCATTGTGGCGCTTCTTGTTGTTGTGTGGAATTGGAGAAAAAGGCAAAAACATACAAACAAAAAAAGACTGAATAAAATGGAGTATTGGTTGTTTAAAAAACTGGATATGAAAAGCCATCAATAATAGCACAGGTGTTGAAATTAATTTAATCCTTCTATTGAAAAGTATCACAAAGGAATAGAAAACAACTGTGATGAAAACATGAATGGAGTCTCAAAAGTGTCATTTTTATACCTGTTACCTTTATACCTCGTATTCTATATAAATGTACTGTCTTTTGAGCACTTAGGAAAAAATCTCAGTTCAAAAATGGATAGCTATGAGTGATATTGACGCACTTGATATGAAAGTTAAAAAGCATTGTCAAATGAGTGAGAATCTGGAAAATCAGGTTGATAAGCTTGAGGCAGAACAGCGTAAGAATTATCTTAGGAGTTTTGGTTTGCAAGATAATCGAAATGAATGTGTTGAAGAGTTAAAGTCATCAGTGAAGAGTTAAGTGTTTGATATTGCCTGTCCAGATGGTGTAATAAACAAAGACACAATTCTATTTGCAAAAAGATAGGGTGTATATGAAGTTGAACAGCCTAAAATGTTTTTATTCAAATTAGCAAATTTCAATATAAAACTAAAACTTTTCCAAGGCAGACAAATTCTTCGTAAAAATGTAATATGTATAGCAAATTATATAACTACTGAAAAACGTTCTGTTTTAAAGGATTTAAAGGCTAAAGGACAGAAAGGGTATTTCAGAGGTGGACAGCTGTTTACAATTTCAGATCCAGATGTCAATATTGAGAAGATGGATACTTTTGAAACTCGTGTTTTTTAAGCGTGGATCTCGAACTTTGAATGATAATACATATTTACTAGGTTCAAATTCTAGTGTAAATACAGTGGTAACCCTATCAGAATCTTCTAGTCATTCTAAATAGGGGTCAGGGCAACCCCAAACTGTGACAATGAAATATCATTTATTGCATGGAATATTGGTTTTAGTAACAAACTCGATAACTCTTCATTTATCAGTTACCTAAATCAATTCGACATTGTTGGCTTAACAGAGACTTCGGAAACAGATCAGAGAAGTGTTAATGCTGTTTTCAATAAATGTGTGTCATGTTTTTGTCCTGCGAATAGGTCAAAAGGAGTGAAATTTGGGTGGTGTATTTGTGTTGGTACATACCTCTATCTGTTATTATGTAAAACATGTAAATATGGATTTTATATACGCTGCTAATTGATAAGCAAATACTTAAGAGTGAAAAATGTTTGTTATATGTACGCTTATACTTCCCGCCAACGGGATGTTGATGTTGATGAAACTGAATCTGGTATACAGTCATTAGAGAATGAAATAATGAACACAGATTCCATTCATAATGTTGATTTGCTTTTGTGTGGTGATTTTAATGCACACACATCTGATATTGATGAATTTTTTATATCCGAAAATAATGTCCCTTTATTTGAGGAATATGATGATTTTAAATGACTCAGTAACTTTAAAACGAAATTCTTGTGATAAAAGTATCAATAAATCTGGTAGCGAATTGCATGAACTTTGTAAAACATACAGTGTTTCAGTTGTAAATGGTAGAGTTGATCAAGACTATGGGAAAGGGAAATTTACTTTTATTGACTCCGTTGGTAGTAGCGTCACTGATTATTTTATTGCTTCAAAAATATTTTTGAAAATATTTGTAAATTTTGTATAGACACTGTTTCAACATGTAAACATTTGCCACTGATATATAATATGACTTCATCTTTTTACGTGATATAGATAATTATGAAACAGAATCTGTGAATAGTACTTCTGATAACGTGTATTATAAATTTAACAATACTGAAGACGAATTAGAATATAGACTAGATGGGTGTTCAGTTGAACATTTTTGTTGCCCTTGGGTACTCTGTAAGAATAACTAAAAAGGTAAACAAGAGCCTGCTGGAAAAGCATGTTAGTCCAAGTTCAACAAAACCTGTCCGCAGACAAGATGCTCAAATTTTCTCAGTGCTGGATAATAAATTATAAGCCAAGTAAAAACAAAAGGCCCAAGTGAAAAAAAAATGAGTGGGGGGGAGTCTTCGTGCCTGGGGAATATAGAATGGTTGGGGGAGGTTGAGGGTGGATGGGGAGTCAAGAACATATGTTTTTTAAAAAATCGGCCCTGGGGGACTTGTTTGGGGGGGGGGGGGTTGGGTTTGAGGGTAGATGGGGAGTCAAGTACCTATGTATTAAAAATAAATTGGGCCCGGGGGTTGGGACTGGTTGGGGGCGGGGGGTTGAGGGTGGATGGGGAGTCAAGAACCCATGTATTAAAAAAATAATAATAATTCGGGCCCGAGGGGGGTCTAGTTGGGGGCGTTTGTCAAGTACCTATGTTTTAAAAAAAATCGGGCCCGGGGGTGGGGGGATAAAGAGGTAGAGACGTTAGAGGGGGGTCCCCATGGAGGGTGGGGAGTAATGACCCTTATATGATTAAGAAGTTCTTTTCCAATAAAGGAGAAAAAAGAACTTTTTTTTTTGGGGGGGAGGGATGGGGGAAGGAGTCGTGTAACTTCATACCTACATATTTTAAAAAAAAGAAATGATTTTTTTCGAGGGGGGGGGGGGGCAGGGTAACACGAGGGGAGGGTCCCCATACGTGGGTGAGTTGGGTGAGGTGAGGTGGGTAGTCAAGTATCTACATATTAAAAAATAATTATAAAAGAAAAAATGGGGAGGGTAATTAGGGAGAGGTGGGGGGGGGGGGGGTAAGTGGGGTCCCCATACAGAGGGGGGAGTACTCACTAATCTCATGTCCGTTAATACTTTATTTCTAGGCTTAAGAAGTTTTTTTCTATATATCAGTATAAGAAAAATCACTAGACTGCTTGGGGCGGGGCTAACTTTGACCCCCGGGACATGGGTACCACCAATCTTTGCAGGGGTCTTGCTGGTGATCAAGTATTCCAAAAATGGAATGTCTTTGACAATTTTTGAGAAATGGACATTAACAAAAAGGTTAACCAAGTAATCTTAAGCATAACATTGCAAAAATAAATTTGAGGGTTATCTGCCCTTGATAAATGGTGTTGTCGATGCGATTAACGATTACAACTGGAAAGTCTGATGAAGAAGTATAAAGAAATGACATAGTTATAGCCAATGTTCAGTTATTATGACAAAATCCAAGTACAAAAAGAGGCCTAACTCTGTCACTTGTGACCTGGACCTAAAAATGTGACATCACATTTTGTTAATGAAAGCATCTAAAGTAGGTCATGGTAATTGTCTACATAGGACTATATAAAAGCATCGACATCTTGTTAATGAAAGCATCTAAAGAAGTTCATGGTTATTGTCTTCGTGGCACTATACAAAAGCATCAACATTTTGTTAATGAAAGCATCCAAAGTAGGTCATAGTGATTGTCTTAATAGCGCTATACAAAAGCATTAACATCTTGTCAATGAAATCATCTAAAGTAGGTCACAGTAATTGTCTTCATAGCGCTATACAAAAGCATCAACATTTTGTTGATGAAAGCGTCTAAAGTAGGTCATAGTAATTGTCTTCATAGCGCTATACAAAAGCATTAACATCTTGTTAATGAAAGCATCTAAAGTATGTCATAGAAATTGTCTTCATTGCGCTATACAAAAGCATCAACATCGTGTTAATGAAAGCATCTAAAGTACGTCATAGTGATTGTCTTCATAGCGCTATACAAAAGCATCAACATTTTGTTGATGAAAGCGTCTAAAGTAGGTCATAGTAATTGTCTTCATACCGCTATACAAAAGCATCAACATCTTGTTAATGAAAGCATCTAAAGTATGTCATAGAAATTGTCTTCATAGCGTTATACAAAAGCATCAACATTTTAGTAATGAAAGCATCTAAATAAGGTCATAGTAATTGTCTTCATAGCGCCATACAAACGCATCAACATCGTGTTAATGAAAGCATCTAAAGTAAGTCATAGTGATTGTCTTCATAGCGCTATACAAAAGCATCAACATCTTGTTAATGAAAGCATCTTAAGTAGGTCATAGTATTTGTCTTCATAGCGCTATACGAAAGCATTAACATCTTGTTAATGGAAGTGTAGCCGGGTACAGGTTTATAGGTGATAAATCGATAAGGCAGAACCGTGTGGCTTGGTAGCTCAGTTGGTAGAGTGTCCGCCCTGTAAGCCCTGATATAAAAAGCAATAGCGACCAGCGTTGTACTAAGGCATTTTTATATTGGGATTTTTAATGCTATAGGATATAAATTATATAGGATTTGAGTATGATATTATTGAAGAGTGGTAGACATCAGGTAAGAACTAGAAGTGTGAATGGTGCTCTTATGGAAAAAATATCAAAAACAATTAATCGAATCAAACTTAACTGAAATCAGGACTTACACAAAAATACAACGCTTATGAAAAATGTTCACTTAGTATGATAATCAAAAACACATCCAATCAAAAATAACTATGATACATGAAAATACTATAAATAACTTATTTACCACGATATAAATCCCAGTAAATCAAATAAATAATTAATCCAACACTATTTTACACAAAATCTCTCACCAGGAAAACACTAGCATTCATATAAATGAATGTCATCACTGTGTCCAGCACAATCCGTGTTATGTATAATAGTCCTCCGATCCGATCCTCCAACGTTGAAATTCTTAGTAAATCCGTCCTGGTATGTACGTACGTAGTCTTACTCCTGGTGCACCGTAAATTCCGTTATAATACTGGGCCCTCCATCATAACGACAAGTCCCGGGTAATTACACACAGCCGTTTTATATAATTAAGGGGTCAGTCCCTTAAGTTCTAGTTCCAATATTGCTTCTCATATTCCAAATTCATCAATGGTTTGGTTGGGCGCCATTTATCGCCGGCCCCTTTTCTAGCCCTGGCTATTGCTGCGGGATATTGGGTTCAGTAATTGAAGGCTGACAATACTTTTGTTTGGTGGACTGATGAATATATAATTTTATTGTTTCTGAAATTAAATATAACATCATTAAAACACGTTATACAATATTATCATAATAGATATAAAATAACACTTGACACGTGTTATCTGACAAAATGCATAAACAATAACAATGTATAACAATCCAAGTGTCACAGTGCGTAGCGGGCCATTCAAATACACTTTACTTTGAAAATCGTTTTACACCAATAACTAAATGAAATCACAATACAATACTTACAGTACTAATAGAAAAATGTTTATAATATACAAAAATAATAAATACCTGAATATATGTCCAATATATTTAGAGATAATTGGTTTTAAAGAGATGCCTATAAAAATTGGCTTTCTACATTTTCAAAACTTGACCTCTGGTGACCTAAAAGGTGATACGATAGAAAAGTCACGTGTAAAAGATATTAATAAATATAAATATAGGCACAAAAAGTTATTTCCCTTAGACTATATGAATATTGGATAAAAGAATGGAACACCAGTCTGGACTTAAATATAGGAAATGAAATAAAATATCCTGAAATATGGCAAGTATGCTTTAAACCTAAATAATTCACCCTATGACAAAAGCATCTAAAGAAGGTCATGGTAATTGTCTTTATGGCACAATACAAAAGCATCAATATCTTGTTAATGAAAGCATCTAAAGTGGGTCATAGTAATTGTCTTCATAGCGCTATACAAAAGCATCAACATTTTGTTAATGAAAGCATCTAAATTAGGTCATAGTAATTGTCTTCATAGCGCTATACAAACACATCAACATTTTATTATTGAAAACATCTAAAGTAGGTCATAGGAATTGTTTTCATAGCACTATACAGACACATCAACATTTTGTTAATGAAAGCATCTAAATTAGGTTATAGTAATTATCTTCATAGCGCTATACAAACGCATCAACATTTTATTAATGAAAGCATCTAAAGTAGGTCATAGGAATTATTTTCATAGCACTATACAAAAGCATCAACATCTTGTTAATGAAAGCATCTAAATTAGGTCATAGTAATTGTCTTCATAGCGCTGTACAAACACATCAACATTTTATTATTGAAAACATCTAAAGTAGGTCATAGGAATTGTTTTCATAGCACTATACAGACACATCAACATTTTGTTAATGAAAGCATCTAAATTAGGTCATAGTAATTGTCTTCATAGCGCTATACAAACGCATCAACGTTTTGTTAATGAAAGCATCTAAATTAGGTCATAGGAATTATTTTCATAGCACTATACAAAAGCATCAACATCTTGTTAATGAAAGCATCTAAATCAGGTCATAGTAATTGTCTTCATAGCGCTATACAAACACATCAACATTTTATTATTGAAAACATCTAAAGTAGGTCATAGGAATTGTTTTCATAGCACTATACAGACACATCAACATTTTGTTAATGAAAGCGTCTTAAGTAGGTCTTAGGAATTGTTTTCATAGCACTATACAAACGAATGAACATTTTATTAATGAAAGCATCTAAAGTAGGTCATAGGAATTATTTTCATAGCACTATACAAAAGCATCAACATCTTGTTAATGAAAGCGTCTAAAGTAGGTCAAAGTAATGAGGGACATTTCTGATAATAAATTATCTCCCTTACTCAGATAACATCAAAGGTAGATCAACTTGCACATTGGTCCTTTCACTGGAATCCTCTTACTTTACCCTCGTTTCTCTTTGTGATAGTCTTGAGTTTTAGTTGTGAAAATTGTCACTTACATAATTATTATATAAAAAGTTAGGACTATCAGCTAACAAACATAATGGTATGAACAAACATGCTGCTAAACTAAATGAGTGATGTGAATACCATTGTTTTTAATAATAGGATTAATTATCACCATATCAAAACAGAAAATAGCGATGAAAGCAGAGGAATCAAACTGGAAGGACCAGTTTAATATCAGAGAGTAGTCAGGGTAGATAATCCGCTAATGTCCCCATAAGGTTTGTTACTTCATAACATATATATATAAAGTACAAACTTGCCCGTTTTTGCAAGGAGATATTAAGAACATATATACTGGCAATATTCAGTAACAATGTTTTATTACAACTATGTAATGTAATAATTTGTTGTAACTTGATTTAAGAGCAATCTGAAGGTACAAACAAATTTGATCAAGCATATACTAAACGGTGTAAACATTAAAAAGACTTCAATATTTTAAGAATTCTCGACCGTTGACCCGGCATTGATGAAAATTTTTGAAATGCATACATTTTGATTCTTATTAAATATAGCAAGAAAAAAATTCAATTGATTCCAATAAACTTGATGTTTCAAAACCAAAACAAGAAAAAAAGAGCCAAAAACTAAAGAAAATAATTTGACTCAAGTAGGGTTTGAACCCATACATGTTACTGAAAAAACTCAATCCTGCATAGAACAGATGAACTGAGTACTCTTTAGAATGGAGGTAAGGCATTATTGATCTAATAGCCTTGATCTTATAAAATAAGTATATTTCGTCTCGGCAAATACAATTATTAGTATTTAGTTACGTTTTAATGACCTCATGATGCAAAACAATTCGTCACATTTGGGGATCACTTGAGCTATGATGACGAATGTTCGGTCATGCTTATGCATTGTCTTACACGTTTCTGGGATTAACATATTATTTGTTGGAATAAAGCTTTCAACTATTTTTGAGATGCTCAATTAGCCAACGGAATGTGTATTTCATTCATTCATTTCATAAAGAAAAAAAACATATAAGAACTCTAGAATACTTAAAAAACATCATGCAAGGTTATTTTTTATGGATGGCAAGATATTTTTGAGATACATTAGGACCGAATTCTCAAAACTATTTTATGGCCTGCCGGTATTGAATTGCTTTTGGAAATGCTGAACGTACTTCGCCAATATACGTAAAACGAATCTTCAATATCACATGATCAAATTTGAATACGTGCCGTAGAGGTAGCAGAGGTATAATATGGCACTTCTACTCCCTTGCCTATCAGCTAGCTTTTATGGCGCGTGGTAGAGTGTCAGCTTAGTAATCGAAGGTACCCGAGTTCAAACCCAGCACGAGGCAGGTGGTTTTTTCCGGGTTACATTTGGTGCCCAACGTAAATAACCCACGATCGTATATGTAATGACATCCCTAGAAAGTCCCACAGACATTCAGTTCTCCAGGAATTCGAGGACGAATTCTAAAAAGGAGGGGGTATATGTAGCAGAGGAATAATACGGCACTTCTACTCCCTTGCCTATCAGCTAGCTTTTATGGCGACGTGGTAGAGTGTCAGCTAAGTAATCGAAGGTGCCCGAGTTCAAACCCAGCTCGGGGCAGGTGGATTGTTCCGGGTTACATAGAAAACAATAATGGATCAATCAAAATTAATTCAAGAGATAGATAGACCGAATAATAATAATAATAATAATAATAATGATAACAATAATAATAAACACAGAATGTCTAAACAATACAAATACCTAATCAAAATAAGTAATACACTGCAACTTGAAAGATACTTGTAAGTTTTGGCGAAAGGGAAAATATTAGTGCACAGTGGACAAATATCTTTACTTTTTTAAAGATTTGTTTTAAAATATAATTGCATTTTTATATAAATTTTCATAACCAAACTACTATCAGAATATTGCGCATATATACTATTAAAATCAATGGAAAGACGTGAAAGAAAGATAAAAAAGCTATAGTGAAAAATCGCTGCCTAAAGATTGGTAAAGCAAACAAATATTTTTCTTATTATTATTCGATAAGAAGACTGCAAAATGGAAGCACCTTACGTTTCAATTTGAAAAAGAATGCTTATAGCGTGCGTTATTCTTCTTGCACCATAACCAGGGTTGTCATAAATGATCGTAAATGATGTCATTTAGGCTGTCGCAAGTAAAATAAGCTATAACAGATTTTGTTAGCACTCGAGCAGTAACAAGGCTGATGATTTAGTGTTAAGTAAGATAAACTCATTTGTTGCTTCGCTCGAGTAGTGATGTGCAATATGGGCTCCATTTTACTGTAAGCAGCGCCTTTTTTCTCCATATTTATAACACTTTTGTACAGTAAATATGACCGTTGAATAACCTTGATTAAGCATTCACTTCTTTCACTGTCATCACACCTTTTGCTGACAACGTGGCACTCTGTCAACTAAAGCTAAGCTCTTACAAGATGAATTTAACATATTTTCTTTAACAATCCTTTTTAAAACTATTTTTAAAGTTATTTCTCTATTATTTTTATAACTAGGCGTAAGAGAAGAAATAGGATCTTGTACAAAGTTGTGAATTCAATATCTTATCAACAACCTTTTCAAGCAAAGAGTTATCAGAAAATCGGTGATTAATCATTAGCTTGTCTGTTATTTATTTAAGTGCTGTTAGAATAAAAAGGGAAATAATCTTCACATTTCAATTAGTTTTTGAGAACTGCTGTTCCCTCCCTTTTATACTACCTTTGGTACAATATGATGTTAGACAAAAAAACTTCAAATAAATAGAGTGAATCAGTTACAGCTGGTTACAAAGTTGAAGATTTACTACTTTCTTGTTATATACTTTAGAAATATTATATATCTTATATAACGTACAAAAGTAAGCTTTCATAAAATATTTAAACAGGGTATATTGAGTGACTATAACTGTCATCTATTCATACTTCGTGCCTTAAAAGATCTAAGATTATAAATTGGCATGCGTGGATTCTTAGTACACTCGCGGGCGTTTGAGTACGTTCGCAAGTTCATAACTAATAAAAGAAAAAAGCTTGTTTAATATAGTGCCATCCCTACTTACATGGGGAGTTTCACGGGTATATGAAAACCCCATTCTATTGTACACATTTATTCCCCGATTCCTTCCTTACCCTGTATGCTACGCCGACAAGCAAACGGTTTCAATTCTTAAAAAAAGATGGCACCTCTCTAATCTACCTTAACAAGCCGAGGTCTTAACCGATAGGCTACGGGATAGTTATTACTAAGATATATCATGCTTCAAAAATTAAAGTTCAGGATAGAATATCGTCGCCGCTTCGTCACATATTTTTGATTTTTCTATTTCTCAGCGACCACTTACTTGTTAAAATGGAACGTTTTAAAGGTCATGTGACACGACTATAGCAACTTTGTCTATTCAAAATAATCATAATGTACTGATTAAAATGGTTTAACTGCGAAATTATGAAAATATTGCTTTTGATAAGAAAAAACGTGTTTTTGATGATCGGCTATTTCCGTTTCGACATCGGTAGTTTCCGCCGCAATTTTTGGCTGTGACGTAGATTTATCCCTACTGTACCAGGCAGTAGTGCAGAATTACACTGCTCATAACAAATCCGTTTTTAAATGAAAAAAATAACACTAAACAACAAGTGCAAGAAACAAGTTAAAGGCACACTTATAAAAACAACATGCTATAAATTGTAAATTAAATGAAATAATGTGATTACTTCCCGATTTTTATAATTAAATTCAAACTTTGTGCCGGGAGAACCGGTTGTAATTTTACCTTAATAAATATTAATAACTATTCCAATTTCTTCCATGTTGTGGTTCTATATAAAACTATCTCCTCCACATTTTCACATGCTGCGTAACACTTCCTCACTTGATGTTACGTCATAAACAAAAGTGTAGTAAAATTGAAGTGAATTTAGGTGATCTAATGTGTTAACATTTGTTTCACTGGAATGGAAATTCTCACTACAGTGTATTTTCACGTTGGGATATTGTTTAAAAAATAATTATATGGCATGTCCATCAAGTAGAAATTTGTGTCTGCTTGTAAATTAATATCCAATGAAATGTCAAAGATCCATAAATCACGCCTTATACTGTGAGATTTATGCAAATTAGTCTGCCCAAATGAACAGAACAGAACAGAACATATCTTTTATTTTTCACCCAGGTATACAGTGTATACAATATGGGCAATATGCCAAAATTCAAGAACATAATATTATTATCATTTCCGGAACAAGTAAGTAGACGAACTTACAAATAAACAGACACTCACACACACGTATTCACAGTTTCATTCATACACGCACGCGTACCACACTTACGTGTTCTTTTACATTTCAAATAGTGGGGGAGGAGATATATCCGCTGTCATTACCAAAAATGATAATTAGCTATGTAGGAGAAAAATAGAAAAGCACCAAAAAAAAAAAAAATAATAAAAAAAAAAATAATAATAATTGTGCAAAAAAATAAATTTAAAGTTAGATTACTAAATGGCAGGCTGATTGAAAACAGGACGGCTACGTCCCTGTATTTTCGGAAAACCAGATTTGACCTAATTGTGTTAACTGCTGTGTAAATATTACTGCGAGAAGATTAGTCATGCATTACACATGGCGCACGTGGTAGCGAATTTATGAATGGGGTCATCAGTCAATGGAATATTTTAGGGATAAATACATAGTAAAGGTAAGTATGCTTATTTGATTTCAACATAATGACACAGATACAAAGTCAGGTTTTTCATGTACATAGGTAAAAATAATTAGCAGCATTGATACAAAAAAATATGTTGATTCGTGTAGGTTTTTTTTTTTTTTTTTTTTTTTGGATACAGCTAAACCGTAATTATTACTCAAATTTTAACACAATGTATTTTCAAAGCAGGCTTACTATTTAGCAGTTGGGAGGCATCGGAAATATTTTGTTAGAGACATTACCTTTTAAATTTTCCCATTATAACAGATACGAATTTAGAGACTTTTCTGAGGTGAGGGACAGTGGAAGACGATAAAATAGATTTAAGTGACAATTCCTGCGGAGGTATGTCCAGATTATTTAAGTATTGGTTTCTTTCATTTCGAAAATAATTACATTGTAATAAGTAATGGTGTTCCGAACCTATTTCGTCATTTCTACACAGTGTACATTTCCTTTCATGAAAGGGAGTTCCGTCATAACGGCCTGTCTCGACGGGGAGATGGTGGTTTGCTGTGCGAAATTTGAAAAGGTAAGTATACTCTTGTTTTGTTAGGAGTTTGAAATAGGTTTCTAGTTCAATGTTTTCTTTAAAACTGTGATAAATCTGTCCTTTGTTTGAGTTCATAAGGTCATCGTGCCAAGATTGTTTAAATTTGCTAATAAGAGCTTCTTTTATGTGTTTATGTATATTTCTTTGTCGAATTTCCTCTTGATTTTCCCATAAATCAAAGCGACCGACAGAATTTAAAATTTCTTTTATTTTATTTAACCATTTATAATTGCTATCAGGGAGATTTAGCATGTATTTATATATCTGAAGTGAAAGTTTTTGTTCTTTTCCAAGAAGTAATCGGTTCCAAAAAGAAATCATTCGACTTTTGATTATTATTGATATTGGATATCTACCCAGTTCGCCGTATAAAAATGATATTGGTGTAGATTTCCTAGCGTTTGTGATTTTCCTTAAAAAATTGTTATGTACTCGTTCTAAAATATCTATGTTCTCATAGCCAAATATTTCGGATCCATAGGTTAATATTGGCAATACGGTATGATCGAAAAGTTTAATCACTAAATCAATAGGCAAATCGGCATTGTTGGCTCTAGTAAAAAGTAAATGCATGGCTTTAGTTGCTTGTTCTGCAATATGTTTCCTAGCTCTTAGAAAGGAGCCATTACTTGAAAGAGTTAATCCCAGATAATGGTAGTTGTCTGTTATTTCAATTGGAATTTCACCAAGTTTAAAGTTGAAGTTTCGGAGTTGTCTTGCCCCAAAAATTATTATTTTAGTTTTGTTGAAGTTTATTTTGAGATGCCAATTATTACAATACTCGTAGAATGTATCCAAGCATGTTTGGAAATCTAAATGAGAGTCAGACAGTAATACGGTGTCGTCAGCGTAAAGTAAGATTAATAGTTTAAGCCAAAGAGTAAGATCCAAAGGATCTTTCAACTCTACTCCGACGGAACCGTTAAGATGTAATGTTGACTGTATGTCGTTCAAAAACATTGAAAAAAGAATCGGTGAGAGATTTTCACCTTGTCTGACTCCAATTTTTGAAACAAAGGTATTTGATAATTTTCCATTATGAGAAATACGAGACTTTATATTTTTGTACATATTGTTAATAACCGTGAAAAATTTGCCATTTATTGAGTTTTTCAAAAGTTTGTGCCAGAGGCCTACCCTCCAGACTTTGTCAAAGGCTTGAGAAAAATCTATGAACGCACAATAAAGTTTTTGTTTACGTTTTTTTAAGATTTCAATAAGTGCGTGCAAGGTAAAAATATGATCACTGCACGAATAACCTTTTCTAAAACCAGCTTGATTTTCATCAAGAATGTGGTTTTCTTCTAGGAAACATGTTAGCCTTTGATTTAAAACAGAAGTGAATAATTTTCCAAGACAGCTTAAGATGGTTATTGGTCTGTAATTGTTAGGGTCTGCAGAATCTCCCTTATTTTTGTAAACAGGTATAATAATACCTTCTAGCCATGACTCGGGGATAAAACCAGTATTAAGGACACAATTAAAAAGCTTACAGTAAAAAGGGGTGAACATATCTTTCGTTGCTTTAATGTATTCATTAAGTATATTATCATTAGGACTACAGGCTTTTGAATTTTTCAGTTTTAAGATACATTTTGTAATTTCTGTTTCTGTAATTGTTGAATTAAGAAATTCATTTGAACTATGCGTGATTGGGATCTCGTTAATAAACCTGTCGTCATTAACCAAATCGGCATTAATGGCCTTAAAATGTTCATAAAAGTCTTCAATAGATGGAGAGGGAGCTTCTTTCGTTTTTGGTTTGAGAGTATTTAAAAATTTCCAATACTGTTTTGGACTTTTTTCGCTCATTGACCTGAGTTTTAAAGAAGTGCTTTCTTTGTGTTTTTTAATATAAAAGTTCATTGTACGTTTATACTGCTTACTGGCATTACGGAGCCATAATTTGTTATCATTACTTTTAACTTTGGAATATTCATTTTTAGCTTTGTGATAGTTTTTCCTAGCCAGGTTACATTTTGGACCAAACCATGGCTTGTTTTTCGAATTTCTGTACAGTTGATTGTTTTTAAATTTTTCAGGAAATGTAAGACGAGCTGCATCGTGGAAGATTGCTTGCAGTTCTTCGGTGATGTGTTCGATTACTTCTTTGCCTTGCGGGTATGTATTTAACTGTAATTCTAAATTATCTAATTTTGCAATATTTATATTATCACGAAAGGATGAGTCCATGTCGCTTTTCCACGCGTATTTTTTCTGTAACTTTTGAGTTTTCGGAACATTTACATTTTCCTTTAAAATTTTAAATGACCACGATAAAGCATTATGCCCGTCAGAAAATATTGGGTCCGTTTCAGTAATTTCAAAAGACAACAAATTATTAAAACATTCGGCTGTTGCTACTACATAATCAATGACTGATTTATCCCGAAAGGTAAAATAACCTATGTTATTATCTGATGAAAATCTTCCATTAAGAATGAATAAATTATTATTTTTGCAGATCTCTATGAAGCGAAAACCATGCGAATTAGTTCTTGTATCCATTGATATTCTTTCAAGGGAAACTGCTAAATTCTCAAGTATAGTAAGTTTGTCAAGTTGTTGTTGTATTTCTTCCTCAATATCAAAAAAATAATTTAAGTGTGAATCAGAGCGAATAAAATCGCGCAATGTCCCTACCCGTGAATTCATGTCACCTGTCAAATAAACGTATTTATTACCGCTACATTTTTCTATTATTTCATGCTCAAATTCATTAAACAAATCATTAGTAAAAAATCTTGAATTTTCTGGGGGCAAATAAACTGCTCCTAGGATTATATCTTCGTCATAATGAGTAAAACATTTTGAAATAGAGACCCATAGTACATATTCCGATTCATTTGGGATTAATTTAACATATAGCGCAATAATATCTTTCACATAAATTCCGATGCCTCCTGACTTACGTCGATAGAGTTGTGACCTATATTTGGGAATGAAAGAATAACCATTAATATCAACAATATCTGTAGAATCCAGGTGTGTCTCAGACACACACAAAACATCAAACGTATTTACAAATTCAAGAAAGTCTGGATAATTTAAACGTTTTTTCAATCCGCTTACATTTAATGTACCTAATTTAATATTTTTCTCTTGCAGACTATAAGAGTCATCTTTCCCCCCGGATTCCTAGCAGGCTGTGTTTGCAGGTCTCTCCTGTGTGGAGTCGGCACTGGATGGAACGGAACGAATATTCGTCGAGGTGTCATCGTTAGAGTTCATACTAGGCAGAGTGTTGTTATTAAATGGGACCCCTGTATATTCTGCATAGCTGTGAAAACAAAGCAATTAACTTTTTATGACCCAGTCAATGATAAAGTTGAGACAAATAGCAAAATTTTATGGCAAGTGATCTTACGAATTGATTGTATTACTTTTGATCAGTCAGACTTGTGAAAACATTATGTAATAGCTTGTTCCAATTAACATGTCTGAATGATTTTTAGTTAAGAAGCTTCCATGCAGATACATATTTTAATTAGATAATTAAATGTAATGGATCTATTTATGATGAAAATAAAAATCATTAGACTTCTAAATGTGAACAAATTATTAAAAATTCAAAAGAAAAAAAAAACAATGTCTTTGTGTTATGATTTTGACATAGGTTTTAGGGCTTCTTCATATTATTTGTTCTTTGATCATTATAGTTTTATTTTCAAAAAAAAGTAGAATGAATAAGCCAAGAAAAAAAAGGTATGCACTTTTAATAAAAAAATCATAGATCTAGTCAAATATTACTTACACGTACCTCAAGCAAAATATACCACAGACAAATAAGCAACACATCACTGTAAGGAGAATGTTTTTTTTGTAAAAAAATCTCTCGATTGGTGTTAGTTAATCAAGTCTTCAAACAAACTGCATCGGATAAAAATAACCATGTTCAAAATCTTTTTGGATCAGTTACTTGAAAAATATCTCTTAGTCTAGATATTTTCACTGATGTATCTTTTAATCCTATAACCCTGATTAAACTAGCCTATATATAATATTGCTCATTGGCTTCGTAATTCCATCAAAATTTCAAATTATTCATTTAAAAAACTTCAATGTATAATTATGCATGATGTTAGTTTTACTTGTTCAATTTTTTTTTTACTATATGCAGTCTACATTTCACTTTCCATCATGATTTTAAAGTTTTTTTTAAAAAAATCCAGGCAGCTGTGTAAAGTGGCTAGGGATAAATGTGCGTCACTTCCGGTTTCGCTCGTGACAAGTGCGCGCGACCATGTGCGTAAAATATGGATTTTAATTTGCTATAAAAAACATCTTTTAGATGAAAAATACGTGCGGAATTTTGTAAAACAGTCATAGTAAGATATATATTTTTCGCTCATATGAAAATTTCGAGGTCAAAAATTCGTGTCACGTGACCTTTAAGTGCTGAATTAAATGAAACGTTACAGGAATATTCATATATTTCCAAAATTGCGAGGATAGATATTTTTTAAGTTTTAACCCTTTAATTTTGTGACTTATAGTTGTACAGGGGCAGATACAGGATAGGGCTGCTGACATGAAGGGTAGAACCACATTGGGGTGGGTACGGGAGGGGTGTCCCCTCCGGTTGGTGGGGGTACCTGGGGCCTCCCCCCGGAAAATTTGAAAAATGAAGGTCTAAAATGGTGCTTTCAGTTTTGGGCCTTTTATTGCATTCATTATAGCACAGATTACCAAACAACAGACAACAAGATAATATACAACCTTATAAATCTTTAGTACTCAGATATAAATGCTAAAAAGATCAAGATATTTAATTCATCTGCTGAGAACTACAAATTACAAATTGACAAACAGTCCCTATGAAATTTCACATAAAGCATGCTTATATTCAAGTTTAAAATTCATAATTCATCTAATACATGGAGTTCAAAAATATTGGCAACAAAAATATAAAACCAATTGACCTTTTTTCTATTTTTTTTCAGTATTTTGAACAAAAAAATGGACAAGTCAATTAAATTACATTCGTTCAGTAATTTTTTGTTTGTTTCAATGTAATATTCTTCTTCATATAACATACACATTTTATTAAACTCATGTACAAAATGTACACATTTTTCATACAATGTAACCTGAAAGTATCAGTTCTTAAAAAAAATTGCAAGTCCATTTCCACATGTAAGCTAACTGCTAACTTTATCAAAGCTTCGCTGCTTTTTGTAACTGTTATTTTCATTGGATGATTGTAAAATGATCAGCCAATCAAATACAACGTTCCAACGGTCATGTCAATCAGGCGTGTACAACTTGTTGATCTATAATTACACTCTCACTGCACCCCTGAAGCCCGTGGCTGAATCCGCGGCTGTATAACCTATATTTAAACTCGTGTATAGGCTGTTTTTAGCAAGCAGCTAAGTAATGCTTCGAACGAATTTCCATGAAACTTGGAATGCAGATTCGATGACATATTAAAAAGCACAGACCATGTTATAGGCTAGCACGTGTTTTAGGGAACATTCATCGTGTCCAACGAGTTTTGTTTTGTTTTGTAAAACTTTAGTTCGGCAAAATCAATGTCATTTGGTTGCTTTCGTAAATGAACTGCAACGGTTGTCAGAACATGGTTATTATTAAAAACAACCGCATGGGAAATCAACTTAACCCGCGAGGAAAATGCTGCTTTTACGTTCTTGTCGTGTGTGAATTAAAATTCTGTTAGTGCATAGCAACACTGAAAAATTGTTCGAACGTATTTAAAAGAAACACTGGTTAGTCTTGAAAAGTCAATAAAATGACTCCCTGCAATATTAAAACTCGGCAATATCGTTGCTACAACATAAAAAAACAAAACGCTGTGTTCAGAAAACACATATGCCCCACTAAGCATAGTTTGTCATGATACAAATTTAAAATGACAATACAGTGGTAAAACAGCAACTGAAATCACAAGTTAGTATGGAAATAACTTTCTAGTGCCAGAATCTCTACTGAAAAGAATTAAACATAAAAATCAAGTAAAGTAACTTATAATCTAGGACCATAAAGAGCAGATTATTCAAGAAAAAAAATGTTGCAACAATTATCAAACTTTTCAAGGCCACAACTTTGTACTTGAAAGTTAACAAAATTCCAACTAGCTGATTGTTTCATCTAGACGGGTTCATATCCTTCGTACTGTTAAGTATCAGGCCACTCCTAATAAATACAAAAGAGGATAGTTTCCAAGAAAAAAGGTAGCCACAGATATGTCACTTGTCAGGTCATGACCTGTGCACTGTTAAGTGTGTAAACTTTCATGCCACTGCTATTTGTACAAACTGAGAAATATCCAACTTCCTGAAACAGGTTAACCATTTCTCTAAGTACAAAATGGGGAGATTACACAAGAAATAAGGTAGCTACAGTTATGTAACTTGTCAGGGTCATGACCTGTGCACTGTTATGTGTGTAAACTTTCATGCAACTGCTCTTTGTAAAAACTGAGAAATATCCAACTTGCCGAAACAGGTTTACCGGACGGACATACGGACGCACGAACGTACGGTTCAATCGCTAGATAACGGGGGCATAAAAATGCACTTACACAAGGAATTCGCTCGATAATTTTCTCCGCCTACTTATTGTATCTGTTACCTGTCAGACAATGAAGAGGTCAAACTTATATGATGCAAACTTAGAAGAAATCAGGTGAAATATTCTCAGAGACTGTTCACGCAGCGTGTTATTGGCGGAAAGCATAACAGAATGCAGATGTTTATCTTAATTCTGTTTCCCTCGTAATTCAAGCTTAAACCATGGAAAATGTTATTCATCTGCCATTCAGCTGACCACATAATCACATAATGTATGAAAAGAACTTGACAACTTTTTTTGTAAACAATATATGACAGACGCCACGGGGAAAAGTACACACGGACATGTTTGTTGATGACTTGGTGAAATACATGACTGTCTTTCAACGAAACAAACAAATACTTTATGCTGGGATCATTTTCTCCTTTTTTCTGTTCAGTTATCCCTGTGTCCGCAAGGTTACAGGTGATTTTGTACAATATGTATATTTAACCTATTGTATATTTCAGCTTGCATTAATCGACAATACAAGGAAAACTCGCCTGTTATAAGGTGGTCGATATCAAATAGGAGCCTCCGGAGTCTTAAAAACTATTTTCCAACATTTGAGAGTATTAAGAATATCATAGAAATATAATTTAGGAAAAATCAATTTTCCTAACAAATGACTTTGGAAATGTACACTGGCAGACAGATAGAATAATTTTTCGTAGTACTCTTTTTTTCACTTGCAGCCTAGACTCACAATGTACATGCATTATTTTCATGAACTTGATGTTAGAGAAAATAATTATTCTCTTATAGTAAATTGCTTTTGCATTACGTACAGGAATGTAACACATTGTAAATGTCATATTGTCTGTTTCAATCATTCATAAATCCTAAACACGTCTTTTGATGAATTAAAGGTAAATTGATTGAGATGGTGTTCCATCTTATTGATTAACTGTGTCTATATTAAGACATCAGACGACTATTGAAAGTTTCATCAAAGGAGGAAATATTACCAAAATACAATGTAATCATTTTTAGGCAAGACAGAGGATCCTCTTTCAACATAAAATCTAAACATTTTTAAATAAGCAACAGTAGTTTGCATCAAGTCAGTTGCATACATTGTTAAGGATTCTGTTTCATTATGTGTCAAGTTTATCAAGGGGCAGATAATCTTGATATTTTATGTTTTTACGCAGAGACTTGTGATCCTAAAGTGTTGATGTTTTGCTTGTTTTCTATATATAGTGCATATTTACAGGTTCATTTTCTGTTGTTTTTTATTTCTAGCTGACCTCTTTGGTTGAAAATGAGATGAACCTCATTTAATTTGACGTATCTCAAAAGTTGTATTTTTTTAATTCAGTCAGGGTAATACGAAGATTATAGAATGAAATGATAGAAAAAAATATTAAAATGACCTATTTTTATTTGACCTAATTAGGGATGACAGAACAAAGCGTCAGTGGAATAATAATTACAAAATATGTATTACAGCGGTTCGTGCACTCTTCAAAGGCTATCTTAATACGTTAATCAAATATGCAAAACATGACGTGTTTGAAGACAGCTCTTGTATACGTTACACAATAATAATAATAATAATAATAATAATAATAATTATAATAATAATTATAGCAATAATAGTGATAAAGATAATAAAGATAATAATAATAAAAGTAATAAAAAAAATTCTGCAGTCAGTTCATCAATATGCATCTGGATTCCCACGAGCATCAGGAGAATTTTGCAACTTTTGTTCTATTACAAAAATGGTAATATTTCATTGTTAACCCAGTTTAAAGCTCTACTGAGAATAATTACCGAATTGTAGTGCAGAATTGCAATAAACTATTCCCATATGGAAACTGGCTGTAAAATGTGTTTGTTTCTTATACTTTCTAACTCAATTTCTGTCTCAAATTTTGAAACTGTTATAATGATATTGTTTTCCTTGTGTCGTTTCTGATGAAATATTTTGGGTAAGCAGATGTGACCTGGAAGCTCAATTCTCCACCAGTAATCGGATTGCGAGTACAAAATGAAAGTAACAGATATATAAACACTTTAAGACATCATGGTCAGTTTTTATGAACATTAAATACATATAATCCGTTTGCTGATTGATTAAAGATGAATTGGCTTTGACTTTACGGTATCTAATTGATTTACAATATCAGAAAAAGTTACGACATAATTGTGACGACCGAAAATATCTCGCGTGACGATGTCAGGGAGAAAAAACAAAAGACTATGTCAGCAATTCGATTAAACAAATACACATTATTCAAAGGTATTTTTTTAACAATATGAAAAACCCGTCTGCTTGAGACAAATTCAAACTGTCACAAAAATTTCCAAGATTTATTCAATGATTTCAATCCGTATATTCTGCCACACAAGGGATACAAAAATATCCCGTGCAGTGATAAGAAAAAAAAACCAGTACGTTCTGAAAACTTATGTTTGTCTACGTCAGATTGTCTTAAGTGCTAGAAACAAATTTTTGCGACTATTCTTAATCAGCCTAACGTGACAAATAAACATGACACTGAATCTTCTGATTAACAAGCGGTGGCTTATAAGCACTTTTCAAAACTTATAGATCCAACCTGTAGTAGTGTTTAGATACTTCAAGGAAGGTTTTCTGTTATAAAGATTACAATGTATCTAGACGATACAGTCACCATGTATAGTCTCATTCGAACTTAAAACACAGGCGAAATACACCATTAGCTAACGTAGTAACAGCTAAAACGCACTAGAACTTCAAACGTACTACAGAACTTCAAACATATTTGGTTAATGTAACGAGTAAAAAAAAAAAAAAAAAAAAACTAGAACTTCAAATATTTCTAACATACAATTTTACAAAAAGGACACAGGTACAATTTCTCTGTAGCTCCTCAATCTAATGAAACTTCTTTTATTTAAATCAAAATAAAAAAAAATCCTATTGCATGTATATTCCTATTAATTCTAATTTCGACTTGTGATGTTTCCGGGGGCTTCGTAAATATAAAACTCATGAGACAAGCATTGCATAAAAGCACATTTTGTTGAAACATGCAAAAACTTGGCAAGTAAAAAGGTCTTTATTTTAGCATCAAAATGTTGTCCCCAGGGGGTTGTCATTGTCCTTGAGAAATATAGACGTGTAAAATCGCGAAAAGAATGAATAAATAAAATTGCAGTTAAACCGACATCAAATCGACAAACTTATTATGTCTTCCTGTACGAACTGGTTTTGCCCGACACAGTGGTTCAGTATGTGATAGTTTGGCGATGTTATTCAATAACGTTTTGTTTAATTCTTAGCGTGTAATGAAAACTGAGAGTCTATTGTACACATATATACACCATCGATTTTAACACCATTGTATATAAATTTCGGGCCGTACGCTAGGTTTTTTAAAAAGCTTAGCTTGTCGAAGGTATTATTATCCGAAAGAACCTGACTCATACAAATGAACAATTTTAAACAGAATAGAAGATTAAAAATGTTCGCATTATCCGAAAGAACTTGCATAAATGAACAATTTAAAAAAAACCCAAAAAAAAACCTTAATATATCTTGAACTTAAAAAAGGAAGGACATTGATTAATATCATACTTCCTGACCCATTTTTATTACCTAAATTTCACTTTTCATTTGAAAACTAGCAATTCATGTAAAGTAGATATTCTACATTGGCATTGCACATCGCAACGGAAAACCCTAGTTCTTCACAGTTCATCTACAATTACTTTATATCGAGTCGTACTAGCAAGTGCTGAGGCGTACCAAATTTGTCAGTTACTTGCGCTCTACATGACAAGTGGATATAACGTGAATGCCAAAAGTAATCAAAACAAGAAAATAAGAACAATAATGACTTCAGAGTAGATTTATGAACTTAAACGTCTTATTTTTATCAAAGTTTCAACATAATGCTGCATTTTTCTAGCATTAGTATCTGTTACTGTTATCTTTATTCAACTGGGTATATGTAGCGGGTCAGTTACTCATTGCCTGCCTGTCGTTCTGTCTCTAGTCCTCACATGAGACAGAGAAGTATTTAGTACAATTTTCCAAGAGTTTTAAACTGTTCAAACCGTTTTACAAAGTATTGAGCTCTGGTTTCAATCGTTTGGTAAAATGTCGTTTGGTTTCATTTTCTCGTTTGGAAAAAAAAAGAAAACGAGAAAAGACTTTTTAGTTGATAAACTCTCCGCATTGGTTACCTCCATTCAGTACAGTTGTCTTGCCATCAGAAACGTTGTATAAAGAATGCATTATTGTAACTGTTTTCAATTTTGATAAATCCGTGTGTGAATTTCTTTATCTTTGCATTCAGAATTAGTGGGTTATCTTATCAAGTATGATATACAACTGTTAAATTCTTCATACATTACCTTACATTCCACTATCAATTTGTCCCACAAAGAAGTATGCAAAATGAAACATAAGAACATTAAAATATGTCTGTAATGTTTTATTTCTAGCAATATCAGACGAGACTGAAATATTGGCACTGTCACTTTTAGCTTAAATGGTAGTTATTATCTATTACAAATAATTTTCAATAGTGAGTCAGGACGGCAACTGTCTCTTTTGAAATGATTCGGCATCAGGGGGTGCTAAGGAAAATATGTACATGATCCTTAGAACGCATAATCTCAAACTGTTTATAGCTATTTTATAAACAAAACTCCAAATTTTTTAAATGGATAAAAATTTTCATTGTATTTTCAGATGAAAATCATTGCATCGGTTCTTTTTTTCAGTTTAAATCAGTTAAGACTTCTGAGTTTGACCATCTTAATCGCATACTAAATTGTAATAGTAATTGAAAAGTGACTTAATTTTGCTCTGCATACGTGTTCTATTTTTGAAATACGCACGAAGGAGACTTGCTTATGTTTTGTCATATATTTTTTGATTTGGAGCCAGAATTTGCAAGAATGACTTTTTACTGTTTAAAGAATGTGTTAATGTCGGATACGGTTAGAAAAAAAAACGATTCAGGTTTGTATTAATTGTAATTATCACCAATCTTTGAAAGTAACTATTAAACAAGAAACATGGCAATGCCACGAAACCAGGTTTTCAAAAATGTTGTTCTGATTCTATACTATAGTATGAATTTTGGAATGAAGATTGCTATGAATATTCAAAAGATTATAACATGACATGAAGGAAAAGATAATATTCATGAGAATACATGATAATGAGTAGGATGTAAATTTCGGCTAACAATACTGTCTGCAAGGAGTATACTTAATAATGAGACAACAATTTCTGCACGTCATCTTGATGTGGTAAACATTTGTCTGAAGTTTCATCAAAATTCTTCAAAGGGTTGAAGAGTTACAGAGCGGACAGGATTTTCAATGTTAATGTCACTGTGACCTTGACCTTGGAGCCATCAAAATTCTTCAAAGGGTTGAAGAGTTACAGAGCGGACAGGATTTTCAATGTTAATGTCACTGTGACCTTGACCTTGGAGCCAGCCATGCGGAACATGCGTTCTGCACGTCATCTTGATGTGGTAAACATTTGTCTGAAGTTTCATCAAAATTCTTCAAAGGGTTGAAGAGTTACAGAGCGGACAGGATTTTCAATGTTAATGTCACTGTGACCTTGACCTTGGAGCCAGCCATGCGGAACATGCGTTCTGCACGTCATCTTGATGTGGTAAACATTTGTCTGAAGTTTCATCAAAATTCTTCAAAGGGTTGAAGAGTTACAGAGCGGACAGGATTTTCAATGTTAATGTCACTGTGACCTTGACCTTGGAGCCAGCCATGCGGAACATGCGTTCTGCACGTCATCTTGATGTGGTAAACATTTGTCTGAAGTTTCATCAAAATTCTTCAAAGGGTTGAAGAGTTACAGAGCGGACACAATTTCGTTTGACGCCCGCCCATCACAGGATTTTCAATGTTAATGTCACTGTGACCTTGACCTTGGAGCCAGCCATGCGGAACATGCGTTCTGCACGTCATCTTGATGTGGTAAACATTTGTCTGAAGTTTCATCAAAATTCTTCAAAGGGTTGAAGAGTTACAGAGCGGACACAATTTCGTTTGACGCCCGCCCATCCGCCCGCCATACCCCAATCTAATAACCAGGATTTTCAAAATTGAAAACCTGGTTAAAAAGTGCAGATGTTTGCCACTGACTGTTCCAAGGCGGTAGCCCCTCGGGTTTTCTTCTTCATTATTTTTTGTTGTGTCTTTTTTATAGGTCTATAAATAAATTTATGCTCTCTTTTCAGCTACTTTTTGACTGTGTAGAGAGGCTGTGTTTTTTTACTGTGTTTTTTCCTGATAGGCATTTTTTTAATTTACTACATTCAAGCACGGTGTATATATTGCATTGCTTAGCATTCTTTGCATTCTAATTTCTACTGGAGAAGCGTTTGTAATGCTATGCATTTCATAGCATGATTGTTTTAAACATATTCTTTGAAAATTCACCATTTGCAATATTTTCTTGTGAAGAATAATTTTGGCAGTGATCCCTTCCATTAGACCAGAGCTTTTAGTCATAATTGGTCAGAACAAAATCTACTTCACCTAAATATGAAATAGGTGTAATTATACCCCCACCACAAAATGTGGGGGGGGGGGGGGGGCTATAATGGATTCGCTTTGTCGCGTCCGTCCGTCGGTCGGTCGGTCCGTCCGTCCGTCTCCATTATCGTGTCCGCTCTATAAATCCTATACCAACTGAAGGATTTTCTTCAAACTTGGCTGAAATGTTCACCTCAACAAGAGAATGTGCAGAACCCATGTTGCCCATGTGTCAGCTCAAGGTCAAGGTCACAATTGAAGGTCAAATATCAAACAATCAAATATTAGACATTATGTCGTGTCCGCTCTGTAAGTCCTACACTCATTGAAAGATTTTCTTTAATCTTGGCTCAAATGTTCACCTCAACAAGGGGATGTGCACAACCCATGTTGCCCATGTGTCAGCTCAAGGTCAAGGTCACAATTGAAGGTCAAATATCAAACAATCAAATATTAGACATTATGTCGTGTCCGCTCTGTAAGTCCTACACTAATTGAAAGATTTTCTTTAATCTTGGCTCAAATGTTCACCTCAACAAGGGGATGTGCAGAACCCATGTTACCCTTTTGCCGGCTTAAGGTCAAGGTCACACTTGAAGGTCAAAAATTGACTTAGAAAATATTCTTAAATTTTAACATGTATTTGAATATTTCTGAAACTAGAAAACGTATATGCTTGAAACTTAAAATATATATGAAGTGTCTTAATTAGGATATGCAGGTCAAGTTTCGTAACTCTGTATTGCATTTTCACAAAGTTATGCCCCTTTTTAAGTCTTCAAATTTACATACAATCAAATATTAGATAATATGTCCTGTCCGCTCTATAAATCCTATACTAATGGAAGGATTTTCTTCAAACTTGACTCAAATGTTCAACTCAACAAGGTTATGTGCAGAACCCATGTTACCTTTGTGCCGGCTTAAGGTCAAGGTCACACTTGAAGGTCAAAAATTGACTTAGAAAATATTCTTAAATTCTAACATGTACTTGAATATTTCTGAAACTAGCACAGGTATTTGCTTGAAACTTAAAAGATATATGAGGTATCACAAGTAAGATAGGCAGGTCAAGTTGTATAACTCTGTATTGCATTTTGACAAAGTTATGTCCCTTTTTAAGTCTTAATTTACTTACAATCAATACTAGACAATATATCATGTCCGCTCTATAAATTCTATACTAATGGAAGGATATTCTTCAAACTTGACTCAAATGTTAATCCCAACTGGGCAATGTGCAGAACCCATCTTACCCTTGTGCCAGCTTAAGGCCAAGGCCACACTTGAAGGTCAAAAATTGACTTAGAAAATGTTCTGAAATTTTAACATGTACTTGAATATTTCTAAAACTAGAACAGATAATCATTTGAAACTTCAAATATATACGAGGTGTCGCAAGTAAGATATGCAGGTCAAGTTTCATAACTAAAAAAAGTGTGGGGGATAACTTTGTATTGTATTTTGACGAGGTTATGTCCATTTTTATGTCTTTAAATTTATTTACTATAATATTTCTTAAACCAGAACTTACAGATATTTACTTGAAACTTAAAATTTATATGAATGGTTACAAGCAAGCTCAGATGACGAAAATTCTACAATTCCGTTGAATTATGACACAAGTTATGCCCCTTTTAGGCTTAGAAAATGTTCTGATATGACCATTAATACTTAAATGTTTCTGAAACTAGAACAGATATTCATGAAAATGAAAGGTTATTTGTAACTGTTTCGAACATGATTTGACAATATATATTTATACTATTACCTGTACAATTTGATTTTTTTTCACCAGAGATAATTTCTTTTTATGTATATGTATTTGTGCCTCTAAAGTGATTCCCTTAACCACCTTTCCATGTCGTCTTCTGTCAAGGACATTGGTGGGGGTATGAATCGCATTCAGCGATAGTTCTAGTTAAAAACTGATTTTAGTGATGACTAGAATAATTGTCCAGATTCGGTTCAAACCATTAGTATTTATTTCTAGTATCTCATAACACGTAGCAGACACATCAGTTTTGATTTACTTGCGGCGTCTGATAACTATCATTATAGTTGACGGTCGTAATGTTTCAGTTTTACTCAGCTAGAAGAAAAACAATAAATTATAGACCTCTATATAGAATCCTTAGGCAGACATGAAAATTATGACTATTTTTATTTGTATTCTGTAAGTTTTACAGTTGTCCGTTAAGAAGTCATTGCCTGTGTTGTAAAGTTATAAAGTTAATACCACTGAAGCCTAATATTAGTGTATTTGTATTTGTTCTTGTGAAACTGATACGATATTTGAATTAATGTATATAGAGGATATTTGTTTGTTTTTGTGGAAGATGGGAATTTATTTCATCTCGTGAACACCATATGTTGATATTTTCACTCGTGGCGCAGCCACGAGTGAAAATATCAACATATGGTGTTCACGAGATGAAATAAATTCCCATCTTCCATTAAAAAACAAACAAATTTTCTTTTTATTTTATGCCAACACGTCAAAAATGGGTATTTTATGACATTTTTAAATCAGGGCCTTCAATAAATTCCCTATGGTGAGCCCCAAATCAGTTAATGCGTACTTTGGTTACTCCGCTCAAAAAAAGTGCAGACAATCTCCAATACATATGATAACTTTACTTCTGCTGAAATAAACTGAATACACTTTCATCAAATAACATTTATTTTTCTCTACACAGTTTATCAATATTTATTGAATTTTAGCCATACATACTTTAATTATAAAAGCGGATTAATACCGAGTAATATTCAATCAATTGAATTGAAAGTCGGCCATATTGGATATTGTCCATGTGAGTTATGAAAACAAATCAGACATTTTAAATAATTTATGGTAAATTTCATCATTGTTCACAACTAGTTAGGCTCAGGAATTCAATATTATAACTGGATTTAACAAGGTAAATAAATTTCACTCGCTGTCACTGTCTGAAATACAGCGGATTCTCTTGTATTTGCGTGGTGGGGAAATTCCTGAAGTTTCATCAAGCAGGCCATAAATAAGTAGTTCCGGCACAAACAGTGTATTATCAAAATGGTAATTTCACTGATTCAAAACAGTGGATTATCAGTTTTATCTCACTGATATTTCCCTATGTTTCATTGGTAGGCATAAAATAAAATGCTTTATTGTAGCATTCGCGTATCCATGAGTGGATTCATTCAATTTTATTTGTTTAATTGTTTTAATACGTATATTGTGTACTTTGAATATGTTATCGTACAATGTCAATTATATTCTCATCTTCTTCTGTGTAACTGCCTTTTTCGGTAAAAATGCCTTTTACTTAACGACAGGTGTTCAAGTAATTGTTAGACATGTTTTCTAGTTGTCGATATCACGTGACATACGATTTCATATACATATGTATATTGAAATGTTATGGCCATTTTAAGAAAGCTATTTTAATAACTATAGAATAAGTAAGGGAGCTCAAATTCAAACATACCTTTTACTTGCCTAAGATTCATGCATACCATACAAGATACTGTACTTTCGGATTGCGATTGTAGAGAATTAATCTTTTTTTCTTTTACAATACAGTAATGCATATAATTCATTAATTTTGTGGAAATGGATATCAATTTGAAATTCCCATTATCCGTCATTCAGCAGTTAGTAAATTATTTCAGAGTATACGTATCTGTAGGTCTATAATAAATTTACAGGCGTTTCCTTTCGATGTGAGTATTGTGTCATACATCAGTTTATTTCAATCACTGCTATGTATGAAGTAGTCATCAAACAGCTAAAATGCATTAACTGCAAAAATAAAAATGAAAGGAAAATATTCTGACGCGTTTAACTCTAAACACATTCATAATTAGCAGATATTTTGCAGACAGCTTGAGTATCACAATTTCTCGTAGTTTATGCTTTAAGGCATTTAATTTATCGATAAGATGTTTTGTATATAAGAATACCTGTAATCTTTTAACATCTTCTGTTCATTTTTAAATGAAATCAAATGACTTGACTGGGTTTGGCTGAATTTAGGTTATGGTCGGAAAGTAAAAAAAAAAAAGAAGAAAGAAAAATTTCGGTATCGGTTTGATGTTAATCAGTCGTACAAGTCATCATCTTGCTAGTATTAGGATCCTCAATTCTTTTGCTATCCCAGACAGATAGGTGTTCTCTACAATGACCATTCACTGATTTGCTTCGATCTATAGTCGTTATATTTGACGAATCATAGAAATTGCCTTATATTGCTTAACTTGTAGAAAAAAAGATTCGGTGAAAATATGAACTTATGGTGGTCTTATGGGTATTCACTGATCTGAGATAGTAACCTAGCTTTTTAAACCATATAACCTAGAGTAATTCATAGCGCACATTCTTTTCAAAATGTCAAAACTGTGCTCAAGCGTCACCACGTTTTTAATTATTTCAAGATTTTGATACATAAATATGAACTGTTGACATTGTTTTTAACCCAGCATGATCATATCCCAGTCATCATTGGGACAAATATTTAGCAAGTTTTCAGAGAAGAACATATATAATTTTAACCTCTAAAGTCTTAGAAAGTTCGTGCACTGTCCTAAGTTATTGACCTAGTTTTGTTTACCTAATGTAAATATAGATGTAGGATACCATTTTGACAATTATTTCATGCGAGGTATATGAAGGTTTAATCAAAATCGTGGACTCTGATTTTTTAAGTATTTTTTCTTCTAATATTCAGAGTATGACGTCAATTTAAACCTCTAACAAACATTATGAACAAGTTTAGTAAAGATTTTGTCGTACAATTTCACAATTTTACAATTTAAATAACTCTTCCCTTATAAAATGGCGATAATTAAAAAGAATTTCTTATGTCTTAGCTCAGATTCGTTCGGCTGGACAGTTTAAAGTGTTTTATGTGTATGGATTTCTTAAAGAATAATTGTCTTTGGTTGATATATAGTTGGCGAACTGATTCATTCTGCTAGCATAATTCAATAACAACTCAGAGACTTATTAGTATAGATTTTAATATCAAACGCTGTGTCTCGACAAGTTTTATTAAAGTGTTCTATATCATTTGCCAATATTCTTTAGGACAGTGTTTTGTGTCTTTAAGTTTATGTTTTTACCAGTTCATAGTAAGATTTGTTTTCTTTCTTGAGTCAATTGTGTTAATTTTGTTGAATGATTTCCATATATATTGAGGACAATTTACAGATATAGAAATAACAGTTTGCATAAGCTCCATTAAAGAAGAGGGAGTCTTATTCATTACCTTTTATTTTTCACCAGTTTTATTTTAGGACTTTTTCCTGACATTTTGCCTAATAAGGGATGAATGAATATAGATACATATTAAACACATTGAAAAGATATCAACTTGTTTGAAACTAAATACCGCGATTCTACAATCGTTAAAACTAAAGTATATATTTCGGTTGAAAATCATTCAATACCTTATACTTCAATCAGCTGAATTCAGCTAAAACGCAAAACTAAAAAAACAATAATCTTGGCAAAGAAAACAAATGAAAAATGTTATAGAATTTATTCAAGCGCTATATTCCAATGCAAGCATCGAAAAACAAGTGTTCTAAAGCAAGCTAATGTACGGAGCATCTAAAGTTTCACCCCACACTTTTGATTGACACTTTCTTTTTCTTATTTTGAAATTAAATAAAAACGAAATAAATTACAGAATATCCGCAAATAAATTCAAGTGATCTGAATTCTATTTTTTGTCATTTAATATTTGGATTAATACAGAATATTAACGTCATAAGTCGCTGCCACTACATACACTACCTTGTATCGTTATATTGATTTGTTTAAAAATTTTCCTAATCTTCATTGTGAAATTAATTTTTTTTAAGGAACAACATGCAGACGGATAGATGGTTTGAAATGAATTTTCTTAATACACGATAATCACAGACTATTGATATTTTATTGCAAAATTTCGTGTAAATTTATCACACAACATTGATGGATCCAAAGCGGTATAAACCCACTTTCTAGTATTTACAACTATAATAACAATCTCACAAAGAGAGACTGGTTATTATTTCAAAAGAAAGCGTGATAGTTTATGTCTGCTACAGATGAGATGATAGATGGATGACCTGGCCCACGCCTACCAGAGACAGACGGAACTACCTTTCACAGTGACAGCTATGTACATATTTTAGGCAAGTCTCCATAACCACCGATCAGATTTTGAGCAAACTTCACAGGAATGAGTACTTTTCATGGTTATTGTCATGTGTGCGGAGGGGGGCGGGGGGAGGGGCGGCGAGAGAGAGAGGAGAAAGCTGGGAGAGACACGTGTTTTTTCAAAAAAATAATTCTCTTAAATTATCTGGAAAGATAAATTTAGTTTTAAATTCAAATGGAGAGAGACATTGGCTTGATGAATATTGACCTTAGGGCTTGTCAGAAATAAGTATCAGCTTGTTAATACAAAGGCTGCGTTGGTCAAAATGGTTTGTCTAGATGTGTTTTAAATGCAAATTTACAAAACACAAAATGGTCTGGGTCAGTTAAGATACTTATTAGGTATCTCTATCTCTTAAAGTAAACGGAAACAATCACTAGATGTAGTGTAACAAAGTATTTGCACTTCTTTTTCCACACAACAACGGTTATCATGTGCACTTTCACTTTATTTCAACGTTCAACCTCAATGTAAAACATCTAACCATCAATGTTTTTATTTTAAACAGAATGATAATGATATTTTTTAATGTCAAGAACAGTTTGCGTGGCTTTTTCTGCATATTCCGGAAGTGTAATATGACTCAAGTCTATACTCATTTAATGACAGATATTATGTACTTACTTTATATTATCCAGTATCAGAAAATATATATAAAAATGATTATATACTTCATTATGATACATCGTAATTTAATATCAATATCACATCATGTATTTTACATTAATTGTCAAATGGTTGTATAATTCCTACTGATAGAATATTATAAGCCTCATCAAGTCGCCAAAAAGGATTTACAATAAAATCAGTACAGAATAAGGCACTATTCTTTAATTTACAGCTTCTAAAAGCGTGCATGTGACCTTTGTAACACCGCACTTTTGGGTCAAACGCACTTTGGGGACCCTAAAGTGCATTACACAGGTACATATGCAATTTTTAACATCAGACAAACGACTGCACTTTTGTGTCATAAAAAATAAATAAAAAACAACGAATTTGAGTGATATTTTGAAGTAATATCTTGTTCTTAATGCCAATGGTAAACTAGAAATAAGGAATGAAGTAGGATAAAGTGGGATTCCAATAGCAGACTATAGTTTATTTTACTTTACATTTACAATTGAAATAGTTTGTTATATAGTCACGATTTTCATGATATTTAAAGTGATAACATTCAATTTCATAAAACATTTATCACTTACATTTAATAAGCAACAAAAACAATGTTGTTTTTTTTTCATTTTTTTTTTTTTAAATTACTACGACATCAAAATTTAAATGGCACTAAGTAAGATTATTTGATTGCACAGTCATGTATCTAAGTATCGACCGTTATCTTGAACTCCACCTTAAATATTTCAAGGTAGCAGATCGAAAATAAGTCAGTTCTCAGTATTTAAGCAGAACACAGTTGACACCTTCAGAACTTTGGAACCCAAAGTGCGTTGATATGTAGCATATTAACGCACTTTTGGGTCCATTTCTCGATTTTGACCCCAAAGTGCGTTGTGAAGTTTACCACACTTTGGAGTGCGGTGTTACGGAACTTTTCCAATTCATAATTCATATAATTTTATGTATTCTTTTGAGAAGCAGAAAAGACATGAACAATCAACAATAAATTTACATAATATGGGTTTATAAAAATTCGTCATCTAATCAAATGATATCTTAAGACAAAGAATGAGAATGTTACTCTTTACAAATGGTGTAGTGCATTGTGACACTTGTTCCTGTATTAAATATTCCGATACTTTAATAGTTTGCTAGTTAGTATTGCAGTCGACTTAAACATTTTGATTGTTTCTGACAGTTCTGATAGTGAAATTATTAGCAAATGAAATATTATTAGTATTAGTAATTAGTAACAAAACAACCTTCAACTGGAATTGCAGTTTTGTATGTGTATAACATAATTTAATATCCAGCAACGTAATTAATATGTAACTATATAAACACATACGCCGGCATTTTATCAGTAATTATATACCTTTCAGTAGAAGTAAAAGGTCCGTCTCATATATACAAAGAAAAAGGCACAAATGATTTATATAGAAAATAATAGCTTCCTCCTGAAATATAATTGCTGTTTTAAATCTTGGTCAATATTACATAAGGGACATAGTTGATTTATATTTTTCTTGTAATTTTTCAGGAACAGCAACTCCTGTTTCATCTAATTAACGACATCACGTTAGAACATCCTAATATCTTGATTTTGCAACTGACAAAGCACGTCAACACTGCGAGATATATTGAAATGTAAAATAATTGATGGTTTGTTAGCCAATTTTCTATTTCATTTTCCGCAAGAAAAAAATAAGTAATGAGAAAATGGTTCTTCAGACGTGTTTGTCTGAGTTATTTCGTAAGATTATATTGTCTTCTTGTCAATGTTCAAGTCGAGAAAGTTTCTTTTGAGCAATCTGGTAATTGATAAGAGTGAGAGCCATAAAGTCATGCAAATAACCGTCGTCTTTGAACCAGCATTTGCTTTCACAGAGCATGAAACTAAAAATAAAAAGAAGTGTACTCGATTGAAAGGTCCTTAATTTGTAAGTGCTTATTGTAACCTCCCTGGAATCTTTAAAACGTTTCTAGAACTCAACAAGTTTTGTATCAAAAATGCATTTCTCAATTTAGATGGGACCTGACCTGAATTCAAAAGCCAAAACAAAGTACATATTTTATAACTCTTTTTTTTTTTTTTTTTTTTAGAAAAGCTACCTCACCTTGTAATTCACAAGTAATGCCAGACATCTGAGACGCTTTATTATCTGCAAAGCTACAATGTTATAATCTAGTGAAAAACACTCAAACATTCAAAAATATTTCAAAGGAGCATCATGTCCTCATTTCTTGGATTTGCCCGAAATTTAGCCTTCAGATCTTGAACACAAAGCAAACAACTAGAAAATGTCCACGGCTACCATAAAACTATCTTTTATCAAGAATTTTTAAGTTTCATGCTGAAAACTACTTAAGCAACGGTTAAATGTGTTAAATTTTACTAAATGTTAAACGTAAATTATACAATAAACGTACACATATAATACTTACCAGTCAATGACATGTGCAATGTGATAAATTGCGCCATTTGCACTGTCCTTTTTTTCAAAAATGAAATATAAGATATCAACGGGTTTAAGAAATTTTGTGTATGTCTATGATTTATATAATATTCAGCACTTTATGTCAGATTTCTTTTCTAGTCAATTTTCAATGCAAGAAATCTTCCATGTAACAATGCGGTAATAATTATCGTAAGCGTAAGACAATTGGTGTCTCGAGACAAAGCGCATCATTTCTGTGTCTTACTCCAAAACATTGTTCTTTTATTTGGAATAATTCGTCAACACATGATTTCATTTTATTCTTTCAAACAACCATTCGTTTTCCCCATTGGTAGAATAGATTACAATGTTTAATCATGTAAGCTTGTATATCATACAGAAAGTGTTTAAGGCACATTTTTGTAACATAACAAAATTACACTGTTACATAATTCAAAGGATGTCAATGAAATCCAAATTTATTTTTCGACTACTCAAAAAGTTTTTCAAATGGTTAACCGTTTACTTGTTATACTAATATATAGTTGGGGAAAACATTGTGTTTCGCGTATTTCGAATGGAGGAAATTCAATATTCAAACAATATAATTTTATGGTCTAAATATATAGAAATATTCATCAAAATCAATAAATTTTTCAAAAAGTTGGAATGTTAAATATTTATTTTACCAAACGACTTGCTTTGTAACTTCGTTATTATTATTATTATTATTATTGGTAAACAAAAAACTTCTATCATACATTCAATAATACATCAACATTATGTATATTTCGAGTGTAAAACATGAATCATAGAACTTAGTCACTACGACATGTAATTTATACACAAGATTAAAATACACTTAACAAAAACTTAGGTTATTACATATGTCGCCTTAATGAAGTGATTTGTTTGAATATAAGCTTTCATTATAAATAGCAAAGCATAAACTCAAAGCAATATTATCAGGGCTCACAAACTAACCATGATAACGATAATAACATGCTCTACCAGACCCTAGTTCTTAAGGTTATACTTCATATTCTTGTCTTAAAATCGACCATCCTAACTTTCAAACATATTCAAACGAAGAGTTTTTTTAGCAAGATTGTTGGTTGATTCACATGCAAGAAGTTGTTGTTAAATTAACCTGCTTGTACTTAGGCTTATTTCTGCTTCGATCGTTGTAATAAATTATTGAGAGGAAATCATTATTAGTTTTAATTGGTTGTAATTAACACCAGTGATATCCCACCTGCTGCGTTTTATGAGCAAAAGATTAATATTTGCTTTGGCAAACATACGCAAGCAAAATCAAATAGTTGATTGGACCACTCTAATTATGCAAACTTAATGTTTTCACTGAAAACAAAGTATTGGTGTAATCGATCAGTGATCGATTTTAAGCTGGAGTGTCTTTTTCGATACTGCTATTACACATATATTTTAATCTACTTTACCAAAGTTTTAGTAGTAAGGAATTTTTATTAAATAATAATGAGAGCACAAACTTACAGGTTATAAAATCAGTAAATGTCCATTGCCCGGCGTTTTGACTTTGGAAATAACCCTTACAATGTACTTTTTTCTTTTGAGTAAGATATATTCGAATAAATTGACTACAATAAAATGTTTAAAAGGTTTTTCTGAATATCTATCATAAAGTGACAGCTTATATAAGCCAGATACAATGTATATAAGACTTATACATTTTACAATGGAACTAATATCATTCTTCTAGTCATGTCCACGTTTGAGTCTAGATACATTAAATCATCAGAAGTGTCTAAACCGCACCAGACATTAAACAAATATAAGCTTTAGTAATGTTTTGAGACAAGCATTACATAACCGTTATTGAAATTAGTTTTTGTGTACACGCAGCTGGTTATGTCGTCTTCTTGTCCGAATTAAAACCGCTTTGACGTAATACAGGTTATTCAGTCCGATAAGTTGATAAAGTAGCAATTTTTTTGCAATATCAGCAATATTGCAATCCCATAATATTGAAAGTGAAACATTTCTCGGTACTTGGAAATACAAACTTGACCTAATTAAAGGCTTATATATGAGTTAGCAAAATAGGCAGAATATACAGTTACCTTTAAGGAATTGAAAAGAAAAACCAGAGTACCGAATGCCAAGAACTCGTGGCTGAAATCATGTGACGTCGTGTCCCTTAAAAAGAAGACAACAGAGCTTATAACTGAAATGTGGACGGCATTATTTCTTTGCTCGTCATTTAAAAGCAGCACTTTTGTAATGATTGGCTGAAATGTCTGATAGAATGTCGAAACGTCAAACATTTATTGTCGTAAGAGGTATTCTTTTAGACTTGCTAAAACAATTGAAAAGCAATGCAACTGAGTTCAGTTGTCTCTTTTTACGTGTCAAATACTTCGATTTTTTTAACTTTGAGAATAAGCCTAAGATATCGCGGAATTTTGTTTTGGATTTAAAAATCCCTTCAAGATTGTACTAGTTATAATGTAATATGCTTCTCGTTAATGTCTCGTATTTGTTTATTTTATATCTCAAGTAGAAACGATATAAAATACAAAATTGCTTAAGTGTTTTAGTGTCATTTTATCAGATTTTGTTAACGATTTGAAAGGGAAATGTTTATATTTTAAAGACCAGGTAATCAATAAGTGATATAACAATCTTTTTGCAGAGCAGAGTCATGTCTTTTTAATTCCCCCTAGACGGACAACTCAACTAATATATATCTTTTAATTAGAGTTAATTTGTTTACAAAATTTAGATTAAATTTATTAGCACTAACATTTAGTAGGAAATCTGTAAAATGAAATATGTGAATAGAACAATGTATTGTTTTGCTAAATTCATTCTTGTATATTGAAAACTTTTCTTGTCTATTTTAGCATGTTAATAATGTTTCTTCTTTTCAAAAAGTCGATTACATCGCATCGGTAGTTTGTCTTTGGTGAAACATAATTTGTATAAGGAGCTGATGTTGCTTTGGTAACCATTTTTATTCATTTCCTGTCATGCATTTTAAGATGTGGTGTACAGAGAAAATTCCAAATTTGTGCTCGAGTTTGTTTAATTTGACGAAATCATCTCGTCTCTTCGACATTTTCAAGTCGGAGAATTTCTCTGGCACACTCGGTGTTGACATTGCAAATGCAACACAATATTTGTCTTTTGACATGTAAATGAATTAACTGGTTTGAACAAACAGTGATTATTCTATGGGCAAGAACATTTCAGGCTTCAGAAACACTAGTTTGCTTAAAAGACATTTTGTCTGTGTAGACATTTAATTTGATGATAAACTCAAATACTTCGAATTCCTTGGTAAGCTGCATTATTATACGAAAATTACCTTCTTATTCTTTCTAAATACGTTCCTATCTTATGTTATGTTCAAACGTAATTTTCTTTTTTTTTCTTTTTTTTTGTTTGTTAAAAGTTCAGTTAAAAGGAATGAATTGTAAACGTGTCAATGAGTATGCATGAAGTTCACGTGGATTGAGTACAAAAGATTCATGAAACAATTGTAATTTTGTTTTATAATTTTCAGCAGTTTCGAAATGAAAACAAATTTATTGCAATTAAACATAAGACAGTTTTAGTCATTGAAAGATATCTTTTCAATAGCTTGATTACACCTTTTCAGCTGTATTCTAAAATGTAAAAGAAATAAATGTTAAAACATACGTTAAGGTTTCCAGTTTAGTAAACGGCATATGTTTGTTTATTTTCATTTCAAAATTTCATGATTGACTGAATATACGTTAGACTCTTTTATTGACTGCATAATACTTCAGAGGTCCAATATCTATAAACTTACTGTCTTGTACGATGTTATTTTTAACATCATTTTACCCTGTAATTCAAGGAACGGAAACAAAACAACCATCTGAGCTCAAAAAGTCAAGTAATTTGGTAACGTTGATCTAAAACCATACTGCCTAGTAACAAAAGTGTTTGATAACAACTAACAAGCTGACTTGTTGTATACTGGACAAATCCATATATCTCTCAGGGCACAAAACTATTCACAGATAACGATCGAGTAGTGTTGTTATTAAAATAATAACATATTTATTTACAGTACTTCATAAAAAATAGTTTCGAGCCGAAACATTTCGAAAGATATTAAAATACTTCTTTTCTTTTGTACTGTTTACAGCTAGGTCAAGTTCTAAGAATACTGGCAGTGTTTTTTTAACTTGTTTAACTAGTACCATTTTCTTGTTTTTGATTTATGTTCATGTAAAACTGTCTTTGTATAGGTATTAATGATGTTTAATCAGACAATGTCTAAGCACTGGGTGTCTTCTGAAAGCTGGTGAAAGATCACCTTTCATGATTTTTAGCTGCAGTATTGCCTCGCAGGTTAGTATACATATTTATTATTATGAACAGGAAGATATGCTTTTCCGGGTAGACCTTTATCAAATCGAATGTGCTTAGTAGTAAAGTCAGCGGCTACTCTACAGCTTTGGGCTCAATCATCTGCCTAAGGACGAACATATCAAGGACACTATTGCGGCGTTATCGCTTACATTAAATTGTATATAATCGCATGAGTGTTCTAACCAAGGAATCACAAAACATAAGCACAACCATGAAAAGTAATTTTTAAAGGCAATAAAAGATATATATTCACTCTTTAAACACGATGCCAATTTTCATATGTAAATTATTTTGTTGGAAAACAAGTCATATTATCATAACATTGGTATTACATAGATTTAGCGATCATACTGAAGAACTGAAGGAAATATCTGAGGCATTTTAAGAAACGACCTACTATTTCCATGTACATGAGCTGCCTGAACCTTCAAGGTGTATATATAGATAAAGTAAAAAAATATATTAATAACATTTTATGAAATCAAATTTCAAGAAAAAAATGTTTAGAGTGAAAGAAAAAAGACTATCTTGTGGTTTTCTTGCGGAATAGCTATGCCACGTTCATTTATATATTCATTAAAATATTGTACACCTCCTACCATTTTGAAAAGGGCGTTTAAGGTATTAAGTTACACTGACATAAGTCTTAATTCAACAATATATGACTCAGCTTCACGTTTTCCCGCACAGAATTAAAAAATAACTGACATATAAGCAAAGAAAACTGAAACAGTTTCAGTATTTGTTTATCAAGTCAAATTCAACAAACGTTTGCCAAACGATTTCCAAGCAAGTAAAAGAGCATGTTTATGGAAAATGGACACAGGAGTAATAATAACACTTTTACACATGTATAAACCGACTAGGTTTAGTGAATTATCTGACTTTCCCCGTATACTAGTCAATAAAGTTAACTCTTTTATCTTTTTATATACGTGTATTAGTCAGCGTTAGAGTGGACTGTTTATCTTAAATTGTGCGTATTCTTATAATTATTATAAGCGAGTTAGAAGTAAATCACACTTTAAAAGAGTCAAAATCCACAGGATAACATTTAATTAACTAAATACGTGTAACTACTTAACTTCCCCACACAAAAGATAAGTCACACATTTTATTTCATAACAGAACTCTACGAGACATGACTTTATTTCATAACAGAACTCTACGAGACATGACGTTTATTAAATTAATGTTAATTAACAAAGAATACAAAATGTGTATTTTAAAAGTCATTATGATATAATTATCCAAAACTTCAGTGCAATATGAACAACGAAGATCACTGCGGTAGATATTAACATTTTTAAGAGGCTTATTATCAAACGGATAAACTAGGATTGACAATTGCATTTAAAAAATTCCTTCGTTTGGAGATACAGACTCGCTTCTTCTAAATGACCATCTGCATGCGAGCAGAATAATGCAGTTTTGCCAAATGTTATGTAAATTTTATCAAAACAAGAAGATTAGAAACACCAATTCGTGACTTGCTAATCAATTTTAAATCACGTTCTGCCAGGAATATCGACGCTGAATAACTTAACTGTAAAAGAAACCGAGCGTTAAGTCTTGTTTGTCAAGTTTGTTTGATAAAACTGCCACATCTTCTTACCAATTTTCCAGTCGAGGAAGTTTCTCTGAAGAAATTTCGACTGTAATATATTTTTTATTTTGTCTCGAGACAATTTTATCACACCTTCGGCTTTATGAATCATTTATTACTTGTATATAGACAATAATTTGTCAAATCAAACGTTCAATACTCTTACTCTCTGTGGCTAAAAAGTCTTTATTACCGTTGAGTCTAAGCATGTTACAGTGGTGATCTCTCTCTCTCTCTCTCTCTCGTGTGTGTGTGTGTGTGTGTGTGTGTGTGTGTGTGCATTTGTCAGAACCATTCTAAAAGATGCATATTAACATGCCAAATAAACAACATTTTGTTTCACCTCGAACGAGTTCATTAAAATCATCGAAGACATATACTCTGTATATTCTTGTTCTAAATAACTACTATTTAATTAAAATTTTAGTACAAAAAGATGGACTTGGCCATTCAGAGATGGGATGGAGAGCTTGTCAAGCACGCATCAACATTTGTCCATTTCTTACACTGTCGATTTGACGGTAGGACTGAAGACGTTTATAATTCAAGCCATGATACACTTACATATTGCAATGAGTGGAAAAAATCAATGCACTGGTGGTGTTTTATTTGAAATGATCAAGTGTAAATGAGTAGAGAGAATTAAAGTACGCATATTCAAAATACTCAGTAGCATTTGAAGAGGGAAGTAAATGCTCAAGAAGCAGACGTGCACTTTACGAAATGACAGTTTGGTATACAATCGCTCGCAGTTTCAAAACAGTTCAGGTCTAGATTTTAAGTAACCTCGTTTTTACTGAAAGTATTAACACACCGGCCTGTTATGCATCTTTGTTTGACAAGGATGCATGATAAAAGTTGGGTTCACAAACTCGGCATGTAGAGATGAACAATTTTGGATAACGTTAGAAAGGTGAGTGAAACTTCTTGTCCCGTTGGAAAGGTCAAACACACTCTAGCTTTATGGGTAATGTGGCATAGTTTGGGTCCAATGCCTTAAGGAGGCGAAACAGATACTAACCTTGTTTTCTATCTTTAGAAAATTATAACACAAATTATTTTTTAATATCCGTAAGCCGTGCTTTGTCCATTTGGTTTAATGTATTTTGGAAATTTATTCTCAAAAATCTATCGGGGAATGTCACATTGATCATTCTCTTATTGTCAGTTGGTACCTTCTTATTTTAGTTATAAGTTGATTTTCATTCACACGTCTGTCTAGGGTTCAAGTTATGTTCCTTATACCTATGGTTTAGACAGATACAATGCACTTTGTTAACTTTACCACTTGTGGTGTGTCGCGTTTATATTTAGACACTCGATCATCTGAAAAAAATCATATAACATATAACAGCATCCACATTTGGGTTATGAAAATTTGATAACTATTTTAACATTGTTAGCTGTCAAATGATGACAAAATCGTTTATCACAGGTTATTGCCTACTAATATATATCTGGCAGCGCAAAATGTACAACATTGTCGGTTACCCACGGGACACACTCCGTACAATTAGATTAAGTACCGTGCGGCAATGGACTGCCAATTACTCGTTTTCATGAATATTAATGAGCGATTGGAAGGAACTGTTCGTCCTGTGATATCCCACAATACAAATAAATACTCAATTTTAAAAGTAAGTATGACGTCATACAGGGGTTTGTTACTTAAAAAAGACGTTTTTCCACTTGTATTTTAAACATGACCGTGACCATACTTCGTGTTAGTAACTAGTAATTTCATTGGCTGAGATTACAAAATTGAAATTTTTCGGAAACAGGGGAAATATATCATTAATCATTTATTATATTGTATGAGAACAATTGTTTTTTTTCACGGTAATAGAGTAAAACGGAATGGATCGAACGTAGGTTTCCAACGATGAGACTACCGATGATATAAATGCAATGGCATCTTTTGTCAACAGTATGTATATAACACATTAAAGACCTTGAACTAAACTTCTCTTTGTATCGGTCAGAAAGCATTGTCATAGATTTTTACGATTGCGTGATTCAGGTTGAGACGCACTGCCTGCCTTTATATAATCATACTAAATAATTAAGAATAACTGGACATATAAGTCAACAGGTCAGGCCGGAAGGCACTTTGCATTGTACCCTAGAGATTATAAAACAGATGTAAAATCGGAATCATGATCAAACATACTACAATCGATGTAGCAAGGTTATGTCAAGTTAAGATAATTAAACATATGCATGTACTTGAAGTATCATTCAAAGTAGTGTTCAGCCATATCTGCCGGTATCTGATCAGCACTTTTGAGTTGCTACATAATACTGCTGCAGGCTGATTTATGATCTTTTACCAAAAAATGTGGTAAGATATGAAATAACTTAGTGACAAAAAGACGTTCATTTCAAAATTATATGATGGTGTGCCAAAGAATCCTGTCCAAAGGTACATATGCTAGATGCATCTTTTGAGTACGGCAACCGTACAAAAAAGATGGATGGAGACGACTGAATCTATCGAAGTCCGCATACATTAATTGTTATCATGATTTTACAAGCTAGATTTGCAGATGACAATAAAAGCAGTTCCGACTGACTTCAGTAATCACTTACACCCACTATATAAATTTTGTGCTAAAACGATCTTGGCACAGTTATTTTTTTATTGAAAAAAATCTTTATATCTGACTATCTGGCTAAAGAAACAAAGACACCCCGTCATTGCAGAAGCAGTTAAGAATATACTTATTGTCCATGTAGTAAAACAGGCCACACGTTTCTGTCAAAAAAAGAATTGGTAAGATATAGTTACTCCATGTAGAACAGTGGTTGTGGCCCTAAAATTTGAATTCAGAGTCGTTGGTCTCTATTGTTACCATAATAATACTAATTTGATAAAATTGATAATAAAGGAAAGGCACAACTTGGCAAGTTTCAGAAGAAGCAAGAAATGCAGCAATGGCACGAAACCAGATTTTCAACAAAGCAATTACACTTCCGAGAAGTTGTAGTCAGCTCGTGTATGCATATAAAACGCAGAGAAGGATGTCGTTAAAAGCAACTATACGAAGCTGGTTAAGAACTGAACTGAATAAGCTTCATGAATAAAACCTTAAAACAATAGGGGTATTTTTACTCAGTAAGGACAACATTCCACTGAAGGTTGAAGGCTTTAGGTAAAATTGTAGGTCAAATGGTACAGCAGGTATTTAGTAGAAACCATTTACATGACCTAAGGTTATCTAATTCACCTCTATGTGAAACTGGCTGGTTACAATAATGACCGCCAACGCCATGGTTTTAGTAATCGTTGAAATAGTCCCCTAGACAATCCTATATTCTATGCCTTAAGGTTTCAGACAAGCTGTTCAACTTTATTACTTCAAAGCATCCCGAATTCAGCATGAAATAAAATTCCTTTTTTTTACAATTTTGATAAAGCATCAGGCAAGGAACATCCCTGCCAAATTTCGTCGATATCTACAGTTTTGTATTAGAGGATAAAATGTGAAAGACACACGGCGACCGACAGGACCGATCTAATAGGTACTACGCAACTCTTCCGGTATTCTGTTGTTAGTATGTTTAGCAATCTAAACGTGCGGTAGCGAATATTTATTGGTTATATCTATCTCAGATCGGAAATTAATGGAGAGGTCATGAGACCTGTCTTCGAACTAAAGTTGAATGAAACCCATACCTTTAGTATCAGTCTCAAATAATCTTTATGCGTATGCTTTGCTTGAAAACACACATTTAGGAAAACGAAATATTATCATTAAATGTTCTCTAACTTTTCCTTTAGATGACCTTTCAGCTGTTTAACCTTTGAAATCTGCATATTAAAGTATCTGCAATTGGAGCAAACTTTTACAAATATTTGGAAGGCATGATATAATTTCTTAAATTATTCTTATATTATCGACCAATTGTCGATTTTAAGATAGCAGGTAATAAATTATACTGAATGAGATACAAGAGATAATTTTTTCAGGGCACGCTGATGACCTTTTATGCTTTCTTGTTTGTACATGAAGAATAATGATCTATGTACAGTACTGAAAAAGCTTTATGAATACTGTTCGAACAGAAAACGGCTTCCTTCTTTTAGCAATGATTATTCCAAGGTTATGACTGTATATCAAAACTTAAAGAGAAAGGGTGTATTTTTTGACAGACAACCATTACCGTTACGTGTTAGTTACATATATTTGGCACGACATAAGTGGGACGGAAGTTCTTTCCGAGTTACCGATGATTTGATATACCAATTTCCGTGTCTCAACTAAAAATACATCCAAATATAACCGGAGACGAAACCGTTATCTAAAAGTGCAGTGTGGATGTTTTGGTGACGAAAGAAATATGAAAATAGGTTTGTTCTATTTTGTGTGGGGGGGGGCGGGGTTAAGATGAACTGTCAAACAGTTCTGTGGATGCTTTTTTATATGGTGCATCGACATAAGAAGGAGTCCTATAAAGGGTGAGGGAACGATAAACTGTCAAACAGTTCTCAGGATGCTTCTTTGACTTTGAAGCTGTTCAAAATTTATCGTATAAAATAGACGCGTTCTGGTCAAAATGTGAAGGCGAATACGAAGAAATGTGTTTTCGCTTCCAAAATATTATGCGTTTTAAACTGAGTAACTAACAGGATAGAATTCGACTGCCAAAGTCATTATTAAAAGCAGATACACGTAGACTTGGCATCGTATTCGAAAAGTAATTATTCCCGCTTCGATATGTCCTATGACCCTTAAAGATGCATCACAATACTAGTACCGGAATAATCGAAGTGATCGCACATACTGCATTTATTTTATAGACTTCTTTGGGAAAAGTAACGGCCTTAGCTGTAATCCTCAGCGGTGCACTAGACTGAATTTATGTATTAATATAATGTTTCGGTTGCCACAGAGGAGAAAATCCAAAGAAAAGTAAGATTTTGCTCACAGGCAGGAGGTTCATTTAGATTCCTTTGCTCTTGCGTAAATTCAGTTAATATTTATATTAAACAACTGAATAACTTCATAACACATTCAAGTATCACATTCAGCTAAATTGATACTCCATCTTCCTCTAAAAAAATCCATGAAACTTGTATTATTGTAGCCGTTTTGCAAAGCAGAAAGTTCACAAGAATCATGTTTTCTACACTGGCAATGTCTGTGATCTGGTCGTAAATTCATAAGCTGATAGCACAACAATGGTAAAAACCATTTGGAGCGACATGCACCATCTTGTGATAGCAATACATTGAATTGAATGATTTATGTATTACAAGAAACACTGAGGCACAAAGTGGTTGACGGAACCGAAGATTAAACTAATCTGTTGTTGAAACTTTTCCTCTTTGTACGATAACATACACTTTGTTTGCTTTTATTTTATCCTAGTGCTGACAGGACAGATCATTCATTTTGATTACATTTAGACTTGGCTGAGAATATTGCCTCCTATGCTTGGCTATAATGTGATTTCTTTCGTAGAGAATGAGCGAAATTCCTATGTGGTTTTCCGTAATGCGATTTTTATATGATATAGCATTCCATCTGTCGACTGTGATATTAATTCCTTATGTGTTTTGTATCAATAGATATACAAAGGCGTTCTCAAATTAGGATATAGTAAGGTAATACTTTAATGAATTTTTTCATCTATCATACCATATTTCCATAATGAGAAATCATGAAACAATTTTTCGTTCATTTTCTGAAATATTAAATTAATATTTGAAGCAGTATGTTTCATGCTTCAATGTTAAAATAACCTTTTGTTTTCATTTCATCTATACTTGACAGAGTTTCATTTCTATGTTCTTTTATTTCTCATTTTCATTCTTTTTTCGAATAAAATTGTACATTTTCTGACTTAGTAAAAATCAATGCAGTCTATGTCTTCATGTAATTCATTATCAAGAGTATAATTGTCTTACTGATATTCAGATTATCTTCACAACAGAATTCCTAGGAATTAGATGTCTTTGCAGTAGAATTCCTAGGAATTAGATGACTTTGCAGTAGAATTCCTAGGAATTAGATGTCTACAACGGAATTCCTAGGAATTAGATGTCTTTGCAAAGGAATTCCTAGGAATAAGATGTATCTTCGCAACGGAATTCCTAAGAATTAGATGTCTTCGAAATGGAATACCTAGGACTTTATTTACTTACCTCGGAATCCCCATTGAACCTCTTTGTAATATATATTCATGTATCAGCATAATTTTGACAAGAGTCCTCAAATGGTTTAAGATATTTCGATTCAATAAAGGCTGTTGAACAATTTGATGTCAGTCTTGTCAAGAATAATGTTTTGATCTTAGCTACTCAACAATTCCCCAGAATGCCTAGGTTCCACTGTATTATTTACTAACCTATTAGTTTTTATATACCCTGAAACACTATTGTCTTATTCTGTCCTAAATTCATCAGTTGACTCTAAATGCACCGTGCTCAACAAACTTCTCCTTGCCGAGTGGTTTCACTGCAATAATATTCAGAACATTTACGGCTAGATCACCATAATTCTTTTTATCTGCCTCATATTAATTCCTTACAATCCTTTGTAGAGCGAAAGTCTCTGATTGATTATCTTAGAGTTATGGTTCTTTTATTACTGTCGTATAATCTTTCAAATTTTAAGACGATTAAGTTCATTTTGAATGCCTTTTGTGTAAAAGACAACACAATCAATAACGAATGAACACATGGTCAAAGAGATTTGAAAGGTAGGTTGTGTAGACGAATCCTAATGTTTTCACCTTCTAAATCAAAGGTCACAAACACAGGAATCTGCAAGCTGAAAACCGTTTCTGATCAATTACTTATATTATTGCACTCAGGTTCATTAAACATTATAGAATAATTGGGCATGATGAGTTTCAGATCCTTAGTGTTTTTAGCTCTCGTGGTCAGCGGTTAAGCTGATAAGGCGTCACATTGAACACGGTTGCCTATCAATAACTTAAGATTAATTGCTTCTAGGATATTCAAACTTCATAGATGTTTGAAGGCCTCTGTGAGTTTACTGCATGATGAGCAGATAAACCCTAGAGTTTTGGGGCCCAATGGGTCTAAGGTCAGGCTCACAGAAGCCTATTTCAAGTTAATAGACCAAGAACACTTGCTCCAAGGTTCGGTCCTAAAAATCTACAAGATTCAGTGACATGATCAGTAGATGACTCATTTTTTTCCTTTTCTTTTTTTTTTGCAAAGGGCGGGGGTCCCATAGGGTGAACGGTTAAGCTCACAGGGGTCTGCCATGTGAAAACTGATTTCAGGCAATGACATTAGAACAACTGCTCCAAGGACTTAAAACTCCCTAGGATGGTTCTGCTATATAGTATAATATAATAGTATAGTATAATTATTTGCTTGTTTGTTTTCAGGCCCGCCGAGTTATAAGGTAAACTCGAAGTCATGCAAATATGTGTTTATATTTAACTAGTTTAAGTCAAGTTTACTACGTAAGTGCTCTTCAGTCATTTTTTAAGATCAATTACAGTAAAACCGGGAATTTTAAGCCTTATGAGTAGATAACTCTGGATCCTATTGTTTAAGGATCATCTTGCAGAGTTGCTTTTCGTTAGTTCTCATTATTGACTTTGATTTTGTATGTTTTTAAAGCAGTCATTAGGTCTTTATAATGTGAATGATCTGATATCACATGGCTTAGTCTGTGTTCAGACTAAGGAAAACAATATGTTTCTCTTTACCTTATATACCCATTATGACTGGCAGGCTTTAAAGTTAAAACTTGTCCAACCTGTTAAGGCTTGAAGTACAAATGTCTTATATTGTCTGTAGTTTGTAACTACATAGTATGTTTCATTAAATAATAGTAACTGAGGATTGAAAACAAAATTAGTGTAATGAGCCTAATTATACTTAAGTATATCATTCTGGTTATCGCTTTAAGATATCATTTCGTTAACCACAATGTCTAGTGTAGTTAGCTTTATCACCTTTATACTGAAATATTGCCTATATTAAAAAAATAACTTAGGCATTTACTGTTTTGATTTTGCGGTTGGCATTCATCATTATTTTATTTTACAAAATTACACAGTGACAGCTACCTTGTTATATCTATTAACCTGATTATTTCCTATATTTATAATTAGACAAATAAGGACAATAGCTGCGCTGTTGAAAGGTCAATTGTATCTTGTTTGATGTGCAACATTTGGTAATTAGTAATTTTTTACAAAGTTTATAGGAAACCCATCCAGCTATATCAGCAGGTTTTGCTCTTGAAGAAATTCCTACATTTGGTAAAATAACGACACCTCTGCGATGAGTCTGAATCGTGATAATATTTTGCCAGCTTTCTGTAATTTCCAGTTGTTTTAATTAAACCTACTAAGTTTCAGCTAAATCCACAGAGAATGCACGGATTACAAGACAGTCAGTGACAGGGAGAAATTAGAATGGGACTATTCTGTATAACTGGACAGAAGTTTCTGTTTCATTACAATGTATTATTATATTAGCAGATTTGGTTTATACTGCAAACAAAAAGTAAACATTTATAAAAATGTTTCTACCATTAATCTTGGTATTTCAAGTGAGATTTAAGCCTCAACAGATCCATATTTATATATATTATATATAATGTATCCGCGCCTCGATCAGTCCAGTATTTACAAATTGGAGCGTTACTCTCGCTAAATGTCATTGCAAGAGACTTGGACTTTTGCTTTACATTTTTTTTACATGTAATATGATATTTCTGTGACCATCATCGGCTTACCCGCGGGCGGTAGAATCCGAGGCCTGTGACTTTGCTAAGACAGATTCTTACTTTTGCTATTTATTTGTATTAACTCATTTGATTTTTTTATCAATAAAGTTGTATATGTTATACTTTGTATTTTCTTCTATGACAATTTCATTCAGTCAGACATTAATGCAATGCTTGTAATATATCTGTAACCAAGAGTTTTGACATACGCTTGGAACAGTTATGTGATTAACAATATGTCAAATTTTGAATCCCAAAAAAATTAAAGTCTGATTCAGCGTTGACTTCTACTTGAAAAAAAACATAATTATAAGATTATGCTAGACTTGATAAGTTCGTCAGATAAAAGCAAGGCTTACTTCAATACATATATCTGTATTTCAAAACATTATTGCTATGATCTATCTCTTCCATGACCAGCATGTCTTTATACGTATTCAAGCGGAAATTATATTTAGTGTAAACAAGGAGGACCTTCACTTTGTATAGACTGTTTAAAATTTTTATACCTAAACATTTTGTTTTCATATTATTGCCCGTTTCAGTATGTTTCAAAGGCAAGTTATCTGGTTGCAACAGATACCTAAGTGAACGTTGACACAAGAAAAGGGGTTTCGCGTCAAATGAACAAAAGTATGTCACAAATGTCTGAAGAATACACCTGCCAGCTCTTCAAATCTGGAAACAATAAGTCTACAATAATGAATAATTAATGCTTTAGAGAATATCTGTCAGTCAGCGTTACTATCATTTCCAAACAGTCCACATTTATGGTCTATAATGAAACGTTTATAGACAGAAAATGCCATTTATTAAGAACTGTCTAAGAGTATGTACTAAACTAAATTGTTCACACTTTTACCAAGTGTTTTCGACGTCTTTGAGGCTACACATTGCAAACTGGATCTGTATACTTTATTTTTGTAAAAGTTTAAACAATTGTTGATCAAACCTAATACCTATTGCCGATCCCAGTATGGTATGCTTTTAGTAGAATGTTATGTCTTCTTCATCAGCAAACAAATGAAAACAGAATACTATTTAAACAAAGAGCTGCTGAACCGTTCGTGATCAGATAGAACAGGTATCAGTTTATCATTATGTGTCAACTTATCAAAGCTTTTATGTTTTCAATTTTTCAATCAAATATCCAGATAGACTTATATAGGGAGGCATATATCTGAAATTTCATCTATCAAATTTATTTATACTTAGAAATATTGGCGTTTTGTAAGCCACATTCTCCTCAATTTGTGTTCGAGAATCCTGTGTTGATAATAGTCTCGTCAAGAAAACTTCATTTATGTTCTAGTTTAACAGATTTATTTGATAACATTGCTTCTTTTTGCAGGCTATTTCAAGTCAAAGTACTTTCTTTGGAACATCTTAGTAATGGATATTGCAAATAAAAGCCAGGTTTAATTTCAGAGTAGGTTTATCATGAAGTCAAATTTAGAAGCAGACGATTCTGATTGAAAACTTTTCGCTCTCGTAATTTTTTTGTCTTCCTGTCTGACATTAAACACATGAAGTATTGTTTCGCATACAGCCACACATTAATGAAGTGTAAAAGACTAAGTAACCATTTTTTCACTTTATGCCATCTTAGTACCTTTTCCCTGTGTTACAATACAGCCCAATACCGCATTACATTTGAAATAATTTGCAAGCAAAGTCAGGCTTTGTCGGAGAGTTTTTCAAACAAATACCGGTCTTTAAGAAACAGTACTCTAAAAATACATATCCTTATAGGGTTGCTTTAGTCGTATGATTTTAAATGAGATTGAAAGTGCGGTTCACTTTCATCTCCTGGTAGATAAAAACTGCTGTTGTTCCTTCCCTGAAATGGTTTTATATGCATGTTAAGTTTGAACGAAAGGTCTCAAAAAAATTAACTATGTTAATGGTCATCAAGACATTTGATACTACTTTTTTATAAACGACAATATTCAGGCAATCTATAATTTCATGAAATTTTGCACTGGAATTGAATGAGCGATCTGCTATTTTTGTTGATTTTCAATTTAGTTTTTATCAACAGTATAACAAATATCCGAGTCCCTTGTTTCTCATGTCGTCGGTCATTTGTTTCTTCTGTAATCCGTATATCGTTAAACATTTATTTATCATTCTGAGTCTATTATATAATTACGTTAAAACATTCTCCATATGGTGTTATTGTAAACTAGCCAAAATTCAGCAACATTTTATGGTGTTATTGTATACATTTTGGCTAAAACTAGCCAAAATTCAGCAACATTATCTCAGCAAGTATAAATAATCTAATTATACCTTTGATTTATTTCTATGATAAGTATCCCAAAAGGGAAATAGATACACCGAGTCTTCTATAATTTGCTTATCTTTATTTCTGATATAAACTTATTCAGGAAATTATAGGACTTAAAGCAAAGATCACGCAAAAGATAGTTACTGTAATGAAATTTATTTCCTTTTGTCCTCTAGACTTAGGCTACGCTCCCTCAGCAGCTAAATGAATACACTACGCTGCTTTAATAAGAGTTGATTTATGATATTGACCTTTACAATGAACTTTAAAGCCACCAATGAAAGTGCACCAATATCCCCGAAACCGAAAATTTTTTAAACCATTTTTCATTGGTTTAAACTATCATGTGATTCCAAAAATTATAAATAGACGGGTTTTTTCTGACAATTTTGTAAACACATTTCAACTATGCGTTTACGTAAACATCTTAATACATCAATTAAACGTCAAAAAACAACCATACCATCATGATTTTAACCTTTTTGATAGTTTTACTGGTTTATTTACGTATACATATTAAAAATCACTTTGAAAAATGTAATACGTAAGTAACATGCAGACATGCATTGTTTGTTTACATTTTGGGTTGTCAGTTGTATGTATGGACATTTCGTTGTAAGCTAGTCACTGATTGGCTGAAAAGTAACTGTGGATTTCCCTGTCTAAAAATAAAAATATCGTTCTGAAAATTGAATTTTAGCAAAACATTCAACCGATGCGCAGGAGAGTTGACTTAAGCTACTCCACTTATTTTCAGATACATAGTGTTTTTACTCTGCTTACCATGAAAATGCATTTCAGACAAATTCAGGGTAACTAGATGCTTAAAATGGCAACGACATAGTTTATTTGCAAAGACAGTTCTAGATAATTTTCGAAAAGTATTTTAATAAATGTAATAAGACAATAAAATTATTGTGATTATGATTAACTCGATTTAACCAAATTCCTACAATTGATACATGTTTGCACAGAGGTGTGCAATGTATCTCTACTGTAATCAAATCCTAGAGATACAATTACGTAATAACAATATATCGATTTGAGAGGATACAATTTTTAAAACTTGGGAAAAGCTGCTTCTATAATTACAAATCTAGTATATTTATCTCTAGAAACACAGAGTATCAAATTGAGTTTTGTTTTCATGACAAATATCTCAAGGGTAAATACATTCTAGACGTGGTTTTATGGTCCTTCTGATAAGGAGTCTATCAGGAAATTAAGAGGCTAAGGGAAAATATGTGGTCGCTAGAGATGAAATTTGTTGGCTGGTCTTTTAGATAACGCGAATGCAAGGTCAGGTTTAACTACATTAACCCTTTAAAACTATTCTGAGAAATTCCTTGTCAAAGAGTTGCTTCAAACTGCATTTCTTACTAATAACCTTATAAATTATAAATGACAAACACTTAAAAGATCACTGTTCTGGTTTTTTTGCTTTTGTAATGTTTTATGTAAATAACTATAATGTAAAGCTCTTTGCAAATTGGTAAAGTACAGCTCTCCGGTCATATTTCTTTCTTTGTAGGTCACTATAGCGAAGCTCGTTAAAATTCTCGGCTATGTCTCGCCTAACAGCTTTAGTTAATTCATGTGTTTTAATTCAAATATAATTACATTATATTATGTTTCATCATATATTCTATATAGACATACGTTGCTTCATGCATTGTCTTATAAATATATGTTTATTCTATGACTTTTTTCCGCTGAGTTTGTACGGTTGTCTAAATTAGCACCAAATAGCTGATTGCTGTTTTTTGTATCATTATGCATCATTTGTCGGTATCGTTTGTGAACAAGGAACGCACCAAGAAGGAAAGACTAGATACTGGATGATTAGTAAAATTGATCATAAAACTGATCGTCCTATGAAACAATCTGCGGACGACGGACACAATCATCAACCTTTTTTTCGCACTTCAGTGTTTTATACACGTAGTCAATATTGTCAGCTTTTGTCAACGTGTATTGTGTGACCACAAACCATTTGGTCTTCAAAGGCCGGAGTTAATCTCTTGAATTAAGAAACAAGAACTGTCACTTTAAGATGACAATGCCCCCGAAGTGTTGCTTTAAGCTGAGGATCAGTCATTCAGGGTCATGGTCAAATAAATGTAGGTCAATGGGGAGATCTTGTCCAAAGGGGTGTTATGTCCAAGTTTGAAGTAAATCCACTGACTAATAAGAAAGTTATGGCCAATGTTAATGTTTTCGGACGGACTGACGAAAGGACGGACAGATCAAAAACTTTATACCTCCTTTTGGGGACACAAAAAAGATAAGTATCTTTCTAAACCTTGCAATTATATACATTAATTAAAAGATAAGCAAATACGATTCAATCGATCACGTAAACCTTTATTTACGTATAACCCGGAGACTATTCGAAGAAAACTTCGAAAAGGAATTTTCTTACAGCTAGCAAAACCTTTAACCTTACTGATATATCCACAGAAAATATGCCAAGGGGGTCTCAGTGGAACATCTGCTGCTGAGTGTTTCAAGATAGAAGCGGTGAATTCAGAATGTGGTATACTTTTTTGTTCTTCCATTGTTTGCTCTGTCAATCTCTAGAAACCTTTGTAAACAATCTAAGGACACAGAAAAACTTCGCCTTATGACCACGTCGAAATAAGACCACACGTCTAATAAGACCGATATTTTTGTAAGAATTTAAATTGTGTCGTGAATAAAAACACTTTATTTATTTGTTTACACTTGAATCAGATTAACGCTGCATTTATTCTGTTACTCATGGAAATAATTTATTTTGGATTTGTGTTTATATGACCAAGTATATTATATGTTAATAAATAAGTGATTTGATATTGGCACTGTTATTTGTCCGAGAACATTCGTATTGGCCTGAAGCATTAGGTTCTAAAAGGCAAAACGTTTCATGTTTTAGATTTAAATCTATCTGGCATGCCGTTTTATTGTCAAAACAGAAACTCTTTAAGAATTATGCCCCTAAAATTAAAATATGATATACTGGACATGTAATATAGAATGAATTCTTGATTGACATCCTTAGATATGTTTCGTTCCTTATTATTCTCATTTTCATATGCTTTTGAAGGAAATGAGATGGAATGCTGCTTCTTTTTATATCATAAAGATCATATTCGTCTTTAAACTTTTCTCTTCAATCGCCTGAGACATCTGAGGTGACATATTCACAGTTTCAGGCACGTTTTCAAAATGTTATAAATAATGTTGTGTTCGGTTTAAGAATAATTGATGTTTTTGTCAGCCAATTTCTCTTCTATTTCTGGTGGGAACTCTTGTAGAATTCGAATCTACGACAAGAAAACCACATTTTATGGCTGTGTTTTACAGACTTATATGACAAAATTGCCACCTTCTCGAGGCCATTTTCAAGTCAAAGAAGTTTGAGCGAATTATTGATGTATATTGCAAATAAAAACAACTTTTGTTTCAGGAAGCTTGCGGTTTGGAGTTATGGAGAGATTTGTAGTCTTTTTTTTCGCTTTTGGATTTTGTATTTACGCCGGGTTTCCATGCTCAGGTATTTGCTTTTGAAATTTAGAGCAATATAAAATGTCAAACCTGATAAGTAGGTATATATATATATATATATATATATATATATATATATATATATCGATTTATAGAAGCAATGGTGCAGTTAAGATATACTTTATTTTTTTCTTTTTGTTACAGTTGGGATATTAGTAATACTTATTTTCTGACGTTAAGCTGTTGCCGATATGACTGTGGTATTCAAATTGAAATTCAAAAAACAAATGGTAAAACATAATTTGTCTTTGAGGCATTTTCTGGTTTACAATGGGTTTTGTTCTGCTGTTTTTTTGTAAAAGAAGAGTATATGTGAGGATGCCAAGTCAAAACACTTTTTTTATCTAGGGAACAGTGCATTGTGTACAAAGTTCTTGAATGTATAATTAAGTCAAGTTAAGAGTCTGTAATTTAATAAATATAGATTCTTCTGAAAAAACACTGAGTGCAAAAACTTACCCTTATATATTTTCAAACTAGCATTGTCCTCAAGACTCATTTTTTCAAGGAATTGTGATTTAAAGCTGCCAGGACTTGATTATTCGACTTTCCGAGTATTTTTTTTCAAGGCGTTTAGCTGTAAAATTTGACAGCCATATCTTTTTCCTATTAGAAAACATGTTGACACAGAAATGAAATGGAACAATGAATATACATCAAATTCAAAAACATTTACAGTTATCTGTAACATCAGCTATAAGCACTTTTTCAGTATCTGTTTACATTAAAATGTAGTACAATTTCAGATATAGAACTAAACAGGAAACAATACCCCATTTATGTCTTTATAAATTCATTCGGTTCATTTCTACAAGTACGAACATATCTCTTTTCAGATTTCAGACTGCCGGGCTAGTAATCTAAATATGAAGAAAATAAATGCATCACATAGTGAACCGTCTCCGTAGTGGTTAAAGTGACCGACTTTAGATTAATAACTGACGGATGTTTATGTGTTCGAATCCTGCTACAAACCTATTCATTTATGTGATAAAGATGGCATTTTAATTACGGAAAATGGTATCTAGAACTGATCCTTCTAAGGAACAATGGTTAGGTGAACTACCCTCGTTAAGCTCAGTTGAATCAATCATTATTATACAATGACAATTAATCAGTTTGTTCTATAATGCCATACTTAACATTATAATTATTTTATTTGGTTTTTAAGGGGTAAACAGGTATATGACCGGCCTAGCATTTTTACCTTGAAGTTAGAAACATTACAAGTATAATTAGTACAGTGTGGCGTTAAATAACTTGATTGTTTTGCAACGGATAAAACAGTTTAAACAATGTAAGTGCAAGGGAGTGCTAGCAAAGGTAGCACACGCAGTTTGTGAACTGTCTTTTTTTAAGTCCGACTCTTTGTTGCGGCTTATTCCAAGCAGCTCATTTGATGTTTTTGGTCTGAGTTATATCTCCAAAATGACGTTAAAATTAACTTTAATGCTGCTAAACTCCTTCATGAAAGATTTCATTTTACCAGATGGACAGCTGATTTTGATTGAGAAAATTCTGTCAGAATTATTAAATTCGTCAGGCCTTTTTGTTGAAACGATACTACGTTACAAATTAACACATTGTATGAAGAAAACAAAAATATTTTAAAGAAATACTAACGAAAAATTAAGTCAAGAGGAGATAATAACGAAAACTTTTCTATTCAAATCTACTTTTTAAGTGTGATATGTCATCCGTCTATGGACATCGGTACCAATTTACTCACCGAGTCTCCACCTATATATTTTCACTTTCAAATGACTTAGAATCATCCAGTGTCACTCAGTTTGGTAGACAAGACTGAGCTGATGTAACAGAATTGAATGGATCTAATGATTTAATCATTTACCCACATTTTTGTAACAATCCAAACCAGTCTAGGTAAATCAAACAAAAAACTAGAATTAGTGTTAATAAAGTAAAATGTTACCGATATAAAACCCTCTTAGTGTTTGCTCTACTTCACTAGCCAATCAGAAAGCAAAGATATTTACATTTCTGACAGATTTATTCTTGAAGAATTGCAATTTCTCCACTTATTCATGTAGAACGCTCCATTTATTGCACAAAAGCGCACCTGTCAAAACAAGTTGTCTGCGCAGGTGTGTCGGCACACAAGTGGGAGTGGTTTGCTTACGGATAGGTGTGTTCCAAATAAGGAGGCCAACGAAAAAAGGAAAAAATCAAAATGGAAGGGATAAGCATAAAGTATACGTTAGTGTTAATAAAATTAATTTGGTCAGGTTCGGTGCAGATGTCCAAGCGGTTGAAAATACTCCGCGTAATGGCTAAATCCGATGGGTACTTCACTAGCGGATTTCACTTATTAACCTATTTTAATTTTCAATAAATTTCTAAAAATACCGCAATGCGACTGGACAAAATTTAATTGAAAGCATTATTAGCAGAAATGTTTGCGGGAGCTAGTGTTCAGCAGTGAGCACTTGACATCTCTTCTATCTCTACACCATGATCGTATTTACGTTTGGAGTATACAATAACAGAAATTAAAACACATCTTAATACAGTTTTCTGTTTAATGTATACAATATACAACGAATCTCAGGAATTGTAAAAATGTAGAACTGTGTTTATTGTTTAATTTATGCCATTTACATTTAGTCTTCTAAATGTTTTTATTATGTTGAGATCTTACAAAAGGCAGATAAAGCGATTGATACATTATCTTACCTTACGCCACAGAGTTTAATGTAATCACTTGAAAACCTAAAACTTTATAATTGTTTGAAATCTGTTTTAGAGCAATGTAGAAATATATAATTTTGTATGTCGGTAACTCAACGTTGCTCTAAATATGCACTGCCTCCTTTATCGGCAATTTACGCCTACGCAGAAGTTTTGCTCAGAATCTATTGCGGAAGACTATCTTGTGGATACTCACGATAATCAAAATAATTATCATCTTCCTTTACAATGTTTATACTAGATATACTTTTTAAAATATATTGCTGGTTCTAAGTTTCAATAAATGGGGGCCAAAATGGCTAAAATAGTTTAGATAAGATGAATGCTTCTGGTATTTGCCAACTTAATAATAATTTTTGTCGATCGTGTGTTTCACTATTTGCTGTGATATAAAAAATCATAGAAGGTGCGTTACATAAATGCCATACACATTTGCATTCTTTTAAGAAGTAAATACAATATTCTACTTTTAAACGGTAACGTACTGTTTCCTCTTATCAGAATTTTTTTAATAAGCTAGTGTTCACCAAAAATACAATTACTTAAGTATACATCTTTACTATCAGAAACAACCATTTTATTAATTCGCGAAATTAAGTGATACATAGGTGTTTTTATTCGTCATGAAAATTTTCATTTTGCCTAAAATGAAGAAGAACGATACAGTAAATAGAATATGATTATAATGCATGCCTCTTCAACATAAACGCAGTCACAGCAGTACATGGCGCATCTAAATATTTAGGTCAAATCTCCGTGGAATAGGTACATACGTGTTCTGTCGAGAAATTTGTTACTTCAATTTGGAGTAAACTAAACAGTCTTGAACACTATGAACACTGGTCATTTCCGTCTGGCTGATAACACTATGAACACTGGTCTTTTCTGTCTGACTAATAACACTATGAACATTATGAACACTGGTCATTTCTGTCTGACTGATAACACTATGAACACTGGTCTTTTCTGTCTGACTAATAACACTATGAACACTGGTCTTTTCTGTCTGACTAATAACACTATGAACACTGGTCTTTTCTGTCTGACTGATAACACTATGAACACTGTTCTTTTCTGTCTGACTGATAACACTATGAACATTATTACACTGGTCATTTCTGTCTGACTAATAACACTGTGAACATTATGAACACTGGTCTTTTCTGTCTGACTAATAACAATATGAACACTGGTCATTTCTGTCTGACTAATAACACTATGAACATTATGAACACTGGTCTTTTCTATCTGACTAATAACAATATGAACACTGATCATTTCTATCTGACTGATAACACTATGAACACTGGTCATTTATGTCTGGCTGATAACACTATGAACATTATGAACACTGGTCTTTTTTGTCTGACTAATAACACTGTGAACATTATGATCACTGGTCTTTTCTGTCTGACTAATAACTATCTGAACACTGGTCATTTCTGTCTGACTAATAACACTATGAACATTATGAACACTGGTCTTTTCTGTCTGACTAATAACAATATGAACACTGGTCATTTCTGTCTGACTGATAACACTATGAACACTGGTCATTTCTGTCTGGCTGATAATACTATGAACATTATGAACACTGGTCTTTTCTGTCTGACTAATAACACTATGAACACTGGTCATTTCTGTCTGGCCGATAACACTATGAACACTATGAACACTGGTATTTTCTGTCTGACTAATAACACTATGAACACTGGTCTTTTTTGTCTGACTGATAACATTATGAACACTGGTCTTTTCTGTCTGGCTGATAACATTATGAACACTGGTCATTTCTGTCTGACTGATAACACTATGAACATTATGAACACTGGTCATTTCTGTCTGACTGATAACACAATAAACACTATGAACACTGGTCATTTCTGTCTGACTGATAACACAATAAACACTATGAACACTGGTCATTTCTGTCTGACTGATAACACAATAAACACTATGAACACTGGTCATTTCCGTCTGACTGATAACACAATGAATACTATGAACACTGGGCATTTCTGTCTGACTGATAACACTATGAACACTGGTCTTTTCTGTCTGGCTGATAACATTATGAACACTGGTCATTTCTGTCTGACTGATAACACTATGAACATTATGAACACTGGTCATTTCTGTCTGACTGATAACACAATAAACACTATGAACACTGGTCATTTCTGTCTGACTGATAACACAATAAACACTATGAACACTGGTCATTTCTATCTGACTGATAACACAATGAATACTATGAACACTGGGCATTTCTGTCTGACTGATAACACAATGAATACTATGAACACTGGGCATTTCTGTCTGACTGATAACACTATGAACACTGGTCATTTCTGTCTGAATGATAACACAATAAATACTATGAACACTGGTCATTTCTGTCTGACTGATAACACTGTGAACACTGGTCATTTCTGTCTGACTGATAACACTATGAACACTGGTCATTTCTAGCTGACTGATAACACAATGAATACTGTGAACACTGGTCATTTCTGTCTGACTGATAACACAATGAATACTATGAACACTGGTCATTTCTGTCTGACTGATAACACTATGAACACTGGTCATTTCTGTCTGACTGATAACACAATGAATACTTTGAACACTGGTCATTTCTGTCTGACTGATAACGCTATGAACACTGGTCATTTCTGTCTGACTGATAACACTATGAACACTGGTCATTTCTGTCTGACTGATAACACTATGAACACTGGTCGGTTCTGTCTGACTGATAACACTATGAACACTGGTCATTTCTGTCTGACTGATAACACAATGAATACTATGAACACTGGTCATTTCTGTCTGACTGATAACACTATGAACAATATGAACACTGGTCATTTCTGTCTGATAATACTATGACACTTCTGTTCTTTTTAGGCTCTTTAAAGTCGTAAAGTAATAAATTAAATGAAGGAATGAAAATGTCTTTGATACTTCTAATTTTCATTGTATCTGGTGTCACTATTGGCTTCGTCCCAGTGATCACTTATTTTTGAATAAGGACAGTTTAAAAAACTTCTTTTCAGAAACCACTAGGCACAGAGTTTTGACATAGAGTGTGTAACATTATGGAGTTGTTCAAATAATGGCCATAGGGTCAAACCTGGCCCTTTCCGACAGAGCGAAAGATCTGCAGAGGTCAATATTAAGGTAACGAACATGCCACGAAGTGAAAGTAATTTTGAATGTCTGAGTATGCTGTACTTGTCAGGCACTTAGGTAAGCTATACAGGGTTATCATTTCCCTCTTGTTTTCAATTTAAGATCCCCATTTCCTGAATGTCTCTTTATCAGAAAGAACATTAGACAGTGATAAGAGTGAATTTTCCCTTGGGAATTCAATAAGATTAGTTGGGATTATTTATGTGGAGGATTTAAATATTCTTCGATTGAACTATGCATTGACTATCGATGTTTGTGACAAAGAATAAAATTACACACATCAATAGTCAATGTGTAGTTCAATCGAAGAATATTTAATCGTCAACATTAATAATCCCAACTAATCTTATTTAATCTTAAACGCTCACATCGCCTGCAGGCATTTTTTGAATTCTGGGGAATTGTTCAAAATGTTGACGTTCTAAACACTTATTTAAATGAGGCTTCATTTTAAAAAATATCAAATCTAATGTTTAATTAAATTATTTTAAAAATGTGAAACAGGCTTCTACGAAAAAGCAGTTGCAAAAACGCTAAAGTCTGAATTGTAAGTCTGTTTTCTTCTCTTTGCAGTAAACAAATTTCAATTTTATTGCTGTTGTTATTAAAAATAATGCAAAATTATATGATTACAAGCGATTTCTCTGTTAAATTTAAATACATCATTTACCTAAAAACACAAACAAACATTTGTCAGTCACAATGAAACAATCAGGTTTGAAACACTGAATGCAGCTTTCTTTATTTTCTACCCTCGCTAATAAACATTCAGAGAAACCAAATGATTGCACATCGTTAAAAACTAAGGCCGTAAATGGGACCGAAAATAGGATTGCAGGACCGCAGAATAAGGATGTCAGAAAATCTCCGTCTCTAGACGCTCTGCTGCATATTCGTTTTCAATAGACGCTCTGTCGCATTTTGAAAACTCGCCGCTATACTGGGTGATGCACTAAGGTATATTACTCCAAAACACATTAAAAGACTACGTTATGTCAGTGTGTTAAATTAGGATACATATACGTTGTTGAATTATCGAACTGAAATTTAATGGAAGTTCAGTGTAGGACGGCTGTCATTCTAATATCTGTTTCATTTCCCCATAGAAACTAAAACTTTCGTAATCTTAGAAAAAAACACAACGTTTTGTTTAACACAAAATATATTTTTCCAGCATCAAGATTAGAGGACAACCAGTATGTATACAAGTACAGGCCAATGTGCACTGGACGTTACAATGATAAGGAACTGAATTACCGAAACTATCATGGTTGACCATTTTCTCTCAAACCATGAACTACACTGTTTGATCGTTGTAGTTCATTGAGCATTTCGTCTAGATATAAAGAAATACCTGGCAAATAAGTGTAGCTGTTTGCAAATTATTGCACAGTTAGGATTTCACCATGATATTTCATAAGAGCTGCATGCATAAATGTTTCCAGTTACTTTGCAAGAAAGTCAGTTCTTCTTATAATTTTATTTTTCCAAATGCGGATCCACCCGAAACGTTAGTCTGGAGTATATCTCAACAACCCTGAAAAATATCCACTTGAAATTTTTGGACTGTTATAGGACATTGATGAAAAACTCAGAATATAAAACCATAGCTCCAAACAGGCCATTTGCAGAGTTATGGTTCCTTATTAAAATATTCGTCTAGACATAACAGTTACTATTCAGTAAATTGACTGAAAGTCTAAACTCCTTATTACAATTTTTCATAACTGTAACCCTTCAATCTATTGTAAAAAAACTTGTAAATATAGACTGATATTAGACAAAAAAGATCCATAACTCTGCTCTGTATTTGCACAGCTGTTGTCTACTTAAGCTTCAATTTTAAGTTTTTAACATTAAGTGACGCAGAACTATGTATTAATATTAACTTTGATAATAGCCAGACAATACTGAGATGAGTTCAGAGCACAAGGAAGTCTACTTATAATTAAGATTCTTCGCGTGTTTATGTAGTAATATTAGTTTTTAACCCATTAATGTCTAGCGTCCCCAAAATTAGACATAGCCAAGCAGCGCATACCCGGAACAGACGCCGCAGGGTCTTCACTGTTTGCATAAAGGCCACTCTTTCCTAAATAGAATAAAACTGAAAATTTATACCTGAAACCTTTTAACTGAATATTGACTCGTCCAACTAACACAGGTGACATAATCCATTGGGAATAAATGGGTAAATGATTATATCATTCACGTCATATATCTGACATCCACACCCTAAATATACTGACCACTAAAGAACTAGACATTTTCTGTTATATACTTTTGATACATAATTCTATGACAGTATCAGTTCTAGCTAACTGTTGAAATGGTGTTCATGATTGTCGTCTGGGTGTCCTCTGTTTCAGGTAAAACACCATTTGGCCGGAGAAAAATAATGTGACACGACTTGTATTGTTACTTTATTTACCCTTGCTAATATACGTCATCATTCTAAAAACTCATCTTGTATTTTTTCACTTTTTGTCTTTGATATAATCTGCAAGAGCGCAAAAGTGTTTTTTGCTGCCAACCAACGCCTACATTAACAAATAGCTATAAACAGATAGAAGGAAAATGTCACATTGTTTACCACGGTTGTCATGAACTATTTGATTTACGGAAAAAAATTCGCTTGTTCTAAGTTTCAATAAAGAAAGGCAAACAAGGACAAATATATTTTACCTTGTATAAAGGCGAGAAGTATTGGCTAATTTCGATAATCAATTTTGTTTTGTTTACTCTATCGCATGCTCCACATTTGTAATAGGTTATTGGAATCGCTTCCTTTACCGGAAGTAAAAAGCAAATATTACTGACCTGAATGTTCACATCTCACTTTGAAAGATGCGTGCTCTAGAATTAGCGTGTATTTTAGTATGTAATTAATTCTTTGTATGATGAAAATAAAATGATAATATAAAAATACTTTTAGTATTTATTACGACATACAGACAATTAATGTTCATTTGTAATAAAATGCTATCTAACCGATATTATACATATTAATGGTTTCTGTGTACCGGCTGTTATTATGTTATCCAGAAGAAACCATATGCCTCCAACTGGTATTGAACTCGGGTACCTTCGATTACTTAGCAGACACTCTACCACGTCGCCATAAAGTAGAAGTGCCGTATTATAACTCTGCTACATACACCCCCTCCTTCTAAGAATTCGTCCTCGAATTCTTTGGAGTACTGAATGTCTGTGTGTCATCAGATATACGCTCGTGAGTTATTCACGTTGGGCGCCTTATGTAACCCAGAAGAAACCATTTGCCCCGAGCTGGGTTTGAACTCGGGTATCTTCGATTACTAAGCGGACACTCTACTACGTCGTCATAAAAACTATCAGATAGGCAAGGGAGTTGAAGTGCCGTATTATACCACTGCTGAAGTTAGAGTTTGTGTTTTTACCCTGACATTGGGTACTTGTTCATTCAAGTTCAGGAAATGGAATGCACTAAAGAGTAGCCTACGAGTCTTCTATGACAAAGTCTCCCTAAAGCTGAATTAAGATTTTCATTGAAAATTTGATGTTGCTTTTTTGTTAAAAAAATAAGGGTTACAGAATAAAAGATGGACTTATTCTCAACATTTGGTATTGAATGTGCAAAACGTTTAAATGCTAAAGTCAATAAAAAAATTCTAAAACTTCATAAGTGAAAAACTTGCAAAAGGCTTTCACATTCTTTCCGTACCGTGAAAAAATAAACAATTCTTAAATGAATAGTTGCTTGTGCTGACACACACTTAGCAGTGTTTTTGCTGAAAGTGAATTATATTTTTCTTTCTATTTCTAAGACCTTTTTAGTAAGACTATAGTTTCATATTTAACATGCAGCACTAGCCAAAGAGTACTAGCCAAAAATGTTGTTACATGTGAAGGATAAAAGAGATAATTATTACGAAAATATTCACCAGTTAGGGCTACTAAACTTTGAAGTATGAATACAAAATATCTGTCATTATTACAAATTATATTCTGCATTTATGCAACTATATTCTAGTTTACAAAATACGTAAAAACAGCTAGTTTTCTCTTGGCAAAGATTTACATACATCTAACATTGTTATTAATCTGCTATTGTTACTTTAACTCATAAAATAAATTTCCATTTCGGCAATTGCAGAACTTTTCCCTTTAGACGCTTACTTTCCTGATTGCCTCCTTATCACAAAGAACAACAGACAACGGCTAGGAAAATATGGTCCTTTGGGATTTTTTATACGGAAATAAACAGGAAACGAGAGTTGATTTTCTAGACTTGCTGAGATGGTTTAAACTGATCGTTATATATTTCTCATTTGAACTGAAAAAAAGATTATAGATATTATACGAAACATAGTCCAAGTAATTATGCAGGGCCTTTCAGAAAGGTGTTAACACAAAACACTTTAATCCTGGTTATTTTGTTTTCGACCAAAAGTTTGACTAAATGGTCAATCAGGTTGTAATCTGTTTGTGTTTTAACACGCGAGATATTTTGAAAAAAAATGTGCATTAACGATTACTTAAAAAAACAAGAGGGCCATGGTGGACCTGGATCGCTCACCTGAGTACTTTGGTTGTGGATTTGCTGTTAAGCAGACGTCAGAAGCAGTATTACAGTTTCTAATTGAAGATTTGTAGGTGTCTACAAATCAAATATATAAAATATCAATCAATAAATAAAGGCTTTATGACAGAAAGTAGAAAAATCTATTAGTAGTTGTGTTGACCTTGACCGTGATCCAGTCATGCAAGAAACCTACATACCAAATATTAAAGATATTGGTCGATAAATGAAGGATTTATGAGGTTAAGTAGAAAAATCAAGATTTGGCCTCGGTTACCTTAAACCCAGTTTAATGGAAAAGGTTCATGCAAGATGACTATTTACCAAATATTAAAAAATAGATAAAGGCTATATGAAAAAAAATAGAAAAATCTATTTTAGCCTTAGTGACCTTGACCTTGACCTAGTGAATTCAACCTCCAACTCAAGGTAGGGGTTGTTGCAAGTTACCTACATACCAAATATTTCAGATATTGCTCAATAAATGAAGACTCTACGGGGAAAAGTACAAACATCTATTTTTAGCCTCTGTGACCTAGATCTTTCCCAAGTGAACGGCAGAGATTGATACAATGTGCCTAATACCAAATATCTTAGATATCTGTCAATATACTAAAGCTCTATGACTAAAATTTGAAAGAGTCTATTTTTAGCCCTGGTAAACAAGGGGCAGGGCCAATTTTGACCCCAGGACACTTGGTTGAGGTCTACTAGGCCAGGTTACACATCAAATATCTGAAGACTAGGCCTTGTGGTTACTTAAAGGACTTTTCTATGCAAGTCTTTACAAAATCAAGTGACCCTGGGGTGGGTCGGCTTTGATTGCAAGGGCATCATTTGACTTAAACATATCAATATATCTAAGCACTACACCTCCTTGTTTCATATTAAAAGATTTTCTAACTTTTCCCGATATAAGCCTTTATAAAATCAAGTGACCCCGGGACGGAGCCATTTATGACCCCATTGGCATAATTTGAACAACCTTTAAAAAGGAGCTCTAGATGAACCTGTATGCCAAATATCAAATCCTAATGCATAATGATTTCAGATATGAAGAATTTTAAAGTTTTCCCTTTATATGCCTCTATATAAACAAGTGACCCCCGCGGCGGAGAATATTATGAACTTCAGAGACATAATTTGAAGAATCAGGGTAGAGGTACACTAGGCAATACTTTGTGAAAAATTTTAGAACTTTGGGCCTTGCGGTTTCAGAGAAAAAGATTCCTAAATTTTCTCCTGTATATTTCTACGTAAAACATGTGACCCTAGGACATGGCCAGTTTTGACCCAAGTGACATTATTTGAACAATTTCGTAGAGAACTTCTAGATGATAAGTATGCCAAATATGTAAGCTCTAGGTCGTGTGGTTTCAGACAAGAGGATTTTTAAAGATTTTTCTTTTGGTAACTATAGCAACCAGAGTTCTGCATGGAACTAAATTCTAAGAAAAAGCTTTAGTAGAGCTTGATGCAATAAACATTTCTATCAAGTTTCATAAACTTTGGCCATGTGGTTTTAGAGAAGATGTCGTTTGAATCAAATTGTTGACGCACTAACGCAAGGCGACGGACGACGGACACCATGCGATCACAATAGCTCACATAAGCACAGTGTTGACAAATCCAGTGACCAAAAACAAACTTAACGTCATTTTATTTTCTCTTACGTTACTTCATAGGCATAACCTTTAACATTCAAATCTCATTGAATTATGCTTAAAACAACATTCAAAGTGTACCAGCACTTCAGCAAAACTATTTTTATCTGTTATATAACACGTTTCTTCAGACAAATTATCATACAGACGTAACAGCACTGTTACAAAGGCAGTTTGCACTGAACTTTAAATTCCGACTGGCATTTTTCTCCTTTGACAACCTAATTATATTGGTAAATGTGTCTGCTTAGTGTTGACGGTCGACAATTATACATCGCACGACAAAGGCAGGGCATAATTGATGTAATGTCTACACATATGGCACCGTAATTCTACCTACATACCAATGAACGAAAGAGAAAACACTCCCAATGGTAGTATAATTTCTTATGAAATATAGCCAAGATAATCTTGGATCGTTCATGCTGAAAGTACTTCTTTTTCGTAAGAAAACAGATAACAGAAGCATCAGTGGCGCCGCTAAGGCGATGTTAGATGACAAAAAGGCCAAAAAAGGCAGTTTCTTACACACTCATTGCGTTATTTAGTATCTTCGATATCATTATTTTGTTTATTCATGGTCATTGTTTTACACACATTTAGAGATAAATTAAAAGATGTAAGATCTTTTTTTGTACGCCAATAATGAAAATAATGGCACCATTCTTGATATGGTTGTTTTAACTGCGATACAAATGTTGATCTATTGAATACAATGAATCGAGGTTAAACCATTAAAGTAGACAAAATCATTTAAAAGACAAAACACGGAGCTTGCTGACATAAGAGGCCGAAAAATTAACGAATATGGTGCAAAGGAGACATATACATTTGCTATTGTCAAAGTTATAGTAAAAGGGGACAAGGTGTTATTAACGATTGATGTGTTTTGATTATTATGTCGTTTCACTGAATGAAAGTTACTGAATTTAACCAACGTATTAACCTGAAACAATGATAAAATGTTTCGTCAGTATGAAAACAAAAGTATTCTGTTTGATAATAAAACTCCTTAATAGTCGCTCCCTAAATGTTGGTTAAGTAGGTTGACATTGCAAGTAAATGATGCGCGTTCTGCCGCTACATATGACGAAATTAGGGATTAAACAGTCTATATTATTCTTCCTTTTCCTTTTTTCTTTTGCAGTCCCTTATTAAATAATGACTGAAAACACTTGAGTAGATATCTGTGTTTGTATAGATACAACCTCTGACAAACACATCAGGTAATCTAAACTACTTATGATCGAGGCGGCATGACTACGAATTGTCTTCACAGCTGGTCAAATTAAATGCACTGACAGTTTTCCAGTTATATTGATATTCATTTTATGTGAAATAACATGTATCCGACACTTAAACGTCTTAGCCTACTTGACGTTGTACATCAATGTTTATCTGCAAGTGTAGGCGTCATGCATTGGAACAGCAACACATTATAACATTGGAAACAGCAACACATTATAACATTGGAAACAGCAACACATTATAACATTGGAAACAGCAACACATTATAACATTGGAAACAGCAACACATTATAACATTGGAAACAGCAACACATTATAACATTGGAAACAGCAACACATTATAACATTGGAACAGCAACACATTATAACATTGGAAACAGCAACACATTATAACATTGGAAACAGCAACACATTATAACATTGGAAACAGCAACACATTATAACATTGGAAACAGCAACACATTATAACATTGGAAACAGCAACACATTATAACATTGGAAACAGCAACACATTATAACATTGGAACAGCAACACATTATAACATTGGAAACAACTTATTGCTGTGGTTCATGATTTTTTTGTCAAGAAATCGATATTATTTGATGTTTTATTTACATATAAATCCTTAAAATATTTAGATTTTCCATTTTCTGTTTATTATGTTGTTGCTTTTTGCTTTATAAGGTAAATTTGTATTGGGTATATTTCAGTAGGCTTTATCCTGTATCAAATATATTTACATTTGTATTTAGTAAATTGTGTTTGTTTTCATTAATTTCAATTTATGTATTTTGAATTTCGTATTTGTATTCTGTACTGATCTATTTTGAAGTTGGTAATTCTTATAAAATATTAAAGAGTACAGTATATTATTTACATTGTAAAAATGTCAAAAAAAATAGACTCATTATTCTTTATTACTTCTTGTTTTTCTTCAATGAAGTTCTTTGTAGCAATGAGCAAACTAATATCAAAATTTAATTATACAAAAAGAATGTGCTAGACGTATACGGAAAGCCCAAATAGAAATATGATTGCAGAAAAAGGAAAAGGAAATAGTGCTAGGACACGCTGAGAATGTACCAAAATTAAGAGATCCTTGCATTTAAGCTTGATTCCTAGTTGAAAAGTATTGGACAAACAGTTGTTAAACATTTTCAAGACAATCAAAAACTGAGTCAACTTTGTGGCATCCAGAGTGTTCAGAAGGTTTTCCCCATTATTTATGCTGCTGATGTTCCCTGTTTATATCCTTGTCATGAGGACAAAAATATTGGCAAAGTTTCTTTAACCCTTTAGTAAAATGTAACCTCTACAAGCTCTCTAAAGGGTTTTCATATGAGCCCCTCGTCTGGGGCTAACGATAGCCCAAAAGGCATACTGTGAACGATCTTCGTAGAGGTACTAACATGCCAAGATTCAGATCTCTAAGTCCTTTGGTTTTAGAAAAGAAGAATTTGTTCAAGATTATATGTTAATAAGTTAATGGGAAAGATGTGATCCTTCGGAATCTTAACAGAAGCAGCTTAAAAAAATCAACTAAATACTAAAGGAAGAACCATTGACGATAGCCCAAAAGGCATACTGTGAACGATCTTGATAGAGGTCATAACATGCCAAGATTCAGATCTCCAATTCTTTTGATTTTAGAGAAGAAGAATTTGTTTAAGATTTTCTGTTAATGAGTTAATATGAAAGATGTGATCCTCCGGAATCTTAACAGAATCAGCCTAAAAAAAATTAAACTAAACACTAATTGAAGAACCATTGACCTTATAAAGACCTTCTAATTTATTTTAATGTAACACATGTGATGCGTGTGGGACCAGTAATGACTTGAGGCATAATTCGAACAATTTTAGTAGATTTTCTATACCAAATTCCACAGTTCTAAGACTTGTGGGTTTAGATACGAAAGCTTTATAAGTTTTCCCTTTTTGACCAAAATTTTTGAATGGTGCATATTCCGGTGTAACATTTTCAGCTACTTTGTTAACTTTTTATGTAAAAAGCAATCGTTTAAAGTTAAATCGAATTCCAGTTAATCGTATGAAAAAGATGATAACGTTATTAGTTTGGTGACAGATTGCGGACAATGCATTATTTGGAAGAAGGAAATATAAAATACAATTCATATCTCATCTCCGTTATGTTTTGTTCTCGGGTACATGGTCTTGTTCTCAATGACAACCGTATCTACTTTCATTACATGACATAGGCATCAACTGAATATTAAAGTTTACATTATCTTAACGTGGTGGTCACATGCTGTGTGTTGACACAGGTTTCATTTACCTAAGTGTACCTTAGAAGAAAAAAACAAAAAGGAAATAGTGCTGCGCTGAGAATGTACCAAAATTCAAATCGGAAAGTCAGTGAAGATTTTTCTCTCCATCTCTTTTTAGTCGATAGTATTTTGCTAATGTGTGATCTTGTATCAAACCGTCAAGTATCTTAAGATTATTACCGTCGATGTTGAACGTAAATTTCATGTCTATTATTTTTCTCTAAGACGTCAGAACTATATCTGACGATTGTTCTGCTTATTGTTTTAAGTCGAAAAGTCGATAATTATACATTAAATGTACGACATTTGAGGGAATCATTAATGAGATATTTACATAAACGGTACTATAATTCTACAAATATATCAATATATATTGGAGAACAGAATACCACTGATATGATAGTTAATAAAATATGACGTTAATTAGAAATCGATTTGGCTGAAACCGTTTTATTTATTTATAAAGAAAGAAATTATGGGCATGTAAAAACTCAAAAGCGACCAACTTAGATTGTAATAATGCATCATCCTAATTCTTAGGAATACTTTTATCCATGATTCACTTTCTCTGTGTTAGGAGTTTCCAATCAACATGACATTTATAATACATAACTCAATTTACCACTGACGACTTCTTTCATTCGTATTATTTTTCAGTTTTAGAAAATGTTCAAAATTGACAAACATTTTGGTAAAACATTGCATGTGTCATTTTTGTAACCTTTAGCGGTTTAACAGGAATTTTCAATTGCTACTTATTCCACGACTTTTTCCCCTTAGAGTCCTAACGACGAACTACATATCAGAAAGAGCATTAAAGAACGTCTGGTGGAATGATATCCCTTTTGGGGCGATTTCTTCCAAAGAAATAACAGAAAACACTATTCTTTCTATTGATATCTTCCGATGAATGAGCCAGAAGTTGTTCTTATATTTATAAGTAGACTTCGCATGTTATGCTGTGATAAAATGACAAAACTGCATTGTCAGATCTCATAAATGATGAAAGTTGTGGATACCGCAGAAGCTTGATATATGATTTTGTCCATCTTTTCAAACTTCCTTCTAAAAGTTAAACGAGTAATAAATCGAGTTTTGTAATTTTTGTACTTTTGATCTAAAACATGAATAACCTTGTTTCAATTACACAAAAAGTAGGGAACAACATGCAAACTAATTTAAATATTGAAAATAACTTCATTGATTAGTATTTCTTGTATTTTAAAGCACAGCAATCAATATTTTAATGACCTGATCGAACAAATTACAATATTTATTGAGTTTCTTCACGAATGCTAAATAATTTTAATATCATCTCTGTTCAGTCCAGCGCACTTAAAACAACTAAGGTAATTCGCTCTACTGCGAATAAAATCATTTCGACTTTTTCGAAGAACATACGAAATGGAAGTTCAGTTAACAAATACGTATTGACATATCCTGAAGTGAATTTCTACTGAGAAACCGAGATAAAACCTATAGGGCTCACGTTTTATGCCCAATTGCAGCCAAATCTCACCTCTTGATGTTTGAAATATCTCTTGGTATCTAAATGTTAAACATGGGACCCACGAGTAGAGACTCAAAATTACCCATTTGGCATGATTTCTTGGTAGAAATCTATTAAATCAACGCAACATGCCAAACATCTGAGTTCTGGATTTCATGACTTTAGAGAAAAGAGTTCTAAAAAGGAAAAGATAAGTATGTTCGTGTAAAAGATGAGATCCACGGCGGGCACTGCAATGATATCCTTGCTAGAGGTCTTCCAAAAATGCTTTACATCAATTGTCAGAGCACTCGGCCTTTTAAAAAATATCCTGTATATACATTGTAAAGCATTAAACACCTTGATTGGGCCATAGATAACTAAGGGGCATAAGGGGCATAAATTGAACAATATTGGTAGAAATTGTGTACAATGTTTTATATCGAATTTCAGAGCTCTAGACCTTGGACTTAAAATAAGACTATGTTTAAAGAGTTTCCATTTAAATTGAAATAACAAGTGTTTATAATGAGTGATTTCTATGAACAAATTGTTTCAGCATCCTGCAAGAAACATCCTTTCTGTGACTACCCTATGCATAGTATGTCTTTATTAAAATATATCCAAGAATTGAGTAAGTTCGTAGACACAAGTAACATCTCGCCGAAAATTTACGCAAATGAAATAAAATAAATAAATGCATATTTACAGTACACAAATTGGGCCCTTTTTCATTGAATCATGCCGACAATTTTATTCAAATATCTATTTTAGTCTAGGCAAATATCAATCCAAATGTTACGATTATCTGTATGGGGCAGCCATTTTAAACATGTAAGTTCGTGGTGACGTCACGCTCTCACTTGCTCCCGTGAGTAATCAGTAAGACACAACAATGCCAGTCATAAAAAGAAATTAGTTGTGGTTTCATTACACTAAAGTATGTAAAAAGTAACACTTTAACAATTTAACACTTGAATAACTGAAATTAAACTGTCTTAACACTTATAACTTGAAAAGGTGTTTCTTCAGTTTTGATTTATTTTTCAAAGTCAACACAGTGTGGACAATAAATTGTGTCAGCCTTTTCAACAATTGTAGTTTGGCAGCAACAATTCTAGAGTACCCAGTGTAGACATGGCTTATCCCCTTGAATTCCATCACACTGAGCGCATTGTGCAAGTGAAATACTTCGACATCTGGACATTTTAAGTGGTCGGTGTAAACCTCAGTCACATCATGGCTCATTGTCATCTACTGACTCGTCATCAAAGTTGCCATGTGAATGTTCACTGTCAGCACAATATACTGCTGAAGGGCCTGGTGTCGGACTAGGACATACATCAGGTACAGGCAGATAACACTTCCTTTTCCTTGAGCATTGTAAGGGCGTACAAGGAGTTACGACACCCTTTCTTTTCTGTGTTTGATATTTTTTATGTGTTTTCATTCCTCATGAGGAAGAGTCTGAGAGATGACTGACATTTAGTTTTCCATAAATCAGTTTTTCTCTTTTTAAGTGGGTCATCAATGAAAGCTCCACCCTCTACAGTAGCCTGGCTGTCATCACTATTGCATCAAATACCTTAGTGGGAATGAGGTATTCTGTTGAAACTGCTACAGGTTTGTACGGATAAATACCGCATTTATGAAATGCTGACTGAAGATTTTCAGTACTGATAGCTTTATAGTAAGCTATTTACCTGAGAGTAAAATAGTGGTATTGGTAAGACGCATTGTTGCTGTAAATTCTTTGGAAGGGCGCATAACACCCAACATCTATTGGTTGCAAAATATAAGAACAGTGTGCTGGTAAAACAAAAATGACAACATTGTGTTCTAAAGCCGACCTTGCAAGACCCACAGTGATAAGTGAGTTATGTCCATCCACTCTGAGTAACACTGGATATCCAAAATGGCCTAATATGAATTTTATAAAGAAATGCTCAATCCAGTGGCGGAATATCTGACCGTTAGACCAGCTTGTCTCATTTACTGTGCCATCTGCTCCTGGAAAAGAACCATGTTGAAGTTCTGGTGGCATTCATTTACCAGGAACTACCAGTACATAATACGGTGGAATAGTCACTGCACTTGCACTGCGACATCCTAGAATTGTAATAGTTTTGCTTTTACCAACAGTAACAGCTGGTAGATTAGCTAAGGCATGACAATATGTGGAAGTTTATGTTCCATGGGAATACCCTTTTCATCAATATTGAAAACCAAGTGCGGCTTATCAGCAAGATTATACTTGGCGAGTGTTTATGAAGACTGCTAAAATATTATGTCCTTTTTTTCCTCATCAGCGCGAAAATGATCAAGTCCTCTAGACTTCTGTACTCTGGCAAACGATTCCTGATTCCCACAAACCAAGTGAGAGGTTGATCTGAAGTCCTCTTACCAAGTTGGATGGCAAAATCAGTAGCAATATCTAGTTTCCTGCTTGGTGTATCCATAGACATACATAGCCATAGTTTTAAAATGTTCCACTATTGTAGCTTCCTCAAGCATGGAGAGAACAGGTTCCCTTCCTGTTGTAACACATTAAGGGTCAATTTTGCCTCTACCCCTGTCCATTAAGACCTGCTCTGGTACTCTATAAAACTTAGAAGCTTTGTGCTCCTTGACACATCTGAAAGTATTATGGAGTAAAGAAGGAGAGTACTTATGCTTAATTATAACTGGATGTGCCTGAATTGAAACACAAATCAATAATGACAGCTGATACGAAGAAATTAAGAATGTAAATAAGCTTCAATACCAAAATTAGGCTGTGTACGAAACACTTGAGTGAACGCAGACTATTTCAAAAGTATGTTTTTGGTTTTAAAAGGAATATTTGGATAGGATAAAAAATGGGAATAAGAAAATGGCGGGAAATTGCATGACTGCATAAATATTTATTGTTCTAACCCGCTTGAATCGCATATTTTCCACGTAGAATCACGGTGACAGATAGCGTTTGTTTACCTTTTTAACTTCCGGTAAGGTGCGCGTGGATTGGCAAATGAATGCGCGTTGATGAAAATCGAAACAAAAAATCCACGAACTTACCCGACACGAAGATAATAAATCCTTATCTGCTATGAAGATTTTGTTGAAAGAATACTAGGTAATCTGCTTTTGTAATTCTACACCTGATCTTTTCATGTTTTGAGCTCTGCATATGCAAGGCTTTTGTAACAGTGAAATCGTACTTAGACATAGACCTAACATTTCTGAGTGCATCATTTGTTTCGAAGGAAGATTTCCCACTATGTCTCACTGATTATTCTTGATAAGTCATTATGAAATTTGTTTTTGGTTATTTTTTTCAGTCAGCTTTTTGATAACCAGGGCACAAATCATAAGTTCGAAGACAAGATCTTTTGTTATGGATCTGTTCAATCATTAAATCTCTTCGATCATTTGTGTTGCAATTTTCACCGATGATATATCATTGTTTCGGTAATTTTCAGCAGATATAAAATATCAAACAATCTCGTTCTTTGTGTTTACTTAATTCAACATTTTTCATTTTCTACTTATTCCATGACTTTTCCCTTCAGACTCCTAATTTCCTGACAAACCACATATCAAAAAGAACATTAGAGAACGTCTGGTAGAATATTATCCTTCAGGGGGATTGTTCGAAGAAGAACACAAAGAACTCCGATTTCGTTTTTATTGATTTCTTCGACAGAATAGGCAGCAGTTGTACAATAGAATGTTCATTACTTTAATGTTTAGCTTTGGAAATATGTTAGACATCAACCATGAATACTTAAAACTAACAGAGTAGCTTAGGTCATGAAAACACGAAAACAAATCATGTTTGTTGCCTTATTTAGAGTAACATGGAATCAAATTAGTATTGTTTTAATCAGGTAATAAGTTTTAGATGTGAATTTTACACCGAAAAAAAGAAAAAAAAACGTCTTTTGGTGCAGACTTAAGTTAGCAAACAAAATATGCATTGCGAAGGTTCACTGCCTTTGAGATGACTTTTTATAGCATTCATCTCAAAAGGTATAATGCTATCATTATCTGTTGTAATACAGTTATTTCTATTCACAGTGAAGGTATGCAAGCCTGATCGTTTTTTAAGTAAGAAGAAACCCATTTTAGCTTTACTGTTTAAGTCTACATCATTGTATTTACTGTTTCAGCCTACATTATTGTATTAACTGTTTCAGCCTACATTATTGTATTTACTGTTTCAGCCTACATTATTGTATTAACTGTTTCAGCCTACATTATTGTATTTACTGTTTCAGCCTACATTATTGTATTTACTGTTTCAGCCTACATTATTGTATTTACTGTTTAAGCCTACATTATTGTATTTACTGTTTCAGCCTACATTATTGTATTTTCTTTGATCGTTCATTATTAAAAGAATTATTTGACTTATTGATTATTGCATCGAAGAGGAATACAAAAAGCGTAACCAAAGAGCCAATTGAAGAAATCCAGTTAATTGTAATTACGAATTTATCATTCCACCACTCTTTCTAACGACTCTAGATATCACTAAAGAGCAAATGAATATAAAAAAGTAAACATAACAACTAAAGTAAAATAACAAATTAGAATAAAGAATTCATCATGACATCAAACATTTTTAACGTTTGTAGACGTAGATACATCCATTTTGAACTTGAGACAGTTATGTACATTAAGTTTAAACTTGCATTATCGTGATTAGCTACGCATTGCTCAAAGCCAGTTTCTCATTAGTTGCAGGCAAAGCATTGTTTATTGTTGATTATATCATACCCTGAAACACAATTTTGTCTTTAACCTCAATTGGCATCGTTATTAAATAAAGTAGATGTGTCTGCTTATTGTTAACGGTCGGCAATTATATATCGCACGAGACGGGCAGAGAATAATTAATGTTTAGTCGACATAAATGGCATCATAATTCTACTTACATATCAATGAAAGTGGGAGATAAGAATCTCTAGGGTACTATCATTTGTAATAGCTAATAAAATATGACCAATATGATCGCTGAATATATAAATACGTTCTTCCAGGACTTTTTAAGGCTTTTACAATACTAGCTGCGTAAGCACATTGAAACAGTTTTTGTAAATGCTTCCCTTTCATTCCAGCCTTTTTTTTGTAAAAAGAAAATCACTGTCCTCCTTTAAGACCTTATCAAGTCTAGGTTTTAACTTCTGTACTTTAAAAGCAATTTTATACATAAATAGTTATAATCATTCACAGTCACTTTAATCCTTTTTACAAGCATTGGTATTTACACATAAATTTTAGAAAAGGAAAGTGTCACATATTTTTCATTCTGATAAAGAAGAACGATTAATGTTTAAAAAGTCTGGAATGAAATGCATATGTATATAAGTACCAGTGACATCTTCAGATTGATGTTAAAGCTTGACCGATTTCATTTGACCACTTTCATTGCTTATCTATAACAAATCAGTAAAATATATTACGAAACTTTATTGTAAATTATAACATGATCGTTAATCGTTTAGTTTTAAGTATACAAATAAAATCATTGCTCATTAATGAAAAAAAAATATATTAAGAGAAAAGTACTTGTGAGATTTCATATTAAAGTTTAAAATTTGATTTTCAGGGTTTTGTATGTATGTAGCCTGGATATATTCGATCCCTGAATAGCCACTAAGGGAGATATATTCGACATTGCATGGCCATACTTGTTGACAAGTGTCCACTTTTCTTGAGGTTGTTTACTTTTATTTTCGTGTATGTTCAAATACGTTGAAGATTCTAACCGAAGAACAATGTATAGCTGCAGAGCCTATTATTTTCATCATATTTATTGTTTTCTTCGAAAAATTCTAAACAATTCTAATAGATACTTTGTATAGTAAAGTCCCGCTATTAAGACCACTTTGTGTCAAAGTTTCGCGAAAATCAGCAAATTTAATTTCTCAAAGTCTTAATTTTAGAACAAGAAAAAAGCTTCGCTATTGATGACAGTTCTTTATTAAGACTTTTTGACTGAACTTTGGTTTTTTTGTTTTTTCAATTTAGCAAATACTCTCGCCTGAATGTTCAGTTTTGTCACTTTTGTCGCAATTTTGTTTTAATAAAAACATTTCATACCCACCTGCGGAAAGGTTTACCTATCAGGATGGTGTCTCGGAGTCTCGGTTCTTTGAATGTCACCCTGAAAGACGTAGTACATAAATAAAGAAATATACTTGAAGCTGTTAAGCGTTGTATTTTGCTCTGTTTTGTCAACATCGTCACTCGCTTCTCGGAAGATTTAATAAAGCAACATGTTTAACAGTTATGGTTGTCCAAGACATAATGCTAATCTTCTTCAACTTTTCAGATCAAGTTAATTTCATATGAAAACCTCAAGTCTATGTTTGATAAATAGTTTGCATTTCACATCTGTTTTGATCACACTGTCTTGTCACAGTTCCCCTTGATATTGAGCCTCGTAATCGCCCAGACTTCTCAAAAAGGTTTATGTGCTATATTTCAGCATCACTGATATTTATCATCAATGATAGCGGCAATCTACAATCAAGTCTGCAACGTCAGTAGTTTTGGGAACTAAGATGAGTATCTGCAAAATGATAGATTATTTCCAAAGTGCGCATAGGAATTAAAACACTCACTACACTGCCTCTGTTCTGGAGGGAAAACCTGCACTCACATTTTCAAAATTGAAACCCCCACGTCGTAATTTGGTTTGTTCCTACAATGACGTCAGTAAGGATTTGGTTCAAGACAATAGAGCAGAGTTGAGTTTATTACTGTCTAGGATACAGAGCATGAAAAGCGGTTTATACTACAAAGCAGCACCGACAAGCATCTGATGACTACTATTCATTCATAAATAAACATATTGAATCTAATGACAAAATTAATGATATGATATATCAGATTCTGAAAAGAAATTGTACAGCAGTTTCAGAAAAGAAATCGACTTCTGAGGAAAATAATATCAAAACAAATGAAAATAGACAGTTTTGTTTGGGCTGCAACTCTAAATAGCTTAGAATATACAAAAACTTGAGTTGTGTTCATAGGACGCGGGTGCCCTTACATTCCGCTGTATTGTCACAAATAAATCCTGTACAATTACAGGTGCGTATAAATATTGTCCTTAATATAAAGGAGTCTAAAAATGCTATTTTTGCTTAATCAGGGGGCATAACTCTGTCGATCTCCAATAGATTTGAGTCGAAATACCCAGATGCATAAGTTCACATGCTGACAACTATTCTTAGAAAGTTTCATTAATTTAACAGTTACTAGTATACATCTGGAGTTACATGCGACACAAGTCTCAAAATGCTATTTTTTGCTTAATGAGGGAAAGGGGGGCATAAGTCTGCCGATCTCAAATAAATTTGGTCAAAATACCCAGGTGCGTAAGTCCGCATGCTGGCAACTATTCTTAGAAAGTTTCATGGCTCTAGCACTTACACAGTTTGCGAAACAAGTCTCAAAATGATAGTTTTGCTTAATAAGGGGGAGGGGCATAAGTCTGCCGATCTCAAATAAATTTGGTCAAAATACCCAGGTGCGTAAGTCCGCATGCTGGCAACTTTTCTTAGAAAGTTTCATGCCTGTAGCGGTTATAGGTTTGGAGCTACCCGCGACACAAGTCTCAAAAATGGTATTTTTTTTGCTTAATGAGTGGTCATAAGTCTGCCGATCTTCAATAAATTTGCGTCAAAATACCCAAGTGCTGACAACTATTCTGAGAAAGTTTCATGGCCTAGCACTTACACAGTTGGAGTTACAGGGACACAAGTCTCAAATTGCTATTATTTGCTTAATGAGGGGACATAAGTCTGCCGATTTCCGATAAACTTGCGTCAATATATCTAGGTACATAAGTTCCAATGCTGACAACTATTCTTAAAAAGTTTCATGGTTCTAGCAGTTACACGTTTGGAGTTACAGCGACACAAACCAGTCTACGTACGGACAGTGGGACAGCGGGACAGCTGACGGACGGACAATGGCAAATCTATATGCCCCCACCCCAAAAGTGGTGGGGGCATAAAAAGAGTGAACAGTGTCACAGATTAGCGGTACCTTTAAATGACACCTGAACAAAACTCGGCCATGTTAAGAACGTTTAAGAAATAAAGACAAGCTATCAGCATAAATAAACCCTTCCAAATCCAAATAGAAAAGATTACTTGTACGACCTTAGTGAATATTTAAAGATGCAGCTCGAAATAACTCTAATAACTGCATTCATTCAATCGTTCTAAGTCCCACAAGGCAGGATATCGATTTAGTAACAGGGCTCATTACATTCAAAGATCCAATCATAAGGTGTTGAAAACTATTAGAAGCGAAAACGGTGACGGAACTGTTGTATATCATAGTTCTCGGAGGCTTAATTCCTCATTTTTGTCTCGAGAGACCCAAGATAATAAAGCTGTTGAATCTATACCTGGTTTACTAAATTTCCGTTTACAAACGGGCTAAGACTGAAACCGACATCATCGCCATTAATGTACGGGAGAAAGAGCAGTCACCGAATATAGTCAGTAGGAAAAAAGTATTGTTTAAACGTTAAAGATATTTGAGAAATGAAAGTAAACATAATATATTGTAATGATAATTATGTAAAAGGCATTTTTAGGGGGAAAAAGAAAAAGAAGACTACCAATCTTTAAGGTAAAATATGTGTATTCGGATTTGATTTTACTCCTTTTGTCAAAAAATGACTATGGGGAAAAATACTTTTAAAAACTGCCCAAGTCATAAAGTAAATTTAAAACTATAAGGGAAAGTATATTTTCATTACTGATCTCTCGGAATTTAAAGAACTGTGATGTTGCAAGGTGGTCGCACTGTTATAAATAGTAAGCACGTCCACGAGGGTATGAAAGGTTACTGTTATTTACACTTGCGGAGAAACTAGAGCTATACAAATCCAAACAGGCACAAACGCATATTGGTTTCAGTTTATTGATGGTATTAACCAGATAAAGGAACTCTTTGGAGAGGATCAAATTGCTTTGTCGAATTATATTTGCATTGAGAACAAACGATTACAGTGGTGTCTTGAGATTTTCTTAGTATTAAGGGCCAGATGATATAAAAGATCTTCACTCCCTTTACGATATTTCTTCTGTATTAAGTAGAAAGATGAAATTGCAAAAGCAAACTTAAATAGCGCGTCTTAAGGCATATAAAGTCTTCTAGAATATATATATATATCTCAGAATCTTTCCGATAATAAAAGAAGCGATTTACACAGCTATTTTATCGATAACACAATAAAGTTGGTTTGTAGTGTAAACGCTATTGACAGGTATTGCTCTTATTTGCCTTCATGGATACAAGCTTGGTGTTTTATTGATCCGAGTAGTTTAAAATGCCTGTGGAAATATTAATTATTAATTCTAATAAGGTATACTCTGTTCTTTCAAAGAAAAACAATTACTTCATGTATTGAAGCCTTGACCTTGATATGTTTCTCTGACAAGCCTACTTGATATGTTTACCTTACATGTTTACGTAATATGTTTTACCTGATACGTTTACCTGATATGTTTACTTGATATTTTACTCGACATGTTAACTTGATATGTTTACCCGATATGTTTACAGCGTTAAGGGAAGCTATGATCAAAATCAAGTTTTATATATGAAGCAAATAAACATATCTTTAGGTCTAATGTTAGCTTGGTTCTGAGATGACTGAAGCAACGCAGTACTATCAAAATTTGCTTAAGTGACTAAAACAATTGATGATACTAATGTATCCTTCGAACTATCCAGAAACGTCCATTTTTTACACTCATTAAACGATTACTTCCTCCGGAAAATATATAAGAACAGTATATCATGTATAAGAAACCCCTTAGCGTGGTTATTTATCGACTTGTGCTCCAAGGGGACTAATCATTTTTCCTAGGACAATGAATGAATAATTAACTGCCTACAATAATTACTCCCCGTAACGAGTCTGATATGAACGGGTCTCATGAATTATTTGACTTCCTGAAATTCTCGATTTCTCCGAAAGGTCGACAGTTACAGGGGACACTCCTAGGAATAACTGTATGACTTACGCTACAAAAGCCGTAATTTTAGACAGTCATGAGCCCGCTATCGAAATTATAATATTACATGTTTATCATTTAAATTTTTAAACACTGTCCGCCCAAGTAATTTAAATGATATAGAATAACAGTTAAAAGGATTATGTTAATCCTGCAATGGTGTTTTAGGTTCTGAGTTACTGTTATTACTGTCTCTACGACGAAGACTAGTCTCAATATTTCGACTGCGAGACCGACAGATTTACAAACTGATATTACATAGATGTCGGCCATTACCAAGGGCGACCATCGTCTATATATTAAAATGCCCTGGCGCACAATTTGTTGGACTACGACGAAGACCTAATTTAGATTACGCAGACAGCTTGTAAACAAGACACAACAAAAGTAAAGTTATTTAATAAACAGTTTTTCTTAATAAACACGCATTTATGTCCGAGTTGTTTCAGTGATTTGGCTGTGTGCTCAACTCTACATGGCGTCAGAAATTATTCTCTTTTCTTCTTGTTTTGTGTGTGTAGCGGCTGCATTCCTGTTGTTTCATTTTCAGTATGAAATTATTAACATTAGTAGCGTCAAATAAATTATGTATCAAAGTGTGTTTTTTAATGCTCGTTTCGCTTCCGTACTTGACTATCTATAGCAAATTATTCATCACCCTGTAGCAACACGAAGCACCAATATGAACCGTGAAATAATGTGTTGCTTTGTACAATGAGTAATATGTTTCATCACTCCCTTATGCGTAAGCTTCAAAGAGAAATAAAAAAATAACAAAACGCCCAATGCTAAATTGTTATTGCTTATTTAGACAGCGAAAAAAAAAAAAACGAATATGAGTTCAATATCACGACTTCAGCGGATGAGCCAAACTGAGATATAAATACGCATGAATTGTAGAAAAACAAATCTTTAGATTTTAAACTTAACAACTTCTCATCAGGCTGACGTCGTCTTATTCTGAAAATGAGTAGGATGTATTGAAGTTTGTTTACGTATAACATATCGAATAAACATATGAAGGTTAGGTCATATAAACGACCATATGGTGTCGCGAATAGTTAAAAACAAATGTGCAAGAAAAGAGGAAAGATTGCTTAACAATTTCTTCAGGGAAAAAACCTTATGGGGTATTTCAGTAAATGCCTAAATCAATTTTGTCACCTATATGTACTGTAATTGTTTCATTCACAATCATAGTTTATGTTTTCCGTCACTGTTTTATTTAGCAGTCATAACTTTCATTACCTATCATTGTTCTCATCACCAATCATTGTTCTCATTTCAAATCATCGTTTCCATTTTCAATGACAGTTCTCATTACCAATCATCGTTATCATTACCAATCTTTTTTCACTAACAATCATTGTTCTCAATACCAATCATTTCACCGGATATTTACTATCGCTTTTATATAATTTTTCCCTACTGCTTCAAACCTAGTTTATATATTTTTTATAATAAAAGAAACCAAATCGGAGGTAGCTAACCCTTTTTCTACACGCATAATACCTAAACAAAAATGATCTATCGATGAATTGCTGATCGAATATTTTTTTCAGTTCAAAGATATCTTAATAAACGAATCTTTCCGTCTAGTTAAAAAAAACAACAACAAACAAATGCTAACAGCATAACTAATATTAATTTTCTAGTTTTTTTTTTATAAAACATTTATTGAAAATTCCTTTCGACAATTCATGAAATAAATAAAACATATCTAAAACAAGATAAAGTTCTGATATCTATATCATAAATGGCACTTGATGTAATTAACTATTCACATGAAATATTTCCTTGTATTATGAAGCCCTGTTAATACATTCTTTGTTCGTTTGTTTGTGACGTATCAAATTACCATGACGCTTGGCATTCAGACTTATAATTGTTTCCTATGTTAGTTTTGCTGGTGAAAAACGGTTATACAAGGATTATGGTTGCTGTAATCACTAGCTTTGTTGTGGCCAATTCCGTTAAATATTTAATCGTAAATTGTTATATCCCTTCAAGCACAGCGGTCAAAGACAAAGACTAAATTGTAAATTACTGTCTTTATTCTATCAGTAATTCAATAACTGATGATAAATATACTACAGTTATCATCAGTTTTTTATCTCTCGTTCACTGTCTACCTTTTCATGAAATTTAGATCGTCAGATGATGGTCTGGGGACACAAATATACAGATATTGATCTTTCATCGGAACAGCCTGTATTTTCTCCGATAGCACTGTTCAGTAGCCACTCGTGTTCATATTGTGTGAACCGTATTTATTCCTAACACTCCTTTAGTTTTGTTTGAACAGTGTCACTACCTGTGTTTATTTAATCGACGGGTGCATTTTTTAAATGTTTAATGGATATTTTTTCCATTATCTGGAGATAAATTTACCGGGCTATGTTTTATCATAGTGTCAAATTGAATCCTGCGTCGATAACGTTAATTGTGCTATTTCCATGGAATAATTGCTCAAACGCGAAACAAATCGATTATAAAACGTGATGATTTTCAAGTCTTCAAGACAGAAAAGGCCGACAAGCAATTCTTCAAGAGGTGCAAGGAATATTATTGTAAATTGATTATATTTCGGCTGTGAGGAATTAGAATCTTTGGAGAGTTGATGGCTCACAATAATGGCAGCTGTAGTCTCCATAATGAATCAGAGACGGTTCCGGAAAACGTACGAGCGTCCGGACCGCATGAACAGTGACGATGGGGACCAGCTATGGGTTTTTCAGTCTCATGCCAAACACGGCAGTCGAATGGGATCACACGGCTCAGACGGAAGTAAAACAGCACTAGACACGTGCAAATCTTCGCCATCGCGATTAAGCGATCCGCTGTCGCCATGCAGTGGATGTAGCATACCGATTGCACATCGCTGTCACTTACAGACTTGCGAACGGATAACAATTAATGTAAGTGGACAATATTATGAAATTTGGGCTTCAATTTTGAACAAACACCCAGACACTTTGCTCGGAAACCCGGAAAAACGCTTACAATTTTACGATCGTCAAAGAGATGAATATTTTTTCGACAGACACAGACCAACATTCGAAGCAGTTTTCAATTATTACAAATATGGCGGTTACCTTCACAGACCAGAGCCTGTACCAGACGACATTTTTCTCTCGGAATTAGATTTTTACGAGATAGAGAAAGAAATAGTGGATCATTACAAAAAAGAAGAAGGATATATAGAAGAAGAAAGAATTCTGCCTGAAAATCCATTACAACGAAAAATATGGATGTTGGTCGAATATCCCGAGACCTCATGTTTTGCCTATGCAATCGCAATTTTCTCCGTGATAGTGACAGTGTTGTCTATAGCTTTATTCTGTATTGAAACTCTACCAGCTTTGAAGAAGGAATGTCAAGAAAATGAGCCGGTCAACTTTGCCGATCCGTTCTTCATTCTTGAAACACTGTGTACAGCTTTCTTCACAGTGGAAGTCTTTGTTCGATTCTTTTCGTGTCCCAACAAGCTTCTGTACTTCAAAGACTTTAAGAATCTTGTTGACGTCACAGCGGTAATACCTTACTATATTACCCTGGGTAACAGCCTTTCAAATCAGAGCTGTGAATCCTCAAAATCTAGCACTTCCCTCGCGTTCTTACGTGTTGTTCGATTAGTTCGGATATTCAAATTAACTAAGCATTCAGCTGGATTGCAAGTGTTAATTCTTACCTTCAAAGCCTCACTAGAAGGTTTGTTACTTTTTCTTGTTGCAATGAGTGTATGTATTCTTTTATTCTCGAGTGCAATTTATTACGCGGAACACGAAATCAAAGAATCACAAATCAGCAGTATTCCGGATGGATTTTGGTGGGCTTTGATAACAATGTGCACAGTTGGCTACGGCGATCAGGTGCCCGTCGGATTCTGGGGAAAGATAATAGGATCTGTATGTGCTATTTCTGGTGTGCTTACATTAGCAATACCTGTCCCGATCATCACAGAAAATTTCAACAAATTTTATGCTCACAAAACCGGTAGAGGTCGAACTTGATGATAAATTTTATAACATGTGCATTGTGATTTTTATCATAAAAAAGGGGTTTTTTTTCATTATCTGTCTTTTTGGTAAGTTTTGCACACAAAGATCATTTTTTCATACCGAGCAGATTAGGCAAAAAAATCAAATATGATTTACATTTAATTACACAACACATGCCTTCTCATTTTCGTTTAGAAAATTACATGAATTAATTCTGTATGTGGGTGAACGTACAGCCTATGTTTTTATAGAAGTGGAAGGTGAGGGGGTGGGTTTAAATGAGTTAAGTTAAAATAAAATCTGAACTAGTTACACATGTAATTGTTAGATCAATTTTACTTTGTAACACTTCCTTAAAAATCAGAGTATTAAACACTTTAGACAGCATACGTAAGAAGATTAAAAAAACACGATGAAATATGTCTTTCCCAAACCGTCGAAAATTTAAACAAAATAAAATAAATGGTCCTGAAGTATTTCTTGCTAATTCAAATCTTTTTTACACTTCCTGCAAAATTCAACGTTTCTTTTCCTTATAACTCAGTAATTCTATTATAGATTTCTAATCTTCGTACCAGATTCACTTTTCTTGACTTCAGAATACCTTTCTGTGTTCTTTTTTTCTTTCGACTAAAGGCATACCTAAAATTCAAAAGGTTACACTATTCTCACGTTTATTACAGATTTAATGTTTGTCCTATTACGATATAGGATAATAGTAAAAATAAGTTTTATTATAATTGTACATGTATATAGAATACACACTGCACCTTTTTTATCTTCATATAAAATGTCTTTTACTTCTAGTCGAACTGAGAGATATCCTTTTTACTTGTAAATATTTAATTTCCACTGAAAATTAGATTATATATTAAAATGGCTCGACCGTAATATCAACTGCCTTCAAGAATTACAGCATTTATCGTGTTTACGTATCCCTGTCCAAAACAAAAAACATTATATTAGCTAAATAAAACATACAACAGTAACTTTGAACACTATAGCACCTTCAGACTGATCGAAACACCTTTTCTGAATCATTCAATTACCATTGTTATTCAAAGGTAATCTACATATATTTTATACGAAGCTACTTCCACAAACTGCAATACGTTTTATTAGTCTGTCACAAAATCAAGGCTAATAGTTTTTTTCATCTTCTTTGCCGATCGAAGTAATGTCAGTGTTATCTCTTGAATGATTCACTGTATTTTATCACTGATAGGATTTCGTTTTAACAATTACTGTGCTGGTTTCATTTTGGCCTCTGCACAGCCTTCCAATTCTCAAAGTTAATCCTTTAAATGATAAATTGCTCTAATCAAATTTAATGTTACACATGTTCATTTAAGACCTTAAGTAGGATTAAGCGCAAATACTTCTCTGAGTTAGCGATCTAAACATTTTCTAAACAGATACCTTCATTATAGATTAACACAAATGTGACGGATTTAAAGACAACCTGTTTGATATGCCTTGGTTAGAACAGAAATTGTATTCTTCAAAATCTCTATTTATATGGCTTGGTTAGAAAATGAAGTTGGATTTAGAAAATTATCATATTCTTCAAAATCTCTAGACTTTTATATCGTCTATATTACACATATTTAAAAATCATGAATTGACATATTGTTTAAATAAGCAATTACTGTTTTAGTAAGTAGATATCAACATTTTTTTTAATTTGTTAAAGATAAAAGTAGTACAGAGCTCGCTCTGATGAAAACACTGATGTTTTCAAAGAATATAATGTAAACTGGCCCCTTTACTGAAAAACACTTCACAAGAAATTGTCGAGCCCACTTTGAACTTTTTGTGGGTCAGTTGATACGTTGGATTCTGCTTCGTGAGAAAAGGTTTGCCCTAAGTTCCATTTGTCTACTATCCTTTTCTGGTGGATAACGACAGAGTTTTCTAGAAGCATTTGCTTTGGATATTTCTACGGTGATTTTAGTATTAAAAGTGTTATCAAAGTGAATATAAAATGGTAAATTAATGTCACCACAGAAAAACAATAAGAACAATACTATATTGGTATTAATTATCTGTGTTCCAGTGCATTTTTGACAACTCTTAAGCTTCAGGGTAAACGGCTTGCTGCACATGTTCCATTTAAATTCAATTAACCATTTATATAGCTTTTGAGATAAAAAAAAAACTGTTTTTTACCTTAGACAACCTTTCTTCTGTGCAAATTGAATACAGATACGTATTACCATTGATTGGATTAGAAAAAAACGTGTTCTTTTGAAGTATTATGCGACAGATGTTCGGATACTGAAAAGAACTGAGCATATGTCACGCAAATGAGAACATTTAATATTCTTGTCTTCTTTTTCAATAGTTATTCGATTTGTACCTATTCACTTTTTCCTAGTTTCCTAATGATGTTTCAACAGTCCTGCATTTCAATACAAAAAAGTTCGAGATCTAATTGTGAAATGTCTAAAAAATGTATGCACTATTTTAAGTACGATCTCAGTAGAATTATTGTTCAAGCAGTAGCGTTATATCTCTAAAAGAGACCTGTATTCCCCTCCCAGACGACCTAAACGGTAGCTAAAACTGTTCAATATTTATTTGCATAGTAATAGATGGCTTCAAATATTGATATTTAATAGTGCTGGTTTGCTGTGATAAAGCGTCCCTGGAGTGCAGCTTTAAACACGCCACTAGTTATTCAAATCAATTTGGACATGAAATAACACTTAAAAGTCGACTTCTGTTTCATTCCCATAAACGTGTCTTCAAAATCGCTTGATCAGATTTTGCAAACTCAGGACGGCTCATTAATTAGTAATTCAGATAATCCAATGAACATAAAACTCCCGTGTTACTCCTAGAAAAACTGGTTCCTGTTCAATACTTACAATTACAATGTGTCCCTGGGTACCAGTTTATATTTCAAAAGAGTTCTTTTATTGTTCGAGTACCGTCATGCCTGCGTTCAATACGGTTTATCGTTCTGTTGGGAATTTCAGTAACGAAAATATCAATGAAATGTACTGTCCATGACTTCATGTTTAAAACTGTACTATAGCCGTTTTCTGCTCGTTTCAGCTAAGCGCGTACTTTGATATAATGTGATTAAGAATATTCTCAGATCGGATACGAATGAAATTTAGATGCTGAATTAAGATAATGCAATAAGGTGGACAAAAGCAGAGCACGTATAAGCCAACACAAAGCCAATGTATACGCCATAAAATAGTTCGTTCTTTAACAGTAAGGAGTGCGGAAAATTGCCACAAACCATTTGTACTTAAAATCTACGTTGTTTGGTCTTTAACCAATGTATTATTTTGTCGCTGCTAGGTTTTGTAAGCATTCTGTTGAAAGGTTTATATACATTCTTAATGATATTTGTCTGTGACGGGGATATAATTTTGTGTTATTTGTTGAAGCCGTCTTGTTCCTAAATACTGCTGGTACTTTATCTTCAGGACTTTTGAGACACAAACCAAGACAAAAACACTCCAAAAACAAAGTTAACAATTCTGATACTAAATCATGACGCTGAGAAAATGGCGTTAAAACCAATAGTCTTCATCTAAATATTGATTATGGTGTAATCTTGAAATGTGTTCAGTTGAGTTATTATACTAGTAGTTACGTTCTGATATTGTCTGCTTTCTTTCACTTTTTTTGCTGGAACTGTAATTGAATTAACCACGTGCTTCTTTCCTCTCTGGAGAAGAAGTCTGTAACAAACGTCAATGTTCGTGACGTGCACATCCAGCTGATTACTTGATATACTTAATCGAACGCAATACTTGTATATTATCTGTGTACAAAGGTTGGACAGCTGCTTGTGTCATGAAATACAATTTAGGTATTTATCAGATCCCGTTACGATTGATGAACAGAAATTTCTTTTTTGTGTATACCGCAGTTCAGTTCGTGAATGTTGTTTAAAAAATTCAAACAATTTTCTTTTAAATTTTGTTATTCAAATTGATTTGCATGTCTTAGGCCACCTAAGTTCCCGTTTCCTAAAAAATTCTCCATTTCCCTGTTTTCTATGCGTCAATACAAAATAACTTCGAATTATTGGATATATACTTCTGAATGTAGCGGTACTGCAATTTACCTCAAAACGCTGTCTGCTCCCATGTAATGGTTACGTTCATTTCATTTCTGTACTGGACAAGCCTCTCAGCGAAACGTCCTAGTTAAAATAGGATTCCCTCTTGTATTTGGATTTTTTCAATTATCTTTTCTCAAAGAAGTTTACCGACTACTGGTGTCATTAATTACAAAGAATTGCGATGTAATTGTATTTGCTGGTTAATTATAGTCTATTTCCCGTAGGAGAACTTTCCTAGATGCCTTTCCTTAGTAATCAATATGTATTTCTTCCCTGAGTTGAACCAGAACCAGAATTCCCGAAATCTGCGAAACATTTCTTGTCAAACTGTCTCCTCCGAAAAATGATAAACAGTCATATTCATGAACGAAAACTAATAGTTTCTCAGACGATACAGTTTTTCCTTTGATCATTGGTGTGATATCTACAAAACAATGGGACTATTTAATTACATTGTGGTTATAGATAACGGAAAATGAGGTGGCCTGATTGATTTTTGCGTTTGATGACTCAGCTATCTTGCTTCTGTAACTCAGGTCAGTCTTGCACAAATTTTTATGTGGTCTATGTATTTGGGAACGAGGCAGCAGTGCCTATGTATTTCAGACTTTATCTTAGGTTACAAAAATTTTTGGCACTCTGTTCAGTTTTTCCTCCACTCGAAGGCAAGAAAATTACCTTAGGTCAAAATTAAACTTGATTTTCATTTATTTACACAAAAATAATTCGAAGTTCATATCTTACACATTTTTTAACAACAACATGATAAATAAAAGAGTAGCTTAGTCTCTCTAATCGATCAATTTCTACACAAGAAAACTTTGTTGTACTTACCTTGAGCATTTTTGTACATTTTGCTAAAAAAAAAGGATACTCCTTTTTCACATCGTGGCACAATCATTGTTTGCACATCAAACATGAAAACAGCCTGCTTACAAAATAGGATTACTTTACCGTAACTAAAGGAGATACCATCAGAGTGTTTGCACCTATAAATTATGAAGGCAAACTTTTCCATCCCAAAGGATAACTTTTCAACTTGAAATGTTCTTGTAAGATTGATGACATTGTCAGTTCAAGGATTGTTTTATGTATCACATTGCATCATGTTTTTTTTTATGTACCATTGTCCTTAGTCACCTGACGATGACATTGTGTAATACCAGTATCTAAAACAAACAAATTTACGACCGAAATAAACAAATAGAATTAATTAAAATGTTAAAATGTACGACAAAATACCAAGTTAACCTGCTTTCTGCAACCATTAAATAATTGAAGATAAATCATGAAATAAGTCACTCGAATCGATATGGAAAAGGAAATCAATGAACACCAAAGTTTTTTTTGTGTGATATTTCAATAAATCTAAATATAATTTAGTTCAGGAAAGCGATGCAATTTGATTGTTGTAATTAAAATTATTATCTAATTCATTAAGTCAGTTTTAAGCATGATTGATATGACTTTTATTTATCTGTCCCTTTAAAAGCATACCAAAAATTTAAAGCATTACATTTCCTTTAAACCCTTATCAGTTGTATTGATAATAAACGAAACCAAGTAAACCAAATGCATTAATATAAGTCTTTATATAGAGTTGTTACACAAATTTTACCAAGTAAACTAAATGTATAAATATAAGTCTTTATATAGAGTTGTTACACAAATTTTACCAAGTAAACTAAATGTATAAATATAAGTCTTTATATAGAGTTGTTACACAAATTTTACCAAGTAAACTAAATGTATAAATATAAGTCTTTATATAGAGTTGTTACACAAATTTTACCAAGTAAACTAAATGTATAAATATAAGTCTTTATATAGAGTTGTTACACAAATTTTACCAAGTAAACTAAATGTAAAAATATAAGTCTTTATATAGAGTTGTTACACAAATTTTACCAAGTAAACTAAATGTATAAATATAAGTCTTTATATAGAGTTGTTACACAAATTTTACCAAGTAAACTAAATGTAAAAATTTAAGTCTTTATATAGAGTTGTTACACAAATTTTACCGAGTAAACTAAATGTATAAATATAAGTCTTTATATAGAGTTGTTACACAAATTTTACCAAGTAAACTAAATGTAAAAATATAAGTCTTTATATAGAGTTGTTACACAAATTTTACCAAGTAAACTAAATGTATAAATATAAGTCTTTATATAGAGTTGTTACACAAATTTTACCAAGTAAACTAAATGTATAAATATAAGTCTTTATATAGAGTTGTTACACAAATTTTACCGAGTAAGCTAAATGTATTAATATAAGTACAGAGTTGTTACACAAATTTTGTGTTACAGCGATTTATTACATATTGACACTTCTTTAGTGTCGATATGCCCTGAACATACGGTCTAATATTGTTAATATGTTCACGTGCTTTTCATTATATACGGAATGAGCAAATAAGATACATATGCAGTTTATATTATTGGTTAGTTTCAGGATATATATATTTTTTAATAGATGCTGGGTAAAAAGTTCAATACGCCAGAATGTCGTTGTCGTGGTTAGTCTATAGACAGATGAATAGAACATTAAATACGAGGTAAAATATTTGATTATAATACATATATTTTACTATGTATTAAATGCAAATAATGTTAAGTGTTGTTATTTGAGTGTTTCATGATTTGATGATGTTCGAGAAAGATCGTTGTACGAGCTTAACAAATTTTTGTCACAGTGTGTAATTAATATTTTCTAGATGGTTAACAATTCGCACTGGCTACTATTTTTGACATTTGGCAACATAATATCAAATTGTAGTTAGCTTAGGAGAGTTAGAAATGCCGAGTTTCGACTAACTTTATTTTTATCATAAAACTAAAGACAGAATTGCGAAATGTCAGCCTCCTTGCGGTTATGACTCCGACTGGCTTCACTGTGGTTTACTAGGAATCAATGTTTTTTCACTTTTTTACAAAATATCTAAATGTCGTATACCCACTTGACGATCGTTCACTATGCAAATAACAATGTTATACTAATACATTCCTACAGTACCTCAAAAGCTAAATTGATTGCATTATATAGTTTATTTTTACTGTAAAAAATATTCAACATGGTATATTTACTTGTAACCGGTTTTGTAAACGGTTATATCCGATAGCTAAACTTAAAAAAGGCTAATACTAAAATAGCCCGTTTGCAAATATTTGTCAGCAATGACAATTTAAAAGTTTGACCTTAATCTTTTCATGTTTGGGTATTGTTCTGAAATGCATTTTAATATTATGCGCAACCCCTAATTTTTATGACCCTCTTGTTTTAAACAAAGTTTATTTTAAAGTTTGTCTTTTTGCTAACACTAAAATATGACTGTTAGTTGACAGAGCAATAATGTTACAGAAAACTTGAATTGTTATGCAATATTATTTATTGAACAAACCATTCACATCTGTCATATTGTCCGTATTTCTAATTCCAACTCTAAACAATTCAGTTAAGAATATTCTACGACGTTTAGAAGCATTTTCAAATTCATTTGTAATCAATTCAATTACAAATATTCTACAACATGTATTTTCCTTAAGATGTAAATTGTGTACTATTTTAACTTTTAATTACACATCTTTCTAAGCATCTTAACTTCTGTACTGAAATTTGGTACAAAGATTTACATTTTTCTATTTCACCGTAAAATCAAAAAAGAAAGATAATTTTCTAAGTAAATAGTTTCTATGTTTTAAACATAATTATTTGAACTAGAATGAATCACGAATACTTTTTCAACAGTGTCAACGGATTCTCTTACAAACAAATGTTTGCAATGGTGTAATGTTTCCTTGTCTACAATCATACCTGACCTCGATAAAGGATGTTTGCCAGATAATATTTCTGTTTGTTCTTAGTTGTTTTAATATTGACACGAATAATCTCGTCTTTCAAAGTTTCTTTGCAAATTGTTAAAATATAGTGAATTTTGTCGATTTAGTTGACATGTGTTTGCAGTGAGAAATGTTCATATTTTTTCTCATATAATGTTTGTATATCATTTTAAATAACCTTAGAATGTCGGAGCTATAGTATCATTTTTTTTGCAGAACCATTATCACAGTAACCAGCTGTAATTATGTAGTAAGATCTAAATAGGAAAGCAACAGCAACAACAGCAAAACATTTTAGTCAGAAACCCTCTATACATTTTTTGTTTAAACTTTTTTTTCGGAAGCTGTACATAATAATGTAAAAAGACTGCTCATTTTTGAGGTGTTTTGATGGAGTTATGAAACCTCATTTGTTAGTTGACATGTGTTTGCAGTGAGAAATGTTCATATTTTTTCTCATATAATGTTTCTATATCATTTTCACATTACCATTTAGTGTTTCTTTAATACATAATATACTGTGCTGGTTTTTGTAATTGCTCAAATTATAGTGTCATTTTTATCAAATATTTGAATATTGCACAATTGTAGACGTAGTATTTATTTAACAGAGGTATTTATCTCTTCATATATATTATTATTCCTGTAATTTGCTCAATGTACGGGACTTTGTCTGCACTTTGCTGTCCGGCATGTAGCTAGACGAGTTTTGTGCCATGGAATATAATATGTTCATATATATCATTCTCTTTCAAGTCTTCTTTAATAAAAGCACACCACAATGATGCTGTTATGAGAGATAATAGTGATATCAAATGTCAAGTTTTCTTGTTTTCCTGTTAAATATGCAAAGAGATTTTGTCTTCTTAGAACAGAACCGAAAAGAAAACAAAGGCAAGACAAGACTTAATTGTTGATGGTATAAGGGAGAGCTTAAGCTCTGAATTGCTAGATTTTTCAGCATTGACGAATCAGAATGTCTGTATAAATACAAACATGCAGCAAAGGTTTTTAATCTGAAGCTGTTAGAAATCAAGACTTGAATATGACGTCTTAGTCAAGCTTCGATGTGGTTTCAAAAGATATCAACAAGAAATTAATCACTATATTAGTATAGTTCATAAACATGGCAAAGAAATAGAATAAGATAACTGGGTGATATGACATTGATATCGCTATAATATGCATTTTAATTTCTTTCAGGTTTCAGTATATTTACTTCAGTAACATATGTACATAGAATATTTGCACATCTGTATGTATTTAATTAGACGATTTTTATATCTTAACACTATTACTCATATAACTGCAAAACAGAGAGTAAAGTTTGTTACGTTACATATTAACTGTTAGCCTTGTTAATGTACCCTTTCAACTGGTAAGTTAGAGTATATCTTGTTCCATAGTATAGCTGCACTGATGTTTATTGTTTTCTTGTCTAATTGAAAACAGAGGGACATGTAGAAATTTCAACAAAAATCATGATTAAGGACCTGGATGCGAAGTAAATAATTTTATAAATTAAGTTTAAAAGTAAGATGTCCATTTCCAGAAGAATTACACTTTCAGCCTAACTGGTAAAGTGATGTGAGCTGATTTCCAGTTTATGATTACGTCATATTCCAGTACAGACGGAATCCTGTTCGTGCCACGTTTTATTTCGACAGTACTACACGATGATTATCGACATCTTCAGAGATAAAGTACACAATCTTAAAATATTCACTTGCTAATTCTCGTCGGAATAGTTTGCACGTTTTGTTTTCTAAGGCGATAATGATAGTGCAGTACCAGCGAAAATTAAGGTTGCATGAACAGGATTCCATATGTTCATAGTGAAGTGCATTTCGTTTTATAACTTTACAGGATGTACCACAAGCAATTTGCCATTACACGCTTTGGTGATTATACTTTTTAATAATTTAAAGAGAACCGCTCAGGCGTTCCATAGACAGTCGATAATTCCTAGCGATTTAGTCAATGAATAATGAAATTAAAAATAGCAGTGTTTTATTTTAAACATATATTAAGGAAGTAACAAAAAAGACAACAACAACAACAACAACAAATGAACTGCAATGTTTTGATAATGTCGATACAGGGAATTTTCTAGCTGCTTGAGAAAACCATTGGTTTAAGCACAGTAATTGTTATCTATCAAATATGTAATCTGTTCGAAACACTAGAAATGAATGATGGGTACTTTTGTTTCCTTTCTTTATTTTAGCTCCCATTGGTTTAAAGTTGAAGAGGAATAATAGCGATCTTTACAATTTCAATGAAAAAGGCCTTTATCGCTTTACATTATCAAGAGGAACAAGCAAGGAGTAAGCTCTCTATTGATTAGATTTGCTATCACGCAAACTGTCTCCGGAGAGAACGGATAATCTACAGGGGAACTATCAGTCTGAAGTACCTCTGGTATCGATATGTATCGTGGCATGTCAGTCATGAGAAGCTTGTTGGTAATTTTAGCTTCATTGGCAGCGTTTATAGTCCCCTCTTGACTTTTTTTATTGTAAATAGATTATTCTGCATACATTTTTAAGTAGGGTGTATGGTCACAGACCGAAAACAATTGAAATGTTTATGTTCTAATATAGGCGAATTAAGGATAAAGTTACGGACAGATACCTGTGATTTGTCAGTGGACTCTCTTAGAATACACGGCAGTTTTAAAATCGGCTTCCCTATTGTCCTGAATGTCAACAGAGCATTTTGAACTCGAATTGGAAAATTAACACTTGCGTTGTGAATCTCATGTACAGCATAGTTTCAATACAATTAAGACTGTTTTGATATTTTACCACATTTGACGCCAGACTGAAAGTTGTACCAGCTTATAATAAGCTATTCATGAAGAATAAAAACATCCAGATAGTGTGAAAAAAGATTTTCAAATGCTTCCAATACAGTGTTCGTAAAACCAAAGCTTGACAATTTTCAAAGAATGTTTGGTAAAAGTTATGTAGACTGGTCTTGAAAAGTATGTTACATGCTTAAAAGAACTTTTGACCTTTACTTAAATCGAAATGGTTTATAGTTTTTAACAATAAAAAAGAAAAGAAAAGCGCACGTGGTCATGGAAGTATTTTTGTTAAAGTGACATGCAGCGATGTTGCTCATGAACTAGCATTTTGTCAATTGATTTGGGGCTAGTTTTGTAAAATGAAACAGTTGTATGGAAGCAAAATCACTAGGGTTCTTTCTTATGACACTATAAAATATGTAAAATATGTTTTAAACAATATAAAACAAGCATTAAGTAATTGTGATGAAATGCAGACTTAGTGGCTCTACACTGAACATTTGCATACAAGAAGTAGGACTTTTCTCAATGGTGATCCACAATTTTTAACATTAGCAATTGAAATAAGACTTATTCCTGGCACTCATGCTTTATTCTGTTCAACAGAGTTAACGATTCTTCTTAATTATATGCAGAGTTGTTTAATACATCGATATTTCTAGGACGGTAATTACCATTTTCTAAATTTCCGCCATGTAAAAACATTTTATGTTGCACGTTCTATGCATAATTTATAAGCTTTTATACTGGTTAAATTCGAAAATGCAACCACTTTTTAATGAGAAAGTGTGAGCAAGACCATGCTTATAGAGTTACATTGTTAAAGAAACACCAAGAACTAATTTTCTTTTACGTATTAGCAGACAAACTCTATGTAAATTTACAGACAGTTATCAATAAAACTGACACATATTGTTTTAACATCAAGGTTTTATAATTATTATGAAAATGATCTTTCAACGAATTTATGAGTGTCTTTAAGTTCCAGCAAACCTGAGACTAATCATTCGTCAGAAAATAATTTTGGATGCTTTTTAAAAAGGGTGAGTCACATCTGATTATGATTTAACTCTGTTTTCTTACCAAGCGGTATTAATAAAAATTAATGGCAAATTATTTAACTATTTACACTAGCTTATAGAAATTCAAATGATTAAATGTTCATACTAAACTAGACAGGGATTTAAAATAATCAAATATGCCATGATGGCCCTATATCGCTCGCCTGAGTACCATTGCTCTTTCTAGCACGGACAGTGGAAGACAATTATAATAACTAAAAGTGAATCAATATATCTTACGCTTTATAGCAAGTTCCTTAAGGTGAAAGGTTTAAATGTGCAAGCAAAATAATTCATATCGTGTTAATGTCAGTGCTGAAGTTTAGAAAACAAGAGAGTATGTGAGGGGAAAGTTGAAGCTGAAATCTTCGTGCAAAACTGTATATATGAACATTTAAATTAAATCTAGGCCCTTTAGTTTTCTGAATGATTTTTAAAGTTTTTCTTCAAGATGTTTATCTACAAAACAATAACATCGAGGGCGGGGCCAATTCTGTACATTAAAAATCTAGACTCAATGCCCGTTTCAACGAAGAAGGTTTTTATAGTTTTTGTTCTATATGTCTTTGTAAGAAGAACAATATCCATTTAGGCAGAGCCAGTAGTGACTCCGGGAGTGTAATCTAAACAACCTGGGTAAAGGTCTACTAGGCAACGCTACAAACCAAACATCAGAGCTATAGGACTGGTGGTTTTAGATAAAAGGAGCTTTAACGTTTTCATTTAAGTACACTTAATAAACAGAGGTCTTCATGGAATGTAATTATTTTAATAGCATTGGTAGAGCTTCATGAACAAAACATCCCCGCAAAGTTTTATTGACTTTGACTTAGTGGTTTCAAAAAAGCTTGAAACAATTGTTGAAGATGTCCATTTATGTGACCTGAGCTGAGACAGTCACACTTACGTAAACTGACTTTTGTATGGATAGCTTGATTTGTTTTTTAGCATCAAACATGCATATGCTTTTAGCAACCATTAGTTTTGTCTCAATCGGCATTTGATCTGGTAACACGGGACAGACCTGTCAGATTCCTTTTCTTAAAAACAAGGTAAGACAAGAGTGTTTAAGATAATATATGTGGATATTTGGAATTTTGACTAAGTGCTTATAGTCGATAAATAGACAGTGGTTGAGTAGTAAAACGCCATAATTACGCTTCGAAGTTTGCTGCATTGTATTTTCTCAGATGTGAGTATTCAATAAATGTCCACATAAAACTACCATTTGCGAATGAATTTTAACACTGGGAGTAGCTGTTTAGCTTGATTTACATTATAAAAGAAACAATTAACCTGGATTAGCTAAATTCACATGTGTATATTTGAAGTTTTTATGTTGCTTCTTAGCGTCATCACTACACTACACTAGTCGTCTGCTTCTTGGGGTCATCACTACCCTACCCTAGTTGTCTGCTTTTTGGCGTCATTACTACCCTACCCTAGTCGTCTGCTTCCAGGAGTCGCCACTACACTACCCTAGTCGTCTGCTTCTTGGAGTCATCACTACCCTACCCTAGTCGTCTGCTATTTTGAGTCTGATCTTAAAATTGACATATTATGTTTGTCCTAAGAACGCTAGAATACATTTAATATCGAAGTTAGATACATTTTTAAAAAAAGAAAAATAGAAGAAAAACACACACATATTGTTTCTCTGAACTCTTGGGGAAAACATTATTTGTTCATTTTTTATCTCAGACTCCGGGAAGCAAATGACTAAGGAAGTTTCCTAGGTCGTAAAATCTACGTAAATTCTTCTAATATGTCTGGTAGGATCTTTGCCGGCAAACTTTTGTGACGGAATCTCAACCTCTTGTACTGAACAAAGAATAAGGCATTTGTTTCCTCGGTCATAAACAATTTGCCTATATAACGGCTTCTGATATGTCTGGTAGGATCTTTGCCGGCAAATCTTTTGCACTGAACCGAGAATAGGGCATTTTACTGTGCGAGAGACAGCATTTATTAAGGAAAATTATGCCCATGAGAAAGTGCAGTTGGAGCCTACCAGACATTCACTGCTTAAGATTTCCAGACAGCCATTGTTCTTTCTTGGTAATGTCTCAAAAACATAATGTCTTACGTGTATAAACTATAAAAAACTTTATACTCTGAGTAAGAATGCATGATATCATAATATTGCTTTATTTTTTTAATTGTTGCTTTGTTATTCTCATGACGTTAGAGTTGGAAAAAGACATGAAAGTGAACACAGCAATAAGGTACTTTTCAAAGTAGACGTATAAATAATAATAATAATAATAATAATAATAATAAACCTTAATTAGTTTGAAGTGTGCTTAGACTTAAGGTTTGCTTTATGTTAAGACTTGTCTTGACCTTTCTGTATCTAGTTTTGAAATGAGAAGATATTTATATTACACTGGCAAAAGATAGGAGAAAAAGACGTGACTGTAGAGTAAAAGTTGCAGACATATTTATACTAAAAATGTTATTCTATTGCAGAAACATATGATGGTACTACCTCCATTGTCAAATGCCATTTCTTCTCTCATCAAACAATTACGTCTTCAGTTGTGTCAATAGAAGCTAATTTTGCTTTAACTCTAGTGTATAAAGACGCATTATGTTTGAATTATAATGGGTACTGGGAGATTGAAAAAACATTCCATCTTTTGGTACAGTTGATAAACGATCTAGAAAATATACTGGTCTATGACTCGGGGGATAAAACATAAAAAGCGGATTCATTAAAATACAGCAAAATATAAACAAATAGTCCCTGTATTTCTACTTTCGTTCGCTTTGTCCATTAATGTCTGATTACCGCACTCATTATAATTGCATAAGGACCACCCACTTGATATAAATAAATGTCAAATGTTGTTTTGTATTTATTGTTTTAAGTGCTACCTGAGTATTCTGAAAGTATTTTGGTTTGATTTATGTTGATAGATATTTTCTTCTAATTTAACAACGAGTTGTATATATTAAGATTGTTCATAAGAAATTTATTATTCTTGGAACATCTTCTTTATACTTTAAGTTCTTTATTTAACTATTTATCTAAAATATTATAATGTTGATTATATTTTTATATAAAAAGATAAATTATTGTTTTTGTAGAATAAGGCAATGTTGTTATATAAAAGTAAGGAAATTAAGGACAAAGAATATTAACTCATTCTTGCAAATCATTTTATTACAAAATAAGTATTTAAAAATCAAATTACGCTGCAAAGGCTTAGAGATTCTTTTCACTGTGTAGAATCAATATCATCTAAAATTCCTTTATTAATAAGTAGTTATTGTTACAAAAACCTCGCGTAAAATATGTATGAACATATTTCGCAAAAGTCGACGTATTTGGCTAGACCTTTATATATTCGATTAGAATTTTTTGAAATGTGCACATGAGCGCTTTAATATTCACATGATTCCTATGTCTGGCTCATAGGACTCGATACGGTTTCCTATTACTCCTTTTCTCTAATATCATTTCTTTTATTTACCAGTCAGAATCACATAATTTCTCATCTGAGGCCACATTTTTACCCAAGCACTCCCTCTTCTGTGCCATTCACATTATATCCTAATAGAAAACGAAAGCTCTTATTCTTATTTCACAATATTATTCGCCCAAAAGATTAAGCATTCTCAGTCAGAAAAATATCTTATTAAAGATAATTAAGACAATATGCTCAGGCATCCACATTTACCATTTTTACATTTAGATAATTATAAATTCCAAAGCATACCGGTATTGTACTTATCTTCCTATTGCATTTTTACACTTGCCTTTCGTATGTCAGCACACTTTAGGCCTCTTGATGTCAATGTTTGCTTTGATTAATATGTCAGAAATAAGAATAGTTTTCAGAGTAATTCTGTGAAAGTCTGATGTAATTGTATAAATCAATACACAATTTCCTGTTAATATTATAAGACAATCCAAGTTTAAATTCTTAGACATATCAATAAACCCAACACGTTTTGTTTTTACATCATCAAATGATGATTCATTATCACGAATGTTCAACGAATTTATGAGTCTGTTTTACTTTCAGCAAGTCTTCTGTTAATATCAGACATCTTTCGATGATTGTATGAAACACCTCTACTTCCGTGAGTCACCTTGAAGGATGGTATTGCTGTCTTCAGTAAAGAGTACATTTTCAGTACATTTCAGACATCAAAATGGTGCTGACTTGGTGACCTCAGTCATTGTTCATTCCCTAACAGGCGTAAAATTTGCATTTTTGTTGAACATGCTTGGCAAACGATGCTAATCAACAAAGTTTTTCTTGAGTAAAAAACCACGTTAGATAGATCAAATTATCATTTTAAATGTTAAAGGACATAAAAAGCAGTATATGTCCTCTATCGCTCACCTGAGAACCATTGCAGAAATTGCTTTATATTTTTCCTTGCTTTAACTTCAAAAATTAAAACATATGAAAGTATGTCAAGGTTAAAATCTGTTATCCATATTGTTCAAGTGTTTAAAATTTCTTTTTACAATCAAGACTGAAATAGATATGATAAATGTCTACCATAGAAACATTTCTGTGAAATAATTTTGAAACGTGGCCAGAGGTCTGAGAAGATTTTCTTATTGTTCCATATAGCCGTTTGTTGAAACTTGCTAAAGCACTGTCTGCAAAGTTTCCTGACGAACCAACAAGGCTTTAAGGAATTTGATAAAAAAGCACTGGAACATTTCTGTGAAATTGTTGTGAAATTAGCCAGGGAGTTCTGAGGAAAAAACTTTCCAGGTTTTCGATATATAGTTTAATGAAAATTTCCCCCGCTCTCTATCAGCTATGTTTCAAAAACCAAGGGCAATATAAGGAACATTTTCTTTCTGAAATTATTTTGAAATCCTGGCAGCGGTTTCATGTTTTGAAATTTGTTTGCTTCCATCTGTTTCTATATGGATTTGCATCTCGGTATGTTACATTTACTCCTGCCGGGATAGAAGAACATTTAGGATTCGATGAGTGATGATATGACTTCTTGAAGAAAAAAAACACTGTAGCACCGATTTCTGTTCTCAGCCATAAGAATAACTGTTCAATTTCAGAACCCCTTCCCTGAATGTGTTTAAGATGACAAGTCAGATTGCATTGATCTATAATAAATTGCTTTTTACATGCAGAGAAAACACAATCTTAATAATGTACAAACATACACCTCTTATCTTAAAAGGGTTAGTTGTTTAAGAGCTTGATATTCTTCATTCAATGGGTTGTTCATTATAGGAAATGTATCACAACCGACTTGATCTTTGTTGAGAAACAATACCGGACTGAATACAGACATTTGATCGATTCAAAGACTAGTAGAGAAAAGTGAATGACAGCCACCTCACAGGTTTACATTTGGATAGAGTTATTATATTGTGCACTAAACATTTGTCGTATTTGATAAACATTGATTTGTTGTTAATGTCATACACTTTGCTAAACAGTGTCTAGCTGTTTTCATTGACAAAAGATGGCCGTGAAAGTTACATCATTTACATACACTTTTGTTTTACAAGTAGAAAAAAGGCTACGACCAGCTGTGAAAATTCGTTTTAATTAATATTAGGCATTTGCAAAATACTGACAGCAACAACTAAGAAAGAGCAAACTCTTTCCTATGACTAGTAAGACCCCCGGAAGTGATAGATCTCCTGTCGGCAAACTCGTGACATAAATATCAGAATTGTTCTTACTGAACCGAGACTAAAGAATAAAAGGAAGAATTAGTGCGGGATAGCTTGCTTTAATTCATATTGTCGTCTGAGACGTTAACACGCAAGATAGCAATATTAAGGCTTTCTAGACAGTAATGTTACGATACACACAGACATTCATTGCTCTTTCTTAAAACTCGTGGATAGAACATACAATTTCTTAATGTAATCATTCCTCTGTATGTTTTGCTTCTCGTGTAAAATGCACATATTTTTATTCATTGCTATACTAAAAAAGCAGAATCGAACCGAACACCAAACAGATCTTACATAAGGTTTGAAAATGAAAATGCTTTGTTAAAGGAGGGGCATTTGTTTCTTCATTCTTTTAAGTCACAAAAACTTTAATTGAAATTTGAAATAAGAAAAGGTGCTGCTGATCAGTGTATTTCTTCACCTGTACAGAAGACCACTTAGAAATAAATAATTGGAGATGCATTTGCTCTTATTACTTACGGCAAGTAATCACAAGGTTTCCAGGCATCTATATAATACTGGAATGTCGAAAGAAGCAATGATAACACAAAACTCGACCTAGCGTGGAACTTCATCTTCTGAAATGAGAAACATTCTGTCTATAACTACAAGTAGTTGAACTGGTAGCAGCAAATGCGGAACCATGTAAAAATAAGGAAATCTTAGGCTATCTATTACCTCGAATTTAACCAAGGACTTTTATATTTCTGATTCATTCCTATAAATTCTTATCTCATTTCTGTATAATATAGTAGAATGGATTCAAATCACATTCAAGACACTGCTACGAAATTTACACTATGTCTTAGAAGCAAAGGAATGTTTAAATACATTTTACGGCATTAAGTCATATTTCTAAGAAGGAATTTCACTTTAGACATTGCATAAATGTAAACAGAACAGCAAGGAGTGAATGTTTTTGAAATTCAGTCTTGGGTCTCATATTCTGTTTCAGTGGTCTTGGGAAAAGAGAGATAACATAATTTTATCTTCAGAATGATAGTTCACAAAATAATAAAGTAATATACATTGTTTGTTTTTTTCCAACAATTGATATATTAAACTTTTGTAACCGATTATCGATGCACTGTAGGAATAACCGGTTAACCGATTACTTGCGAGGATCCCTAATAATATTCGATGATTTTGTTTATAGAATGTGAACTTGTTTAGGCAACAAAATGAATTAACAAGAAAAGGGTCGAACTTTGGGCTCTGACTGGCTGAGAATTTGAGAATCTATAAATTATGTAATAATATCTGCTTTAATTTTAAGAATTTCTATTACTGTTATCCATTTTTTCTAGATTTATCCTTTACGATGAGACAGAGGCATAATACAATATTTACAGACTTTAATTCAAACCTAAAATCGTTCTAAACTTTTTAAAAAAAAACTAGTAAGTACTGGACGATACTTTTTATTTATTTTTCGCAAACAATATTTTTCTTTAAATAAACAGACTTTTTATTCTGATAAGTTTTTTTTTTACTTTTTCAGAATGTTTTGTGAACTTACTGAAACGCGGTCCTTTTTAAGGGTTTGAAGCTATTCAGCAGTCAAAACATACTCTCTCTTTTTTTGCTATTTGTCATGCTTATCTTAAAGAGACACATTTCCGCTAATTTTCCGCGTTAAGTATTTGATTCGCAGCCAGTTCTGCAAAAGTCACAAAACATTTTCTATTTTCAGTGTAGAAATCTTTCACTAAGGATGTGTCGTTAGGTATATTCAAAAGTTCAGATTATTTCGGCGCCTACTTTTCTGAAATATTTTGCAAGCAGATAATCATTTTTGAGTGAATGAACACCTTCATTCCTGCTGGCAGCTATTGCAACTTAAAGGAACACTAGCAAAAACGTTTCATGACGCTATGTATTTAAGTTCGTTTCTTGTATGTTTCACTTCGTATCTATCCCTAACCATAAATTTATACAAAGAATGCCGCGTCTTGCACGAGATGTCGATATATTAGGAGTCCCGTAAGAGTTAGGAACAACTTTCAAGCGATATTTGGAATATTAAATATTATATATTAAATCATATCTTACGTCATTCCAGAACCATGTCAAAACGAGAAAATTTCATTGTGTGGTTGCCCTTTTCTACATCAAATCTACATATTCAGTCAGATTCAATCAAGTATTGTCATAAAATTGTCTGTTATTATTTGGCTGTTCTATTTCACATCTAAGCCTGGGTATTGCGTATTACAAATGTAATGCAGAACAGACACTTTTGGTGATAGGCTTTACAGATATTTCACTTTGGAGAAATCCCTAACCATGAATTTATATAAAGAAAGTCTATGGGTTGTTCAATATCAAATGAAAGTCCAACGAGTCTTAAGAACATTTTCGAATATTTGACGAACAAGAATATTTTTAATTATCAAATATTTGGTTACATGTTACTTTTACTCATACCTGATGCCTGCCAAGCGAAGACGTTCATATATTCTCTGCCTTGTTTAATGCAAAGCTATATTTTTTCGCTCAAGTGTGTACAAAGTTCTTAAATTACAGATAGTTTGATACTTTAGAGAAAAGTGTGGTTAATTTCAAATGATTTAGTTATTCATACTAAACTAAACATGGATTTGAAATAAATGAAAATGATATGCTGACCCTATATCGATCGCCTGAGTACATTGCTCTTTCTAGCATAGCCAGTGAAAGACATTCACCTCAAATGCATCCAAAATAACTTTTACTTTATAGCAAGTTCCTTAACCTGAAAAGTTTAAAGTTGTAAGCAAAAGTATTCATATAGTGTTAATGTCAGTGCTGAAGTTTAAGAAAACAAGGAAGTATGTTAGGGAAAAGTTGAATCTGAAATATTCATGCAAAACTCTATAATTATATGGACATTTAAATTAACTCCAGGCCCTTTAGTTTACTTAATGATTTCCAAAGTTTTTCTTCAAGATGTCTATCTACAAAACAATAACCTCGAGGACAGGGTCAATTCTGCACATTAAAATTCTAGACTCAATGCCCGTTTCAACAAAAAAGTTTTTTATAGTTTTTGTTCTATATGTTTTCGTAAGAAGAACAATGTCCATTAGTGATTTCGTGAGTGTAATCTAAACCAGCTGGGTAAAGGACTACTAGACAATGCTACAAACCAAATTTAAGAGCTATAGGACTGGAGGTTTTAGATAGAAGGAGCTTTAAAGTTTTCATTCAAGTACAGTTAACAAACAGAGGTCTTCAGGGAATGAAATTATTTTAACAACATTGGTAGAGCTGCAGGTACAAAATATCTTGCAAAGTGTTATAGACTTTGACTCAGTGGTTTCAAAAAAGCTTGAAACAATTGTTGAAGGACTGTTGGACATTACGCGATCCAAAAAGCTAATTCGAGCACTTTTTGATTCAAGAGATATAGTTTGAACAATTTCGATATAGGTCTATGAGACAATGTTACCCATCAAATTTCAGAGCGTTGGGACTGTTCAGTTTTACAATACCAACCAGAGGTCTGTATTTAATGGTTTTGGTAGGACATTATTCAAGGATTGTGTTCAAATGTGGCCCACTGGTTTTGGGGTTGTTGTTATTTAAAGCAAGTGGTGGACGGCGGACGTCGCAAATTGGACAGAATGGTATCATGAAAATGAACAAATTATGTTTGCTCCAGCAACTCAGAGATACACTTATTTTTATAACATATAAGTTTTTAATGAATTCCAAGTTTAACACTCTCAAAGATGCATACTATGGATCATGGATAAAGTTGGATGCCCTTTTTTTGTGAACCGAGCTGAGACTGTCACCTTTAGGCATGGATAGCTAGATTTGCCTTTTGCATCAAATATGCACATGCTTTTAGCAACCATTAGTTCTGTCTCAATCGACGGATTCCTTTTTCTTAATATCAAGGATAAACAGGAGTGTTTAGAATCATATATGGAAATTTGGCATTTTTGACTAAGTGCTTATTGTCGCTAAACGAACGGTGGTTGAGTGGTAAAAGGCAAGATACGGTTCGAATATTGCTGCATTGTATTTTATCAGGTGTGAGTCTTCAATAACTGTCCACATAAAACTACCTTTGCAAATGTATTTAAGCACGGGGAGTGATTGTTAAGCTAGATTTACGTTAAAAAACATTATTCTGGATTGGCTGAATTCACATTGTGTATATTTTAAGTTTTATCTTCTTTTTATACAGACAACTCAAAACTTGATTGGCATGAAAGAGTTGCTGTTGAAAACAGCTCAATATTTAATGTTCAGCCTAATAATTTATTACTTGGAATGACTCGATCGTCTTGTTTCACTGAAATAAGTTTGTCAAGAAATCTCAACTCTACCCTACTCGTCTGCTTCTTCAAATCATCACTACCCTACCCAGGTCGTCTAGAAAACTGCCTTAGTCATCTGCTTCTCGGAGTCTGCTCTTAAAATTGACAAGTTATGTTAGTCCTAAGAACGCAAGGATCCATTTAATATCGAAATTAGATAAATTAAAAAAGAAGAAAACGCATACTTACATGTTGTTTCTCTGATCTCTTGGGGAAAAACATTCATTTTTTATCTCAGACTCCGAGAAGCAGATGACTAAGGTAGTTTCCTGGGTTGTAAAACCTACGTCTTTATAAATTCCCCTATTATTTCTTGTAGGCTCTCTGCCGGCAAACTTTTGTGATGTAATCACAACCTCTCGTACTGAACCAAAAATAAGGCTTTTGTTTCCTAGGTCATAAAAAATGTCTATATAAAGCCTTCATATGTGTCTGTTAGGATCTTTACCGGCAAATCTTTTGCAATGAACAGGGCGTTGTTACTGCGCTAGAGACAGTGTTTATCAAGGAAAATTGTGTCAGTGAGAAAGTGCAATTGGAGCCTGCCAGACATTGACTACTTAAGATTTCTAGACATTCATCGTACTTTCTTGGTAATGTCTAAAAGAACATAATGTGTTGTGCGTATAAACTATAATTAACTGTATACTAGGAACAAGAATGCATGATATCATAATTTTTATTTCAGAAACATATGATGGTACTACCTCCATTGCCGAATGCCTTTTCTTCTCTCATCAATCATGTATTCATTAGTGCCAATAGAAGCTCAATTTATCTAACTACAGTTTCTATAACTCTAGTGTATCGAGACCGCATAATGTTTGAATTATAATTGCGAGATGAAACATAACAAGTAGTATTATTTTCTTTAGATGCAGTTGATAAACGATCTCGTGAATATACTGGTACATGACTCGGGGGATAAAACATAAAAAGCGGATTCATTGAAATACAGCAAAATAAAAAAAATGGCCCCTGTATTTTTTCTTTCGCTCGCTTGGTCCATTAATGTTTGCTTACCGCACTCATGATAATTGCATATAGACCACCCACTTGAAAGCTACAAATACCAAAATTTGTTTGGTACCGGTATTACTTGTTTTAAGTGCTACTTGAGTATTCTGAAAGTATTTTGGTTTGATTAACTTTGATATATATTTTCGTTGAAATTTAACAACGAGTTGTATATATGAAGATGGTTTAGAAGAAATTTGTTATTTTTCTAGTTCTTTCTTTATATTTTTAGTTTGTTAAAAATTTATATGTTGATTATATATTCATCTCAAAACATAAATTGTATTTTGTAAAATAAGGCAGTGTTTTTATATTGAAGTAAGAAAATTCAAGGCAAAGGATATCAACTCCTTTACAAAATAAGAATATAATAATCAAACAAAAGCTTAGCGGTTCCTCACACTGTGTAGAATCAATATCATCTAAAATTCATTTCAGCATTTATTGGTACAATAACCTCGTACAAAATATTTATGAACATTATTTCGCAAAAATCGACGTATTATGCGTAGACCTTTATATGTTCGATTATTTGAAATATGCACATGCGCTTTAATTTTCTGTGTTCCTATGCCTGGCTTATAGGATTCTATACGGCTTCCTGTTACGCCTTTTCTGTTATATTATTTTTTTATTTACCAGTCAGAATCACATATCTTCTCATCCTGTTTAAGACTTTCACCGAGGTCACATTTTTGACAAAATACTCCATCTTCTGTCCCTTTCACATTATATCCTAACAGAAAACGAAAGGTTTTATTCTTATCTCACAAAATAATTCGTCCATAGGATTCAACATTCCCAATCAGAAAAATATCTAATAAAAGATAATTCAGACAATATGCTTCGGCATCCATATTAACCATTTTTACATTTCGGTAAAAATCTATTCCAAAGCAATCCGCCATATGGTATTAATCTCCCTATTGCATTTTTACACTTTTCTTTCATATGTCAGCACACCTAAGGCCTTTTGGTGTCAATGTTTTCTTTGATTAATATGTCAGAAACAAGAATAGTTTTCAGAGTAATTCTGTGACAGTCTGATGAAATTATATCACATTATATTACGAAAAATCAATACACAATTTCCTGTAAATATTATAAGACAATCCCAGTTTAAATTCTTAGACATATCAATAAACCCAACTCGTTTTGTTTTTACACCATCAAATGATGAATCATTATCACGAATGTTCAACGAATTTATAAGTCTGTTTTACTTTCAGCAAGTCTTCTGTTAATAGCAGCAATCTTTCGATGAGTGTATGACATACTTCTATTTCCGTGAGTCACTTTTAAAGAAGGTATTGCTGTCTTCAGTAAAGAGTACATTTTCAATACATTTCAGACAACATCAAGAGGGTGCTGACTTGGTGACCTCAGTCATTGTCCCTTTGCCCATAGGTGTAAAGTTTGCATTTTTGTTGAACATGCTTGGCAATCGATGCTAATCTACAAAGTTTATCTTGAGTGAAGAACCTCGTAAGGTCAAAGTTAAAAGACACAAAAACAGTATATGTCCTTTATCGCTCACCTGGGAACCATTGCAGACATTGCTTTATATTTTTCCTTGCTGTAACTTCTGAAAATAAAACATACGTCAGTATGTCAAGGTTAAAATCTGTTTCCAAAATTGATATTGACAATAGATATGATAAAGGTCCACCAAAGAAACATTTCTGTGAAATAATTTTGAAACTTGGCAAGAGGTCTAAGAAGATTTTCTTATTTTTCCATATAGCCGTTTCGTTAAAACTTGCTAAAGTACTGTCTGCAAAGTTTCCTGACAAACCAACAAGGCTTTAAGGAATTTGATATAAAAAGGCACTAGAACGTTTCTGTAAAATTGTTTTGGAATTTAGCCAGAGAGTTCTGAGGAAAAAACTTTCCAGGTTTTCGGTATAGCAGTGTAAAACTTGCCCCGCTCATTATCGCTCTATGTTTCAAAAACCAACAGTGGCGTGAAGGAATTTGAGTAAGGGAAATATAAGGATTTTTTTCCTGAAATTATTTTGAAATCCTAGCAGCGGTTTCTTTTTTGGGAATTTGCTTGCATCCATCTGTTTCTATCTGGATTTACATATCAGTATATTACATTTACTCCGTCAGGGACAGAAGAACATTTAGCATTCGATGAGTGATGATATGCCTTCATGAAGAATAAAAAAGAACTTTAGCACCGATTTGTGTTTCAGCCATAGAAATAACTGTTCAATTTCAGAACCCTTTTCCTGAATTTATTTAAAATGACAAGTCAAATCGCATTGATTTATAATAAATTGCTTTTACATGCAGAGAAAACACAATCTTAATTATCTACAAACATAGACCTCTTATCTTAAAAGGGTTCTTTGTTTAAGAGCTTGATATTCTGCATTCAATGGGTGGTTCGTAAAATGAACTGTTGTGACCTGTTCTTTGTTGAGAAACAATACCGGACTGAATGCAGACATTTGATCCATTCACAGACTCGTAGAGAAAAGTGAATGACAGCGACCTCACAGGTTTACATTTGGATAGCGTTATTATATTGTGCACTAAACATCCTAAAACATTTGCCGTATATGATAAACATTAATTTGTTAAATTATCCACTTTGCTAAATAGTGCCTAGCTTTTTCATTGAGAAAAGACGGTCGTGAAAGTTAGGTCCTTTCCATACAATTTGGTTATATATAGAAAAAAAGGTGAAAATTTGTTTCAATTAATATTAAGCATTTGCAAAATTCTGACAACAGTTACTAAGAAAGAGCAAACTTCGTCCTATGTACTGTGTAGTTTGGCAAACGACATAATGTACATAAGTTTGCGTGAGATATTTAGAAAACAACTTCACAGTTCTTTACATGGTATACAGGATGGCCATACCACGTGTTATATCATGTCATTTAGAATGTCGCGAGCAGCATTCGTTTTATTTGATCCGTCCTATGTACTGTGTAGTTTGGCAAACGACATAATGTACATAAGTTTGCGTGAGATATTTAGAAAACAACTTCACAGTTCTTAACATGGTATACAGGATGATCATACCACGTGTTATATCATTCGTTTTATTTGATTCGGAGGAGAAAACTGAATTTTTTTTATTTCTTCATCAGTATTAATGGTATATAGCATATGCGAAGAGGAATATTATGTTCTACACATTGTTTTGTCAGATGTACAAAATTTTAAAACATTCGGGGAAACTGATGCGCTTTTCGCGATAGCAAACATATTGTTACGAACTCTTTATTTCCCGAATGTTCAGAAAAACTGTACATCTGGCAAACAAATCATTAGGTCCTGTATGTAGGGCACAATTTTCCGCTTCGCATGCACTATGCCCCCCCTCCCCTCCCCCTATGTATTGATGTAGAAATAATATACTTACAGCAGTTTTCTCCTCCAAACTGAGTCAAAAAAATTCTGCTGGAGATAATTGTCATAACATACCACGTGCTAGAACATCAAACTTAAAATTTCATTAATGATGTTTGTAAATAATATCTTTTGATAGAAAAAAATGGCAAACCGCTTAAAGTCCTCGTAAGAGAAACAATCAGAATTGATAAGTAAGACCCCCGGAAGTGATAGATCTCGTGTCGGCAAACTCGTGACATAAATATCAGAATTGTCCTTACTGAACCGAGAGTAAGGTATAAAATGGGGAATTAGTGCGGGAGAGCTTGCTTTAATTTATATTGTTGTCTGAGACGTTTACCCGCAAGATAGAAATATTAAGACTTTCTAGACAGTAATGTTACGATACACACAGACATTCATTGCTCTTTCTGAAAACTCGTGGATAGAACATGAACTTTGTTGTGGTACTCATTCTGAATGTTTGCTTTTTGTATGCACATCTGTTTATTCATTGCTATACTCATAAAAAAGTGAAATAAGAATGACTTTCATATGGTTAAAAAAAGAAATGCTTTGTTAAAGGAGGGGCATTGTTTCTTAACTGCTTTAAGTCACAGAAACTTTAATTGAGATTTGAAATTTATAAAGGTACTGCTTATAAATGTAACCAAATGCGGGAACGTTAAATACTCATGAGGCCCGTCACCAGGGTAAGTTATGCTGAGAATGAGGATGATAAATGAATGAAAATATGGGGATGGATTGGGACGTGTATAGGAGTATAGGAAATGCAGTATAATACAGGATAAAGATACATACAATACAGGGACAACATATTTAATATACAGAAGTCAGATACAAAAATGAAATGGGGTATCTGACCCTGCAACATACTCCCCCTTCAAGGGGAATGTCGTCCCGACATTTCAAATTGAAACATACCTTTAAGAGCAGTAATATCCCTACCTACGTACAGCTGTTAAGCTTCAACTACCTATGTATTTCTACTCTACTGTAACTGCTACATGCTGCAGAGGGAACGTACTTGCAAAAGTATATCTACTATAAAAGGACAAAATCAGCCTACAAGCTGTGATAAATGTACAGTTGATGCACAATCTCACAGAACTTAACATACAAACACACTGTAAAGTGTACTTCACAATAGGCGAGCTCAACCTATCTAACGTGAACAACTTGTAAATAACTATAAGATTATCATCTTTGCAATGCACTATGCGTCAGAAATAAGAACAAATAGTTCAAATATTCAAGGGTTGCACATCAAGACCAAAATGTACACAAATATCATTAAACGTACAACCGTATATACATGGAATATCTATCGCCGAAGATTCCAACTAATAGGAATTGGATCCCAGCATTATGTGAAAAATCAAAGGCATCTACAAAGGCTAAAAGACAAATATACAAGGCTAAATCATGGTCGGTAAAACATTTCCTGATCACTGTAATAATCCCTGTAACAAAATTATATATTATTCTGAGAAAAGCTAAGTAAGATGCCAATCATCTGATGCCATCCATTTAGGCTGAGCCCTAGTTCTGGTAGACCTTGGTCGGAACGGGTGTGCTGAAGGATTCAAACTCCTAAGAGCTGGTTTAACATACTTTTCAGATGAAACAGGGTCCTTCTGTATATCAGAATTATCTGAAAAAGAAACATGGTTAGAACAATGAGAAGTATTCAGTGCAGAGTTATCTGTTGAATGATATCATGTCTGATTGTCCAACACTTGTTCTTCAGAATCTGCAATATCAGAAGTACCTGAAACATTTGACACAGCTGAGGCGGATTGTTTGGAAGTAGGGATTTGTAAAGGTATACCCATGAAGGGAAGAAGAAGGTTACGATGTAACAGTCTTGGTTGACATTGGCCGTGTTCCCGCTTAACACAGGGAGATCTGGATCTGGCTGATCAATCACTACATGGACAACCTTCTCCCAACGATCTGCAAGCTTATTCATGCCCCCTAATACCGACATTACAAACAAAAACCCTATCTCCAACTTCCAACTTTGCTTCTCTGACCCAGAGATCATACCTCTTCTTATGTCTGAGACCTTGCTTCCTGGCTTCTCTAGAGGCAACCTTGTATGCAAACTGAAGCCTGTTCTTGAGATCAGAGACATAACTGGACTTGTCCTTGGAAAAGCCTTTATCCGGCTCAATTCCCAAAACAGCATCTATGGCTAACCTAGGATGGCGACCAAACATTAAAAAATGAGGTGTGAAACCTGTGGAGTCATGTCTGGTGGAATTAAAGGCATGGACCATGGTTGGAAGATGGGCTTTCTAGTTGGATTTCTGATCCTCTTCAAGTGTACCAAGCATGTTGAGGAGGGTCTCGTTGGACCTTTCTGGCATCCCGTTTCCTTTCGGATGGTACGGAGGGGTCCTGGTCTTCTCCACACCGGCCAGCTTGCACAGTTCACGGATAACCTCACTCTCGAAATTCCTCCCTTGGTCACTATACTTTGGAAATGGCCGGAAATCCGTAGTGAGAAATGAAAGAATCAAAAAGAAGTTTCACAGTTGTATGAGCAGTTTGATTTTTAGACGGCAAAGCCTGAGAGAACCGAGTAAAATGGTCAGTACTTATAAGGATATTCTCAAAAACTCCAGAAGACATTTCCAAAGAAAGAAAATCCATGCAGACAAGTTCCATAGGATAATGGGACTCAACAGAAACAAGCTTTGCTGCATTTCTATCCAAGGTCTTCGTGTGAATACACCGATGGCAGTTACGAATACGGTGTTCAACAAACTGGTCAATCTGAGGCCAATAAAAACGAGACTTCAGCAAGCTGATGGTTCGATCCCGGCCCTGGTGACCAGCTTCATCGTGCAATCCATGGAAAACCTTGTCATAGAAACACTCAGGCAAGACAAGCTGGTAGACCTCGAAACCACGTAAGGAACCCTTTCTGAAGACACCATCTTTGAAAAAACAAGGAGTTCCCTTCTTTCAAGAACTTCCTAACAGCCGAAGGTTCGCTGGCTCGCTGACGTTCAGTCAATCTGTGACCTGCTCTGAGGATCTCAATAACTTTGGAAATGGCCGGATCCTTGGCTTGAACGTCTTTCCAATCCACAGTCTGAAAACTGGTACCTATAGAATGAGTATTTGAAAGGGCCTTGATAGCATCAGTGAAGACAGCCTTATAACCATTGATAGGTTTTGGAAGCCTGGAAAGGACGTCAGCATCAAGATTCTGCTTACCAGAACAATAGTGTATCTGGATGTCATAAGCAGATAAAGCCGCCAACCATCTGTAGCCCATGGCATCTAGCTTTGCCAAAGAAAAGACATACGTTAAAGGGTTATCGTCTGTGCGGACCTTGATAGAGATACCATAGAGATAGTCATGAAATTTGTCGCAAATAGACCATTTCAGAGGCAGAAACTCCAACCTATGTACAGGGTAATTGCGTTCGCTATCCCGCAACCCCCTGCTAGCGTAAGACTACACGCTCCTGATCATTATGCTCCTTTTACAAGACAACACCCAAACCACTGCAACTAGCATCGACATTCAAGATGAAAGGCTTAGAATAATCAGCGTAGGCCAAGATGGGAGGAGAGGTCAACTTGTCAATCAAAGTTGTGAAAGCTTATTGTTGCTTTTGACCCCAGGTCCAAGAAACCGCAGGCTTAGATGTCTTGGCTTTCTTGTTTGTAGGATGGCCAACTAGGAGATTGTTCAGAGGTTTGGCAATCTGGGCAAATCCAGGAACAAAACGACGATAGTAAGAAGAAAAGCTGAGAAAACTTCTGAGTACCGTGACACAAGTGGGAACTTGCCAGTCCTTAAGGACTTTCAACTTGTCAGGGTCAGTCTCGACTCCATTCTGGCTCACTACATGACCAAGATAGTTGACCTGAGTTTGGAAGAACTCACACTTCGTCCCTTTCAGTTTCAAGCCAGCCTTTTCCAAACGTTTAAATACAGCATCGGGACGACGGAAGTGAGATGCTATAGAGTCTGAAAATATTATTATATCGTTCAGATAGATAAGGCATTCTTTGAGATACAACTCCCCCACACAACGCTCCATCAAGCGTTGGAATGTGGCGGGAGCATTGGTGAGACCAAAGGCCATGCAATTGCATTCAAAGAATCCTAATGCACCAACCTGGAAAGCAGTTTTGCACTTGTCCTGTTCTTTCTTGGCCACCTGCCAATAACCAGAACGAAGGTTAAGTTTGGAAAAGAAACGAGAACCAACTTAAGAATCAAAAGTTTCCTCTATACGGGGCAAGGCATAGGCATCTTTAACGGTCCGATTGTTTAATTTTCTGTAATCAATACAGAACCGCATAGAGCCATCCTTTTTCCGTTTTACAGCCTCCAACATGTCTTTAAGGTGTTCTCGCACCTCTTCAAACATACCGGGTGAAATACGGCGGTATGGCTCCTTGAAAGGAATAGGGTCGGTGATTTCGATCCCGTGCTCAACTAGATTGGTACATCCAAGATCAGTCGGCCCAGAAGAAAAGATATGTTTCCAGGAAGAAAGGAAGGCTCTAGCTTGGTCGATCTGTTCCTTACAGAGAGTATCTGAAGGGATGGTGATACCAAGATCGTCAAGAGACTTATCTTGATTATGACTTCTAGGAATACACCCTTCCGACGGGTCAACGGTACGCACAACCTCAACGTCTTGAAGATTACAGAGAGAAGTACAAGAAAAAATTGACAAAGTATGTGCAGTAAGATTGCAAATACGCACAGGAATTCTTGGAAAGAAGTGCTAGAGGATACTTTCACGAGCCTGAAATGCTGATGGAAAACCTGAAACACCTGAAGACTGAACATGAGTAAGAACATTGGTACCCACAATCATAGGGACTGATGTAGAATACTTTGTGTCAGGGACAATCAACACTGGAAGTGAAAATGAAGAAAGGTCAACATTTGGTATGGTAATATCTAATATACTATAACCAATATATGGTACCTTAGCACCATTAGCTCCTGAAATATCAAGACTAAAATCATAAGTACAATAGTACAATAAGATGACTGGCAAAGTGTTGTTACCATAAAACCAGTATCAATCAATACACCAAGTTTCTTACCATTTACCTCAACTTCAGTTTCATTTGAATGTTCAACAAAAGGCACAGAACTAGGGCTTAACTTAACTTGGCCTTCTATCTGCCCTGTGATAAAGGCCCTTTCGAGTTTAAAGGAAGTTCTGTAGTTCCTAAAGATGTTCTGGTAGCGGTACTATCAATGCTACTCCGAGTACTTACTTCCTTTCTATTATCATTATTTCTCCAAGGAGGTCTTCTCTCTTTGACTTTTCTTTAGATCCTTAACTTCCTTATCTAATTCTCCTAGCTTACTTTCCATCTTGTTCGTCTGCTTTGTCAATGATTCCATTTGTTTTAATACCTTACTCTCTACTAAAGCTACATACTGCTTTGCATCTGCTACTTCTGCTTTGCCTTGTTCTTTATCTTGGATCTTAACTTCTGGTTTATTTCCTGTCTTACTTAACTTTTGTGGTTTCAAGTCTTCTTCTATTGCTCGTAACTGTCTCCTAAGTGTGTTAAAATCTATTACCATTTCAAATAAATACCTTGATACATTCTTCAACTCCTGATCTCTAAGCCCTGACCACAACCTACTTCTCAACATTTCATTCCTACTATACCTATCTAACGTTTCTGGTACCCGACTCAAAAAGCGCTCCAATCTTAAACTATAGTCTGCTACACTCTCACCTTCCCTTTGACTTTCACTATAAAACATCTCCTTTAAATTCTCTGCTGGCCCAACATTACCGTAAACACCCTCTAGTTCAGTTAAAATATCACTAACTGATGCAGATTCACTAAGGTGTAAGAGAACACCTCTTGCTACACCTTTTTAAGACCGGCGCATTGCCTCCCTAATAATTTGTGTTGGGTAAACACCTTCATTTATTAAACAATTCACATCATACTTCCAGATCTCAAATTCTGATGCATCCTCACCTGAAAACTCAGAAAGTTTAGGGCCCTTCATTGAACTGAAAGATCTATCAAAATCAGAATTGTATGTGGGTGGAAGAGGAGGTCTGGGAGGAAGGTCTTGGCCATCATATGGCAACGTATAAGAGTCCAGTCTTTGGGGTTGAGCCGATTGTCGCAAAGGATTGTCGTAAAATAGTTTCCGGGAGAGGCCAAATGAATGAAAAGTTAGTAAAATGTTAGTTTGCTCACCAAACCATGCACTGTGACCCACTTCCAGATTTTACTCTGTAATTGCCGTGAACTTCTGATTAGTCATCTTGGTAAATTTACAATTTCAAACAGAATCTAGAGTACTGAGTAGCACTGGAAGTAACACTGTCTACAAAATTCAACCTGAAAAAGATAAAAAAAAATATTTAAAATACACTGACAAAAATATACATGTCTATAACACACGATGAAAAATACTAAACTAAATTTTATGCAGAATACCGGTACACGGTAAAGTAAAAATTACTAAATAGACTACTACTTGTAGAGTCTTAAATTTCACTGAAAAATAAATTGACTTCAAGAAACAGTTGAACTGTCAAATATTGGGTCACTCCAAAAAGAATCCCAGTTCTACTTTCACTTTAGAAATCCCTGTTGAAACTCACTGTAATCCAGTAGAAATAGTTCATGGTGTAATTCGGTGGATCCCGTTATTTGTAAGGCCTAAAGGAAGGGCACTAATTGAATGTAAATTATATATCTGAGCTCAGATAAGAGAAATATTTAACATGGTTGAATGATAAGATTCCCTGTTTACGTATGACGTCACTCGATCTTGCCGTGGCTAACAACTTTCGCCCCCTTGAATTCTTGTACCACTAAACATTTCTCCTTACCAAAACGCAACACTGGCCACCTTTGTCGTAGTTAGGTTCTAACACTCTGGGTTGGAGGTTGAATGTTCAGGGCTCTGGCCTGTAAGGGCACGCAAATACACAAAATAAATAAATTGTCGTAAGACGTTCAAAATGACGAAATGTATCGCCATCAACTATATTTATTCAAGTGCGCTTTCTGTATTCCATACGCCATCAATACACATAATTATGAGTATGAGGGAAATAAATGATACAATGAATATAACCAACAATTTACCTGTAAAGGCATGCTGACACAAAATAAATAAATTGTCATAAGACGTTCAAAATGACGATATATCGCCATCAACTATATTTATTCAAGTGCGCATGCATGAAATGCAAGTGCGGGAACGTTAAATACTCATGAGGTCCGTCACCAGGGTAAGTTATGCTGAGAATGAGGATGATAAATGAATGAAAATATGGGGATGGATTGGGACGTGTATAGGAGTATAGGAAATGCAGTATAATACAGGATAAAGATACATACAATACAGGATCAACATATTTAATATACAGAAGTCAGATACAAAAATGAAATGGGGTATCTGACCCTGTGACATGAAGCTATTTAAGATTTCTTCACCTGTACAGAAGACCAAAAAGAACTAAATGATGGGAAAAGCATTTGCTCTTTTTACTTAAGACAAGTAATCACAAGGTTTTCAGACATCTATATAATACTGGAATGTCGAAAGAAGCAATGACAACACAAAACTCAATCTATCGTGGTTACTCATCTTCTAAAATAAGAATTTTTCTGTCTATTCACAGTTGTATTCCCAGCAAATGCGGAACCATTTAAAAATAAGACTTCTTGTGTGTGTTTGTTTTTTTGCTTTTGACCTGGAAAATCTTAGGCTATCTATTACTGTACCAATAGTAGGATACTACGTCATCACGCACCTGTTCTATGCTCTCTCGTGGACTATTTTTTGTAAAAACTCCGTCGCTTTAAAGATAAAATGGTCTTTTTCAATACGAAATCCGTAGAGTTGCAAAACTTTATGTTGTGCACCGACGATTGGCTGGCGTGCTTTGTATATATATTAAGAATTTTTATAATGTAAAATTATGGTTTAGGCCTGGAAACGGGTATAAGTTTTTCAGCATGCATTCAGAACACAATTTTATCTTCAGAATGATAGTTCACAAAAAAATAAAATAATCCAATTGTTTTTTAAGTTATTGATATTAACTTTTGTAACCGATTATCGATGCACCGAAGGAATAACCGGTTAACCGATTACTCGTGAGGATCCCTAATAATATAAGATGATTTTAATTATGGAATGTCAATAAGTTTAGGCAACAAAATTATTTAACAAGAAACGGTTCGAACTTTAGGCTCTAACTGGCTGAGAATTTGAAAGTCAAGAAATTATATTATAATATCTGATTTAGTTTTAAGAATTTCAATAACCGATATCTATTTTTTCTAGTTATCCTTAACAACAACAACAACGACAACAACTTTTATTGACAACGGCCACCGGCCCATATCAATATAAACTTTCACATATAATACATTAATTTGCTGGTGTCTTTACAATAAAACAAATGCATAAACATCTACAATATTTACAAACTTGAATTCAAACCTAAATTGTTTTTAAACTTTTCCAAATAAAACTATTAAAACAACTTTTTATGTTGGCAAACAATATTTTTCTTTAAAAAAACAGACTTACAGACATGAAGCGCAAGATACATCGTACGATATTGTCTTAAACTATTTAAAGTATGATTATGACTTATTTTATATCTCATTTCATTGGATCTAAACTCCCTCCTTTAAAAAAAGACGGGCCGTGCTTGGAGTGTTATGCCCCTTCACGTAAGTTAAAATGAACTTTTATTACCCTAAAATCTCCTCATCCTGTGTTCGGTTTAAGACGAGACATTTCCTGCTGAGACTCTCTCATTAGCCGTCCATTTTTAGAAAGAAATCTAACCACTCATTTGTTATTTATATTACACTTTGAAACGACAGGGAAAAAAACAGATTTATACATTGTCTGTGAGACGCGTTAGCAAAAACAAATGACTTTCGACACGCCGCCACCATACAAAAACTATCAGACATGAGACAATTTTAGCTGTAGGTAAACCGTTTAACATAGAAACATAGAATGTCTTTAAATAACTTTTGTCAAGACGACTAGATATGAACGTTGTCTAACCATTGATTTCTATCGTTATTTCTATGGGTATATTCTGTGGTTCTGGTCTATAGCTATGTTATATGTTTATTTTCTATGGGTATGTTCTGTGGTTATTTTCTATGGCTATGTTATATGTTTATTTTCTATGGGTATGTTCTGTAGTTTTTTTCTATTGTTATGTTATTTGTTTATTTTCTATGGTTATGTTCTGTGGTTATTTCTTTACGCTATGTTCTATTTGTATTTTCTACGGCTATATTCTCTATTTATTTTCTATGGCTAGGTTCTATGTTTATTTTCTATGGGTTTATTCTGTGTTTTTATGGCATGTTCTATTATTTTTATTTTGCTATACTCTATGGTTATTGTCTAACATACTGCCTACGTACTAACGTTTCGATGCGCCTGAAGTTCGCTTGGTAATGACGTAAAAGCTATCATGCAGTAAAATAGATTAATTAATTTCAGTCTTGACAATGATAGTTTCTATAGTTTTGTTTTTAATAATATTTTAAACGACAAAACCATAGCTCTACATTTATATGACCTTTCTTTAGGTTTTTTTTTTAAATTTCGTATTATTTCTTTTTTATTTGAGAAAAAAAGAAATTTAAAAAATGCTATATCTAACCTTTGAAATTTAGAATAATAAAACTATCCTGAAATATAATAGTTTACATTGACGATTTTCCTCCTAAGTTTTATATTCGTCAAATGCAGTTCTTTAGAGATCTTCTAGACTTTCGACAATTAACTTTTCTGTACTAGATTTTAACCAACTTATACATAAATACAATAAAAAGTTATAATAACATATGGTGTTCAAGTAAAATACATAAATAAAAAATAAACAAATAAACTGTTTAACAAACAAACAAATCAATCAATCAAACAAAGAAGATAAATACAAAAAAGAAATACATTGATGAATAAATAAATAAATCAATGAATTATCGAAGAATAACCAAGGGACTGTTAAACGATGTGTGGCCTGTGTTTGCCGAAGGACCAGCAGCATTTTGTAGAAGTACAAGAAATTAGGTCAGGTATTAGCGTGCCAGACAATATTGACAATATTCTCTATATTATTTCACCCTTTTTTCAGATCATTTTTTACCTTTCGAGGATGTTTTGTGTCCTTACCGAAACACGGTTCAAAGTAAAAGAGATAAATCTGTTGTTGTCGTTGTTGTTGTTTACAATTTGAAGCCATTCAACAGACAAAATATACTCCCCTTTTTTTGCTATTTTGACATGTATATCTTAAAAGAGACACATTCAGCTAATTTTCCGCGATAAGTATTTCATTGGCAGCCAGTTCTGCTGCAAAGTCACAAAGCATTTTCTATTTTAAGTCTAGAAATTTTCCCTTAAGGAAGTGTCGTAAGGTATATTCAAAAGTTCAAATTATTTCGGTGCCTATTTCTCCTGAAATATTTTGTGAGCAGAAAATCATTTTTGAGTGATTGAACATCTTCAGTCCAGCTAGCAGCTATAGCAACTTAAATTAAATCTAGCTCAAAGTTTCAAAGTTGTTGTTTCAAATAATCATAGTAGTCGTTAAAGGTTTCGATTTTCAAACAGTGAATATAAACAACAACAACACTATTTCAGACTGATTCTTTTTAATTGACTTTGACCATTCTTAAGAAAATAATACAATTTAAAAAAAGATATTTATTTCTGTATATTTCTCGTATAAAAAGCACAAATATTCATGCTTATAGTAAAGTATCTAAATACTACTGAAAATCTGAACATGGCAACACAAAAAAGTGAGCAATGGTCTATATGGTTTTGAGATGTTTTTGAGTTATCTGGTCTACTTATGTGGCAAACTAACTTTTACCGACAATGATAAGTCTGTTCTTTTTTCACACTTTCATCCGTGTCACACAACGTTTTTGTTAATCTCACTCGCTTGGTGTCAACATTAAACAACTTCAAACTTTAAAAAATATGATATTTATTATATATTGTATTTTTTCACACCTCACAAGAATCAGTTTCTATCTGATCTTTTCTTTGCCATCTTGCATTTCTTTAACCTTATACAAGTTTCATTTATTATTGTAACACAAAAAATGTATACATTTTTTACAATCAATTCTGCCATCATATTGCATGTAGTTTATCCATGTCTGAGAAGGGCCAATTTTAATGTTGTGAGAACTTGTGGCCCGACCCTTTTGCATAATATGTAAATTTATGTGCATTTATATCTGTGAAAATGTTCATGCAATAAATATGTTTAAACTAATTATGTTTTCTACTGGTATATTAAGAAATGATAACGTTTAAATCTTTTAAATTTATCTGAATAAAATGTAGTTGTTTCCGTTACAACATTTTAAATGCAATACAAGTATAGTTTCACATGAAATGTACACCATTTTTACTGCATAAGGTGGAAGTATGTACATAAATAGTGCATGCCCTGTTAATTATAAACATATTCTTCTCATTGGAAAATACTTGTTATTTAGTGCATATAATAAATATATGATCTGACATGATTTTTCATTTCATATAATTTTCTTTTTTTCAACGAGTTCAGGAAAAAGGTTGTTAAGCCAGCCTCTGGCGTACCCAATAACACTATTCCTAGACTTTACATGCAATGTCAACGAGTGTCAGATTCTTTTTATCACATGACCAAAACAACCGTAAATGGTCTTTTTGTAGCTATATTTAATTGAACTATTTGAAAAATGCTGTAACCAAACATCTGCCAAGAAAATAGTTGAAATGTCAACATATGTCCGAGATACTGAACATAGAAGGGGTCTCTTTGAATTAGGACGTCTACGTGATACCAAATTCTAAAAATGACAATTAACAGAAAAAAATCATTTGAAGGACATATTGAAACAGACTTTATAACCTCTGTTAAGAGAGTGATTGTTAATTACAAACAGTATGAATATTAGTAAAAGTAAGATGTGATCATGTGATACGATGATTATTTAATCTTTTCATGCTTAATTGTGCTATTTTCTGGTCTTCTACATCCGATGCTATATGTTTGTATAAATCATTCCGAATGTGATATAAAACATAAAATGCTTAAAGTTTGTTTCTTTTATATTTCACTTTGTATTTATTCCTAACTATGAATTAATACAAAGAATGCCGCGTCTGGCATGAGATGGTCGATATATTAGGAGTCCCGTAAGAGTTAGAAGCAACTTTCGAGCGATATTTGGAATATTATATATTGAATAATATCTTACGTCATTCCAGAAACATGTCAAAACGAAAAATGTTCATTTTGTGGTTGCCCTTTTCTATATCAAATCTATATATACGGTCAGCTTCGATCAACTATTGTCATAAAATTGTCTGATATTATTTGGCCCTTCTATTTCAAATCTCAGCCTGAGAACTGCGTTTTACATGTAATGCAGAATAGACAATGTTGATGATAGGCTTTCCGGATATTTCACTTTGGGTAAAGCCATAACGTTACAATGAATTTATACAAAGAAAGCCTCATCTTATACGAGTTGTTTGATATTAAATAGAAGTCCCACGAGTCTTAAAACATCTTCGAATCTTTGACAAACGAATTCCATAAATTTAGTCACATCTTACCTTTACTCATACCTGACCCTGCCAAGCGATGAAATTCTGCGCCTTCTTTTATGTGTTTTTTTCGCTCACCTGAGCATAAGCTTATTAGATTAGAGATTGTGTGGTCAGTCTTTGTCCGTTGTCCGTCATCGTGCGTCGTCAGCTTAAAACAGCATCTCCTACGTCCCTGCAGAAACGTTGAGATGTTTCTTGGATGAAGCTCTATCAGAATGGTATAAAGAATTCGATTGAATTTTGAAGTGAATTTGCTACAGCAACTAAAAGTGTAGACTTATACAAAAATTTCTTATAATAATACCCCCGGGATCACATGTTTTTCATAGCGATATTAAGGAATATTATTCAAAAGCTTCTTGTCTGAAAGCACAAGACCCAGAGCTCTAAATTCTGGTATGTTACTTTTCTATTGGTCTTTTACTAACATTGTTAAAATCATGATTTAAGGGCCTTGATTTACACTGGATTTAGTCACTTTTTACACAAAAATATTTGGGAAAGTGTTAAAAAATCTTCTTGTCAATGTTCCTTCTTTTACAATGTTTTCATGGGTGGATATGAAATTTATGAACATGTTTTTGTTAGTAGTTGAACAAATGTATGCATTTTAGGGCCAGTATGACCTATTTAGTTTTTCTGTCTTTTCACTTTTTGTTGGGGTTTAAACTTCATTTGTATTTAAGTACACTCCGATTTATTTCTTTTCTTTTTTGCAAGATATTAAATTCAATCATATTTATGTATAAATTGACATACATCTTTATTTCTTTTACTAGCAATAATTATTACAAACTCAGTTTTGAAGGGAGATAGTTATTTGCGTGAATAACCAATTGAGTTGATCGAACGAGGCACACATTAAAGCGACTGACTCACAGAATTTTGCTGAAAACGTTTTTTTTTAAATTTAAGAGAATTTCATATTCTATGGAAAAAACATAATATTATGCTTCTATACACCATGAAAACAGAAAAAAAGTTTTGACTTAACCAGGATTCGAACCCACGACCTTTCGGTCAGTAAAATATAGAGAGATGATCTAGACCACTGATCCACAGCGTCAATTTGTAAAGTTGCGTCAAAAGTAATAACTAAAGTATGTACCCCGTGACTAAAATTTTCTTTTTTTTCATCTGTGAGTCAGTCGCTTTAATGTTAATGTTAAAACTTCATTTATATTCATGTATAAACTAACATAGATCTACAATCTTTAAGGCCAGTAATAATTCACATCTCCGCATTTTCAACTACCTTCTGAAAATGAGATAGGGATTCGGGCACAGACTTAAATTGAATCTATAGATTAATAAAATTATATTTTAAGTTATTATTCTGTATCTAAATATAACAACCAGCCGGCGACGTATATTTGATCCACGTGACTGTACTATATATTTATGATTCTGAACTCACGTGCGGACAATAAAAATTGAAAATTTGCTGTATTTGATGGTTTGGTATACATACATGTATACTTGTTCCACATTTTTTCATGACTACAAAAAAATAGAAGAATAGAATCAGAAGAGTTGTTAGACTTCAGAATTGTTATCTATGAATTGTTATACATTTCAGTGTGTCTTTCATAAACAAAATGCATTTTAATTGATATGATGATACATAATTCTGTATAAGATACAGAATAAAAAGAGTATTCAACATTGTTCTGTACAACCAACGCGAGATACATTTGGACTCGTAGAAAGCTGAAGAGATCAAACTAGACATGCCTATAGGCTCGTCCGATATATCTCAAGCCGTCCACTCATCCAAATATTTATCTTTATTGAGGAAAACAATGTAAAATAACCTAATATAAGAAATTACGGCCAGTAATTATTCCAAAGTCCTAACCATCAACTTTCTTTTGGAAGGGAGATGGAGGTTAGAGCCAATTACAAACTGGTGTATTGTTCACGCAGCAAGGCTAAAGTAACACTTTTATGATGAGTTGTTTAGTTCGGTTGTTTAAACTGACATATACTTCAAGAGTTGTAATTAATCAGAGTCGGAATTACCAACTGCTTTTTTATATTCGAATCACGAATTATCTACCACCAAATCCCAACCAGTATGGCATTCATTCAGACAGTCGTGATATTTTTTTTGAGATATATGAGTATGTGATTTTTTTAAAGGTGATATATGGATATTTTTTCACTGTATATGAAAAGGCAGGTTACCTTTATAACAAAGCATTTAGAAGGAACCTCAAGAATGGCCTAATTATGTAAACGAATGAACTGTGTAGTTTGAGTAGAGACTTTCTGTTTCTTGCTTATTTCTCTAACAATGTATTATCAATAAATAAAAGATGAAAATGTACACATTAATCCTGTAATACGGTTGAAATTTCTTGGTTCATACGAGTCTTTCTAGCTACGCAAAAAGAAAATTAAGAATTAATCATAAGATATGATAGACAAACATTTGATCCAGGCCTTTTAGTATTGGTACTGGATTACTGACTAAACAGAAACAAAAGTCGCATAAAGTTGGACTTCACGGCAGATTTGTTTAGTAAAAACAACAAAATTAAAAGTAATCAATTCTTCTTAGAAACAATATATGTAGAATTTTTCGTCAACATTTTCTTTTGTATTGTGCCCTTTTACTAACAAAGATACTGACTTAATGCTAGATGCTTTTTATGGAAATTTGGAATGACTGTTTACGTTATGTCCACCTAATTAAATACCACCCTGAACATTTGTTAAGTTTGCACTCGGTACAAGAGCAAACAATCATAAGCTACGTTTAAACTTTCGGTGTTTTACTGCAAAGACCATCTCATCTGGATAGTGACAACTTATTGGCTTAAAGTCCTTCTGCCACTGTTACCAGCAACAAATCATGATCGACTTGTACAACAGGTGCAGATGGATCAGAATCAATACTGTTCCATGTTTGGACGTAAGATTGGTATGTTCCTTATGAGGATTAAGAGCATTTTAGAAAAAAAAATCATTTTTAGTTTTCTTGTTCCTAACATGGTGGTCCAAGTAAAAATGGTGTATACTAACTGCACTAATACTACCTAAGCAAAAAATAAACATGCACTAGAGTTGAACTAAAACAGTGACTGAACTCGAATTACACTCGATCTGACACCGAATCAGCGATTCTATCCACACCCAGACCTCTCCTGATATAACCGTAGTTGTTGATGGGACGTTAAGCCTGAGTTCTCTCCCTATAACGGAAGAACATATTCATAAACCTAAAGTATATTCAATCTCCAGACATATCTAACTGTGATTTTCTCATTAGCTTTTCATTTTGGTCCGAAATCGCAACATCATTTGCTATTTATTTCGATATCAAAACTGACAGAAAAAATCAAATGTTTAAGTCGACTACAATACACAGTAGCAAAATATTGAAGTAGCAGATTATTCAATACAGAAACAAACGTCACTATGTTTAAACTAGCATTCTCATTCATTGATTTAACATCACATTTTGTTAGATGAAGACAGCCATCTCATGTTATTTTTTTTTTGCTTCTCGAAATTTATATAATTTGATATAGTTGGGCAGATATTTTAATGAGAGAGGGTCGCATGCACGCTTTGAAAACTTATAAATGAAATAAGGCACTGTACCTTATTTTCTACTGTTTTATTGCAAATTATATTTAACTATTAAATGTTGCGTTATACAATCATTTGATAGCAAATGTGAAACATATAATACTACGTAAATATCAAATTGCTATATATCAGACTATAATACAGTATATTATATTCTGTATTTTCTGATATTGGATGATATTCTATCATTAAACGAGTATTGACCTTTCCTTTCCGCAGTGCAGATGAAGCCACACAAACTGTCCTTAAGCACCAGTGGGACATTTGAGTATATAAAACATATCATTATCATCATTTTATTTATTTATTAACTAAAATGTATTTCATTTAGTTAGATGTTAGAAATGTTTTGTTGACATCGAGCTTGACCGTGAAAAGTAAGTAAAATGCTTATAATAACTTAATTGTTTGAAGAATAAACACAAAATATTGTGTTACACTACATCAACTGTTTGTTTCTGTTAACGTTAATAGACATACCTAGTACAAGTACCTTATCTAACCCAGACCAACTTTGTTCATACACTGGCATTCAGAGACATATCTTGATAAAGCAATATGACCCAACCAGACATTCTATTAACAAGCTTATACTTATTTCTGACAATGTTCCAAATCAATATTCATACAGCCCATGTCTTTCTCCATTTGAATACAATGTAAATAAAGATAAAACTAAATGTCTTCAGCCAAATGAATAAAATATAATATAAATAAATCTCTTTGTCTTTTGTTAGGTAAATGAAATATAAATATAGATGAAAGAAGAAAATCGGTAGAAAGGATGGATGCACCCCATAGTAGAACTATTTCAAAATGGGTGTATTTTTTTAAAGAATTTTTCTTAGTATAAATCGAATCAAAGATACTGCTATGAAATATAATTAGAGCTATCAATGAATGTGATTAATACCTTCATAACACCACCTTGTCAGTTGAAAAGGGGAAACAATTTCAAGTAAGAATTGAATAGGTAAGGTAGAGTTTAGGTCTTCTGTACCACACTTTCTCACACAGTTTTCTACAAAATGACTAAGCACGACACATCTTTATCTTATAGGCATCATTTGTGCCAAATTATTTTAAAATCACTTGATGAAAGATAAAGTTACAGAGCAGATACGATATATGGACGACGTCTACGAGTAACCTTGACCTTTGAGATACACATGTGACACGTGGTCTCAGTATGTCTAATATTTATGCGAACTTATTTCAAAATCCCTTCATGCATGACAAAGTTATGTACAGCGGAAACAAGAAGTGGACTGACCGACCAGCTGACATAGTGATGCCTGTATTCCAGACCAAACTTCGTTTGCGAGGGTATAATAAAGGTAGATCTCCAATAAACATGGCCAGGTAGTGTTGTGATTCTTACACATAACACGTTCTATCACTTCATCTATCTATTGTTTTGAATATCGAGCATACATGTTGAACAGTGTTTAAGTACATCTCCGAATAAGCATCATTATAATAGTAAAGAAAGGTGTTTAAAGTTAGGTTAGGTAGAGTATTAATTCTAATGCAATTCCTCTTTTTACTCTTTATCAACAGGTGTAATACCAACTACATCCCCATGAATACTTTAGCAGTTATGCACCCGACAAGCATTAAACAAGAGGCAGGCTCATGGCGGCGTTATATCCTTCCCTGGGTACTATATTTAAATCACCAAGGTTTATGAAGAACTGAAGTTAAGGTCACTTAATATTGAAGTTGAAACCTACACGCTAAATTGTACATCTGATCCAAATTTAATCAACACAGCTTCAAATACAGAAAGTAGGTCAGTAGTACAAATTCAATGTCATCTAATGTCGAAGTTGAAATCCACAGGCAAAATTATAAGTATAATTCAAATTTTGATCTTGTAGCTGCAAAAACAAGAAAAAAGGTCAGTAGGTCAAGATTGACGTCGGTTAATTTGAAAACCACATGCAAAATTATAAAGATATTTCAAATTTCTATGCTTCAGCTTCAAAAACAAGAAAGTAGGTCAATAGGTCAAGGACAATTAGAACAAAGGTTAAAGTTGAAAACTACATGCAAAATTGTAGAAATAGTTCCAATTTCCATAGTTCAGTTCGTCAAGTTTATGTTGGCTAACCATAATATGAACCCACTCGACTTGCCGCCGTACAGTCCAGATTTGTCCCAAAATGAACATATTTTGGGATGAACTGGACAGGAGGGTAAAGAGGCGTCAGAATCCCGCTGCTGCTCTTCACGAACTAAGAACTGCTTTGTTGAGGGAGTGGTATAATATTCCCATGATAAGGATAATTTGTTGATTAAAGATTAATTGTTAAACTGATATAAACTATTGTATTTGTATAGAGCATTCAAATATGTATAAGTTATAGACCCAGAAAGTTTACCCTGCGTTTCTTTTTTGGTTAAATATATACGAGAACAAGGGCCTGCCGTTTCTGACGAGAAGAGATTTAAAGATTTTTTATTTAACACGACCCGTGGGGTGGGGTATTTTTTACACCAGAGATATAAATAAATAAACAAAACTAATAAAGGGAAATAACTAAAAATTAGTTATGCTTCTTAAACAATGCGCTTTTTTCCTCTATCAGTGTGCCAAATATCAACTAAATGCCTTTCATATTTTGAGAGATATTTCTCGAACAAGCAAAATGTACAATGGGGATATTATGTGAAAACAAGAAAAGTTGAGTTATGGTTTTTGTGCACTGAACCTACTCTTAATTTCCTCTATCATCTTATGAAGTTTAAAGTAAATCCCTTTAGTTTGAGTTATACTTCGGAAAGACGGACGGACGATCAGACAGACAGACGAGTCGCCAACTTAAGTCAGATGATTTATTTCTTCAACTGAATGAATAATATGTAAAAAAAGATAGAACAAAATGTCTTTAGCCAGATGTATAAATATAGATAAACCTCTCTCTCTCTCCAGATGAATAAAATAAATATAGATAAAACTAAATGTCTTAGGCCTGATGGATATAAACATTGATCAATCTACATCTATATGTCCTTAGTCAGGTGAATATAATATAAATATAGACAAATCTAATTGTCTTTGTCTAGGTGAATAAACTTTATATATATATATATATATATATATATATATATATATATATATATAACTAAGTGTGTTTAGTCAGGTGAATAAAATATGAATATAGATTAAAATTAAATGTTTCAGTCAGTGAATAAAATATATGTATAGATAAACTGAATGTCTTTCTCCAGGTGAAAAAAATATAAAAACTACTTTAAAAAATACATCTCTACATATGAATAAAATAGATAAAGATATAACTCTAAGTTTCTCTCTACAGGTAAATATAATATACTCGTAAATATTGATAAAACTAAATTTATTCAGCCACCGTGATTAAAATATGAATAAAGATAAAACTAAATGTCTTTCTCCAGGTGGAAAAATATAAATATAGCTTAAACTAAATGTCTCTCTCCAGGCGAAATAAAATATATATAGATATACATAAGTGGCTTTCTGCAGGTACTAAATGAAAAATCAATTTATGTTAAACTAAATATTTCTCTTTTGCTGAATAAAATGTAAATATAGATAAAACTAAGAATGTGCTATCTCATTGAGTATTTTTAGACAGAAAAATATTTAATTCCAGATGGTTGTCATCATTAAAAGTGTCTTTTTTAGTTTTTATGTAATATTAGGTTTGACAAAGTAAAGAATTTTAGTACGCCTTTGAAAATACAAACAAGTTCCAGAAATAACATTTACACAACATTTTTACAAAATGTATTCAAAAAAAGACAGAAGACTATTATATTAAGTAAATGGTGTACACTAAATCAAATTTATACTAACGGCACCTACAAAAAATGAAATCTATTATATTTTGCGAAGTATACACGGTCCCTGTTAGAACCTATAAAAGTCTTAAATGTACAGAGAAAAGTTTATTTTGAGAAACAAGTATTTTTAAAGTATATACTAAATACATCCAAGATCAACACTATAAAGCATTTTTGTTGACCAAAAAAAATGAGTTTCTATTTAACTTGTTTGTTCACTTTTCAGATATTTTCATTTTACAACTATTGAAACACTATGATCGTACTAACACCCAGTTTTGTTCGTCTCTGGTAGGCGTGAACCAAGACATTCATCTTACCTCTTACAGGCTGTTTCATAACTTTTCACGTTTTCTTTTGAAATAATAACCGGTGTTTCTTCGTAAGATTATAAATACAGTTACAAATACTTTAAGAGGATTTATGCCGCTCTTGATCCATCAAAGCTTTGTGATAAATCAACTAGAAATTTTGAAGAAAAATGCCAAGAGTCTGTGAGTACCACATGTTATGTAAATTCGTTTTACACTGCCCACACCGTTTCTTTAATGAAATTCATTTTACAGTGAACATTTGGGAAGCTTTCAAACAAAACAACGAGACGATCAAAAGTAACTATATTTTGAATATATTAACCCGTGTATAAAAAAAATATTATTCGTTACCTTCAAATTAAATTTTAATTGCTAATATGGTGTCCAGTCTTAAAAACAGTAATTACATGAAAATAATATCTTAACAAGAGTAAAGTTTAGTAAGACCAGCAGCAGACCTTCAAAACTGAGGGACGTTGAGTTTAGAGCTATAGCAGTAGTGTCAAGCATTTGTACCATCTAATATTTCAGCGTATATGTGTATATTGTTAGTTTGGAAACGATACTGTCGTATACTAAAGCATATCAAGACAAGCATTCTATTCACCGAACGGATAAAGTTTTTAATAACCCGAAACAAAGAGTTTCATTAGTGTCTACAATAAAAGATAGCTAGCTATCTTCAGTCTATTGAAAAAAAAGACTCGGTCATATAAACTGGAAAAAGCATTTTTGATAAATTGTTTCTGTTTTTATTCAGAGAGAAGTGTTGATTCAGTGCTGTTTACAAGTTCCTTTGAATATATGTTTCAGAAATCCCTTGCAATTAAGCAGACTACAATAACTTTCTTTTGATTTGAATGTGAGTGATAATAGCTAATCAAGCTAGCTTTTATTATGGATTTTGTTGTCAGCATTCTTTATAGGTCTTAATTAGCAATCATTGTTTCTATTTGCTTTGATGAATGGTACATTAACCGATTTACACTCTATATGCAAGAAAAGTTACCTTAAGCTTCATTGTACATACAATTTATTTGTTCTGACCTTTGAAAAGTGTACATTGTTTCAAGTGACAAGGTGATTCCCTTACTACATTTTTGTCGTTGAAATGACTCTTCATGTTTTTTGCAAGTCTAAAACTATTTTGAAGGTGTGCAAAATAGTTTTGAAAAAAGGGATAAAAGATTGAGAAAAAAAAAAACAGGAAAAGGTCTTTGCTGTACATTTTATATGTTTACATAGTCGTTCAGTTCAACAAACTATGCATTTTTAATCATATTTTTACAGTACTTAATTTTGTGAGTGACTTCCGTTTTTTTGTTCCGTTTAACTAAATCGGCCAATTTATGGAGAGTAACTTAACTGGTCTGACGTGAGTATCCGACGATGAAGTAAAGGAGGACGTAAAACAATACAAACATTTTGTTTCTGTATGTTTTAAATTTGTATGCGCCTGGCATAGCTGAAAATGTATTTATTGTCAGTAGTAATTCAGTGTCTATACAGGTGTCAGCGACGTATAACACTAATATCTTTAATCAATTTAAACACTGAATGATACAAAATAGATTCCAAATCATTGTGTAATGAAAAAAAAGATGTTGTTTTTACGTAATTATGAAATATAATTTATGTATCGAAAAAAAAGCGTTATTGCGGAGTGCAACTTCGGTGCTCCGTAGATAAGTTAGCTTCGGGATTCTTCTGTTTTTTCAATTCTTGCCTTAATGTATGCCGTGTAAACCCTTTCAAGATATTCTAATTTTCAGTTCTAGATCTAATGTGTTTATTAGCCCTTTTAGCCAAGATTTCTGGGTTTTTCTCTTCAGGCATTTTTCAGGAATAAGGAAAGAGAAATTTATATCAAAACACGGACTCAAGGTCTTACACTTTGGCTGGATTGAGCTGATAGAAGTATCAAATCTAATAATTAACACTTATGAATATCGGCAAACAATAAAGAAAGTGCTATATAATAAAACTTGTCTAGACACAGCGTTTGATATTAAAACTCATTATGATAAGTGACTGAGTTGATACTGAATTATCCCAGCAGAATGAATAAGTTAACTAATGTAAAGCTACCTTACACAATCCTACTTTTATAAATATTTCCAAATTAAACGCCTGAAACTGTCCAGCCTAAAACATAAAGTTCTTTTCAACGTACACCAATTCACAAAAGGAGAGTAATTTTGTGGATGCCAAGAAAAGTCAATATCAAGAGAATATAAGATATATTCAAAAGCAAACCAGTCCTGAAAAAAGTTACAAGACATATCTTTTAGAAATATATAATCGACGTTAGTTTTTGTTGCACTGATTAAGACCTTGCTCGTTCGCGGTAATTGTATCTTCAATTTGCAAGCCAAAGCCATGACTGATTAAGGCCTTGCTCGTTCGCGGTAATTGTATCTTCAATTTGCAAACCAAAGCCATGACTGATCATTTATTCATACAGTCTTTTGCTCGTAACGACATAAGACTTTATTTGATAGACTTTTTAAAATATAAAAACAATCATGTAGTTATTTTTATTTTTTTGCATCTGTCGATAGTCCATGTTCGTAAATTATAGTGGCTGTTATATAGCAAAAAAAAACATAAAAAAATAAAATTAAAAAAACTTCAGCAGGAATATAAGTTTCCAGTCGTAAACTTTTCACAACTGCCTGTAAAATTGTCTTGCATAGTTAACGGGTGTTTGGTCATTGATTTGATTATTGTAAACATTCAATAGAGAATATTACTTCGGTTTTAGCCATAGTTTGATTGGTCTAATAAGTATGTCCTGGTAGTATAAGCAAGTAATGTTTTGATAATGAGTAAGAATATTCATAAATTTCAGTGTGATTACGAGTATAATAACTATAAACATTAAAAAAAGCTTAATAAATTGCGATACTTGAGTCAGCGGATTATTTCGAATGAACTTAGCAAACTCACGGAAAAGCAAAGTTAGATATTAATCATTTTATAAATAACTATTGTCCCTTATATTCAATGTATATTTAATATATTACTTAGATTACGACAAGTGTCCAGTATTTCCCCGTGCTGCCTTAAATGGATGACCTTATTATAGTTATCTATGTATAACTCGTTGACTAAGACTCTTTCTATATCTAGATGTGTCTTCAGGAGAGCAAGATAAATGTAGAGTATTAGACGACTTCGAGGAACAAACAACAACTGTAAAACTTTAACAACTGTTACGTTTTAACGAGCAAGCGAAGATACAACATAAAAACGTCCATTAACTAAGTTCGTTTCTAGTACACTGTTAAATCAAACACACGTTGAACACATTTGAACAATCTTTAACTATTCTTTATAACTAGTACTTTCACAAATTGATGATATATAAATGTACACAATTAATACAAACCTGGATTCCCCTTTTTAAACCTACACGCCACTATTACATCCTTTAAGTGAGTAGTAATAATTATGGCCCCAGATAAAAATTTATAACAAAACATCAAGAAAAGTAGTTTCGTGCTTATTTGAAAACAAAACACGAAATGAGAAGTTATCTTCAAACAATAATATTTCAAGAACAAAATTGTGAGAAAAAAAAAACACTTTTCTATTAGCACATTTGTATGTGATTAAGGTGGTTAGTTAAATTGAGAAATGTTTATTACTTTAAACTGAGAAGGAAGAAAATATTTAATGATTTTCGTTTGAAAGCACAATTGAGTTTTTTATACATTTTAAAATGTGTAGTTTTATTTGAGAATATAGATATAAACAGTTTGATAATATGCGTTAAAACTATTGTTATGAGTACATGTATATACCTGTAAATATTATAAGATTTCTTTATTGCTTTTATACAACGCTTCAGGTCGAGTAAAGTTCTCACCAGATGTTATTTTTATCACTAAGATGCCGGACTCTGTTTACGTGTGTCCATTAATTACACTGTTAGTGAGATACAACTTCACACATGAAGTGTTTGTAGAACTATAAATTTTGTCAGTGAATTGTTTTGATATCAGGCTAGAATTTGGTTGCCTTTGTTTATTTATAAGAAAATGATAACACAGATCCTCTAATAAGCCAGCTTCTCTTGAGTTCAAATAACAATACTTGACATTATCATCTGGCTGAAATTTGATTAATTATATTAACAGCTAGGTCCAGCAATATCGTATTTGTTTTGATAAACTGTCCAAGATTTATGGATGAATATTCAGGTCTGTTTTCTAAGTACAGATTAATTCAGTGCACATTTTGGCTTTGAACAATCAACATCAAAAATTAAGAAATAAAGTGAAAAAACATTGATTCTAAAACTTTCAATCTTGGAATAGAGAGTAAATAAAGTGGGTTTATTCCAGAAAGGATAAAATACAGTTTGGGGTAAATACCTTTAACAATATTGTATTTTATTGTAGAATATCTTGAGTAAAATGATTAATTAGTAAATGTTTTGATACCGTAAAGAAATTGAATATAGACTTTCAAACAATATCTTTTGTCTAAAGGTATACTTATTATAAATGATGTATTTGAATGTATTTCATAATTCACGCTGGTAATGTTTATACTATAACTGATAATGCTACTTTGTACGTTTATGTTGATGTTTTTATCAGTTAATTGTTTGTTAAACATCTTAAATGTGTTAGTAAAGGGTGCATTATATCTTTGTACAGATCCCACTCTTGGGGAGGTTCTTTTGTATGAGAAAATTTGAAACCAGACAACTTGCGGAATTTGTAAAAGAACTGCAAATGAGAACTGTTTAAGCCATCTTGAAGTTATCATACAGAATAGACACAGTGCAAGAAATAACAGAATTCATAACAAAGATCGTAGGAACAAAATAAAGTGACAGTGTGCTACAGAACCTATCAAAATCCCTTATATTGTTATTAATTTAAATTAGTTAACTTTGGTACCACCACATTTTGTATGTTTTTATCGCATGTTTATTTAGTTTAGTATTGTACTTTTAGTTCTGAAATATAATATAAAAAATCTAGTTTGCTTCTATGCTTTATCTTTACTGTTTGTATTATAAAGAATCTATATTTGAGTGTTGTCTTTAAGGTTGAGGTTAAATGTTAAATCAAGTTTGAAAGTCTATAATATCCATTGATATTTATAATTAACTTTAAAGGAAATCTTTGATTCTGTTGACGAAAGAAATAGAAAATACGTAACAGAATTAAATTGGGGGCTCGTCCGGGATAAACCCATTAAATAGACACATAGTATCATTAAATTATAAAAAGCATTAATTACAACTTTAGTGCTATTTTGTTATTGTTTTTTTTTTGTTCTTCTTTAGTTTACGTAAAAAAACTACAAAAGTTTTAAAATGTAAAGTTTTACTTTTTTCACATGCACTGAATTTTTTTCAGTACAAATTTATTCATTAACAAACACAGTGTCTGTCAATTCTTATAGAGTTTAAACATATGAATGACTCAAAATGAGCTTCAATTCTGAAGAATTTGTGAAAAACCTAAGCACTCCGCTTTTGAAAAAAGCTAAGAAAGATGATTTGCTGGACATAGCTAGGCACTACAAAATTCTTACAGTTAAAGCATCTTTTCGAAAGGTTGAAATCAGAAACATAATTATTCAGGAATTAGTAAATGCTGGTACTCTTTCCGAGGAAGCGCTAAAATCAGTTGTAAATGTTGAAAGTTCAGATGCGGTGAGACTTCGGGAATTAGAAATCAAATTTGCATTAGAAAAAGAACGTATGCAGCTTGATCATGATTTAAAAATAAGGGAAATAGAAGCGAGAACTCGACACTCTAGTCCACAGGTACATGAAAAGGAGAGTGTGTTTGATGCTACCAAACACATTCACCTTGTTCCAAAATTCACTGAAAAAGAGGTCGACAAATATTTCTTGCACTTCGAGAAAGTTGCAACAAGTTTGAAATGGCCTCAAGAAGTGTGGACACTTCTGCTGCAAAGTGTTTTTATTGGGAAAGCTAGAGACACATTTTCGTCTCTGTCGATTGAACAAAGCTCTGATTATGAAACTGTTAAGACTGCCATACTCAAAGCTTATGAACTTGTCCCTGAAGCCTATCGACAAAGGTTTCGAAACACTAGAAAATCGCACGAGCAAACACATGTTGAGTTCGCTCGAGAGCAAGAACAGTTGTTTGACAGGTGGATGTTGTCTAAACAAGTTAAAGCGAAGTTAAAAAATCTCAAAGAGTTAATTCTCATAGAACAGTTCAACCAATGCATCCGCTCAGATATAAAAACACATCTTGATGAACAAAAGGTCGAAACTCTCAGTGAAGCTGCTGTGTGAGCAAATGACTATGCACTCACTCACAAAGTCAGTTTTTCTTCTGTCCATGGTAATAGGCAAAAAGACTTTAAACACTTTGTTAAAAGTAACCAGATCAAAACTCAGGGTGAGCAGAATATTAGCACACCAAGCACTTATAACAAAACTAGAGAGGCAAGAGATAATCAGTCTGTCTCAATACACAAAAATGTACTCACCTGTGCATACTGCCACAAAAAGGGTCACATAATTTCTGAGTGTTGGAGTCGAGAAAGGCATGAAAAGCGTGCACAAAAGACCTCCCCAAATGCTTGTGCTGCAGTAAGAGACTATAACACAAACTATAAGGTTCGAGAACAAGAACCTGAAACTTACATGAAACAATTTGAGCCCTACATAACTGAGGGTCTCGTGTCTGTCTCTAAGGATGATAAAAGTCCTACGCCAGTGAAAATCTTGAGAGACACTGGTGCATCACAAACATTAATGTTAGAGGGAATTGTACCTCTATCTGATAAAACATCGACACAGTCAAAAGTTTTGATTCAAGGTGTTGATGGCATCATCACTGTGCCACTGCACAAAATTTACATACAGTCAGAAAAAATGACTGGTCCTATCACTGTTGGCGTAAGACCAACTCTGCCCATAGAAGGCATTTCTATTTTGTTAGGTAATGACCTAGCAAATGATAAACTGATAAGTAATCTCATTGTTACCGATAGGGTTTGCTTTGATCATAAATCTACACAACAAGATGAAGATGACATATACCCTGCTTGTGTTGTAACAAAGGCTATGCAAAAGCGACTGGATTGGTCTAAGAAAAAAGAGAAGTCAGATTTGAAAGATACAAAACATTCTGACATTGAGTTGGAAGATACGTTTTTCAAATCTCTGCTCAATGGTAGCAGTTCCCTCCAGTCAGATGACATGTAAGAAAATGCAGACAGAAGGTCCGATATGATTGCTCCACAAGGTGAAGCCTTGGAAGCAACTGATACTGAAATTTGTCACAAGACAGTGGCCGTAAAATAAGTGGTAACAGTTTATCACATGACAGCTTCAGCAGAAAGCAGCTGACTGCTGAACAAAATAAAGAGCCAGATTTGGCTGATTTACTAAACAGGGCTTTATCTGAAGAGAAAATGTCCACAGTTCCTGTTTGTTATTTCAAGAAAAATGGCGTGCTTATGAGAAAATCGAGGCCACCCGATAAAGCGGCTGATTGTGAATGGGCTATCCATTTCCAAATAGTTGTACCCAAGCCATATCAAAAAGAAGTTATTAGATTGGATCACGACACGCCGTTGTCTGGTCGTTTAGGTGTCAGTAAGACCCATGACCGTGTCTTGACTCATTGGCCAGGACTAAGAAAAGATGTTGCCGCCTATTGCAGGTCTTGTCACACCTGTCAAATAGTCGGAAAGCCAAATCAGAAAATACCCAAAGCACCTCTCAAGCCTATTCGGGCCTTTGAGGAACCATTCAGTAGGGTCCTTGTTGATTGTGTTGGACCATTGCCGAAAACAAAATCGGGAAATCAGTACCTATTGACTATAATGTGCACATCAACTCGTTTCCCGGAGGCTGTTCCATTGAGGAATATAAAAGCCAAAACTGTCTTAAAGGCCCTTACAAAGTTCTTCACTCTTTTTGGATTGCCAAAGAGCATCCAGTCCGATCATGGAACTTTCATGTCCAATCTGTTTCAACAGGTTATGCATGAACTGGGTATAGATCAATACAAATCAAGTGCCTATCACTCGGAATCACAAGGTGCTCTGGAAAGGTTTCACCAGACACTTAAAAATATGATGAGAACATTTTGTTTGGATCATCATAGAGATTGAGATGATGGCGTGCAATTACTTCTCTTTGCTGCAAGAGAAAGTGTGCAAGAGTCTTTAGGGTTTAGTCCTTTTGAGTTTGTCTTTGGGCACACTGTGCGAGGTCCATTGAAATTGCTTAAGGACAAATGGCTTGATGACAGTGGTGGTTTGACACTCCTTGAATATGTTTCATCATTCAAAAAGAAATTGAATGATTCCTGTCAGTTAGCAAGAAAACATCTGTCAGGAAGTCAGGAGCGCATGAAGACATGGTATGACATAAATGTAAAACAGAGAACATTTAATGTTGGTGACAAGGTACTGGTACTGCTACCAATCCCTGGCCACCCATTACAAGCTAGATATGATGGTCCATTTGAAGTCATTTCAAAGATAAATGACTTGAATTATGTCGTGAAAACAGAGGGCCGAAGGAAGGAAAGAAGGCTTTGTCATATTAACATGCTCAAAGAGTATATTGACAGAAATAAAGCAAAACATGTTTTTGCACATCAAGCCATCTCAGACTCTTCACTATCGGAAGTTAATGGCAGTGAAGCACTCATATCAGAAGTCTGATTGTGAGACAGCCAAATTGTTAAATTCCGATGATTTGCAAAATCTGGACGAGAAATTGAGTCACTTGCCAGAGAATGCAAAAGATGATGTGAAAGAACTCATTTTCGAGTTCAAACATTTATTTCCTGATGTTCCATCAAGAGCAGACACAGTTAAACATGATGTTGATGTGGGTGATCATGCACCTATTAAACAACATCCCTATCGTGTAAATCCATCCAAAAGTGAACACATGAAAAAGGAAATCAAGTATAAGCTTGACAATGATATTATTGAGAAAAGTGACAGTCCTTGGAGTTCACCTTGTCTCCTCGTACCAAAGCCAGACGGGTCGTTCCGTTTCTGTACTGACTTTAGGAAAGTAAACGCTGTGACAAAAACAGACTCTTACCCCATACCTAGAATTGATGACTGCATCGATAAAATAGGTCAAGCCAAATTTGTGAGCAAGTTTGACTTACTCAAAGGTTACTGGCAAATACCACTAACAGACAGAACAAAAATGATATCTGCTTTTGTCACTCCTGATGCGCTTTATCAGTACAAAGTAATGCCTTTCGGCATGAAAAATGCTCCTGCTACGTTTCAGAGAATGGTGAATAGTTTGACTTGCGACATTAAAGACACAGAAGGCTACGTAGATGACATAGTGACATACAGTTTGACATGGGAAGAACATTTGCAAAATTTGAGAAACCTTTTTACTAGACTTTCCTGTGCAAAGCTGACAGTAAATCTGTTGAAAAGTGAGTTCTGTCAAGGTGTCGTCCAATATCTAGGTCACACAGTTGGTCAAGGTCAAGTTAGACCAATTACTGCAAAAGTTCAGGGCATCTATGATTTTCTTGTTCCAGAAAACAAAAAGGGTCTTATGAGATTTCTGGGCATGGCTGGCTATTACAGAAAATTTTGTCCAAATTTTTCCACTATAGCGCAACCACTAACAAATCTCTTGCAGAAGAAGGCAAAGTTTAACTGGAACCAGAATTGCCAACACGCCTTCGAGCAAATAAAGGCAATATTAATGAGTGAACCAGTTCTTGCTGTCCCTGATTTTAAGAAACCATTTCAGCTTATGGTTGATGCATCTGATATTGGCATTGGATCTGTGTTGATGCAGGATGATGATGACGGAGTTGGGCATCCAGTCTGTTTCTTTTCAAAGAAATTAGACAGTCATCAGCAAAACTATTCCACCATCGAAAAGGAATGTCTAGGTCTGCTTCTGTCTTTGCAACATTTTGAAGTATATCTGAAAGGTTCTCTTTTCCCTGTGGTTGTCTTTACAGACCACAACCCTATTGTCTTGTCAGCAAGATGAAAAACAAGAACCAAAGGCTCTTGCGTTGCAGTTTGGCCCTGTCTGAATTTACCTTTGATGTGAGACACATCAGTGGTAAAAACAATGTCATTGCAGACGCTTTTTCCAGAGTCAAGTGACCAGTGCTGAACAAGAGTGACAAGTTCTCATCAACAGATGACAACTTTCTTTTAAGGGGGAGGTGTTATGAGTACATGTATATACCTGTAAATATTATAAGATTTCTTTATTGCTTTTATCCAACGCTTCAGGTCGAGTAAAGTTCTCACCAGATGTTATTCTTATCAGTAAGATGCTGAACTCTGTTTACGTTTGTTCATTAATTACACTGTTAGTGAGACACAACTTCACACATGAAGTGTTTGTAGAACTATAAATTTTGTCAGTGAATTGTTTTGATATCAGGCTAGAATTTGGTTGCCTTTGTTTATTTATAAGAAAATGATAACACAAATCCTCTAATTAGCCAGCTTCTCTTGAGTTCAAATAACAATACTTGACATTATCATCTGGCTGAAATTTGATTAATTATATTAACAGCTAGGTCCAGCAATATCGTATTTGTTTTGATAAACTGTCCAAGATTTATGGATGAATATTCAGGTCTGTTTTCTAAGTACAGATTAATTCAGTGCACATTTTGGCTTTGAACAATCAACATCAAAAATTAAGAAATAAAGTGAAAACATTGCTTCTAAAACTTTCAATCTTGGAAAAGAGAGTTAATAAAGTGGGTTTATTCTAGAAAGGATAAAATACAGTTTGGGGTAATTACATGTACCTTTAACAATATTGTATTTTATTGTAGAATATTTTGAGTAAAATGATTAATTAGTAAATGTTTTTATACCGTAAAGAAATTGAATATAGACTCTCAAACAATATCTCTTGTCTAAAGGTATACTTATTATAAATGATGTATTTGAATGTATTTCATAATTCACGCTGGTAATGTTTATACTATAACTGATAATGCTACTTTGTACGTTTATGTTGATGTTTTTATCAGTTAATTGTTTGTTAAACATCTTAAATGTGTTAGTAAAGGGTACATTATATCTTTGTACAGATCCGACTCTTGGGGAGGTTCTTTTGTATGAGAAAATCTGAAACCAGACAACTTGCGGAATTTGTAAAAGAATTGCAAATGAGAACTGTTTAAGCCATCTTGAAGTTATCATACAGAATAGACACAGTGCAAGAAATAACAGAATTCATAACAAAGATCGTAGGAACAAAATAAAGTAACAGTGTGCTACAGAACCTATCAAAATCCCTTTTATTGTTATTAATTTAAATTAGTTAACTTTGGTACCACCACATTTTGTATGTTTTTATCACGTGTTTATTTAGTTTAGTATTGTACTTTTAGTTCTGAAATATAATATAAAAAATCTAGTTTGCTTCTTTGCTTTATCTTTACTGTTTGTATTATAAAGAATCTATATTTGATTGTTGTCTTTAAGGTTGAGGTTATATGTTAAATCAAGGTTTGAAAGTCTATAATATCCGTTGATATTTATCATTAACTTTAAAGGAAATCTTTGATTCTGTTGACGAAAGAAATAGAAAATACGTAACACTATAATGTACATGTTATGCTTAGCACCCATTGATGCTGAATCATTTTCTAAATGAGATGTGCCGTTCTGACTCACTAAACAGACATAGCAATAGAAAATTATTTGGGAAAGATAATAACTACCATTTAAGCTAAAAGTGACAGAGGCAATGTTTCAGTCTCGTCTAATATTGCTATAATTTAGACGTTACAGACATGTTTATTGTTATAATATTTTATTTTGCATACCTCCTTGTCATACAAATTTATAGTAGAATGTATCTTCAGATATAAAGAATTTAGCAGTTGTGAATCAAAACTGGTAAACATAATCCGCTATTTCTATAGGAAAGATGAAAAAATCAAACATGGATTTATCAAAATTAAAAACAATTGCAATGTTCCTTCATACTTTGTATAGCTTTTTTTCTGATGGCAGGACAACAGTAAACAATGCGGAAAGTTTATCGATTAACATGTTATTTTTTCTCTCTCAAACGGGCAAATGAATATAGTGCGAACGACATTTTATCAAACGATTTAAATCAGAGCTAAACACTTTGTAATTAAAAACAGTTTGAACAGTTTTTTAACAGATACTGTATTTAAATACTTAAAGACGTCTAGATTTCATTATTTTTTTTGGTAACTTTTGTCTAGAAAACTGACAGATTACACATGTATTACTTGAATGACTTTTGAAGACTATTAAAAATAATTTAATTGTTACAAATATTTATAAAAAAAGAAATTTAAAAATAAGCAAACAAAAACTACATGTAATATGAGCAAATAGAAATCATACGTTCCATTAGCAAATAGAATTAATTTTAAATATGTGCAAATAGAAATTACACGCAAAGTAAGCAAAAAGTTAGCACACTTAACGCAACCAAATATAAATAATACGAAATTAAAGCAAACAGAAAATGGCAAGAAATGTAAGCAAATATAAATAACATATAATAATAGCGAATGGAAATCACACGTAATACAAGTAAATAGAAATAAAACGTAATATCAGCATATAGTGATAACACGTTAAATAAGCAAGTAGACAGTACATGAGTTGCTAGTTTTCTGATGATAAGTGAGTGAAATTCAGATGATAAAATTGAGCCAGGAAGTATTGTATTAATCAAGCTGTGTTTGTAGCACAGTATATATCGAATCTTCTTTTATAATTTCCAGATTTGAATTGTTCAGTATTCTTTGAATTTTCATCCTTGGTTTTTATCTTTATTGTTTATTTGCATGAGTCAGGATTTTCTGGTTCTTCTGCATATCGTCACTCTCGACGTCTGTTTTTTTTTCGTTCTTTAAACATATCGAACATTTTAGTTCTGTAAAGCCTAAATCACCTATATCGATTTTTGTACAATTGTCATGTTTAAGAAGTAGAAAATGTATGAAATGGAGCTTGCGCTAGAAAATTGCTCAAGATTTGAGTGGTTTCGTTCAGAAAAAAAGGTTAAATTTCAGTGCAAATCACATGTAATGGATTTCGTTTCTTTTGTGTAAGCAAATAGTAGCAGAGATTTGTTTCTAGCGCGAAGGACAGACTTTAGTAGCCAAAAATAAGTTTGCAAGTTGTACAGCTGAGTAAACTTTGATTTTGTCTGACAGGCACTAATTCATCATCGCAGTCTTAATGCAATAATGTGCGGAAAATCTTTTGCAAGTTGTTATCTAAATGCAGGTTATACTGACTATAATTCATATAGTTTATCACGGAAATTCATGTGACAATTTAAATATGTTGTTTCATATTGTTAAAAGGGGTTTAACCGAGCTTCTAACATAGTCTGTCGTTTTTCTCCCTGGCATCTTCACGCGAGATATTTTTGGTAACATTTATTCTGAAATTGTAAATGAATAAGATATCGTAAAGTCTAAGCCAGATTATCTTTAATTCCTCAACTAACGAACCTAATGTAATTAATGTTCATAAAAAACTGACCATAAAGGCTTAAAGTATTTACATTGAATATGTCTGTTACCTTCATAAAGTACTCGCAATCTAATTCCTGGTGGTGAATGAGGCTTCCAAGAGACATCTGCTTACTGAAATATTCAATCAGAAACTAAACTTCTAAAAGTTTGAAAAATAGACTCAGAAACTGACTTAGCAAGTATAAAAAACATACACATTTTACAGCCAGTTTCCATATGAGAATAGTTTATTGCACTACAATTCGGTGATATTTCTCAACAGAGCTATAAATTGTGTAAGCAATGATATATTACCAACTTGTTAAAGAACAAAAGCTGCCAAATTATACTGATGTCTCATGGGAATTCAGATATTTATTGAACAACTGACTGCAGTACGTATTATTATTTTTATTATTATTACGTAACCTATCCATGAGGCATCTTCAAAACAATACATGTTTTGCTTTTGCTGTGTTTGTTTTTGGAGTCAGACCAGCTGTAATACTTATTTATATTCCATTGTCATGTCATTGAATTGGAACTTGTCCAACCTTGCCAAGAGCCTGGAACAATACCCGTTTATAGTTTATAATTACTAATTTAAACTTCGCAAGCTTTTCAACCCAGGTATCTACCAGTCACTCAAATACGAAATACATTAACAGTTTATCTGGAAAATAAATTTCGTTTTAAAATAATAGAAAATTTAATACATTTAAGTTTAAAAACATATGAAACATTATAAGAAATTATATATTTTGTACTTCATGATATAAAAATTATAGTTTTATTATTTTTAAATATTATTTCGTTTCAGCGAAATTCTGACTGAATTAAAGAAAATGTTTTATTAAGATACGTCAAACTAAATCGAGGTTGTTCTCATTTACAACCAAAGAGGTCAGATACAAGCGAATAAACACCATAAAATGAACATCTTAATATGCACTAAAATATAATAAGTATGGCAGAATGGCATCCCTATGACGAAAACAAGCAGAACATCAACACTTTAGGACCTGATAGATACAGTCACGCACACGTCACTGTGTAGAAACATAAAATAAAACGATTATCTGCCCCTTGAAGAATATTTCTTAAACTTGACACAGAATGATACCAAATCCTGACCAATGTATGCAAACGACTGGATGATAAAGACATGCCATCTACTGTTGTTAAAATAATTAGGCTTAATGTTTAGAGGATTCCCTGTTTTGATCAAAGGTGCCTATTATCGTTTTATTTCCACTTTTGATGAAACTTTTACCAGCCGTTTGATGCTGTTTTCTAAATTTTGACACAATCAATAAATTAGATGAAACACAATCTCAACCAAATCACCTTTAATTCATTCAAAGACATGTTTAACATTAATGAATGATTGAAACATTCCTTTAGGTTATTCGAAAGAAAGATAATTTAATGAAAAATCATAAACACAAACATGAGATTCATGAAAATAAGGTATGTACATTATGAGCCCAGGAAACAAAAACAAAAAACAGACAAGCAAAGGTACTAAGGAAGATTATTCTGTCTGTCTGGCGATTTACATTTTCTAAAACTATTTGTAAAGAAAATTGATTTTTCCTAAATTATATCTCTATGATATTCCAAATACTCTCGTTTATCAAATGTTGGGAAATTGTTTTTAAGACTCCGGGGACTCCTATTTGATATCGACCACTTCAGTACAGGCGAATTTTCTTTGTGTAAATTCATTGCTAGTGATTAATGCAAGGTGAAATATTCAATAGACTAAATATACATATTGTCTGTTCTATATCACACTTTTATGTTCCGTACACAGGGGTAACTCTAAAACAGTTAAGAGAAAATGATCCCAGCTATCCATAGAGGATATTTGTTTCTGTCATTGAAAGACCGTAATGATACTCATCAAATATGTCCGAGTGCCTTTTCCCGTGGCGTCCGCCATATATTTCTTAACGCATAAAGTCAATGACCACTGTTTGAATTACAAGAAAGAAAAAGAATCTAGGTACACATCTGCATCCAGTTGTTACGTGTGGTCTCGGCCAATCACACACTGCATGAGCAGTCGCCGACAAGATTTCATCATTTTTGTCTGAGTTTGCATCATACATATTTAACTAAAAATGTTTTCTTCATCGTCTTACAGTTAAGAGATTCATAAATAGACGGAGAAAACTGTCGAGCAAATGGCTTGTATAAGTGGTTTATAAGCCGTTTTTATGTTTTATGTCCTAGCACCGACGTTGACGATTTTACCGAGCTTTTATATTGCAGGGTGAAACATACTTAAGTTTTCAAGACTAACAAGTCTTTCTTTTTCAAAACCATATGTCTGTGGTGATGCTATGCATACAACTTAATTTTTCACGCACGACCAGAAAATAAAATCAACCTAAGGTTAAGTTGCTTTCCCATGCGGATTTTGTTATCACCATACTTCGACAACCGTAGCAGTATACTTAAGAAAGCATCCAAGCAAAGCGTTAACTGAGCTGTTTTAGACAAAACATTTTTGTTGACGTAAAGTCGGACCTTTACAACGTCAGAAATCGATGGACACGACGGATGCTCCACCAAAACCTTGCCGATCAATAACATGGTCCTTTCAGTAAAGAACAAAGAGAGTGCGTGTATCTTTTAAAGCTAATTTAAATTGCCATCGAATCTGCATTTCAGGTTTCATAAAATCCCTTCGTAGCATGAGCATGCTGGCCATAAGTGCGTCTCTTCCTACTAAAGCCTCAGTTTCATGAAATCCGGCAGCTGCTTTCTGAAAATAGCCTAGACACGTGTTGTAATATTGTATACTGTATATATCAAAATCAGAGGGCTCAAAACTCCTGATCACAACAGTTTACGGACACCTCATAACAGTTTACTGATATATCACAACAGCTGACACCTCGCAGCAGTTTACTGACACCTCGCAACAGTCTACTAATACATCAAAACCTTACTGACACATCACGTGTTACGGAGACTTTGGAGACTGAATTTATAGCTTTTACAAGGAAAGCTAATTGTTTACTATTATAAAGACTAATTATGTTTATTAAAAGAAAATCGACATGATTTGAGAACAGAAATGGCTTATATTTCGCTTTTTACCTTTTTCTTTTTGTATTAATTTCTAACCATGGAATTACACAAAGAAATCCGTGTCTGGCACGAGATGCTCGATATATACTGAGGCCCGTAAAATTTAGTGGTCGATGAACGGGGACATTACAAATATAATATATCATATCAAATTTTACGAAGAAACGGTTTATGTATATTTAAAGTGACTGACTCACATACGGGTCGACGATGCTTAAAAGAGCATCTACATATAGAAAATTTGTTTTAGTTGTGAAGAACATATCTAAAATATGTACTGTGTCATTATTTTTTACAAAATCACATCATAATATAACGTTTTACACAATTTAATCGGTAAAATTTTTAACCCCGTTAGTCACGGGGTAAACACTTAGTTTATATTGTTAATTTTGCATTTTGCAAATGTAAGTGTATTAACTTGCAGCATTATATTTTACTGACTGGAAGGGTATGGGTTCTAATCCGGTTGTAAACAAACTTTTTTTCTTCAGTTTTTATGATGTATAGAAGTAAAGAAATGTGGGGTTTTTTTCTATAGTATATTAACTTCTCCTTAATTAAAAAAAAAAAAAAAAAAAAAAAAAAAAATTAAGCTAGATTTTGTGAGCCAGTCGCTGTAACCCCTGGATAAATCACTAACCATGAATTCATATAAAGTGAGCCTCCTTTGCTAAGAGTAGTTTGATATTAGATAGAAATCCTGCGTGTCTTAGGAACATCTTCGAACATTTGAAAAATAAGAATATATTAAATATTATTTATTTTGTCAGCTTCTCCCATATCCCTCCATACATGTTGATGAAACTTAATTGGAATGTACCTTGAACGAAACTCTGTCAGAATCCTTAAAATAATGCAATTCCATTTAGAACAGAAGTTGCTGTGGCAACTAGAAAGGGTCATTTGTTCAACACAGAGATATAGAGGAAAAATCTTCCAAACATTTCTTGTTTAAAAGTACAAGGTCCATTTTGAAAATTTAATATGCATTTTCGGTTTATCACTCGATCAAAGAGAAAATCTTCAATACAGTCTTAAATACTGCAAAATAATTGCACATGTGCGTTGTGACAAGCCGTTTCATTAAAGTGAAGATATTGATCGGGATTTATTGCTCTGATTGAGAAAGGAGACAACACTGGACTCAGATGAGAGGGAGAGAGAGAGAGAGAGTATCTTTTCTTCACCATAACATGAGATTACAATTTTATGTATGAACAAATCTGTGGACACATTTACGCATGAACAACATATATGATATATGACGATTGAAAATAGAAATATTTAAAGTATTTTATGTATAAACAATATGTGAGTTTGAATAACACATGAACAAAATATGTTATATTAAATAACTGAAAAATATAAATAAGTATGTTTGAATTATGTAAGTTTAATATTCAATAAATGAACAAAAAAAACAGACAATGCAATAAGTTAAGGTAACTTTTTTTTTTTTTTTAAACCACTTTTGAGCATATAAGACGACAAAATATAGGTGAAAATTAATCAGTATAATAATAATTGACATGAAATCTTACATTCAACCAACAGTATAATTTAGAAAAACGTGTTTTATCACACAAGTCCACAATATATTTAATAATCAGTTGTACATATTAAGTCTTTTCGATTTCTAAAAAGATAACTGTTGATAGCCCGGTAGTGACATGCCAACATTGCAATCCCAAATAAAAGCGAAATATTTGGGAACTATTTAGGAAAGTCACTACATAGTAATATTGCTGTGTTTCTATTACGTTTCTAGTTCTTAAGTTCATTTGTATTAGAGATGCTAGTATACAATTGAACATTTCATATTCTTGAGCCCTAAAAATAGATATAGTTTAACGTTTTCGCTAAAAGGTGAACATATTTTAATATGAGTTTAAAGCATTCAACTCGTTGTATATCAGACAGGATGAATGAAGGAAGTCCTTACAAAAGCTAACATATCTGTTTTTTATAATGCATACAGCATATCATTAAATTTATGCTCACCTAACATCGTGTGCAACTGAATCCACATGTTTTGCCTGTCTACATCGGTTTTACAACAGAAAAGAATAGAATGTTCTGCAATTGACTGAGTGATTAACTGACAATTTCTACATACAGTATCATAATTTCTACTTCATATCTTACTTAATACAATAACTGCAGTTCTACAATATGGGAGAAATCTTCTGTATATCTGATTGAAACGCCATATGGTACAAGGAAGTACTTCTCCGTGAATATTTAAGAAATCTTTGGTCTTATACTGATAGTTAGCCAAGCTGTAGACGGATTGTTGATTTGTCCGTTTCCACAGTTTACTGTTTGGAAATACGGCATTGTTTGCGAAATCCACGAAATATTTGGTAGGGCCATATCTTCCAAGTATCCTATATATATGTCTGGAAGATAACCTGTTATTTTTCTAGGTTTTTGTAAGAAATTAGTAAGTCTGAAAGTAAATACTGTTTTAGTTCTTTTGTCACTGTCTAAGTTACAGAGATGACCAAACAACAATAATTTCCGTTTATCAATTTCCTTTTCTAAGGTCATAAAACCAATCATGCCTAACGCAATAGCAGATCTCGTATATGTCGACAAGGACTGCATAAATTTCACACATAGGCGGTGTGATCTTTCGAGTGATAGAATCTGGTTTTCAGATAAGTTAACCCACATCTCGCACCCAAAATGAGCTTTGGGTATAACTATTGTCTGATATAAATGTCTAACGGATAGAGAGTGAAGTCCGTTTATATCAATGCCAAAATTTGCAAAACTAAAGAAAGTGCTGCGCATTTTTGAACGAGCTGTAATAATGTTTTCGTCTAGAGATATTTGCTTCTCACAGAAGACTCCTAAATGAACGCACTTATAATATCTGTTTCCTTAATTTCTTCAATTTCGTTCATCAAGTCATTTAGGAATAGTATATAAAGCCATGGACTAATACACTGACCTTGCCACGTACCCTTTTGAATTCTTAACAAGTAAGACTTAATTCTTTATACGGCATTGTTTGCGAAATCCATAAAATATTTGGTAAGGCCATATTTTCCAAGTATCCTATATATATGACTGGAAGATAACCTGTTATTTTTATAGGTCTTTTTGACAGACTTTATTCTTTATACGGCATTGTTTGCGAAATCCATGAAATATTTGTTCGAACACAACATTTTTAGTCGCAAAACAGATTACATGTATATATAATTTTGTATATCTGATAATTTAAACAAGTATTCACGTGTTTTAATTCATTTTGATATATGATCAACTAGTGTCTCGCGCTTACTATTGTACGGTACATCACTGTAAAGCGCCCCGTTACACAGATTTGTGCCATCTGAAGCTACTAATTATCGATATCATAAGAACAAAAAAGGGAAAATTTGGGCCTACAATATAAGTGCAGATTTGCATGGTAAAAAATCGTTTCATTGAAGTAAATATATTGATCGGACTGTATTGCTCTGTTTGAGAAAAAAAACTCAGAAGAGAAAAATGTCGAAAAAAATGACAGTACTAAAACAAATAAAATTACATGAATTGTGAAATTGTAACTGAAATACTTACCTCTGTACGACGTAATTTTAGAAACAACCTTTTCACTATATGCCGACATCTAGAAGTTGTTGTTTGATTGTCCATTGCACTTAAACACATGAAAATGTTGACAGTGTTAGGTAAATAAATCAGCGTCTTTATTTACGGAGACAGGTGCTTTCGAAAGTTACCAAAACAGATTCTGTGTAATTTTGTCATGATATAAAATGTGGCTTGAAAGTTTTCTGAATGAAATATAATCTTACATGATTAAACATTGTATTATATTCGACCAATGGGCAAAACGAATGGAAGTCTGAAGGATTAAATGAAATCATGTGTTGACGAATTATTTCAAATAAAAGAGTAAGTCACAGAAATGATACACTTTGTCTCGAGACGCCAATTGCCTTGCACTTATAATACCAATTGAACGGATTGTTGCAAAGAGAAGTTTTCTTGCAGCGAAAGTGAACTAGAAGACGTTGTAACAGTTTCAAATAAATCTGACACAAAGGGCTTAATATGATAAGGTATATAAATCATAGACATATGGTTCCAAAAAAAATCTCAGAAAGCTCTTTAGTATATTATATTTCAATTTTCGAAAATAAGATACGGTACAAATATCGATTTATTATCATATTGTCTGTAACTTTTATTGGTTATTATTATATGTGTAGTTTATATTTAGTGTAATTTTAACACAAGGTGGCAGGGGACAGATGCTAGCTGTGTCTGCCTTGTAGCTTTGTGGTCAAGGTCTTAAGTCTGAATTTTGGGCAAATCCAAGAAAAGATATATATGAGTCCCATTAAAAGATAATCACTTACTGCGATTTTCTTTCTTGAATTAAATGACCAGTTTTTTTACCTACTTTATGGCATTGTAGCTTTACAGATTATAAATCGCGGATTTCTGGCTCTTCTTGAGAAGTCACTGTGGGGTAGGCCTTAAAATGCTGACTTTCCTAAGAATGAGTCCTAAAATGTATACTTCGAGGAGTGCAGATTTGACCAAAAATAGGACCCTTACGTTTTCATTGCATTATGATTTTTATAGAGACTCCGGACAGGTTAGTATACGCATTTATAGACTAAGGACCATGCAATTAAGTACAAGTCATTTTAATTTCAGTTTCTTGTTTTGTGAAAGAGAGTGCTAGTTTAAAGACGACGACTAGGTGATTTGCGTGTTTTCAAGTCATCTATTGTTCCCAGTTCCCTATATTCGACTAACAAACGAAACGGATGTTAAGAGTGAACACTTGAACTGAACTCTTGTGTGGAAGAATTATTGCACCAAAAAAATCTTTTGAAAATAGCGCTAAAAACAGGCAGTTCTCTTCTGACGAGAGTTGTCTTAAATTCACGGTGTCAATTACAAGATTGCTCAAGAGAAACTTTCTCGACTGGAAAATTGACAAGGAGACGATATAATCTTATAAAATAATTCTGACAAAAACGTCTGAAGAACCACTTTTCTCATTAATTATTTCATTTGTGTGAGTTTTTCTTGCAGAAAATGAACAGAAAATTGGCTAACAAACCATCAATTATTTTACATTCCAATATTACTCGCCGTATTGATTAAATTCCGAAAACGTACTGTTAGTTGCGAAAGCAGTATTGTTAGGGTAATATGATGTGCTACAGTAATGTTGTAAATGAGACTTAACAAGATTTGCTGTTCCTGAAAATAAAATAGAAGGAAAAATAAAAATAAACGTCTTCCTTTATGAGACAGTTTTCCTGTTTGTCAAAGATTTTATACAACAATTATTTTTCAAGAGGACATTGAATATTTTTTGAACAAGGCATTTGTGCCATTTGTTTGTTGTTAGTTATATAGATTGACATAGGATTACTTTTACTGAAAGGTATAAAACACTGCTGAAATGCCGGTGTAAGTGTTCATATAGTTATGTAATTACGTTGCTAGATATTAAATTAACTTAAATGCATACAATACTCTATTTCCAGTTGAACTAGCTGTTTTGCGGCCAATGAGGTTGTTCTGTTATTTTACACTGAGCATTTATTAGTTGTTAGATTTATTCTCGTTTAATATGATATTTCCCGTACAAATACAGAGGCAACATTGTACTGAACATGTTAAGGGTTCATATCTTACTAAAAATCACAAGACATCAATATTGACTAAATTGTCTATAGTACGACGGGAACCAGACAATAGGAAAGTCCTAGTTGAGTCAAATCTTCCGTTCTCCGTGTATACAAGGTGGCCATACTACATGGTATATGATGTCATTTAGGCTATCGTGAGCGCTCAGCATTATTTTTTCTCGAATCGGAGGAGAAAACTGTTGTAAGAATTTTATTTTTTCACCAATTATAATGGTATATAGCGCACGCGAAGCGGAATATTATGTCCTACACGTTGGTGCTGATTACTTTTTGTCAGGTGTAAAGAATTTTGTAACATTCTGGAAAACTGAGCGCTTTTCGCGATAGCAAGCATATTGTTACGTACTCTTTATTTCCCGAATGTTCAGATAAAAGTGAACAACTGACAAAAGAATCATTAGGTTCTGTATGTAGGGCACAAATGTCCGCTTCACATGCGCTAAGCCCCGTATATATTGCTGTAGAAATAAAATCGAGTCAAAATAATGCTGCACGCGATAGCCTAAATGACATCATATACCACGTGGAATGGACACCCTGGTAAAGCGGCAGGTGCATTGTGTCTAAATGTGAATTACAAATTTGTATTATTTCGTTCGTGCGTATACATAATTAATGAAAGTGCTATTGACTTTTCAAGAAGTGTCAACATTATTTAGAGGTTTTGAACGAACTGTTCAAACCATTCATGTAAACTGTCATCGTGTTAAGCCTAGAACGTTCTTTAAGTAGTTTAAGGAAATAGAAATGTCATAGGAAAACAGAACTTGATACATGCTGACTTTTATAAAAATCCCAATGCTCATGCAGTAGTTACAATACACAAATTATGACTCTTTATTCGTATAAGTAAAACGTTTAGTTAGAAAAAGCTTCTGGATGTTCAACTGGACATTCCTTCAGAATGCAAATTCATAGTCATCAGAACATGTTTGCAGAATATATAACGAATTGAGGTTATGAGCTGAGCAAAATTTGCTATGAGTAAAATTGGTTGTGTTTTTAATTTGTTGAGCTAGGTTCGCTGTATACCCTTGGAAATGTTTCATCTTAAAAAATAATTTGTAATTCTTTTTTACATTTTCATTTATTTTCTTTTCTGTCAACAACATAAACAATATCTATTACATTATTGTTTTATCATGTTTCCATCAAAACCGTACCTTGAGCTTTCTAGTAAATTGCCATCTAACTTGTAAGGATATAACTAGATTCCATCCATTGTAATAGAGAAATGTTAAAACTGTGGCATCTTAGGTTTTTTAATTGACATCACATTTCGTAGTATGTTGTCAAAGATAAAATAGAGATTTGATAAAAGTAGCATTTACAATGTTCAAAAGTTATTTCCCCTTAAACATGATCCGGTGACCTTCTGTATGTCCAACGTGATTTAACTTTTAATTTAAGGTTATTGTATCATTCGTAAATGTTTGACTAAAAGCTATTGACAACTCTAAAAACTGCCAATAATGTTTTTATTTGTTACGTTCAGCTGACCACTAGAAAATATTCATTGTGCTTACAGAATTACGAGCTTTTACCGACATTTTCACATTAATATTTTGCTGATGTTGTGTAATGCTGTGTAATGCAAACAATTGATAAAACGGATCATACCAGTCCTTTCGACATGTGTCTTTATAGTTCTTAAAGCATGTACCTATAGAATCTGATGAGATGTTTTAGCAAAATGCAATAATAGCTGCCTCATAAACGTACATAGTCAACGTTATCTAAACCATTTTAATCATTTCAAATCGCGCAAAAATTAACAATGCCAAAGAATTTAAGTCTAAAATTATAAATGAAAGTGTCTGCTATCAAGGCCGAACTGGTATTTTATTATCAAAAAATGTATTTGTTCAGAAGGAAAGATACATACGCGATATTTCTAAACAAAAATCTACTAAGTAAACTTTATAACAAAATTTTAATAATCTTTCAACAAGAAATAATGTTTCTTTTTAGAAGAACTTAGAACAACTTTAGGTTGTTGTCTTTTCTATGGAATTATGCTCTTTAAGGCCTAAGTGACGGAAAGTATTTGGTAATTTAGTATGTTACTTTATATTCCCAGGTTTATATATCAATTCCTTAATACTCGAAGTAGTTCGAAGTAGTGCAAAAAGCTTAAATCAATTAAAAAAGTCGAGTAAAGTTAGAGAAAGCCCGTGAACAAAATGGTCACGTGATCACTATTTCTTCAGGGCTGCTAAATTTGCCGTAACTGCTTTTTACATGTATTCTGTTTCATAATGTATGAAAATTTTTATTCGGGGCAACCTAACAAATTTCTGCAAGTGTGAACACAGAACTGTGGCTTTGTTTGGAAATTTAATATGCAATTTTGGATTATCAATCGATATCTTAAGAACTGAGGGAAAAAAATCTTAGACCAAAAGTAATTGCACATTTGCGTGGTAATAAATTGTTTCATTGAGGTAAAGATATTGATCGGGATTCATCGCATTGTTTGAGAAGAAGACGATGCTGGACTCTGATAAATAACGGAAGAGAGAAATGTCAAAAACAGAACAACGAAAAAAGGAATCACAGGACTTGTGAAATTGAAATAGATATGATTTCCTCGGCATGACGTAATTTATTAATGACTTTCTCAATATATCCCGATGACTAGAGTTGGATGCACTTATAGATATTGAGATGCTGATTTTGCAAGATATTTAAGTCAGCGCCATTACATATACTTGCAAAAAATTTTCATAATCGACTTTGTCACAGATGCATTTTGTTTTTAATTTTCGGAAAAAGAAACAACAAGAAGAAGAACAGCACAAATAATATAGACCTAACGAATGGTAGACAGAAGATATAAAATCTGGTACTGATGAAATGTTGCCAGTAAATAAATCTATATTTAGGAAAAATCGCAAAAATGATGCATTTAGTACAGTCGTCTTACAATATAAATTACCAAATTACTCTAGAAAAACTTTCTCGAATGGAAAATTGAAAAAGAGACGATAAAATCTTATGAAATTAATCTTGGGAAAAACTTGTCTAAAGAAGCTATTTTATCGTCATATTTTTCATCTTAATGAGTTTTTCTTGCAGAAAATGAAAAGAAAATTGGCCAACAATTTCATCAATTTATTCTAAACTTTGCTTGCCGCGTTGTTTAAATTCCAAATACATACATTGGAAGTTGTGAGAAAAGTGTAGTTAAGGGGTATATGATGTGTTGACGTGATGGCGTAAATATGTCAAAAGCAGAGTTACTGATTCAGGAAAATAAAAAGAAACTTAAAACATTAACTTTGTCGTCTACGTCGCACATTTTCTGTTGGTCAAGTCTATAAACAATACCGGTAATTATATTTCAAGAATCTATTGAATATTTTATAAACTAACAATATATACCTATTTTGTTGTTAGTATAGGATACTTATTTATTGAAAGGTAAAAAAATGTGCTGAGATGCTGGTTAAAATTTTCATACAATTACACGACTATGTTGCCTTATAACGAATTATGCTGTATGCAGACAAAACTATGTTTCTAGATGTTTCAACTGTATTTCGACGAATGCGCGACGAGCACCTTTCAGATGATTCTTGCTGAGCACCTGCGAGATGATTCTTTATCAGATTAGCAAAAGTAATCGTTTTAATATAACACCTCAGAAACAGATAAGACAGAATCTTAATTTTTCAAACTACTTTTTTATTCATTCGAAATTTTAGAAATGTTTGTTTTGATAACAAATTTGAATACCGCGACATTGTATTTGTTTTCCATATATTTCACTAAAACTCACTGAAATGTGTCATACATAAGGTAAGTAAGATAGTTTAACTTCTTAAAGCATACATGTAAACAACTACAGCACAATGGGGGACATTGGTGGATTATCTACCCTGAATACTCTCTAATATTACTTTGGTCCTTCCATTTGGATTCCTCTGCTTTCATCGCTATTTTCTCTTTTGGTATGGTGATAATTAAGCCTAATGTTTTGCAACAATGATAGTCAAATTAAACATTTAGTTTAGCAACATGTATTGCTAATACCATAATGTTTGTTTTTGTTGTTCCTTACTTTTTATTTAATATATAAGTGACAATTTTCACAGCAAAAAGTCAAGACAATCACAAAGAGAAACAAGGATAAAGTTAGAGGATTCCAACTGAAAGGACCAACGTGCAATTTGGTCTACCTTTGATGTTATCTGAGTAAGGGAGATAATTTGTTATTAGCAATATCCCTCATTACAATTTAAAAAAAGACAACAGCAAAAAAAGAACAAACAACCAAAACTATAATGCGCTACCTTAACATGTCGGAGTAAAAGTTCGTATTTCAAATCATCGATGACGTTTCTTGTTGTCGAACATAAAAACACATGAATGAAAATTATATGCCAACCAACATACACAGCAAAAGCACATTGGAGGACGGCCAGAGTTCAACCACTTATTTGGTGATTTCTCTAAAAGAACAGTAAAAAAATATTTTGTTCAAAATAAATCAGAAAATAGTACTGTTCTTAAGGCTCTGCGAAGGAAATCGGACAAATTATTTCGCCATTTTATATAACCAATATTAATAACGAATGCAGTTTTCATTTCGTGACACCCAAGAAAAAAACTTGAATGATTAAGGTCGCACAGAAGTGGCATGCACTACTCTCTTTTTATAAATTGCTCTTCTCTTTTTAATGTCGTTAACCACGACATACTAAGTCGTTCCCTTAAAAAAGTAGTAGCGCAATAAAAAAACAGTAGTGCATTAACAAATAGTGATGCATACTAGCTATGTCGAGAGAACGAGTTAGTTATGTCGATGGAACGAGCTAGCTTGCACTTTTCTTTCTATAATGCAATATTTTTTTCTAAAACTAGCAGATTTAGTAGTAGAATTTGCGCTACTTCTTTTGTTCAATGCAATACTTTTTTAACTGTTTTTTCTCTTTGTTCCATGTTCCCACGACATAGCCAGCTCGTTCCCACGATTTAGTAAGTCGTTCACTCCACATAGCTAATGCTCAATAAGTGTATAATTTTCGGATATTGGCATATAGTAATTTAATGTCCTATTTCCATAACAGTTTAGGCTATCAACAAAAATGCTGAGTTTAATGCTTAAAGTGTCAATATCATATTCAGTAAAATAAATTAGATACTTAGTCATATTTATTTTATATCTATTACATTTAGTATAAATTTTCATGATTAAAACGTTTTGATATTTAATGTATGGATATATTAATGTTATTATTCCATTATTTTTAGAAGCAATTAAACTAACAATTACGAATTCTGTCCTGATATTTCATATCAGAAAGGCAATTTTCCATCTTCAGCTGAAGACTTTGTATCTAACAATTTCTTTCGTGACAAATGTAGGTCAAATCGATTTTAATACAGCTACGCCGAAAAGGAGAAGTGCAATTTAACAAAAAGAGTAGTGCATTTAAAACAAAGGAGAAGTGCATGTCATCTCTGTGTCACCGTATGTACGACATACATGTACGATCGATGTCTTAATGCAGTTGTTTCAGGTTTCATCAGGCAAAGTTTTTCCCTTTTTTTTGCAGTAATCGTCAGTTCTTTTTTTTGATCAATATTAGCAGAAGAGACTTTTGCAACACTGGTTGTTTTCAGTTCAGGGCGCTGAAGTTGATTGTTTCTGGTTATTTTATGTAAGTATAATTATGTCATGTTTCGCCTTTACGACCTTTATATCCTTTCTCTGTACCAACTGATTTGAAAGGTAACACCAACTTTAAACAATATACAGATTAACCGGCATTTACAGTCTTGGGTACTTGCCGGCTAAAACAATAACTTATTCATCAAAATGCTTGGGAAAAAACTGGCATATCATAACTACTTCCCAGATGAACTTAGGACAAACTCGCGTCTTTATAACTATCAGATAACAGTTTTTTTAACTAAATATCGCAAAATATCTAAACCAACTACTTTATTGGACTGCCTTAAGACGGATTGGTATTACAAACACTATACTCTTTATAACATCGTTTCCAGAAAACACTTTCCTCGACTAGAAAATCGCAAGATTGACGTGTCCATTTTGTCAAATACAACTACTTAAGAATTAGTTTCCTGAGTGTATTATCGTCTGGCTACAACTCATGGCGTGAAACGAACGGAAATTTTGCATAAGAAGCAACTGATATTTATTCTATTGTTGTTCAATCAATCAATCAATTTCTCTTTCTCCAAAACTTACTTTAGAAGCGGCAGCCACCCATTATGAACTTTCTGATGAAGCCAGTAACATCAAGACAGAAGTGTTATGTTATGTTATGTCATGTCATGTGGAGTTGTGTTGTGTAGTTTTTGTGTTGTTGTGTCCTGTTCTATTATGTTATGTTTCAAATAAGGTAAACGGAACAGTTTGTAATGAGACAGTATCGAATAAAATAAACAGTGTTGAGTAAAACTGTTATTGCACAGTGCATTCCTCCTAAATTTACTCCATCTTCATTAATTTAACGTCCTCATTTTTTTATGATAAGACAACTTTGAGGCTTTCAGTTTGCATTAGCTTTCCTCTCATTTTTCTGTATCTGTTTATGAAATCTTGTAGAAATTTCAATTACAGTTTTCAAGTTAAACTATTGAAAAATTAAAACGCACGCACGCATGCACACGTACATATCGATATGTAAAGCATTTAGCTTAGTTCAACTAAACTGCTGTTCTGTGATACCCCATGTCTTTTCAAATCTTTAAACATGATAGTTATATATGTGAAAGTCACTACCAAACAGCTGGGTGGAATATTCCAAGGTCACAGTAAACATTCCAAGTACAATCGGTTGATTTCGAACAGATATCCAGCGTTTGTGGCCTTTTCTTAAAAAAATAGATTATAAATCAACGTATTCACATTTTAAGAGATACAGATGATATTTGTTTGTTTCAGTGAAATATCGATTTTATTTCACGAGTGAAGACCAACAAACAGATATGTTCTCGAGTGGCGTAGCTTGAGTGAAAATGTCAGTTTTTGTTTGGTCTTCACGAGTGAAACAAAATTGACATTTCACCGAAACAAATTTTCTTTTTATTCTATGTTTTCTTGACAGTCTAAAACTTAGAATTCCTTGTTCACTGTGGTGGGCCCCAAATAAAAGCCGCTTTATTTCAAATGTTTAATGATAAAGAAATAGAAAATAGGTCTCACATTTATTTCAGATACAAGTATCTCAAGCATCTGATCTATCTATATTATCTAAAGAAACTAAAAAAAAAACTTTATTTGAATTTATGCAATTGTCAAATTAAACAAATCTGATCTTCGTCTCGCCATGAATGGCGGAGTAATGCACACACCAATCAGCTGTCATTCGATTCAAAAGTCCGCCATCAAAGGGAGGCAATACGTTTTAAAAAGTAGTTCGGCAAAAACATTGAAAATAAAAATGGTATTCCACAGTTTTATATTATCAATTTTATTTCACTGAGAAAACTCTATAATTCACCGGAAAATATAAAATAAATAAATATTGTTTATAGAATCTACAGATGAGTCGATTTCATGTAACAGCAAGTGTGATGTGGTTCGACAGCCGATTAAAATCAATAAAGATTTCGAGACAGTGAATCGGTTTCAGCTACACATTCTAAATGAAATCTTTATACCTCATTAGGTGCTTATGATAAATTTTTAATAACGTTTCTCACATTCGTTCTAATTAACAGGACTCGTATTTAGGCCTACTCGGTTGTTAACATTTGAAATAAACGTTTCACCAAATTTGTATCATCATTTACTATGACATACGTAAATAGTACTGGCTGTTTGGACAGAAAAAAACCCATAGAAAATGCTTTCATTCAAAGAAATGTAAAGTCGTCAGCCATGAACCTGTTAAAATTGCCACTTATTTTTCCAGATCGATTTTGGGAAATGGAACAATGCAAATATCCCTTCCGGTTATGTAACCCGTTTTAAGTCACAACCGTGAGTATGTTTTACTACTTAAAGATAGTCCAAACACAGGTGATAGAGTATTTTGGACAACCTTGACAGACAGCATAAATCGTCAATTTTCGTCCATTTAGACTTCATTTTCTTCTATTGAATAACCTGGCCGACTTTTGTCTGAATTAAAGTTAACGAAAATGATATTTTATGAGCTCATATCCGTTCAATCCGACTTACTGTATACAAGATCAGACTTGCTATTTGCGTATATACTTATATGTATGTAAAATAATTCTTATAAGTACTACTTATTCGTGCAAACTGTTATATAGCCTACTTCTGCCCTGTCAGAAAAATTCCAAAGTGATTATTCACACGTTCGTTTTCGTTCTTAATCGAAATATTGGAATGTCCTAGTTACTTTAATTATTCACACGTCTACTGTTTTCCGTGTACAGGCGCAGGTGCATTGCACCTAAAAGTAGATTAGAAGCTTTCGATACCTCGTTCATGCCTATACATATTTAATGAAAGAGCTATTGACTTTCAAGAAATGGCAACATTATGAGGCTTAAAACAAACTGTTCCAGTCTTGCATGTATGCTGTTGTTTTGCACCAGTTCGTTTTAGGTGATTTACCAAAGTTTTCACACAAAAGTAGATAATTACTTTTTATGGAAATTGGTAAAAAATGACATTTACAGCGCGTAAAGGTGTTTTTTTTTTCACCCGTTAACCCACAATCAAGCCCAAAGGGCACTAGTTTTTATATCCCCTAAATGAAGTTTGGAGGGTACATATGAGTCACCCGGTGGTTGGTCGGTCGGGTGGTCGGTCAGGCGGTCTGTTGGAATTTCCTTGTTCGGAGTACAACTTGAAAACTAGTGGTTTGAATTCAATGCAACTTCATAAAATGGTCAAGTACAATGAGAGGACGTGCAGTGTTCAAGAATCGTAACTCCATCTTTATTATTTGCACAGTTATTGTCCTTTGTTGGTTTTCCTTGTCCGGAGCATAACTTGAAATTTAATGGTTGGAATTCAATGCAATTCAATACAGTGGTCAGGCACAATGACAGAAAGTGCAGTCTTTAAAAATCATAACTCCACCTTCACTACTTGCACAGTTATTGCCCTTTGATGGTTTCCCTTTGTCCGGAGCATAACTTGAAAACTAAAGGTTGGAATACAATGAAACTTCACACAATGATCAAGCACAATGACGGAAAGTGCAATGTACAAGAGCTATAACTCCATCTTCACCACTTTCACAATTATTTCCCTTTGTTGGTTTTCCTTGTCCGGAGCATAACTTGAAAACTACTAGTTGGAATTCAATGCAACTTCATACAATGGTCAAACCCAATGACAGAAAGTGCAGTGTGCAAGAGCCTTAACTCAAATTCAGTATTTGCAGAGGTATTCCCCTGTGTTGGTTTTCCTTTGTCCGGAGCATAAACTGAAAACTACTGATTGGAATTCAATAAAACTTCACACAATGATCAAGCATAATGACAGAAAGTGCAGAGTACAAGAACTATAACTCTATCTTTACTATTTGCAGAGTAATTCCCCTTTGTTGGTTTTCCTTGTCCGGAGCATAACTTAAAAACTAATGTTTGGAATTCAGTGCAACTTCAAACAATGGTTAAGCACAATGAAAGAAAGTGCGGTGTACAATAGCCATAACTATATCCAGTATTTGCAGAGGTATTGCTCTTTGTTGATTTTCCTTGTCCGGAGCATAACCTGAAAACTAATGATTGGAATGCAATGCAACTTGATACAATGGTCAACCACAGTGAAAGAAAATGCAATATAGAAGAACCACAACTATGTTGAATTGTCCACAACCATAACTCTATTTCAATTCTTTTACAAAGTATTTTGTTACTGATAATTTCCTCAGTTCTGAAGCCGTCTTGCGGGGGTATTAATCACATTTAGTGATAGCCTTAGTATTTTTTTTTTGGCATTTAATACAGTCAAGGGTTAGGAAAAACTTCATACAGGTTTGGGTGAGAAAACAGTTATCTGGTTTTCTAGAATTAACCTTAATTATGAACACATTAGTGATCTTTGACCATTACGTATTACTTTGAAATTTGATCGGCTGTTTTTTTAGCAGGACATCAATAATTCGTCTTTATTGATAATAAAAAAATATTTTATCTCCACACAGGGAAAACCACGAAAAATCAAAACCACGAAATATTGGACTCTATCGAAAAAGTGGCAAACGGACATATTAAAACTTAGTTATATATTTTTGTAATATAGTGTATCTTCTAACGTTCCCTAATGTGTTGTCTATGATTTTTTTATCGTTCTGATTAACAGTGGGGCAAAATTACAGAAAGTAATATTAGTGATTGGTTGGTTGGTTCGCTAGTTGGCGGGCAGGATTGGATGGTTGGTTTGTCGCCGGCTATCAGCTGGCAGTTTTTGGTTATAGAGTTGTAAAGAACAACAACATCGAGTGACAATTCAGTTGTTGCTGTTTAGTGTATTCCCACAAACTGAGATAAACTGAAAAGAATACATAATATGATATGACAAATAGCAAAGGCAATAATGCTGCATTACAGAAAGTACAAAAATACATAAAACGACTACCAAAATAATAGAATCACGATGCAATTCTTTCTACAAGGGCCTCAATTAAGGCCCTGTTTCTGCTGACAATTGAAATCATGTCAAAACACACCGGATCAGTATTGAACAAAACACAATCGATCATTCAAACAAAAATAGTTAGAGCATGTGAAATAATTACCTCTAGATATATGTAAATATGTCCTCAGAAATGTGAAATATTGTGTCAGCACAAAAATATGGCGTTCGTTCAAGTTTTGAAAATATAGCGTTTGTGAAGAATAAGTGCTAGTGGTTAGTTTAAGTCATGTGATTGGTCAGTCACGCGCGTCTAAAATCAGAAGTACGTGAACATTATTGGTCAAAGGGAAACAACCACTGAACAAATACTATATAGACTACTGTTCTACATCTGCTACGCTGAGTATAAAGCTAGAAAAGGTGTTTCACATTCAGTTATCAAAATAGGCGTCAAAAACAAATAAGTTATTAAGTTATTAGATATAAAAATCATCTTTATTATAGTAAATTTTGCAACATATGACATATTTCCCCCCTGGTGGAAAAATGGCGTCCCGACATTTCAACATATATAGATAGGTTAGCAAGCTATTATGTGTAAGTTCCGCAACTGATGTAAATATTGTTTGCTGATACGTGAAAAAGAAGACGTTTACAAACAGAAATGCTCGTTGTATTTGTAAAGAACACATCAAAACTTAGTTACTGATTTTTAACGGAACAATCTTGAAGCTCCCGTGGTAGACCGGTTGCCAATATGTCTCTGCTTTGAGGACCCCAATGAACAACGCTAGAGTCGGCCTTTAAAAGTCTTGTCTCGCGGTAGGAAGATTGATATATAAAGGAGACTCTCCTAGGTTACAGGAGAATTTTAAGAAGCGAACCCAAAGTCCAGTGGTAACGCGCTGGACTGGTAACCCAGGGGTCCCGAGATCGGCTCCTCCACTAACATTACTAATGAGGGACATTCCTGATAACAAATTATCTCCCTTACTCAGATAAAATCAAAGGTAGACCAAATTGCACATTTGGTCCTTTCAGTTGGAATCTTCTAACTTTATCCTTGTTTCTCTTTGTACACTGAGCATGCAAAAGAACCAGGGTTGTCTCTGGAACGGGATGTTTTCTTATCTTATCAAATAATGTTTCGCTTAGTGAGGTAACTGAGTATGTTCAGAGCCAAGGTTTTATTGTAACTTGTATACGCAAAACTCAAACAGTCCGTTCTCCCGATCGTGTTATCATACAGATGAACTTAAAATCTGACGATACTACTGATATGATAATGCAAGACTATTTTTGGCCACGTGGTGTTAAGTGTACGCCATGGCAATCTTCTGCGTCTCTGCAACGTCGACGTCATGGGCGTAATAAAAGAAACTCATGTGACCTCCCTCCGCGCATGTGCACTAATCGAATTCCGCATAACGTTGGTTGCATTTCAAGTAATGACAGCCATTTCCCATCTCACCAACACAGTTACGATGCTCATGTTGACTATTACTATGACCATTAACATTTACAAAACGACAATGGGTGTTTTTCATCACATCATTACACTATATCATCTGGTATTTCTCATGAGTACCCTTAACTTTTTCACGTGGAACGCATCGGGTATTATGTCTAGCTCGTCGTATTTGTATGAATCATTATCGAAACATAACATAGACTTTTATGGAATTTTAGAACACTTTTTGTACCCATATAATGTTCATTTTTTACATTCCCTGAACTCAGATTACCAAGTACATGCGGTTTGTGATAAAAACCTCTCAACTCCAGCTCGAAGAAAAACGGGTAAAGGAGGTGTTGCTTTAATGTGGCATAAACGTTATGATGACTATGTATCTCCATTATGTATAGAAGATGATAGAATAGTTGGGGTTCAATTTCAAATGTCTGAAAACCAGTATATTTACATTTTTCAAGTATATTTACAAAGTGTCAACCACTCGGTAGAGTACTTTAGAGAATATATAAACAAACTCTATGATATATGGTATACATATAGTAGTTTGGGAACAGTCTTGTATCTCGGGGATTTTAACTCGAAGTTTGAACTCAACAGCGACCGTACACGTGACAAATTATTGTGTAATTTTTTTTGCAGATACTAACCTTTTGCCGATTAACTCCACAGATATTTGTACTGGTGCGAATACTACATTTGTGGCATATGACGGCAAAATCCGAACTTTGATAGATTTTATTTGTTTATCCATTGAGCTGACCGAGGATGTTGTGCGCTGTGAGATACTTGATGACAATTGTTTGAACGTGTCCACTCATAGACCTGTTTTATACAATATAAATGTTCAGATTTTCAGGTATGGTCATGAAGACTCAACTACAGACGGCGATTTAAAAAAACTGGGCTAAATGCACACCTGAACAAATTGATTTGTATAATTACATCTTGTTATCAAATAGTGATCTTTTACAAATAATTACATGCAATGATTTTGATCTCGACCCAGCATCTATTGATCGTGACCATGAAATATTTGTACGCCGTCTTGTGGATGGTGCAAATGCGACTTTACCAAAACGATGCCCCGTTTCTTACTTGAAACCATATTGGAATGACCCACTTAAGCATCACCATAGTGAAATGTCAAGACTCCGAGTAGAGTGGTGTAGACAAGGACGTCCGCGTGGTCACGAGTGGTCGGCTTACACCGAATATAAGGACGCCAAACGTGAATTTCGGCGCATTCATCGACGTCGTGTTGCGGAGCACATGGCTAAGGAAAATGCAGAAGTTGATCGCACTGCAGAGGCTGACCCTGTGACCTTCTGGAAAAATACGAATAGGCGTCGTAAACCTAATAGATCCTCGGCTAATTCCGATATTAAATTCAACGGTACGCTGGTCAGAGATAAAGTAAGAATCACACATGGTTTGCATGGCTACTTCAAAGACATGTACGCCAATGTAGATAATAATGACTATGATAATGTCTTTATGACAGAGATATCGCATCGCCTTCATGGTACGTTACCTAATTTAGTACCTGATCAGTCTGCGATTGTAACTCCTGAACTGATTAGTTAAATTATAGACTCTGTTCCTAATGGTAAAGCTGCGGGGCATGATAACGTTACATACGAACATTATAAGCATGCTAAAAGTGTTGTTTCCCCTACTTTGGCAAATATTTACACTAGAATGTTACGCTCAGCGCATGTTCCAGACAGTCTCAAACGTGGTGTGATTATTACTCTTTATAAAGGATGTATAACAGAAAAGACGATCCGAACAATCACAGGGCTATAACCTTAGTTCCATTAGGTCTGAAAACGTATGGATCTATACTCATTGTACGATCAAAAGATGACATTCTCTCTACCATCAATATCCAACAAGGTGGATTTCAAGACGGTCTCTCGTGCTTAATGACGTCATTCATTTTAAGAGAAGGAATATTTTACGCTCGAGAGTATGGCTCAAAATTATATGTGAAATTTTTGGACGGGCATAAAGCTTTTGATACCGTCTGGCATGATGGTTTATTTCATAAATTACTATTTGATACAAATATTGACACTACAACCTTCTTAACGTTCCGTGCTATGTATCAAATATGTCTAGTTGTGTTCGTTATAAAGGCGTTTACTCTGACTGGTTTCCCGTCTTACGTGGCACAAGGCAAGGAGGAAAAAGTTCTCCGATCCTATATCTATTGTATATAAATGAATTGATAAATTCATTAGGAAACAGCAACTGTGGCATAAGTGTGTACAATAACAATATAAGTGCACCAACAGTAGCAGATGATATGACCCTGGTGTCTCTTTCAATTTCCGGCCTTAAAACTATGCTTGATATTTGTCACAGATATTTCAAGAAGAAGGTTTGATTATAATGCATCAAAATGTGGAATTATTCCTTTTTAATGAGCACTCTAAATCAGACAATAATAGGGGTTTCAAACTTGGTAATGACGTGATTAACGAAGTAGCCAATTATGTTCATCTTGGCATTAAACCGGGCTCATTTTTCTCGACGAAAGATATTGTTGAGGACTCGTGCAACAGACTACGTGGGACATATCTTAGCATTGTGAACAGTGGAATTAGTCCCATTTGCCTAAATCCAATCTCTTCTATTGTGATCTACATTTCCATTGTCATCCCGAGGTCTCTGTACGGATGCGAACTCTGGTCCACTGTCACTGGTTCCGACATTCAACGTCTAGAACAATCACATAGATTTTGCCTAAAGAATATTCAATCCTTCCATACATGTGCCTCAACTGACTTCACTCTAATGTCGATTGGTGCAAACTCTATTGAGACAATAATTGACCATAAAAAAACTACAATTCATAGGTCAGCTTTGTAGGTTGCCGAATAGATACCTTACAAAAGGATTTTTCAATAAAAGACTATTCCACTTCCTAAATGGCGACAAACAGTCACACGGGTTTATACCGAACATTTATCGCATATTACAAACATATGAGCTTAAGTATATTTTAGACAGTTATGCCACTGAAGGCGTTTTTCCATCAAAATATGCTTGGAAGGGATTACGGAAAAAATATGTATTGTCTCGGGAGCGATCACTAATATTAAAAAAACTAACTGAGCAATATAGTTTCTTGAATACCATGTTTCCAAGAATTCAAAGTCTTGTCTTATTTGGAATGTTGCAAGATACAGTCATTAACTTATATTCATGTGTAGGCGACTTATGAAAATCGTTTCACGTCACGTGTCTAGAAAATACATTGCGGAATGCTCAAACTGCAAAAGAGTATGTGAGAACATTGCTGAACACCTCGTGTGCTTTTGCCCAAATAAGGATTCTGAGAGAGGTAAATTGTGGGATTGTTTAATTGATAAGTGGGAATATGAAGGTTTTCAATCTTTTATTGATATGTCGCCGTCGGATCAATGTGATAGACTTGTACAAGTAGCCGTGTTATGCTCAATGTACGGTTTCACCAACCATGCAATTGCTTATAGACTATGCTTACTTGTTTAATGTAGCATCTGTATTATTTTACAGACAATAGGTAGTCTGATCACATAAATGTCAATATAAAAGGATGCTCTTTATCAACTCGGCTGTTTTACGTTGAAGACATATACATAATTTACTCGAAAGCATGAATCTTAAGAACTTTCTATACACTTTTATTAGTAAATTATTGAATATTCATGAGAATTACAATGTAAATTTCGAGTGGAATCATGGTCCCTGGGCTTGCGTGATTCTAAATCGTAGACCAAGAAGGGATCTTCGCTTACTTGCCGTTTAGGTTTATCAAACCTATTTTTCTTTGTACATGTGTGTTGCTGGTGAATTGAAACACATCTTCTTTGCTCTAGTACTTTCGTTTCGAACTAGATTTAAGATTATGCTGTGTTCTGTTTTTTTCGGTTGTATAATGTAGAATATATGCTTTCGATGTAACTTTCGCTAATATATTCATTTATACTATCGATGAACACAAGTTTATTTCAGGAAACTACACTTGTAATTTATATGTTCTATAATATTTGAAGTTAACCTTGTTTAATCATTTTATTTATTTTACAAATGTTAATATATGTATTTGATTATATGTACTATAATCTGTTTGTAACATATGTTATGCTCATCAGAATTGGATGGATTAAAAGATTTATATACTATAAATTAAGTTAGACGAAAAAGAAGTTAGACGAAAACTCCGTAAACCAGACCCGATACTATAATTTATTACTTGGTCCGAAGTAATGGCGAAGGGAAATTCCCGGGATTGCCTTTAGAAAAGCCGGGATCCGAGGTCGTATTAAACATATAGCAATACCGGGAATATACCACCTGCCATAGGTGTCATTGATAAATTATCGATTATGTTTTCTTTTCCATTACATTTCAGGCCAAACATAAATCATTTATTTGCTAAACCTCGTCCAAAGAAACAACAAACAAAGTGTATAGGAATGCCCGGACAGGAATCATTTATTTTTATCGATTCATGAATGCTCAACCCTCTCACATGAACAATGGTTAAAAAAAAAATTCTGCCATTTCAAGACTTAGGCAACACTGTCTTATACAGAGAAACACTGAAAACACATGAGTTAATCATGTGACGTAAATGTCCAGAACCATTATTCCCTCCACAAAAACATGACAACATAAAATCGTCATATCTGCAAAAGAGAAATGTCAGTTTCAAGTTATATTCAAATATCCATTCGAAATAAGGGTGGGTAGGGAGGGAAAATAAGTTGACGTTTTATGTGAAACGTGTATACGGTTTCCTGTCCGAACCTCGAATTATTTTAACAAAAACTTTCCGCAATATATAACAATCGTAAGCACGAGACATTCGTGCATAACGGTACAAGATCTATTCATGATACCAGAAATAAATTTATTTAGTGCATGCCTTTTGTTATAGATATATGTATAGAATAAGCGTGAAAATCTTTTTTCTTCAGTAAATTAATTTTATCGTTGATGGATTTTAAGTTTTTTATATTGGAGATAGTTGCGACATTCTTTTTATTATTATTATTATTTGCAATTTAATGTCGTACTAATATGGGTACTGAAATTCTTTATGAAGCATTACAGGGGCGGATCCAGGATTTCAGGTTATTGGGGGGCGCAAAATGTTCGGCCCGATTTGTGTCCGTTTTCTACCTCATTTCAACAGTTGTGGTTATGCTAGAGTATACTGGTTTGGCAATATCACATGGGCCTCTGATTATTCAGAGAGTCCTCTGGATCCGCTAGTGCATTACCAAAAGTGCGCGGTAATTTAAAAAATATCAGAGCTTGAAGAGTTTTGAATGAATATTTGTTTATTTGATTATCTAAAATAAATCATAAACGGAGGATTTTCTAATGTAAGGTTCGTGGATATGCTACGTATATTAAACAACTCGCCAGAAATATCAAGTAATTGCTAAATTACTCAAATAATATCATTGTCTAACTCTGAATTATCTTTGTGATTTCTGCATTTTTAGTTAAAATGCAAACTGGTATAACTCTAAGGATAATTTAATCTTAATTTCAAATAAACATAATGGTCAATATATATGATATAATCAATTAATATAACTTTTTATTGCCACAAATTACGACAAATATCAAAACCAAAACAGTTTATTGGTTTCTTTATATGTTTAATACGATCCCGGATCCCGGGCGTCCCGGATCCCGGATCCCGAGATTTTCCCCTCGCCAGAAGTAATCCGACTGTTGGGGAAACCCCAACGGAAGTTTACTTTCTTTTTTATATCTTAACGTCATCTTAGAAAGGAATTACTTTCTTTGTAAAAGATGGACAGTAAAAAGTTAAGGGCCACTGAGAACTACGTGTATCATCTTGATGACTTAATTGGGAAGGGTGCAACTTGCGAAGTATATAAAGGAATCCACAAGGTAAGACTTTTTCATTTGGGATGATTGCCCAAATTTATTCATTATCACTGATAATATCAGCCTACAATCAGGTCACATCCCTCTTTTTAGAACTGAAATGCTTCACCATACATAAAAGGTGTTCAGTATTATCTAAGTATAAAAATACGTCAGTTAGATGAGGGTTAATTTTTCCATTCTGTAAAATAAATCTGCCATCACTGGTATCCGTCTCAATATTTCATCTGCAAAGCATGCCCTTTAATATAGACTTGACTGCCTTTAGAAAAGATGGACATCTACCATTAAAAATATTAGGGTGATATTTGACTTATTCAAGAAGAATTATTTGTATTACCATCAGAGATTACCTTCGGGGGTTTAAATATATGCTCTCCGACTCACCATTGGTGAGTAAATTTCGAACCGGACAAACAAAGTCTGGGAGAAGATTGCCCAACTTGCTTTAGCTGTCTCCTGGTGAACTTAATACTTTAAGGCTTCACTTAAGAGTCCTTCTTACCGTAAAGTTGCCTAATTAAACCGTAAACATTAATTCAGTTACAAACTGTTAAATAATTTATATAATTGCATATTAATAATGTCTGTATACAACTATTTTTCTTCGAGTATTAATTTCATTGTCATAGCAGTGAAACTCATTTACATAATAAAGATGGATCTTTGTAACAGTGAGTAGTCTCACTATTTTCGCCTCCGAAGGTGAACCCATTTTACAATCTGATTTTTTATTGTTGTTCACCTTCTTCATCTCACTTTAATCTGCATCTGGCTAAGCGGACTCGCCCAATCGTAGGCGATTGGGCACTTTTTATGGCTCGTTTGTCCAACAGTTCACAGAGTTTAAGGCAAAAATGATAAAAATATGATAAAATATGATAACTAAATTCATACCTGATCCTGTAATCCAAGAAAACACACAAATACATAAGTATAGAACTGAAACACTTATTTCGTACTTGATTTATCCACCATTTTATTCAAAATTTGGCAATCGCAATACTCGGTGTTCAAGGTAATAAGTTAACTAGGGTAGGGTAAAGAAACTACCGAACAATATCCGCTCAGTTATATGCAGTTTAAAATTAGGCTTAAAGGTTGAACAACTAAAAAATATCAGAATTATAAAATGGGTTCAACACTTTAAGCTTAATTAATTAGGCTAAACAGTGAGATGCTGGTATTGTAAATTCTTTGCCATATTTGCTGTCGAAATCAAATGTAAGCATTTCAGCAGCCCTAAATAAACTAAAGACAATTGTTTCTGATGCCTGTGTTTTAAAAAAATGGACTGAATGCACTTTGTGAATGGATCGCATACTTGTTTGTCAAGTGAACAGTTCTGTGTTATTTTTTTACAAGATTCTAAAGGTTTATACCCATTTGCCAATGTGATGTTAGCCGACAAGCTGACCTCAACGGTAAATCAAGCTCTCTTATATCAACCACTGATTACAATGACATTCATTTAGATATAGAAAGTTTTTTTGTGTATTTTTGTTTCAAGTTTTTACAGTTTTTTTGGGTAAACAGGCATTGCAAACAGGCCAGTCTTCATTCAGTCATTTTGTTTTAACAAAATCCTGCTGCTTTATTAGTCAGTTTCAAAGTTATTCTAACATTGAGTTTGCTTCAGTTTCATAAAGCCCAGGGAAAAACCTGAATCATTACAATGTTTATTGTTTAAGTCAGAACCACTGAATAGAATAACAAGGATCTGTATCATGTTTTTATGAAATGAAAGGCATGTTTTTATACCTGTATTTTTACATGTAAAGTTGGGCCTGTATAATTTTTTGTAGGCTCTGAGTGAGTTCACATGTAACGAGCCCTGCTGGCTACTAGCCCTGAAAAAATTACTAATACTCCTGCATTTTGACATACTTGTTGGACACATTCTTTGGAAACATTAAGGCTAAATTTTGTTTGGCAGTCTCCAAAGATGAAAAAAAATGGATGACTATTACCACAAGATTCTTGTCACCACATAATTTACGTGGCAATTATTTCATAACTAATGAATTTTACTGTAAGAAAGTTACAATGTACAAAAGATAAATCCTGTACCTTTCATAATACTTAAAGAGTGACGTGTTCAGATTAAACTGTATTTGTGATTATGATAGAATGAGATAGAGAAAAAATAATATGCTTATAACATGATGTTGTTTGTATTGAAAGAGCCAGATTGATGTGCTGTAATAGTGTGCACAGTTGTAATTTTGAAGAACTTAGCTAAACTAAGTTACTGTCGCATTTTTTGTTACAAAAATGCATCATAATATAAAGTTTTACCTCCTTAAGCTGTAGATACTTTGTTGATATTGTTAATTTTGACTCTTACCTGTCACAAGGCTCGGTAGTCTAGTTTGTTAGAGGGCATGAGTTCGAAACTTGTTGAAATCAACTTTTTTTTCTTCAGGTTTCATGGTGTATAGAAGCATAAAATTGTTTTTCCATAGTATATTAATTTCTCTTTAATTTTAAACAACAAATTTTTAAGATAAATTCTTTGAGGCAGTCGCTTTAAATAACTACAAACAACTTATAAACTGATATTTTGATGCTGTACTCATAAACCTTGTTTAAGTTCATGTACTCATAAACCTCGTTTAAATTCATGTACTTATAAACCTTGTTCAAATTCATGTACTGATAAACCTTGTTCAGTAAAATACTTGACTAATGCATTTTTCCTAACTGTAAAATGTATTAACAAAGTGATTGTAAAGGAAATATTTGTCAGAAGGTTATAATTATTATCATCATTATGTCTGAGATCACAAATAAACTAATAAAGCTAGCCATAGTGGAAGATCTATATGAAAGCATGGAAAATAACTCAACTCATGATATATCACTAAGCTTTAACATGCGTTTAAATATGTATAGTTTTGGATGGTTTGAATAAATCATTAAAAAGATACATATGGGTACTTATTGATATTGATTTTACAGATACAGAAAAGTAAATGTATTTATAGGATAATGATGAAACCCTGTTCTATTCACTCTAAAACAATGTTATGTTTTGTTTCGTATTCAAGTCATTTCTTTGTGAAAAAGCCTTTTTTATATTTGTTTTTCAATATCATCGAAAAAGTCACTGCACTTTATTTCTGTTTAAAAACAAAGTTTAGAATGATGTACATGTAAGTTCAAATAAATATAATATTTCTGCCAGTAAAACATCTTTCTCAGTAAAATACGAACTACCTGCAGTTGTGTTCCTGGGACTTTAAAAGCTCGGTTTGGCGGCAACTTTAAGCCAGAGTAAACTGGTTTATAAATAAAAGCTGTATTCTACTTCACCTTTAAGCCAAGAAAAACTGTCTTATACTAAAGCTGTATTTAGCTATAGTTTTAAGCCAAGAGAAGCTGTTTTATATAAAATCTGTATTCTGTTGCAACTTTTAGTAAAGATAAAGTATCTAATATTAAAGCTGCATTCTGCAGCATCTTCAAACCAAAATAAACTGTCTCATAGTAATACATATTCTTTTGTTGCAGGGTGTTGGAGAGATTCATGCCTTGAAGATATTTGAACATAGACTGCGTGCCGTGGCACAAAGGGAAATAGAAGCATTGAAAAAGCTTGAGCATGAAAATATTGTGGCTTTCATGGGACAAGAAACGGATGTAAGCTCTATAACTGCTTCAGTTTTACATTCCTTAATGGAAGTTAAATCTTCATCCTTGCAAACAGGAAGATGATGTGTGATAGATAAAAGTTTTTGTTATATTTCATTTAAATGGGTAGAAAACACTCTTGAACAATATTATTTCAATAATGTATTTTACACAATGTAATAAAACACTTACATGTAAGGCCTGAATTAAAATATTATTTGTTTCCCCTGCCATGACCCGTGCCAGTTAAGAGTGGGTAGGTAAAAAGGAAAATATGTCATTTTCTTTTAATAATTATTTTACTCTTCAATATACCCCGGTACTACTTTAGAAAGAAAATCCGTCTTCTCCTGAAAAAAAGAGAAAGTGGACTATTTACTGAAAATCCTGTTTACCACCAGATGGCCTTGAGCCAGTATGTTTTGCTTCCCATAAGTTACCTTAGATAATGCTTGTTATATACACTGCCTAATAATCAGAGTGGTGAATATGGTGAATGTGAGAAAGGTCTTAATTCTACAGAATGAAGAAGTAGATAGCACTTTTTTGTATTAATTCCTCATATATTAGGTAATAATCTTTACTTCTGGAACAAAAATAAAGGACATTTCTTTCAAACGGTAATATTACAGCTTGTTTCCTTTCACCAAAAACTGTCTGACCTGGACTATATCAGGGAGATGCTCTTTGTATTTGCCGGATGTTTCCTATGTTTTTCAGACTTAGAGCAGGAACATATTTCTTAGCAAGATAGGACAAGCAGTTATTACAGTTCAGGTGTTGTAAAAAACTCACTTATGTATAGTGTTTCCTTTGCAGAAAAACTGCTTGAATCATTTTCTTCAGTAAAGGAATTGCCTCCTGCTTGTTTTTACTTTATGATGTCATTCAGTATAACCATGAATCTGTTAGGCTTATGTTATTGTTTGTGTCCCACCACAGTCATTTGGCCCAATTATTGAAGTGACAAACCTTAAAAAATGGGGCAACCTCGAGTGTTCTAAGAGCTGCAGCAGATATTTCACCAGGATCAATGTTGAAAGATTTTCCGTATAGATATGTAGGTGATAGACATGAAAAAAATGTGTGCTGTCAGAATATCATGCCATCCAGCACAATTAAATTCTTTGAGATTTCTGTCTTCCCAATCACCTTTTTGACATTGTCTGTCCTTGTAAGCTTTGGACTTATTTTAATTGTTTTGTGAAACCAGTGACTTTGTGGATGATTCATCATATTTACTTATGTTTACTGAAAAGCAACCATAATTTTCAAGCATCTTATGGCCGAGAATGATAGCTTGCTGACTGGTATCTGTTTTCTTGAATCTTTGATTTCCTAATGAACTGCTGAAAACCAGTCTAACCTAGTACCTTTAATAAGCAGTTGGTGCTTGCAGAAATATCATTTGAAATCCATGTCAAGCATTCTTTCTTTGATTCATCTGGGGTATTAAAATATTGTTTCTCTTTCCTGCAAAGTAGTTTGGAATGCATCAATTGTTTTAACTAGGCCTAAGGAGAGGAAACAGTTTTAGTTTAGGCCTAATGCTAGGAAAAGGCTAGTAAAGTGCAAAGTGAAAAAATAGAGATATTGTTAAATAGAAACACAGTTCTGTTTTAGAACTGTTCAGTAAGAATGACAACATCTCTTTTCAGAGGGACACAGGACGTGTGGTGGCAGTCATGGAATACTGTGAAAAAAGTCTGTATATGTCCCTAGCAGAGCCTGAGAACAGATATGGATTAAATGAAGATGAATTTGTCAGATTCTTTAAACATATTGGTGAGGTTTTACTTGTCAACAGTGTTTTAACATGTGGTTGCTTGATTTGTTAGTTTATAAATATTACATGTCTGCCATTATTGTCGTCTGTTTTCAACGGAAATGTAAAAATAGATATTGCGCATGCACGAATGGTACAGTATAATTTTCGAACATTCCATACCTATGGTTGCGGGTGACAGTATTTTTCCGACAGTAAATTTTTTCTGACAGTACTTATATGTCACGGTGGCCTATGGAAGATTAACATTGTAAATGAAATTGAGGTATAATAAACAACAATATATGATTTCAATCAAAAGCAAAATGGAAGTGAAGCAACAGAAGAAACACAAATCTTTTTACTTTACTTTAAGAACTATGTAAGTAACAATGTGATTTGATTTTGTAATGCAAGTTCATTTACGCCTAAAACATACGTTCTTGGCATTGTTTTTCTGACAGTCGAAGGAATGAAACATCTGCGAGAGCATGAGTTTCTACATAGGGACATCAAACCTGGAAATATCCTGATTGTACAAGATGAAGATGGAAGGTAATAGCACGAATATACAGAAACATGCAAAACTTGATCAAATAAATCACAGTAGAACAAAATTACCTTTTACTTTGAAATGTCCTCTGGTCCCATCACGCCCTATTGCTCTCGGGAATAAAAGTTCCATTGATGCTGTAGAAAATTTTATTTTGACTGTACTTCATATTTTTGCTTACATGTCAAGTTGGATGTGTTTTGAATTAAGTATGACCATTTGAAATAGATTTTTCTGGTTGGATGCATAGTGTCTCTAGTTCAGAAATCAAACCTTTCATTGAATTAGGGCATTAGAGAAAGGTTTTCAAGCCCAACTTCTCACCTTGTTTATATATACAATGTATTAATTTCTAGAAAAAAAAGGAGAGTAAGTTACTGGTAGGTTTATAGTCATTTTTTTAAAAGTTATCAATTGATTTTCATAATAAAAATTCCATTCTATCAGATGTTATTCAATATCTTAGTTCTTATGTCATTTATTCTTCATAATTTGAATAGAATAATGATCATTATCTGTCATGCAAAGACATTATGCTGGGATATATACCTATTTGTGTAGACATTATGCTGGGATATATACTTATTTGTGTAGAAATATGCTGGCATATATACCTTTTTGTGTAGACATTATGCTGGGATATATACCTATTTGTGTAGATGTTATGCTGGGATATATACCTATTTGTGTAGATATTATGCTGGGATATATACCTATTTGTGTAGACGTTATGCTGGGATATATACCTATTTGTGTAGACATTATGCTGGGATATATACCTATTTGTGTAGCAGTTACAAGTTATGCTTTTTAACCTGAAGATTGCATGAAAAACAGGGCATGAGTGAAAGGTATATTCTTTTTTCCTTTGTATTTTCTGATTTGGCAGACAAATCTACATACAAAGACCACACTTTAGGAGACCAAACTATGGTCTCTGTATACAGATGGTCTTTGTTTAAAGGCAGCTTTATTCTTTATACTTTATTGTGGTACAGTAAAAAAAGTCTTTATTCCAATGTTGTCTTAGTTCTTAGGAGGTTTTTACTCAAATTTGACTGTATTTTTATCGTAATTTCAGCAATATCTACAAGTTGTCAGATTTTGGAACTGCTAAGCCAGTTTTAGAGACAGAAGCCTTTCAGTCACTTGTTGGAACAGAAGAATATCTTGTAAGATAATCTTTTATCATTATTTCATTGCTAAGATCTGCAATCTTACCCATAAAAACTTAACTTAATGGGACATTCTTAGTGTATTGTCTCAAATAAAACTGTGTAATATATTTTGGGTGCCAATTAAAGCAAAGATAAAATCCACTTTCCTTGACTTGATTTAATCTTGGGTTCTTTGTTTCACAAAGAAAACTCTCAACTATTTTGCCGCAAAAGCTGACTATGCCATAGTAGTAAGCATTGCCATAAAAGCTTGCTGTGCCATAAAAGTTAGATGTGCCATAAAAGGCGGCTGTGCCATAATAGATAGCAGTGTCATAAAAGCTGACTGTGCCATAAATGCTGGCTGTGCCATAAAACCTGACTGTGCCTTAAAAGTTAGCTGTGCATTAAAAGCTGGCTGTGCCATAGAAGTAAGCAGTGCCATAAAAGCTGGCTGTGCCATAGAAGTAAGCAGTGCCATAAAAGCTGGCTGTGCCATAGAAGTAAGCATTGCCATAAAAGCTAGCAGTACTGTAAAAGCTACATTAGATGTCACTTAAGAGCTAGCTAAAGGGAGTTGAAGTCCTCTATATACATGTACCTCATCAAAATGTGTATCCTAGCAAGAGTTCTGTCTGCCATTTAAGAAAGAAAAAGAATCAGAGCTCTACATTTTGGTAAAAAGTTTTTAATGATTTTATTTATACTCAGTAACTGAGACAGCATGTTTGAGAAAATGTTCACAAGTATTGCTATGATATATCTTACTGATTCATCAGATCTTATTTTGTTTAAACAGTTATAGATTTTTCTCAGCTCTGTGTTATCAGTGTCTAGAGATTGCTCTTATATTTCAGCATCCAAACATATTTCGGGCAGCTTTCATTGACCAGGGTATGAGCCGTGAATTTGATGCTGCAGCTGACCTCTGGAGTCTGGGTGCAACTTTATACCATGCTGCCACTGGCAAGGTACCTTTCCAGCCATACCAAGGAAGGAACAACAGAGCTCTGATGTAAGTTATACCCAATATTTTAACATTTTGGTCTAGGATTTCTAAGAGTAATTTGTATAACTTTTTAGGTAGTTGTAAAATCTGTGATGGATTAAAGAAGTATGCCTTAAAACTGAGAGCATTTCATTTCCTTCAGAATCATATAAATGTGAATGTACATTGTAATTAAGTGAATCATTAGTAGACGTCAACTTCTAAGTGCAACATTTATGTTTAACAGGTAAACTGATCCAATTTATATAAGTCTTTATACAGAAAGTTGTTGTTCTTGACTTTTTAGTCAGGTAGCAATTTATAACAAATAGGCACTTTCTTAGTGTCTCGATGATCTAAGGAAATCTTTTTAAAGATGTGTTCTTCTTTAAATTACTTAATATATTTCATTGTATAGCTGATGAGCCATTATAATATGTAATGCATTATATCATAGGTAAACACTCAATATTGGAATTCTTTACAAAAGCAGAAAAAGATGAATGCTTGCAAAACATTGTATCATAAAATTTGTCTTAGCCAGACATTGTGAATATCTGTGATTGCACATTTGAACTTGTGTTTAGTAGACAATAATAGAATCGTAGAGCTAATCCTGTCCAAAGAAGCCAAATTGAGACTCTGTGAAGGTAAAGAGATATTTATGGTAAAAAAATCTTTAGAAATTAAAACAGTATAGACCCACTTACATGTATAAGGCCAGTCAAAAATGTGGACCTGTTGGTGAAGCAGTCTTTCTAGCTTGTCTCATTGGTTCAATATTTTAGATTTCGATTCTTTCATATTGCTGATTTTTGCATGATTGTGAAATAATCAAAGTGGTCTGATTAGATGGTCTTTACTGTAGTCTGATAGAGACTTACTGTCTTTATACTGACTGTTAAGACAGTTCAAGTTTGCTTGGTAAGGAAAGTGGTCTTTGAATGCAGTCTTTTCTAATTGAGCTCTAAAATTACTTTAAGATCTTGTAAATAGAGGAACAAGCTTTAGTGATATACATGTAAGAATGAATGTAATGCCTACGTCTGTATAAAAAGACCCAGCAAGTACCTACTATTAGTCATATCTTCCTGCAGAATTAAAGATGCTGTTTTATTGAAGATAAAAAAGAAAAGATTGAGATTTCATTTCATTTGAAAACAAAGCTACCAGTACATGTTTTTTTCTCTACACACATTGAAATAATTCTCATTGCAGGTTTAAAATGATTGCACAGAAGGAGCATGGTGTCATTGCTGGGGAGCAGAGGACTCAGGGTGGAGATATTATATGGACCAAAGAATTACCTCCCACTTGCAGAATGTCAAGGTCACTTTGCATTGTATTTATTGTTGTATTTCTGTTTTCACCTTATATTTTTCCAACATTCTTGTTTCTTCTTCAGCTCATCTTTCAAATCGCTAGTCTTTGATTCATTGCATGACCACTGTTAGCAAAAATACTGTTTTATCTTGTACATTTTGTCAGAAATAATTTCTGTGTTTCTGCTGTAAGGTGATAAAAAGACATTGGTATGATAGGGATGATAGAAGAATGTGCATGTTTAGAATGTTCCCTTGATATAACATATGCTTTTAAAGCTCTCTTGTTTTTAGCTAAAGTTTTTCTTAGGCAAATTCATAATAAGAATCAGTACAGACCCACAGAACTGAATTTTATTTTGAAAAAGCAGTTCCTGAAATTAAGTATTACTGTTTGCTGAAATCACTGTTACTTTTGAAAATTAAGTGATAATACATTTTTTTTCAGATGGCTGAAGGATGCTTTAACTGAGATTTTGAGACGTCTGCTTGAGGGTGACCCTCAAAGATGCATGAATTTTGACACATTTTTCATGGCAGCAGATGACATTCTCAGTCGACATATTGTATATGTGTTTTCAACCACTTCAGCAAGACATTTTAGACTTTACCTCAAACAAGACTGCGTGTAAGTACTTACATTTTGGTGAAGAACATAGTGAGGGATTGTATCTTCTACTGATTGTATATTTAGTTACTATAGTTTTATAATATCCCCGTAAATTAGAGATACTAAATGGTTGCTTGAGGCATCAAAGTCAGTAAAATGTCTTGGATAGTGCCTCACACCTTCGATGAAAAAAATCAGTTAGGATCAAAATAAACTGCTATGTGAAGAAAATACATACATGAAAAAACTTAACGAAATGAAGTTTAATCGTTCTTCTACATTGACATGGAAGCAAGTTCTTGAAACTGGATAACTGCTTCTTGGATTCAAACCAGTACTTGTGCTGAAAGTGTGGAATGAGGAAAGTCACTGAAGAATCTCCTCTATAATGGGATTTGAACCAGTGACCTCCAGATCAGGAGGTCAGTGCTTTAACCCCTCAACCTTTGTTCCTTGCTAACAGAGGTCATTGCAGAAATAGTAGTTATAGGGTTGAGAAAACAGAGATGTTACAGGTAAATGTAGAGAAAAGCTAGGTTGAAATTTTAGAAAGAAATTGTTTTATTTGCTGAATAATCGGATTAATTCTTCAAATTTGCTTACTGGTATCAAAAACTCAAAGCTATAATAATAACAATTATAATTAGAAAACATGATATATGTTAGTGAGACCACAACAGAGGGTGTTACAATGATTTCAGATTTGTTTGTGCCTATCAGTTTTTCAGATGTCCAGCAAGAAGTTTATACAGAGACCAACATTCCACCAAGGGACCAGTTGATTAATTATGAAGAATGTTTGCTCAGGGAGATTGTATCTGACACAGACCCTGTCGCAGTCTACCCAAGAATGAGTGTGTCTGTTCCGCTGGTTATGATACGATCTACTGCGGTTGAACAGTGTACCATGCCGGATGAGAAACAGGTCTGGTACAACCAGATTCTACCAGGTATGTTAGCATCCTTGAGGTACATTTATATAGATTTACATTTTTTGTCACGTGCATATATTTTTATGTCCCCACAAAGTGGGGAGCATATAGCGTTGCACTTGTCCGTACGTCTGTCCGTCCGTATGTCCGTCCGTACGTCCCGAAATCTTGTGAACGCAACTCCTCTTAAACCGGATGGCAGATTTTGCTTAAACTTCCAGGGATGAACAACCTTAATGTGTAGATGGTAGTTAAGGAAGGAATTTTTGCTGCGACCAAATTTAACAGAATTATGGCCCTTTGTTGATTTTTTCACTAGAAATTTTGTGAACGCAACTCCTCTTAAAGCGGATGGCAGATTTTGCTTAAACTTCCAGGGATGAACAACCTTAATGTGTAGATGGTAGTAAAGGAAGGAATTTTTGCTGTGACCAGATTTTGCTTAAACTTCCAGGGATGAACAACCTTAATGTGTAGATGGAAGTAAAGGAAGGAATTTTTGCTGTGACCATATTTAACAGAATTATGGCCCTTTGTTGATTTTTTCACTATATACCATAATAATAATTAAACATATAAATTTTACATTTGTAATTTAATTTAACATGTACATAAGGTTACCTGTAGATCATTTTAGGTATATGTACAGAAAAAATCTTACATACAGGATATACATGCTCTTGTTTATGAGCACTTATGCATAGTGGGGGCATCCGTGTCCTATGGACACAGTTCTAGTTCAAGCTAAAAAAGAAAATTTGGTAACTGAGCAGTTAGACAAAGCAGTCCGTTATCTAACAATATTTAACAATAATGGAGAGTGATTTTGGGAAATGGAAGAAACTCTTTTCCATTTTTAAGGTACTCCTAACTTATACTTAAAATCATACATGTATATTGACCGCAGAAGCTATTCTTGTTTAAAAAAGATTGCTTTTTCTGTTGTTACAGATGAGTGCACACCTACATTTTTTGTATAAAGTCAACCTCTGAAAACGTGTGTTAGGGAATTGCTTGGCTGAGTGCCAAGCCAAAAAGTGTTGTTTTTTTCTGGCTTCTCATAACTAGTCAGGCATGAGTTCAATTCTTACAGAAGGATGGTCTTTTTTAGCTCACCTGTCACGTAGTGACAGAGTGAGCTTTTCTGATCACCTTTTGTCCGTCGTCCGTCCACAATTAGTTCGTTAACACTCTAGTGGTCACATTTTTGCCTCAATTGTCATGAAACTTGGTCAGGATGTTTGTCTCATTGATATCTCGGATGAGTTCGAACATGGGTTATCAGGGTTGGAAAAGTAGGTCACAGAGCCCAAATATAGAAAAACCTTGTTAACACTCTAGAGGCTACTTTTTCAGTCCAAATATCCTGGAAATTTGTCAGAAAGGTTCTGTTGATGATTTCTAGCTCAAGTTCAAATATGGGTCATCTGGGTTCAAAAACTAGGTCACAGAGCCCAAAAATAGAAAAATCTTGTTAACACTATAGAGGTTACATTTTCAGCCCAAATAATCTGGAAATTTGTCAGAAAGGTTGCTTTGACGATTTCTAGGTCAAGTTCAAATATGGGTCATCTGGGGTCAAAAACTAGGTTACAGAGCCCAAATATTGAAAAACCTTGTTAACACTCTAGAGGTAACATTTTTAGACCAATTAATCTGGAAATTTGTCAGGAAGGTTGCTTCTATGATTTCTAGCTCAAGTTCAAATATGCGTCATCTGGGTCACAGAGCCCAAAAATAGAAACATCTTGTTAACACTCTAGAGGTTACATTTTCAGCCCAAATAATCTGGAAATTTGTCAGAAAGGTTGCTTTAAAGATACCTAGCACAAGTTCAAATATGGGTCATCTGGGTTCAAAAACTAGGTCACAGAGCCCAGAAATAGAAAAATCTTGTTAACACTCTTGAGGTTACATTTTCAGCCCAAATAATCTGGAAATGTGTTAGAAAGGTTGCCTTGAGGATTTCTAGCCCAAAAATAGAAAAATCTTGTTAACACTATAGAGGTTACATTTTCAGCCCAAATAATCTGGAAATTTGTCAGAAAGGTTGCTTTGACGATTTCTAGGTCAAGTTCAAATATGGGTCATCTGGGGTCAAAAACTAGGTTACAGAGCCCAAATATTGAAAAACCTTGTTAACACTCTAGAGGTAACATTTTTAGACCAATTAATCTGGAAATTTGTCAGGAAGGTTGCTTCTATGATTTCTAGCTCAAGTTCAAATATGGGTCATCTGGGTCACAGAGCCCAAAAATAGAAACATCTTGTTAACACTCTAGAGGTTACATTTTCAGCCCAAATAATCTGGAAATTTGTCAGAAAGGTTGCTTTAAAGATACCTAGCACAAGTTCAAATATGGGTCATCTGGGTTCAAAAACTAGGTCACACAGCCCAAAAATAGAAAAATCTTGTTAACACTCTTAAGGTTACATTTTCAGCCCAAATAATCTGGAAATGTGTTAGAAAGGTTGCCTTGAGGATTTCTAGATCAAGTTCGAATATGGGTCATCTGGGGTCACAAACTAGGTCACAGAGTCCAAATATGGAAAAAACCTTGTTAACATTCTCAAGGCTACAATTTCAGTCCAAATAACCTGGAAATGTGTCAGAAAGGTGAGTTCTAGCTCAGTTTTGAATATAGGTTTTCTGGGGTCAAAAACAAGGTCACAGAGCCCGAAAGTAGAAAAACCTTGTTAATGCTCTAGACGTTACATTTGTAGTCCAAATGTCCTTGAAATTTGTCAGAAAGGTTGTTTCAATGATTTCTAGCTCAAATTTGGATATGGGTCATCTGGGATCAAAAACTAGGTCACATGGCCCAAAAAATAGAAAAATCTTGTTAACATTCTAGAGGTTACATTTTCAGCCCAAATAATCTGAAAAATTGTCAGAAAGGTTGCTTTGACAATTTCTAGCTCAAATTGAAGTATGGGTCATCTGGGTCAAAAACTAGGTCACAGAGCCCAAATATGGAAAAACCTTGTTAACACTCTAGAGGTAACATTATAATTCCAAACAACCTGGAAATTTGTCAGAAAGCTTAATTCTATGGTTTCTAGCTCAAGTTCGAATATGGGACATCTAGGTTAAAAAGCTAGGTTATAGAGCCCAAACATGGAAAAACCTTGTTAACACTCTAGAGGTAACATTTTCAGTACAAATAACCTTGAAATTTGTCAAAGAGATTGTTTCAATAATTTCTAGGTCAAGTTTTAATATGGGTCATCTGGGGTTAATTAACCAGGTCAATAGCAACTTTGTTAAAAGCAGTCATTCTCAGGTGAGCGATACAGGGCCATCATGGCCCTCTTGTCTGATGCACTGCCCCTTTCTGTAATGGATGGAAGTTTGTAATACTGTTATGGAGCTAAATATAATGTTTTAGAAGTGGCATATGAGCATATCTGGAACTTAACACAGCTTATCATTGTGAAATCTCTGTTTCAGTATGTGCACCATCTTTTCCTGAGTCAAGACGATTTTTAGACGAGGACCTTAAAATAGCCAAGTCAATCTGTGATAGTGTAGCCCTTGTACAGTCATATGTAGAACAAGGCTGTCTGACTCAAGATCTGTTTGAGAAGACGATAAACAGGACAGAGTATGTGTTACACTTCATAGTCAGCAATTCTCAAGGTCTCTCTCAAATTCTAAAAAACAGGCAGTTTCAAACCTGTATTATACTTTCATTATAGGCACTGGAGGTTTCAAGACTTTATTTGCAGTATTTTTTTAGATAAGAAAAATTGTACCCTTGAAAAACTGAAAAATGACCTTAGATACAAGGGAAATAAGCATACGTTTTAAAGATAGTATGAAAATTAATTATGTAATATCATTTTAAATGATTGTCATAATTTATTTATCATATTTCATCATTTTTAAGTCATTATGTAGTGTATAAATGGCTTCAAAAAGATAATTTTCGATATAAAATGCTGACCTTTTGGTCAAAAGGAGATACACAAGACTTGAACTGAGTCACAGATTTGGTCCCTTCTCCTCCACTAAAACAAAGGACTTCCACTGAAACAATTTTATGATCTTTCGGATGAGACATTAAACCAAGATCCACGTAACAGTACTTTGCACTGAACTTGAAAAAAAAAACCAGGAGTATCTAGGGATGGGGATCCTTTTTTTTGTCTTTTAAAAGTCCCAAAAACTTAATAATGCTCTTTTACAGGTATCTGTCACACACAAAAAAAAAACATCAGCAATGATTAAACATTTTTATTAAACATAAAATTTGATTTCAATATAAACCTATTCCTTCACATTACAGACGATGGAAGGAAGTGTTGGTAAGTCGCCTGGAGATGGAGGTGGATTTGTATCGTGACCGTATCAAGGATCTGCGACATATACACAAGGCCATCATGGAGAACGGAGCAGTACAGTGCGTCACAGAGGGTCTCTCAATAGAGAATGTAAGATGTTAACAGGAAAAAAGTTGTATCATGCTGCAGTCATTTTGAGAGTTATGATTTCTTTTTTGAATAGATAGATGGTGATTTTTAAATGTACTTCTCGAGGATTTTAAAAAAACTTGTTGCATCTATATACGGTGGCACAGAGGTGACATGCACAACTCTTTTTTTTAAATTGCACTTCTCTTTGTTTTGTTTTTTTTATCTTGTTCCCACAAGATAGTAACCTGAAGGAACGACTTAGTATGTCATGATAACAAGCTACTAAGTCTTGGGAACAGGATAAAAAAGAGAAGTTCAAATCTGAAAAAATATATTGCATTTGAAAAAAAAAGAGTAGCGCAATAAAAAAAAGAATCATGTTAAAAAAGAAAGAACAGTAAATGTTAGCTATGTCGAGGGAACAGCTTACTTACTCGTGAGAATGAGTTAGCTATGTTGTTGGAATGACTTAATATCTCGTTCCCAGGAGATAGCTATCTCGTTCCCATGATCTAGCTAACAAGATGATTATGAAATGGGAAAGAGATATTATTAGTCATTCCTAGGACATACCTAACTCATTCCCATGGCATACTAAAACATTTCCTCAAGTTAGTATCTCCTGGGAATGAGATGAAGAAAAGAGAAGTGCAATTTAAAAAGGAGTTGTACAAATCACATCTGTGCAACCATATCTATAGGTATTTTCTTACTACCATATATTTAGCAACAGGATCTCTTCCACTATGATGTATTGTTTTGGGTTATACATTTCATGTATGTAGAGGGACCTTGAATATTTGAGAAGGTATGAGGAAGCAAAACACTAAATCATGTGAGGTTCTGTGAAATTACATTGGTTTTAGTTGAGATATCCTTAGTAAGAGGAGTGGATTCATTTAGTTATTTTTAACCATATTCATGAATGTATTTTAGCTCTGTTTTATTTTAGGTAAAGGCAAAGATAAACACCTGCACTAATTACATGGCCGTAGTCAAAAACATGAAAATTGATTGTGGAACAAGACTGTACCTCAATGGATGTGTAGATGGGAACAAATGGTACTTTACATTTTTCTGCTCTTAAGTAACTATTAAATATGTTGCTTTTTTACCTTCACTTTTGAAGTCATAACAATATTCTCAAAATGTTTGAATGAGTGAATGTGACCTCTTATGGATTTGCACTTAACATGTTCTGGCCCCAGTTCCAGCAAGCCTCACTGCCAGTCAAGCCCCCACTGCCAGCAAGCCTCACAGCCAGTCAAGCTCCAACTTCCAGCAAGCACCATTGCCAGTCAAACTCCACTGCCAGACAAATCCCACTGCCAGTCAACAAGCCCCATTGCCAGTCAAACTCCACTGCCATTCAAGTCCCAGTGCCAGTCAACAAGCCCCATTGACAAGCCCCATTGCCAGTCAAGTCCCAGTGCCAGTCCAGTCCCACTGCCAGTTAACAAGCTTCACTGCCTGTCAACAAACCCCATTGCCAGTCAAGTTCCACTGCCAGTCCAGTCCCACTGCCAGTTAACAAGCCTCACTGCCTGTCAACAAACCCCATTGCCAGTCAAGTCCCACTGCCAGTCCAGTCCCACTGCCAGTTAACAAGCCTCACTGCCTGTCAACAAACCCCATTGCCAGTCAAGTCCCAATGCCAGTCCAGTCCCACTGCCAGTTAACAAGCCTCACTGCCTATCAACAAGCCCCATTGCCAGTCAAGTCCCAATGCCAGTCCAGTCCCACTGCCAGTTAACAAGCCTCACTGCCTGTCAACAAGCCCCATTGCCAGTCAAGTCCCAATGCCAGTCCAGTCCCACTGCCAGTTAACAAGCCTCACTGCCTGTCAACAAGCCCCATTGCCAGTCAAGTCCCACTGCCAGTCAAGCCTCACAGCAAGTCAAGCCCCACTGCCAGATTAACTCTTATTTTTTTATGTACTACTACAAAATTGGTACATTTTTTATGCTTCTGAAGGAGGGCATATGGTTTTTGACCTAACTGTCTGTCAGTCAGTCCATCAGTCCGTCCAAAAACTTAAAAATTACCAATAACTTCCTTATTAGTAAATGTGTTTACTTCATACTTGAACACAACACCCCTTTGGAGATGACCTTCCTATTGACAATATTATTTTATTTGACCTTGACCCCTGAATGACCTTGATGTCAAAGGTCCATTTGTCAAAAATATTTAATATTTGCCACACTTATTACTCAATAGATTTAGTTCATGTTTGCCCACAACAACCCTTTGAGAGAGATCTTCCTAGTGACATTATTTTTTTACCTTGACCTTAAAAGACCTTGATCTTGAGGTCAAATTTAAAATGTTTGCACACAACAGTCTTTTTAGAAAAATCTTCAGAACGACATATATTTTTTTACCTTGACTCCTAGATGACCTTGACTTTGAGGTCTAATTGTCAAAAAAAAAACACTTCTTCTGAAGGATCTAAGTTCATCTTTCTGTTCCTCAGCTCAAAAGTCAAGCTCCATTTGGTGGGCATTGTCATTTTTCAGTGACAGTTCTTGTTTGAAGTTTGTTATGAATAACATTGTGTTGTACGTATACTTCACCAGAACCATCACACGAACCATGATTGGGGAACATTTCTCACAAATAAGTGAAATGCTGTTTAAGAATGCTTGACTCAACAAAAAAGGAAAACAGTGTGGAATATTGTACATATGTAACAGTGATGAGATGGATTCATTTTTTAGCTCACCTGAGCACAAAGTGCTCAAGGTGAGCTTTTGTGATCGCCTGATGTCCGGCGTCCGTCGTCCGTGCGTGCGTGCGTGCATGCGACGTCAACTTTTTCTTCAAACAACTACTTCTCCTGAACTGCTGGGCCAATCTTCCTGAAACTTGGCAGGAATGTTACTTGCATGAAGCTTTACCAAAATTGTTCAAATGGTTCAGGTCCATTGCATTTCTAGGCCACAGGAGCTAAAAATAGATTTTCAAAGTTGGAACTTTAAAAATCTTCTTCTCCAGAACTACAAAGTCTGGAGCTTAGATATTTGGTATGAAGCATCATCAGGTGGACCTTTACCAAGTTTGTTCAAATCATGCCCCTGGGTCAAAAATGGCCCTGCCCCAGGGGTCACTAGTTTTACATAGAATTATAAAGGAAAAACTTTAAAAATCTTCTTGTCTGAAACCACAAGGCCTACAGTTTAGATATTTGGTGTGCAGCATTGTCCAGTGGACCTCTACCAAGTTTGTTCAAATCATGGCTCCTGGGTAAAAAATGGCCCAGCCCCTGAGGTCACATGTTTTACATAGAGTTATATAGGAAAAACTTTAAAAAATCTTCTTATCAGAAACTGCAAGGCCTAGAGTTTAGATATTTGGTGTGCAGCATTGTCTAGTAGACCTCTACCAAGTTTGTTCAAATCATGGCTCCTGGGTCAAAAATGGCCACGGCCCAGGGGACACTTGTTTTATATAGAGTTATATAGGAAAAACTTTAAAAAATCTTCTTGTCAGAAACAGCAAGGCCTAGAGTTTAGATATTTGGTGTGCAGCATTGTCCAGTGGACCTCTACTAAGTTTCTTCAAATCAAAGCCACTGGGTCAAAATAGGCCCCACCCTGGGGGTCAATTAATTTTACATAGGCTTATAAAGGAAATCTTTAAAAGTCTTCTTCTCAGAAACCACAATGCCTACAGCTTAGATATTTGGTATGTAGCATTGTCTAGTAGACCTCTATCAAGTTTGTTCAAATTATGTCCCCTGGGTCAAATTGGCCACGCCCCAGGGTTCTCTTGATTTACATATAGTTATATAGGAAAAACATGAAAAATCATTTTTCTCTGAAACTAATAGGACTAGACCTTAGATATTTGGTGTGGAGTATTGTGTTGAGAACCTTTACCAGTATTGTTTATATGTTGGCCCCGGGGTCAAAATTGACCCCACCCCGGGGGCCCTTAATATGTAAAAAAGGCAATATTTAAAAATCTTCTTACTGGAAACCTCAATGCTTACAGCTTAGATATTTGGTATGCAGCATTGTCTAGTGGATGTCTACCAAGTTTGTTCAAATTATGTCCCCTGGGTCAAAATTAGCCACGCCCCAGGGTTCTCTTGGTTTACCTATAGTTATATAGGAAAAACATGAAAAATCATTTTTCTTCCAAACTTATAGGACTAGACCTTAGATATTTAGTCTGGAGTATTGTGTTGAGAACCTTTACCAGTATTGTTTATATGTTGGCACCGGGGTCAAAATTGGCCCTGCCCCAGGGGCCCTTAATATGTAAAAAAGGCAATCTTTAAAAATCTTCTTACTGGAAACCTCAATGCCTACAGCTTAGATATTTGGGATGCAGCATTGTCCAGTGGACCTCTACCAAGTTTGTTCAAATCATGGCTTCTGGGTAAAAAATGGCCCAGCCCCGGGGGTCACATGTTTTACATAGAGTTAAATAGGAAAAACTTTAAAAAATCTTCTTATCAGAAACTGCAAGGCCTAGAGTTTAGATATTTGGTGTGCAGCATTGTCTAGTAGACCTCTACCAAGTTTGTTCAAATCATGGCTCCTGGGTCAAAAATGGCCACGGCCCAGGGGACACTTGTTTTATATAGAGTTATATAGGAAAAACTTTAAAAAATCTTCTTGTCAGAAACAGCAAGGCCTAGAGTTTAGATATTTGGTGTGCAGCATTGTCCAGTGGACCTCTACTAAGTTTCTTCAAATCAAAGCCACTCGGTCAAAATAGGCCCCACCCTGGGGGTCAGTTGATTTTACATAGGCTTATAAAGGAAATCTTTAAAAGTCTTCTTCTCAGAAACCACAATGCCTACAGCTTAGATATTTGGTATGTAGCATTGTCTAGTAGACCTCTATCAAGTTTGTTCAAATTATGTCCCCTGGGTCAAATTGGCCACGCCCCAGGGTTCTCTTGACTTACATATAGTTATATAGGAAAATCATGAAAAATCATTTTTCTCCGAAACTAATAGGACTAGACCTTAGATATTTGGTGTGGAGTATTGTGTTGAGAACCTTTACCAGTATTGTTTATATGTTGGCCCCGGGGTCAAAATTGGCCCCACCCCGGGGGCCCTTAATATGTAAAAAAAGGCAATATTTAAAAATCTTCTTACTGGAAACCTCAATGCTTACAGCTTAGATATTTGGTATGCAGCATTGTCTAGTGGATGTCTACCAAGTTTGTTAAAATTATGTCCCCTGGGTCAAAATTAGCCACGCCCCAGGGTTCTCTTGGTTTACCTATAGTTATATAGGAAAAACATGAAAAATCATTTTTCTTCCAAACTAATAGGACTAGACCGTAGATATTTAGTCTGGAGTATTGTGTTGAGAACCTTTACCAGTATTGTTTATATGTTGGCCCCGGGGTCAAAATTGGCCCCGCCTCAGGGGCCCTTAATATGTAAAAAAGGCAATCTTTAAAAATCTTCTTACTGGAAACCTCAATGCCTACAGCTTAGATATTTGGTATGCAGCATTGTCTAGTGAACCTCTACCTAGTTTGTTTGAAAAATGTCCCCGGGGTCACTATTGGCCCTGCCCGAGGGGTCACAAGTTTTAAATAGCAGTATAGAAGAAAATCTTTAAAAATCTTCTTGTCTAAAACCACATGGCCTAGAATTTTATAATTTGGCATAAAGCAAGCTTTATCAAGCTTTTTGAAATTATTAGATTAGGTTAAAGGTCACGGAGGCTAAAAATAGATTTATCTACTGTACCTCATAGAGCCTTCATTTATAGACCAATATCTTTGATATTTAGTATATAGGTTCCTTGCATGGACGTCTACCTATGGGTAGGGTTTGAGGTCACTGGGTCAAGGTCAAGGTCACCATAGCTTATGATAGATATTTCTACTTTCTGTCATAGAGCCTTTATTTATTGACTGATATTTTACATATTTGGTTTGTAGGCACTTACATATTTTCAATTAAAAAATGAAATACTGCTTAACAGCAAACCTACAGCCAAAGTACTCAGGTGAGCGATCCAGGGCCATCATGGCCCTCTTGTTTTTTAATATCTGACCAAGGTTGGATAGATAATCTGTATTTTCTTCCATTAAACAGTCAAAAAAAGATTACCCGGTTGTTACAACAAGCCAAAGACAAACGAGATACCATAGAAACAAGGAAGCGAAGGTCAAGGTCATTGGCGTACCATGAGGAACAAATACATAACTTTGACAGGTGACTGTACAATAATAATGTTTGTATATACTTTATATAGGAGAGTCCCATAATCTGAGAGGTTTTTTGTTAGCGAAGGTCAGGGTCATTGGCATACCATGAGGAACAAATACATAACTTTGACAGGTGACTGTACAATAATAATGTTTGTATATACTTTATATAGGAGAGTCCCATAATCTGAGAGGTTTTTTGTTAAAAAGATTTTGTTTTAAACAATTGAAAGTCTCAAAAGTTTATCAGTATTTACAATTTTATTTGTGTAGCTTCTGACTTGAGTCTCACGGGCATTAATTAGTAGATATTACAAAGCTGAATAGTCATTTATAAAACAAATGACCGTCAGTTTTGGTGTTAAAGATTTTTTACTCTGAAATGAATTATTAAACAAAAGAACCATGCTTTTTCATACTATGCTGTTTGTATTGCAGAAAGCAGCTAATTGAGGTATATAACACAGCTATGACTCTGTGGTCCTGCCATTGTCAGCAAAAATTGAAACAAGTTCATGAACATTTCTTATCTTGGCACAAGTAAGTATAGTGCTTCAGTATGATTGTGATGAAAGAGCAGTGGTCGAAGGGTTAGAGTGCCGAATACCCCACCAATGCAGAGGTCACTTGTTTGAATCCCACTAGGGATGAGATTCCATACTTGATGGGAATACTGTTTGAATGCTGGAAGCAGTCATTGATTAATATAAGTTGCAAGAACTTCTTTCCCAGTGTAAAACAAATGTAAAATAAATAGGTTTAAACTAATTGTAGACTGGGAAAATGACTCAGGCTTGAGTTAATGAACCAACAGAATTGAACTGAATGAGGTGATAGCAAAAAAATGTTTAAAGCTTTGCTACAAAATATATAAAGAATACTGTCAAGCAAGTGTCCACACAGTTGCAGGATCCAGTATATGGGTTTAAAGATTACAACTGTGTCATTAGTGGGGTGAAACACTCTGTCTGGGATAAATGTTAACAATGGTTCTGTTTAATATTAATAACAATGCATTTTGGGATATCATTATCCATGTTGGTTATGCATGCTTTTTATGAGCACATGTATCTGCCATTATGGAATTTCACAGCCAACTAGTCACAGCCATTTTTTCCAGACATATTGTTATTCAGTTAGTTGTAATGATAAGAGAATAAATTGCATAAAAATTGTCTGATGTGTAGAGCTTGTATGAAATTTAAGACCAGTACATGCATGTTTTATTTAGTGATGGGGGGTTTTGGATCAATATTTGACATATGTGTTAGTAATTAAAAAACTACAGTATACTGTGTTCTTGCTCATCTGGAAGGTCATTAATGTATTCAAACACTGAGACTGACAATAATGGTGGAGAAGTCATTGACCAAAGTTTCCATTTCATGAGATTATGTTCTTTCTTTGTTGAAACAGATCATTTGCTCAGCTTCAAGGCCATATAGAAGCACTACAGAGAGAGATTAAAACAACAAAGTCCTACATAAAAAAGTATATGAGACATTTTAAGGTAAGATTTTTGTGGGATAGATTATTTTAACGTGAAGTTCTAAATTATAAAATATATATATTTTTAAAGGACAGTTCACACTTTTTCGTTATTCTGTTTATGCTAGTGGCCTATTTAATCAAATCACAGATTATGGTTGTAGTGTTTAAAGGCAGATATCAAAAGTCTGTTGTAATTTTTTATGTAATAAGATGACACAATATTATTAATAATAAATGTAGTCTGATTATTTTGCAAATTCTGTGTAATTTAACTGACATGGAGTGTTATTATTTTTTTTATGGTAAACTTGTTTCTGTGGTAAGAAAATGTTGAAGAAATGTTAGAAAAAAAAAGATACATGTTTAAATATACAATTACAACAATATATTAGTTCAGCTCTCAGAGCTGAGGTTACCTCATAAGGTCTTCGAGGATAACTTGTTCCTTGAGCACAACTTTCTATACAGATTTATGCACCTATCAGTGTTTTGCTCCTGGGAAGGGGTGGGGGCTGTCCCAAGGGAATTTTTCCTTTTTAATAGTCTAAATCTCCAACCAATTAGCAATGACATTTTTTCAAAATCCCCACAGTGGGCGATGCTTTACATATCATTTGGCCTGGGATTTAAATTTGGTAAAAGTGTATTTCCAAAGACTTTGAACCATTCTGCCCATCTGCCTGTCAGATTTATGCCATGTGGAAATGGTCTTCTGTCAAAATCCCTGCGTATGTCTCTGTTGCTTGTCCACCTTCCCTCCACATCTTCTGTCAAAATCCCTGCGTATGTCTCTGTTGCTTGTCCCCCTTCCCTTCACATCTTACTTACATTGAGTTGATGTATCGTCAAGTTACTGAAATTGTTGATGTTTGCTGCATATTTTTTTGTAGATATTGGGTATTTTTTAGCTGTTTGAATAACAGTTGTGTTTACAGAAGTGTAATTGTAATAGATATGTAAATGCTATTATTTTAATATATTTTATCTGTGTTAGTAAAACTGGGTCTGTGTTCCCTTGTATGTAAGCACATATATTCAAGAAAATGTATCTAGAAAAATAAAATTAGTGCATGTATTAAGGATATGAAAAACAAACTTCTAGCTCGTCTTAATACAAACTTCTAGATGACATGATTTTAACATGAAAATATATGTAAAAGTCTTAATATATTCCTTATTTTCTATTTGTCTGTAGGTGAGCTCAGAGCCTAGTTCACTCATGAGCACCTCTTCAAGTTTAGTCTGTGATTCACCTTTCACCTTGGAAACAGAAGCCAAAAGAAGGTACCTAGCAACTTCATTGATAAGTCAGTAAGTTACCCATTGTAATAATGTCTGTCTGGCACAGGCTTTATACTCACCTCTGGCACAGACTTTAGCCTTGCATCTTGTTTGCAGTAGCTACTTACATTAGTTATGGAGAACAGTGTTGTTAAGAATGATGTTAGTTGCTAACTTTAGGGATTGTTTGGTAGATTTGGGCTGTAGTGTTAGAAGTTCCTTGCACTCTTCTAGTACTGAAAGGGTTAAGCCTTTTTCTGACATACTTCTTTTCTGGTTTAAAACTTCTAATAAAAAATACCAGTTTTGGAGAAATTAATTTCAACAACAAACATCGAACAAACAAACAAAATCATACATTTTCTGATTCTACCAGGAGTGAGATGAACCAAACAAGCTTTGCCAAAATAAAAAATGAAAATAATTTTATTTCTTGCTAAGCCTTTACACACTTTTACATATATAGCTTTTATTTTTAAAGAAATTTGTAAGTAGTTATTTAGTGTCATTATTCTGTGACAAGTTTTTGGTAGTCAGAAAAAGGTCTTGGCTCTCATCTTCACTTTGTGTACAACACAGATCCAATATAAACCGACAAAATTTATATAGCATGCATATTTTGAAGAACATATACATGTAACTGAAAAGCTATATTAACTATAACTTGTTTAACATATTGGAAAATAAGTGATTACTTTCAAACAGTGCTCATGGCACACTAAGTGATCAGTTTTATTGTTTGAAAATTCAATGTAATCAGATAATCAGAATTTCTGTGTGAAGCTTAGAAGTGCAAGTAGAATCATCCTTAGTTTGACAGATAGATATATATGTATTTATTTATTGGGTGTTAAGCAAAGTTTGAAGACAGTACATAAACAGTCCTGTCTGTTCTAACAGAAGTTCTGTATCTAATTACTATCATGTTTTAATCATGCAGATAATTACTTAACTACTGATTGAACTAAAAGGATACAAAAACACATTTTATCTACTTCATCACTACTTCAATGTTCACACTATCAAAGTTTGTCATCCTTTGTCCATCTTTTTTTTGTAATAGTTGTCCTATTTTGAATTTCTTATTGTCTGATAGTTCTTAAATTAGTTTGTTCACACAACTTACATTTCATTTATTTTCTTTCCATCTTCAAACCACATCAGATCAGATAAATATTAAGAAAAAAATTATCTTTTAAAAACTTCATATGATCAGAAGTTACCTGTATTTCTTGCTCATTTTTAACCCTTGCCCACATTTGGAAGCTAAAGGGAGCTAACTCAAAATCTGAAGATAAAAATCATAAAGATTAAAATGTCTATTTTCAGTCTGCAAAAAGTAATCAGAAATGCCTGTTTAAATGCAACTACTTACTGCTAAGTTCCTTGTTTCTTTTCCCCAAAATAGCTTTCATTCTGGGTTTTTTTATTGTTGTGTGTGTGAAACAGATTACTCACACTTGCATAGAGTTTAACAATAATAAAGCTGCAAGTGGCTAAAATTAACTGTTCAAAACTATTAATCTGTACTTGATACTTTCTAACTCAGCTGAGCACAGCTCAGGGTGAGCTTTTGTTCATTAACACTCTAGAGATTGTATTTTTGACCTAGTTGTTATGAAACTTGAGCCAAATGATTGTCTCAATAAGATCTTGAACAAGTTTGAAAATGGGTCATGTTGGACTGAAAACTAGGTCACAAAGCCAAGTCAAAGGAAAACCTTGTTTATACAGTAGATTACCACCTTACGACCACGCCGAAATTAAGACCACGCCGCTATTACGGGCACTTTTGAAAAGAACCAAACATTTTTATTCTTGTCCTATTACAGGTATTTATCAGAATTAGGACCACGCCGCTAATCCGGTAATACGACCATGTTGTCTAGATCATTTTGTATATTTTCTTGTTATTGTAATGCATCGATTACGACCACTCAAAATTAGTGCCCACGGGCATGTCATCGATATCAGTTGAGTACACCACCATGTTTATGACACTGCTTTACGACAGCTGCATGTGTAAACAAAAGAAAGTCTGTGCTGTGAAAAACAAATTTTCTTCAGGTTATTACTGAAAGTAAGGATACTAAAGATGATATAAGTGTTACTTAAAATTGATTCAATTATAACTTGATTGTGACACCAGTAAATAATTGGGAAGGGAACTGAATCCTTGGGGGTATAATAAGTTTTCCGTTTGCAGGGGTTCAAAGCAAAATAAAATCTTAGATCGATGCTTACCTATGTTGATTGAAAAAGAAATCGTTTTAGTTGATTGAATAAAATACTGAGTTAATTTAGTTAAGGGTTAATTCTGTTAAAAACACAAGATCTTATTTTAAAATTTATTCTAACTTCAAAACTCAGAATATTTAAAGTTAAATTTTAATCAGTGTGTCAAATAAATCCGCAGCATGGAGAAACGAAAATGAAATTATTGAAATGCTTATTCATTATTGAAATGTTTAATTATTGAATATAATAACATCATATTGATGAATAATGTATTTTTGTCTGTCTAAATAATGTTCTATTTTCCCGTTATGAACTTGCATAATTATGTAAAACATATGTTGCCGAGGTCTCAACCCAGTATTAAGACCAACTCACAATTAAGACCACTTCCCTTTATACCCAATGGTGGTCTTAGTACTCTAAGACCACATCTTTTGTTCAAATGACATGAAAATGTGTCTGAATATTTTCTTGGTGACATCTAGGTCAAGTTTGAATATGGTTCATCTTGGGTCAAAAATGAGGTCACAGGGTCAAAACATTTAAAGACATTCTAGAGGTCACAATTTTTGTTCAAATGACATGAAAGCTTGTCAGAATATTTGCCTTGGTAATATCTTAGTCAAGTTTGAATATGGGTCAGCTTTTTGGTAAAAAAATTAGGTCATGGGGTCAAAACATAGAAAAACCTTGTTAGCATTCTAGTGGCTCCATTTTCTCTCCAAATGTCATGAAAATTTGTCAGAATTTTTGACTTGATGATATTTAGGTCAGCTTCAAATATGGGTCATCTTGGTCCAAAAACTAGGTCATGTGCCAAAACACAGAGTTACATTGTAAACACTCTAGAAGCTTTATATTCATTTCAAATGTGATGAAAATTTGTCAGGATCTATGTTTTGATGACGTCTAGGACAGGTTTGAATACGGGTCATCTGGGTTTGAAAACCTGGTCATGGGGTCAAAACACAGAAAAGGCCTGTTAACACTCTAGAGGTCAGGTTTGAATATATGTCATCAGGGGTCAAAAACTAGGTCATCAGGTCAAAACTCATTTTTGCCTTGTTAACACTGTAGAGGTCAATGTTTTTGTCCAGATGGCTTAAAAACTTGTCAGAATGATCTCTAGGTCAAGTCTAAGTATGGGTCTTCTTGTTTCCTGAACCAGCCTCATCCCATCATGGGTTCCAGAGTTATGGCCCCTTAGCAGTGGGATGCAGGTGGGCGATTTATGACCATCATGGCCCTCTGTACATGATACAGTACTTGATACTTTTTATTGATACAGAACTTTTTTTTTATTATACAATTTTTTTTTCTGTATTGTTGATAGAAAGTTTGTGCAACAGAAAAAACTTCAGAACTTTTGGGTTACCTCTCCATTGCTTCATACCACCCATTTTATATCAAAAGTTTTGATTTTGGAAAAGGGTAATGATGTTAATGTTTATAGTCAAAGAAATTAAGTTACATTCAGATCAAAGGTAAGAAAGAAAGAAGTAACTTGTGCACTAATGTAAGAAATTAAAAGCCTGTTGACTGAAAACAGTGAACATCTTTGAAAATGATAAGTTCAGGAACATGTTTTATTCTCTATAATTATATTGTATGAATATTTTAAAACATTTAGTCTTCTTTTTGTTTATCCATATTCATCAGTGCTCTAACAGCTGCTAAAATAACTTGTAGTGAAAAAACGAGTATGTTTGGTACATGTATAAAACTTGATGACTATGAAAAGTCTCTTCATTAGATGCTGCAAATGGTGCCGATAAAAGGAAAGCCGTTTGATTACGTTTTCTGGGTATAACATTGAGTGGCTGTCAGATACAATAGCATACCTTCAAAAGAGTAAATAGAAATTCAATCTTGTTTCAAATTCAATGACAGTTAGTTCTTAGATATGAAATTATTATTGTACACATTGTTAAATTGTTGTCATAAATATTCCATTTTTTTTTGTTACAGATTGGATGCGGTGAAGTCAGACCAGGCATTAATGAAAAGAATGGTGAATGAAACTGGGGAGCTTAGTGCTAGGAGGTATGCATCTGAAGTTTAAAGAATTATTTAAACATCACAGCTTTGCATTTTTACCATCTTCCCATTGTAGTGACACTGTTATTCCATCTTACCATCACCTTTTTTACCAACCAGCCTCTTGCATCATGGTTTTAGAGTATTTAAAAAATCATGATTATCGAAACAGGGCACTGTATTTTTATGATTGTTACAAAGCATCTACTGTTTCCAGGTGTTTATATTGAGGATGAGTGCAAGTAAGTGCTGCAAAATAAAGAAGTAGATAACACTTTTCTGCATTCAGCCCTCAGTATAGTCTTTTGACATTTACCGTCTGCTAGTATGAGGTGAACAAAAAATTGTTCTCTCAAACAAGCTTCTGGATATGTCATAATATGAAATATCAAAGAATTTGTTAAAGGGGTCAAACATTGAGAAGATTTAACAGCTGGGTTCTTTTTTTTAGTCACAGAAATATGTTGTAAACACATCAGTGAGTATGCTGTACATGTAGGTCACACAATGTACAAGTCACAGTGGAGTTGAGGTATAAAAGTTACGGCATATCTACCGGTACTCTATCTCCTCTCAGCTAGCTTTTTTAGCGATGTGGTAAATTGTCTGCTTTGTGATCTTGGGTTCCCGAATTTGGATCCAGTTAGGTGCAAAGTAAATTTTCCTGGACAATACCTTTTATGTGGCATTTACTGTAACATGGAAATAGAAAGGGCAGTAAATGGTAAAATGTTGATGACAAGTGCTTGCTCAATAGATTTCTTACTCTGTGTCCTACAAGTAAGAATGATCAAATTCTGTTTTGCCAAAATTTTTATGTTCCATCCATTTCAGTATGGAGGTGATGAGTCTAGATGATTTCACAGATTTTTCAACTCTTACAGATTTTTCAACTCTTACAAGCACTGAGTCCGAACAGTCAGCAACATCAGCTGTGGATAAGTAGCACCTTGTATAGACTCGTGGAGTGAAAAATTCAAATATGATCACTGTGTAGCAAATGTGATAACACTGCATATTTATTTTGCAGGTGGAAAATTTGTGTTAGAAAATGATAATCAATTTTTGATGACTTAATTTTGTGCCAATCACAGCTGTGAATATAATGCAGAACTCTTCTGCCTGTGTGTAAAAAAGTGTGTAAGACATGTGTAGAATAAGACTGTGATATGTAATGTGTAAAAATCAAAGGTTATGAGCGTGTAGTAAAAGTGTAAAACAGTTGTTTTTTGTCAGTAAAGGTCGTGATCATTTGAACAGTTTAAGGGGTGTTCTCACATGTTTTAGCAAATATATGTATGTTAAAAAATATGTGCTTTTAAAACATAAATGTTTTCCTGTTCACACTTTATGCTGAGGCATATATGTTTTGTCATTTTATCACTGATGATTCATTTCATGCCAAAAGTCAAGAAGGTATTGTTAAAATGGAGTTTGAAGATTGGTTTGCTCCTTTATTCTCCTTGTAATGGCTGCTGCCTGCCTTCATCATTAGAGAAATAAAAGGAGACGTGCTCATTGGGTGAGACTATGGATTTTGAGACAGACTCATTATGGAGCAGACTATGCTTTGTTCAAAAAGCTAGGAAATGAAAGTGAACTGGACAATCGTAATTTTGTGCAAACAAAGTGGGAGTCATTTTACAGAAAGCAATATTCCATAGATCTGGCTACGTTTTTATAGAGTTCTTTTACTCTTTCTGTTAGGTCTTGATTCAGATTAAATTCTTCTACCTTACTTTTGGGAGCCATTTTATTAAGAATCACCAACTTTTCCCCATTCTGTATGTTTCATTGTTTGACACATGCTACTTACACAACAGTGTGTTTTGGGACACTTTCAAGTCGAATAAAATTACTGTATGTTTTACATACACAAATAGAACAAGTTCTATTTTGTCTGCTTTACATATCTGCTTGCATTTTACCCATGTCACATGGTAAGTTTTGAACAGATTTGTTAAAACGTATTGTGTGAACACACCCTTTTAACTGTGATCATCAAAGCAGTTAAGACCATGATCAACTGAGCAGTTTAGACCATGATCAGCTGAGCAGTTTAGACCATGATCAGCTGAACAGTTTAATCCCAGTCTGCACTGTTAAATATTAAGTCACTCAGTTTTTAGGTTGAACTGCCCAAATAGAATTGTGGACAAGTCTGTTTCAAAAGTCAAGTAGGGAAAAGGTTAGCATTTGAGTGAAGTAAATGTTTCAGGTAAGAATATGATGCATGTAGAAAAAAGTGTGGTAAGTGTGTAAAATAAATTTAAGGAAGAAAATGAGGATTAGCATATTAAAATGTATATTCATTTTTTTTTAATGTAAAACTGTATATAAATAAATAAAGATTCTTCTCCAGTACCACTTGGAACATCTATAATGGAACTGTCCTCAGTGGATGCAATTTAGTTGCCAGTTGTATGCACTACTTTTACAGTGTTTAATTGGTTTATGCAATAAAAAGAGTTACCTTTACAAAAATACTTTATTAATGTTGAGTGTGAAATATTTGTTCCATGTCCTTGAAATGCGGAGAGAGTTATGGCAACATTTTGGGTGGTCAGATGCATTATACTAAAATACAAAATACAAGTAAAATAACAGGTTATAACATTGACTAAAAGGTAGGTGAAATGTCAGGCATGTCCAGAGAGGTTTTAAAGCAGGCTGAAGTAACTTATTAAAATGTTTATTTCAGCTGATACATAGCTCTGATTGAAACTGTGGATGAATAGCTAAAAGAATAATTTGAATATCTGAATGGTTCGTTAAATTCATCCATATGACTGATGCATAGTAGACTTTATTCTGAATTTTACCAAAGTATTACTTACTCATGACAAGCTTTCTGATCATCCCGAGTCCATCGACTTATTTCTGGACTGTTTTACTTTCTAATAACTTGAAAAGAGTTAGAGAAACCTGCAGTTTTACCACAGAGCACCTTTAACGTGTAATGCCCTGTTTGAAATTTCACTGATGGAGGATACTTTTGAAATAAAAAATCTGCCCCCACTCCCCCACCACCCCCACATTGTTTAATAGTCCCATTTTAAGTGAGCGGCTCAGGACCATTGGGTTCTCCTGTTTGTTTTTGATTTGTTTATGTTGTGTCAATGTTAATTCATGGTAGAATCGCAGTTAGCATGATCTGACATGTATGTCTTGTCGTTTAGGATTTAAGAAAGTATTAAAACCAAGTTTAAAGATATAATTTGCAGATTTCATTACATTTTTCCATAGTCCATTTCATTGTCCTAAATTAATCAAATATGATTTCAGCAATATCTGAACCTTTTGAAGCTGAAGGTTTAAAATGATAATGATAATAAAATAAATTGTAAAAATAAGTTAAATTTTAAATAATGTAAAAAAACAAACAAAAAAACAAACAAACACCAGAAGTAGCCCATGTTATTTTCATTAATCTTTATGTTATTCAAATCGGACATTACTTTTGTTGCCATGACAATAAAATGTGAAATTATGATACCAAGATCATACATAATATCACAAAATCCTAGAAGTAGCCATTTATTTCAAGGCACAACCCTTCTCGGGATTAGTGTGTCTTTAAACTTCTTATGAAGATCATCCTGACAAGAAATTTCAGAACTGCCACAAAAGTACCGATTTTGAGATTGTATTTCATTGTGTAGCGTAAATTGCTGAAATGTAGCTTTGTTACATGTAGGCTCCGTCTGTCTATAAGTTAATCATCTAAGAATTTGCAGTTATAGATGGTGTTGAATGTTCTAATTTTTATTCACCATCATACCAATTTAGAGCTTGTTATTTTCTCTTGATACTTACCTCCAGTCCTTACATGTATATTTGTGACAACATAGGCCACTATATTATGATAAATATCAGGGAAAATAATCAAATTTACTAACACAAGGAAAAATATTATATGCGTAGTATTGTATGTCTATTGTGCATTTTAGAATGTTAGAATTATGAAAATTAAAAATACAATTCTTATATTATATCTTTATAACTTAATATTGTCCAAGTAATTCGTTTTTTAGAAAAAAATCCAAGCAATTTTACATTTTAAAGAATGTTTTATATTATGTTTTTACATAGAATAAAATTCTAATAAAATATTTCTAATGCATAAACTTTCTTATTTTCTTTGAGCTAAGTATCGTGCTAAAATAAGGCTGAAAACACGTTTACAAGAAATGTTTGAACCCTATGTATATGAAGAACTCTCTGGATAGGAGGCTTTTTAAATATGATACTGTATGATTTTTTAACAAAACAGTTATTAAATGTTACTTCATGGTTTTATATTGTTGTTGAATACAGTGAAATACATCTGTCTATATGTAGAAATGTAGATTTAAAATATGTCAGATATGAAATCAGTTGAATGCAGCTTGATAACCTTGTTGTACATATTTCAATTTTAGTTGCATTTGATTTGTCCTGCATTCTATTTTATCAGATGGTAGATGCTTCATGAAATCAATTTAATTACAATAGAAAGATAATATTAAAATCATTCTTAATCAGTCATATTTCACTTTTCACTTGTCACTGATTGTACATAACCACTGTTCTGTATTCACTAAATTGATAAGATAAAATAATTGAGCTATGTTTTTCATTTGAAAATTAAAGTTGCCTATTACTAGTTGTTATTTTGCATGAAGCATTACCTAGTGAACCTGTACCAAGTTTGTTCAAATCATGACCCCCTGGATCAAATTGGCCCCACCCTGGGAGCACAGTTTTTTACAGAGGTATAATAGTGAAAACTTAAAAATCTCCTTCTCCAAGGCATAGAACTTTGATATTGTGCATGAAGTATTACCTGTTGGCCCTGAACCAAGTTTGTTCAAAGCATGACCCCCAGGTTCAAATTGGCCCAGTCCCAGGGGTTAATAGGTCACCTTTTTAACTTCATTGATATTTAAGCTTCATATCTGGGCATATGAATCATCTGAACATTGTTTATCATTTGACATGCTGATATTTGACCTTGAACCCAATTTGATCTTAACCATTAAGGTCAAAGATTAAATTTTTCAACCTTCGTAAATTTATTATTGTTTAAGCTATGGCCTTCATATTTGGAAATGACGTGCATATGAACACTTGTTATTCATGTGACCCTCACATATATTCCATATTGACCATTAAGGTCAAGGGTTAAATTTTCAAGTCTTCAGAACTTATCATTTCGTAATGCAATGACCGTTATATTTTAACATTAGATACATATGATAATTGTGTTTTGTTTCATATGCTGAAATATTTACTTTGAGTTTCTGTTTGACATTGATCATTGTTAGGTGATGGTTACAAGCAAATGATTAACTATTTTTGTTCCTACTATTATCTAGAGATATACAATGCGGTGGTGTTGCATTTTTCTCAAATGCACCTGTGTTTATGTTAAATATCAGGTCATTTTTCTTTAAAATTTTACTTAACACAAGAGATATAATGATAACTGCTCCTGTAGATTAATTGTTAGTCTTATGGAACTTTACACATGTTTCTTTTTACTAGTAACTTTATATTCTCATTTGTATATTTGAATTTAATTTTGTTTCCGTTGTTTGATTTTGCATATTCAAGTCTCGAGAGATAATTGCGTTTTGTGATTTTGTCACATTAAAAATCAGAATAAATTCCTTCTTTCATATAGAAACTGAAATGTTATTTTTAAATTCCCCCTTATGCAAACTGCAGTGTCCTCTGTAGCTTATTCTATAGTCTTTGATTAAATAATGGTTTTTAATACGTCAAACTAATATTAAGACATTGTCCATCGTAGAAAGAGGCTGTCCTGAAGGCAAGAGGTAGCTGTGGGCATTCCATCAAACTTATTGCCTCAACCAATATCCATAAAAGTCAGCATATATCTATGTATCAGAATAAAGTTGGTCCATGGATTTGTCTGTATTTTTGTCAATGTTCATAACCTGTGACACACATACACTGAGTCCAGTCAAGCTGTTGACGATTCTGTCCTATCATGTGATATGTTCCTTCAACATTTTACAACGGTTGATCTGGTGTTTGTTGTTGACTGTTGTTGTTTATGTTGTTTTCGTAAAAGATTGAGTTAAGAGACTAAGGAAGACTCATAAAAAATTAGATTTGAGTTGATCATATTGCTGTCTACTTAATATCTGATCACTGACACCGTTATACAAAGGTTCAATTCCAAACTATTTTACCTAGATACGAAAAATGAGGGAGATACGATAATTGTGCAATTGCGTCACAACAGTGCTGAATTCTAATATCCATTAAAGGTGTCACTGTTAAAAAGATTGTTTAATAGTTATCAACAGCATGACAGATAAATAATTGTACACATTGATGACATCTCTGGTACATGTGTCGGGTACTATCAATACAACATTTATATATGAAAAGTAAACAAAATAATCTCTAACACTTTTGCTTTTACTTCATATCCTATTTGTTGTATTTGTTTTATTTTTTTCCTATCTTTTTTTGAAAGGCATAAACAGGGAATATGTATCGATATTTTATATTTTGGTTACTTCTCCAGGTAAGATGCTTTTTATTTGATTGGCAAAATGTAAAAAAAAATTATGACATACAAAATACAGCACATTTACAAATTGAAAAGTATGTTATATCTCAAAATCTATAGTAATTAAAAAGGCTCGCAGAAGCTGCTTTCAACTCATACATTTGATATTACACAACGGAAAATAAAACTTCATAACAGGTAACGCATTATAAATATACCTAATCTGTAAATATGTGAAATAAAATGAAAATTCAAATATTGTTTGTCAGTATTTTTATATCGCGGCAGGCTTTTCGTTTGCTTGAAAAGGTCCAGAAATAGATTGAGTGTAATCAGTGTATTCCATGCAAGTACTGTACATGTTTTCTTTTCACATTCTATCTCAAATCAGCTCAGATATCTATATTTACAACTTCGACAGATGCATATGCTGCTAAAATATGTTCCAAAATAATTTTGAAAAACTGCTGACTTTATTCACTAAATGCATGGATGTGTATGCGCGCGCATGCGTGCGTGCATGCTTGTAAATTGAGCTTTTGCTCGTGATATGAATACTTTTTTTCTCAACAACAAACATCTATAGTAAATTACTGTTTTTTTTACTTTCCTCCAGACATCACTTAATGAGTATTCACTGAGTTGCCGCACAGGATTCGAGCCTCCAAATTGTACTGATATTGATGAGTGCTCTACAGGAGAAAATGTGTGTCACAATGGCAACACATGTGTGAATACCCAAGGATCATACCGATGTAACTGTACCTTTGGGTTTACAGGTAACAGTTGCGAACATATTGACGCTTGTGTGCACTCGCCGTGCCAAAATAGTGGTACGTGCAAAGCTTCTACTAATGGCTCTTACACATGTGCTTGTTATGCCGGATTTGATTCAAATAATGATTGTATGGATATAAATGAGTGTAATAGAAGCACTAACATCTGTTACAATGGTATTTGCATAAATACTGTGGGTTCATTTAAATGCAACTGTAGTTATGGCTACACCGGAGAACACTGCACACAAGATGTGAATGAGTGTGACAGAAAACCGTGCAATGCTTACAGTGCTTGTGAAAACACACCAGGCTCATACATGTGTGTATGTTACCCAGGATTCCTTGGTCCACAGTGCAGAGACCGGGATGAATGTTCCATAGCAACCAATGTTTGTCATAATGGCAAATGCATTAACACACCTGGTTCATTCCTTTGCTCCTGTAACAATGGTTATAATGGAACCCACTGCACCGAAGACATCAATGAATGTTTGAGTTCTCCATGCATACATGGCTCATGCGTAAACACACATGGATCTTTTTTGTGCCACTGTAACGCAGGATACCAGGGGAAACTTTGCAGCCAACAAATTTTAACAACTAATACCACAACGTCTTCTTCTTTGAAAACAAATAAACAGACAACAATAAGGTCAACTCCAGTATCTCTTTCCACGGTTTCCTTTGTCCCGTCGATCCAGTCCTTTACACCAAAAACTAGGAAAACATCACCTTCGATAATAAAGTCATCTTCTACAAAACCAGCATCTTCGACTCAACCTTCTACACCAAGTACAAGAAAATCGTCACCTTTAACAACTAATTCACCTTCCACAAAACCAACAAGAAACACTGTATCAACTACAATCGACATATCAACAAAAACTTCTAGATCAACTAGTGTTAAAAGCTCAACCACATCAACTGTGACTACACACACTTCTCGTCTTACATCTTTAGCTAGATCAACGCCAACGAAAACACAACAACTTTCAACAACTTCCAGATCTCCAGAAGTACGTACAAGGACAACTGTTCCTTCCTCTACACAAAGCTTTGCTCACAAGACAAATAGACAGTCTTTGAACAAAGCTCACCTAAATGACAAAGATACTGTAAGTACATTGTACATTAAATTTAGTAATCTGTTCTTTCTACGTACACTTTCTGATTAGATCCCGAAAGAACTTTTTGTTTTGATATGGTAGCTGGAAGAGGCACACTTTCAAGGGGAAGTCACTGCCACCATATACTGTGCTTATTATGACAAAATTAGTATCTAGCATGGTTATTTATGCGCGTTTACTTTTCAGGCGAGTAACCAAGCTATCCTTATTCTGTTGATTCCGTGCATGCTTCAGAAATTATAGTCACTTGATTTACATAAATTTCTCAGTATCATAAACTTTCTGTTTAAGGGTGATCATCATAGTTAGTTTGATGATAATAATGATTATTTGAGAATAAAAGTACTTTATCTTTACATTTCAGCCCTGGATACAGAGTCACTGGTACATATTTGTAGTGGCGGGAGTGGTAACTTTGGTCGGTGTCATCCTGGGTATCGTTATGCGAAGGAAAAGGTTCTTACATTTTTGAAATATTTTTTAGATATATATATATATAAATTGCACCCAGTCTTTAAAGACAGATATTTAAACATTTTAAATCTTTTCCTAGGATCCAGAGTAAACGCAAGTGCCGAAAAAAAAATTGAAATGTATATTTAAGGGGTGTGCCATTCAGCCAGGAATATTGTCGAAACGACTAGCCGCAAATACCAGTTTTTGACGTTTTCAAAACATATTTATTTTACTTGTTATTCAAACATTCTACAAAAAAAAAATCAAATACCGGTGTTCCGATATTCCTTTTCAGACAACAGAAGACCTCGAGGAACAGAAATGATAACAGTTATGTCAACACATCGATAACTCCAGCTAAAATTCCCGGAACTCATGAGAACCAATTGTACACGGCATTCCACGGGCTAGAGTCCGGATCATCTGATCTGTAATCCGTGCCATATTTTTGTCCCTCGCCGAAGACGTAGTAATATAGATTTGGCGTTGTTCATGCGTATGTCCGTCTGTCCGTCCGTCCGCCACACTTTGGTTGGAACATAACGTACTCTAAAACTATTTTAAAAGCTTCATACAATGTACGAAATCCAAGTGTATTCAAATTTGTTGAAATGATGACCTCGGGAAACAAAATATTGTTAACAAAATTAGCTAAGTTTATATCTCAAGCATTTTGTTGTAAATAACGTAGTATAAAGTATCTTATCCAATAGTAAATACGTCACCACAGACTCCCACTAACATTGTATGTGGAGTAATTTTTGTGACTTGGTGACTGAATTTATTTTTATTTGTAGATTCTACTTTGTTTTGTATAACAGACGAATTTTCTTTTTGCCGTTATATAACGGAACACTTTATATTCACTATGTTTAGGACTGTACTTGTATCAGGTATATGTATGCATTTTGCCATGTATCATTTGGCTCTATGTGTATGATATTTCGGGATGATAATTATGTTATTTGTCAAGAAACAATTTTGTTTACGACAATAAACTTTTTGTTCTGTTCATAAATGGTTACATTTTATTGAGAAGGGTTGCAATGCATAGGAACTGAAACCCTTCACTTCATACCTTTTTAGTTATTCCTCTTTGTTATTTTTTCTGTTTTAAGTTATAAACCTAAAGCTTCATATGTGGTTACATCTCATTGAGTGGAAGTGCAGTGTATAGGAACTGTAACTCTTCACTTCATATTATTTAGTTATTCCCCCTATTTTTCTGTTTAATTTTTGTTTAGACCATAACTTGAGGTATCAAAATTAAACTTCAAAGATGCATAGATGTCATTAAGGAGTCATGCAGTGCACAGGAACTGTTACTATTCACAAAATAACTTTTGAGTTATTTCCCTTTGTTATTTTTATTACTTGCTTTTGTTGCAACACAACTAAAAAAATATTTAGGTTATCAACATGAAACTTCATAGGTGCGTAGATGTCATTGAGGAGAAGAGGGATATAAATATAGCATTGTTCTCTGGTTGTTTGTTCGTCCGTCTCTCCGTCCATCACATTTAACTGGAACATTACTCAAAAACTATTAAAGTTATAAACCTCAAACTTTAAATGTGGTTAGATCTCATTGAGTAAAAGTGGAGTGCATAGGAACTGTAACTCTTCACTTCATAACTTTATAGTTATTCCCCTTTGTTATTTTAATACTTAATTTTTGTTTGGACCATAACTCAGAAAGTATTTGAGGTATCAAAATTAAACTTCATAGGTGCATAGATGTCATTAAGGAGTCATACAGGAACTAGACTTTTCACCTGTTTACACAAAAATTGCTGTTGTTCCGCCTTTTTTGAGAATGTTTCGACATAATTTCTCTCAAACGACGTCATTTACTATAGGAGCTATTTCTGCTTGGCACAGCTCAATTTTTATGGACATTGATTCGTTACAGAGAAATATACCAAATTGATTTGTCACTCAAATTTTAACATCTGTAAACTTAAAAGCCCCATTCCAGTGATTTGTATTATTCGGCGGGGGATATCAGTTCAACGAATTTGTTTGTTTATTTCTGGACTGGAGTTTATCCTTGTCATTGGACATAATATTTTTGTGCAGTTGTACTCAACATTACCATTTCGTTTTTAATTTAAAGCGCTCATTCTTGACTATACGCGCAGTTTCCGGACAGTTTGAATCAGAACAAATATATGCTTTTAATACCAGACTATTTTAGATTTTCTATATTATCAATCTGGAACGCCGGTGACGCATCATCCAGGACGTTTCGTAAATACGCACTTGTTCAAACTCGAGCTTCCGCATCCCCTGATTATTATTCAATTTAAAGAAATTTAAAGTTTATTATCATTTCATTTTTGATATAAACTTCAATTTCTTTTCAAAAATGAGAAACTTTTTTGGCGACTTTTCTTTAAAGAATTCTTCTTCCTGATGTTGAATATATATACTAACTAGTACTATATAAACTGGGGGAGAGGGGTGGGGTATATGTTGACCATGGTTTCTCGGACGCGTCATAACTTGACCGAAATATTTCGTCCGAAACTGAAAACACCTGTCACAAAGAGGCAAACCTAAAAATTCCTTGACAACTAGTATATTTTATCCTATAAAAGTTAACAACATCATACTTGCTATTACTTTTAGTAAATGCAATCATTTTCAGTCTATCATGAAGGTGAAAAAGAGAAACGTATGTCGTGCAAAGTTGCTCTCATTTACAAGATCAGCTCTAAATCTCGATTCAAGAATTGCTTATCATAAAGAATTGTATGTAAAAAAGTACACTGCAGAGGTCACAGTAAGTTACTGTTTCAGACCAAAAAGCGTTCGCTCATAAACTTGATATGAAATAAATGGTACTTGGGTACTCTTCATGTGGATGAAAATCAAGGCGACATAGCAACGCATGGCTACATTGCATTTAAAGTTACTGTTGCTAAAAATAGAACTTAATATGTCTCTAAATATCAAAACCTTAAAGCAAGGTGGAAAAGAAGATAATCTTTGGGCAAAGTTCGTGTCAGGTTGGAAGACAAGCTGTTGCGTCGTTCCAACGTTTCTTGGATAAAAGTTTATGTGTAGGTTGTCGCAAAAGTCTTTCTGTTGATGGATAAAGGACCATCATGAATAATTTACAGTTACTAAAAAAAAACTTTTTTTTCATATCATCTGTCATTACTTTTAAACATACCCATTGGTACTTTTAGTGGTTAAACTTATATTTTGTCCAATCGCTTTGTGGCATTTTAAAAACCTTTCTTAACTGTGATATGAATTAATCAGCATCATTACGCTAGTCTGGTCAATCGATTGTTGGATAAAACCACTTACACTAAAGCGTAGTCCAAATAATTTTACTCGAATAAGTTGAATATTGGGCACATTTTTGAATGTACGATGTCTGTCGAAAATGCAGACGACTGTACAATGCCATATATTATGCCCGACGTAAAAAACTCACGAGTATGAAAGTGCTGACACCCTTACAGAGGTTCCAGGGACAATCAGTATTCCAAAAAAAATCGTATGAGAATGTATACATGTAACAGTGATATAAAACGGCACATCTACCCCTTGCGTTACAGCTAAGTTAAATAGTAGAAGAATCCGCTTTGCGATCCATGTTACCTTACTTCATTCCAGCACAGGGAAAGTGAACTTTTCCGGGTTACGGTAATTTGGTGCGCTTATGTTTAATATATAGAGGATATTCAAGTTTTTTTTCTATAAATACGGGATTTATTTTCATCAAGTGGCGATAGCCACGAGTGAAATATAATAATTTTCATACCACGAGATGAAAATAAATCCCGTATTTATAGAAAAAAAAACTTGAATTTTCTGTTTATTATATATTTTCTCTCTTTTTTGAACTTACGATTCGAAAGAATTCCCCTTTAATTTTGTGTATTGGCTGAATTTAGAAGAAAGTAGTCCGTCCAGCAAGACGCCAGTGATAATACGGAAAATATGTTTCGCTGCAGTGAAAAATAAATTTTTACAGTGAAAATACGGAAAATGAAATTACGCATTTTATTTCAACATTTTTTCTCAGTATTTCATTTATAAGTATATATTAAATATTGGTTATGGTGACAGTTAGTGTCGCCATGATCATATGCAACAGAGTTATAATGTAGGTCCATCTAAATCTTGTGTGCGCTATAGTAGTTACTCTCATAATCAGTTACTGTATTGCCGTAAATGTGACCCGTCTTAGGTCAAATGAAAACTTCGTTGGTAGAACGGTAGATTTAAACCATTATGTTAATTTCCTTGATCTGAATGTTTTGTCAAGAAGGTCTGAGAGAAGATGAGATGTTCAAAAGGTAGGCATGTATTTAACAAAATTATCACAACGTTTTCAGTCGTCAAAAATACAGAAATACAGTTTTGCTGAGTCAATAAGAGGTCACATAGTTACACACAAAAAAAGAACTTGATTTGGCATCTATCCTCTTATTAAATAGACATGTGTCACATTTATGACATATTCACAGCACGAGTTATGTCAACTCTTTTTTGACATATGTTAATATTAGCTTTAGATAAACAGAATTAAAAGAAGGCAGTTTGTGATTTGTTTATATTGGTTATTTCTGGTTAAAAACAATAAATAAAGAAAATGAATCGATTCATTATATTTTGGTTTGTTATTGGGGTAAGTTATTTTTGTAACTGATTATGCAAAATATTTTACATTTATTTTTTTATAAGTGATTAGCTAGATTTGAATTGGTAATTAGAATACTTTGTTCCTTGATAAAGATACTTTGGGAATTCTGGGAAACCCTGATTATCCATTCATTCTATTTTCATGAAAGCCATTCGAATACCTTTTGTTATTTTGTATAATAAATTCAATATACCAAAACAAAGTAATGTAGATATAGCAGAAAAATGCATAACTTCTCAAAGACGATTTTAATTAAAGACATATTAAGTTTGAACTTAATTATTTTCAGCATTTAGCACTCGCCTCTTCAAATAAAATATTTTTTTTGTATCAAGAATCGAACGTAGAGAGTGAGAAATCTTAAGTCACTGTATTAAGCAATTTATTTCATTTTATTATATTTAAGTTTATCTCTCATTAAAGTGACATTCTATTAATTTTATTGCTTAACCATGTTTGTTAGCGTACGACACAAACAAGCGCTTGCACTGTAATACTGTTACTTTAAACAAATGTCCATGAATTTCCTACTGCTTCTTTTCTTTTCAAGGCATCGAGCGCAACGAATATCTGCGATGCTGATCCTTATATATGCGAAAATATTCCGCACAGCCGGTGTAATAATGTGATGACAGATAGAGAGTACGAATGTCTTTGCATGCCGGGATTCCAGCCTCCAAATTGCACTGACATTGACGAGTGTTCTACTGGACAAGACGTGTGTAAAAACAACAGCAAGTGTGTTAACACTGTAGGCTCGTACAAGTGTACATGTGACCCAGGATTTCTAGCCCCAGACTGTAAAGACCAGGATGAATGTGTCACAGCCACAGATGTTTGTCACAATGGACGTTGCATCAACACAATAGGTTCATTCTTTTGTTCTTGTTTCAATGGTTACACTGGACTTCACTGCACCGAAGACGTCGATGAATGTTTGAGTTCTCCATGTGTACACGGCTCATGCGTAAACACAATGGGCTCGTTTTTGTGCCACTGTAACTTAGGATATCAGGGAGAATTTTGCATACAACAAATTTCACTAGCTAATATTACATCGCCATCAACTCTGCGGACACATAATCAGACGATGAAGATTTCTCCCAGGTTGTTTACGCCTAAAGCTGTATCAACAACTAATGAACAGAAAACATCTACAAAAACAGCCACAGCTGTCACGAAAGTTACAACAGTCACTGAACGAACAAGACACACCAAACTGAGGACAAACTCTGAACCAGCTACATATAGGACGCCAGTAACAATCTTTAAACCATCTACATACAAGACACCAGTAACTTTTTCTAAACCAGCTACATATAGGACGCCAGTAACTTTCCCTAAACCAACTACATACAGGACGCCAATAGCAGTCTATAAACCAACTACATACAGGACGCCAATAACAGTCTATAAACCAACTACATATAGGACGCCAATGACAATCTCTAAATCAACTACATACAAGACACCAGTAACTTTTTCTAAACCAGCTACATATAGGACGCCAGTAACTTTCCCTAAACCAACTACATACAGGACGCCAATAACAATCTCTAAATCAGCTACATACAGGACGCCAATAACAGTCTATAAACCAACTACATACAGGAGGCCAATAACAGTCTATAAACCAACTACATACAGGACACCAATAACAACTTCTGAATCGACTACATACAGGACACCAGTAACAATCTCTACAACATCTACAAACTTGACACCAATTACAAACTCTACATTATCCACAAATATGATGCCAATAACATACTCTAAACAAAATACACAAAGGGCACCAACTGTTTTTAAAACTTTGCAAACCTTTCCTACACAATCATCTTTACGTACATATCTAGCCAGATCAACACCGGGATCAACGCTTTCAACAACGTCTCATAAGGCACGCACAGAGACATCAAGTCCATCAAGTCCATCAAGTCCACTCTCCATCCATACCTCTGATGATAAGACAAGCATTCAGTCAATGAATAGTGCTCAACAAAGTGACAACAATAGTGTAAGTATTATTCTGAGAGCAGAAACACGTCCTTATGTAAACATAAAGGTATGATACAAATAGTTTGCTCATTAAAAAAAACGTGTTTCACTTACCTTAAACGGACCTTCTTTTTAACGATTTATACACTATTTATGGTTCTCTTTGAAATTGATGAGTCAACATATATTCAACAATTGTCTGTATTTTTTTAATTGATCGTGCAAATAATAGTAAAGGATCTGCCAATAGAAATGGCGACAATTCTATGAAGCTGAACTTCATTCCTATCGAGAATGATGAAAATACACTGTTATGAAAAAAAAAAACAACAACAACAAAACCCCATTAATTTATACTTCGAAGGAAACAAGAACTCTTAAAGAAACACACTCACACACTCACTATATAACAACAAGATTTCTCCTGGCAATTTCAAATTGTTTAGACTGGTATTTAAAAGCCTTAACCGCTGTATATTTTACATTTTAGTCGTGGATACAGAGTCACTGGTACGTGTTCATACTTTTGGGAGCCGTCATTTTGGCTGGCGTGGTGCTTACAGTTGTCTTGCGGCGAAGGTTTATCTCTTTTTTTTCTTTATTTCTTTTACCTTTCTAGCATTGTTAACCTGATAAATATGCAAGTAACGTCTTCATTTGACTAATTTATTTTGATTTGTCGTCTATTTATAATCATTCCGTACTTTTCGTTCTTCTTTCCATCCTGTCTTTCTTTTTCCTACCATCCTACCCTTACTCCTTCCTTTCTTTGTGTAATATTTTGTTCTTCATTTAGTCTCATTACACTGGATTATATATACATGTACATATATATTTTGATGACAAGATATGAATAAACAAAGGTCAAGCCCGCCCGCTTAGCTCAATAGGTAGAGCACTGGATTAGTACTCCATCAGTCGTTAGATCGACCCCTGGGAAGGGCAAAATTTCTCCGTGACAACTGATCTCAGACATTGTGTCTAATGTTCATTTGTCTCTCACCGCTGATTCAGAGTAGATCATGTGGGAACAGGAGTCAGTCACTGGCGGAGAAATTGGCAATTACTGGTTAGTTATCCAGGAAAACCGGTTAGGTGGACTGACCGCCGAGATATAACCTATGTTGAAATCGGCGTTAAACCCAAAAACAAACAAACAAAGGTCATTTTGAAAATGTAGTTATTTTTTCACTTTTCAGACGGCAGACGGATTTCATGTACAGATATTTCTACAATTCAGAGAGCGAATCGATCACCACGACTATAAAGCCCACTAATCAAGAGAATCGGTTGTACATAGCATTTCATGGGCGTGATTCTGGATTTTCTGATATCTAAATCATATCTTTATTTCTAACTATATCTCATGTATAGCAGGCTACCTAATCTTGTTTCTTGTAATCTGTATGAATGTTATATCAATAAATATTAGACAATAACTAAGCCCACCAAAGAATACATAGAATTACCTTCCGGTTGGTATATTTCAGTACTTTTAAAACGTACGTGAATAGTTACCAAGGACACCTCGGTTAGGTAAACGGACTTTGGCCAAGTTCATACCAATGTCCCGAGCTCCAATTATGAATTGTCAGTGTAAGTACACGGACATAGATTATCGCATGACCACCACAGTTTTTGTTTGAAAATAGGCGTTCTCTAAATTCCGGTAAAAAGAACACTTTGATGTGCTCTAAATGAGGTATCGGTACACTTTCTCGCGCATGGCCAGTTTATCATTTTATCATGAACGTGACTGGTTCATTTCCACAGGGGTTCACAGTTACTTTGACTGGAAAACATCAGAGGTACTTAATGGGGGTTTAGACCTAAAAATCGCTGTATGTTTAAAAAAATCACGTAGTGGAAACATCACGAAACAGCGTCCATCTTCAAAGAAAAGCTGTGATGGTCATGCGATAAAACAGTTATAGAATATTATCGAGGACTTTACCGGCATGATTTTCGCGTGCTCTTAACAGGTACAACACCACGGCAGGCAGCTGTGAAACAAAGGTGCTAGGCTTTGAATATACTACGAGACACTCCTGCGTCTGTCTCCAAATATTTAATGTTTAATTCGAAGTGCTTCTTAATTATTAAGTAATTCCTTCAAATTTGTTTTTACTTCAATTCAACTGAGACTTTTTCCTAAATAAAATTATATAAATTCAATTCAGTAACCATAAACCCTGTAAAACTAGATCTACTAAACTAGGCCTATAGAAAAAGATCTATTAGCAGCAGATGCTATCATGTGTTTTTGTTTCTTTTCTACATTATTGTTGCGGCTAAGGTAACCACTTTGGTTGTGATGTTAAAACCCAACCTGTTACAGGGCCAAGATATTAATAGCTATGAAAATCAAGGCACATATGTATAGATATAAGTAAGCGTATTTTGTCAAGTTGGCATTTTTGGAATGAATGAATGATTATTGAACGAATGAATGAATGAATCTGTAAATAAACAAAGCAGATGTCGAAAATATGTTAATGATGTATGGACTACATGTTATGCAGTTTGCTACAGTTGGTTGCAGAAAGTACGGAATATGTCGAGTGTTTCCACTCAAACTATTTTAACGACGTGTGTATTAAATGACGACACCGGCGGAAGTTTACAAGTTTTCATGGAGATAGGCAAGTGTCAAAAGGTATTATTTTTAACACTGTTTATTTTACCGATAACTTAACAATACATACATGTTTTTAACGTTATGAACAAAACTAAATTTCAAAGATGTACATAGTAAATAGCGCTGTGAAGAAACATTTAGATACTCAAATATGTCAGTTATTAAATTAAAAAAGCAGTTCATTTTGCTAGTTTTGTTTTTCTTTTACGATCCAATATAGGCCTATCTGCAGACAGCTGAAGATGTCTTTGAAATTGTTCCCTTTAGTTTAGAATATTGATTTTTTGTGTGCAGAAACACATATGAGCAGTTAAGTTGTTCTAACATTTACATATCTTATATAGACTTAATTCATTCAGTTTAAATTAAGAACTGATTATCCATTTTGACCATTTGAGGGGTGACTGCAAAAAAATCCTTTGTGCTATAAAATTTAAGTGTAGATAGTTTTGCATTCATCTGTCAATTTAAACAATTCTACAGCATCTACATCTACATTGTACTGATTCACAATCAACAATTGATTATACTAAGCAGGCGCATTGTCTGGGAATAGCAATCAATCTTCATTATTTATTTTACTAATCAATAACATTTGAAAAAATTCTGCATATATAAACAAATGCAGATAAAAGACATAAAATAAAAGCACTTTTTAAGCAAATGTTCATGAGTTCCAGTAAATCAATGCTCATCACACATTATTGCTCAGACTTAAAATTTTGTTCTCATCATTATATTCTCATAATTATTTCATGTAACATTTATTTAATGTTTCATAATAATATTATACTGAATAAAGGAGTGCAATAAACAATTATTAGCTGGTGACAAGGGCACTAATTTTAGTAGCATGTACAATTTATACAATAACAACAATGTAATTTTAACAACATGTCAAACAATAAAGTGCCCGCCAAGGTGCGAAAAACATTCACTATCTTTTAATTTTTGAAAAATGTAGGCTGTTTTGGCATATGTTTACAGAAAATCTGTTGGCTCAAAATCAAATTCCTTCTGTCCATTAAACAATAAATAACCAGTCTTGAAAGTTTTTTTCTTTCTTTCTTGAATTACTGTTTTTTAGTTTAAAATAAGATCAGGTCTTTTAAAGTTTCATTTTCATTCATTCCCTGACAGTCGTGTGAATATTATTTGTAATTTGTATATGATTGTATTAGATACACAGATAAGTGTTTCTTCTGTCCTTATTTTTTTTAACCCTGAACATGCTGTAATTTTGTAATGGATTTGCCCAGCTTTGAATTTGGAACAGTCTGTTCAAAGTTTAAGGGATTTCAATATCAAAATACAAAAATGAAGCTATCAACAGTATAGAGCCTGGTCAGACTGCACGAATGTGCAGGCTGGCCTGGCTCTATACTGGTGGCAAAGACTAATCACTTTCAGTTCCAGCAGGTTAAGGGTTAATAAAAATGATGGACGCTTTTTTTCTAATTTTCTAATAAGCAAGCTTACATTTTACATAATACTTTTTCAGTATAAGGTGTTAGTATTATTTTTTATGCTGTAGACAAGATTGGAATCTAGGCAGATTTTGAATCAGAATTTTGATCTGGTCTAGGGTAAATGGTCTAGGCAAATCCAGAATCTTTTAAAGTTACTAAACAGAATTCTGATTTGGTACATCTCGCTTTCCTAGCAAAAAGTACAGAAGGGATCAAAGAATGGCAATTCCAATGGGTAAATGCAAAAAAGCTCTGAGTACTAGAAAATAAAGAAGCAGATATGACTTTTATGTATTCACTCTTCAATTTGTGCAACAGTATTTCAACTGCATTGTGTCATTTTTCTCAAATAGTGATTTTTATGATCAGATGTTAACATGGTATAGCTGAATTTCAATTATTTTGCCTTTTCATATAAAATTCATACTGTTTTGAAATGTAAATCTTATTTAAATTTAAGCTTGTGTTAATATAAATTTGCTGTCTCATTTGGTATACATGTTTATGATTTTTTTATTATCATTGTAATGTTATATGGTAGTATCAAATTGTATTTTGACATAAAGAAGATTGCAATCAATAGTTTGTTCAATTCGTTTTGAATTGAGGATAGAAGATTCAAAGGTTATCACTGTATAAATCTTAAGAAATACTGTTTTGGGCTAAACTTAATCTCATATAAAGACAGAACTTTGTCATTAAAACTGTACTACAGGACAATTTTAAATAGATAAGACCCAGTAACTTGATAAAACAATATTCCCAACTTACAATTTTTTGGCATGAACTAACTGTTGTTTCATAATGTTGAATGCATACCTTTTACACTATTGGAGACAGTATTAAAAAACATTTATAACTTACAACTTGTGCTTCACATCAACATATTTTATACTTTCATCTTTTATTGTATGAAATTGTAGCTATTTTTTCTTCTAAAGAGGAAAATAAAAATAAATTTCACTTAATTTAAGTCAGGACAGCCTGCACAAGTACCCTTTTCACTAGTACCTTACCGAGTGGTTATTCTCTCTGTTGTTTAACTGTGTATATTTCAAATGTATATATTCATGTACCATGCAGGTATAGCCAGCCATGCTACTGTGTAACAGTTTTGCTGTATTACTGCCTTACAAGGTGGTATAAAACATTTATGACAATTTAAATGTCCTGTAAATGCAATTAGGCCATACACTTGGTGCTACATACAGTCATCATATGGGTGCAAATCATACTGTATAATTGTGATGTAGATACAACTTACAAACACAATAAACATAAATAAGAAGTCAAGTTTCTGCCCAATAATTGTACTTTTGTACGTAAGCGAAAACATCAAGTTGCTTTGTTCTTTGATGTGTATATTTCTGATACTCCATTGCAAGTGAATTCAGCCGGGATATAAATGCAGGATTCAACAGTGCTGGCATGGGACTTGTTCTCTGACATTGCCAGGTAAACTGGCATCACTACTTTACACTATGATATAATATATTTACAGCAAATTTTTGTATGTTATTATAATTAAGGCACACTCGTGCCTGCTACCTTAGTTTGTGTATAAATCATATACACTAAGTCTTGAAAAATCATGCTATAAATTTAACATATACAGTAAAACCTCAATAATGAGACCACCTCTGGGACCAGCAATAAGTGGTCTTAATATTGAGTTGGTCCTAAAATTGAGTTCAGATGATGACATGAATGTGCATGGTAGATTTATCGACCCAGTGTGTGTTTTGCGTCAAATGTAGTGTCACTGAGCATAACTTATTTGTTTTATTTGTCCTTACTTTGATAACTAATGATTTGATCAGAATAAAGTGATATGTAAGTCTCACAAAATTTTGGATTTTAGTGTTGCATTAATTCGTTTGCGCATCAATTAGTGACTATAACAATAGAAAATTTATCGTGCAGTAAGCCGCAGTCTACTCTTATAAGGGTGTCATAAACAATTAAACCGATAACTACCAACCTTAAAGTAAATTATCCACACCTGGATCCTTTTATCCTGTCAAATTATCAATTAACACCGATTAACACGAGGTGCCCATTATGTACATGATTGTGTAAACAAGTTTGCCGACCTCGACCTTTGATGAATAGCTAAAGTCAACAGCTGCCCGTTTTGTTCCGTTCTGGTCGCGGTCGTAATTTCGAGTTCAAAAAAGGTTTGTATTTTCATTCGGGACCGGAAATTGCGGTCGCAATACGCAATATTGAGTTGGTCATTATGTCTCCCCCCAAAAATGGGGGAGACATATTGTTTTTCCCCTGGTTGTCCGTCCGTCTGTCTGTCCATCACAAAATCATGTCCGCTCTGTATCTTCCAAAGCCCTTGAAAGATTTTTATGAAACTTGGGTCAGATGTTCACCTCATCAAGGCGACCTGCAGAACCCACTTTGTGGGTGTGGTGTCTCAAGGTCAAGGTCACACTTGGAGGTTAAATGTCAAATGCCACAAAATCGTGTCCGCTCTGTATCTTCCAAAGCCCTTGAAGGATTTCTATGAAACTTGGGTCAGATGTTCACCTCATCAAGGCGACGTGCAGAACCCACTTTGCGGGTGTGGTGTCTCAAGGTCAAGGTCACACTTGGAGGTTAAATGTCAATTGCCACAAAATCTTGTCTACTCTGTATCTTCAAAAGCCCTTGAAGGATTTTTATGAAACTTGGGTCAGATGTTCACCTCATCAAGGCGACATGCAGGAACCACTTTGCGGATGTGGTGTCTCAAGGTCAAGGTCACACTTGGAGGTTAAATGTCAAATTTTACAATCGTCTGACTCAGTACTGCCTGCAGCAACTGGCTGGGGGGAGACATATGTTTTTGTTCAATCAAAAACCCATTTCTAGTATTACTGAGTTTAACTAACAATAGAATACATAGTAAAAAAATCGGGACCAGAAGAAAATGTTCGTAATATTGAGTTGGTCTGTATATTGAGTTGGTCGCATCGTGAGTTTGTACTGTAATTCACAACTTGTGTGAGAAGTAAACTTAAGAAAAAACTAAATGAACCTTAGGTTGATTTATTGATTGGTGTTCAACATTAAAATTGGAGATGAAAGACATCTACATATGAAACAAACTTTCTAAATTTATAACTTAATGATATAGCAAGGTCAAAAGTTTGACAGCTGTGTAATGGATTATGTAACAAATCATCATTTAAACAGGGTCTTTTTGATGTTGCCAGGCTAAACTTAGTCGCAGGAGTGTCTGTGAAAAAAAGGCCTTTGAAGATTTCTGTTCCTTTTGCTTTTTAAAGTAATAAAGATTGTTAAATTAACTGTTGATGTTTGTGAAGGAATTAACAGTCTTTAGAGAAAATGTTTTGACATATCTTTGTGAGAGAGAACTATTTAAACTGTCTATCTGATTTAATCATGGCTATTGAAAAGAAATTCTTCATTTACTGCGATAAAAACATGTTGATATATAGGGCCCATTGATGATTTTATTCAAACAGTAGATTCCATTTTAATTTAATGTTTTCGCTTCTATTGCTTACAAAGTAAACACTGACTTGGTACAAGCTATTGATCTAAGAGTTAATAGAAAAAAAATTGCAGTATTTGTGACTTGGACTTCTTCATTTAATTGATTAAGATTTTTTCGGTACCATATTCTTTAAAGGGGCTGTGCTCCAGATGACAAAAAAAGAAAGTTTTCTTTTATTATAAATTTCTTGTAATATTTATGACTAATGCTTAAAAACTAACTTACTGACAAAAAATAAGTCAAATAATTACATTATAAATTGATTTTTTTCCCTTTCAAAGTGCTATACCGTAACGCGACGGTATAACTATATCGTATAAGATTTAAAGTAAATATCTGTAATATCACATGCGGCGATGGTGGTGACAGTAAAAGCGTTGGAAATATTTTGTTAACATGAGGGTCCAGAGTTCAAATCAGGAAAATGTTTTTTTTAATTCTATTTTGACTTTTATAATCAGTTTTGAAGTAAAATATTATGTTATTATAATCTCATGGCATCTAAATATATAATTTATGAAAAAAATTTTTTTTGTCCAATCTGGAGTACAGCCTCTTTAATCTTAAAATTTGCCTCAGCTATAATTTACAAACGTTTTTATTTGGAAGAAGAAATAATTATGACTGTATTTTTTTAAATGTCATGGATGTTGTAGTGGTGCAGATGGATATTCTTTTGTTTACTAAGTTCAGCGGGTTGTATGAATGTATGTATTTGCCTTATTTATTTGTTTAAGCTTTCATTTTAAAGCTATGGCTATAGGCATATTTAAATAGTTCTTTTAAAAGCTTACATACTGGTATATGAAAACAATTTTTTTATAAACGATGGTTGCTAAAACATAAATGTCTGTCATATATAGAAATTATAACAAAATAACTGTAAATAAATTGAGAGATAATGAAAATATTTTGTACTCCATAAAGTAATTTTATCAAAGTGAAAATTCAGTAAAAAAATGTTCAATATATTTTACTGTTTACATGATGTGGGCATATAGGTGTTGTAATTTTATTATGAATCAAGATACAACAAAAAGTATTCATTTCAAAGTGACTTTTTTCTTCACTGTTTATATAAACTGGGACTTACTATTTATATACAGTCCCTGATATAAAAGACAAAATCATAAATACTTGGAAGGCCATAAAACTCAAAACTTGCACTTAAGAACTTATAAATTCTATTGGAGTGTGTTTTACTACCAGTGAAGAGCATATTTCAGGCTGATACTCGAACTTGAGTATATTCTTATCTAAAAATTCTGAAGTTTAACTATCCATAATATGATATTCAAACAAATTTGAACAATAAAGGAAATACCATTGCTACTGTACTGTAATTTTAGTGGAAGGCTGTTCATTTCGAAGTAATATATGAAGTCATATGATGATTGACCAGAAAAATATATTCTATAGAAAAGCTACCTCGAATGTACGTAAAACTAAGTCTTGTCAGTCGATACTCTGAATTTCGCTTAATTCTGATTAGAATGTTTTAAGAAATTATACATGTAATATATACAAATTTACTTGTATGCCAAGTACTTTGGAGTTTGGTGTAAAATTCACCAACAAACTGACATGAGAATCTGCCTCACACAAAAAATGACAAAAATTATTGTCTGCTTGAAAAAACATTTGTGAATGCATACCTGTTCAAGTATATTAGACACCATTAGTTCTTTTAGTTAATAAATTTTAATTTATGTCCAGATTCTTTATCTTATGTGCCAGGCACAAGGCCTGTGCAATTTGTATAATTGTTAAGGTTTGTGTTTTACATTGATATAGACTATAAAGTTGATGTATTTTTTTCTCTGTATTCCAGGGATTGTAGTCTTCACTTGGCATGAGTTTTGTATCAACAAATAGCTGAAGAAGGGGTTTGTTTAAAGGGAATCAGTCAAAATGGTTCAGCTGGGCTATGACAGCGATGATGAGGATGGCTTGACACTGGAACCAGCCAAGCAGAAATTCACCATCCGTAAACCAGTCACACCTTATGTCTGCTCCACACCATGTGACTTTGATGATGAAAGAAAATTTCTTGCACAGGAAATATTCCCGCAGCTTGAGGACCTCTGTCGACAACGAGGAACAGCATTCTCTATGATAGATGTGCAATGGAAACCTGACAGTCTTCAAACAGAAAGTGGACATCTCTTACGTATTAATTTAGATTTCATAATGAGGTGTTCCCCATATTTCATATGTTTACTTGGGGAAACATATGGCCCACACAGGACACCTGATGACGGTAAGCTGCCTGACAGTCTGCACAGTTTACCGGAAGATGCTTCATGGATTGACAAGAATTGCTTAGTTGCAGCAAGTGCTGGGTACTCTTGGATATTGAAAGAGGTATAAATACTGCACTCTCATCAAAAAATCCAGAAATGGTAATAAAAAGTTATCAAAATAAATTACAGTTAATTACTGAATGATTTACCAGTATGACCTGCATTAAACTGTTCCAACTTATTTGTACTGACAGAAGGATTAGAAAAAAATGGCTACAACTTGTATTCCAGGTTAAGTAACTGAAAAACACATTTCCTAATATAATCAATCATTTTCATGGATAAAGCTTGTACCTTTAAGAGTTGTTAATTGAAGACTTGTACAGGAAGTAAGTACTGATAAGTTATATTAGATGACTTAATATTTATTGAAAACAGATTTTAGTTTAGCGTTAAGTGGCGATGAGTCAGTATTATGAAGCAAATAGTTTACTTTTCTCTCAGGTACATCAGAACTGTAGTATACCAGAACTTGAGATTATTCAAGCGGCATTCCTCAGTGACAACAGGTACTGCCATTTCTACTACAGGCAACCAGAACACCTCGACCATAAACTCAAAGGTTTGAAACTTCTTTCTACAGTGCAGTACAGGCCTATAGTGATTCTTCCAATTGGCAACAGTCTTAATTACATTTTGTAGAAATGCATTTTTTTTTTCATCTTTCATGCCTGTCAGAAAGTATGGACCAATTTGATGGCATTGAAAAATGTTTTTTAAGTACACTGCTACTTTGTTCTAACATGATTGCTTCAATTGTGTTTCAGTTGAACGAACATTTGCAGTTAATCTTCATTTTACTGAATTGTTCATAGGTGAATACTAATATATTTCCAAGAACCCTTAACAGAAATATTTCACCTTAAATGGTCCTTACTACCCAAAGTTTGAAGAGTATTTATTTAAATGTCTTTGATTGAGAGAGAAATTATTCATCCTCCACCAGTGAGAACATTGATTATTATTTTTTCTTTGATTTTTTCTTGTTATATAGGATATATGGTACAAGTTTTGATGTTTGTTAAACAATAGAAGTTTCGAAGAAGTGGTGGTATATTGCTTTTCACATGTCGGTCAGTTGGTCTATAACTGGTCAGTCAGTCTGTTTGTCGGTAGGCCATACCTTTATGATCAGTAACTAGAGAACATTTTGGCTTAAAGTCCTAAGATTTGGCGGAGAGTTTGGTCATAACCTGTAGGTAACCGCTATTGATTTTGAGCTCATTAGGTCAAAGGTCAAGGTCATGATGGTCATGGTGACCTTAACCAAGAAATGCTTGTCCGATCAATAACTAGAGAATGCTTTGGCTTACAGTCACCAAATTTGGTGGGGAGGTTAGTTATAACTCTTAGATGACCCCTATTGATTTCAAGGTCAATAGGTCAGAGGTTTAGGTCACAGTAACTTTCTCCACAAGAGAATGTCTACAGTCTTCAGATTAGGTAGGTGTGGTTGGTCATGACCTGTAGATGACACATATTGATTATGAGGTCAGTAGGTCAAAGGTCAAGGTCACATTTAGAAGTCCATGAAACATACATAACTTACTGGTCGCCATTTGAGCGGTATACATGTTTCACAAACATCTCTTGTTCAAATTTTGTTTAGATGGAATCTGATGTTCTTACAATTTTTCTTACAGATATTGTTTCTTGCAGCCCCTCAGCCTTGGATACTGTTGTTGCAAATACTGCTTAGGTTTTTCCCCCAAGCAAAAAACCAAAAAAAAGACAGTTGATTATTGAGTAAAGGTTATCTGTGTCTTTTTTGTTCATTTTACAGAAGTAGCAGACAGTGAAAAAGAGGATTTTATTGCATTACATAAACCAGAGAGTGAATACGCAGATCTGAACATCCGAGACCTGAAGCAACGTATTGTCAACAAGGGCTTACCGGTGAAGTATTTTCAGACTTGTGTTGAACTAGGTGCACATGTACTAAGAGACTGGAAGGAAGTGATTGATGAACTTTATCCACCGCTATTTGACAGTTTAGGAGCTTTTGGTCAGTATTTAGTGTAACCTATTTATTTTACGTCAGTTGAAAAACAGTTTCTTGCACAATACATTAAGCAAATTCAGTAACTGCTTCCTAGGTTCAAAGTTGCCAAAAGTGAGTCTCTCATACAGCAAATTCTCACTCCAGGTGGGCTCAAACCTGCGACCTCCAATTTGTTATATACTTGTACTTATATACTTATATATTTGTAATATTACTTAATTTTGTATTAACTGGGACTTGGGTGTCATTCGATTAAAGAATTTCTTTGCACAATTATTGCAGGGATGGCATCTTAAAGTGGAAACTAAGAATTATTTTGTATATTGTTGACACTGAAAAGGAAAATCTGACTTTATATTTCCTATTTTTATTAAAGTAAGTTGCTAAAGATTTAGCAATAGATACATAACAGACATTATCATTAAAGTGACTTGTTATTAGGGAATGCACTCTGACAGAAATATTAAAAAACAACTGAGTTTTGATAGAATGGTATGACTTGAAATAAACCTTTCCCTTTTTCTGGAAACAGATACTGAAGAGTATAGGGAGTGGCTGTGTCATGAAGTGTTCTCAGAGAGCAGACGTCACATCTACTTGAACCACTCAGAGTTACGTACCCTGAAATCTGAACTAACCAAGTTCTGTAGAAGTGTACTTGATGAACCTGGCTTAGAGCAGGATGAGGATTTCAGTCATACTTATAAACCTCATTCTGTTTCCAATGAGCTGCGGAAAAAGTGAGTAGAAAATTCAGTCGAAAAACATGTATGGTAATATCTTTAAAAGAAATTACCCAAGATAGTTAATACTAACACAAATTAATTGGGAAATTAATTACAGTTACTTCCAGAAAAGAATGCTTTAAATAAAGTTTAATAAGTGCAAAGTTTTAAATTAAATCTGAGTTTTTACACTGAGTGGAAAAGAAGTGCTGGGAATTTATATTAATCCTGCTCAATAACTGATTCCTGGTTTGAAACCTTTACTTGCACTGTTAATGTGAAATGCTGAAAATCACTGAAGAATTCACCCTTGGTGGGATTTGAACAAGTGTCTTCCGGGGCATGAGAGCGGATAGCGATTGAAATAAGTATTTTCTAGACAAATAGAATTTGACAAATATTTGACCACTGTGACAGTGTAGTTTACTGTATTTTGTTTTGTCCATCTAAGCTTTTCAAAAGGTAATTATTTTCAATAAGAGTGGTTAATGTCATCATTATCTGTCATAGGAATTTTTTTCTAATGAACAAAACTGTGACTTTTATGATTATGTAGATTTCGTTTTTCATACCTGAACAATATGACATATTTTTGAAATATGAAATGATCCTTTGTTCTGAATTAGAAAGAAAACATTCCAAACAATAATTCCTTTGAATGTTTTAAAGAACAAGTCCTTTTCATTTAAACAGGCCAGCAGTTGTTGTCAAACACAAGTCAATCTTTGTGCTGAAAGCCGACAGAGGGATGGGAAAGTCATCGCTGGTTTCTAACTGGGTAAAGCAGTTTGGTGCTGAACATGAAGAGGTCAAGGTCATTAGTCATTTTGTCGGCTGTAGTGGAAGAAGTCGAGATATCACAACATTTCTTCGTAGATGCATCCTAGAGTTGAGGGAGGAATATTTAACTGAAGGTAAGTAAAAACGTTGTTTAGAATATATTTGCTGTGCATTTTAATCATTTCCATTTACATGATTAAGTAGATCTAAAGATCGAAGTGATAGCCCAGCATTTCCAGGTGTTTATGTATACTTTGAAGTGTGTTTGAACTTAATAAGAGCTACATGTTTAGTTTAGTGGATAAAAACATTATCATCTACATTTTTTTCTGCAGACAAAAACAGATTGCAATATAAAATGACAAACATATTGCAATACAATGACAAGAATGAATGTTCTCCATGTAAAAATCAACTGTACCACCTATTCTAAGGCTTACATAGCTTTTGACATTTGTAATTGTAACCAGAAAGACCGTAATTTTGTACTGAAACTTTTGATCTTCAGCCATAGTGCTGTAAATGATTTTTCATACAGATTTTGCTTCAAATGAGAGGCAGACAAAAAATTGTCATCAGATAAGTTGCATAATACTGTAGCTGTGTTTAACTTTGAAAATGGAAGAAAAGTAAAAAAAGGTTCTGTTGAAATTTCACCGTATGTGGCCTTCCACAGATGATAATTGTGAGTCTGATGGTGAGGTTGCCAGGCAGAATTTTAAGGAGCTATGTGGAAGTTTCCAGTCAGCAGTATCTCTTGGACCTTGTGTGCTCCTTATAGATGGGGTGGATGAACTTGGGGCATCTCTTGAACTCAGTCCACAGGAGGTAAACAAAATACACATGCTGTTTTTACCAGCTGTGACATATTGATTATTATCCCTCTAAAACATTGTATTTTACTGTTCATGTAATATTCTAGATCTACAAGGCTTTTGACTAATTGTCTTACTGCTTCTTTATTAATATATATTTTTGGAAGAAATTCCAGTTTGCTTTACTGGTAAATAGTTTATCATATATGTTAAATCAGATATTTCCACCTTCATCTATATATTTCAGATAAAAGACTTTTCATGGATACCACTTCCATTACCTCCACAGTGTCGTATTGTAGTAACTACCTTGAACTCTGACCTTAGTTATGGCAATTTAATGAAGAGACCAGATACAAAATTCATGTCTTTGTCAAACTTAAATACAACTAAAGTGAAAGCTGAGATGCTAGAAGACCATATGCAAATGCATTTTGAACACCTCAAACGTATGCATCTACAGACTATTTTTGAATCTAAGTTGTCAGGACGACCACTGTTTCTAAGAATTCTGGGAAATGAGATGTGTGCATATAGTGTGTATACAGATATAGATGTTTATACAGAAACAATAAGAGACATGTGTACGTCTATACGTGACTTGTTTGTAAGATGCTTCAGACGTTGGTCCCAGGATCATAGTTGGACATATGAGGTGTTGTCAGCTGAACAAACAGAGAGTGACACTGTTGGTAAGTTAAAAATAAAATGGCTTTTGTAAAAAAAAGATGGGTTCAAAATAACAAATTCATGTGACTGTATATCTTTTGTAATCAGTGCACTACAGCTTTTTTATTTAGAACTTTGGTAGCAAGGTTTTGGCTCAATATATTTATAGCATCTGCTCAGTGAACATGACATGTATTTAAAGCTACTGACTCATAGATTTTACCTTAAAAGATAAGTCAGAATTCCATTTTAAAGACATAATTTTATGCTTCTTAATGGTTTGGAAACAGGAGGGAAAAAATAATGTTGATAGAGGGATTAGAACCCATGACCATTGATTAGGTAAAATCATAAATGACAGAATAACCTGCTGCACCATGGTGGCTTTTCATGTTAGAACATTTAATTTACATTTTCAAGTAAATCTCTACTTTGTGACCTAATATGAGTTACAGTATTATCATGTTTAGTCATTTTAATTTTTTACTTCTATTCTGTCCTATCAGACTTCATTGGATGGGTGCCTGATGTGTTGCGGCTACTAGCTGTATCAAGGTCGGGACTTACAGCCAATGAAATCCTTGATATTCTTGTTGCTATGGGATACCAGGAAAATGTGAAAGTCACGCAGTTTGATTGGTTAATGTTCCAGTTATGTATGGGAGACAATATTACACAGAGTCCTTATGGAATGTTAAATTTCTCACATCAACACATGCGAGAAATAGTGGAATATGTTCTTCTACGTAAGTTTTATATCGCTAAATTGATAAAAATATCTTTTTCTGTTGCATTAATCCATTTGTTTTTTTTTTTGGTTTTCTTCTGTTTTCACTCTGATTTTACTTGAATGAAATTGCTCACAAGTAGAGAGGAAAAGTTGTTATTTTTACCTATTTGTATGGTCATTTTGTAATTGCTATTGTTAAGATGACAAAGTGGCTACTTGACTGGCGATTTATTGCAGACATCGCTGTATTCTATATCTAAGGGTGTTTTTTGTTAACTTGAATGCTTTCAAATTTTATCATCACTTTTGTTACTAACAATATGCTGGTAAGGTTCTTTTTTATGTCAGTGTCTGTTATGATATGGCTTCACCAAAGTAACACTATAAAAATGTGATTCTTATAGGCATAGTGAAGCCATCCACAGCTGAGATCATTTCCCACACTGAGGGTGACAAGGAGTGGAAGAAACAAAAGAGGGAGTTCAGTCAGCACCTTGTTCATTATTTCCAAGGTCAAGGTCATAGTCAGAGGTGCACAGAGGAGTTACCATGGCAACTGCTGATGTCAGCAGACATGAAAGGCTTGGCAGAAATTGTTGCTGAACCTCAGTATGTATTCATAACATGTCTCAAACTTCTTACCCACCTCTTTACTAACTCTTGTTGTAAAAGACATGTAAATATACATGTAAGAAGACCACAAGCCTTAATAGATTTGGAAACAAATTCATTTTCTTTTTTTAGGATGTTTGAGAGTCTGTATGATGCAGGGAACAGGTACCCATCCAATCACTATGACCTACGGCGGTACTGGTACTATCTGGAGAGAGAGGGGTATAGTCCTGCTGATACTTACAGTCAGCTGCTCACCAGGCTTGGGGTACTCAAACCTGAACCTGATAAAATTGAGGTAATTTTATACAGCAAATATAGTTGTGCTGTTTTCTTTTTCTTTTTAAGTTATCAGATAGACAATAAGAAATATGAAGAAAAAAAGATTCAGTGTTAATCAAACATATCTTATTATATTAGTTAATAAAGATAATTCTAAATAATCTGGGTAACATAGGCTGAAAATCATCATTTATCTCAAAATGGGTGTAAGAACCTTAATTTTTATCTTGTAAAGTTTGGAATGTACACTAACTAATCTCTTTTTCACTATTTTTCATATCCTTTTATTATTTGCATGCTACTGTTAAACTTTTACTTGAATGGAAAAGAAATGCATGTTTGTTATGAATGGTATGAAAGACTGCAAGGTGTTGATGTTTATTTAGGTTATTATGGAGTGAAGATGTTTTTAATTAAAAAATATCTATAATGACTAGAACAGACTGCAATATACAATGACAAAAAAGATTGCAGTATACAATGACAAGAACAGATTGCATTATACAATGACAAGAGCAGACTGCAATATACAATGACAAGAGCAGATTGCATATAATACAATGTCAAGAACAGATTGCAATATACAATGACAAGAACAGATTGCAATATACAATGACAAGAACAGATTGCAGTATACAATGACAAGAACAGATTGCAATATACAATGACAAGAGCAGATTGCAGTATACAATGACAAGAACAGATTGCAGTATACAATGACAAGAACAGATTGCAGTATACAATGACAAGAACAGATTGCAATATACAATGACAAGAACAGATTGCAGTATACAATGACAAGAACAGATTGCAGTATACAATGACAAGAACAGATTGCAGTATACAATGACAAGAACAGATTGCAGTATACAATGACAAGAACAGATTGCAGTATACAATGACAAGAACAGATTGCAGTATACAATGACAAGAACAGATTGCAGTATACAATGACAAGAACAGATTGCAGTATACAATGACAAGAACAGATTGCAATATACAATGACAAGAACAGATTGCAATATACAATGACAAGAACAGATTGCATTATACAATGACAAGAACAGATTGCAATATACAATGACAAGAGCAGATTGCAATATACAATGACAAGAACAGATTGCAGTATACAATGACAAGAACAGATTGCATTATACAATGACAAGAACAGATTGCAATATACAATGACAAGAGCAGATTGCAGTATACAATGACAAGAACAGATTGCATATAATACAATGTCAAGAACAGATTGCATTATACAATGACAAGAACAGATTGCAATATACAATGACAAGAACAGATTGCAATATACAATGACAAGAACAGATTGCAGTATACAATGACAAGAGCAGATTGCATATAATACAATGTCAAGAACAGATTGCAATATACAATGACAAGAACAGATTGCAATATACAATGACAAGAGCAGATTGCATTATACAATGACAAGAACAGATTGCAATATACAATGACAAGAACAGATTGCAATATACAATGACAAGAACAGATTGCAGTATACAATGACAAGAACAGATTGCAGTATACAGTGACAAGAACAGATTGCAGTATAAAATGACAAGAGCAGACTGCAATATACAATGACAAGAGCAGATTGCATATAATACAATGTCAAGAACAGATTGCAGTATACAATGACAAGAACAGATTGCATTATACAATGACAAGAGCAGACTGCAATATACAATGACAAGAGCAGATTGCATATAATACAATGTCAAGAACAGATTGCAATATACAATGACAAGAACAGATTGCATTATACAATGACAAGAGCAGACTGCAATATACAATGACAAGAACAGATTGCATATAATACAATGACAAGAGCAGCTTGCATATAATACAATGACAAGAGCAGCTTGCATATAATACAATGACAAGAGCAGATTGCAATATACAATGACAAGAACAGATTGCATATAATACAATGACAAGAACAGATTGCAGTATACAATGACAAGAACAGATTGCATATACAATGACAAGAGCAGATTGCATATAATACAATGACAAGAACAGATTGCAGTATACAATGACAAAAACAGATTGCAATATACAATGACAAGAGCAGATTGCATATAATACAATGACAAGAACAGATTGCATATAATACAATGACAAGAGCAGCTTGCATATAATACAATGACAAGAGCAGCTTGCATATAATACAATGACAAGAGCAGCTTGCAGTATACAATGACAAGAACAGATTGCAGTATACAATGACAAGAACAGATTGCAGTATACAATGACAAGAACAGATTGCAGTATACAATGACAAGAACAGATTGCAATATACAATGACAAGAACAGATTGCATTATACAATGACAAGAACAGATTGCAGTATACAATGACAAGAACAGATTGCAATATACAATGACAAGAGCAGATTGCAATATACAATGACAAGAACAGATTGCAGTATACAATGACAAGAACAGATTGCAGTATACAATGACAAGAACAGATTGCAATATACAATGACAAGAACAGATTGCATTATACAATGACAAGAACAGATTGCAGTATACAATGACAAGAACAGATTGCAGTATACAATGACAAGAACAGATTGCAGTATACAATGACAAGAACAGATTGCATATACAATGACAAGAGCAGATTGCATATAATACAATGACAAGAACAGATTGCAGTATACAATGACAAAAACAGATTGCAATATACAATGACAAGAGCAGATTGCATATAATACAATGACAAGAACAGATTGCATATAATACAATGACAAGAGCAGCTTGCATATAATACAATGACAAGAGCAGCTTGCATATAATACAATGACAAGAGCAGCTTGAAGTATACAATGACAAGAACAGATTGCAGTATACAATGACAAGAACAGATTGCAGTATACAATGACAAGAACAGATTGCAGTATACAATGACAAGAACAGATTGCAATATACAATGACAAGAACAGATTGCATTATACAATGACAAGAACAGATTGCAATAGACAATGACAAGAGCAGCTTGCATTATACAATGACAAGAGCAGCTTGCATATAATACAATGACAAGAACAGATTGCATATAATACAATGACAAGAGCAGCTTGCATATAATACAATGACAAGAGCAGCTTGCAGTATACAATGACAAGAACAGATTGCATATAATACAATGACAAGAGCAGCTTGCATATAATACAATGACAAGAACAGATTGCAGTATACAATGACAAGAACAGATTGCATATAATACAATGACAAGAGCAGCTTGCATATAATACAATGTCAAGAACAGATTGCAGTATACAGTGACAAGAACAGATTGCAGTATACAATGACAAGAACAGATTGCATATAATACAATGACAAGAGCAGCTTGCATATAATACAATGACAAGAGCAGCTTGCAGTATACAATGACAAGAACAGATTGCAGTATACAATGACAAGAACAGATTGCATATAATACAATGACAAGAGCAGCTTGCATATAATACAATGACAAGAACAGATTGCAGTATACAATGACAAGAACAGATTGCAATATACAATGACAAGAACAGATTGCATATAATACAATGACAAGAACAGATTGCAATATACAATGACAAGAACAGATTGCAGTATACAATGACAAGAACAGATTGCATATAATACAATGACAAGAACAGATTGCAATATACAATGACAAGAACAGATTGCAGTATACAATGACAAGAACAGATTTCAGTATACAATGACAAGAACAGATTGCAATATACAATGACAAGAACAGATTGCATTTAATACAATGACAAGAACAGATTGCAATATACAATGACAAGAACAGATTGCAGTATACAATGACAAGAACAGATTGCATATAATACAATGACAAGAGCAGATTGCATATAATACAATGTCAAGAACAGATTGCAGTATACAGTGACAAGAACAGATTGCATTATACAATGACAAGAACAGATTGCAATATACAATGACAAGAACAGATTGCATATAATACAATGACAAGAACGGATTGCATATAATACAATGACAAGAACAGATTGCAATATACAATGACAAGAACAGATTGCATATAATACAATGACAAGAACAGATTGCAATATACAATGACAAAAACAGATTGCAGTATACAGTGACAAGAACAGATTGCATATAATACAATGACAAGAACAGATTGCAATATACAATGACAAGAACAGATTGCAATATACAATGACAAGAACAGATTGCAATATACAATGACAAGAACAGATTGCATATACAATGACAAGAACAGATTGCAATATACAATGACAAGAACAGATTGCAATATACAATGACAAGAACAGATTGCAATATACAATGACAAGAACAGATTGCAATATACAATGACAAGAACAGATTGCAATATACAATGACAAGAACAGATTGCAATATACAATGACAAGAACAGATTGCAATATACAATGACAAGAACAGATTGCATATAATACAATGCCAAGAACAGATTGCAATATACAATGACAAGAACAGATTGCAGTATACAATGACAAGAACAGATTTCAGTATACAATGACAAGAACAGATTGCAATATACAATGACAAGAACAGATTGCATATAATACAATGACAAGAACAGATTGCAATATACAATGACAAGAACAGATTGCAGTATACAATGACAAGAACAGATTGCATATAATACAATGACAAGAGCAGATTGCATATAATACAATGTCAAGAACAGATTGCAGTATACAGTGACAAGAACAGATTGCATTATACAATGACAAGAACAGATTGCAATATACAATGACAAGAACAGATTGCATTATACAATGACAAGAACAGATTGCATATAATACAATGACAAGAGCAGATTGCATATAATACAATGTCAAGAACAGATTGCAGTATACAATGACAAGAACAGATTGCATTATACAATGACAAGAACAGATTGCAATATACAATGACAAGAACAGATTGCATTATACAATGACAAGAGCAGACTGCAATATACAGTGACAAGAGCAGATTGCATATAATACAATGTCAAGAACAGATTGCAATATACAATGACAAGAACAGATTGCAATATACAATGACAAAAACAGATTGCAATATACAATGACAAGAGCAGATTGCAGTATACAATGACAAGAACAGATTGCAATATACAATGACAAGAACAGATTGCAATATACAATGACAAGAACAGATTGCAGTATACAATGACAAGAGCAGATTGCAGTATACAATGAAAAGAGCAGATTGCAATATACAATGACAAGAGCAGATTGCAGTATACAATGACAAGAACAGTTTGCAGTATACAATGACAAAAAAAGATTGCAGTATACAATGACAAGAACAGATTGCAGTATACAATGACAAAAAAAGATTGCAGTATACAATGACAAGAACCGACTGCAGTATACAATGACAAGAGCAGATTGCAATATACAATATATACTAAGAATAGATAGCAATATACAATGACCTAAGAGCAGATTACACTATCTGCACTTATGAATACAGAACATTTTAATCATTTGTTTTCATTCAAGATTTAAGGAACAATTGTATTAATTGTTTCTTGTTTCCACTAGTATATTTTTTCTTTTATTTAGTGATGTCTGTTTAATGTAACTCTGCTCTGCCTATAGGTTGAGAGTGTTGAAGACAATGCCTCAGTGTCAGACATATCTGAGACGAGTTCTACAGGAAAAGAACACAGTGTTCCACCAATCATGTTATTTTCAACAGTTTCACCAAACATTCCTTCAATTTTCACTACCCCAGCAGCAGACCACAAATTGTCGGTTATAGAAGAAGCCAGTGATGTGATGTCAAAGGTAAGTTTATTGAATTATCTATTCATAGGTACTGCATTCATTAACCTGTACAAGTAATATTGTTCTATTGACATTAATGGTTACTTCTTGCATTGTATCAGTCATGTCTAATGGGGGATATTAGTTGATTATCTACCCTGAATACTCTCTGATAGTACTTTGGTCCTTCCATTTGGATTCCTCTGCTTTTATCGCTATTTTCTCTTTTGGTATTGTGATAATTAAGCCTAATTATTTGCAACAGTGGTAGTCAGATTACACAATAAATTTAGCAACATGTATTGTTAACACCATTATGTTTGTTTTTGATAATCCTATCTTTTTATTTGATATATTAAGTGACAATTTTCACAACTAAAAGTCAAGACCATCACAGTTAAAAACAAGGATAAAGTTAGAGGATTCCAACTGAAAGGACCAAAGTGCTATTTGGTCTACCTGTGATGTTATCTGAGTAAGGGAGATAATTTGTTATCAGGAATGTCCCTCATAGACACATGCAGTTTACCTGAACATTGTTTGGTGCTGCTCAGATGTAAAATCATTGCCCTGAGATGTAAAGCTTTTATTTCACAGCACACATGACTCCAAGCTCAAACTAAAAGTGCTAACAGAATTAGAACTTAGGTCAAGGTCATACCTACTATAGTACATGATTTGAGAATATTTTTAAAATTTGTTTTATTTATACAGGATGACAGAAGCAGTGTAGGTGACCTCACTAATGGAGGAGAGTCAGTTTTCCTTACACAAGGTAAGATATGATGTTCTATTTGTGGCAAGTCTGTTGAATGGAAGAAAATTTCAAAAATGTCTATGGAAATTATATTTGCATCTTCCTTTTTAAATGATATTTTATAATTTTGCTTGAAGAGTATCTTATATCATTGTCATTTGATTTTGATTGTTCTTTAACCACCAGACAGAGTATCTCATTTTAATTGAAGTTTTTATCCATTTAGCCGGTGAGACTGAGGAGAATAGGAAATATGACTTGAGCCCAGCTGAAGTCACTGTTCTCACATGGCACGTGAGTCAGTTTATTTTGGAGCTCGGATACAAGCAGGCAGGGGAGGCAATTCTGATGGCTTTAAATTCTAGACTTATGAAGGTACAATTTTTGCATTAAATTGATTAACATAACATTCAAAGAAATACATGTCCTCATATAGTGAAAAGTAGATGTAGCAGTTTAGTTATACAGTGGATAGTCTTGTGAGAGATTGCCGTCTCTGAGATATAGATTTAAAGTAAATGTGCATAAGTTTGAAAGTAATATGTGTTAAAGTTATGTCAGTAGTTACTATGAATGACAAAAATCTCTTTTCATGCTTAGTCTTCGAGAAACTTACAGAGATAACTTTCAACTGTATAAATCAATATTTAAAAAAAAGAGTCATCTGGGGTTATGATGAAATATTAAGACAGTTTGTTGTGTTTTTTAGTGTTATGTTCTATACTGTAAAATCTGTTTGTTTGTTTTATTTATACAATTGAGTGTTTGTGATTAATTTGTTTTGTTTGTTTGTAGCCTGAAGACCCACATCTTGAGGTGCATTTTCTTTTTTTTTTCCTGTCATTGCTTCATTTTTTCTCCAGCAAAATAGTTAACAAAACCAATGAACTAATATACTCCTTTGTAGAATAGCTACAGATACTGACTCCTTTTCTGTGACAATAATACCATTATTATGGGTTCATTTGTACTGAAATTTTTTGTAAACCAATTCAGTGATTAGATTAATTATTTATTTTACATTGACTGGTAGACAATAATTAATAAATGCCAATAGAGTTCATCTTGCTGTTATAAGTGAAGAAGTGAAATTTTAAAGCTACAATTAATGTGATGCTCAGTTTCTGTTGAAATTTATAACTGGTTCGACATCACTTCTCTAAATATTTTACAAAATATTAAGGGCAATTTTACCCTTAATGGGAGATTATAACGGCACACGCTTGGACCTAGCTGCCTTGAAAAAAACATGATAATGGCACATCAGAGTAAAATCTCACAGTTAATTTAACTTAAACTTCATCTTATTTAAACTGTGGAAAGTTTAATAGTTAAGATATATTGCTGCACTTAATGATATGTTGGTACTGTTGTCACAAAGGCAATAAAGTATGTCTAAGAATCTCAATGGATTTCCTGTATTGCTGGTCTGTCACCATCAGTTAACCATGAGCTTTTATGATCAAACTGTGTGCAATCATCAAGATGAACAATTACAGACCTGATCTGCTTATACTTGGATGAATGGAGGGCACTGCAGTATTTGATTTTATTCTCAAGGTTCCTCTAGGAAAGAGAGACATGAATTAAAAAAAACAAAACAAAAAAAACCCCAAAAAACTAGTTCATTGAAGAAGGAAATTATAGAAGATGACCCCTGTTCATATAGCTCAGAGCAATACAGGTCTTTCATAGCCTTTGACAGACTTCTGGCCTTTTGCTTAAAATTTTTGATGCTGTTTACTTTTTGCACAACTTTATTTTACAATCACATTTCTTTGTTTTTCATATAGAGATAGCTCTGCATTCCTGCTTTTATTATACTGTCTTTGATATATTTAATATTTTCAATTCTTTGATTTGTTTAACGGTAAAACAGAGCTCTGAAACTTTGTTATCAAATAGTGCTTCTTTTTCCATTTTATATGCCTAAAGGGGCATATGTTATGGTCCTGGGCATCCATCAGTCCATCCGTTAGTAATTTGGTTTCCAGAGGATAAGCTGATAACCATGCATCACAGCATAAACATCATAACTTCAAAGACTGACATTTATACAGATTGTAAAAAACCTAAAATTCAGATATGATAAAGATCTATAAAACTCTTAAATTAAAATTATAAAATGTTAAAAATCAAAATATTATAAATCAAAAACAAAAAATTCAAAATTTAAAGCAAATCATTTAATTCCGAAGCCTAAGTTTCCTCCCCTTTATCACAAATGCATCATACTTAGAAAAAACACCCTTCGGGCATATAATGCTCCGCCCAGTGGTACCCGGTGTTCTTGTTTACATTTTATTAGACTAGTAGACTTTTAAAGCCATTCCTTCTTATTTTTGTATTATTTGATTATTATTATCTATAGTTTATTTTAATACATCCAAGAGCTTGAAACCATTTGGACTGTTTGGCCAGAATATATAGCAATTGTGTTGTCTGCTGATCAACAAGAAAATGTAGTTTTTCAGAAAATATCAAGTGCAAAACTCACTTTGGTAACATTTAGCCCTAATGACAATATAAGTTTCAGTAATACACAAAACCTTGTATTACTTTTTGTGAAAAAAAGTTCAGAATCTAGGACTGAAACTAAAGGTTAATACATTCAGGAAAGTAGAATATCTAAATGACTGTGTATGATTCAGAAGGTTTTAAGGTGTATAAAACTTTTTGCCATGTCCCTCTAGCCTTTGCCACCAGTATAGAGCCAGGCCAGCCTACACATCCATGCAGTCTGACCAGGCTCTATACTGTTGGTAGCTCCATTTTTGTATTTTGAAAGTGAAATCCCTTAAACTTTGAATGGACTGTTCCAAATTCAAAGTTGGGCAAATCCATTACAAAAATTCAGCAGGTTCAGGGCTAAAGTTTTATACACTTTAGTTGCACTACAGATAGTTTGCAGAATCAACAATATTAGCCTTCTCCAAGCAGACTTCTTTTACTATTTAATATTTATATTAAAATACTTCTTGTGATGTAGCTTTTTTTTAAAATAAGATTACATTTATGAACGTAGGTTGCTGTTTCAATATATATTCTTATCATGAGAACTTTGTTTATTACAGAGTTATCCCCTCAGCGAAACTGATCAGTTAATCCATGCAAAAGTTCAGGAATGTCTAGGTCAGCTATATTTAGATCTGAATAACCTTGACCTTGCTGACAAATGGTACAGGAAGGCTCTACGTACAATTATGGACATGCCAGAGATGGAGGAATCCTCAAGCATGTATACAGACCTACAGCACTTGAAAGGTAGGATTTTCGTGCCGTACTAGGTAATTATAACCCAAAGAATATACGGACCACATTATAGGAGTCACCTTGTTTGTTGTTTTTAAACTGTGAATTTAGTTTTTGAAGGCTACAGTAGTGAAACATGCATATGGGTCACACAGCAACCTCAGAGCTACATTGCATTTTGCAAATTGCATGTTACTTTTTTATGAAGTCTGTGATATCAAAATGATTTAAAAGAAATGTTATACATGAATTAATTATTCTGCTATGAGTGTACCTTCTGGTAGTTAGATTGCAATAAAAAGTCCAGAAAACTAATTTCAAAACAGTCTGCTATCGGAAAGTGAAAAAACCTGAAACTGTAAAATTTGACCACATTGTTTACAATCGCACAACATGGTCCATTACTTAGATGCATTGAATTTTGCACTGACTTAATCTGTTTTCTTAAGTTGTGTAATTGACTTTATTACAAGGGGTGAAAGTGAACAGGTTCTAAGTGTCGTTGAATAAAAAGTAGGGACAACGTTTTCTAAAACTCTGTTTAAAGCCTGCAGCTTAAAGATACTGCCATTAAAATGTTCAACCCATTCTTAACAGATGTTGATGTATAAGAACTGAACCATTTCAGGAAAAATCATTCAGCAGATTGGTTGCCTACGTCTGCAGGAAGGGTTGTTAGACGATGCAGATGACCTTCTAGATGAAGCCCTTGACCTTGCAGAGGCTACACATAAACTTACAGCAAGAGCAACAGTACTTCTACACATAGGAACATTGAGGTAAGATTTTAATTTGAAATTAAACTTTGGAATGAATAATTATTTTTAATCAGAATTTAGTAAATAACATTTTCAGGATCAGAACCAAAAAGGCTGAAAATCTTAGGAGATCACATATTTAGCCAGGCAGCTAATGGAAATTAATGCCTGTTACATCACTTTCCGATTTGATTAAAAATAATTCCAAATGCTTACCCAGTTTCAAAAATATTTGTGATGTATTATCTAAAAATAAATAATTATTCTTATTCATTTAACATAAAATTTTCTCATTAATAAATATGGAGAAAGGTGCTATTCTCTAAAAAAAAAAAAATAACATTTTAAAAAGTTTTAGGGAAAATTTTTTTATAACATTTTAAAAAGTTTTAGGAAAAAAAAATTAATAACATTTTTAAAAGTTTTAGGGAAAAAATTTTAATAACATTTTAAAAAGTTTGAGGGAAACAAGTATTTTGTTTTCATCAAATCAGTTAGGTTCCATTTAGTTTAGATTTGACTGTGTCAAAGTATTTATCTATATTTGTGTCCTCAAGGTCAGTTTTCTTTACTATTACAAAAGTCAGATGCCATTGATATAAATGTACTTTGGTATGGTTAAGTTTAAACCCCTCTTACAGTCAAAGTCAGATCAGGCAGGTAGCTAACCTAACAATTATTCCTGGGAAGGACTACATGTAGTACTGTATTCCCATCCTCCATAAGAAATTGCAGACTTAACTCACATTAATCATTATAATCATGAGTGGAGCAATGAAAGGTAGACAAAAGTCACTTACAAAGTATCAGTGACAATATTTTATTACTTCAAAGTAATCTGTGACATCTAAGTAGATTTTTAATAAATCTGGATTCAGAGTTTTTTGGTGCCGTATTCATAAAGCATAAGAAGTTTTTCTTTGTCAAGTTTGACTTAAGTCAAAGTTTTGCAAGTCAGTTTGCAGCTTTTTTGCTAATGGCATAAATGTTTTAATTCCTTCTTATTGATTTTGGATACTTAATTCAGTAAAAATTTAATTCAAGCAAAAGGCTTTTTTTTAGCCATTAGTTTTGACTGCTTTATGAATATGACCCTTGGTTTCAAAGAAGTTTGAAAAATCTTTAACAATACCTGTAGTTTGTGTCAGTATTGAAGTATCATTGGCTTAAGCCATTTCTGATAAAGTGATTGTTGAGACCAGTTGCTTTATTGTTCTCAGAATGCAACAGCAAGACTATTTAATGGCAGAAACAAATCTACGCAAGAGTTTGATGCTGAGACAGAAATGGTATGGCAGAAATCACACATTAGTAGCAGACATTCTGTTTAAACTGGGCATACTTATGGCTGATGAGAATAATGACAGAGGGTAAGTATATACATTTTTTTAAAGAAGGAAAAGAAAGCAAGAACCTTCTTTTGAAACAAATAATGAATGGTTTGCACAATTTAATGCTACTCCATCATGTTCCTTTGAGTCATAGAAAGCTGGTTTATAGCCGGGATTTGGCCAAAATATGAACTTGTGAAGTACAAGGGTTCATAAATCCATTGTCAACCATGAAAGTGTCAAAATTTAATTAGAAGCTAGTCAGTATTGAAAAGTGTTAAATGATTTCTCTGACAGTTGATATATTATGACCATATTTTAAAAGTTACATATGGCAAATACTACCTGTATATATTCAAAATACTTAAGAAATACAGTAGACTTGGTACATGAGACCACCTGTTCTAAACTACCTTTTTCTATTAAATGACCACTTGAAATCCTATGTAAATGTTTCATTAAATACATCCCATTAAAAACTCTTTATTATTCAACCAGCAACCACATGTCCCAACAGAAAAAAATCCTAACAAAGGTATCTATGTAACAAATTAACATGTGAGTTTGAAACATCCGATAGGGCATTTATGTACCTGTGTCATTAAGGAATATGATTATTTGCATCTGTATAAAATCAGCCTTCGAAACAGGCAAGCAAACAAACAATTTTCACAATATTAAAACTTTGAATGATACTAATCACACTTTTTCATTTTGCTATCATGGCGTCAATATGGAAACTTAAAATTTTACATCTAAATGAATAATTTCTGTTACTGAACTTAATAAAACAGAAATTTCAAGAAAAAAAGCCCTGGAATAATATGATGTTTACTTTATCTCATTTTGTAAATGTTGTTCTTTGTCTTGTTTGAAAACTTTTTATTTAACTATATTCCATATAATGGGGTAACAAAGGAACACTTGACCACTTGTTGGTCAAGTGGTAATGTAAGGGTTGCTGAATTGATTCTCAATTAATGTTACTAATTGTCTGTAAGATGAAAATGTTAAATCATGGTCCAATGTTTTGTATCAGTGGTAATGTACTGGACTTGTACACTAGGGGTCACAGATTTAATCTCCTTCTTCTCAATTAACAATACTTATTTTCTACCAGATGAGATGTTAAATTGAGAATCCCTCTTTCGGTCATATACACCGAGCATGTAAAAGAACTAGGATTGAACTGCTTGCTTTCTGTAATTTAAAGTAATTCGATCCTTTTTGGGCATTGGTTGTATAATCAGGCAGTAAGTATCATTTATTATAAACTCAAATAGGTAGAGAAAATTTTTTTCTCGTATTTCAGATTTGACAAAGCAGCAGCCAGTGATGCATTTAGAAGATGTTTGGAGATCCAAGAGTTCCATCTCGATAAAGATCATGTGCAGGTTGCAGATGTACTTTTTGAATTAGGTAATTACAGATATGTAATTGACTTATATAGCCTTCACAGTAGTGGGTAACGGGCTACTGAGGAGGGTATAAATTTTAGACTATGATTGAGGCAATTGCCTTTTTTGAAAGTCAAGGATGAGTGGGAGGGGAAAGAAAGGAGATCCTTTATCTGAAAATAGTGATTTTTTTAAATATGTCTGTGTACTTCCATTTAAGGGAATAGACACAGAACAGGCATGGATGGAAAATCATATATCTAAGATATACTGAAAGTTTATGTTATATTATATAAATAACACATATCAGCGAGGGTGAAAGAGGATATTGACAACCCGAAAAAACAGTAACACCCGAGGCGACAGCCGAGGGTATTATTGTTTTTTGAGGGTTGTCAATATTCTCTATCACCCTCGCTGATGTGTGTTATTTATTTTATTATACCGAACCATACATGTGATCATGTTATATATACCTTAGGACTGTTTTCATTTGGTAACGAGTCGAATCAAACTAAGCTAAATGCCTACAGTCAGTATATTCAATAAGCGCCTTCGACGTCATCAGACGCTTGAATTTCTACAGGGTGTGCAAAAAAACAATAACACCCGGAGGGTTTTTGAAAAAAAAAATGTTACCCTCTGAGCTGATGCAAAATGTATCATTAGTTATAAAAGCCCGATCGCCTATGGGAATTTAGTATTGGCAGTTTACGTGAGGTATAATAAAATGTAGTATTACATGGATTTAAGCAAAAAACTTTGTAACTTACTGTTAAGTGCACTTTTTTGTGACATATTAGTGTGCATGCAATTGAATGCATTTGTACAGTTACATGCTCCTTTAAACTTTCTGTATATCTTTACTTAAAGTAATTGCATTATCCATCATGTATTTTAGGAAAATTGCTCAAACATGAGACAAGTTATTGTGGCAGAACTGAGTGTAACAGTTTGCTGACCAGAGCTCTAGATATCAGAATCACCCAACTTGGTAAGTTAAGCATCATGTATTATTCTGATAACTGTAAGCAGCTATTTACCTGACATTGTCATTTACTAATTTTTTTTCTGTATTTTTTTTCATATGTGGGCCGTGTCATGAGATTATCAACAGTGTGGTCAAATTTTACGTTATCAGATTTTTTCAGATAATAGACTGTTTTGAAAATACTTTTGTGTACTTTCTATCGCATTCTGACTACCAGAAGGTACACTTATAGCAGATTGAACAATGCATGTATAACATTTCTATTGATAATCATTGTGACTTCACGAACATCATACCAACATGCAACATGAGATATAGTTGCGAGGTTGTGTGATCCATATTAATGTTTTGATTGCCTTTGAAGACTATACTCACATAGACAGCTCTTTATGGTTGTCAGAGAATGTGGAAAACGTCCTGTTTGCAGAAAGTGTTAATAGGTTTATGATGTCAAACTTAGATGCCTTTTTTGATGACGTCATTTGATCAGATTGTTGATTTTGTTGATTTTGTCACATTACTTCATACGTGTGCAGTTGTAATTTTCCTTCATTATTTGTTTTGATTAGTAGTTTAAATCTGTTCAGTCTACATGTAATTGCAGTGGAACAAAATTAAGGATGTTCTATATGAAGATTCTGTGGTCTATTTACAATATAGTCTTGTAGTAAAGAAAGATGTGGAACAGTAAAGTTTGGCTATTAAGACTGCTTTAATCATTTTCAAATCATGTGAAAATCAGTAGTGTTTACAAACCAAATTTAGAACAAAGAACCTTAACTATTAAAAGAATCTTTCATATTAAGACCACTTTTTGACTGGTCGTATAATTATCTGAACTTTACTGCATAATGAAACATATATTGCTATGAGAAAACAAGCATGCTTATTACCATGCAGTTTCAACAGTGGCTTGATTCTTGAGCAAGAATTAGTTAATCCAGCTTGTATAAATTGCTCTAGAGGTATAACTTGTAATGGAAAAAAAAAGAATTGAGAGTAAAGACAGTTCCCCTTCATTACTTGTACCCAGTCTTGGATAGTTTTTTTTTTTACCGAAGCACACATCCTTATATTTTTTCTTTATGAATTAAACAGCTTTTTTTTTTTACAAGAAAAAACCTCACAGGAAAAACATTTTCGCATATTTTGTAAAAAAGTAAAGTACTGGATCTAATATATTTTAACAGTACTTTTATATAGAAATAGGACCTTCAAAGGATATTGTTTCTCCTGAATAGATAATTATGTACTGACTTTCATTAATTTGTTCAATGGTCAAGCTCCTAATTTGGAGGTAAAGGAGAGACTTATTTACTTGTGGTGTGTTTTGAAGCAAAATGTGCATGCTTTTTTTTTATTTGGACTTAAATGTTATTCTATTTCCACAAAATGATTTACAGAACAATACCTTCTAAGACCCTGTGTTGAGATAACTTTAGACTAATTAATACTAAACTTCATTTTTAAGGGTCTGGTTATAGTATAGCCAAGTAATGAACGAACACCATGATTTTGGGGTAAGATCAGTGGTCCAGTGATAATGCAGTGGACTTGTAATCCAGGAATGGCAAGTTTCCTTGATTTTAACACAACAAATTGTCTTTTAGATGAAACCCAATTTCCATGATTCTGTGCTATACACTGAGAATGCAAAAGAACTATGACTGGGATGTTTTGTGTATCATGTACTATCCCTTACATTTTAAATAAATAAATTCTTCATTGGATGTCAGGCATATGGGCAAATGGTATGGACAGTAAATGAGCTCATAAAAAATAAAGACACTATGTTTCATCTGTGGGAAAGGTGTAATCAGCAAAGTCTTTTTAATGTGAAACTTTATAGGTGGATACGTCTCATTAAGGAAAAGTGCAGTGCACAAGAACTGTATCTCTCTATTGCATAATTTTTGAGTTATTGCCCTTGTAATTGTTCAAACTTATTTTTTGTCCAGACCATAACTTGTAGACCCTATGTAATAACTTTGGGGCCTATTTATTTAGGTATAGTTACTTATCAGATTGAGTTGTGTAGATATTTTTCTTACATTCATTATATATAAAGGCGATAATTTGTGCTTGAAGCAAATGTGTATTTACAATCCTGTATGTCATTTTAGCAACTAATTTACATAATACTAGTACTCATAAATTTTGCTTTAAAATTCATACCATCCATATCTGAACTCATTTTTTAATTCAATTTCATTCAGATTACCTTCAGCACAATAAACTAAATTTCATTGTAAGTTCTTCTCTACTAAGTTCTAAATTCTATGAATGAGAGCACTTCAGGGGACATAACCTTGTTCCACTGTTTCCTTGTTGATATTGTTTGAATTTTGCAGTTAATAGATATCCTGCCTTTTAAAGTAACACAAAAAGAATGCCCCAAATTTCCGATTTACTCAGTGAATTGTTGAGTAATGTGGCACAGGAATGTTGGCTTGGCATAAATATTATGTTATGAATTTTGTTTGAGAATGAAGATGTAAAGTCATGCAATTTTTGAAATGGTGATTTGCTTGATTCAAATTAAAAGACTTTCTTAAAGGTAATTTGCAAAACATTTATGGACTCTGAGTAACTTGTGAAGTCTGCTTGCTCTTTAAGTCTGTTTCTAATTTGAACTTCCTAACTGATTGGATTTCACCTGATGGGAGTTATGTCCCCTTTTAAGAATGGAATTTCTGTCTTTGTATAATATTGTAAATCTAATTATACAGGGACTGCAAGTTGGTCTCAACGAACACATTGAATTGTCTTTTGATGAGATTATTACACCAAGGTCACATTTATTATTGCAAGAAAGCATCAGGTTTCTCTGTAATTGGGACGTCTTCTGTATTTTGCCTTCTACCTCTAATATAACTAAAGTCTTCAAGGACTGTTGGTCTTTGGGGCAGCTGATCTGACATGTATAGTAAATGAGCTTTTTTTTTAAATAGATAGTTTTTGCAGTTAAAGGTTTGCTTTTTAACTGTTGACATTGCAATAGTAAGACTGTTTCAAGTGGCATTGATTATTGAAAAGTCCACACTGAACAGCAATCATTTTTTCTTTATTCACAAAGTGTTCAGGACCTTGCATTTTTTTTATCAAGACCTTTAAACTAATGTCGTCTGTATTGTAATATTTTCAGATTACGATCATTTCTAACGAATAAAATTTGTAACTTCACCACCTAAACAGATCATGGTGACATAGTCCAGCTAATGAGATTTTCAATAGTTACCTAATTTTATATTTATTGTATTACTGTCCATTTATATTTCCTTGTTAAAATCTTAAAGTAGAGAAATTTGAAATTTCTGCTTTAAGTTTCACATGATTTGCATAATTATCATGGCAGAAAAACTGTAATATGTATAAGTGAAATGATTTCATTCTTTTTTTTCTCAAAGTATCCATTTCACCTATATCTTCCCCTCCCCTCTCCAAAATAAAATTGCTCATTAAAGAAGAAAATGAAATTAAGTTCTTTTTTAATTTGTTACAAAGAGAGAGAGAGAGAGACAGAAAAAAAAAATTAAAAAATTCAACAGGATCTTTTTAATCTTGTATTTACCTAAAACGTGTTTAAAGAAAAAAGTTTTCCAGCTGAAATTTTACTTCCGAATGAAACGTTTGCTTTATGTGAGATTTATTGTACAAATATAACCAATATTTCTTTTGTACTGTATTGTCAATATTAAGTTTGATTATAATCTAGTGTATATCAATTTGATATACAAAAATGGCACCTGAATTGTAACAGTACATTATTTATTGGTCATTGAATCATATTTCGTAGCATTTAAATATTGTAATATACAATAAAGGCCCTATCAGACACAAATTTCGAAAACCTTGTATTCCAGCACTGGGAATTTTGTTTGATCACATGTGCTGATTTTAAAGACATGTACATGTACTGGATATTTGTTTTATAAAATTTAGATTTTTTAAAACTTAGTACAATGTGTTTTCAAGCAAAGAGGATTTCATTTGATCTGATCAGGTTGATTAAATGCAGATAGATATTAATAATATTTTGTTATCAGCCTTTATTCAACATTACAATGTCGGCACAGTGTAAATCGGCTTTAGTTTAAAAGAGGATTTTTATGATTATGACTTATCAACTTAACATCATGATAAATAAGAAAAAGAACCCCTAATCTACATGTAGCGGATTTAAATGACGGATTTAAATGGCTTTACTTCAGTTATTCCGAAGTTTCGAGATAACTGAATCTCATACGAAATTTTTTGATAATGATAGAAGATTGAATATTTATTGACAGTATTTTAGAGTTATATGATTGCACACTTTCACTTAGTGCAATTTAGTGTGATAATATAATTCTTCATTAGCTTTGTGGTGCGGAAGATGGAAAATTCAGTTCTGTTTCTAGAAATATTTTTTTCCAACATAATATTGACACCTTTCAGAAGCATTAAACTTTTCATGATGGAAGAAAAATAGTTATTTCAAATAATTTATTAAGAAACATTAATTTGACTAGTATCGGACATGTATATTGTGAAACAGTGCTAAATGGTGTGATTAAAGTTATGAATAGCGAAGATAAGAATATCAATTAGCTGAGATTACATCTTTTGGAATTACGAATACATTCAGATGACTTTAAATGAAGTTCATGAATGCATAAATTGAACAATTATTGAGAAAATGATTAGATAAATGCACCTTTGGTATTTGATTGACTGGGGTTAACTTGAACAATAATACGCTTTATGGTATTGTGTTACCTATTAGTGGTTAAGTAAGGTAACTCTAAAAGGAAGACTGATAAAGAATAATTGTGAATTCTGTATCTGACATTTTTAACAAAGCCGTGCATTGCTTAAGTCAGACAGACCAAAAATGGATGCAGGAAAGATTGGGAAATGATATTTGATTGAAACTGCAGTTTTAAGCCTCTTACAGACTGTGTGGGGTAAATTTATTGGAGAATCAGTCAGACAAAAGCTGATGAAGTTGATGTTTCGATCTTATCTGTTACAGTAAAGCTTAGTTTCTAAATAAGGATCCGGCATGATTTCCTTCCAAAAGACGCCATTTATGGATGTTCAGGACCGTTTACCTTTGAATGAAAAGTTAGCAGTGGGTTTTACTAAGACTGATGCTGGAAATATAATTTTTTGAAGTTTTTGAAAATCTAACAGAACTTTAAAGAAAACAAAAATATGTACACAACAATCTATACAGTTCTTACTGGAATACCAGAAAATAAACTGAAAATAACAGGTAAAACTTCTACTCTGTTTTTTCAGTGGTTTTTGTTACAACAATAATGTTCTTGTAAATTTGCAAAATAATTTTATGAATTGTATATGGAATTAAAAAGTGTCATAATATAATATGGTGAATGTCACCTGTCTGTCTGTATATTTTTTGTGTGGATAAATCCTAATGCAGTCTTCATGCAGTTTAAATGAAACTTGTTACACCACAGGAGCCTGAAATTCTATCAATAATTAATTTAAAAGCCAAAACAAAAATCCCCACTATATATATAAAGTGTTTTTTATATATATAGTGGGGATTTTTTTGTTTTGGCTTTTTAAGTTAATTATTGATAGAATTTCAGGCTCCTGTGGTTACACATTATCTGTCTGAAGAGTGGGATTGTATGACCTTATTTTTTTGTTTAATATAGTTTGGTTTCATAGAGTTTTACACCCTGTAACAGTCAAAGTCATATCAAACATGCAGTATATAGATAAATCTTTCCATTTTTCTTCTTCAGATATCTATCATAATTATCACTCACAAAATCAGGGTCTCCTTTCAAATGATTTAAAACATTTTGAAGTACAAAACTACTTTTGAGGTTATACATTTAAATTACTTATCTATAGAGTTCTAAATCCTTTTTCTAGGTCATAGATCCTGTAATTCTTGATGTGTTATAAGTCTATAGCAACATAATTGGATCAAACTCTACACAGGATTAGTTAACACTATCTTTTATCTCAAGACCTTGGTATTAAACTTTCTGATCACTACATTGTTACATAATACAGTTGAAATATGGGTTTAAGATCATTTTCAAAATACAGACCAACCTTTGAATTATAAACGAGTAGAGACATTCTTTGTAGAAATTGTTGACTCTGTTCTCACCACCAAGTCTTCTTTATAAAGCCTTACTCAGTTTTTCCAAGAGATTTGACAGTAATTTAAAAAAAAAATTGACCCAAAAGTCCTCCTTATTTATTTATATAATTATGCTGTTCAAAAGACTGGGACACATATTATGGAAACAACCGCAACAGACTGATCACAGGTTGTCTGCTTTTTAATTTGAGGGAGTTTCATCAGATCTTTATCAAAGTTGGTGATAATATTTGTGGGTGTAATATCTCAGCCATGTTTGATTATTAAACCAGTCTAATCCCTTCAGGCCAGACTTAAACTTTTGGCCCTAGAATGCTCTAGTTTAGAACGTTTTATTCTGTAGTGATTTTTTGGATTGTGTTTAAGTTTTATTATTTTCATACAGAAGAACCATGCAGTTATACGGTCATTTGTTTCGTTATGATAATAATGTTAATAATTATCTTTCACTCACTGACCACTAAGCAACTCTGTATGTTTACAAGATAAAGAAAATGTCTACATGTAAATTGAATGGTTAACAATGCTTTGATACAAAAACAAAATTATTTCTGTTTCAAGGGGGTGATCATAGTGAAAAATTTCTGTCTGCTTCAGCCTTTAGAACCTTTTGCTTCAACTCTAATCAAGAGTCTTTAACTGACCAATAAATCTTCAATAAATTTGAAATAACCTCTGTTATTGACAAGCCATACTAAAGTTCTATTGCAGTGAACTAAATAAATATTCCGTTTCAATTGATATAGCTTGATCTGTTTTGATTCATGTATTTAGTAAAATGGAAAAGGTTCTGAATAAGTTCAAAGTGGCCAAAGTTTTGTTTGATTTTCTCATACTGAATTTCGGTTACTGTTTACTGGTCAAAGTGTGTAAAACCAAACCTGTTGACATTAAAAATGTACATGTATTATTTTTGTGTATTTCAGGTGGTGACCACATTGAAACAAGAGCAGTTCGTCAGTACTTGAACAATCTTGAGGTCTCGTTAAAATCGGCCAAGCATGACATACGATCATCTGAAAGACCTTATAGTTCGCTGTCTTGGCGAAGTCAGGACCTTGCGAACATTGAAAAGAAATCACGACTTCAGTCTGGAAAATCTAGTAGCTATGGGCAGGTGTCCCGTCCTGGAAGTCAGCTGTCCCGAGCAGGAAGTCACATGTCTCGAACACATAGTCAGAATGTGTCGAGACCAGTGAGTGGCCAGATGGATTTTTCTGGTGCTGCATTAAGTCAGAAAAATAACATGATGTCTTATTTACCAGCCTCAGAGAGGATAATGCTTGAATCAAGTAATACACCAAGACTTTTGCAAAGAGAAACAGTTCATAGAAAACTGAAACAGAAAGAAACCATATCTCCACAGATATCTCCACATACTGAGCAAAAATTAGGTGAGGAGAAGAAACAAGTTAGTGAGGAAGTTGAGCTGGATCATGAAAAAAAAATACAGGAAGTCCCTGATGGTGTCCTGTTAGACAGTTTTGGAGTCGAAGGAGACAAGTCTGGTGTAAAGTTCGAGACCACAATGGTACCATTAAGAAAATCTCCTGAGGAACCTTTAGGTAGGGAAACTCCTCCTCAGAGACTGTACCGTCGCTATGGTAGCCCTGAAAATATGGTTCGAAGCAGTGGCCAATCAGCATTTGGAACAAGATCTGGTGAAGTTGTGTTAAGAACATCTCAAATGAGTCCTGTCTCTAGAAAAGAATCTTCTTTACGACACAAACGTCCTGTAGGTAGTGCTCGGAGTGCGCGTAGTGCTAGAAGTGTTGGTAGTTCACTGTACACAAGTGCATCAGGAATGTCAGTAGCAAGCCATAAAACAAACTGTGATATCCCCCGAGGTCCCCATAGTCTTCATATTAGTAATGCTAGAAGTACAACAATGGGTCCACATAGTTCTGTTATCAGTTTAATGGGAGACAGAGGGCCAAAAGACATTTCACGAGAAATTCACCATAAATCAGCCTGGTACCATGTGCCAGGACGTTATAGTACACTAGAGAAAAATTATGCTCCTAAGAGGTCTCAGAAGCGAGAAGAGGCCAAAAGATTAGAAAAATCTGTTTCACCTGTTGCTCCTGACCCTTACGTAACATTCATGAGAAGTGACTATAGGAAAAACAATCCAAAGATGTTGTACAAGGGTTATCCTGGTAAAGATGGGCATACCTGTTGTAAAGGTCAAACATATGTTCCATACCCTCGTAATGATAAAAAGCAGTATGTTATATGTGATCAGTGTCGGAAAGAAACAGAAGAAATTATCTTAGCAAAAGAAAATGAAATGCTAGCTCTAGTTGAAAGGGGTGACCCAGATGAAGTTATGCTGGCCCCTACAGTGAATGGGCTTACCGCCCCTGATAGGCCAAGGCAAGCTAGTTTTGTTCTGGAAGAACCAATAGTTCCAGATGACTATGGTACCTATCAGAACACCGCGAGTATGGTCACTTTCAAAGATACTGTTGTCATTAACTAAAGTTTGTCTATTTAGGCAGCTTCTAGTTTATCATTATTAGCCTGCACTAAGCTGTCTTAGGCTAGCTAAAGATACAAAGTAGCCAAACTAAAACATGATTTTGAAAACGAAAAGATTTTGCATGTGAGTTATAGAACCTGCTAATTAGAACCTACTAAGTTTATCTAATTTGTAGATATAGCGAAATACACAAAAGTTTTATAGATTATTCCAAATTTTAAATACGGCCAGCTTGTGCATGCTCAGCAGTCAGTGTAGAGGTATGGGGTTTGAAACCTTGCACATGGAGTAAGACTCATCTTGGAAATGCTAAAATGTTTCCTTTTTTATAGCATTTCATTACAGTTGTTTAACATTATATACAGCTATAATTTTACTTGCTCTATGCTTGTAATATACTTGACATGAATTGCACTAATGTAATAAAACTGCACATTATTATTAGACAGATATTCAATCAGTCTGTATGCATCTTCAGTTCTCTCTTACTGCCTCGCAATAACTCTTTTGAATGTTAAACTGATGCATTTTTCACATTTGATATCGACTATGATTTTTTCATTTTTCTTAATTTTTCTTTTTTAATCTAGTGAAATAACATTAAACAAATACCTGTGATAATAGCATAAGCAGTTTTGTTTGTTTTAGCAATATCACAATTTGCAAGTGTGTGTCTTTTTCATTGTTGGTGTAGATTGTAGCATTGTCTCTAAGGATAATCACCCGAGTTTTCAGGTTTTGTTATTTTGACTTAAAATGAAGTTCAGAGAATCAAAATGTGAAAATACAACTGTATAATGACTGTCTTTAGACATATTTTAAGAAAGTATTTCAAATTATCTACTGTTAGGTCAGACTTCTCTTTATTTAAGTCATCAGAGGTCATGGTACGTTTGATTCTGATAATTTTAGAAACCATCAGTATTATTTCGCAGAGTGCCAAGTCTGACCCATTTACCAGAAAGGACCAGTCATTCTAAGGTTTTGTAAAACTGGTGTACAGTTTTAAGATTTTAAGATTTAGTATAAGCTTTGTTCTGAGATAAATGCACCAGATCTAGCAGAATAATACATGTATTATATTGAACAAAGTTAGAAGCACAATATATCACCATGAAAGAACAAGAGCATATATCTCCAAAGAAGGCTAAAAACCTTTTCTATTGCATACAGTTACCAGCAAATAAAATGAAAGATCATTTAATAAAAACAATAAGATGTGTATTTTCATGTTTTATTTAAACGGATTGCTAATGTCTGCAAATCATTTACACACCTGCCTTGTTTACCACAAATAACTGTTAAATCATATGAATTTTTATAAATGAAAATTTTGAATTTTCAGAGTGTTATATAATTGTAGTCTGTATAAATGTACACACTAGATATGAAATTTGATAACTTCCAGAATATTGAAAAATACTGTCATCTCAGAGATTAAACAAAAGTCAAGGGAATTAATTTGTGTTAGCAATAATGCACTTCCAGGGTGAATGCCAAACGGTTTTTCTGCTTCTTTATTTTATAGCACCAAGAACTTTTTGCATTTACCCCTTGACATCATCCTTGTTTTGCATTAGAACTGTCTGTGAAATCTTTAAATGGCACCATATTGTTCAGGTCATTAGTTTGTCACAAATTAAGTACAGTTACAGATATTTACATTTCACCTATACAGATCATGATAAATAAAGTTTATTTATTACAGACTTTTATCTATGTTAGAGATACAATATATTTACATACTAACTTGTGATGTTTGTCTTTAATTTCCCCTTAAAGTGTCTTTGTGGTAGCCAGTCTGTATTGTTCTTTATTCCCTTTTAAAATTGTAAAGATGTCCTAAGGCAAGTAATAAGTTACCAACAAGAAGACAAGGATGGCCCAGAATCACTCACCCGAGGACAACTCTGACAACAAGTGGAGTGTCACAGAAATCCAGATTGAAATTATAGTAACAACTATCAAAGCTCTAGACATTTTGATATAGACAAGATTTTAAAAAAGTTTTCCCGATATATTTCTTTGCAGGTTATGATCCCCAGTTTAGGTCTAAATATTACCCCAAGGGGCATAACTAGAAAAATCATAGAGGTGCACTAAGTCTTGACGTTTATTCTCATAGCAAATTTCAAAACACTTGATCTTGTGGTTATTATAAAAAGAGGACTATTCCCAATAAAAGCCAGTATAAAATGGGTGACCCTGTGATGATGGAGCAAAGAATGACCCCCATGGACATGAGAAAGATAATAAGAGGGCCATAATGGGTATAAAGTGCTCACCTCAGTTGCTAAGAAAGACGAGTGCTGTGGGCAGAGTCAAATATTGTCTCCTGGGGCAAAGTTATAAAAGTTCTGGTAGGGGTGCACTAGATAATGCTTCATGTCAAATTTCAGAACTCTAGGGCTTGTTGTTTCATACAAGAAGAATAAGTATTATAATATTCCTCTTTATTTCAATGTAAAAGATGCAAACCCTCGGGCAGGGCCAAAAGTCACGCCCAGGGAAATAATTTGGACAAACTTGGTAGAGGTCTGCTAGACAATGCTTGCTGCCAAATTTCAGAACTCTAGGTCTTGTAGTTGCAGACAAGGAGATTTTTAAAGATTTTCCTCTGTATTTCTGTTTAAAACATGACCTCTAGGGCGGGGTCAATTTGACCCTGGAGACATAATTTGATCAAACTTGTTTAGAGGTCTACAATGTTATGCAACAAATTTCAGACCTCTGGGCCAAGTATTTTTTGACAAGAGGACTTTATTCTTATTTGATAGAACAACCAGAGTTCTTCATGGAAGGAAATTCTTTGAACAATATTGGAAGGCTTCATGCAAGAAACATTCCTGCAAAGTTTTATAAACTTTCATCATTCTAGTGGTTTAGGAGGAGATGATGCATGATGCACATGGTGATCGGTGATCGCAAAAGCTCACCTTGAGCATATGCTCAGGTGAACTACAAGGGGAGCTAAAAATGGGAAAAGCCCATATATTCAGTTTTAAATGCTGCATACTCATTTGCAGTCTGCACTAAACTGAAATGTCACAAATAAGAATTTGTCTCTTTTTAGTACTTAGTAAGTTGCGGGCCCAACAAAAAACAAATGAATACCTTGCTCAACATGATAGAGATGGCGTTAAAAAAAGTTCTGAGAGTTATGACCCTTTGACTTGCATTTTAAAAATATTTGATTTTCGGAACAAAATTAAGAATTTCTTTAGTTAACAAGGGGAATAATCCATTAAATACTGCTAGCTGGGCCATGTCATCTTATCACTATCAACAAGTTACTATATATATTAAACAAAAATATGTCAACATGTGACTATTAAACAAAAGAAATGACTTTATTAAATCAACATGGTATGGCTACTGGCATTGGCTTGGTTTAGTTGAGTTCAAGACACTGAGTCGTATCAGGTGGGCAGCTTATTTAGCTATCATTTTTGGGAAGGACCGGTTATAGAATGTACCCTCTTATCATGGATCATTGATGGTAGCACAGCTCAAACCCATGACTTTCAGTGTGAGGTTGAGAGTTTACAAAACAACAGTAACCACCAGATCATGGTGGTGGGTCAACTCTAGCATCATTGAATGCCAAAAACATTTGTTTAACAAGCATTTTCCATGCCAATAAATGACAAAAATTGTAAAAAAAAATACAGGCATGTTTCACATTCTTTATTTTTCCAGTAATACCATGCAATAAATACTATACTGCAACAAAATAACAATATTATATATACTGAATATAGGTAGCCAACAGCACTAACAGTTCAAAGTTGTCCTAGAATGAATATATTCTGCAAAGTCAATTTTATCAAAAAGACCCAAAAATCTAAACAATTCACGTGCAGAATTATTGTTGTTCGGGTGTAAGATTGAGATACATTTCATTTGCAAACACAAAAAGAGATCATTTTCACTCATGGCTTCACTACTTAAGAAAATATCACGTGGTACTCACTCACTGTAATGTATCTCCTACCTGCAGCAAAACAAACAATTATCCTCTATGTTGTTAAAATATAGAAATCAACTCCAATGAGTATAACATAATGTAAAATCAAATACAGTAGACAGATGGAGGCCTCTGCCTTTAAAAATCCAGACATTCTTCACATGTTTCTACAACAGCAAGTTTTACATTTCCTGCAATAAAGCAAAATATATTCAAAGACTTCTTATCCCAACAACTCTGACAAGATAAAACTTCAAAAACAGAGCTTACAATTCCACTGGAAGAGAGAAAATAAAACTATCAACCCATACTTTGTAACCAATATTTCAAAACTAAACTACTAGCGTATTTCAATCATACTGCACGACCTATATAAAATCATGTCCTTAACTAATGAGAACATGCATAACAGTTTGATTGAATTACCACAATCTGAGCAAAAGACAACCAATGCAATCCTACTAAATGGCAGTTTTAAATAATGAACCTTTAATGCAAGAATGTCTAATAAAAGTCTATTATATAACAGTTCTGATGTGTATTTCCACTGATCTCCTATATCCTTTAGCCATCCTTATCAGAAGGGTGGTGGCGGTGGAGGAGGAGGAGGAGGAGGTGGTGGTGGTGCACCCCCTGGTGGTGGTGGCGGCGGGGCTGGTGGTGCTGCACTGTCAGCCGGTGGAGCTACTGAGCTTGTTCCCTCTGTAACATAAAACATAAGAAAAGTTAAAACAATATGCTGCTGGGGAGATATTGAAGTACTTTTAAATTATTAATCAACATTTAGAAATGTCTACGGGTAATAGAAACAAAGTTAAGACATACATAATTAATTACAATAAAATGAAAACTTGTAGCAAACACCTCACTGTATGATAATAATTGTTATAAAAACACACTGTCATAGAATAAGACAGTTTAACACAAATATTTTTATCCTAAAACCATGTTTTGGATTTAGCTATGTTTCTAGTACCAGTGAAATAATACTTAAATGACCTCTTTAAGTATTAAAACACCACAATGAACTGGGGTGGTAACATATAATGAACTATGTTACACTTATCTGTATAACTGGGTGTGACTAATTAGAAATTTGCAAGAAAAATCAATGTAAAATAGTTAAATTTAATCTTGTCAAGAAGTTATTTAAGTAAGTTGCTTTTAATATGGTCTACACTAAGTGTTACCATTGTTTTCACAAGTTCTAAATATTCAGTAGACAGAAAGAATGGTACAATCCCTCTGAAAGACCCACATCTTTTTATCATCAAACTATCAAAGTTCATGCCTAAATGTCATCATTTTACTAGAAATGTGTCCATGGGACACAGATGCCCCACATACCATGCTCAAATGTTGACCAAAGGTCATAAGCAGAAAGTTAAAATGTAAGAAAAGACCGGAGGAATGTCAAAAGCAGTATAACTGTTGTAGGTATGTAATAACCAGATTACTCTTGTGTTATTAGAAATTAAGTCAAAAAATGGTTACTCTAATAAAATTGGTGTCACACCCAACTTTGAAAATAACCTGTAGTTTTACTGGACACATAAACATGCAAAATATAATGAAATTTGTGCTTAAAATGCATGTACAGAAATTAAGTAAAAAATGGCCCATAACTCTGATAAAATTGGTGGCATCATTACCAATTTCGAGAAGAAACAGCAGTTTCATAACAAACATATACAGGCAAAATATGACTGAAATCTATGCAAGGATTTTCCTGTAAATGGACGTATGTACGGATGGACAGGTGCCAACACTTAAGGCCCCAATATTGTACTTGTATCAGAGGAGTTACATTTCAAATTATACATTGTAAAAATGATTAATGAAAACTGGAGGTGCAGCTGGTTTTAATCCTGCCAGTGACTTCCCATATTTCACAAGACTCCTGTCCTCCACTAAGAAACGGCCAACTTTCTCACATAAATGGTCATAATTGTTAGTAGGGCTCAAACCAATTACTTTTAATCAGTAAGGGATTTAGTGATTATGTAGGAACTTTGAGAATCAAAGCTGATTATGTTGTTATGGGAACTTTGAAAGTTCTGTAAGATGTCTAAAACCAGAATAATTGACAGTTTGGGAAGAATATTTATCTATGCAAACAATTTTTGCCCTAGGATTGTTATGAATGTAGAAATCAGTATCCCACAACTGAACAATCATGCCAATTACAACATTACAGTGTCTAATTTCTATTTTATCACTAGTAAGAGTTTCACTTGGCCGACCCACTGCCCTCCCCTCAAGAAAGGTTAGCTTTATTAGGTGGACAGAAAGAATCCTTTTCCAAATTTTAAAGACGCCCTTCTCTTTTTTATGCACTCAGTTGGAAGGACCAATACATGGAACCTCAATTCAATTAATAATGTTAGCAGAAGATTTGGGGATCAAATTTTTGACCCCTGGACTACAATCATGTCCCATCATTAACACTGGACCAGTGGACTACATATCATATAGTAAAAGCATATTTTCTTTTATAGCAGCACCTACACTAACAGTAATACAATACAGATATACTGGTAGTACAACTCTCATTCTGTCTGGATATACAGCAGTACTCAAGCTAGCATTTTAAAAGGGCAGGATGCAGCATGATAAAAAGGGCTTTTGAAAGTAAGAAAACTGCAAAAAGGGCAACAAAAATTTACTGATTTAGAATCAGATTAAATTATTTGATGCTTATTTAGAGATTTCTTCACTCATTTGAAACTGATGGTGCCTTGTAATTCAAGACCAATGCATATAACCCACAATCAACAGCAAAATGCAAAGTCCTGTCTTTAAGGGCACAGCCTTCTGCTAGAGAAAAGGGTAGGGTGCACAATAAAAAAGGCAGAGTCCTGCACCCTGTTATTATATACTAACTGGAGCACTGTATAGTATTGTCTTGCCCCAGAGTGTTAGAATAAGACTTATAGGAAAATGTACTTTTGTCTGTCTTGAATTACATTAAAAATAAACATTAATCATGAATCAGTAAGAACAAAGAGAATCAGAAATGGAACATTTGTTTTAAAAACAGAATTAATACAGATACACAGAATGAAAATATATAAAAGGAATAAACAGAAAAAAAACAACAACGAAGAATCAAATATAAAAACATAGAAAACAAATTTGTAAAAGAAAATGCATTCATACAATTTTTACATACATGCAAATTCAAATTTTTCACTGATTTTGAGATTCGTGTTTTCCAGAAATCTTTAATATTTTCGATACAGAGTTCAAAAAAACATTCTAGAACTGTAAAAAAGATTGTTCTGTCTAACAGTCTGCCTACAACATCATATAATTTAGCAGAGTTAGTTACACATATTACATATAAAGTCCCACAGAATTACTCTACAAATAGCTTACCAAAAGCAGACACGCTGTTAATCCGCTATGTTCCTAATTTAAAATCAAATATTGGCATTGTATTAAATTATACTTTCATTTAGATATTTTCAACAACAGAACTTAAAGCAGAGGTCTACACTGCTTTTTATTTTCATAAAGACTTATCAGCTCTTGTGAGAAGTTCTGAAATCTGACCTTCTTGGAGGTCATTAAAAGGTCAAGGGCACATTGGGTTGCAGCTAAATTCAATGCATAAATTGATTTTTTTTTCAAAACAAACAGAGCTAATTCTTATATGGTAAATACTATTTCAAAGAAACATTTATGTAATAATGCCCTTCTGAAAAGAGATTCACAAATATGTCAGACTATCAATCAATTAACTGAAATTTTTCAAACACAATTCCGACACTAACAAATGCATTTTAAGTAATATAAGTAGTTTCCATTAGTTTGAGGTATGGCTCAGCTGATCCAGTACAAGGGCAACTGCAATTTCACTGGAACAAGGCTCTGCTGAGTTCCCGCCAAATGCAGTTGTCATAAGACTCGATCACCTGATACGAACCTCAGATACTCGAATGATACTTTCATCAACACATTGCTGATGATGTCATAATGGCTGTAAACAATGTGACATAAAAGGTACATGTACATTGGAGTAAGATCACACTATCTTACATGGGTAAAACTGCTGTGGAGCCTGATCCAGTATGCAAGAAAACATTATGTTGTGTTAAAATCACACTCATAAAACCAATACCAGTATTTAACATGTAATAAATTATGGTTGGTCACCCAGATACATTCAGGTACATGTACCGAATCAAATGGTCTGGTAATCTATTGACTATGCATCTGAATTCTTTACCAAAACTTATCATGCTTTCATTAATGGTTCTAAATAAATTATTTCAAAACTGACAAATAGGTTAATGAAACTGCACACTATTAGAACAGGCATAAAATGAGAAAAAAACTGTACCTGTACTTGCAGCACCAGTTTGTGTATCTGTGCCTTCTTTGTTCCCACCTGAAACATACAAGTGATACACACCTGTTCTTAGTATCTGCCAAAGCAATTTCATGTTCTTCAAGCAGTTTTACCTTTGCTATGACAGCTTAGGTTTTAAACACATACAGGTGGTGAGTGTAAAACTGCAACTAAAACAGTTCTAAACAGAACAACATTCAGAGTAATCTCAAATATTTGAGCCGTAACTCAAATACATGCAAATACAATTCTATGCCATAACTCAAGGATTTTCTAATGAATTATGTTCTAATCAAAATGTATAAACTGGAAGTGGGTAATTTTGATAATCTCAAAATTTAATATTTAATGACCTAGATTAACTGAAGTACCAAATTCAATTTAGTAAGTTACTAAGTATATCGGGAAACTGGGACCTGATCTTCAACACATTTATCTGGCAAATTGCACTATGTTTTCTCAATATAAACCTTCACCCAGCCACAGCTTCATAAAATAATGTAAACACAAAATATCATCTAATCAACAACTATGTTAGTTTTACCTTTGTCTTTATCTTCCTTTTCTTCCTCGGCTGCAGTCAAATCGGCTCGGAAAAATATTCTCGCACTGCTCAAAGAGTAAAACAATAGGTCAAACTCCTGTAAATATAGATAAAAGAAACAAAATTTGAATGTGGAAATGGACAAGATTTCAGCAGGTTGTTTGATAATCTTCCTGCTCTTCTCAAAGAAAGTATGTGAACTCGGGTTTTAACATCCATTTCAACAACTATGGTCATATAAGCACAGGCCCAACTGGGGACTGAACCGAAACCTTCTGATTCGTAGTTCGACACTCTAACCATGAGATTACTGAAGAAGGGCTTCTTTAGGCTTAGCAATATCTTCATAAAACCAGTACAGATTTTTTCTAACTTTGGCTATCTAAAAATCCTACGACAAATCTACTATTTACCTTTTTTCTTATAAAGATAAAGAATGATTATTAAATTTTATAAATCAGCAAAACAACTTGATACCCTTAAATCATGTGCTGATAAAATCACTAAACAATGGGTATTGCATGGATGGTACATAAAGAGCTCTCAATCTTTAAGTGATTTTAACTATTTATAAGAGTATTGTTTACATGTATGTCATTTGTTTTGTATTGAGATATCTGCATGAGTTCTTTCTGCAGAATAAATAATATTGCACAACTTCAGGAGAACAACATTTTCTCATTCTGCAGAGAAACAAGTGCAACAGAATAATTTTTATTTGTAACTGACTGCCAACAACATAATCATCTAAATCACAAGCTGTTATTGTTAACAAAAGATAATTAAGTCACATTAATTTTAGGAAAGGGAATCAAAACTTAAGCATTCTAAATGTTGTCTTTGTATACACACTGGAGAGTAAATATAATAACAAAATCATTACACAGCCGATATACTGAAAAATATTGACACCTCGAGACAAATGAAATAAAAGGGAGATTTATCTTGCATATGCAAATCTACCTACTACAGAACAAGATCTGCAGACCTTTTCACAAAAAATCTTACAATTTATCTTAAGATTTTGACTTACGATAATTGTAAGTGAAATCTTAAGTGATTTTCACAAAACCATATAAAAACAGATTTTACACTTAGATTTTCTTACGATTTTTTTTAAATGGATATTTATCGTAAGATTTCTCTTACAAAAAAAAATTGTCGTAAGATTTTTTGTGAAAAGGTCTGCAGGTCATATTCACATTAATTAACTTACCATGAGATAGACGTCAAGACGTTTTTGTGTCAAGGACATTGTCTGTTGAAGTTTTTCATCTGACCTGCTGGAAGCACCTTGCTGCTGCTTTTGTAAGTTTGCCTGTAAAACAAAGTAAACATAAAACAACAGGTCAGAATACACTTACTGGCCTAGTAAAATGTGGGAACAAATAAACTACACATGCCTTTATGTAAATGACCTTGACCTACAGATGCAGTATAATAATATCGCAAGAAATATTTGAGAGTTTATTTACCTTTTCCTGTGCATGTCTGTCTCTGACTGACTGGAACCAGTGTAGGGTGTCAAACTCATGGTATTGGTCTAACAACTTTAGGATGTATGCTACACCTGAAATATGTGTTAACACAACTTAAAAGCAATTTAATATAGACTATATTTAAGCATGTACAGCTCAAATTCACCTGTGCCTTGTTTTTTCTAAAAAGATCTGTCTGTGTGACACACATGACTACCATGAACAATTATATATCTTAACACAGACTTTGATCTTGTTGAATGAAATACCAAAGGTTCTTTAGGAGCTGAATTCCTAAACAGGCTTTTTGGGCTAAATTCCATACAGGTTCTTTTGGGAATTAATTCCCAAACAGACTTTTTGGACTAGATTTCCTAAAGGTTATTTTAGGGATGAATTCCCAAACAAAAAGATTCCTTAGGGTCTAAATTCACAAGCTGAATTCCTAAAAGCTCTTTCACACACTCTTTATTTACCTAAACTACAGAAAACTAGTTCTCATATAACAGAAAAAACATGAAGCATATTAATTCTATAAGTCTTACATTTTCTAAGTCACAGTTAGATCAAACTTCATCCAGCCAGCTACAGTGTAAATTCTTTCTTTACAAGTTACTATTAATGCAAGTATAAAGTAAACTCATTTCTATGAAAGTGCAGAAAAGTAGACGGCATACTGAGAAGAGTCCAACTGGTTTAAAATGAGCTTACCCATAGCAAATCCATCATCTGTGAAGGCTGCACCAACTTTGTTCTTTCGACTCATTTTCTCTTTACAAGTAATGGAATGTTCTATGAAATTCACAGTCTGTAACAGTTAAAACAATGTCAGTGTAATATTATTTAAGCATTTCAAGAACCACTTTTTCGTTTAAAAGATAATAAATGTACGTTTCTGAGTTTTATTTACATAATTTACAAGAAACATCTGTGTCAATGAACTTTGTGAATGACAAACCAAGATGACTATTAAGTACACATATATAAAAATATTCTGAACTATACAATACAGTCATTGTAAATCTGATAAAAGCAATTAGTTCATATTGCAAGAGACATCTGGGCATGGAAAAATTTGATTTGTAAATCATACAATTAAAACAATTACATTTCTCCCGAAGTTATGAAAGCTTTTAGTAAAATCTAGCATCTGCATATTAAGTAGACTACAGAACAGACTGGCATCATTCTGCATCCAGGCATTTCTAGCAAAACAGTTACACAAAGGCTATCTCCCATTCACATGATACATAATCAGTGAGATATAATTGCTTTAATTGACTTTAACATGCTTTAACAGGCAAAAGTTCTCTGGTGAGTAATTTACAAAACCATCATTCCCGGGAACGACCGGTACTAGACTCCAATTCTCCACAGGAAACTGCCAACTTCTTTAAGTGAATGGTAAATGTTCCTTGCTGGGTTCAAAGAATAACCATTAGCCAGTGACAGGTTTAGTGATTTGAAGTCAGCGACTTTAACCACTCAATAATGGAGACTGGGTCAATCAGTGAGATATATGAATAATTCTAATACTATCTGCATTTTGTCGACAATAAACAAAGAAGAATTGAGCCTGATATATCTTTCACAGCCTAATTTACCACTCAATCACAGAGACTGGGATGATCAATGAGATATATGAATTACACTACATATATATATACAAGTAAATCTATTTTAAAAAATGCATTTCATGTACTCACAAGTGGTGGCAAAATGACAAAGAAGTTTCTAAGGTGCATATTTTTGTGATTTCGGAACTCAGGTGAAAACACATCTACCAGCATCTGAAACATACATGACCAAAATAAATAAAGGCACTTCTATTCAGATTATACATATTCCAGGCAAAAGAAATGCTTGAAGACAGCATGAATAGTAATTCTTTCTTCAACTCAAATAGTACACTTCAGCAAAAGATCTGAAATTTATGTAATTTCATATAAAAAGAACATGGAAATACATGTAATCTTAAATAAAGAAAACTTAGAAATATATGTCACATTGGAAATATATGTAATGTTATATAAAGAAAACTTAGAAATATATGTCACATTGGAAATATATGTAATGGGATATCAAAGAACTTTGAGTTATATGTATGTTATATCAGAGAACTTGTAATAATATGTAATGTTATATCAAAGAACTTGGAAATATATGTCACAATGGAAATATATGTCACATTGGAAATATATGTAGTTACATGTTTATCAAAGTGGTTGAAAGAACTTGGAAACATATTATTTCTAAGAACTTGAAATTTATATAACATTATATATGTATAAACAAACTTGGAAATATGCCCCAAAAAAGCTTGCATCTTCTTTTTTTTCCCCCAACTTTTTTGACAATTGATGAAAAATAATCTCATAAACTAATGAATCAAATTCTTACGATCATGGCAAAAACTAATGCTTCACTTGTTATAGGTCTAAGGATTACACATAAAGCACTTTACATCAGTTTGATTTGTTCATAAAAGCTAATGCATGTAAGAGTTACCTACCTTGAAGTATTCTGTTCCCTCAGCAAAATTCTTTGCCAAGTTGCTAATCACATTATCTAGATTTCTGAAAATAACACCAGGAGTCTTTCTTTCACTATTCATACAATACCAAGATTTTCTAATAAATTATCACAATAACAGAAAGATCCAATACTGTTCTGATTCTTTACGTTACATGTGTTTCTGTATTAAATCAGGTAGGGAAAAAATAGTGAAAGCTTAAAATACCCAAGCAATGGATGCTATATGTCAAAATATATTAACAAAATACCTTAAACTTCAATCAACCTTAACCAACAAATTTGAGATTACCTTTACCTTCTGAAAAACAATGGGAACAAGCACTATGTTTGAATGAATTCCATGCTCCTGGCGGTGCCACAAAAAGATTAAAGTTTTGTGACAAACAAACACTATCTCACAAAAAAACTTACTTGGCAGCAGTCTGGCACTCTTGAGACAGCCCCTCTTCCTGGCAAAGTTTCTCAAAGTTCTCTATGTCCTCTAGATCAGGTATAAACCTGATAGCATTACTACAGCAGTGCAGACCACCTGACCTAATCATTCTTATATATCCCATAGCATTGCCTGTAATACAGAAATTATGTAATATCTACCAGAAATTTTCATAAAGAAACTGACTATAATGCCAATGTTTTCAAGCTTTCCAACAATGAACTTGTCATTTTTTTTACCACAAGGATAATGTAATCATAGAAATGTTATGTAAAATAAAATTTCTTGTACTTATAAGCCCCAACTTGAAAATAGGATAGCGTATTTTTCTTTTTTGAAAAGTTCATTATCTTAAACCCAAATTAAATCAATCAATCTTAAAATTTGAATTACTTTGTGCTTGAGCAAAGGCATCAATATAACATTAAAATCTTGACTTTTTTTTTAATTTTCTCATTCTGAATCAATGTGAAATAGTTTACTATTCATGAAATGGTAAAGTTACCTATCTGAGTGATAAGTGTCCTGAACTGATCCAGGTAGCTCTCCCCGTCAGGGGTCAGACCCAACTTCCGAATCCCTTTGTTGAATTTCTCTGCCCTTTCATAGGGGTACTGAAAAATATTACAGAGTTTATTTAATAGCAACATTATAAGACAATGCCAGGAGATGCAATCTTGTGGTAAGAATCTTTATAATTTTCCTTCAAATTACTACATCTTGCATTGCTCCTGTCAGTCAAAAATACATCAAGAAAAGCAAATACTGCTTTCATGCTTGCAAACTGTGTTATGCATAGAATACAGTGTGAATGGTTAAAATAGGCACTTTAGTGCTTGTATTTCAATCTTTGAAAATCTTTTCACTAGAGATGTTAACAAATATGAAATTAAGTACCTGATTATTCGAAAAAAAATTTGAACAGTTAACTGGTTACTTGTTAGATTTTTACCTTTTTTTATGGCATGCAAACAGAATTTTTCCACTAATTTTAATTTTAACATGATATTGAAACCAATTCTTTGCATGCTGATGCCGTAATTATTGCAAATTGCAAACACTTTCACACTTGTCTGCATCAAAGAATGTTGTTTATTTTCTTTGTTTTTTTTCACAATGTTTAATACAGCTGAAAACCAGTTCAGTTAGATATTTTAGATCTTTTTTTTTTTTTTTTTTTTTTTTTTTTTTACATAATTTTGCTATTAATCTTGCAATTAAGTGCACCAATCAAGAAACCAGTTAACCACTTAATTATTGATATCCCTACTTTTAACACAATACTAATTACAGTTTATGTACATGAGAGTGTTGGGGAGCAGATCAGTGGTTCAGTGATCCAGTGGTAATGCGCTGGACTACCCAGGGGTCGCAACATGGATCACCCCTCCTCCACTAACATTACTAATTGTCTTTTGGATGAGAGATTGAACCAAGGTCCCATGTATCAGTGCTATACACTGAGCATGTAAAAGAACCAGGGGTGTCTCTGGAATGGCATGCTTTCTGTATCTTGCACTATCCCCCACAACATAAAATAACTAATCTCTACAGCGGGAACAAGTCATATGGGCAACCAATACTGACGATAAATGATCTCAACTATATAGAGAGAATAGACTGGTTCAATAATTTTATTTTTTTTAAAAAAACATACACAAAAAACTCTCCTTTTACCTTTTGGTCAGTTTGCATGTGGTTTTCCTTGAAAAATTTCCAGTCCTAATAAAAGAAGATTTATTTGTATAAACATATTGTTATACAACAAAATTAATAGTTACACATTAGCTAGCTAACTGCTCTTATTTGTCTAGTAATAACGGAAATAACTCATACTGCTTCAAATAAAGTATAAAAAATTTACAACATGTACTTAACAAAGGTTTTAAAAATGAGTAAAAAAAATGCTGTATGCATAAATGAAAAAAAAAACTGAACATATGTTTTTCCTTAAATCATATATAATTTTTCACTATTTAGTGAAGAAGCCAGTACAACAGATAATATACAGTACAGGTATTTCATTGGTTAATTGAAGGATATATCCGTTACACAAGCATATAATTTCATCAACGTTTACAAAATGCAGCAATTATCAAATCGACCACAGTGATCATAAATCAGAAAGTGATCAAGTCATTAAGTGATGATACAATATAAGTCATAAACCATTGAGTGATCATCAGTCATGAATGATAAAGTGATAATAAATCATAAATTGATCATAAGTCATAAAGTAATCATAAGTCATAAATAATAAAGTGATCATAAGTTATAAATGACGATACAATGTATGTAATAAATCATAAAGTGATACTAAATCAGTAAGTGATCATAAATGATATGTGATCTTAAATCATTAAGTGGTCATAAATGATTAAATCATTAAGTGGTCATAAATGATTAAATCATCAAGCGGTCATAAATGATTAAATCATTATTGGTCATAAATCCATACCTTAATCAATCTGGATTTTATATGTTCATCATACATGAACTGTGAGAAAATGAAGAATTTCTTTCTCAGGTACTGATATGTGAAGTTCACCTGAAATAGAAAAGGCACTTGCATAAAATTTCTGAATATTTTCTTTGGCAACACTATTCCCGAGAAATGATAGAACCAATTACTTATTTGATATATTATATATATCATATATTAATTATTAAAAGGGAGATGCCAGAGATGCCAATAACTTACACTTTTACAAATACCCACTTTTAGATAGTTAGAATGACAGACTGGTTTTTTAAGGTGTCCTAGGCCATGATTTCAGCTCAAACTATGGCTTAAGATCAAACCCTTGATACAGGAAACCAAGTATAATTAACCTCAATACAGAGGGGTTATGGCCAATGTTCTTATGATATGCAGTTTAACTGGATAATAATATATGGGTGACTAGGACCTTCTGGTGATAATTAACCCAGAGGGGAAATAACTGACCAAAGGCTAGTATTTGTCACTGGGGAAATTACTGCCAGAAGGTCAAGGTCATCCTAATCTTATTCTGTATAATACATGTGTTTATGGTCAAAAATACCTAATACATGTACATATTGAAGAAGTTCTCATTATCCTCACTAAACATGTAATTTACAGTAATCTAAGTCTTTTTGATGGATTCAAAATTAATAGCTTGCTTACCAAATAACAACAAAATACTACATGCTGAACACTCAAAAATTAATTATTTCCTTTTTAAAATCCTTCATTTTGTTGTTTCATTCTTCTTCTCTTGTATCAATCTACATAAAAGTAATGTTCTTTCTGTTGTTCTGCTTTTTGGCAGCCATTTTTTATTTCAGTGATGTAATATCTGTTTTTGCAGTTTTCCTTGATGGTTATACCATAATTACCCCAGCAACTGAGGGCACTTATATGGATTTTTCACACATAGTACATACAACCGGATAAGCTTTCCTGGAGGTGTAAGTTTACTACTGCAGATATAACTATAAATAATATGTATATTTGTTGTGTACTTACAGTTGTGTTCATTATACCAGTCCCATGTGTTCTGATGGAGTTTGCTATATGTCTGATGTTGATGGTGTTTAAATGTTTATTATTACTTGATCTCTCCACAAATATCTGGAAAACAAGAAAGATATTTAACATCAAGTAACTATGATAGATGGTGGGATATTTGTTTTACTGAATGGCTCTTCAGAACATGCAATATAACAACAAAAATGTGACTATACGATAAAATGATCTGGTTTACTGCTGGTTCCAAAAGTTGCATTTAGATTTGTCAATGTATGTAACCCAACATAACACAAATGGACAAAATGTAACAAAACACTTTGAATGAAACTGTTTGAATGATCCTGGCACCACGATTACTTATATAAGTTATATTTGAGAAAATGCTCCATGACCAAACCTATACACTTTACTCAAGTAGGGGAATCTTCTCAAAAGTCTGTGATCATAAACCTTTGAGAAAATACTCCATGCTCAAACCAATACTCTGTACTCAAGTGAGAAAACTTTCTCAACTTACTCTGTACTCAAGTGAGAGAACTTTCTCAACATACTCTGTACTCAAGTGAGAGAACTTTCTCAACATACTCTGTACTCAAGTGAGAGAACATTCTCAACAATTTTCAATTATAAAACTTTAGAGACTGAGTACAAGCTAAGCCTGAGCCTTGAAAAGTAAAAGTCAATTAGTGATCCAATTTCTTGGCCCTGATCTTACGCTAAATCTATTTCTGGAGACAAACAAAATAATTTCTTAGCTGGAGGCTGAACTGAAGTCTGTTAAGGTGAAATTTTCAGCAGATATGACAAAAGGTAGTAAGACATGGGTAAATGACTTTAAAATTGGAAAATGTCCGTATTTAGAACTTTGACCAGTACTGCTTGAATTTCAATCCTAAGGACTTGTCAAAATTTTCATCCACTTGTATTAAATCTCCATGACCTAAACATTTTAACCATCAGAATCTGATCCTACCTGGTTATTGAGGTTGTACAAGTACTTGGAGACAAACACATGTATGTTCCTCATAATCTCCAACACATCAAGTCCCTGTAACAAATAAAACAAATTTAATATACATGAAACATAATATAAATGATGGAGAGTTACACGTGCATGTACCTAGCACTTTTCCAGTACACTCAGAAAATAATCTTTCTTGTGTTAATGATCAGTATCTTTTATGCTTAGATAACTGTCAACATAAATTCAATGTTACAGTATCAGTAATGCAGACATGCTGAATGAATCAGATTTTATGTATATCTTAAACATGTTTGACCTCTTAGCTTTTTTTATTGTGTTTTGATACTGAAACACATTTAAAACAACTTTGTGAATGTTTTTTGAAATTTTTGTACCCTTTGACTGTGAAAAACTCAATATATTAAATTCATAAATGGTTGGAGTGATATAAGGTTATTCCACAGTCTATCACATCAACAAATTAAGTGTAGAAGCACAGTGGTCAAGATCTAGAGAGTTGAACTCTTGATCCAGAGGTCATTGTTTTCAGTCTCACAACAGATGAGAGTCTCAAGTGGCTTTCCATACTCCATACTTTCAATGCAAGTACTTGTTTGAAACCAGGAAGCAGCCACTGAGTAGGATTTAAATTAGCAAGATCTTGTTTCCATATGGATGTGCAATAAATACAATGTAAGTTTGAACAAAACACAACTATGTTTAATTAAAAGTTTGACAAGATGGCACTACCAACCTGTTCCAGTGTTTGACTAGGAAGGTGAGTATCTATGAGAGAGAGGCCATACTTCTGTTCAGCCATATTTTTCATTTCTCCATATGTTTTCCAGTCATGTAAGGCCACAGTGGTCAGGTTATAAAATGTCTTGTTCAGGTAATGCTCCACATATGCTGTTGTATATAGTGAAAAACTCAATTTTAACATAAAATGGCTTTGGCTACAAAATGTTTCAGACTAATGGCCTCCATTTTAGAATTAGAAATAATGTTAAAAAGGTTCAACTTAATGCTACAGAGTTGTGAGAAAGTTGTCAGCTCCTTCTGTAGCTTATGTTCTTTGCATGGGAGTAAGAAAACCCAAGTTTAATAAATGTAACAGCACAAAATTGGTCATAAAACCCAGAAACAATTTTAAATATACAATACATAATGAGGTTTCTGTGTAAAACTACTATATATTAAGTCCATTTTATGTAAGAAAGCCATACAATAGTTTTGCAAGAACCATGTATCAGTCTTTCAATTCAAAGTATGCCAATGTCACATTCAGTCTGACGAATGAAAGGGTTAATCATTATAATTCAACATCCAATGATTAAACTTAAACTTCAACTTTTGTCCAGGTAGCTAACCTTCAGCAGAATACTTTAATGGTAAAATATTACATAAAAAAGGCTGAAAGCATTTCTAATCACTAAGTGCTTACCTCTGACACTGATGTACCTATCAAACAGACGTATAGGTCTCAGTTGGAGCAGCTGAGAGAGATCTTTGAGCCCAACTTTGAACGGGTTTCTGTCATCCAGCTGTAGGTGTAAGTGTATATGTAGCCGCAGGTCAGTCTCTATACCTCTACACAGGGGGTCCAACAAGTTCTGAAAGAGAGTGTTAGATAACAAATATTGTATCAGTCATTTGAGACCTAACCTAAAATACCACTGTGAATGACCTTTCATACAATTGATAAACACTAAATCAACAGCAACATTATGCTAAACAGGTTTAGCAAAGCTAATCTTTAAGGAAACTTTTACAACAATGTCTGCAAATAAGTGCAAAACGTTAATTGTTTATTGGCCAGTTCTTAAGTCATGTTTTAGCATTTGCAGTTCAGAAGATACATGTACAGAGCAAACAAGAGATATTCACACATTATATAAGTAACACACAAGGCCTCTCAGTGTGTCCTTGACCATAATCTGAGTTGGTCAAAACCTGTGTTCATCTCAGTATGGTAATATTTTCCGTCAAATCATTTCAATTTCCTGCAGGCTTCTGATGTGATACGAGTGGATACAAAATGTCAAATACGTGTAATTTCATTTCTTTCAAGCAGTTCAAAAGATACAGAGCTGGGCATGTGGCCTGTAAGTGTGACCCTGACCTTAATCTGAGCTAGCCAAAACCTTGGCTCTGCACATCATCTCATTACCATTAAACATTTCTGCCAAATAGTAACATTCTCCTTCAAGTAAGAGATACTGAGTAAACAGAAAACATTCACATGATTGTAATATTAGTATGACATATGATCTTAGTGTGACCTTGACCTTTACTGTTTTCTTCAACTGGTTCAATAGATACAGAGCAAGAGCAGACATGAAATTGCTAAAGGACATATGGACGACTATTGTCATAACATAAACCCATTCCCCTGTATAATAAATAGGTTTATACATTATCTGTAAGTGTTCTCCAAGAATCAGTGCAGTAGCCAAAATTGTGAGTCATACATTTCTGATAACAACTGAAAGTTTTTGATGAAGACAGGGAGTGAAATGGACTGAAATCCAGGTTCTTCTACCGTCTGTGCTATACCAAATAAATTCAAAATATGTGAGACTGTTTCTATCTGCAATATTATTTCCACTAACCACAAAATAGCTTAACCAAGATACACATGTATGTCTAAAATGATTCCAGAATAAAGGCATCTCTGGTTAAAGATTAAGAAACAGAAAAGAATGCACTTAATAAAAGATTTTCTTACATCTTTTATCTGGTTGTAGATCTCTTTATCAAATGCTTCAAGCAGGTCGTGAGGTGATTGCAGGTGTCGTACACACAACATTGGCTGAACACAATCTCTTAAAGCACCAACTATGTACTGAAACAGGAAGATTTTTAAATTCAATTTTATCTAAAACCCTGTTCTGTAGATTTAGTCATTTGAATGACATTTTTTCTCTCAAATTCAGTTAGATTTCATTTTATAGGAAAATATAGTAGTTGGTTTAATTGGTGCTCACATATACAGTAACATTAAAATAAGTCACTATAAAATATGGTGATAGTGAACAAACTTTGAAGACTGGTGCCCAAGCCTGTGTGTGGACTGGAGCAAGTCAGGAATAAAGTAACCTGCCCCGGTCCCTTCATATGTGAAGGATCTAAGATCACACTTTAAACATCTGGTTTCCAAAGAAAACTAAACAATTCATCACATTAGACAGCTTTAGCTGTATTAAATAATTCCATTTACCAACAGCTCAAGGAAGCAAGCTAAAATTTACTTTAGGAAAATGCTGTCACTTCTACAGAATGGAAACAGTCTATGCTTACATGTATCCTATGAGTGTCTGTGACTGTTTCAAACATCTCTGTCAGGTAAATTGGAATGATGACACGGTGAAAATACAGAAAACTACAGTCACATGACCTTCGTACTCTGAAACAAGCAAAGTACACAAAATTAATTGTAGTACCAAAGGAATAAATTTATATGTTGTAGTTAGCTTTTTCCCCATTAAACTGGATTTAAACATTTATAACATAATACTGACTTAGTTACTCACTGAAATTACATTTTAGGATCTTTAAGGCATTTCTGTGTGTAACACATTCAAATACAGATAATATAAATTTCAAAATTGTTATGATTTGGACTATTTTGGCTGCAAACTACCCACAAAATAGATAGTTTTTGTGGAACACTAAAAAATGTTTTTCACAATGTTTTCTGATGGATAATACAGGTCTATCATTCAGCTTGAATGGCTTAAGTATACATCTATTCCATGTACATCTATCCTTTCTCACAAGGAACCCATTAATGCAATTATGAAAAAAAGTTTTCATCAACACTTGATATATTACAACATATTATTGTATGTTATTTTTGTACCTAAACATAACACTTACAATACACTTTACACTACCTTATGTATATATAAACACAATACAGAAAAGGAGAACTTACTTTTCTCTAAGGTCAGCTATTATGTCCAGTCTTCTAAAGTTTTCATACAAACTTGCTAATTCGTCTTCCTTAAAAGCTCTCTGAAATAACAATTTAAACCAATTTCTTTAAGAACTTGAAAGAAAAGAAAGAAATTATTTCTATGTGTGGTTGCCTGTATGGTGTTAACTAGGGATATTGGTGGGATAGAGGACAGTAAAAGCAAAGGTTTTCCATGTACAGGTATACAGGAGCATACCATTTCCTATTCACTTGGGTCTGTTTGTTTTCTCAACAGAGCTATGAACATTACAGTAAATGAAAATAAGACAATAAATTACCTGTATGATAAATACAAGTTTTTCTGACAAAGATTTCTGGACCTTTTCAGAATCTGTCTGTTGACATACACATTTTCAAACACCCTCCCTTTATGTACAAAGAACTGTTATAAAATAAACTTACAACTTTTGAGCAGGTCCCTAAAGCCAGAGCAAGTCTGGCCACAAGTCTTCTCTCCTTCGTTGCTGAAATATAAAACAATGTGAATTATTAACATGATTAACATAATCTGCAATAGATGCAACAAAATATCCTAAAAAAAAATGTCACACCTGGAGATGACAGAAAATAAACTGACTGTTGTTAAGTTTTCACTAATCTGTGTTGCCCTGACTGTAATGGAATTCAATTCTGGATGCTATATCAATGTATAACTTACCATCCATATAAGGGGAGCTAACACCTACCTGGCCCAGCCAAGGCACTTTCCACCAACACCAGGGATGACAACACATCTAGCTTTCTCTCACTGTACTTCTTATCTGATGTAATACGTTTCTGAAGAGTAGGAATAAAAATTGTCACCTACATGTACATTGTATATATTTTGTAACAATTTAAAAAAAAAAACAACTTGATTTATGACCTTTTCTCAATATCTTGTATTGAAGGAAAATGTTAGCACTGGGACATAACTTTGTTGAATTAAAACATTAGCAAATGGCATAAATTAACCTTTTTAATACTCTTCTGTTGGCAACTGTTCTTGTTTTTCATATCTATGCAGTCTGACTATTACTTTGTTCCTACGACAGGAAGTCTTTCACTACCACCCCTATAAATGATAAATGGGCTAATCCAAACTGAATGGAGGACAAGTCTATTTTAGAAATGCAGTGTGGAAAGTGTTAACAAGACTGATGACAAACCTTAGCAGTGCTTATGGAGCTGATGATGTGGAAACTGATCCTCTGTACCATATGATGTACATGTTCTGAGATCAGCAATGTCTTCCTGTGAAATGTCATCTCTATGGCCTGTAATATACATAATGCCTGTATTGTAGGGATGGGAACGAATGTTCTAATATTCAAATATTCGAAAATCGACTGAATATTCGAATCTGAAAATCAAATTCAAATATTCTAAAATGACTTTTTTTTTCAAATAAAGCATCGTTGATCTTTATAAATGTAAGCATTCTATTATGCCAAAAAATCAACGATCTGTTTGGTACTGTGTTTGTTTATCGCATGTCAGAAATGATCCAATTATCAATAAAATTGCAATACGTAAATGACAGGGGTAATCGTTTCGGATTAACAGTTTGCCACAGGCGTAATTGTGATACATTGTACCTTTAAATATTTTGTTCATTTTAATTGGCGCCTGTTTATTTCACAAATATTAGAAGTTGTTTGTCTCACAATATTCAAGGATTAATGTCATGTTTTACAAAAACGAACAACCAGTCACACTTATAACTCTATTGATATTACTCTTTAGTTGCCCAATCAGTAGAATTGCTCAAATATTTTCCTCTTATAAGTATATTGGGAAAAAATCATCCTTGCTTTGTGTCTGATCATCACTTAACAATATTGAAATAAGCTGTTAAAAAAAAAAAATCATGCCTCCCTCACATGTTTGGACTTATTACACGCAGTTTCAATGAACGGAATATATTATGTATTATGTATTGCCAATCACTTAATACGTATTTAAAACTTCCATTAAACAAGCCATTTCTACGCCATTTCTAGATGATACTTAACAGTTTCCCTCGACAACGTACTGGTGATTAAACAGTACCAATGTTCGGATACCAAAATTCAGGTAACTGACTGAACTGAAGAAAAAAACGAATGTTCGAATATATTCGAATATGGCAAAGTGAATATTCGAATATTGATATTAGTTTTCATTCCCATCCCTACTGTATTGTATTTCTGTATCACATGTAAATCTGAAAAGGTTCCACTAGGTGTTAAGAATTAAATATCTTCTGGTTGCAAGTTAAGAACTATTAAATAAATGAATAAATTTTAAATTAAATTACAGGATTTATACCTTTAACAGTTCCACAAGTTTACACAGTGCGAGCACAGCAGTTTTTGTCATTGGTTTCTGCAAAGCAACATGTAGATTCATCACAGTTCTGACCAGGTGTTGAATCTGCTGACTATACAACAACCCCTGCAAAGACAATCAATACATGAACAATAGTAACATACCTTTAGAAATAACAAAGCAAAGTAACAAAGCTATGTATCAAAGACATCTAGAGAAATTAAAAAGTAACAAACCTATATAAACTACACAGTAAAGCAACAAATCTACAGAAATTACAAAGCATAGTTACTGTAACAGATCTACAGAAATAACAAAGTACAATAAGCAATATACATGAATAAATAACAAAGTTAAGTAATAAATCTACAGAAATTACAAAGCATAGTAACAGATCTACAGAAAAATACTAAATAAAATAACAGATCTAAATAAATTACACAGTTAAGTAATTAATCTACAGAGATTACAAACTGACAGATCTATGTAAGTTACAAAGTTAAGTATTAGATATAAAGAAATTACAAAGTAAAGTAAGAAATCTACAGAAATAACAAAGTAAACAAGCAAATCTATAGAAATTACAAATAACTGACATCTTGATAAATGATAACAAACAGACAAGAAATTATCTGAGTACCGGTAATAATATGAGCAAAACAGGAGAGCCATGATGGTCCTAAATAGCCCATCTTAGCATGACTGCTCAAAATGACATGTGCAATGCAATGGATTTTTTTTATCAAAGTGACAGAAAGCATTAAACAATGTTACATGCAAAATATCAAAACTATAGGTTATTTGGTTTATGAAAAGAATATTTTAAAACTTTATTCATTTGTAAAACCTGTATCCAAATCATCCCCCAGGGTGGAGATAAAGAAATGACCCATTGGGCATATAAGTTATGACTAGACAATGCTACATACCGAATTTCAGAAGTCTCAACTTAATGGCATCAGACAAGAAGACTTGTGAAAAGTTTGTCCAGTCTTGGTACAATACTGACCCCCTGGATTGAGCATATAATTACCTTAGCTTAAGTGAGCAAAAGATTTTTGAAACATTTGGACTATTGATTAATGGTGTCCCTGATCTAGCTGCATTAGCAGTCACCTATATAAGGAAGGAGGTGGAGGGTTTGAGCCAATCAGGTGTATATTCTCATCAGTCCATTGGTGATGCTGATGATCTTTTTGTGATATTAGAACTACTGCTGAAATGAAATTCTTTGAACTGGCAATGGACAAGATAATTTTTTGTAGAAGCACATTTTTTTATCACTAGTAAGAATTACTGATGGGACCAAACACTGCTTTCATAGCACAACATAAGGTTTGTTTTACTGCCCTTTGTTAAATTGCATTTCAACTGAATTAGAAGTATAAATGGTAAATGTGTTCATAAATAGATGTCTTATAAAACAGGTACACCTTTTCAACAGGGAAGACATTTAAAAGAAGCTTTTTACTTTCTAACCACACTCTAAAATAGGTCCATGCAGCCATGCATGTTAATTTGGATACATATTTATTATTCATTAGTTGTACTAGAAAATATCATATACTAAAAATAGCTCCAGAAAGCTACCTTTATTTATGTGCTATCATTTAGATAATATTTACTTAATGTACTATTTGTTTTTATTATACCTCACGTGAACTGCCAATACTAAATTTCCATAGGCGATCGGGCTTTTAAAACTAATGTTACATTTTGCATCAGCTCAGAGGGTAACATTTGTTTTTCAAAAACCCTCCGGGTGTTATTGTTTTTTTTGGACACCCTGCAGAAAATTCAAGCGTTTGATGACGTCGAAGGCGCTTTTTGAATATATTGACTGTAAGCGTTTAGTTGAGTTTGATTCGACTCGTTACCAAACGAAAACAGTCCTAATTAGGTATATATAACATGATCACATGTATGGTTCAGTATAATAAAATAAATAACACACATCAGCGAGGGTGATAGAGGATATTGACAACCCTATAAAAACAATAACACCCTCGGCTGTCGCCTCGGGTGTTATTGTTCTTTCGGGTTGTCAGTATCCTCTATCACCCTCGCTGATGTGTGTTATTTATATACAACCAGTTGTTTAGTCTCACCTGTATGAGAAGCAGTGATCTACTGTTAAGGTCTTCCATCGGAGTTTTCCCCCTTGGTAGACTGGTCTCCATTTCAACCATCCAAGCAGTAACTGTAGCATGGAAAGCTTGAACATCCCTGGCAGCAAATAATATAACTTAATACAGAATGGGAACAATACAAATGGTTGAATTTTTAAAACAGCATGAAGGAAATGCATGACAGAAAATTTTATCAAAGTATTTTGCCAGTTTCAAAACATTCATAATGTGTGAACAGGTTTGCATTAATTTAAAACACACGAACACTTTTTAAGTAACTTTGACATTAAAAAAAATCACTGTTACTTTTTGCTGATATACAACACTAGTCTTGATGCAAATTTTTTAAAATCCTTAACACATCATGAAACAAGCACTACATTCGAATGAACACCATGCCCCAAGGGTGGCACTGACCTTTGACCCCATTACCTCTTAGTGAGTCTGGCAGGTAGAGCTCATCAAGGTGCAAGCACCTGTGAAGTTTGGAGGCTGTAGATTGAAGTACTTCCGTGTTATGGTCAAGGTTAAAATTTTGTGATAAACAGGCATACAGACTAAAAAGAATATGCGCTCTCCGGGGGAATAAAAAAGCATACTACACTATAATTCATCTGTTGCCAATAACAAAAGGAAGCTTCAAATTAAATGTGCTTACTAAAACTGCTTACTCTACAATAAATGGGGACTGTTGCCTTAGCAATAAACAGAAAATGACCATTTATTATATACTTATAAATGAAATATTGAGAAATATTGCTGAAACAAAATGTGTTTACTTTCTTCTAAATTCAGCCAATACACAAAATTAAATGGGAATTCTTTCGAAACGTAAGGTCAAAAAAGAGAGAAAGTATAGAATAAACAGAAAATTCAAGTCTTTTCTATAAATGCAGAATTTATTTCCATCGAGTAGTTGAAAATAAATATTTCACAAGTGGCAATAGCCAACAGTGCAATATGATAATTTTCATACCACATGATGAAAATAAATCCCATATTTATAGAAAAATTTGAATATCCTCTATTTATCACTTATCACAACATCAGAAAGTTATTTTGTTCTTCAAAAATATATACACTGTATACATATCAAGTTGGAAAATATGCTGTTGAAATAATTCAAATATGAAAAAATGAAAACCTCACATGGGTTTTTAAATGTATAGTTGCCAACCGATTTACTCAGATCATCGGGGCAATAAAAAACAAAAACGAAATATCTGAGTGTAAGAAATATTATTTCCTGTAGGTAATAAAGTCAGAAAGGTTATATCCTAATGATAACAGAACTAAATAGGAGATCTATTTCACAAGCTTCTAACTATATATTATGTAACTGTATAAGTAACCCACACCAACATGTTAAAGAAAGCAACAACATGCAATAAGACAATTAGCATACTATTAATATAAGAATAACTCTGTATCAATCTATATACACAATACTTACTTTATTCTGCAGTGGTCAGATAAAAAGATGATAAGAGAAGATTAGAACCATCAAGAAAAATGAAACGACACCAAGAAATTTCAGCCAAGACATTTAGAAGAACCTGCGTTTCTTAAAGGGACAAACCCTAAAATTTACCAACGATTTACAGCATATGTATCTTACAGGTTCATTCTCTTTACAATGAAAGATAATTGATAGTTTAAATTTAATGGTACAACAACCCTACTCTATATGAAGACTTACATATAAGTAAGTGCATTCAGTTTGCCAGCCGTAACTGGAATAAATGTCACTGACACTTTGACATCAGAAAATTCATGTAATTCATTTAATACAATTCATTTTCCCATGCATTTGAAGAAAATGAAATATTAGAATTTTAGGGTATATCTCTTGTAGTCAAGAACATATTTAATCACTATGTCTAAACCTTAAAAAAAAGAGTTTTGACATACATATCAAAAAAATGTTGACTGACAAAAACATTTGTCTCAACAGAAAACTGCCGTACAAACCTTTACTGAAAGCTGTCATGATTTTTCATGCTAATAAAATTAAATAAAACAAGATCCATAAAAAAAACAATCTGTTCCTTAAAGGACAGCCCTTAATAACATTTTCTGTTACATATTTAGTGGAAGTGGTTCAAAGCAAGGTTAATGCTGTGTATAGCTGTAATGGCCCTGCAAAGGAACATACAGTCGAAACATGATCAAATGAACCCCAACTAAACAAAAATCTGGTTCTACTACAAAAATTTTTTCTTTCTTTCAAGAAGTGATACTGTGCATCTATAAATGTGAAAGACTTCTTTGAACATGTTATCTGGTTCATCCCCTAAACAAAGAATCATGTTTCAACTGTATAAAACAAGGAAATGTAAAACTGACCTTGTAAGCATTTGATTTTTCTGTTGTAGCCAAGATTCCTGGCTCTGTTTCACAAGTGCTTGTGCCTTTTTATCAAGGGCTTTACCCATGTGTGGTAGTTTGTCTAGGAGAAACTGGTTTGGAAACCAGACAACACTGCCTAGCAGGTGGACCGCTGGAATCTGTAAACAACATATAACTGGTGTTTTATATTTGAATATGACACTCAAAACACAACACAAAGAGGTTGACTAATTCTGACCCAACAAATAAATTGAAGAATGACTGAAGGTAGCATTTTGTGTCTTAGTTGATTTTTATGCCATTTTCAAAGGCAATCTAGATGAAAAACCTTTTTTTAGGGATAAAGTGTGGGATTCTAAACCTGGAAGTAGTGAGTTTGAATATAACCATGGTTTCCAAATTCCTGATGCAAGCTACAGAATAGCATCCAAAACCAGTCTGACAGTAGTTCATTTAGGATGCAAGAACTTAATCAATCAAACAACTTTCTATTTCAATCAAATTGTAGAAATAAGGTACTTTAAACTAAAACTGTTATCTAGTCTAGACTTATTTATTTCACATCAACTGCGATACAAATTCTTACATCTTAGATGACTGCTTCCTGGATTCCATACCAGTATTTGTGCAGCATGGAGGAATGTGAAGATTGTGAGAGAATCTCACCTCTGATGGGATTTGAACCCGTGACCTCCAGATCCGGAGCCCTGCGCTCTACCCCTGGACCACCTCAATATGCATACTGTTTTCATGTAACTAACTGTTATCTGCAATGGCTTTCAATTAAATCTTAGTGTGGAAAACATGTACTGATGGCTAAGGCCCTTACCTAGAACTTTTTCCATAGTACTGTGCAAAAAGAATCACTTTTTTGTTATTTCTGTATCCAAACTGGATATCATTTATCATTCTGTGTAGAAACAGAAGAAATGAAATTGTCTCAACAAAGCCAACACAGTGGGTTACAAACTGCAATTAAATTCATACCTTCTTATGAATATCCCAGAGAGACTTGAAGATTTTCCTGTCTGTCACTCTGAACAACTGAAAATGTAGCATATATAGTCCACAGACACCAACAAACTTGTACCGCTGGTCCACCTCATTTGTCTCACCTAGGAATAGGTAAAATAAACATGTTTCACTAATTTCTTTTCTTTATTTTCACAAAATTTTCAGGTAAAAAATACACTGTACCACCAAAATAATACCATTACTGACCAAACACTGTACAGCAAAATATTCAATTAAGCTGTGTATCTAGTGGTATAGCTTCAACACCTGGTCCTTGATGTGTGAGCTCAATTCTAGTGCAAAACTTGGCACTGTATTAAAGTTTTTTCACATTAACATTAATCCAAAAAGGGCTGTCAAGATTATAATCAGATGCTGATCTTATTCAAAACTCCAAGTGATCTTTTATGAAAACCAGCTATGATTAGAATTAGGCATATATGTAACACTCTGAACACACCTTTATTTAACTGATACCTGCTTTTAATGGCCACCATTAATTTATCCCTTTTAAACCATGATTTCTGTATCTTCATCAGAAATCTTTTCCATAAGTAAGATTTTTTTTATTAATTATCTTATAAAATTTACCAATTCTGGCCTCTAGTTCTGCCAGGTATTCTCTGATGTTGAATGCAAATTCCTCCATAAACACTGTGTTCTTTGTGACAAACACTTCTTTTGTATCAAATGACTGCTCAACACAATTCTTTAAAAAAAAACACACAGTCATCAATTTTACAAGACATATTCCGTTGTCCACTTTCTTTCCACTACAATAATAAAGGCTGAGAAAAGTCTCATCAATCTGCTTAATTCAAAAATAAGGTCTTGTGCGTTCAAAAGAGCAATGAATGTGAACAATACAAGTCGTTATTTCAAATTTGGAGTTACCTCCCTTCCACTACTTGTAAATATGCCAACAGCTGATGTTTTTTTCACCCATTTAGGGGAGATAATAGCTGCACTAACAATATCTCTGATTACAAATGATGGAGCTAAAAACAGATTCTGAAATATAACTTTACAAGTGGAACAGCATTTTAGTTTTTCTATCTAGAATCACTTTTTCTCTTTACTTAAATTTAACACCATACTAGAGCTAGTTGCACAAATGATCATGTAGCAATATGAAATATCTAAAAACATTCTAATGCGAAGCATGTACAATTTCACAAATCCATACCATATTACATTATTGTGGTGTGCAAACCATCAACAGAAAAAATCTCTATGAGGAAAATTCCTACCTGGAAAATCATCCCATCTAGCAGTTGTCCCTCTAGTGTCATCATCAATTTCTCAAAGGGACGTAACTTGTCCTCTGTTGTTGAGAACTTTGTAGGGTCATGTCGTACAGATTTTAACATTCTGAAAATGATCAGGAAAAATGGTTGCTGACTAGTGAAGGAAAGTAACTTGATCAGACATTATACCAAATATGTTATTTCAAATCATAAAATAAAACTTTCAACGTCTTTTTTATTTGATAGTCAACTAATTTTACCTGCATTTAATTCAAATCAAAGTCTGAAATTTAAAAACATCTATGGTACTCTGAAAAGTAAAAAAAACCAAACCTATCTAAAACTGTCTATTTACTCTGACATGGAATAGAAGGTGCTGATAATAAAAGAATTCTTATCAATAACATAACCATTCTGTATAAAAAAGCCAGAAAAATGGTAACTGTAACTCACACCTAGTATGACTAAAAGACTATACATGACCATGCATACCCCTTTCATGTCTGTCAACAGTTTGCAGAATGTCAGATAAAATGCTTTTGTTGTTTTTGGGGTTTAACGCCAATTTCAACATATGTTATATCTCGGCGGTCAGTCCACCTAACCGGTTTTCCTGGATAACTAATCAGTAATTGCCAATTTCTCCGCAAGTGACTGACTACTGTTCCCACATGATCTACTCTGAATCAGCGGTGAGAGACAAATGAACATAAGACACAATGTCTGAGAACAATTGTCACGCAGAAATTTTGCCCAGCCCAGAGGTCGAACCAACAACCGATGGATTACTAGTCCAGTGCTCTACCTATTGAGCTAAGTGGGTGGGCTAAAAAAAGATGCTTTTGACTGAATCTGTTACCTTTTATACAGTGTCCAGTGGTCCAGTAGAGTTGTGTGTGTCTGTATTAACTCATCAAGAGTAATCAATACACCCAGGATATCAGACAGATGTTCGAACACAGTCTATAAATTGATACACAGAACAGGATTGAAAACAATTTCTAGGATAGATATAATAATTTAAGGACAAAAACAAAGTTTGAAAATAAAATCCTACACAAACTGAGAGCAAAAGCTAAGCCTGAGAATAAAATCCTACATCATCTGAGAGCAAAAACTAAGTCTGAGAATAAAATCCTTCACCATCTGAGAACAAAATCATACACCATCTGAGAGTAAAAGCTAAGTCTGATAATAAAATCATCCTCCATCTGAGAACAAAATCTAAGTCTGAGAATAAAATCCTACTCCATATGAGAGCAAAAGCTAAATTTGTGAATAAAATCCTACACCATCTGAGAATAAAAGCTTTGTCTGAGAATAATATCTTACACAATCTGAGAAAATAATCAAAGTCTGATAATAAAATCTTGAACAATCTGAGAATAAAAGTGTTACAGGACATGATCATGTAAAGCAAAAACAACCACATTTAGAAACCAGTGGCTATAAGGTGCAGATCATTTCTCAAAGAAGGTGAAAAAATGAGTATATAGATAATAGTAATCTCTATTTGGTGCAAAGTGTCCACTTACTAAGTTTAAACTGATTTAACTTGTTCCTACATGTACTTAAAAGTATACACAATTAAGAAAGTTTTACTGCTTATTATTTGACATATCTTATTTTAAGAACATTTTTATACCACTACAATAAACATGGCAAACAAAAAACAAAAGGACTAACAACTGAGTTTACAAACTTGAAGCCCTTACCTGGAAATGAACATCTGTCACATTTATTAGTTTCGGTCCAGCCCTGAAAGAAATAAATTGTCATTTTATTTCTTCAAACAAACCATAATCATGTTAGTCATTTTTATCATTATTCAGAACATTTTCTTTGGTGTTTTTTTTTTTTTTTATATTTATATTTTTTATTTTTTTGTTTTGTTAGGGTTTAACACCACTTTCAACCTCTTAGAAGCATATGTGGTTCAGTGGTAACGCCCTGGACTGGTATACCAGGGGTCCCGGGTTCGATCCCCTGCTCCTCACTAACATTACTAATAGTCTTTCGGATGAGATGTTAAACCGAGGTCCCATGTATCAGTGCTATACACTGAGCATGTAAAAGAACCAGGGGTGTCTCTGGAATGGGATGCTTTCTGTATCTTGCATTACCCCCATTACTTAAAATAACTAATCTCTTCAGGGGGCGTCGGTCATATGGGCAACCAGTACCGACGGTAAATAAGTTCAGATAGATAGATAGATTCAACCTCTTCTTTGTCATATCCTGGCAGTCAGTCCGCCTGACAAGTGTTCCTGAGTATTTAACCAGTTTACTACCCAATCTCTTCACAAGCGACTGACTGCTTCCTGGCTTGAATCAGAGGTGAGAGGAAAAAGACCTTTTGTCAGAAATCAATTATCACAGATAAAATTAGCCAGACCAAGTGGAGTGAACTGACAACTCCTTAACTGACAATCCAATGATCTACCGAGTTGGCAGAGTCAGCAAAAAATACTTCTAATTTTTCACATTTTCTGAATATTCACTGACTTTTCAGCATTAATCATAGCTGTCATATATCTCGGTAACTTTGAACATGAATGTAATTTCAAAAGCACTTCTTATACAAGTCTGAATACAGCAAAAATAAGGACAGTGTCACATGACCATGATGTTTTATAAAATATACGGTACCTGGCAGTATTGTACAGACAAGACAACTGGTGCACAACATTTTTCACCACCTCATTACATCTAGCCACAAAACATGACAACTCCTGAAACAGAGAGAGAAACACAAATAAAAGACATAAAGAATGCACAACAAACATCTGTATGATCGCTTTAAACTCAAACTTTTATACAAAGCCCAAAATTTATCACATTTGCTATGCACAAACTGGTTTCAATTTATATTCTTTAAACCTGTATGTCAGAAAACGTGGGGAAAAAAATTTTACTCTTTCTAAAAACTTCAGTCATCATAATAATTATGATCATAAGGGAATTTGTACCGAGTATTAAATGTGTAATTCTTTGCTTAAATTCTCTTAAAAATCCTGACAGTACCTGTAATAATGGGATTATTCTCCCAATCTGTATCTGGGCCTCTCCCTCTGGTAGCCCCTCTTCCGGTTCCCCTTCCCCATAGTACATCAAGGCATTGTAGAACTTGTTCTCAGCTTCGTATTTCAGAGACTGCAGCTCTCCACACAAGGAGGCTAAAACAGTGATTATCTTGTTGAAGATCTTGTTGTCTGTCTTGATAAGGTTTAACAATGTTGTCTGTTCATATGGCAAGAACTGTACCAAATAAAATATGAATAACAATAATAACATTTCAGATATTCAACTTTCATATGATCACTGTACTTACCAGTATAGTTATTTTAGTACTACAATAGAAAGCATTATACCAATATATTAAAAGGTTAAATATGTTTTCTTGATGGATAATATACAGTTAAATGCTCAACAGATTTTACTAAGACTGTTAATTAAAATTCATCAATCAAAGAATGCAGCCATGAGAAACTTGTTTACTATATGTATGAATTTAAATAGATTTTTTTTTCCAAACGAACCTCTAACGAAACTGGGTCAAGTGTCATATCCCAAGAGTCACTGACAGATTCCCCCAAGGCATCCTCAATGTCTTTGATCTGTCCACCATACTCTTTTAAAAAGTCACCAAACTTCTTCAGCTGAAGCTCTCCAACAATCTCTGTAAATGATATGTGTAATTTTGTAAATCTGCAAACAAGTCATCAATTCTGTGTTCATATCTCTTACCATCTGCATATAGTGTTGATATGAAAGTCTCCAAAACAAGGAGTAAAGCATAAATGTTCTATGTCTCTTTCTCTGAACAGTTTCTGCTGTCATTTTACTTTCAACTCAATCATTTTACAGTGACTGAGAAACAAGTTCTAGCAACTTATATTAATCCCACTCTAAGTCTATGACTGCTGTCTGTGTTCAAACCAGAACTCACACAGATGTGGAATGTAGAAAACCACAGGTAATTTTTACCCCTGGCGGGATTCCAACCAGCTACCTCCAGAAGCTCAACCCCTCAACTTCTGCTTCTCCTTAGTTAGTATTAAAAAGTATAAAATTGTGTCTGATGGTACATGTATACTGAGATTTTTTCAAGCACACAAATATTGTTGACACATGTCTAGTTCATAAGTCTCTAAAATAAGAAAGATGTAAGTTAAAAAGTGAATGAGCTATACAGTTGAACATGATAGTATGTATACTGGCTCTTGAATTTAAAATACTATTTTGTAAGGGCTGTGACGACAAAACCGAAAAAACTTCTAATGAATAATAGCAAACAGTACAGTCACTTTACCAACAACTTTTTTTCTGAAGCATACAGACTGACTAAAAAAACAAACAGCTGGCTTAAATAAACATTCAACTATGTTAGCATTACCAATAGCTGAAATAAGGGTCGACCACGATAATTTCTCAAGTTATATGAAAATGACCCCTATTTTCAAATAAGTATAACTATTTTGAAATGACACACAATTTTAATAAAACTGAAACTGAAGATTTATATTTTAGTGCTAACCTAGTTCTCCTCACTTCCATTTTATAGAATTTTTATCATGATTCAAATCCTACCTTAAGAAGTACAAGACAGAAGACTTTCACTAAGGTAACAAATTTTTGACATATATGATATTATCTGTCCTCTTAAGACCCCACTAAACACTTTCAATTCACATACTTACACAAATCAACTAACTGTTACTACATGTCTCAAACTTACTTGATGTAATCATATTAGATACTCAAAGCTACTTTTAGCAAATTTTCCACACATATCAACCATTTGAAAGACTAAAATAATGACTGACTATTGCAACAAAACATTTGCTACTATATTTCCTGGATGACTAAACACAAAACTAAAAAACACTTACATCAACTGATGGATAAATTGGTAAAGAGTCAACTCGGCCCTATACCAACTCGGCACGGGTCAACTCGGCACGGGTCAACTCGGCCCACTTTTAAAAAAACATATTAAACATATGAACTTTTTCTGATTACTTGCATGTTATCAAGGCAAGCTGTTTTAAATAAAAATAAGATATATGGTATATTGTCTGGTATATTATTATAATTGTACATTGTACTTCTGCAGAATAATTAGAAGAAATTTGTTACGTTTATTCTTGCAGATTCGTTAAAAATTAATATAATACAAATGTGTTTCCTTTGATGCTTTTTGTTTGTAAAGTAATCTTCAATAAAATATGAAATAAAAACGTGTTAACTTATTATCATAAGCTTCTAATTAGTTGCAGGTGGTCATGAATCAAATTTGAATGATTGCGTCAATCATAATTATCACCTAATTAATCGGTACCCTTAACATACACGTGGTAATTGATTGGTAATAATAGCGGGTGATAATCAATCAATGTCCTTTTCCAATTTCACTTTAATTATTTGTAATTGTCAAATATATTAATAAATTGAAAAGCGGGCCGAGCTGACCCGTGCCGAGTTGGAATAGGGCCAAGCTGACTCGGGGGCCGAGTACGTTTTAGGGCCTGACGGACAAAACGGACCATGGACAAAACGGACCAGACAAAACGGACCATTTTTTGAGACAAAACGGACCATAATGTGAGACGAAACGGATCATATCCAGGGACAAAACGGACCATCCAAAAAATAATTTTTACTCCAGTTCAATTTATATCAGCTTCCATTATGAGACGTTTTAGTGGTGTTGTATAATGCATCTTACAAAAGAAAGTAAAATTTGAGGTCATACTAGTATGTATTTTTCGCTTCCATCCTGAGGTGTTATAGGTGTATATACTGGTCGTATCATATATAAGATTAATGAAGAAGAAATTTTAAAAGAAATTGTAATTTGCTGTGTGTTTTTTCTTTTGTTACCAAATTATAGTTGATTACAATTATATTTGTCTAATATAATTTTTTTTATTTCGCAAAATACACCATAGCTGTACTTAATGCTTAAATTGATAATTACGATTCGATAGTTGACTGAATTATACAATTGAGAAAAAGAAAATTTATCTGGGTGTGAATTCCGACAACTTAAAGTTTGTTAACAACTGTCGGTTGTTAAAGAGGTGCGAAAACATAATTACTACTTGACAAGATTAATTTGATTGCGGTTGCCTTTGAAAAACAAGAAAAAAAGCATATCAGGAAAAACACAGTCAGAAACACACATATGAAGTAACAAATAGTCTATGTGAATAGCAATTGACAATTTCTGAAAAAGGTGTGAAACACTGTCAATATGGTGTGATACATACTCAATCAAATGTGTTGATTAAAAAAAAAATGTGTTGACTCTAAAGGATTTCCGTCTATTAAAACTTCCCGATCCAAATCTACAAGCAAAAATTGTATAGTTATAAGATTTTTTCTTTTTATTATTTTTGTCTTTATTTTTTCATTGAGCGGGGAATTTCAATGAGTCAAATTTTGAAAAAAATCAGAACAAAAATTTCACAACAAAAATACATACTCGTATGACGGCAACTTACATTACTACACCCTAAAACGTCTCGTAATGAAAGCCGATATAAATTTAACTGGAGTAAAAAATATGTTTTTGGATGGTTCGTTTTGTCCCTGGATATGGTCCGTTTCGTCTCACATTATGGTCCGTTTTGTCTCAAAAAATGGTCCGTTTTGTCTGGTCCGTTTTGTCCATGGTCCGTTTTGTCCGTAATTCGTTTTAGGGCAGAGCTGACCCTGATTCGGATAAATAACTGTCATTACTTGTCCACATTTTTTTTATGTTGTGGCAACATTGGATTATAGAACCACTGTAAGCACCTAGTTCAGATTTGATGTAAAGTGAAGAGAAGTGTAGTGGTGATGCTGGGTTTAGAATCATGGGAGCATCTACATCTCATGTTACTCTCGATCAGTCAGTACTGATTATAACTTGGAAGCTCTGCTAGCAGGGGTACAGACTAGTGTCGGGTTTGTGGGGGTGGCGGGGGGGGGGGGGGGGTCTCTACTTTTGGCATCTTTTGCTAAAACCAAAGAAGGGGGTAGGGGTAATATGGCTAACGGGATCGAGGAATACAAAGAAATCCGAACCAGGTATCTGCAGTGGTAAAATTCAATGAAGTTTCTTTTTCTAGCTCAACTGAAAAATTAGAAAAAATTGAGTGATTTGCTTCTAAATGAAGAAATGATAAAACAAATCTTTGCAAACATTTAAATGCGGTTCGAGACCTGGTTAACAACTACATAGTGATTCACGACTAAATACTTACTCAAGGAACCATCTTCAAACTTATCAAATTCCCAACCTGGACTGTCAGTCGCCATTTTGAAAACTCCCAATCACGTGATAAAGCGTCACGTGAGAGATAGTTTGTAGTACGGTTTGTTCGTAATTTATACGGTCTTGAATTTAGTGAAGTTTATTTTGTTGTGTCTCGGTATAACAAACAATAATGCTTCTTCAACAAAGATCAATCTTCAAAAGCCTGTCTTCATTGAGATATTTTACAAGATTTCAAAGAATATGATGGCGGTTGCAGACCAAATAGTCTATCATCATTGACAATCCATTTTACTTCATAAATATATACCGTCGATGCCACTTTCACATTTAATTGATTGCAGAAGAGTTATTTCAATTTGTTGGGGAGAGTGCAAGACACAGAGACACATTTGATTCTTCTCATTTTCAATGCATAGCATCGATACGAGGACGGGTACGCTGGGACTACTTTTCCCATACGTATGCGAAATTCGAAAGACCAACTTGCATATGATATCAGGTATTTTACAAGACATAGGAAAAAGAAGAGGTGTGTAATATGTCCGACAGGATGGCGCTTTAAGTGTTTTTAAGCACTGGCTCTACTCTATGACAGTTCGGACTTTCAGTTTTCCGGAAATGTTGAACCACCCGTAAGGATTGTCCACTGACATAATCGATGACCTTTTATAATAGGGTTTATGCCATTGACATACCCTGCCATGGATCCGTGTAGAGTATTTTCATCCTTCTATGTAATCAAACCAAAGAAACGGACATTGACAAAAGGCCTACGTAGATGTTCTTAATTACACTTTGAAATCCAATGCAGCTAAAGTATGTGGTTTCTCTTTTTTAAGTCCGCATGGTTAAAGTTGTTTTTTTTTGTTTTTTTTTTTAATTTTAGACCATAGTAAGGTATCTCACGTTGCAATGAAAGAAGTTTAAAATAATGAATAAATTAATGTTTTCTTTTGATAAATAAAGCAAATAAATTGACATTACTTAGTCAGGTAAGCGAAGTAAGGATGAGCTGATGCACTTATTGACCCATTTATCCATTACGTAATATATTATTTTCTATTTGAAATAAAAGTTGTCAAGTTTAAATAGCTCAGGTTTCGGTCTCTAGTGTAATATACCGAATGTGTCAGAGACACCACTAGTTCTTTCCGTGTCAATGTATATCTTGAAATGTAAAATAGGACTTCAAATAAGCTTTCTCATCCGAAAGGCAATATGTGATAAAGAGCAGAATTTGGGGTTACGGGAAGTCTGCATAAGAGTCTCCACTGGATTTTTTTTCTGAATTGCTTGCTAAGATTCATTGTCATAATAAGAAATTCTCATCCACTGGTGCCGAAGGCATGATATTTTGACAATCCCGCATTTAATGAAGTGTCCTAGTGGAGCTACGGCACAGGTGAGATTCAAACCCGAGACTGTAAATTATAAAAAAAGTGACACAATGAAACCAAAACAGATAAAAAAAATTCTAATGACCTCTGTTTTAATGTCAACTTCGTTTCTATCTTTCTCATATTTCAAACTTCTATTGAATGTGTTTATTTTACTTTAAAGATTTAAACCATTTAAACACCAGGGAATCAATCAAGTCACGCGAATAATATGATTTATATAAACACATGTTAATTTGTTTCAAAACGCCGAAATCAAACCAATAATCTTCGATAGCTACTATTAATTTCAAGGTACTTAATCACAATAAAGTGTATACAATCGCCTTACAAATTGGAACAAAATGGTATCAGTTGTGGCTACATAGATTATTGCAATAACTTCAAATACCCGAATGTTTTATGAATATTTGCCAAAAACATTCTGGTATGATATATCTTCAAATCTTAAAACAGCTTTGATAAGATTGGAGTGTTGTTTTTGCCCTAGCCAAGACGCTCTATAACTAGAAGCTACCCAGCTTTTGCAGTTAGCGGAGTTTTGTTCCATATGGTCGAATACAAACTATAGATCCGTAAACAGGCTATCATATTTTTATTGAGTTTAATCAATGAGGAATTGGATAACTTTAAACCAGCTGATTGTAAAAAGAGATACAAAAGTTATGTGTTAAGTAGCGATTTCAAATATCACACTGTGGTATGATATTGGACAATTGGAAGAGGTGATTCTGGAAACCTCTTGAAGTGGACAATTTGCTGTGGCTAGACAGTGATAAACATCACTTGAAAAAGAAATATTTGTCAGTAAATAACTACGTTCAAAATTGTTTTATGGTTTAATTTGGAATATTTAAATATGAAATAAATAATTCATCTTACGCATTATTCAAAAAGACTACACCAGTAGCACATTAAGATTTTTAACATGAGTGGGATATCTTTACCGCCGATACGGGGTGCATTGCCGACGTCATACAGCGTGCCGGCGGGGCTCGATTCCCGACCGGACAGTGCGAGCAGTGTTTCCAGCATGTCTACAACCTTGCCGCATATGTTCTATGGTAGGCTATTTTACTTTTTATATTAGTTTCTTTTCTGAAATTTGTTGTCACTTTATTTCGTTATTTTTTTTCTCTCGCGTTTTTCTCCAGATGAATTGTCAAACACGTCCGCCAGGTAAACGTGCACATGTATAATTATTATTTGTACAAATGACCTTATCTAACGATATGATTGTTATAATTCATCATAAACACTTTATGAAAACTGCTAAAAGATTTAAAGATGATGAAAATCAACGCATTAAATGACCATTGGACAAATTACTTATTACTAGTAAGAGATGATGGTGTTTCTTGTACAAAAGTGAGGAGACGGCGGACACGTTCTTAAGACCATGTTCTATTAGATGGAAGCAGACAATGTATAAGAATTGCTCAGAATTTACTTTGTCATTTTGTTACGTAAACATGTGCAAAAGAAAATCCAGACAGTAGTCGCTAATCTCTGTTCGAATAGTTTTTTTTCTGTTTATAAAGGGTATTTAATTTGTGTGTTTAATTTTAACAAAATTTCAACAAATTTACAAAAACAGTGTACGTTATCTAACGTTTTATTTGTTTTTAATTATTTTGAACACACTAAATCAAAACTGTCCTGCCACTGGTTTCGCTAACTCAATTGAAAAGATCAGTCTAAGATTTGCGTATGCCAATTGCTCTTAGAAACTCACTGATAAAACAATATACACAAAACTGAATTGCATTGTTTACTACCAAGTTAGTTTCCCGGGACCGAAGAATTGCAAATCAATGCGTAAAAGTCTCAGAAAACGATAAACTATGTGAATAAATGTGCGTTAAAAAAGATGAAGAAAATACCCGTAAAACCCATGAACTTCGCCTTACATACACATTGTTTCCAATGGTTTAAAAGCTTTTTATCTTTTTGAAGAAGCTATCTTAAGATCTAACAAATAGAATACTTGTCTCAAAGATCTTTCACCTGATAGTGCGTGGTTTAAAAGATTTCTACATTGCATGTTAATTTCTGATGCTTTTGGTCACTCAGTGTGGTTCATTTTTTTTCCATGCTGAGAATAAAACACTGTCTTTATTTTCTAACTTCGCAAAGCAACATTTTTAAGACGGAAAGATTCATAATGTAGAATGGCAGTCCGCGGAGGGAATTGGGTGTGGTGAGATGGGAGTGGGAGGGAAGTGGGGGTGGGGTTCGTGGTAAGTGTATGCTGAAGTCATGCTTGCCTCGAGAACTTTTTTAGTAAGGTTTTTGCACAGTGAGGCTCATTTCTTAACATGAAGTTGTAGAATCATTTATGATCTGCAATAGTATCCGCCAAGAAATTAAAAGGCAAAAGACTGCGAGAAACGAGTTATCGTGTCCCGTCTGCTTTTCTCTAGGAAACGAATAACTTAACTTTTATTAAAAGACATAAATGCTTGAAAATCTAAATCAACGTTAAATATTATTGAAACATATGTTAACTGTTTATTTTAGAATCGCTTCCTACAAAATAGAAGGTCGTAAATCACATTTACGTAATGTATGTTGCCCTATTGAATTGTCGTAAAGTTTGTTTGAATACTTGAACAAATAAACCTAATAGAATGAGATTTAAAGTAGTTCTGTACAAATAATTTATCTGTATCTGTCAACAAATTGTTTGTTATTTACTTAACGTATCTTAAAAGTCGCTATGTTATTGATGTATAAGATTCGTGCAAGTATGTTACATTAGAATATGTTTATTCATAGATTAATTATAGGTTTCACAATTTTGAATAATATCTAACATCTTTTGGCTTCAATATCGAAGATGACTTTTTAATTATTTTTGAACAGGCCTATTCAAAAAAGCAGATCGGTATAACGCAGTCTATTCATTATTCTGCGTATAAACAATATCGATATACAGAAACAATGCGCGTGCAGCCAGACTGGTCTATTTCAAATATCTTCCCAACCTGAAGTCATCGACAAATAAATATCTACATACAGTCTAGATATTTGCGTTAAGAATACAATTTTAAGTACGCAAATGGCCACATTATGTTTACGTATATTTCGAAATGAAAAAAAGGCATTTTACGTTTTAATGAAACACATGACATACACACACTGTAAACGTGTGAACAGAGATACAATATTTTAATGTCAAATGGGTTAATATCTCTGGGATTAAACAAACAGACAGACGAACAAATTGATATATCACGTTTGAATGAGGTATAGGTTTGTATAATCTTGATGTCCAGCGATTAACACTGCAATGCAAGGAAACCAAAACATTATATCTACATGTAATAGCTAATAATATTATTTATGATAGAACATTTTCTGTTCTTCTTCAAAGGTTGGCTTGGTTTGGTTTTATTGGGGTTTAACGCCAGTTTTAACAGCTAAGGTCATATCCCGGCGGTCAGTCCACCTAACCAGAGTTCCTGGGTATCCAACCAGCTTGTCTTTTCAGTTAGTTTTAGTATGAGAAACAAAACCAGGACAAAATACCAGCTAAACCTTGTGCAATGTCTTGGTAATGCAAATATTGACAGGTTTAGCGCGTGCAAATGCACTTTTCTACTAAACATTAAAATAAAAAATACATCTTTAAATAAAAATAGCACAGGTGATTGTAAACGTATCAAAAATATCATCACCTTTGCTATCAGATCATCTGTCATACTTTGGGCAATATTTACCACGACACTTGTATTCAATTAAAGTTTTTTTCTCCATTTCTTCAGGCGTATTGATTTCCTCTCATTAAACTCATATCAGATTTGTTAATGCAACTCAAACTTGAAAAAAAAAATTCAATAAAGAACTCGAGAGGGATTAATAGCTTAATAAGAATATCTTAATCGATACAAGGCGCGACAAGAACTGAATGAAGTATAAACGCACGTGCACTTCGCGATTATCAATTGCCTTGAATTATCCCGAAACGTTAAGACCCATATTATCACAAATTGTAGCGGCGGAGGTATTTTCATAATTTGAGAAAATCGGGAATCTCCCAGGTCGGAAGATAAATTCCACGCGATCGTAAATGTCTAAGAAGAAATAGGACAGGAAATTATCACCTGTTCTCTCGGGATTCATAGCGACGGAAATCATTTGATTATATCAAATATCATGGCGACAACGAAGAAACTAAGGGTGGAGCTAATAAACACGTCTTTGGTCAGTGATAACCTACTGAAATAGAGACCCACAGGTCAGAGGTTTGATGCTCCGCTCCACCCCTGTAACACGCCGTACAAAATTCTGTTTATAAAATAGTGAACATATTGATGGGGTTAATGTTACAATATAAAAGCAACAGGGGAAAACAAGATATCTGTTTTAACGTTGAAACAATGCCAAACAAAAAGTGCTTAACTTGTGTCACACGTGAAAAAATGAAAACGTTCAGCTGCTGATGATATAAAAATAGCCCAAACTGTTCTTTTATAGAATGGTTAAAGAGAGGACTTTGGCCAATCAAAAGGACAATTACCTGTAATTCTCTCCATATGGTTGCTATAAAGTAGCTTAAAGTCTTTTACCCGTGAGAAAGTGCGAAACTTGGAAGCAAGCCTTGTTCAAAGTTCATAAGTTTAGAACGTGTCGACGATTTATAAGTATATTCTTACACTATCCTGTCACGGTAATACTTGATTTGTGTTAATACACTAGTCACTTAATCTAATTATCGGTACTAAAATATATCTCTTATTTAAACATACATCGTGTAATATACAGACTGTCAATTTAATTACACAAAAGACATGGCTGTCAATGTGACTTGATGATGTAGGTATAGGTGGTACGGGTGAGGTGTAGTGATTTGTTGACAAGAAAACATGTATATTCTACATGTCGATATGGTTACTTTAGAACATTGTTTAAGTTACCAAATATACAGCCCAGCATTTGCTATAATACCGAAACTGAAGATTATACTCGGTGTTTCAATAAAAAAAATCCTATTGAAATATTGGTATTAACAAAAAACAATAAATCGGTCACATTATAATGAATGGGGTCTATATTAATTATCCAATTCACATTGAATAAAATCTCAACGTGTAAATCAACCCGAGGGATTATGTTAATATGAAAAGTATAAAGATTTTATATCTGGACTCTGTGAGCGCTCGCCAAATCCAAAGGAATCTGTCGATATTTTTTCACGATAAATTGACAGTGTACAAGACCCCCCTGAAAAGACTGACGAGCGAATAAATGTTACGTTTTAATACAGCATGGCTTCTAAAGCAGATTTGCTAATCATAGTAAAGCAAACTCATCTGTCACACTAGAGTGCCAAGAGATAGATCATAGCGGGCAATAGCGAACCAATCAGAACCAATCTAGTTACAAAAGGTCACAGGGGTCAGCGCATATCAGTATTATAGACTTTGTTCATCGATATTAATGAACCCAACGGACACAGATAAAACCAAATTCGTTACCCAAAATAGAAAGCTGAGATATAATTTGATAAATTACGGAAATTGAAATACCTTACAAGTCATTAAAGGCAGAATGCTGATATAACACATTTATTTTCAGACTTGTGTTGCATTTTATACTTGCATTCAGAGACATTTATTACAATGCTTGTCACTCGTACATACCATTCTGTGCACCACCGGATTTTTTAGCCCCGCCAAATTAAGCTAAATCAAAATTTAGCAATAGTTTTGACTTGTAGATACAGCGAAAGTAGCATCTTTAATTACTTAGCTATCCTCAATATGCATTGTCTAAAAAAAAGCCTCCAATTGATTTTTTGCCAACCATTGTTACCATCTATACCTTTGCAACTAAGTTACTCATGTTATGTTTTGTTTCTTTTGACACTTGGTGGCCGTAGTTTTGAGCTCCACATTCTGTAAGAAAGTCTGCAGAGCGAATATCAAATTTAAGTACTCGGAGTTTCCGACACTGACGAATTGCTGAAAAATTCAACTGAACTTTTTAAAACGCTATTGGCAGCCCCATAAAAGAACTATGTGAATGAGTTCTATGCAGCAAACAATTAAAGGGATATACGTAGACAGCACATTATAAGTACATGTACTGGGTATCAACACAGCGTTTCACCTTGATACTTTATAAATGCATTTCATGTTGTATTTTACAGACAACTGCGCTTTCCAGACACCAAGAAATATCACAGCGTCAAGATCCTTCACAAAACTACCGTCACTACGGGGATCAAGTCGAGCGGTAAGTACCCTCTGCCTCTCACTAATGATTCAATATGTTTTTAATTTTACTATATACCGGATAGTCACTTAAAGCTACTTTAAAGGGAAGTAACTCTAAGTGGAGTTAGTCAACTAAAGTGTTGTTGTTGATGATGCTGTTGATGACGATAATGATGATAGTGATGATGGTGATGATGTTGTAAACTATACTAGTAAATGGGTATGGAGATAACTATAAGAGTTCCATGTTTCTATTTTAAACTCGTGTCTTATTTTTCGTGGCTGCTAAAAACAAATAATCTAGATTCTCTTTTGCACATTGGTGTAAACTGAAAGATTGTTTTTGAGAAGTTCTTACCATTTGAAATTTAACAGTTAATGAGCGCGACACGGACATATTTGCAGCCTTATCTTATAGTATTTAGAACCTTTTTTTTTATAAACAACGAGTTTGTTTTAGGGTGAAAAAAATGGTCGAGTTGTTAATGCCACAGGAGCTTGAAATTCTATCAATAATTAACTTAAAAAGAAAAGCAAACAAAAAACAAAAAACACTATATGTCATCTATATGAAGTCGATTTTTTTTTTGCTTTTTAAGTTAATCATTGATAGAATTTCAGACTCCTGTGGTTAATGCATATCGTGACTGATAGAAGCATATATTCTTATGGTGTGTGCCGATCAATTTCCTAAAGCCATATTGTCACATAAAATGTTTGTATAAACCAGAGCTAATGCCTTACGACTTGATAAGGTAATCTCACTGTACATCCAGAGTCAAACAGTACCCTAAAACACAAACAGATTGATTTCAAGTTATCATTGGACGTTTGACAAACCGCAACTGAATGAAGGTGTTTACAATACAGAAACACAATTTCAAAAGGCACACACTTAAACTGAAGCACGCATATATAGAAAAGATGTCTCCAGTCTTTGATTTTAAGCCTTTTGTTTCTGTATACAAACAATTGAAACAAAAGTAGGGTAAATATTTACTTTTTGAAGTTTGACCCTTGTAGCTATTTGTTCTACACTTTGAAACCTTTAAGGCGACTTCCGGCACCGAGTTGGTATAGCCAAACTCTACAGTAGTCTAGCACCGTGTTGGTATAGCCAAACTGTACAGTATTCTAGTGTTTCAGCCAAATCGAATGAATTGGGCTTCAAAAAACAGTTGCATTAACTTTAAGCGCAGGGTCAAAGGTCAGATACACATTGCAAGATACTTGGCCCACAGAGTTCTGTCAATAACCTATGTACATGTAACTATATTTAAAAGTTGATTTGCTGTCATAACCAGCAGTTAATAATATAACTGATAATTATTTGTCACAGCTGGTGTTACTAGGCAGTACGTATTTTATCAGGACATTGAAAAATAGAGTTTACAGGACAATCTCTTCAAGTTGTCATTTTTTTGTTACCGATAGGTTGATGCTGAACGGAGGTTGACTTACGTAGGGAAAGAAATCATTTGTCCAGTTTTGGTCTGCAGAGCAAAGAATATGTTTGCAACCAATCCGTAAAAATCTTTTAGATAACCGAACTGTGTCTTATTCTGATTTCCAAATATCAAAAGCAATCTTAATAAAATAAATAACATATGTTTACCAACACCCTAATGTTTCACTTTATTTTCTCCATACCAGTTATATAATGTGACAATTAATTTGTTGCTTCTGTGTAGAGCGAGTATTAAATAAAGAGGTGTTAATTTGTTTGTAAAATTGCATTAGGATTGTCAAGGATTAATGTAACAATTCACAGTATTATAACAAATGACACAATATATATTTTAACTTTACACCTTCGTCAACAAATTGGTTTATCCTAGGAAAGCCGCCTTATTTTCAAGTAATTTTCTGCAATATTTTTCTTTCCTATTTGCCTTTAGAAATTACTTAACAAAAGTTTGTATAATTATAATGCAATTACAGATATTCTGTAATTATTATGTGATTTTAATAGTCTATTAAATCATGCAGTTTTAGATATATCTTCTAATGGTGATCCGTTTAATACGGTGACGACAATTTACTGCACAACTTATGATTAAAGGTTTATTACATACCCAGAACTTCTGAATACGACAGCGAAGCACAGTTAGGCATAAACAACAACAACAACAACAACAACAACATATATCTGCATTAAAGCAATGTACGTTGTTTCTAGCATAAAAAAGAGAAATAGAGATAATATGATCATATAGTGTCTGAGATGAACCAAACAAATTTAAAGAAAGTGTATACTAATAATGTAGTATAAAAATAACAATTATTATGAAATATAAAGAGAAGCTACTTTGATTATTATTATTATTACTATTATTATTATTTAAATATGTATGTGTATGAAACGATTGTAAAAAACTAAGTTTATATTCATTTAGTCTTCTAACTGTTTCCGAATATTTAATGCCCTGTAAATGTATTTTCCGAGATTCAATAATGTTTTTAGATTTCATAAGTGCGTCTAATTCATTTATCTTTGACCACGCCTTTTTGCGTTAACAGAAGTCATTGTCGTTTTTATGAAGTCGACTATACGAAGTTAGTCGAGATATTTTACTCACGCTGGCATCGGCGTCTGTGTCGGCGTCAGCGATGTCACACATCGGTTAAAGTTTTGCATGCTAGTTAATTTCATGCATGGATCTTACAAACTAGCAACGCTTACTGATTTAATACTTCACTAATGTCTTCAGGCGCATTATACAAACAAGTTAGATAACTCTGGCTCAAATGCGAGGCAAATCATGGACCTTTTTTAGTGACAGATCTGAATACTTATAAAAACAAAACGCTGTCAACCCCTCACCCACCTATCTAAGAACATTCCTGGCTTGTATGTCTATTAAATCTTGAGAAAAGGCCAATCTATTTGAAAAACACCAAATCAGTAAGCATTGCTGTCACTCTTGCTTCGTGCTAACTGCGACATTGCAACACCAACAAACTCAGTCAGACGACAGTCATCGTGTACTTGACGTACCTGGCATATTCCGTAACAAAGACTCCACCTCCCAAAAGAAAACAAGAAAAACTTACTTTTTATAGCATTACAGAAAGTTGTGATTTTGTATGGTTTGAATTGGTTTACTCACGGCATGATCTTAACATACTGACATACTTAAGGTTACTTGATTTTTACGAATACAGTCATTATCGCCAGTAGTTTTTACAAAAAACACATATAGTTATTAAAAGTATTTAAAAAATGCAGACGTGAATCGTTAAAATATTCAAATAAACCCCTGACTCCAACGGCTCAAAAGATGAAATATAAAACGGACATATTTCCGCAAACAATAAAATATTAGTTAACCCATCTTTTATTAATATAAGACGGATACGTTTAAAGAATGCGGCATATGACTTCCACCAAATAATGCTATAAAATTGGAGGAGGGGTATTAGATTTAGATTATATAAAAGAAACATTAAATAATTTGTATGACTCTTTTGTTTGTTCGGAAACAGGAACCGTTTGATTTAATATCAGAATAACAGAAGTCCTATTATTACAGTTGAAAATAATACAGATTTTTGTATATACCGATGTATTAAATAATTATTGTAAATTATTCACATAATGCCAAAACTGATTAACGTTCAAGAGAGTTAAAAGATTGCTTAACAAACGTGTGCATTTTGTGTCTGTTATCACTGAATTCAAGATGTGCTATACCTTTTAAAGAATTTTTTATGAAGGGAAATTTTTTTTTCCATCGTGAAACAAGGATTAGAGTATGGAGAGACTAAAATACATATCTAGAAATGAAATGAGTGAGGATATTTTTGAAAGAATTGCTGGCGGCTTCCAGTCCATGCCAGTGATAAATGCCAGACACGGACTGTCAAACACAGTGCCACGGCCTTCGTATAAGAATAAACCTAGATCAATTAGTGAAATATCATCGATTATTTCAAGACGCCATGAAATGTACAGACATGACTTTGATCTTTACAAACGTGATATGAATATTCGGCCTCCAGACGGTTCGAGGTCAGAATCGTTTGTCTCGAAACCTTCACAGAACGAACGCCCGCTATCGGAAATTGCCGTGCCCAACGATTGGAAACAGAGGAATTGGGACGTATCAGCGATCGATCGAGTTCCTGCGCCGCCTTCTTCTAGATGTAGTCGCCGTAGGCCGAAACCGTCGTTTGCGAAATTTGAGGTCCAAAGTCATGATCGATTACCTAGTGTGAAAAGGCAGTTGACTGAACAAAAAAGTGAAGAAGTTGAAACAGATTCTTTCGAGAAGAGTGACTCTCTGTCGCAAAGTTTATATTTACCACTATCAGAGGAAGATTCGTCTGCATCAGCAAAACGTAAAAGGCGAAAGAGGTCAAGAAAGAAACTTTCGGCAAAGGACGGAGACCAGACTGCGCAAAGGCAGACCGACCCAATGTGGGATACCTATCTGGTCGCCCCCGCTGAGCTCTCAGCCCCTGGCTGGGGATCTAGAACACTTGATATACGTTTTCTGGAACGTGCTGCACGGGAAGTTCTAGATCTGGACGACGTGGTTTGTTTCATTTAATTTGAGACAATTCCGTATATAATGATATTTTTACAGTCATCATCATTGTCATTATTGTTAATATATTCATCATTGTAGGTGTCGTTTTTGTTGTAGTTGTTTTATCCATATACGTTTTTGTTATTTTTCTGTGTAGTAATACAAAACAACATTATTGACATTTGGTGTTCTTCAAAACCTGACGTGACTTAAGTGACACGTCTTACAAGTTTGTTTGTAAACACAATTGATTTTTGTTTTTATTTTATCTCGCAGAGTCGAACCCATTCAGAGATTCACACCAAGTACTCGGCAAAATACAGAAGTACCCCTGACCTCCGTACTCGACTCAGCGCAAATTCTCCATTCCTACCAAAGGTAATAAGTTAATTCTTTATAAATGTTTTTGTCAAGCCCGACTCCTTAGTCATCTCGCCGACTAGTTTATAATTGTCGCCGTTTCCAGAACATTGGATGATCATTGACTGACCTTTACCCTTTAGATAAAGCGTAAATTTACGAGAATATTGTCTCTCAATGTTTCTTCAAAGGAACAATGAATACATGTACATATAACTGAGTTTCTATAAAAGGGCGATTAACATCATTTTGTTGTTGATATTTTGAAACGAAACGAAAACTCATGTTGAAAACACCTGAAGTGGAACTTTCTTTTCCTCCGTAAGTAATAACGGTGTTACAAATGATTGAAACACGTAATATTTCCTTCACGGCGTCAAAGAATAGGATTAAAGTTTCTTATCCTGTCATTTAGGTCACTAAGTTACAACCTTAATACCCCGATTTTGTTATTCAGATTTTAAATCTAGTTATGCACAGTACGAAAGATTAAGCTGTTTATTACAAATCACAATACATGTAATTCAATTTTGCACACGAACTCAAAAATGGTGTTAGAATTTATCACACGAAAAAAAGTAAGGTAAATAATTTATTTTCAATCAACATGCACGCACAATGCTATTTACCTGAAAATATGACCTGAATTAAGCCTAAGATAAGCCAGACAAAAACGTTTGTAAATAAAGAAATGTCAAAAGAATTCAAATTGTTACACATTTCCCGTGTGAAAGAGTCTATATCAAAAGTCTGTATCAATTTGAGTAACGTCTACGCAATTGAATAGGAACACTATGAATATTTCAGAAACTGTATGCAACCATATGTGGCTTAAAATGTGGAAAACACAATAGATATTCATAGTTTGATAAAACTCTAAGGGATGCTCGTGTTAAAATTTGTTGCCTCAGTTTATATCTGATTTCTCCTCTTCATTTTCCATGTGTTACTTTTTCATGTATTTCCCCCTATCTATTGTCGATGTGTTACTAATATTGTTTCTTATTTCCCCTTTTTAAGACCTATATGTTTGCAAATTCTTTAATTTCCCTTAATTATTGTCTCTGTGTTAGACGATTTCTTATTTCCCTCATGTATTGTCTGTGTGTTAGATGATTTCTGATTTCCCTCATGTATTGTCTGTGTGTTAGATGATTTCTGATTTCCCTCAAGTATTGTCTGTGTGTTAGATGATTTCTGATTTCCCTCATGTATTGTCTGTGTGTTAGATGATTTCTGATTTCCCTCAAGTATTGTTTATGTGTTAGACAGTTTCTGATTTCCCTCAACTAGTGTCTATGTGTTAGACGATTTCTGAGTTCCCTCATGTATTGTCAATGTGTTAGATGATGTCTGATTTCCCTGAACTATTGTCTATGTGTTAGACGATGTCGGATTTCCCTCAACTATTGTCTATGTGTTAGACGATTTCTGATTTCCCTCAACAATTGTCTATGTGTTAGATGATTTCTGAATTCCCTCATGTATTGTCTATGTGTAAGATGATTTCTGATTTCCCTCATGTATTGTCTATGTGTAAGACGATTTCTGATTTCTCTCAAATATTGTCTATGTGTTAGATGATTTCTGATTTCCCTCATGTAATGTCTATGTGTTAGATGATTTCTGATTTCCCTCATGTATTGTCTATGTGTTAGATGGTTTCTGATTTCCCTCATGTAATGTCTATGTGTTAGATGATTTCTGATTTCCCTCATGTATTGTCTATGTGTTAGATGATTTCTGATTTCCCTCATGTATTGTCTATGTGTTAGATGATTTCTGATTTCCCTCAGCTATTTTCTATGTGTTAGACGATGTCTGATTTCCCTCATGTATTGTCTATGTGTTTGATGATTTCTGATTTCCCTCAACTTTTGTCTATGTGTTACACGATGTCTAATTTCCCTCAACTATTGTCTTATAGTTAGATGATTTCTGATTTCCCTCATGTATTGTCTATGTGTAAGATGATTTTTGATTTCCCTCATGTATTGTCTATGTGTTAGATGATTTCTGATTTCCCTCATGTAATGTCTATGTGTTAGACGATTTCTGATTTCCCTCAACTAGTGTCTATGTGTTAGACGATTTCTGAGTTCCCTCATGTATTGTCTATATGTTAGACGATGTCTGATTTCCCTCAACTATTGTCTATGTGTTAGATGATTTCTGATTTCCCTCATGTATTGTCTATATGTTAGATGATTTCTGAGTTCCCTCATGTAATGTCTATGTGTTAGACGATTTCTGATTTCTCTCAACTATTGTCTATGTGTTAGACGATTTCTGAGTTCCCTCATGTTTTGTCTATATGTTAGACGATTTCTGATTTCCCTCATGTATTGTCTATGTGTTTGACGATTTCTGATTTCCCTCATGTATTGTCTATGTGTTAGATGATTTCTGATTTCCCTCAACTATCTTTTATGTGTTAGACGATGTCTGATTTCCCTCAAGTATTGTCTATGTGTTAGATGATTTCTGAGGTCCCTCATGTATTGTCTATGTGTTAGACGATTTCTGATTTCCCTCAACTATTTTTTATGTGTTAGACGATTTCTGATTTCCCTCATGTATTGTCTATGTGTTAGATGATTTCTTATTTCCCTCAACTATTGTCTATGTGTTAGATGATTTCTGATTTCCCTCATGTATTGTCTATGTGTTAGACGATTTCTGATTTCCCTCATGTATTGTCTATGTGTTAGACGATTTCTGATTTCCCTCATGTATTGTCTATGTGTTAGACGATTTCTGATTTCCCTCATGTATTGTCTATGTGTTAGATGATTTCTTATTTCCCTTATGTATTATGTCTCTTTGTTTCCCTATTTACCTCTTAGTTTTCCTAATTATTGTCCATCTTTCAGTCATTTTGGATGTAAAACATGGGTTTAAGTTTTTACAACTGACTATTTACTTCCTTCTATACGGTGTGTTAACAGCATTTTTGAAAATTGAAAATTGTCAATGTAAAAATTTAAACAACGCAAAGACATTTTAATTCTCATCCTTTTTGACGGAAACTGGCCAAGGCTCATTGAGGTTAAGGCGGGACACTGGTCAGACAAACGACGGTGTACCTTAAACACAAACAAATACAAACTTAAAATAACATCTATTGTTGTGATGTCCAAGCATATGTAATAAAGTTCACTTCTGCTAAAACTGTTTTTAAATTTTATGCATCAACTATATGTACATACAGACTGTCTAATGTAAATCTCCACATCAAGTTGGCCACTACACCAGCAGCTTAGAGATTCGCTTGCCACCACATGCAGCCGGCTTGAGACTCTCAACTTATGTGTATCTGTTTGACGTGAAAAGTAAAATGATTTTAGTTTGTAAGATTTGAAAACGAGGTTTGCAAGGAGTCCAGCATTCAAGTTTTTGCTGGGGTTTGATTTGACATTATTAGAAGATTATTACATATGCAGAATGGGGTGTAACTAAGATCTTACTATGATATCAATACAATATACTAGACGTTGATCTAGGTTCAACTTCGTCTTTTGAACAGAAAAACATAACCGTGTGTTTACTGCAGTTTTAAGTCGCTCATGTCTAATTGCAGGCATCAAGCGAAGAATGTCTAAAATGTTTGCTGAAAATACCCCACAAGAAGTGCGAATCGGTAAGTATTTTCTTTGATGTTTTTACATTGAAATTGATATTAAAATTCTGCAATCTTAAGTTTCTTTTTTTATAAAAAGTGATAATTAGCCGCTAAATGTTGAAGATAGCTTGAAGCATGTTCGGTTATTTTATTCTAATTTACTCTACCATCAGTACGTTAGTTAGAAGAGATAAGCAGACTTAAAGCTGAGAATGTTTAGGAGCAGTTCAACATGTCCTGTATAAGTCCAATGTCGGACCTCACATTTTTTTCTACTTTTCCACAGCTAAATCTTCTCACAGATAGATTTTTATAGTCAACACTTACTCAAAATAAGTGTAACAAATTAATCTAAAGACAAAATATTTCCACTTTAAAACTACAACTTTAAATTAAGCTAGATATTGGTATAAATAGACAGTGTACTTTTAATGCGGGTAAAAATGCTTTTCATATATTTTTTTTATTCCTGATTACTGATATTTCTAAAGGTCACCTTATTTTCCAAATTAGTCGTAGCGCATTAAAAGGTGCCTATGACCTGAAAAGATAAATTGATCAAATTGATAACATTTTATCATATTTATCTAACGTTAAATAATTGGAGATTTGTGAATCTATCTTATTATGTAATGTTACTTGGCCCATAATTAAATTGAAAAAAAATACACCGTTTAAATTTCCATTCATTGAGCATATTATAAGCAGTTGCAAACTATTGAAGGCCAATACTTTAAACAGTATTCATTACTGTCAACATTTAAGAGCCATAGATATTAATCGAAATAACCAAACATTAATAAACATGTACATTAATGGGAGTTACTGATATTTTTCTATCTATACATGCTAATTTAAACCGTTTATTAGACTTGTTTTTATATCAAAGACATTTTACATGCATGGTATAACCATACATCTATGGCACTTGTCCATAACGCGGTCAATTGGCTTAAAAATCAAATTAAAACAGATTATTTCACGGATTAAAGGTTTTGTCAATTTTGTTAACGAACTTGAGTATTTTCTATACCTTTTTGTTACCCTGATACAAACTGGTTTAATTGCGTAAGACTGAAATCAAGTTTGTGCATTCTGAAGAGAGTAAATTAATGTAAATGGCTCGGGTACATCAGTAAACGTCTATTGCTGTTACAGAATTAGAATATCCGGACTTTAAGGCGTCAACTATCCAAAAACCTTTCTCCTTCCAGTCAACATTTATTTTACTTCTTCAAATCAACATTTATTTTACTTCTTCCAATCAACATTTATTTTACTTCTTCCAATCAACATTAGTTATATATTCATAGTTTCGTCTTAGCTTTGAAAATATTAACAACAGTCCCGAGACTTTTTAAAAAAATGGCCAATATGTGTTTAATATTTGAATATTTGAAATAAGGGCATTTTTTCAACCTGTAAGACATTTTCAATATACACACTGTTCTAATAAAATGTATTTGAAATATTTGATGTTACAAGCAGTTATGATATAAATTGTAGCGATTTCATACATCTGTTGATACAACTTTATGTATTGGTGTATGTATTATATAAGACAAATAAAAGGGACCCTCTGAAAAAGCTTTTTAGTTACTTTGTGCGTTTTTAGATATTTCTTACACCCTAGAATGTTCTTCTTTAATTGAACACAACCACAAAATGTGCATATTTGTTAAAAATGGTTTTCGTAAAATACTGGCTTGAAAGAAACAACCATTTTGCAATAACGAACATACTGGAACCATAGTTTGTAGCTAGGCTGAAAACAAATTGATTTGAAGTTATACCATAAACATGGCATCTAATATACTTGTAAATAATAAATGTTAACAAATATTCTGCAATTGTCATCGAAATGCATAAACACAGAGATAAATCGAAAAGGAAGATATCCACATGCGGCCAAATGGTTAAACGCCAAAGAGAAACAATGCTGGAATACTGTTTGTTAATATTTCAGCACAAGTATATCCGGGTAGGTGGTGGATACAGACATGGTTACTGGTATGTCAAGTGTCTACTAGAAGAATTAGAACTCCAGGTATTTATTAGTTTATGATATGAGTAACTGTAAACAAGTGAATTAGAATTCACAACGCGTGAGCGGTGGAATTCATATTGTGCAGACTTGCGTATTTTATCGTGTGAAAGGCAGAAACAGCATTTGCCCTGTTGAGTCTATCATATTTATTACTCTTGTCTAAAAAAAGTGAAAAATGTCTTTCCGTCTCTGGGATTTATTTTCTTAAAAGGTCAGTAGGCTTTGTCGGGTGTGGAGGCATTTCACCAGTTTATCGTTCCGGAAGTAAAGCGGTTCTCTTTTTATTTGTCGTAAGAAAAGTCGCCGGCACGGTCTGTTAGGCCTTGAACCAGTCTGAAAGTACGACTCGGACTAAATTTGGTTTTCATTCTTGCGACTGATATTTATTATAATTCAATACAAGCTAAATAAACAATTGTCAATGAAAAGAAAAAAAAACGTATTTGTCACACAAAATGTTAAATCACAAAACCCTACAAAACGGAGTAACATATATATTTCAGAGACAAAGAGAACTTATAGCAAAACAAAGACTTGAAGCAATCAAAGAAAAATGTAAGTATTTCCGGATTAAATTCGACTTGTACTCAAATGCACACCTAAACAAATTGTTTAACGCTAAAACAATTCTTTCTGTATATTTTGGTTACTAGCAAAAAAACGCACACACTGAAGTGACAGCTAGAACTTATTATTTTTATATAAAGCGAAGTGGAGTTGTTGGTAAACTTGGTAAAAAATCTGGCGATGTAAAATCTGTAAAAAAGTCATTCATAGACTTCATAAGTTTCTTGTAAGGCAGTGATATGCAACAAACAAAGCATAAGCAGGACACCTTAAATTTTCTGTCATCTTGTGAAAAAATACAATAGACAAATATTTTTATTTTCAAAAGCTGTGAGAGCCATCAAAACTTATATCAGGACAAAGAGTGGTCGTTTAGTTGAAAGAATAATCTTCATGACCGAAGAGGATTACGAGGCTTTCAAGTCAGGCAAAGGTGCTGCCGCAGATATTCTCAAGAAATACCTCACCAAAGAAGAGGCTGCTGGTCTAGAGTCCTGGGACAAAGACGAGGTGAAGGCAATTAAGACATACGTACGAACGAAGAGTGGAAGGCTTATTGAAAAAGTTATGTATGTATCAAAAGAAGACTATGATGCTATTACACAAGGAAAGGTAGACGCAAAAGAATTACTGAAAAAGTATGTGAAAGAAGGCGAAACGGTTGAAGGTTGGGATGAGGCTAAAATGAAAACGATTAAGACTTATGTCAGAACAAAGAGTGGTCGGCTAATTGAAAAGACTATAATGATTTCTCAAGAGGACTATGACAAGATGATAAAAGAGGGACTGGATCCGAACGATATAATCAAGAAGTATTTACCTTTGGAAGAAGGCCAGACAATTGAAGGTTGGGAAAGTGAGGAACCCATGAAAGCAATTAAAATGAAAGTAAGAACTAAAAGTGGTAGAATAATTGAAAAGACAATAATGGTTCGTGCCGATGAGTATGACAGGCTTATGGCAGGTGGTGCAGACATGAACGAAATTCTCGGGAAATATCTAGGCGAGGAAGGGGGGACAATCGAAGGATGGGAGAAGACAGAAGGAAAACCAATGAAGGTGATAAAGACGCTAGTCAGAACAAAAAGTGGAAGACTAATTGAGAAAACTGTCCTTCTTACGGAAGAAGAGTATGCGGCTTTCCAGGCGGCAGGGGGAGACCCAGAGTTCCTTAAAAAGTTTATGAAGCTTGAGAAAGGAGAAGTAATTGAAGACTGGGAGAAAGCATCCACGGTCTTTGATGATGATGACCCAGAACTCCAAACTGGTAATTTAACATAAATTACTTAAAACTTTTTGCCAGTCAAACTCACACAAAATACTTTTATCATTTTTATGTATAAATTATATGGTTTATTTTTCATTAAGGTAAAATAAAATTACTAAATCACATATTTACTTTATTTACTATAAGATTTTCAGGCGGCATTATTCTTATTTTTTGACAAAACATTAATGAACTTGAGCTATTAAGCAAGTGGATTTCGTATTGTTTAAGATTTAAAGTAAAGGGTTGTGTTAAGAACTGAAAATTATTGTAAACCGAAAGTAAATATAAGAATAAAGGTGTCTTTTTGCAGCCAAAGCGGGTCAGAGAATAGTAGGAGAAGATGGTACAGTGTATGAGGTAGTTGTAGACCCACTCACAGGAAAGAAATACAAAAAGTAAGATATATTTCATATCATTTGGATGGTGAAGTGTTTTTAGATAATAATAAAAATTGTAAGAGTACCATACCCACTGTTTTATAAGTTAAGACGACACTGAGTGTACAGCCTGATATTTTATCGCTTCATCGTGTAAACAACAATATTTTCAAATGATTTATCATACAATACGCATACATGACATGAACATGAAATTGACGTCAAGATATTTAATTTTGCAGGAAAATTGGCGGACCAGAATCTGACATTGACAGCGGTATAGCATCGATGCAGAAAGGTAAAAAAGGCAAGAAAGGAGGTATGGGTGGTGTAAATGAAGAAGAAACAGCTGAACAGCGCATGCGTCGTAAGGCTGGTAAACGTGATCCTGATAGTGACAGTGAATATAGTTATAAAAGTTATGTAAGTGCAGGCGGGACGCGGCACGTGCAGCGTCGACGCAAACGTGCAGATGGAACTTACAGTGATCCTGAATCATACCACAGTAGTCAAGATGAGGATGGCGCTGCTAGGCGACGTGATCGTCGTCGTAAACGCAAACATCAGAATAGTGCTCACAGTTATTATAGTGTGGTTAGTGAAGGCGGCACAAGACATATTCGTCGCCGTCGCCGGCGAGATGACGGCACGTACAGTGACAGTGAAAGCTATCACAGTCCTGACAGTGATAAACCAGGTGGGAGGTTAGCCGAAAAAAAACGTAAAGAGAAAGAGGCGAAAGAGGCTAAAACAAAATTAGGCAAAGACGGTAAAGTCCGTAAAAAGCGCGGCGGAAGCGGAAGTGATTATAGTTACGCTAGTGAAATAAGCGAAGGTGGTACAAGGCATTTGATTAGAAAAAAGAAAATCAGAGACGAACATGGCAATGTCATCGGATATGGGGAAGCAGAGAGTTTTGAAGAAACTGACGAGGAAAGGTAAACATTAATTTCTCATTTCTTTTGGATTTCTTTCTTCATTAGGATCGCTATATAACATATCTACTTTAAATTTAGAACGAAATCTAGCGAAAGGTTTGCAGTAGTCGTCATAGTACTGCATCACGTTTTTGAAGGTCTTAAAAGTTCCAGTTTCATATGGTTATTCGTACCTACCAATAACCTTCTTACAAATGTACTCGGTTCGAATTGAATTAAATCTTTATTATGTTACTAGTGTGTACACTGAGGTTTCTGATGGCAAAGGTGGAAAAAAGCTTGTTAAAAAGCCAAAACTGACAAGTAAACAAAAACAAGAAGCCAAAATAAAGGCAAAGGCAGAGGCTAAAGCAAAAGAACAAATTGGTAAAATCAAGGGAGGAAAGTTTGCAGATGTAGATGACTTCAGCGATTCCACTATCTCGGAGGACGTTGATTTAGAAAATATGACAGAAGAAGAGAAAGCAGCTTACTTCAAAGCAAAAGCTGAACGTAAGGCCGCAAGGGAAGCCCGACGGAGGGAGAAATATGGAGACAATTATGACCTGATGCTGGAAAAACAGAAGGAGTTTGTATTTCTTCATTTTGTTCGAATGCCCTCGCTTAATCCACGGAATGAGTGCTTGATTTTACATTCTGGTTTGCTGGGCACCACTAATGTCTTTTCTTCTTCATTGTTTAGATGAAGCTTATGTTGTTGAATATTCTCTTCCTACGCAATAACTACAGAACTAACAGCACAAATAAATACGAGTACTGGTGGATGTTTTTTTCTTTTTTTTTGTTTTTTTTTACTATAATACTTTAATTAGCTCGGTCAGATTAGTGTGCACTTAATGACCTTCACGTCTCATATTTGATTGATTCAGCACCCATGCATTTTCATTGCACAAGCATACTTTTATATGATATAGATTTATTCACTATTCATGACTATGTCATAACCTTTTGCATGTCATCTTCAGCTGATATCGATTTATTCACTGATATGTCTTTTTATGATTGTTTCATAGCTTTTTTGAAGGACACCTTCAGCTTAAATCATACCCGTCTAATCTTTTTGTATTTTGCGCAACAATTGTATACCTTGCTTTCTAGACTGCACTTAACCAGTTTTGCTTTCCAGCAGATATTTTTGTGCATAGCACCTGTATATACATTTACTATGAAAGATAAAATATAGCGTAGGTTTTTAAGTATTTATATGCTAACTATAAGTGCAAGAAATATTTACAGAAAACTGTGCTCCAATACATATTTAAAAATCTATAGGATGTTTTCTGTTATTAGTATATAAGTAATTTGACTTGAAAAATTTAGGCTTTTTCTGTATATCAAATTTCCATTTGTCGATTTGCTTCAAGGTCACGACTTTCCGTTGCAGTTTTGCTTATATATTTTATTATTATTATTTTGTCTTTCAGATTTTATTGCAGTTAACAGTTTCTTACTGTAGTGAACATTTACACACATTTATTTTGTAACTGTTTCATTCACAATTCGAATGTAAAAAATGATATTTTTTGTGTTTTTGTTGTTTTACAATTTTGATAATTTTGTCACCCTACATTTAGTTACTTAATTAACCCGTTAGACTTTGTTGTTTTATACTAACCGGCTGAGGAAATAACTCGTTAATACTTAATTATATAATATGAAAGCCTAGTCGCATGCTCTTCTCATTTGTTTAAGATATGACGTTTCTTAGATATTACCAGTCTTTTTTATGAGATTCAAAATCAATAGTATTTATATTAAGTAAGAAAAATCAGAATAAATGAGAAAATGAAAAAAAAGGTTTTATTTGTAATACCTTACCTTTAAGACAAACATTTTCTTATAACCAACAAAGACGAATTCTTATGACCTTTTACTTTGGTTTTTATAGACGTTACTTTTGCCAGGGCTAATACGTATTTGACTGTTGAAGTTCATTTTGCAGATGGCTAAAATTTTGAAAAAAGGAGAAAACATTTAAATAAAGATTGTGACTGTAACTGGTTTTATCATGCTCGTCATTTGTTTTTAATTACAGAAAGTCAGTATTTTCTTTTTCGTAACTTTCATACTATCTGAAATTTTGTTTAAAGGTAGAGCACATGGCACATCATTGCACCTAAATGAATTAATTGTATCGATATTTTCAGATTAAAGAAACTGAAGAAACTCCAAGAATTACGAGAGAAGGGGTTAATAAGTCCTTCAAGCGACTGGTCTATAGACTCAGATACAGGTGAACCAGTCCGGAAATCTGTGAAAAAAGAGTGAGTATATACTCGTGTCTAATGTACACAAGAAACAATAGCAGCAGTTGTATTTTTTTCTTGATTCAATGTGAATGTAAAACGTTTCGTTTGCTACATAAATGCTTAAGTTTTGTAAAAGGTGCATAAGGATCCTGATCTAAAGTGTTTAAAATATTTTGTTAAGGTTTATCAAGCCGCATTCCATTGTCAGCTATCAACAGCCTAAAATGAATCGTAAAACTTACGTGGATATTCTTTTTGTTTTGCTTTCAGGGCAAAGAAGCAGAAAATTTTACAAGATTTGCGAGAAAAGGGACTTATAAGTCCCTCAAGTGATTGGACGGTAGACAGTGAGGGCAATCCAGTGAGAATAAGTGACCTTGTGTAAGTGTAATACACGACGCAAACTATTTATACCGTCTCTATAATTATGACTTACTGTATTCTGTTTTGACCATTTTCATACAAAAGTCTTCAATTGATGTAACTCGAAACCAATCTGGTCAACTTTTTAATAGATACTGCAAACATAAAGACAGCCATCATCTGAACATTTTTTGTAATGCCTGCAGTCATTAAAACAAGCACAAACTGTGTGCCTTTTGCAATGTTTGTAAACATTAAAACAGTCGCAAACAATATACATCTGGCAGTGTCTGCAAACATCAAATCTGTCACAAACTGCCTTTTGTAATGTCTTTAAACATTAGTCAAATGCCTTTCCAATTTCTTTATTTCTCTTTTATGCACTGGCAAAAAAACTGAATCACAAATATAATCACTTCGAATGGTATATTTGCATTATATTGTGAATAAAGAGTACACAGAAAACTATCACAGAAATTTATTACAGGGCACAAGGTAAACGCAAGAAAAAGAAAGATGGGCACGAGGCTGATGATGAAAGTGATGAAAGTAAGTTCTTTTCGTGTTTTTGCAAATATAACTTCTAGTTCTTATTCCGTAAGATGACGCTTTGATGATGCCTGGATTAAACAAGGGAATCATTTAACTTTTTTTTTTTTTAAGTTTTTGTTTTGTTAATGCTTAGGTTTTGAAATTTTATGTTGTTGACGGATTAATTTTGATATTCAGCATTCATCGCATAATCAGATAATCCATTGAATTTAAAATCAGTAGACAAATTGTAATTTCTAGAATTCAACCACTAAGCCAGTTAGCGTTAATGGAATTCAATTAGTGCAAAAATATATCCAGCGTTTCTAGACCTACTTAGTGTTCTAGTTATTTAGCTTATACTAAACTCATCTATGCCTTTCCCGCTGCAGTATAGAGACTGACTTGAGCGTCGTAAAGAAAGAAAAAACTACCCTCTGTCGCGCATTATATTGTATAACAATGTACAATGTCTACTTGGAATTTCAAGTTGTATTATACATTGTTGTTACATTAGTGTACAGCAAACAATATTTCTTTACTGTAACAGTATCGTTTCGTCAGGTTTCTCTACTCTTTGTATCACTGAAATGTAAACAATAAAACAGTATGCTTAAGTAATTAAACGGTCAAGCAGAGTGTTCTTAGACAGTCAAACAAAGTGTACTTAAAATATCAAACATCGTGTACACAAATAATCAAACAGATTGTTCTCAATGAAACATAGTGTACTTTTACTTTCAAACATAGTGAACTCAAGCAATCAAACACAGTGTGCTCAATCAAACACAGTGTATTAAAACAAACAAACATGGTGTACACTTACTATTTAACATAGTGTACTTAAACAATCAAACACAGTATACCCAAGCAAACAAATATAGTATATGCACACTATCAAATGTAGTGTACTTAAACCATCAAATATAGCCTGCTTTGGGCAGCTTTACGACGCTCAACTCTATTTAGCTTGGCTACATTGCTTTTTACATTAACATTTTTGTACATTATGCTTACGTTTATTGCTGTTTCATTAATATAGATAACTCAGTTGCGGTTATTTTCGAGATTTTGTTTTTGGACTAGTTGTAGCTGCCTAGACTTTGGTAAGGGGAAGCTTTTAGTCTGTCTTTTCTCTGTTGTTCTAACTCTGTTCTAACTCAGTTATTCTTGCTTCACATTATGCTAATTATTTTAGCTTTTTGGATTTACATAATTATATTGTTTCTACGCTAGGAATAATAGTAAAAAAAGCAGTAATTATCAACATGTTTGCTGTTTTTGCTTTGCACTTTATTTGAATACATGTATTTTATAAGTCAAGAAATTTTATATAGCATATATACAGTAACTTTTCTTATAAAAAGCCATTAAATAGTTCAATAAAAAATATTGACTTGATTGCAGGTGAATACGACCCAGTAACGGGGAAAAAAATAAAGAAAGGTGATAAGAAGAAAACAACTAGGCCTGGTGACGAAGGACCAGCTGATTATGAATATGTATGTTCTAGTATTTAAAGAAAGTTGTAGAAGATTTAAAAAGTATTTTTATATTTCAATCTAAATATAAATCTTCCTGATTATATCTATGTTTTTTTTAAATAAAATTTGGAAACCTCTCAAAGAATCTTGTTTCTACTAAAAGAAAGAAAAAAGGTAATGTGTCTGATGTATGAAATGTTGAGTGTATGCATTCATTTTTTCTGCTTTTTCCAGACATATGATGAACAAGGACGGGTCATAGGAAAGAAGAGGATAGGAGCTTGGGTAAAGATTTCTTCTTCCTAATACAATTTCATCATAATTTTATTAGATATTATCTAACGACTGGTTTGTGGACCCCACAGTAGCTTTTGTTACGAGATATAGGAAGTCAGTGTATTCTGTAACATGTCAATAAATTTAACTATGTTAAATTAAATACTTTCTCGGCACTTAAAATTTCAAAAGTTTCAAAACCTTCTCTTTGTCGGTCAAGACATTTTCCGTATGCATATGCTACTTCGGAAAAAAAGAATTTTGGAAACTGAAACAGTAATTTTATTTATCATCATTACAGGGCAGTGACAGCGGTTCAGAGTATGAATATGAATATGGTAGGTCATTTTACTTCTTCGGTAAATAGTTCCATGTAAATTTCATCTGTTTCAAACTTCATCGATGTGGTTATTTGTGCTAAAAGTGCTTGTGAACTTGCGTTTACACCAAACGTGAATATAAAAAGTTCCAAGAAATCATTGTATGACTTTTTGTGACAATGACTAAAAATAATGCGTTTTGAAATAAATATTACATGCAATTTGATTACAATAATAACTTACCGATCTATCTACTTGTTTCAGATGCAGACGGCAATGTCAGAGTTGTAAAAAAGGAGAAAAAGCCAAAGAAATTCGGAGGTAAAATATATTGATGATGATTTCGGTAACCATTGAAGTATGTATGAGCAGGATCAGACTAGATTTTAAGATTAAATTGTTTTGTCAAGATGACTGGATGTTGAGGATAAGATGTTCTTTTATATATTTCGAACCAAAAAATAGCTTACGTTAATTTGAGATTCATTGAAAAGGTATCCAACATGTTATATTGATAAATGTATCATATTTCACTTATAACGTGCATTTTTTACTTAAACCTATCTTATTAAAAATAGGAGTTCGAACATTTAAATAAATACAAGTAGGCCTAATTATTACTTATTTACTTAATCGCACAAAACTGTGATTTCGATCACAGGTGAAGACGATGACGCTCAGTTTGAAGTCGGTGCCGACGGTAAAATACGTTTGCGTGATGGGAAAAAGAAAATTGATCTCTCTAAACTTACCGACGACGACCTAAGAAAACTTGGCATTGATCCGACACTAGATAAGAAAGAAATAGCGAGATTGTTAAAGGAGAAGTTTGGAGCTGATATTGCTATAACAGATAATGACAAAATCATTCCAACTAAAAGGGCAAGTGAATACGGAAGTGACGCAAATACTGACGATTTAGCAGACGATGAAGATCTTGACGTCAGCACATGTAAGTTTTTATTTTTGACAGAACCTTCCTATTCAAAAGCACTTTAAAAGCTTTCATTTACAGCCTGGCATGTTTTCAGAGCCACTCAAGGGAAACAGTTTATCTGGCTGTCTGGCTACTTAAACAGGATGACCACATAGGAGGGTTAATAAAAACTTGCACTTTTTAACTGGCCTACGAAAATTTAAACAAGACTTGTTCATACACACTTCTGTACTAAAACGCTGCATAACTTATTTGCTTTGGAGTGTTTTAGTCAAACCCAAACCGTTAATGTATTCAATTCTTTTATCTTATTTAGGAAACAGCCACATTTAATCTCTTCAAAGATTTTTTTACAAAACGTTTCTTAACAAGCAGTTAGAAATTACCTCGCAAATGTATCTATGATTCTTTCAGTACGAGGACTAAAGAAAGTCAACGTGGTGTGGAAAAGAGGCGGCAAGAAGTTACAGGACCATATGAAGAAAATTCTGGAACAAAGTAAACTTAAAGAAGATGACTATGCCAAAGATCTTGATGAAAAGGGTAAGTGTGCGGGCAAAAAATAAGTATTTGGTAATTTAAAGCTTGTCTGGGACATTTAAACACGATGGGTTCGTCCTTAAAACAATGATAAAACGATTTAACAGTCGATTGGTCAAATCCTTTTATTTCAAGAATAACTTCAAATCTGAAATGTTTCAAAAATGACCTCTCTACATATCTTTATTTTACATGCTAAAAATATAAGTATTTTTCTTGATAAATTAAAAGAGTACACTCTTCAGACCAGAACGTTTTTGACTTAATACATCCAGTTGCACTTGCTGGTGTGATAACGGCGCTTGATGAAATGCAATGACCAGTATTAGTTTTTTTAATGCAAGAAACTAATCAATATTGTTAATGCGAACAATGTTTAATTATTACTTCTGATCACAACTGGTGACTGGTGATTAGAAAAATATGTGCTAATTACATATAGGAATTAAAGTTGAATATATTACTATATTCAGATGCTGACATTGACTTTCTTACGCATTACAAGCTGGTTGATCCAGGATTAATCGAATCTTATGCACGTGCTTTTGTAGTTGAGGATGACGATTTTGATACTGTAATATCGGCTAAGGTAAGTTTAAGCGGTACCAAGACATGCATTTTGTTAAAAGGTAGTGATTTTCTGAAGGCAATAAAATTTGTTTAAAGAGAATGATCACGGTATGCACAACATTGATGTTCTGAGAACAGTAGAATAGAAGCGCGTATTTAAACATACAAACTTTGGTGGTATAAAATGATTAAATATTTGAATATTAAATGCATATCGTGAAAAGTACGATTGTTTCAAATTGACGATTTATGAAAATAGACAAGACAAGTCTTTATCTTTCAAACTATTTACCGTGCAGGAGACCAGAACAGCGCTAGAAGGTGTTCCGAGTGTGAACCAAATGACGCCAAAACAGTTTGAATACGTCTTTAAGGTACATATTTACCTTATGAATATGATTCATTTATTGACAGAAACACAACACTAAACGTAAACATATCTTTCGACCTGTCTTCTTTACTTTTAAGATAATTTACAACTAACATGTTTTGGTGATAAACCTGGATCAATGCTGAAAAAGGCCTCAATATACCAGATGTTACAAATGTCTTTAGGGAGTTTGGATGATCATACAATAAATCAATACAAGATTTTGATGCCGAGAAATGTTTCTTTGCCATATTCAAATTCTTTTTATTATTATAAACATGAAACGACGATAATTATTTATCTTTTATATGCTGTATTTTAGGTGTTGAAGATAGATGATGCCTCTCAAGTGACTTTCAGAATGTTTGCCGTTATATCAGCCTTGTGTGAAAGAGTTACCAAAATGGAGTACGTACATTTAGTACACTGACAAAATGTACTTCTTTAAGCCCATTTGCATGTTCCTTGAACAATTACTTTGATAATAGTTTCTTAATAATCTTATTATATAAAAGTCTTTTAACTTACAACCCCTACTCATTCAAGGCAACATTTTTTTTTGAAATAAAAAAGCACCGTTATGTGTCAAAAGGGACCATTTATTCTTATTTTTCAATTACTTTCTACTTGTAAGTATATAAAAACTAAAAAGTTAAAAACCAATACACACTCCATACAGGCAAAGTTTATAAGACGAATATATGACCTTAATATATAAAACTTTGAAATGGCACCATTTCAATAGATTATCTGTTTCTTATTTAATTGGCTCATACATATTTTCAGTCCTCTAAGCAAGTATCTGCTGGAAATCAGTGATCTGTTAGATATTCAAAGAAAGATGGAACTATACAGGTCAATGTTTTACTGTAACGCCGAGTCAGATAGAGATGCCAACTTTATAAAAGCGGAGTCATTGAGAATCGAGTTGATAGCCGGAGGGCTTAATTGGAAACAGCAAGATTTCATAATGGATAGGCTACAACCAAATGCTTTCCTTGAGGTAGATCTTACATTATGTTCTTTTAGTGGATTTCAGGAGTGTTTAACAAAAACTGTCAAAATTGTAATTTCTAATGAACGTAAATCTAGCAGGTTTTTTGGACGTTAATAGACTTCAGCATCTAAAATCCACTCTTTTAGATTTTACTAATAAGATTTTTATAACATTTTTTCAAGCATAAACAAATGACAAAATTTGATTCAGTCAAGTTTCAGTTAAACTAATTTACCTCTCTTACTCATTGCATTCTGTAGTAAGGTTGAATTGTATTTTATAAATATTACCTAGATTTCTTTCCTGGACTACCTATGCTACGTGCCATTATTTTTGTCGATGCACGAGAACATTGTGGACAACCCACTGGATATGTCAGACGACAAATATGACCATATGCTACGCAAGCCGTCCGGAGGGCATAGACAAAGAGACATGAACCCACTCGGTAAGTTGAGTTTCACGTATTAACTTTTAATATCTGTCTTCCGTGTCCGCCTAAACTAAAAATATCATTTCAGATTTATTTAGCAATGTTATGGACAAAAATTGCTTATGCAGAGATCAGATGTTCAAATTTTCCGAGATTTTTTCACCACAAATACCATAATTTAGATAGATCGTCTAAAGTGCCATATAAATATTATTCTAAAATGCCTAGTTTAACGGTTCGGGTTCATTAAAAGCAGTTAACTTACAGTAAATTCTGCTTTATTTCTATAACCGCTTATTCAAAAAAGGTCACACTTCTTTTTTACAGGTCAGCAGTTGAAGAGAGATTCGGTTTTCCAGTTACGTCAACAGGCACAGGATCTTCTTGATGGAAAAATCAAACCAGACGATCTAAAAGAAGAAAAACGAAAACTTTTAGAAAAAGTCGCCACGTATGTTCTGAAATAACAACTAATGCGTTTTATTTATTGGCCTCTTAATGAGCTCTCAGAATTCAAATTCTTACGTGACCTTATATTTTTATCATCTCTTTGCTTCACTTTGTGCCATAAATATTTAATCAAACATAGTAGATGAAAAGATTGTGCATAGATGCAGTACGGCGTGATTTCCGAAGGTTTGCAAAACGACAGAAAGTATTTAGAAAGTTACAAAATATTTTCAGACATAAACGGTATTTCATTTCATATTTAATTTCTTTATTAAAACTTAATTATGAATGTTAACCTTTACGAAATACGAGTAATACATGTGTCACGGATCAGAAAATGTACCAAGGGTGGGACTTGAGTCAAAAGCACCTGCTTACAAGTCAGGTGCTCTATCAGCCGCGCTAACCTTGTGTTGGCAGTGCTGTCGTAGCCATATCACTGATACTGGATCTCTTACATAAGTATGGTAAATGTTTTCAATAATATAGCTTGCACTTTTTGTTAAGGAGCAAGTGCGTTTATGAATATGATATATACGATAGGTTATGCCTTTCGGTATTTTTGTTATAAAGTATTTGATTTCTTTGCAGATTACCAAAACTGATAGAAGAGAAGCCTGTAGAAATAGTTTCAGACAGCCCACAACCTATGATCTGGTCCTGACACTGACCGCAGATATAATGAAATGTTATTGGTTTGATCAATATGTGCCATTGTCATTTTTTTCCGTCAACATTACGTCGATGATGGCCATGGAAACTGTCTTTCACTTTTTTACATTTTGTTTCTAATTGTATATATCTTGTATCATATGCTACTATCGTACGTATTTGACATAACTTGTTTGTCAGATAAGTACATAGGTAGTCTAGGGAAAATGCCTACAAAGATGAACACACACTATCACCTAACCATTAAACGAACTAGATGTAGCAGAACTGAAATATAAAATGATTTTGTGATCTAAGTTTGAAACTTTGAGACGTTTTTTATAATAACATTTAATTGAGCAAATTCAGTTAAATATGACATGTTAATGTTCCCCGTAAAATCTTAACAGTTATATTTACAATGAGTTGGCTCAAAATTGTAAATATTATTTAAATGAAGAAATATTGTACAGTTTGCTCCGCAATTTTATATTAACTAAAAAAGGGGGAGGAGTCGGTCGTTTTTATTTTAACGCGGTATTTGTAATGCGATTTGAACGTCTTTTGCAAAATTGAAATGACCCGTTGGAACAATTGTTTCATAGAATTACTACAAACAACCCGGTGCATGTTTATTGTAACGGTTTATTATTGAGGGCGTTATGAGGCAGAGGTGATCTGAGCACGATTAATCTTTCATTGTAATCTTAGAGAAGATTATAATTGAAACTATTTTTGATTTAACATTATTTTGTCGATGTTTTAACTAAATCCTTGACCAATGTGACCACATATTGTTGTGTAGACAACAACTTAACTGTTACATTTTATTGTAAAACTCAATTTCAATTATCTTGAGCAAATATCAGACAGTCAAGACTGCTTGAAAACGCTCTGCGTATTATTTTCTTCCATGTATAAATGTAAATAAGTGTGTATTTGTCAAATAGAATTTGCTACTCAAAACTATTAATTTAAATAAAGGACTTTTTTACGGTAATGACGCTAGTTTCGATTACCTAAACTAAAGTGTGCTAAAGCTTATTTATCTAAAAATGCATGCGTTATTTGACAAAGCTTGTCTCTTCTACAAGAGAAATATACGTTGACCACTGAGTCTCATGTATAGTAGTTTTGCTTCTGTGAAAAGACTTTTTATCCAGTTTGTGCCAACAGATTTATAGAATTTGAAAGTGTATGTTTGTATATACTGATAAGAAAATACTGTACATTGTGTGTGAATAAAGTATTAAAAATAAAATTGTTACAATTCTTGGTTTACCATCCATCTATCTGTTATTGTTTTATTTAAGGGAAGGCGATACTTTTGCAAAAAAAGACAAACATTTTCAATATGATGGAATTTTTATCAGTTTGATATGTTAGTACTTAACATGTTATCTTTATGATTATGTCAGTTGTCAATACAGAATGGGGTTTTGGGTGAATTTTGGACGTAATTACACCGAGGGACCTAAAATAGTCTTCAAAGTTAATTCCAATGTATACCCTTCTTTATACTATGAATGTATTTTTCAGAACATGGAGCTGGAAAAAAGTTGGTATTATTTCATATTGTCCCACCGATCAACCTATCGTATCCATCCCAATTTTGCTAACATGTCCTCAATATTAATCTTGATTCCTCGTTCCTAAGAAATAAAACTTAAGTTTAACTTCTCTCTATTACATGATATGTTTACAACATAAACGTCCATTTCTGAATGTTTAAGAATTAAACTCGACTTTTGTGCGATTTTAACTGACTCACATTTATCTAACATGTCTTGAACATTATTTCAGCATTTAATTGCAAGTTTTATGTTTGAAAATTTATTCACATTCAAAGCAAGTAACGAACAGCTGCAACTAGAAATACTGAAAATAACGGAAGGAAAAATAAACAGCATGTTAAAGACGACCATTTTGTGGTTGGTGTATTTATTGGTTAATTCTGATAATTGTTGATACTTCGTTCCTTTTTTGGATTACATATTTGCATCTCTGAAAACTTCGGGTTAACTGGAGTGGTTCAACGGTTGTATCATTGTTACATAACAGTCTGTTCAAATGAATGTATTTGGCCACACTATAAACTATCTCTGACGTATTTTGGTTAAGACGAGTTATATTGAATATAAAACATAATAAACCTCTTGTACTAGTAAATGAAAAAAAGCGATGAAATATGTCTAAACTTTATAAAACATTGCGATGTCTTAGAAATGCAACTGAAGGAGACCACACTTAAGCGCACTGCCAGCGATTCGCACATCTTTATATTTAGTGCTTCACTGTCATAGTCTTAGCACCGAACTCACTTACAGATCTAAGTATTAAAAATATTGAATATAATGCACTGAATAATAACATGAATGTATAAAACTTGTTATTTCCTTCAATTAAAATTCAAACAAAAGTTTTTTGTTTTTTTAAATAAATTTAAGACTCACTACGGACAGTAAAAAAGAAATCAGTGTCACACAGGTCGGAAAGACCGCCATAATTCTTTCGTACGACGACGTAGTGATGATGGTTTCACGATGATTGAATGGATACATAAGATCTGTTTGTAAATCATATCGACTTTTTCAAAAAAGGTCCGTTTGTAAGACGTCTCAACCTTTTTGCATAAGGTCTGTTTATAAGTCATGTCGATTTTTTCACAAAAGGTCCGTTTTTAAGACGTCTCAACCTTTTTGCATAATGTCCGTTTATAAGTCATATCGACTTTTTATTAAAATGTCCGTTTATAAGTCATATCGTCTTTTTCACATAAGGTCTGTTTGTAATACGTCTCAATCTTTTTGCATAAGGTCTGTTTGTAAGTCATGTCGACTTTTCACAAAAGGTCCGTTTGTAAGACGTCTCAACCTTTTTGCATAATGTCCGTTTATAAGTCATGTCGACTTTTTCACAAAAGGTCCGTTTGTAAGACGTCTCAACCTTTTTGCATAATGTTCGTTTGTAAGTCATGTCGACTTTTTCACATAAAGTCCGCTTTTAAGACGTCTCAACCTTATTGCATAATGTCCGTTTATAAGTCATGTCAACTTTTCACATAAGGTCCGTTTGTAAGACGTCTCAACCTTTTTGCATAATGTCCGTTTATAAGTCATATCGACTTTTTATATAAGGTCCAACCCTTTTTGCATAAAGTAGGTGAAATCAGAAAAGAAAACGTAGACTACATATGAAAAGGAATAAACGCAAGTCACCTTCGTTTTCTGTTAAAGATTATTTTTCCTAATGACACTTACATGTCTCCACAGACTGCACTGAATCTCTGATAACAAATTGTTTGTTCATACTGCTATAAAAACATTTTAATATTTTCACACAGAGACCTTATCGAACTTTTTAGAAAAATCTATTGGCCAAATTAGTCTTTTATATTTTTCGTTTGGCATAATACAGTTGGTAGGGTCTACTTAGTTCGGAAGAAATTGTTACCTTGCTCCTAAGCTATGTCAATGTTTATTTCTTAAGATTTGTTTGTTTCTATGATTCAAACATTTCAAGTGACAAACTTTCAGCGTGTTATTCTCCTAGAAATGTGACATATAATACACGACATCAAACCTTACAACATGTCATAAATGTACATGATTTACTCTTATAGAAATAAATTACAAAATTATGTTCTATATATTTTCATAGTAAGTTTTAATCATAGCTTTAATCATTGATCGACAGAACAGAATGTGTGCTTTTTTATAATTTACATACTTTATGATATATAAAATCTTAAAAACTAATCGGTCAATAAATGTGTACTACCGTTGACCTAAAATTCTAATATTTCAACTTATCTAACGTCACCGATGCATATTTTGATATCTTCTGCCTTTATGTGAAACAAAATAAAAGTACCTTAATTAATCTTTTACAAATGTCTTATTCAATAGAGGAAAGAAAACCCTGAAAGGTAAAAAGGATTTATTCGCCAAAGCAGCTAGAAAAGCAATAGAGAAGGAGAAAAAGGCCAAGATGACCAAAGAGCAGCTTGAAAAGTTCAAGAAAGGGAAACGAAACCCCGACAGTGATAGTGAATATAGTTATAGAAGTTTCGTGAGTGACGGAGGTACACGTCACGTCAAACGGCGACGAAAACGCGAAGACGGTACTTACAGCGATGAACATTCTTACCACAGTAGTCAGGTAGATCTTTATATACATTATCATAAAGCTTACTATGTATGTAAAGCAGTAAACTAAACCTGCAAATGGTACTTGTAGAAGAAGTAACATTTTTATATATTAAGTGATACTTACGACACTTCAGATGTACATCTTAGGAAGAACAGTTAAAAGATTTGTGATTTTGTACATTCATAACACTATAGCCAAACATTGTTGATTCACTTGAACAACCTTATTTCGATTAATTTTCTACATTTTTCATTAATAAATCGTGAAACCTTATAGGTTACTTTGAGTGCTTAACAACGTTTTCTGCTTAAGCAACAGACGATATTATTATCAAATGATAAACACTGCAGTAAAACCTACGTAAATACAAATAAGCAATTATGTCATTGCCTGTTTTTCTTGGAAAAGAAAAATGTAGAACGCAACCATGTTAATGCATTCGTAACAGGATACTGACACCCATAAAAAATTTGCCCTTATCTTCTTAAAAATAAAACTAGGACGAAGATGGAGAAGCCAGGCGCCGACGACGTCGTCGTGACCGTGAACATGGTTCTGAGAGCGAGCATAGTTACTATAGCGTCGTCAGTGCCGGAGGAACACGCCACGTGCGACGTAGAAAACGCCACGATGACGGGACTTACAGTCGGAGCGAATCATACAGAAGCGGACAATCTGACGGAGAATTACGAGCTGACAGGTCGGATAAGAGCGACGACGGAGATGACCGTGGTGAGTCTGACTCTGATGTGAGCATTGTCAGTGTTGTAAGTGAAGGTGGCACGAAGACCTATATGCAGAGAAAGCGAATTAGAGACGAGGACGGAAATATTATAGGGTACGGAGAGACAGTTCCGATTAAATCCGGAAAGGGTCGATCGGCAGCTGGATTCCGAGGTAAAGTCTAGCTTTGTTTCATATATGAATAGTTTTTAACATTATTGTTTCTTCCTTTCAATATAGATTATTCTTTGTTTTTCAGAATATTATAAAACAGATAACAAATAAAGGATTCAAGTATAAGGGCCAGTTATGATGTATATTAAAAGCTGAATACACGCATAGGTCAAGATTTTCTGGTTTTTTTTTGCTATTATTTTTAACTTTGAAAATGTACCTTATTTTAAATTTTATTTTGTATTGTCCTACGGTGAGGTAACTTGAATGAATTCGCATAGGAGTAAACATTTTATTTATTCAATATTTTTCTTTGCTTTTAGGGTCTGAGAGGTAATGTTTACTTGTTTGTAGAAGACATATTTCTCAATCCAGCTTTGTGTTTATAACAGTCGATTTTCTGTTATATAATCAGTTCAGTCTAGTTATTAATTCAACACTTGATTGATAAGATTCCGATTTTGAACAGTACCTATAGATGATTGTTTGTAGCAGCATATCTTTCAAAGGACGGCAAAACTAACGTCTGCAACTAGGAATATTTCAAATAATAAAACAGAATAACACATCCCCCTACACTCGCTAACACTTCATAAATTAATACGCAACTTTTTTGTTGCTGTATGTTTTTTCCCGATATTTTCACAATGTGTGCAAATTAATTTCATGTTGAAAATTAATACTTAAACTTGGAGTTTTCTCCAAGACGTAAAATATGGTTTCAAGCAGTACTAAATGTTATCGTGACACCGTGCTTTGAAAATGACTTCAATGATATCGATACACTGCTGCCCGGGATATCTTCGTCATAATTGACTGCCCTAATTTTAAAGAAATTGTTATGGTTCACTGATATTTTATAAAGTAACCCTTTTTTTACAAAAAACAACAACAACAACAACAAAAAACACCTCTGAATAGTGTTTACGCTATATATAGACATGCTAAACATGTTGTAGGGATGCAACAGAAGCATTGGCGAGCTTGCAGCAGAAACGCGATGGTCAGATACTGCGTGAAATGACAACTGATAGTCTAAGTAACCTGAGAAATGATGGAGAGAACCTCATTCCAAACCACCAAGAATGGCCAGGTAACACCCAGTGTGTGCTTCGAAGATGTTCATTTTAAATAATTGAATGTTTGTCGTTCGGGTATTTACTGGAAATAGGGCGGTCTCCTGCAGTCATGCGTTACTTAGTCAGTATTGTCTCCGACGTTCACAACATATGAAATGACATTTTTTTTCAAATACATTCATTGAATAATACAATATTTACCAGCAAGAATATTGACATTAAACAAGTAAACACTTTCACTACAGGGATGTATCTTTCATAGAGTTTCAAGTCTACTAAGCTTTTCGTCACGACTGTTGGTACAGAATCTATATAACAACTCAAAATCTAATACAATACACAATGTATTTTTAAATAAAATTAAAGCTAAAAATTACTTACCAGCATGTTTAAATGTGTCATGTTTTAAAACAAAAATGCAGGCATCAAGATTAAACATACAATTTATTTATTATGATTAAACAAAATTTAGCGCAAGAAAAACAAGTTATTCATGAAATACAGACATTTTACCATTATATCGTCACTTTCAGGATCTGAAGCAGCGGAACAAGAAAAGAAGATACTTGAAGAAGAAAACATAATTCCGTCAGACTTCAGCGATGCCTCAACAGAGGATGATATAGACCTGTCTAAACTTACACCTGCACAGAGAAGACAATATCTTGCCGAGAAAGAAAGAAGGCGGAAAGAAAGAGAAAAACGACGGAGAGAAAAATATGGGGATAAATATGATGAGATAATGAAGAAGAAAAATGCGTAAGATCATTAAACTTGTTCATTGCCAGAGTATTTGAAATTGACTTATAATATTAATATCCATATTTAGTTAGACATACACATTTATTACTTTGTGGTTTTTGAAACTTTGGAGTACAGACTGGTCCGATTGTGCTGATTGCTTATGATCCGCAATGGTTGCAAAGACAAAATGCAACTCACACCTACCAGTAGGGCAAAGGTTAACATAGCTTTTCCATAACATGAAAAATATCTTTCGTCAAGGACCATAAATTAATCAAAACTTTCTGAGAATAAAAAGAACTGACATGTAAAATTCCCGAATTCTTATTCCAGTTGTCTAAATGCAGTTAGGTAAGATTCACAGAATATTGATTTGTTTATTTGATTCACAAGAAATGACTAGATTGAGTATTATGAAAGCTTCCAACATATTCTTAACAACAATGAAGAAAACACTAAAATAATACATTTTTACAACGTACAGATATATTTCCTTTGGTGACCCCCCCCCCCCCAACAGAAGTCAAAACAAGTTAACAGTGATGTTTTTCTTTTATAATTCATAACTTCTCTTAACAGCAAGAAATATGAAGAACTTGCACAAAAGATGGCCGAGAGAGAAGCCGAAGAACAAAAACGAAAAGAAGAACGTGAAAGAGAGAAAGAAAACAGTTTGTCAAAAGACCGATTAATGGCTCGTAGGCGATCTAGCAATGCATCAAACCTCAGTCGTTAGTCTCTTTTTATCTGTTTATTTATTTTGCATAGAGCGGACGTTTGGTGTACCTCAGTAAATGATATTTGACAGAAACCTTTACCACAGATAAATGCCATGATTAAATATAATGTACATTAAATTGCTTGTTTGCTGGCCTGTATAATTTTGTATTATCTATTTCAGTTAACAGGGATCAAACAGATTCTTATCATGGTAGTAAATCGCCTGATTTTGTTTTCCCTTTCCACCCCTTTCTCGTTTTTTTTTGATGACCGTAAGATATCACATGCCGTCTCTGTAAACGTCTTCTTAAAGCTTTTATAAACAGCAATTTTGTCATTAGAGAATAGAATACAATTTTAAGTGCTTGTTCCAGGGCCCGGTGGTAGACCAAAGTCAATGGTTACATACGACAAAGGTCCTCCAAGAGATCTCGGTCATGACAGCAAGGGAGATAAGCGAGGAATAGGTTTAAGTCATGACGAGTAAGTAAACATCGTTCTCATCGCTTGGCTCTCTTATTTATAAAACTACCTGTTGATACTGATTTGAAAAATAGTTTTTATGTGTTCTTTAGATTAAAATTAATTTTAATTTATAGACAAAAGTTGTCAATCATTTAAAAAGTGTGAAATCTAAGTATGGTGCTTGTTTCAGGTGGGCACCCAAGGAACGTCGTCCAAGAAAAGGCAGCGATGGTATTATTAACCTTAATTTTCGATATATTAAAGACATTCTTAAGATATATTAGAGCAGTGAACACATCTTGTTTCAGGCTTTAAAATTGTTTCCTAGCAATCAACAATGAAAAAACTATTGTAGTTATTTATTTTGCTGGAACACTGAAAACTAACAAAATAGAGATCAGTGTAAGAATTTTTAGTGCCAGGTTCAAGCATTTTAAAACTTAAAAACCTAGTATCTGATAACATGTGTTGAATCCATTGAAATGTCTCATAATGTAGTTCTGAAAAAAAACTACTTCAGCAAGTGAAAGCAGCGACGCTCCGCCAAAACTGCATAGAGAAACAACGATGTTAAAGCCATTGCCAACAATAACCCAAGGCAAGATCTATGAAGGTAAATGTTGTTGGGTACTATCATTGTGACGTTACTCATTTTTCTCTGTACAACAGAAAACACGAGTCGGACCCAGTCCGTACAGTAGTCGTCAATGCTGAAACTTATTCTGCAGCAATATACTCTTCAAACCAGAAATAGCTGTTTCAGTTCAGAGTCCTAATTGCCGGAGAATTGCTATAATATTTTGTTCAACGATAAGAACACATGAAGTGTTTGTCGATACGCTAATTCAAGTGTTTTTGCACCAAATTTAGAACAGCTTTCTGTAACTAATGTCTTATACTCACAGGACATTTGACATGGGTAGTTTTCCAACGGTAAATGACAAAGCTGAGTTAACTTCTCAAGGACCATCAACACTTTCTCTACATTCATCAATTTTTGCGTTACCAGATGTAATGAATAATGTAATGTTGTAATATTTTATCGTTTGTTTGCCGATGATAACTCGTTGAATTAAGATTTCTTTAAATTTAATTCCAGATGACAAGACCAGTACTAAGACAAGTAAAGCTTCGCACAAGGTAAAACCGTCGTAAAGAAAATTTCATTATTATGTATTTGAAGGGTTACGACTTCATACGAGATATAAAAGAGGCAGTTTTTTTCATCAATATTTCATTAGTCGTCCAGATAATCTGGTTCTTCTACACTAGATGAAATACATGCAACAGATACCTTTCTCGAGAGCAAAATTTGTTTTAATAAGCCATTCCTTTCAAAGGTAACTTTCTTCCTTACATATGACTGTGGTACAAATAAAAGTGATTGGCATTCACTGGTGGTCTTTATTCTCAAGTGGACTTTTACATAGGTGCATACTGCCTTACTTTTTGTGTTACTTGTTTTGCTGGAATGTATCGTGCGTACATTTCATATCAACAAAGTAAACATTTTCTTTTCGATAGGCAAAGTTGTTTTTGCGTTAAAACTGAAGTGTAACGATTACATGTAATGATAAAAAACTCCGATTAATATCTTACAGAGTATTTCAGACATAGACAAACCTTTGTTTCAGTTTATGACTGACGACTCAGAAGAAGATAAAGTTTCAGAAGAATCGGGACAGCATGGAGAGCAGGACACTGGTAATGCAAAATATATAACAACCGTTATTACAGTTAATACTAACATGATAGTATGAAGTTGAGCAAAAGTAGAAAACGAATAATAATTTAAACCGACTTATTTTCGGACAGTTCTTGAAAGTATTCGATCAAGTGTTACCACTTATAGCTGTATAGCAGACCAAATGCAGAACATATTTTATTACTACTGTTCATGTCATCTTTTGACACAAAGCAGTGGAAATCTATATTTAAGCCCCGATAAACTTTCACTTTTATGATGAAACCCCTTTTGTATTAAACATGTATATCATTTATTTGACAGAAGAAAAGAAGGAAATGGCCAAGCTATTTGAGATAGGACCAGACGGTAAAATAAGATTAAAAGGAAAGAAGATTGACCTAAGTAAACTCACTTCTGATGATCTTAAAGCTCTGGGAATTGATCCAAACCTTTCGGCGAAAGAGATAGCAAAACGACTGAAGGTAAATGGCAATCACATTTTCAAGGCAACAAAATACGTTATTTAACGGCAGGAAAATAATTTTTGTGTATGAATGAGATATAACACAACGCAGTGTGAAATGAAAATCTAATAAGCCGAAAATATTCCCCATGTTCTCTTTTTCTTAAGTAGTTCTACAAAAGTTGTGTCAGTTATAAGGTTTAAATGCCAGAGTAATTATAAGTCAATGTATTCATGAGTTTTTTTATAACAGAAAATGTTCGGGAAAGATATTCAGATCACACAAGGTGATGTAGTTGTTGGAACAAAGGGTATAGAGGACTACGATAGAAATGTGAGTGATGATGCTCTTGCAAACGACCCTGACTTCGATGTTGACACTCGTGAGTATACGTTATTTTATACAAAAAGAACAAAATAAAGAAACACAGGCTTAGTTTTGTTTTCTCCAAGGGACCTTTCGTCTTTAAACTGGTCAGTTGATTAACATTCGCCAAAAACATTTTGTTTTCAAGCTGCTTGTAAGGGAAGAGCCGCCAGGTACAAAGATACTGACATTGAACATACAGGCAGCCTAGTCTGTTATGTAAAATAACTCTTACATATTAGGTATTGGCACTAATACTGAATTCAGTATTTGAATATTCGGTTTACAATATTCGAATCGAATATTCGATTTTCGGAAGTTTGTTTTTCACCTAGTATTTAAATGTGTTTTTAAAGGAGTTTAACAGATAAAAATGTCTGTAAGGTGTTTCTTGAAACATGCAAAAGAAAGAGAATATACTTTTTCAGAACGGCTTCTGCTCTGTCGACCATTCTTAGTTGATTTTGAAATCAGTATTCGTGCAGTTCTGTATAAATATATTAATATCTTCGTGACCGTGTCTAAGGCAACGAGACTTTGTTTGCTAATATTGTAATATACACGACAAATGCTAAAGGGAACAAGCACACTATTTACGAGGGCGTTGTTACCGAACATAAAGCTTAAGACAATGATTTCCGTGAAGAATTGTTTGATGGTCTCTATAATGTTAAATAAATAAAATACGCGTTAAAGATCTTCAATTAGACGGAGCCGCTGTCTTTAAAGAACGTGCTTTGTTCGCTAAACAGGTGGTAAAATAACATATTTCAAGAGAGAGTGATTTGTTCTGATTTTATTTTGTTAAATATTTTCCATATAACATTTGGCTTCTTTTGTTACAGTTACGGGTATTCGTCGTGTGAACGTTATTATGAGGCGAGGCGGAGCAACCTTGCAACAACATCTGGAAAAGGTGATCAGTTTGAGCCGACTTGTCGACAAATATGCGAAAGATATCGACGAAAGAGGTTCGTACCGTTGGAAGCTTGTATGTTGTTGCAAATACAAAGGATAAAAAGTTTCATCTACAGTAATTATATATCATATACAGGGGTGAAATCATGGTCCAGTAATAGTATATACGTACACAGTCTGCAATATTTGTTTATCAATATGTCCATTTTAATAAGTCGCACGTGATCAGGACCAGTTGCAAACCAAAGAATTATGATAATACTACTGATAATTAAAACATGTAATGCCATATTCGTACTTGAAAAATCGTATGATTTTATTATGCAGATGCTGACATTGATTTCTTATCTCACTATCGCTTGGTTGAGCAGTCAAAACTTGACACTTACGCCAGGGCTTTTGTCGTTGAAGACAGTGACCTAGATACTGTTCTTAAATGTCACGTGAGTACTTTAAAAAGTTGTGTGTGTGTGTGTTTTTTTACATTTATTATCCAGTTTTGGAGATTAGGGAATGTACAGTTATGCTTTTGTCGTATTGGTTTCAAAGACGCTTGCTCATTTTAAAAGTACACGCTATGTTCTGTTACAACAAAATATTTATTATCATTTTAATTTTTGTCTTCCCTGGGTCAGAAGTGATCTTTGAAGGTAGAAGAAAATATCCGTTGTTCGTCTAACAAATAGTTAAAAGACATCCTGAAAATATTACAGGAGGCAAAAATTGCACTTGATGGTGTTCCATCAATACAGCATATAACAAACAAACAAATGGAATACGTTCTAAAGGTTCTGAAAATAGATGAAGCCACCCTTGTAACCTTCCGGATGTTTGCTGTGGTAACAGCTCTTTGTGAAAGAGTAACACATATGGAGTAAGTTAGATTAAGTTAATAACCATTCGTTCGTTATTACACAGATAGATTAACTAGATGACTGGCTTACTTAGCTAGCACTGCGTAAAATTTCTTTGAAACAGTTAAACGGGATGACAATTTATATACAGCAATGTAATATAATATAGCTATTGTCCATTAAGTAAAGAAGGGTCAATGATAAGATTTTTTGTTCACTGCAACATTGGTGTTGTAGTCATGATTATCTTTCCTAACTGGCATATTTCTATTTCTTCCAAGTATATACTGACTACCTAGGTACACAGTGGTTCAATTTGATTGTTATTTCATGCCCTATCCTTGAAATGTCTGAATGAAAGAACTTCTGTTTTTACACTTTCTTCTTAATTTACCTAGTTCTAATGATAAACCAGAATTATAAAAACCTTTTTGATTCTTTTCTTTACGATATACGTGGTTTGAACATTTCATATTTATGAAATTAACTATCAAAATGTATAATGTATTACAAAACTTCGGTTTATCTCCACTGAACAAAACTTGAATGCCTTATGGATATAACCGCTGCTGTAAAATGTTGGGTGAAACTGTCTAAAAATGCTCACATTTGTAGCTCCCTAAGTCAGAAGCTGTTAGAGATTTGTAATCTTGCTGACATCGAGCGCAAATTGGACCTGTATAAGGCAATGTTCTACACAAACACAGAGTCGGAGAGAGATGCGAACTTCATCACTTCAGAATCACTGAAGATTGAACTGATTGCAGGGGGTCTGAGCTGGAAACAGCAGAAATACATTATGGAGAAAATGGAGCCAAATGACTACGGAGATGTAAGTTTGAAGATTATAAAGTCATTAGTATTAATGCATTAAAATAGTTCTGAAGTATATTTAATATCATCATTTATTTTTGTACGATAAACGGATATATATCCTGAAATTAACAGATGATATTCTGCGTTTCTGTTTTAGTCGCTCATTCAATGATTATTAATTTAAAGAAAAAATATGTTCGAAACATTTTTCTAGGTATTTACACACTAAGCATGTGTTTTGTTTGGAATAAAAGACTATCCACCGAATAATGAAATAACAGCAATTGGAGATATTAGCGAATAAAATTAGTTTTTGTAATTGAAAATTTGAATTGAATTTAAACTCTTTAAAATAGCCACATAAGAAAATGCTAGCTACAACTGGCAAAGCAGTGCCTGATTTACACTCAGATGTACGCAAGCACGCACAAAACACACAAAGTATTTCCACATACAAACAAGAAATCAGCAACAGAAATATAATCTATCATTTTCAGATTTCCTTCTTGGATTACATGTGCTATATTCCCTTGTTCCTGTCAATGCATGACAACATCTGTTACAACCCTCTTGACATGAGCAACCAGAAGTACTGCCAACCACCACGTCAGCGCCCAGCCTCTGTACAGAGAGATATGAACCCTCTTGGTACTTATCTCAGTATATGTGATTTTGTATTTATATGATTGAATGAGCTAATGAGAGCAATTTTTAAAACCGGAGTTCTTCGTCTAATTTTTATTCTTAAAAAATCTTTCTTCTAAAGAGTAGTTAGTCCTACAAAATGACAATAAGCTAGTAAAAGTAAAGTTCCTATTTATATTTGTTTGTTTATATTTGTATATTTAAGTGTTAAAAAGAGAGAGAGAGATAGAGAGAGAGAGAGAGATTTCAGCTTATATTCGGTGTGCATATATATTTTGTAAGGAAAACAACACTAAGTGAGGTGCTTTTTTAATCAATTTTCAGGCTGCAATTTAACCAAACAGTCCGCGTACTGGGTACGTAAAAAGGCTATGGAGATGATGCAGGGGACTAACTCTAACGCTGTGCAGGTCTCCAAGAGTTACATGGACATTCTTAACAGATACAAAACAGAAAGATACACAAGGTGTGTATCAGATCAAACTGACTAAACAAAGTTTTCATAGCTGCCTCTGATTCAAAAATATATATTTGTTTTTTATTATCGAAACCCACTAGTCCATTCGGGCAGGTAAAATTCAGTTACTAGATGACATGTCTGCTTCTGCATAATTGCATGATTTATGATCAATAAACGACTTGACAGAAGCGAAATCAAATGACTTAGTTAAAGTTTTTGGAACACAAACGTAATAAACTAAAACTAGAAAGAGTCAAAATGATCTAAAAATATTCTATCATCAGAAGGTGTGATTTCCCCTTCGAAAACAGTGTTGACCTTTAACCTGAGATGAAGATAAAATATAGATGTATTTTTTTGCTATTCTTAATCTTATCGACTGTAAAGATTAGAAGTATCAAATCTCTCTCTTCATCTTTCTATTTATGGAAACTATAGGAAAGTGAAGATATCTATAGTCTGAGTTCCAGATACATTGTTTTTATAGAAGGTATTTTTTAATGCCGAAGTTCATCTAATATGTGACATAATACTGCCTTTTAGACTGAAGAAAGTTGAAGATCAACGCTTTGCGAGCATGCAACTCAAGGAAAAAAGTTCGTCGCTTGATAGCGCATCCGATATGATCTACTGAGCGTTCTTTTCTCTAGACGTCTTATATCAAGTTAGGATTATGACAATACACTTTACCAACCGTTTCGTATTGACCCTTGGTTTGTGTCAGATGGCAGAACGGGCACTTGGTAGATCAACTATACAAGTGTAGTTACAGTGACGTCATTTGCAACTTGATTTCGGCCGAAACAAATTCAAATACATTTGTTTCAGTTACATTTTCGACCTCAAGATCAATTTGTTGAATTGTTAACAATAGTTAAGTTTTTTTCAGCAAAATTACATTTACAATTAAGAACGTAAACCAACTTTTTGAAGAAGTATGTGTTTTGTTTTAGATAAACATATTTTTATTTGTAATCTCGTTAGTCAGAAAGATTGCATTGTTAATTATATATGTAACAGTTTTATAAAGCAGATGTAATGGCCATGTTTTGAGGATGCTTGCAATAGGTCCTATCTGAGTATAAAAGCAGAAGACTACCTTAGGGTATGATAATGTCGATAGCTTTATGCTACATGATTATCAATTATGTTAAAAGTTTTGAAACGATTTAGATTTTTGTATGTGCTTTATTATGTACCATATTGTCAATTGGTATACGATGTATCTGTTTCCCTCTGTCGTTTTAGCAGAAGGTTTGAAAATAATTATATCTTGGTTAGGGTTGATATTATCTTGTAACAAGCAATACATGTCTCCTTACCCAGAATATATTTATTATTTTGGTAACTACTTTTTAAGTGATACTAGACAATCACAGTTTAGTGCTTCTGGGGGTCGAAGAACATAGTGAATCAAGTTGTATCTTACAACCCTACATATTTTATGCTTTTACATCAAATTTAAACATACTGACTGCTGATATCTTCTTGTTTGTTTTCTGTTAACATAAACATTTACAGTCTGTGTATAATCACAAAAAGTAATGAATAAATCTTTTGTTTTTGTTCTTTCTGTTCAAAGTTGCTTTATCTAAGTCAATAGTGAGGTAAACGATATAGAGAATAATAGGTTAGTGTCTTAATATGAGAAAGTTTATCTGGCAAGGCGTAGGAATTTATCGGGTGAGCCGCAGGCGAATCCGATAAATTCCGCAGCCGAGCCAGATAAACTTTCTCAATAAAGACACTTACCTATTATTCTATTTATCCTGTCACATCTGGCATTTGGAAATAATTTACCTAAGATATTGAAAATCTATCTTTAAAGTGTTTAAATTTAGGCTTATGTCAAGGTTATCCGGCAGAGGTACATTTGCACACACAAAAAATAGTTCCAAAGTTTCAGTAACTTTATTTCCTTAAATGATCACTATATTGTAAGATTTACATATTTAATTTTTTATTCAAGTAGTCTCTGTTTGTAATAACATCAATTTTATCACTTCCTTCTGATTATAAACACAAAAGTAGTCCATGACATATCATGTGCCGGATATCAACGTCACGTGACCAACTGCCGTAGATCAAATAAGATATACGGCACCTTGTTATCGGTTCGAAATTGTTATAAGTGACAGGATAAATACAGAAAGAACTTTGTTTACCTCCATGCAACGGTTACAGTTATTCGTTATGTTATGGGTTTTAAAGATTAGTTTAAAGCCAATATGTTTTCAATCATGTTAATAACTAAATCAACCCACAGAAACACCATGACATTGTACTAGCCGGAAAGTTCTCAGTATGCACTTTGAAGTCAGTTCTGCAGTATTCACTTCTAATTTACAAAACAAGAGGGCCATAATGACACTTAATCGCTCAACTGAGAGTAACTGCTGAAACAATAAGTGTAATGTATGGTTTAATAATCAAAATATAAGAACAAAAAAAAGGTGCATGTTTATATAAAGGCTTTAGATATTTGGTTTATGAAAAAAGACTTTAAAATGTTTCCAATACGTCTATGTAATTTCCTACATATCTTTATGCAAAACATGTTCCCCATATTGAGTAAAAATGATTCCTGGGTCATAACTTGAAAAGCCTTAGTAGACGTTTACAAGACAGAACTAAAACAATATTTCAAAAGCCTCAGTTAGCCTCATAGTTTCTGAAAAGAATATTTGAAAGAGCGTTTTTTTTTTTTTTTTAATTTACGTTTGTGTAAAATTTTGACCCCGGGGATAGAACCAAAAGGTGACCAAGAGGCAATATTGGATTAACTTTGTAGTCTTGGTTGTCTAATCGGTCCTGCTCCATGCAAAAGTTTCAGCATTTTAGTCTTTGAAGACTAATTCCCATTATAGATACTAATGTAACGTAAAAAAATCTTTGTTGAAGGAATACTTACTAGATAGTGTAATTTAAAGGACAACTACTTACTGCTTGTAAAGAGATTAAAGATCTAATTCTAAAATCATTTGACGATATTTGACACTTTAAAAACTCCATAAAACCTAAAAATAAGTCACAAAGAGGAGAAATATTAAAGCTCAAAAAATCTAAATCTATATCCAAATTTATTTCAGAAAGATTAATCATAAAACCTCAATAGCTGTTATCTCTTGTTGCATGGAGACAATAGCAATAAAAAAATCGAGAAATGTGTAATGTCGAGGGCATTTCTAGAAACTTACTAACATTCAACATAAACTATACTACTCTCTTTATAGATAGAAGTAGCAGAAATACAAAAGCAAATACATTGTTAAGGCCAAAATGGCCTTTGAACATATACACAGATTTTGCGCAAATATAACAAGAAAATGGCTTAAACACTTTGGTAATGACTTTTTATAGATGTGAAACACTTGTAATATCATTGCTATTAGTTAGTAGAATTAAAATATATTCAACTTGCCAAAATACGTAAGTACGGACGAAATGACAATGCAAGGGAATATTCTTTTCTATTTTTCTTTCTCTTTTATTTGTTGAACGAGTTGAGCAAGGATAATATATTTCTAAGTATCACGTACGAATAAGATATCAATTCTTTAGGAAAAGCATGCAGCTATCAAATGTTGTTTTCCTTTTTCATTGTTCATGTTTTCAAAACAAAACCCACGTAGAGCAAAAACACGGTCAGAAATTGCCAGATTGCATCAATTCAATGGGTGTTTTTATATGTTTAAAGCTTACTGCACCCAGTATTAAATTATGGGCAATCTACTTGTGCGTCTTGCTCAAATTTAACCTCTGCTTATTCAAAGGTTTCTTTTTAAAACAACATTACCATTAGTCAGTTACAGAATCTGCACTAGTAGTCAATGAACACAATTGTGGCGTCACTAAATATTCAAATATCAACGAAAATCTCTATCTTGACTATTATGGTGGAAACTTCAGACTTCAAATAGTGTCCCTTCAAGATATCAGCATCGGATGGGCAAGCCGTCCTTTGTATCAGCAAACAAAACAAAATAAGTAAACGTTTATTGAAAGACTCGGTTGAATGTTGATTTATGTTTAGGTATTTTGAGTATCTCGTAAGTCGAAATCCGTTATTTGATGTAATACCTAGGTATGGATGAAACAAATGGAGCAATTTTCACCTTAGTCAACAAGATAATATGTAAGAGCCTGAAAAATTTAATGCTTCTGTAAGCAAACCTGTGCTGTACAGGTATCCATGATTATTCACCTTACTATATAGATATATGACATATTTTAGACGGTAATGGACATATGGGTACATTATTGATACATAATCAAGAGAAATGTATTTGATTTAGATTAGTGATATCACTGCATAATGTTGTTATATAAACAAAACAAGATAAAATAGCACTTATAGCATTGATATATTTATAGTCCATGAAGATTTTATTCTTTTGTTTCCTTATTCATAATTAGCATTCGAAATCAAATCCTCTTCGCACCACACGTAAAACCGTTTACACGAAATTCAGATTGCAAGATACAACTATGCGACACTGTAGCTAAAAGTCAGCTCATGCACGCAGTAAGTTCAAACATTTTAATTTCATATACATTTCCAAAGATATAATCTATTGTTTTCGTGAACATTCTGATTGGAATCCAATAACCAAACATCAAATGGTTAGAGTTTATGTCAAAAACAAATAAGCCCTAACAGGATGATATTTATGCTTTGTACAAATGATCATGTAATAATCTTTTAACAATAAATTACAAAATTAAAGATCACACAAAAACCGGAAGTTTTAAAGACCATCCATAGTCGAAGATTTAGAAAGAATAAGATCTTACATTATCCAATTCATTGCTGAATCCACTGTTTGACTGGCGTTACCACCGAAACTTTACTGTATAGATATGTTCTGCTTTATATTAAATCTGGTCTAAATAGGATTTGAGATCCTTTTCAGTTTCTTGATATCTAACTGACGTTCAACGGAACAAATATAGCAAGGGGTTATAATCCGACATATTAAAAAAGAAAATTCCAAACTTTCATTTTTTATATATATGTATATTTGGAGACACTGCAAGTATCGGCTGAAAAATAAATTAGTCGTCTAATTCAAATGTCAAATTAATTGCAAACCAACTCTAAAACAATTTAAGATATGCCTGACTTTTCATACACACATATATGTGATGTTGATATAACATTTCTATCTTCCATCTTTATCTTGATGTCCTGGAAGTTGCTATGATGTTGATGACATTGCCGCGATTTACAGTTTGCCCTAGTTTCTTATCCAATCAGAGAGGCCATATTCAGTTTAGATTTGAAAAATATATCCCATAAAATAATCTGTATGAAAAAATAAGTGACTTATTTTCTTTGATATGAACAGTGCGAGACATGTGGTATTTGGCCGGAGTTATGCAAAATAGCTAGAATAACATACGGGCATTAAAAACTGAACTGTACATGTAGAAAAAAGCCTCGTGACAACTTGAATGACAGGCAATCGACATCTTTGGCTTCGCTCGCAATAAATTCCATAAAATTTTGACCAATAACTTATACTTACTTACACATTTAATGACTATATAACCTACAGATATACTTCTGCATTTCATTAGAACTACACATTCGTCAACTAGCCCAGCCAAAGGGCATAGATCAACCGGCTGCACTGTGTCATGTACATTAGATCTCTTCACCATCGTTGTTGTCTGCAATGTTGATTTGAAGATGGTTAAAAAATTCCTGTTTTGAGACAGGGCGATCTGCTCAAAGTTGTTAGTACTTATTGCCGTAGTTATGAATAATTTTGGAAGTAAAGACAGTTAAAAGGACCTCTTTCCAAGTCTGGGTAAAACGTGAAACATTGGTAGCTCGTGTTCAGTGCCACTGTTGTGTTAAAACGTGTATGTTGAACTGGAGGTTGATGAAAGAATTTGGGTTGCTTGGTGAAATAACAAACCGTTTATTTTTTATCACAGCTGCTTTGTTTTGACTGATCATTTGAAAATGAGTAATAGCTTTTCGTTCTTAAGATTGGCAAAAAAAAGATGTGAATATGCGAATTTGAAAAAAAGTATGTAATTATTCTTACATATTTCAGTTGTCTTGTGGTGTGCACATGTACATTTTTAATTTCAACGTTTCTAGATTTGGATCTGAGCTCCAATAAATTATTACTTAATAAGTTAATATTATGTGTTCAATGTGGAAACCAGCAAGTATGCACTCGCTAATATGGTGGTGCCTGAAGCAGCAGTTGGAGGGAAGATGTTTAAGGGAAGATTGTTTGAATGTGCTACTAAGGTTGACAAATCTTTGATTTAGATATTCAGCTGACCTGTCACTTTGATAGTAATATCGAAGAATGTGATTATGATTGTTTTAATCAGAATCTTCATGATACTGTAACCTGTTACATCACTATGTAGTTTATATTGAATTTTCAAATTTGATTGAATTCTTTAGTACACTCTAACTCTGTAAACTTTTTCTAGGATTACACTTGTGGCGTGATTTTGTCAGTTCAGAGAATGAAAGAATATCGTTTGCGGTAAGGTAAGGTGAGAACGTGCACGGAGGATGGGGAAGAACATTGTGAAAACGTAAATGAATTTTTTAAGATTATCCCAGAATTCATCAGGGCAAACATTCTGACTAAGTTTCATTTAAAATGGTACAAAAATGTTACCTCTAGAGTGTTGAAAAAGCTTTCCTATTTTTTTCCAATGATCTAATTTTTGAACCCGCATTTTCCTGGTTTTTGTATTCCTCCAATATTCCATTGAAATTATTATACATGTCAAGTTTTGTGAAGAGCTGATAAAAAATATGGTTTCTACAGTGAAAAATAGTTTTTTTGTCATTATTGGACCCAGTGACCTAGTTTGTGATCCAATGTCACCCAGTTTCAAACTCGTCTGATATTTTATTAATGTTAATATTCTAAGAAAGTTTCATTAAGAACCGATCGAAAGTCTAGCCTCTAGAGTGTTTACAGGCAAAATGTGAATGGACGCCGGCCGGCCGGCCGGCCGGACGGACAGACATATGACAGACGCCGGACAACAAAGCATACTAAAAGCTCATCTTGGAACTTCGTGCCGGGTGAGCCAAAAATTAAAATAGCTTATTTCATACAGTAATGTTTACTGTTTGAGTGCATATCATTTCTCAATAAAATACTTATATGTTTCCCGAAATAAAAACTGACAATATATTTTGCACATGAAAGTAAGTTATATCAAAATTTCTGAATATAAAACAAACTGTAGGTTTTACAAACATAAATGTCATGCAATAACGCTTGTACAAGATAGAAATAATAAAAAAAAAGTTATTTATTATTTCAATTCTTCATTTATTTTAGTTTTGGTAGGTTAACTCTAAAGGGGCATTCCCTGATATTAGCTGAAGATACACTGCCACACAGCCGAGTAAACATCCTACCTGCCTCCCTACCCTACCTCCCTATCTATCTATCTATCTATCTATCTATCTTTCTTTCTTTCTTTCTTTCTTTCTTTCTTCTTTCTTCTATTCATGTGTTCAGTCTTTGTTGTGTAAAATCAGAATTTTTGTCTGGCACTTTGATACGAATTAATGATTAATTCAAAATGTGTCATATTTATCCGATTTTGAAGGAAAAGAAATGCTGAAAGTTATAGCGAATGTCAATTTTTAAAACCATTTTTAACATGCTGAAACCAACTTCTTTTTACACGTAGCTCGCCATCCGTATGGGTTTAAAGGAATTTAAACACGCGTATGTACAAAGAACCTTAATATTGGACCAAAATTTTAAGATTAAGGTTAATGGACCATCATAAATTATACACTTACCTTAAAAGCATTTTATTTTTTTATTATATTTTATTTTTTCAATATATCTTAAGGTAAAGTTGAATTATATTGGACGATTCGTTTTCCTTTGTCAAGGTGTCAGTCAAACAACCTGAACACAATAAAATATGAATATATTGATATGTCTTTTTATAGAAAACTGTAGCTCTACTGTAACAATGTTTTAGTGTTTTATCATAAATGCGCAGTTTCGTAGTGTATAAGTCATGGGGCAAAAATGAACTTATGTTTTGCAATATCAATTACATTTCATTCTTTGGAGTATTTTAGGGTACTTCGCGTATAATTAGCGGGAAGTTAAAATGCGAACGCAAAATAAACAAGGATAAAACAATAAAATGACACTCCTAGCAAAACCAAAGATCTCCTGATAACAAACATCATACCATACCGGTATGAATAACTTCTTTGTTTTTATTTATACACGTGTCTCTAAAAATCAGTAATTTTGTTTTATTTAAGCAGAAGTTAACCTTTCGCTTAAATTGTCTGACTTTTAAAGTAATACAAACAAAAATAACTATTCAATATGTAAATATTTTCAAGACAAGTTCAGAGAGTATCAGGCTCCAGATGATTGAATCCATGTTCATGTTCCATGCACTGAATATGACGTGATAATATTTGTAAAATAAATCCCCTTTTCGTAGCCTAATATCGAAACAAGTGTAGCCAACTATGAAACAGAAAGTTCAATACGGAACCGAATTTTCTGAAAGTCTAGAGTTGAGACTTTTAATAACGCCATCAATAAACTGACTGCAGACATACAGCCTCATTTCTTTGAGATTTATAATCTCGAACTGTGTGTCCGTAAAGCAAAAGTACAAATAGCTCAAGCTAGAGATCAACTGTTCTACTGAAAAACCTACCCAAACTTCTGCTTTTCTTTTTCTTCTTATGTTACACTGCTATTGAGAAAATGGTAGTAAGATGAAAGGTCACTTCAGAAAAAAAAATTACTGTCCTTCTTTTTAAGTTCAGAAGAACCTGCAATAGATCTGAGATATCACATAGATTGACAATCAAAAAATGTATTTAGATACAAGTGAAAGTCTACAAAACCACTGAAGCAAGAGGGGTGAAATTGCAAAGAAAAGCATCACCCGAGGTTTTAAAGCTAAGTCAGCATGTGCGAAACAACTACTGGATACGTGAACAGAACCACCATTAATTTACAGCAGAGCATTCAGCACGCCGATATTTTTTAGTTAACACCTAGATTTGGCCAGGATAGAAACTTGAATTTACTCAGGACCAACAATTGTCCTAGTCTTTTAGCACTTGAGAAAAGCAAAGTTTGAAACAAACTTCTGCCTAAACAGGTATGTAATCAAGTTTTTTCAAAGTGTAAGTGATAATGTTATACATGTACCTCTGCTTTTTCTCATTTACTGAAATTGTATTGTGAAATATTTAATCTGTCGTTAAGTAATAATTTCAATTTGTTCATTTTAACTTGGGCAGTCTATCTACCAGTTCGTGTTGTGCAGTTTTCATTTCGTTCTGCCCTATGTATACTTTTTCATGAGCGTTTAACAGTATTTCCAGTGCTAAACCCAATTTGTTTATGCGTCTGTGATGCCCACTCACTTATATGTGTTGTGCAATTTTCAGTTGTTTTTTTTTTGGCCTCAGTAATCATTGGCCATGCGCATTTTCATTTATTTGGTGCAAATGTATGAAGAAATGTACTCATATCTATACAATGTAGAATGAACACTTTTGTACATCATTTTATGTTACACTGATTCTTATTTATGATATCATAGTAAAGTTTTCGATTTGTTTTCTCCTATCTGCATTTTCTTATTATCAGTGCAGGCCCATTTTTGGTTGTGTAGAACAAAAGTAACGTCCATTTACTAATTTGTCCTTCAATGTTTTAGACAGACTAATGAATGAACATAACAAACTTTGATTCAACAAATGAAAATGTATTTGAACATAAGTGCCCATGACATACTACTACTAGGACATAAAGAACCGAAATCTAAACAATTAACATTGAATAGGCAACACAAGGTAAGAAATGGACAGAACAAAGAAACATGCATCTTAACAAATAAAAATCCATGATGTCAAGGCAGTCTTTGTGTTCCGTATGATTTTTAACGTTAAAAACATTTGATGCAACCTCACTGGTTCAGCTGAATGCCGTATGATTATGCACTTAACTGACAATGTCTTTGTTTATTGATTATGATTTTTAATAAAATCATTATCACCTAAGATGAAGATGAGAAATTATATAAAGTTCTTCATCTAAATAAGAGTCTTAAAACATCATGTATTATACAACTTTAATTAACAATTGATACAACTGAGTTCTACATCAAAACTCTTCATATTTATTATATAAAAGAATATACATTTCACAAAATTTTCAAGTCAGTGAAAAAACAAATTCCTTACATTCGAAACTAGTGTGTATGAACAATTCAGGTTTTTTGATTTTATCTTGTTCACTCAGAACAATGGTTAAAGTATTTTTGATCACTTCATTATTGTGTATCTCTTGTGAACGTTTACTTCCTTATATGACTTATGATTTTTCAAAACGGTTGTTCAAATGGACAATCAAAGATTGTGGACAGAAGAAAATCTACAGTGCGGGTAAGTGTGAATACAATGTCAGTTAAACAATATTGAATGTGTTAACATTGTTAAATTACATTAGATATCTTAATATTTCAAAATCTTAATCTTTTTTCCTTGTTCTTTTTATCATATAAAATCTAACTAATTTTGTCAATTTTTGCGCAATGCTACATGTCTGCAGATACATGGTTACAGTTAAATTTGTAATTAAGATTTATTACTGTGTGCCGCTTACGTTTGATGAAATGCTTTTACCTTTACAAAGCCTGTTTCATTTTTAATGAATTAATAATTTAAAGAACGCTGTTTGTAATTAGTAACGTTATGTGAAGACAGGAATTTGTGTAATATGTTGATCAAATCATAGCAGACTGATTTGGTTAAACAGTGACTATTTTTCCAAATAGATTTTTCTAAACTTTATTTCTTTTTATCTGAACCTTGAAAAAATTGAGCATTTGTTTATAGGAAAGATAATCAGCAATATAGCGAATAAACGGTCTTGAAAATGGCATCAGGGAATTTACAAGATGAAGTCAAACCTACCGTTAAATCGGACTGTAATGAAGCGGTAACCACAGTATACGATAAACCAAAGTCAATCATAAGATCAGTTAGAAGGCAAACTAATGAACCTCTACACAGTACCATTGATGAAACAATTCCAAAGAATTCGACTTCAGAAAAGACTTGTAAGATACCTACCTTCATAAAATGACATGATATTCAATATAATCATGTAAACATAATCACAGCAAAAATATCATCCTCATAATCATTGCAACCAATAACATCTTTGTCGACGTTACCGATTTTCTGACTATTACTTCAATCATTAACAACATCAATAAAATAATAATCACCATCTGCTTGTTGGTTACAAAGAAATATTGTTTGTTTAATCAAAGGACATGTCAACAACTTTTAAGTTGCATCATCTAAGATTGAAATTTTGATAAGACTGAATTTTTTACACCAGATGAAAACACGCAGAAGCGTATAATCGAAATATATTCAAGTTGAGTTTTAACGTCTGATGACTGACTAAAATCTTTAATCAGAAAAAAATTAGCAAGAGGCCCTGGTTTAATATAATTTATTGGTAAGTGCCAATGTCAAAAACTTGCGGACATCAAACAACTAATAGTTATTTTTACTGGCGATATGACCACAGTTTTCATAATAATAATAATAATAATGTTAATAATAATAATAATAATAATAATTATAAAATATTGGATTTTCGGACCTTGAATAATTGCTTAAAGTACTTAACATTTCAGACTCTGAGTATGATAATATAGACGAGAGTACAATGGAAACAACAGACATAAAACAGTATAGACCAGATCTTCCTCAAAGACCGCCGCCAACCACATCTCGTATTCCATTCAGAAATTCACCACAAAGAAAGTGTGTTCTATTTTATGAAGGTTTAGAGACAATAAGAAGTGTGTTAGATACTCCGACACAAATAGGTCGACAGATCTTAATCAGAGGAGTCTCAGACACACTGTCGACAAAGGATATAATCCAGCGTCTGGAAGAAGACATTTTAGACCTTGAAAATGCCTTTGAGGACTTGCGGGTAAATAGAACTAATAAAGAAGCGATTATAACTCTGCGAAGTATCACAGGTTTGTTTCCTGTTCTATTCATGTTTTTGTCTTCCGATCTTTTTTCTGCCTAACTCAAGTTCCTGTCTGAAAATTGTTAGCCTTTAAAACTTGATGCAAATACTAAATGCTATGACTTAATTTTATTAAAAAGTGTAGTGGCATTACTTTGATGAATCACCTTAGTAACAAAATACAACATTTCGATGTAAAGAATACTTTAAGAATACAATTTTATCTCGCGAACTTTTTCCCATGGAAAAAACATCTCTCTTTTATGTAACATTACACACCCATATGATGTTTTTCCGGCCCAAAAAGTGTTTCCGTCTAGAAGTGCGTCGTACAAGCGGGTAACGACCGTTATTGGAAATAATGAAATAGTATTTTGGTCTGAATATAAACGAAAAATCTTAACATCTAGCAGCCTCCACTGCCAGTCGTACATGATTAACTTTAGCTTTTTGGCATTTATTGCTTATAGAATATGACCAAAATATACGAAATCAAAAAAAGTGTTATTTAAGTCTGGTATGATAGCTTTGGCTGGTAAAACATGAAACTCTAACTAAATAATTATATTCGGTAACCTTAAGGACTGCGATAAATTTCATTTAACTGCAATCAATTAAAATGTTTCTGTTAGATCGATTGGAAACATCAATTTTCAGTCTATGGGTTAATCTTGTATGTGCGTCAACAATGTGAAGTCCGGAATACTCAATTTAAACTTCTAGCATTGTTACCTCTCTTACATATGTTTTGTTTTAGTTTTTGGAACTATTTTGATCTAGTAAAAGTAAAATTTTGTGATACATTTACGTTTTCCAGCTGTAGATGACCTTCTAGGACGGGCTAGGTCGGGGGAGATATTTACTCTTGCAAACACCGAGGTTGAGATTTTGCCTTATCATCAACCTCCGTATGATGAGACAAAGGTCTTTTTAAGTGGCGTAGCTCGTGATATGGCAGCTGAGGATATTTGTACGTTCATGAAGAACACCCTAGTAGACCGTCCATATAGCTTTGTGATCGGGGAGTCACCTGGCACAGCTCTTCTTTGTCTGAAAGACCCAGCAGGTAGTTTGATAAAATGCTTCCAGTTATGTTTTTACGGGATAACTACTTAAGTTTTTATCACTCACGTGATTCATTTGACTGTAATATTTGAATGGTTGATGGCCGATCGATACTTAAGGTATATATCTTTAAAAGAATCAAACAGTATATAAATTTATCTTAAAATAAATTGAAAACAAATGGTTGTAATGTTGATCGGTTTGAAAAGTTTTTCTTTTGTCATACCTCCGTAGGCTAAAAATCTTAACCACCACCTCAACTGTTACCTTCGTTGTCGTCGTTTCATCACCTTTCCCTCATCTTCTTCCTGTGCTTCACAAGAATCAACGTCGTTGTTACCCTTAACTTAATTGTCATTACAGTTGTCCTTGTCGTCATCATCATTGACGTCAACAATATTTTTGATATTCTTTTATTTCTGTTATCATCATTAGTTTTTGTATTATCATTAAAGTACTTTCATATTAAGTTTTAATATCGTGTTAGATATATTGATGCTGGAAAGTGGATTACGACACTACAGTATCGGTCAGAATCAAATGTGGCATCTGTCAGCCGTAGAACGTACACGAAAGCTTCGAGTTAAAATCATTGCTGGTGATACAACAACAGAAGCATTGAAGGCTTACTTTGACCAGAAGGATCGAACCAAGGGCGGAGCAACTGAGTCTATAATATATAGACAGAATTTCGAAGATTACATTGTTACGTTAGCGAATTTTGAAGGTATTTATAGCGTATAAGGTGCCGTGGCATTCAAGTTATCTGCTTATAAATCTAATGCTACTTGTTCTTGCACTGAAAGAAGAATTTGTTTGGAGATTCCAGAACAATTTATGAACCGGGTTACCATGCATCACACGTGGTGTAGATATTTTTATTACAAACATTCTTTTGTTAAATTTTAGTTTTACCTAGTTTTGATTAGCATCTAACATTCATAATATTCAGATAAATACAAGATAGTGCATTGTTTCGATTCTTACCTGCAAAACAGGAAGTAATCATGACGACCCTTTTAAAGAATTTTTCCGTATTCGTAAATGTACTGAGTTAAAATCACAATGATACTAAAAGGATGAATTATATCTTGTTTATGAGCTGTCTGAGAATGATGTAACTCTAGAATACAGTTTGTGACCGTTTTTTAAAAGCCATGTATCAGATCTCATACCTGCTGTTATTTCAGTTGCAAATATCTGTAACCTTTTTCCTATCAGCGATTAAAGATTTTGCGTTTGTGGTCATAGCATATCAGTGATAAGTTTTTACTTCCATGCTCTTCTGGTAGTTTTCTATGTATATAATCAGTTTAAACTATTTTCTTTTACAGATGCAGAGAATGTACTAGTGAGCGCGAGTCACACCCTCAATGACACAAAACTTGATGTCTCAATATACCCACCTTGTTTGGATCCGAGTGAAGAATTTTTTACAAGAATACCTGCTCCGATGAAGTTGCAGAGTTTAGATCCATACATTTGCAGGTCTTTCAGTGTTTTTCTGGAAACTAATTAAAGTCACATTACATTGCTAAAGGATACTAAATGTTTTGATTAATTTTAATCAGCTAAATAAATTCTTCATTTCCCGACATTGCTAAATGAAATATGCATATAACATTCATCAAAACGCGTGTACTTTTTTTCTAGATTTCTTCATTATTCAGCAAGATACAGAAAACAGTTGGAATACGCCTTGAAGAGACACTTTGGCAGGTTAATTTGGCCACCTGAGAATACGAACGATTGTTTACAAATCTTTTGCGATGTCCAGGAGGATGACATGGTAGCCAAAAGTAAAATTAGAGACTGGACGAAGAATTCAGCCGCTGCTGTAGTTGAAACATGCAAAATGTTAAGTGTGCAGTATGCATTCTGTGCTACCGAGGTAAGAGTATATTTTGAAGAAGTAATGCTTGTTGGGTTAAAGCGCCTGACTCCGTTTCCGGATGTTGCTGGTTCCAATCCAAACAGCGGTAATAGTCATCAGTGACTTTCCACACTCATCACTTTCGACAAGAGTATTGGTTTGAACCAACTCAGGAAGCAGTCAGCGAAAGTGATTAATCTAAGTTGCAAGAACTTGTTTGTCAATCGATTTAATATAAATTCATTTAAAATTAGTTTTCTTTCAACTATATAAAAACAACATTTTAGCCAACTATTCTTTCCTTCAATGTTACAAACCCAGCTGTTTAAAGATTTTTTTATGTAAATTTTAAATAACATGTATGTCCCCCGCCGGAAGATAATTTACATAAGGAAGTTGCAGTAACAAGGCAAGAGATGAAGAGATTAAGCAGTAAGCGACATATTTATTAAGCATGTACATTTGTAAATGTGAAAGGAGACAAACACATATGACTTTAGTGCATTTACAGAAGCCAAACATATTAATCAAGATAGCTTTGAAGGAATTACGGAATATGTATTTTAGTTTTTGTGCTGGATAGGAATCAGTTTTTCCCTACAATTATTTAATCAACTGTAACAAAAGTCTGCAGAGAAATTGATGTAGAAGGACCTGCAACTTAGATTTGTTAAACATCTATAACTAAGCTATTAGAGTTTCCAATACTACTAAGTTGTAACTCCACCCATTAAACCATTATGGATATAGGCTAAAAAAAGGATATACTTCCTGTATTTTGTAGCACAAAGGGCTATAACTAAGCTGTAAGTTAAAAATTTATTTGCAATTGACGAGCATTGTTCCACTATTTATATGTACAATCTCACCTAGTTACAACTAAATCCATCCCAACACGTAGAAGATATGTTTATGGACGGAAAAACCTTTATGGACGGACGGACGGACTGAATAAAATAGATTATTCTAACTGCAGTCAAGAACGAGTGGTATATTAAATCCCTCCAGTTAACATTTTTAAAATTCAACTGCAAGTTTTCAATTGTGTCACTGTGTCAATAGTAACATTTTATGTCTCTTATTCATCATTAGCGAACTTAAACAGTATAACTCGATGATATCGTGTAACTGTTGCTGTAGCCTGAGAGAATATAACCTTCAACAGTATATGTCAATGTTACTTTGTAATTGCTGTACTAGCCTGAGAGAAGATAATTTTCGGTGCACGGGAACTTTGTATACTGTTTCAAATTTGCAGGTTGATGAAGGTTTGAATAATGAGATTAAGAAAATGGAAGTCTTGGATACTGAAGCAATTACTGTCTTTCACGAAGAGAACCTAGTAGTGATAGCTGGCGAAGGGAAGTCTGTAGAGGAAATGGCCCAGAAAGTGAAATTAATAATTAAAGAGATGGAATGTAGCCTTGATAGTTCGGGAGTAAACATAACAAAGATACTGAAAGTAAAAAGTCATGAAATGGAATTGATACCACCAACAACATGTCTTGAACAATTAAAAAATGTGAAAATCGAACTCGAAAAAGAAACGTTGAGAGTACGTTTAAACGTAAGTTTCCATAGCCATAAAAACCCATCTTAGTAACAACCACTATCGGTATCAAGAACTAAAATACTTTAATTTTCTTGTTGCGTCTTTCAGAATGAAATGTAAGAATGTTTGGAACATATTTAGTCAGTGATAGTATAATTTTTTCCTGTAAAACTATCATCACATAAAATGTTCTCATCTCGTACCACGGGTTCGATTAATATAAAAAAAAAAAAAAATAAAAAAAAAGAAAAAAAAAAATAAATAAATAAATAAATACAACGTGTCATAGTTTTTTTGTTACGCAGGGAAAGAAAGAATGGGTTGATAAAGCGCTTTCTAAAGTAAAAGAAACAGTTAAAGGACTACCGAAACAGAACATAGAAGGTATTTTTTGCAGTGCTTTGAAGGTTTTTTAAATAAAGTATTTAACCTTCTATAAATTCTGTAATGCAGTCGTCCAAACGATTTTAATTGTTTCCACAACAGCAGAAATTTATGATTTGACAAGAACCTGCGATAAAATCTTAACCAGAAAGCATATTTTTGCTACTGGTTGACTACTAACTAACTACGTTATTGCTTGCAACTAACACTACTTGTTTTACAAAATAGCAGTTTAATTTTTCTTTAGTTTTGATAAACACCAATATGAAAATGCTCCCAACGTAGTTTTTTTTTCAAATACAACTACTAGTAGTCATATTACACTGCTTTATAAAACTCGTCTTTATCAACTGCATCCTCCTTACAACTCTTAAAAATTTTCAAAATAGAAATATGTAACATGCATGTGTGTTTCATTGTATCTAATTGATTGATCATTAGAATATCTTAAAGTCAATGTAAAGGGCTATTGAGAATTTCGAGTATTAAGAACGTAGTAAATAACAATGTCGCAAACAATATTGAATTTATATAATGATGCTTTATAAACTGAATTTCTAATGTTTATTTTTTTATATTTAACAAAATTATTATTTGATTTCAAGACAGGATCGAGATAAAACAATGCATATATCAATTTTTAAGGAATAAGCATGCTCGGGTGGAAACTTCTCCAAACAGAGAAAGCAAGAAAGCATTTTAAGGAGAAACTGAGAGAAGCAAATGTCACAGGAGTCCTGGCATTGCTTCCAGATGACACGCTTGTCCTGTATAGCGTAACACAAGAGGAGCTGAAAAAGGCTGCAGACATATTAAAAATGTCACTGAAGAATACTACAATAACAGTAAAATCAAATATTGGTAAAGGAGGGAAACAGTTTTTAGCAAAACTTGACCTTGAGTACAGTGATGCACTCAGAACAGAACTTTGCAAAGACAAATTGAATTTTGTATCTCTTGACACACTTCATGAAGAAATCAAAGAAAAGATTAAGGATTTTTTCGATTCACGCCAAGATATAGAAGAAATTATGCAAATTGATCCTGCTACCTTCAGATATCTTTTCGTGTACAAACAATACGACATATATGATATAGTACAACGACACAAAAGCCAGAACGTTGAGATTGATGTTATTGACAAACCATATAGAAAAGGTTTCATGATAAGCGGTGAAAAAGAAAAATGCAAATTTGCAATTGTTGAATTAAATTTAACAATCGGGCATATAATACGATCAGACCACATAGTTTCCTTGGACAGATATGTAAACTTCTTGCAATTTATCGAAGATAAAGAACAGATGAAAATTATTGAGTTTGCCGAGAAATGCGTGTTGACGCTTACAACATCTTTACCTTTGGTGCCTCCGTCTGAGCAGCGTAGTAGTGTTGTGGGTTCATGTAAACTTGGCCAGGCTGAAATAGAAGTTGTCGAAGGAGATATACTCGAAACAGGGGCCAACTTTATCGTATGTCCAACTTTTCCAAAGCTAGAGCTCAAGCGAGGTCTGGGTGGAACCTTAGTTGCGAAAGGTAAATAAAAAGTAAACAGTATATATCAAAAGTTTCAGTTTCCATCCCAATCATTTCGTCTATTTTATTGAAAAGGACATGAAAAGGATCACATCTGTACATACTTAATCATTCTGATCAATTAGTTCATAAATATTTGATTTGCACACACTACTAAGAACTCCAATGAGAAAAATGTAAATGAGGGCCATGCACAATGTTAGCTACTGATGGTGAGAACCCAATACATTTGTGATTTTTAATCGATATTGCGTGCAAAATGAAACAAGAAAGAATTGATCAAAGGTAGTCAAGAGTTGCATAATATGTCTTTGGCCCAATTCGTTTTTTTTTTCACCTATAGGTATTTACCAATTTTGTTGAGAGAATATATTTCATTTCATATAGGTGGTTTTAGTCTTCAAAGGTATTGTAATGATCATATTCAGCGTGTGAAATCTTTGAAAGCCGGAGACGTTTTTGTTGGAAATGCTGGATCGCTTTCTTGTAAGGGTGTTATTTACGTGATTCTGTCGCACTGGAATGACGGGCGTGCGAACGAGGAAGCCATGCTTTCACAGTCAGTTTATAACTGTCTCAAAGAAGCCGACACACGTAAATCACTGAGCATTGCTTTTCCTCCAGTCGGTTTTGGACGACAGTTCGGGTATCCAAAAGCCAAGGTTGCCGAGATTTTGATGTCGGGAATAAAAGTATATCTAAAAGAGAACGGGGCAAGTACACTTTTACGGAACGTGTTCGTATGCGATTTAACTGGAGATGTGACATTCCCCCTGGTCCAAGAAATACGGAAAGGGTTTGGACAAGTAATTGTTCATAGTACTGGTAATACTTTTCTTCATCTTACACCTTCAAAATGTGGTAAACTTCTAGAAAGGTTTCTTGCACGTTTATAGCTATTAAGTATGAGTTTGATTATAACAATAACAATCATAACTAGTGGTATATTAAAAGACGCAGCACTGATATTATACTAATGTTATAACTGTTGCAGATAGTTTCAAAGAGAACATGTCCGATTCGAGTCAAAAAAAGGTGACTGGAGGGACAATCTCTGGATTAAAAACAGAAATTGTTAAAGGACCAGTTGTGAATGAGGACGTAAGTTCCAGTAAAGTAGATTTGGAAACTGTTTTAGGATAAAAGATTTATCATAGTGTCTTCTAAAAAGTACCACTTATCTAACTGAATCTTACTGAAACATGTTTTGCAAAACTAGGGATAATCAGATATAACTCATAACATTTTTTTAACAAATACAATATTGTAAACTATCTTATTCATTAAACATTTACTTTAAATGCAGTTGTCTCTGTATCCAATTTGCCATGATTGTAACTTACTGTTTAGTCTGACGTTATCGTAAATCCAACAAATTTCAATCTCGATATGCGAGTGGGCAAGTTGCCCAAGGAATTGCTTGAGGAAGGAGGAGAACAGCTCGCAGTCGAGTGCAATAAGAAGTATCCGGAAAGTATATCTTTGGGTCAACTGGTAGAAACAACAGGAAAACAGTTGAAATGCAAAGCCATTTTCCATGGATTACTTGTGCCTTGGATTCAAGACCGAGGTCTCGCGGACACTGTAAGTATCTTCCAGGAAATACTGAGATATAAAATTAGAACAATTGATATTTAACCTGCAAATAAATAAATAAATAAATAAAATCAACTTAAACATGTATCATGCAACATTTGAGTGTCTTGCTAATATTTCAATTTTAAACTTATCTTTTACAGCTATTGAGAAACAGTTTTGAATAACATCGCTTGATGATTTTTTTTCTTAAATACAATCGAATGCATGAAGTGCTTAAACCATTACAGTATCGAACATATGGAATGTTTGCGTTGTAGGTTTGATTTTTTCGTTAAATGACCTGTCTTTAAGCTCTAAGAATAAAAAATCAAACATTTTAAATGACAAAATGTAAAACCATTTTTTGCATTTTAAGCTGATGTCAAAAGAACGTTTAACATTGCAGATTCTGAGGAATTTTATAAGAGACTGTCTTATTACTGCAAACAAGAGAAATTATACTTCTCTATCGTTCCCAGTGCATATAAATGCAGTATTGGAATTCCCACCCGACGTGGTTGCTGAGTCAATGTTTGACACTATCACTGATTTTGAAAAGGATTTCCCCAATTCGTCGGTGAAAACTATTCGAATAGTCATACCACCAGATGGGAAGGATCTAATCAAGGTAATATAGAACTAAGTGCCTCCATTAATTCGCAGTGTCTCTATGTTCAAACTCCATAAGTATTTCACTACATTTATGAATACTACTTTTAACTAATATTAAATAATGGCATAATGGAAGGGCATTTTTTCTAAATTTAGAACTATCAAAAACTGAAATAAGGAAAAAGGAAAAATGAAATCTTACAAGCTATGCAAAGTTTTAAAACCGTGACTGGTTTCTTGGAACAATACAAACAAATATGTCTATCATCACTAAGTAATGTCACTCTGTGTTTTTAGTTAGGTTCTGTTTTGAATTTTCGATAATATCAACAATGCAATACACAGGAATTGGAGAAGCACAGATCGTTTCATAGCACTGCAAAGAAGCAATCAAAAATAGCAAGAATATCACAGAGACAATGCTGTCAACTGGGCAACGTGATCATCGACGCAGGTTAGTTTGCGTTATTTATGTTATGTTTGAATGTCAGACATGGTGTTAAATTTTATTTATAAATGAAAATGTTTATCATTTCTGATAGACGTTGCTGCTATTTCAAATATTCAAAGGGTTATGATCTAGTAAAGTTGTCTTGAATAAATAACAGCCATAAAATTGTGTATATCAAAATCAGTGAGCTGTTTGAATTCTAACTTCGACGTGTAGCTATACGTACTGAACAAGAAAAGAAATGACCTGATGTTTTAATGAACGGATGACACTATAACCTGCTTTTTTTTTTTTGTTTGACACGCTTTGTTTGGGAAAGAACAACAAGAAAACGAGCCCTTATAGTCATGATTCCATGCTTTAAAAACCGTGCATAGGTCAGCACGTTAGAAAAAAATGATAACAGGTTATACGTCAGAATGTAAATGCCGAACAAAACCAAATTATCGACGACAGAGAGCGAAAGAATCCTGGGCAGATATTTTTGTTGCAACAAGGACTGCGTCTGTTACAAATTATTTGTGCGGACGTCGGCCGCACGTTGGGTCTGCATCAACGGATCGTCTTCTATATATCTTAAACAGCATTTTAGAAGCCGACTTTCTGCTGCAACATTGACATCGTCGATTTGTGCGGACGCCAGCCCAACGTTGGGTCTGCATCAACGGATCATCTTAAATATATCTTAAACAGCATTTACGAAACAGACTTCCTGCAGCAACAACGAGAGTGTCACACACGCATTGTGTGGACGTCGGCCCTATGTTAAGTCTGCATCAACAGATCCTATAGCCAATGGATATCTGACCCCTCTTGCTGGTATCAAACGGTTATCGAAATGCCCGCTTTACTGAGGAAATATTCGAGTTCATGCTTTTTTCCAAATTACAACACTGGATAACGCTTACTTCACTTTCTAAATGCAAAATCAAACATTGATTTCCTCAAAGACTGCTCCTGTAAGATCAAAATGTAAAGTCCATCGAAACCTTCTGGGTAAACTTTGACAGCGTCACTACTACTTAACCCGCCGGAAAAATAAATAAGCTGCCAGCGCTTTGATTACATCGTAAAAGGAGATGTCAACAAGATTTTGTTGTCTGAACGAGGTCGCATTCAAGCGTGAAGCGTGACACTCACGCGTGTTACTGATTTTAATATTTGAATTGTTTAACTGCGTATCATGATTTATAGTGATATATATATACTCAACAACAAAAAAAGAAACCTGACACTTTTAGTTTTTAAATATTTTTTCAAATCTGCGAATTTATCCAAATTGTGTATATTGTACAAACATGTACTATCAACACACTTTACACGTGCATCGTTTTGTCATCATGATATCAGTCGAATGCAGCTAGACGTTAAATTTCCGTTTTTGCAGGTGGAGCTAGTGCACGCGGAACGGTAACCGCTAGACATCGTTACTAAGCACTAAACATGACATCAATGATCACACAGTGAAAGTCACATCTAAAGTTGACAAGTTTTACAATGCCACGGTTGTCAGAAGCCGAGAGAAATAGGGCTATTGGAATGCTACAGGGCGGTGCTTCCATTGTCAATGTTAGCAGAACCTTTAACTGCAGACCGAACACAATTCATGAGCTTGTTAGACGTTTTATGCAAACAGGTGGTGTGTCCGATCATCCCAGGTCAGGAAGACCAAGGGCAAGTACCCGAAGGGATGATCATTCCATTATCTTATTGCACTTACGTAACCGCTTCAGACCTGCGACGTTGACGGCACTTTAGTTTAACGTAAGTGCTCAAACTTTTCGCAATAGGTTACGCACACAAAGACACCCAATTAGAGCCCAACGCCCATATACCGGTGGTATACTGACATAACGCCATCGTCAGGCTCGTATGGCATGGGCACGTGCCCACTGTCACTGGCGTTGACTGGAACACTATCCTGTTTTCGGAATCGTGATTCAATCTGAGTAATGCAGACGGCCGTACACGAGTCTATCGCCGGCAAGGTGAACCGTTCGTGCCTGTCTGTGTTAGAGAACATGATTGTTTTGGGGGTGGTGGCGTAATGGTATGGGGTGGGGTGAATGGGACGGGGGAGCAGAAAACCCGACTCATCGTTCTGCGAGACAACTTAAATGCCCAAGGATACATTAACAATATTTAAAATGCAGAAGCGATTCCATCTTTAAGTAGAAATGCTCCAGGTGTTTTCCAGTAGGATAATGCCCGTCCCCACACAGCAAGAATTACACGCACTCACTTAGCAGCAGCAAATGTTAACGTCATGCAATGGCCAGCAATGACTCCAGATATGAATCCAATAGAGCATATCTGGGACGAGCTTGGCAGAAATTTTTGCCAAAAACATGCTCCACAAAATATCCAAGAGCTGACAAATGCATTGATTCATGAATGGAACAATCTTCCCAACGGACTTGTACAACATTACGTTAGTTCGATGCGACGACGCGTGGATACACTCATTAGAGCTAAAGGTGCTAAAATCCGATATTGATTTCAATACCAGAACACTTGAACATTATTAAATTGTGATCTAAAGGGTTAAAATTCACAAGTAAAAATGGCAATGTCATTACATACAAACTGATAAATTCAATTTTGACCCCTATCATTGAAATTACGTAATTTAACCAAGTTAAATCATGACCAATAAAACCAAAATGCATATCTGGGTTGGGAATGGATCATTTTAACATGCCCAAAAGTTGTTGTCATGCTGTATTGTCTATTTTTTGAAAAAATGAATAAAATATACACTGTCAGGTGTCTTTTTTGTTGTATATATATATATATATATATATATAGTTATGATTTCGTCTAAAGGTCGAAGTGAAGTATATATGTTTATAATGAGTACATAAGGTAGAACATTTTCTACGACCTCTGTATATAATACTACAGAAAAAGACAACATGATCTTTGTCCCTCATACTTAAGTTGCGAAGTGTTATTGATTGAGGATGTCATTTCTAACAAAGGATGAGTCGTTAAAAAGCTTCGACTTTAAGTCAAGGAATTTTTTCGACTTTAAGTCAGACAGGATATACTTCGACTTTAAGAAAATACTAACTGCGATTTGTACGCATAGTCGAATTTATCAATATCTGTCGTTCTTGATTTAAAAATACCACTTTCTTTCCACTTTCTTTCCATTTTTTTAGATCTTCTTTTACATATGAAATATTTTACATAAAACAAAACCACTTAGGGGCAGTTTGTTAATGTGCCTTTTACATCAAAATCATGCGTTTTTATCAAGTTTTGGTCTGTTTTAAGTATTTACAGATATAGTGAGAACCTCAATTTTGTTAAACGGTGTGCTTATCATCCTGAGATAGGTATCGTATATAGCTTAAAGGATCAAAACGTGAACAAATGTAACTTTGAATATTTTTTAATAGAATTTCATGTCTTACTATTTTTTTTCATTAAGTAACATATGACCATGCATTGTTTGTTTACAGCTGTATCTTAAATATCTTAAAGATGACAGTAAAGACTTTGTACTACTTTTCGTTGATGATGTATTTTTTCAGAAATTTGTTTTAAACATTACATGTTATTTCTAGTCACCTAATGAAATTATCATTTTTATTTTTCTGGGCAGAAACGAATTGCACTTTTAAAACCCTATGTTTTTATTTATTTTGAAAAAAAGTGTTTGAGGTAATTGTTTAAAATTCAAAACGTATTTATAAAACTAAAAGCCAGAAAAATACTTGTGATTTAGATGTGAAGATGACAACATATCTTGTGAATTGCCAAGGGTCTTGATAAATTAGATAAAAGGTCGAATCACAAAATATTGACGCATTTAAGTTCCGAATGTAATATTTAAACACAAATATTATTAACAGCATTGAAATGATTATGAATCTTGATCGCAAGATTTTATTTCCATAGTTTCAATTTCAATTTCGCAAGTATTTTATTCCTTTAATTAAATTTATATTTTTGAAGACGGTACGAAGGAATATTAGTGCTGTTTTGAAATTTGAACAGTTGTGCACTATTTCTACGTAAATATTTTCTGCTTTTTATACACAAAATGTCTAACAATTGTACACTATTTCTATGTTAATTTCATATACTATATTGCTGGAGTAAACGCCAAATTACTAAACTTTTTAATAACTTTACCCCTGCAATCCACTCATTGTTTAAAGGGCCCTATTGAAGTCAAAATTATGCATGGAATCAAAGAAGAAAGAATGACGTAGATATTTAGTGGCTGTAATTAGTTTTAAGCTTCTGTTCTTGTTAAACATGTGATGTGTTACACGAAGTTTTGATAATTAACATTTCAATGATTTTGACATAAGGTCAAATTTGCTTCGGGAAATATATTTGTAGATTACTTCAAATTAACCGTACTAACATACCATCATCTTTGATACTGACCTTTTCTCGCACAGAGTTTTAAATTTGTGATATAACATCTTTAAAAAAAATAATTTTAATGAATACTGTAACAAGCGTCTTGATAAATTGGATAAAAGGTCGAATCACAAAATATTGACGTATTTAAGTTCTGTAAGTAACAAAAACTATAATCAGCATTGAAAGATTACAGATCCGATGACTTCGGTGAACTGGCTCTCGCAATTCAGCATGTTGTTGCCTACTTAGATGAGGAATGGTACAGAGACATGATTGAACAATGGATTGCAAGGTGTATCAAATGTGTGACTAGTTGGCGTGTCTGTATAGAGAAGAAAGGTCACACTTATTAATTAGACGTTTTACCGTTGGTTCTATCAAACTGAAATTTGAAATGAAGATTCAGATTAAGTGATATCGTAGCTCGGCGGAGTTTCGTTAGGATATGAGGATTTTCTTTTCAAAAGAAAAAATTCCAGTATCGTTAATTCCGGATCACCCCTAGTACATCAATTCATGTTTAACTGTTTTTAAAACATGGCAGTTGCTATTTTATAATCATTCTATATCTGCGCTTTGAAATAAGTCTCACACCATGTTGCATTAACGATAGCATGACATATTTGCACGAGTTTGAAATAATTCTATCCATCACTTAGCAAAAAACTTCAGGCCTTAATACAGAAGAAACAGTTTAATAAAATTATTATGTGTCTTGCACGCATAATTTATATTTCATTGATTGAATTTCACTGGTGAAAGAAGTTTATTACAGTGACTATTATTTATAGTTTTGTAAAAGGTACGAAGTAACATCTGTGCTGTTTTGAGATTTGAAAAATGCTCATTATTCCTGCGTAAATATTTTCTAATTTTCATCAGACAAAACGTCTACCAATGGTAACTTTTTCTATGTTACTATTATAAATAATATATATTTGCTTCAGAAAACATCAAATTACAAAACTTTTTTAATAACTATCTCCCTAATATATATAAACATGGTCGAAAGCGGAACTTAAGTCACAATTACACATAGCTACTGAAACAAAGAAGAAATAATGACGTAGCTATTTAGTTGTAAGTATTTTAATATTTTTGTGTTCGGTGAAACTTGCTGTCATTTACATGAAACTTCGATAATTACCATTTCCATCGAATAAAATGATTCTGGAAATAAGGTCAAATTTGCTTAAGAAAATATATTGGTAGATATCTGCAAATTAACCGTACTTACATAACTTCATCTTTTGTACTGAATTTTTTTCGGCTAAGATTTTAAAATATGAGACATAACATCATTAAAATATAGACAAATTGTTTTGTAACAAGCCTCTTAAAATTGGATTAAAGGTCGAATCATAAAATATTGACGTATTTAATTTCTGACTGTAAAAGCAAATCAACAAATACTAGTCTCGCTCGGCGAAGTTTCGTTTAGATATGAAGAGTTTCTTTTCAAAGTCATAATGCCTGTTCCTACAATTCTTGAATCCTCGCACATCAATCAATGTAAAATGGTCAAGGGGGATAGCGGGTATACATAACAATTACTTCCTTTCAATCGTTCAGTATCTGCGTTTTGAAATACGATTCACACAACTACTATAATTTTAATTATCATGTTGCATATTTGGACAAAAAGTCGAACTGGCGATTCATTTGCAAAAATATGACATACTTGTATTTGCAGTATCAAAAACAATTCCTTCCATCGATGAGGAAATTAATTCAGGGTTTAGTTCAAAAGAAACATTTCCTTGAAATGATTATGTGCCCTGTAGGCATAATTTATATTTCATTGTTTGGATATCACTTGTTACAAACAAGTTATTACAAATACCTATATTTATAGTTTTGTAGACGTTACGAAGTACCATTTGTGCTGTTTTGAGATTTGAAAAATTTGCTCATTATTCCTTTGTTAATTTTTTCTCATTTTAAAAAAGACAAAACCTGTTAGACTTGTGCACTTTTTCTATGTTAGTTTTATATAATTTCCTTAAGAAAACTTTGATTTACTAAACTTTTTTTATAGATACAATTATGGTTGAAAGAGGAACTACTGAAATCAAAATAACTGATGGAAACTAAATCAAATAATAAATTAATGTCGTAGTTGTTTAGTGGTTGTGAATTAATTAAAGTTTCTGTGTTCGTTCAAACATTTGGTGTGCTACATTAAGCATTGATAGTAACAATTGAAACCGCATAAAATGATTCTGGACATACGGTCGAATTTGCTTCAGGAAATATATAAATAGATTACTTCAAATTCACCGTATTTACATTATATTATTTTTTAACTGAATTTTTAGGGTTAAGACTTTAGAATATGAGACATAACATCTTCAAAAGATAGACAAATTGTTTTATTACAAGGGTCTTGATAAATTGGATAAAAGGTCGAATTACAAAATATTGAGAAATTCCAGTTCTGAATGTGATATTTAAACAGCAAATTGTATATTCAGCGTTGAAAAGCTACAAATTAATTACTTCGGTAAACTGAAAGTCGCTCGGCGAAGATATGCAGAAATTCCCTCAAATTCATAATGCCTGTACCTTTAATTCTGGATAACGCTTCGTACTTCAATGAATTGTAAAGGGTTTCTATGAACTTGACAATGACAACAATCGTTTTATATCTGCGTTTCAAAATATGTAAATATTAGTTTTTTTTAAACATGACGATGACTAGTGTCAATCGTTTTAACTCTGCGTTTCAAAATACGATTCACGCAATTTCCGTTTTAATTATCATATGGCATATAATATGTGGACAAAAGGTCGAACTAGTTATTTCATTTATAACAAATTTTATTCAGGTCTAAATTCAGAAGAAACAGTAATTAAGTGGTTGCAAATAACTTTAAGTTACTGTGTTCGTTCACTTTTTTGATGTGCTACAAGCAGCTGTGATCATTACTATTTCAATTGCATTTAGTTATTTTGGACATAAGGTCGAATTTGCTTCATAAAATATATTGTAATAGTAGATTACTTCAAATTAGCAGTACTGGCATGCTTTTATCTTTTGTTTTGACTTTTTTCCTGCTCAGATGTAAACATATGAGACACAGCATTTTTTGAAGATAGACAAATTGCTTTATATCAAGCATCTTGATAAATTGGATAAAAGGTCAAAAACAAATAAGGAATATTAATTTAGCCCTAACTTTAGAAGAAACAGTTAAATGAATTGATTATGTGTCTTACATGCATGATTTTTACGCCATAGTTTCAGTTTGACTGGTGAAAGAATTTTATTAAAGTGAACTATATTTATTGTAATGTACAGGGTAAGAAATATTATTTGTGCTGTTTTGAAACTTGATTAGTTGTGCACCATTTATGCGTTAATATTTTCTATTTTTTAATCACAAACGTACACTATTTCTTTGTAAATACTATATTCATTTTGCTGAAGAAAACACCAAATACATTTGTAACTAATTTTTATTAAATAACTGTACCACTATAATCCAACCATTGTGAAAAGGGGCAATATTGAAGTCAAGATTATTCATGGTAACTGAGTCAAAGAAAGAAGAAAAAAGACGTTGTAATTAAATGGATGTAATAATTTATAGTTACTGTGATTGTTCACACCTCTTATGTGCTACATGAAGCTTTGATAGTTACCATTTTAATGGCATAACATGATTTTGGATATAAGGTCGAATTAACTTAAAGGTCATGTGACACGAATTTTTGACCTCGAAATTTTCATATGAGCGAAAAATATATATCTAACTATGACTGTTTTACAAAAATCCGCATGTAATTTTCATCTTAAAGATGTTTTTATAGCAAATTAAAATCCATATTTTACGCACTTGGTTGCGCGCACCTGTCACGAGCGAAACCGGAAGTGACGCACATTTATCCCTTGCCACTTTACAGAGCTGCCTGGATTGTTAACAATAACTTTAAAATTATGACGGAAAGTGAAAATGTAGACTGAATGTAGTAAAAAGAACAAAATTGAATAAGTTAAGCTAACATCATGAATATACATTGAAGATTTTTTAAATAAATAATTTGAAATTTGGATGGAATTACGAAGACAATGAGCAATATTATATAGAGGCAAGTTTAATCAGGGTTATAGAATTAAAAGATATGTCAGTGAAAATATCTAGACTAAGAGATATTTTTCAAGAAACTGATCCAAAAAGATTTTGAACATGCTTATTTTTATCCGATGCAGTTCGTTGGAAGACTTGATTAACTAACTCCAATCGAGAGATTTTTTTCCATAAAAACATTCTCCTTACAGCGATGTGTTGCTTATTTGTCCATGGAATATTTTGCCTGATGTACCTGTAAGTAATCTTTGACTAGATCTTTGATTCTTTCATTATAAATGCATTTTTTGGCTTATTCACTCTACATTTTTTTGAAAACAAAACAATAATGATCAAAGAACAAATAATATGAAGAAGCCCTAAAAACTATGTCAAAATCATATCATTAACACACTGTTTTTTTTTTTTTGTTTTTTTTTTTTAATAATAATTTGTTCACATTTAGAAGTCGAAAGATATTTATTTTCATCATAAATAGATCCATAACATTTTATTATCTAATTAAAAAATGTATCTGCATGGAAACTTCTTAACTAAAAATCATTCAGACATGTTAATTGGAACAAGCTATTACATAATGTTTTCACAAGTGTGACTGATCAAAAGTAATACAATCAATTTGTAAGATCACTTGGCATAAAATTTTGCTATTTGTTTCAACTTTATCATTGATTGGGTCATAAAAAAGTTAATTGCTTTGTTTTGACAGTTATGCAGAATATACAAGGGTCCTATTAGGGCAGGTTAATTTTCATAAATCCCACAGTATAAGGCGTGATTTATGGATCTTTGACATTTCATTGGATATTAATTTATAAGCAGGCACAAATTTCTACTTGATGGACATGCCATATTATTATTTTTCAAACAATATTCCAACGTGAAAATACACTTGAGTGTCAATTTCCATTCCAGTGAAACATATGTTTACACATTAGATCACCTAAATTCACTTCAATTTTACTACACTTAAATGAAAAAGAATTTGTTTATGACGTAAACATCAAGTGAGGAAATGTTACGCAGCATGTAAAAACGTGGAGGAGATAGTTTATATAGAACCACAACATGGAAGAAATTGGAATATTTATTAATATTTATTAAGATAAAATTACAAACCGTTCTCCAGGTACAAAGTTTGAATTTACTTATAAAAATCGAGAAGTAATCACATTATTTTATTTCATTTACAATTTATAGCATGTTATTTTTTAAGTGTGCCTTTATCGTGTTTCTTGCACTTGTGGTTTAGTATTATTTTTTCATTAAAAAACGGATGTGTTATCAGCAGTGTAATTCTGCACTACTGCCTGGTACAGTAGGGATAAATCTACGTCACAGCCAAAAATTGCGGCGGAAACTACCGATGTCGAAACGGAAACAGCCGATCATCAAAAACACGTTTTTTCTTATCAAAAGCAATATTTTCATATTTTCGCAGTTAGACCATTTTAATCAGTACATTATGATTATTTTGAATAAACAAAGTTGCTATAGTCGTGTCACATGACCTTTAAGAGAATATATAAGTAGATAACTTAACCGTACTAACATATCTTCTTTTTTACTGACCTTTTCTGGCTCACTGATTTAATTGTCATGATGCAAATGTGGACAAAAGGTCAAACTTTCAATTCATTTACAACAGAATGACTTATTGTAATCAGACAAAAACAATAACATTGAATTATTAAGGAAATTACTTAAGGCTTTAATACTGAAGAAATGATTAATTGAAATGATTATGTGTCTTGCACGCATAATTTATATTTCATTGCTTAAAAAACAGTAGTGAAATAAGTTTATTACGAAAATTTTTTAATTTAGATTTGGACCTGGTACCAAGTTACTTTTGTGCTGTTTTGAGATATGAAAAAAAGAATGCTCGTTATTCCTGCGTAAAAATATTTTTTATTTACTTAAGACAAAACTTTTAACAAAAGTACACTATTTCTATCTTAATATTATATGTAATTTGCTGGACAAAATGCCGAGTTACTTAACCTTTTTGATAACTCTATCACTGTAATCAAATCATTGTTGTGAAGCGCATTACTGACGTTAAAATAACGCCTGGCAACTAAATAAAAAAAAAAGAAATAATGTCGTAGTTATTTAGTTCTTGGTAATAGTTTTATAGTTCTGAGTTCAGTCAATTTGTTATGTGCTACATGTACTACTGAATAACTATTTCAATCGCATAAAATGATTATGGATATAAAGTCGAATTTGCTTCTGAAAATATATTAATGGATTTCAAAACAACTACCGTACTAACATACCTACATCTTTTGTACTGACCTTTTCCGGCTACAATTTAAAAATATGAGACATAACATTTTAAAAGACAATAAAATTTTCTAATTACAAGCGTCTGAAAAAAAATGGATAAGAGGTCGAATCACAAAATATTGACGTATTTAATTTCTGACTATAATAGTTTAACAACAAAAAGTACAATCAGCATTGAAAAGCTACAAATTGATGACTTTGGTAAACTGAGTCTCGCTCGGCAAAGTTTCGTTAAGGAATGAAAAGTTTCTTTCAAAGTCATTATGCCTGCATCTTTAATTATGAAAAAAATTCCTCAGACATCTATCAATGTTTAAGGGTTGGGTGACAATGACTTTCATTCAATTTAACAATATCTGCGTTTTGAAATACGTTTCAAACAACTACTGTTTAAATTATCGTGAGGGTAAAAGGTCGAACTTGCAATTCATTTAAAAAATAAAAACACACATGTTTTTTATGGTTTGAATTTCACTGGTAAAAGTAGTTTATTTCATCAGTTACATTCATAGTTTTGTAGACGGTAAGAAGGAATATAATTTTGTGCTATTTTGAGATTTGAACAGTTGCGCACTATTTCTGTGTATATATTTTTTTAATTTTAAAGAAAACAAAATGTCTAACAATTATCTTTCTATTTCTATATTTTGCTGAATAAAAACGATGAATTTCTTATTTTTTCTTAATAACTATACACTTGTAATACACTCACTGTTGAAAGGGCACGTTTAAAGTCAAAATTAGGCATGGCAACAGAATCAAAGAAGAAATAATGACGTAGTTATTTATTGGTTGTAAATTGTTTTAAGTTTCTGTGTTCGTTCAAACAAGAAATGTGCTTTATGAAGCTTTGATAATTACCATAAAATGATTCTGGACATAAAGTTGAGGAATAATATTGTAGATTACTTCAAATTAACCGTACTAACATACCATCATCTTTTGAACTGACTTTTTCTGGTTCAATTTTTAAAAGTAAATAAACAAAATAGCTACAAGCGTCTAGATAAATTGGTGAAAAGGTCGAATAACAAAATATTGACGTATTTAAGAACTGAATGTTAAAATTAAATAACAAAAAGAAAAATCATGATTGGGAAGCTACAGATTCGATGATTTTTTTTTTAAATTGGCTCTCGAAATTCAGCCTCATTAGATCAGGAAATGTACAGAATTATGAATGAATAATGGATTGCAAGCAGATCAATTGTGTAACAAGTCAACGTGCCTGTGTAGAAAGGTAAGGTCCATTATGACGTTTTGATGTTGGAGACCTACCCCGTATAACTGTTTTATATTCAATTTTTCCTGTATTCTTTTTGTTACAGGTTCTATATATACCGCAATACAGGGTCAGAACAAATTCTGTGTTATTTCGTCGAACGTTCAATAAGATTTCAATAACGTTTATTCTTGATCACCCTAGCACAAGAATTAATGTTTTACGTTTTTTAACATAAACATTGTTTTTTTTTTTCAATCATTCTATATCTGCGTTTTTATTTAATTCGTTTCACATAACTATTGGGTTTGATTACCATGTAGCATATGTGGACAAAAGGTCGAACTGGCAATTCAGTTAAGGAGAATGACATATTTTCAAGTGAAAGAAACAATCCTTTTTATTATTAAGGAAATCACTTCAGGCCTCAATTCAAAAGAAACGGTTAATTGAAATGATTATGTGTCCTCCACGCATAATGTATGTTTGATTGTTTCAATTTCACTGATGAGAGTAGTTTATTAAAATTAATTATATTTGCAGTTTTGTACTCGGTGCGAAGTAACACGTGTGCTGTTTTGAGATTTAATTGGTTCCTCATTATTCTTGTGTAAATATTTTCTTACTTTTGTAAAACAACACTTCTAACAATTGTATACTATTTTATGTTCATATTATATTTTGCTGGATAAAACGTGGAATTTCTATTATTTTGTTAGTAATCATCCCCTGTTATACAATTATTGTTGAAAGGGGCACTGTTGAAGTCAAAATAACTGATGACTTCAAATCAAAGAAGAATTAATGATGTAATTATTTAGAAGTTGTTAAAAGTTTCATTTTTGTGTTTGTTTAAACCTGTGATGAGCTACATGAAGCTTCAATAAATAACATTTCAATCAGATGAATATGGACATTATGTCGAATTTGCTTCCAGATATATGTATTCGTTGAATACATCAAATAAGCCGTTTATACAGGCCATCGTGTTTTTTTTTAGTGACGTTTTAAGGCTCAGGTGTTAAATATGAGACATAACATCTTTTGAAGATAGACAAATTGTTTAATGACAAGCGTCTTAAAAATTTGGATAAAAGGTCGAATCACAAATAAAGAATAATATTTAGGCCTTACTTTAGAAGAAACAGTTAATTGAAATGATTATGTGTCTTGCATGCACGATGTTTATGTCTTACTTTCAATCTCACTCGTGAAAATTCTTTATGTCAGTGAATTATATTTTTTAATCACAAACGTACACTATTTATATGTAAATACTATTTTTATTTTGCTGGAGAAAACGCCAAATACATCTGTAATTAATCTATTCTTAATAACAGTACCACTGTACCAATCATTGTGAAAAGCGGCAATATAGAAGTCAAGATTACGCATGGTAACTGAATCAAAGAAAGAAGAAAAAATGACGTACTATGTAAATTAAATCAATGGAATTATTTTAAGTTACTGTGATCGTTCACACCTCTTATGTGTTACATGAAGCGTTGATAATTACCATTGTCTTCGCATAACATTTTTTGATATAAGGTCGAATTGACTTAAGAGTATATATATATAAGGAGATAACTTAGTACTAACATACCTTCATTTTTGTAACTGACTTTTTCTGGCTTACTGTTTTATTTGTCATGATGCAAATGTGGACAAAAGGTCGAACTTTCAATTCATTTACAACAGAATGACTTATTGTAATCAGACAAAAACAATAACATTGAATTATTAAGGAAATTACTTAAGGCTTTAATACTGAAGAAATGATTAATTGAAATGATTATGTGTCTTGCACGCATAATTTATATTTCATTGCTTAAAAGACAGTAGTGAAATAAGTTTATTACGAAAATTTTTAAATTTAGATTTGGACCTGGTACCAAGTTACTTTTGTGCTGTTTTGAGATATGAAAAAAAAGAATGCTCGTTATTCCTGCGTAAAAATATTTTTTATTTACTTAAGACAAAACTTTTAACAAAAGTACACTATTTCTATCTTAATATTATATGTAATTTGCTGGAGAAAACGCCGAGTTACTTAACCTTTTTGATAACTCTATCACTGTAATCAAATCATTGTTGTGAAGCGCATTACTGACGTTAAAATAACGCCTGGCAACTAAATAAAAAAAAAAGAAATAATGTCGTAGTTATTTAGTTCTTGGTAATAGTTTTATAGTTCTGAGTTCAGTCAATTTGTTATGTGCTACATGTACTACTGAATAACTATTTCAATCGCATAAAATGATTATGGATATAAAGTCGAATTTGCTTCTGAAAATATATTAATGGATTTCAAAACAACTACCGTACTAACATACCTACATCTTTTGTACTGACCTTTTCCGGCTACAATTTAAAAATATGAGACATAACATTTTTAAAAGACAATAAATTGTCTAATTACAAGCGTCTGAAAAAAATGGATAAAAGGTCGAATCACAAAATATTGACGTATTTAATTTCTGACTGTAATAGTTTAACAACAAAAAGTACAATCAGCATTGAAAAGCTATAACATTGAATTATTAAGGAAATAACTTAAGGCTTTAATACTGAAGAAATGGTTAATTGAAATGATTATGTGTGCATAAATAATATTTCCTTGCTTGACAATCACTAGTGAAATTAATTTAGTGCAATAAATTTTATTTTTAGATTTGGACATGGTACCAAAGAATTTTTGTGCTGTTTTGTGATATGAAAAAAGCGTTCGTTATTCCTGTGTAAATATTTTCTAATTTATATGAGACAAAACTTTAAGCAATCGTACACTATTTCTATCTTAATATTACAGGTATTTTGCTGGAGAAAACGCCGAGTTATAAAACACTTTAAATAATCTATCCCTGTAATCAAATCATTCTTGAAAAGGGCACTATTGACGTCAAAATCAAAAGAAGAAATAATGTCGTAGATATTTAGTTCTTGGTAATGGTTTTATATTTCTGAGTTCGGTCAAATTTTTAATGTGCTACATGTAGCTTTGCTTACAGTAACCATTTCAGTCGCATAAAACGATTATGGATATAAAGTCGAATTTACTTCAGAAAATATATTAGTGGATTTCAAAACAATTACCGTACTAACATACCTACATCTATTGTACTGACCTTTTCTGGCTACGACTTAAAAATATGAGACATAACATCTTTAAAAGACAATAAAATGGTCATATTACAAGCGTCTAAAAATGGATAAAAGGTGGAATCTCAAAATATTAACGTATTTAATTTCTGACTGTAATAGTTTAACAACAAATAGTACAATCAGCATTGAAAAGCTACAAATGGATGACTTTGGTAAACTGAGCCTTGCTCGGAAATGTTTCTTTAAGATATGAAAAGTTTCTTTTCAAAGTCATAATGCCTGCACGTTTAATTCTGATAAAAATTCTCGCACATCAATCAATGTCTAAGAGTGGAGTGACAATGCCTTTCTTTCAATTGTTCTATATCTACCTTTTGAAATACGTTTCACACAACTACTGTTTAAATTGTCATGTAGAAAATTTGTTCTGACTTTGGTGACATTCCCTGTAAAAATGTTTTAGATTAGAAAGTGTACACTGTTGTAAATGGTCCTATTAAACTGACATTTAAATGTAGAATAAAAAAAATAAATGATACCATAGCTCACCAAAATTTCATACGTATATAAGGATTTTCTTTTTAAAGTTATAATTCCAATACCGTTTTAATTACCATGTGGTATTTGTGGACAAAAGGTCGAACTAGCAATTCATTTCCAAAAGAACGACATATTTGAAAGTGTAAGAAACAATTCTATTTATCATTAAGGAAATAAGTTCACACCGACGGTTAATTGAAATGATTAAGTGTCCTGCATGTATAATTTATATTAGTTTGTTTTAATTTCACTGGTGAAAGTACTTTATTACAATCAACCATATTTTTATTTTTAATTTTGTACATGGTAAGAAGTAACATGAGTACTGTTAGGTGACATTTATCTAGACTCTACATTGCAAATTTCAGTTAAATAGAACTTGTAACAGAAAGTATACAAGAACACTTATTTACCATTACAGTTATACGTGGCAGGATTTCAATGTCAAAACATCATAATGGACCTGACCTTCAAATACAGTCACGTTGACTTCTCATACATTTGATATGTTTTGCAATCCATTGTTCAATCATGCCTCTGTACCATTTCTTATCAAACGATGCAACAACACGCGAGAGCCAGATAACCGAAGTAATTGAAATTGTACCTTTCCGACGGTGATTTTACTTTTTGTTATTTACCTTTTTTTCATGCAGAACTTCAATACTTCAATAGTTTGTGATTCGGCATTTTAACCAATTGATCAAGATGCTTGGAATAGATATTTTTCTTTCATTTTTTATAAGATGTTTTATCTCATATTCAAAAATCTGAGTCGTAAACAGTGAGTACAAAGATGATGGTATGTTAGTACAGTTTATTTGTAGTAATCTACAAATACATTTTTTGGAAGAAAATTCGACCTTATGTCCAGAATCTTTTGATGCAATTGAAATGGTAATAATCAAATTTCATGTAGAACATCACAAGTTTGAACGAACACAGAAACGTGAAACCATAACAACCACTTAACAGCTATGTAAAACTTCTTGTTCACAACTATTAATATGATCGATTGTAAAAAATACGTTAACCTGTGAAATTGAAAACAATCAAATATAAATTATGCGCGCAGGACACATAATCATTTCAATTAACCGTTTCTTGTCAATTGAGGTCTGAAGTGATTTTCTTAATAATGAGTAGAATTGTTTCTTACACTTGCAGAAATGTCGTTCTTTTGTAAATGAATTGCTAGTTCGACCTTTTGTCCACATACGCCACATGGTAATTAAAACAGTAGTTATGTGCGACGTATTTAAATACGCAGATGTAGAATGATTGAAAAAGGCTATTGTCATGTTCAAAAAAACGTTTAACATACATTGATTTACTAGGGGTGATCCAGAATTAACGTTATTGGAATAATAACTTTGAAGAGAAACTATTCATACTTTAATGAAACTTTGCCGAGATAAGATAACATTTATTCAGATTCTCTAATTGTAGGTTTGAATTAAATAGAAACTGTAACAGAAAGTATACAAGAACACTCATTTACCATAAGACAGTTAAACGGGACAGGTCTTCAACGTCAAAACGTCATAATGGGCCTTACTTTTCTATTCAATCACGTTGACTTGTCACACATTTGATATGCCTTGCAATCCATTCTTCAATCATGTCTGTATGTCCTGTATATTGAGGGAAAACCGGTAAGAGACTAGGGGCATGATGGGGATGAACTTAAAGTTATCTCCTGGAATGTTCACGGACTTACAAAAGAAAAACAGTCGTCACAAGAATTTGTAAATATAGTTTCTAATAATGATAATGTTTTTTATATGAAACTTGGACAAATGCTTCCAGTAATATTTCATTAAATGGTTTTGTTTGTCATAATTTTTACAGAAAGTTTCAAAACCGCAATGCACGTAGATGCAGCGGGGGTATAGTTTTATATTACAAGGATCATCTAAAAGGTGGAATTGAAATTATTAAAAACCACTTTGATACGATATTTCCTGAAAGAAATTCGACCTTATGTCCAGAAGTTTTTATGCAATTGAAATCTTAAATAATTAGTTATCAAAGTTTCATGTAGAACATCACAAGTTTGAACGAACACAGAAACGGGAAACAATAACAACCACTAAATAAGTATGTAAAATTTCCCTTTTGTTCAGTTGCAATTAGTAATTTTGACTCCAGAAATGCCCATTTCAACAATGATTACATTACAGGGGTATAGTTATTAAGAAAAGTTTCGTAATTCAACGTTTCTGAAGCAAAATATATTAAATATTAAAAGATGACTTCAGTTGACTGAAGTGATTGAAATTGTACCCTTCAGATGGTGATTTTACTTTTTGTTATTTAACTATTAAAATTTATCAAGACGCTTGTAATAGACATTTTCTGTTATTTTATAATATGTTATGTTCTCATAATCAAAAATCTGAGTCGTAAACAGTCAGTACAAAAGATGATGGTATGTTAGTACAGTTAATTGTAGTAATCTACAAATACATTTTTGGGAGAAAATTCGACCTTATGTCCAGAAACGTGAAACAATAACAACCACTTAATACTACTAATTACCACTCATGTTACTTCGTACCATGTACAAAATTAAAAATAAAAATATAATTGATTGTAATAAATACTTTCACCAGTGAAATTAAAACAAACTAATAAATGATGCATGCAGGATTCTAATCATTTCAATTAACCGTCGGTCTGAAGTGATTTCCTTAATAATAAAGAGAATTGTTTCTTACACTTGCAGATATGTCGTTCTTTTGTAAATGAAATTGCTAGTTCGACCTTTGTCCACAAATACCACATGGTAATTAAAACGGTAACTATGTGCGCCGTATTTAAAAACGCAGATGTAGATTGATTGAAAAAAGCAATTGTCATGTTCAAAAATATAAGTTAAACAGACACTGATGTACTAGGGGGTGATCCAGAATAAACGGTATTGGAATTATGACTTTGAAGAGAAACTATTCAAAACTTAATGAAACTTCGCCAGATAAGGTAACATTAATCTTGTCTCTACATTGCAAATTTCAGTTAAATAGAACTTGTAACAGAAAGTATAAAAGAACACTAATTTGGCCATATCACAGTTATACGTGGACGGATTCCAACGTCAAAACATCATAATGGGATCTGACCTTTCTAAACAGTTACGTTGACTTGTCATACATTTGATATGTGTTTGCAATCCATTGTTCAATCCTGTCTCTGTACCGATCCTCATCAAACGACAAAAACACGCGAGGGACAGTTGACAGAAGTGATTGAAACTGTACCCTTCAAATGGCGATTTTACTTTTTGTTGTTTAACTATTACATGCAGAACTTGAATACGTCAATATTTTGTGATTCGACATTTTAACCAATTTATCAAGACGCTTGTAATAGATTTTTCTGTTATTTTTATAATATGTTATGTCTCATATTCAAAATCTGAGTCGTAAACAGTCAGTACAAAAGATGATGGTATGTTAGTACAGTTAATTTGTAGTAATCTACAAATATATTTTCTGAAGAAAATTCGACCTTATGTCCAGAATCTTTTGATGCAATTGAAATGGTAAATAATTTTTTATAAAAGGTTTATGTAGAACATCACAATTTGAACGAACACAGAAACGTGAAACAATAACAACCACTTAATTACTATGTAAAATTCCTTTTTGTTCAGTTACAATTAGAAATTTTGACCCCGAAAGTGCCCATTTTAACAATGATTACATTATAGGGGTGTAGTTAATAAGAAAGGTCTCGTAATTCAACGTTTTCTGAAGCAAACTATATTGAATATTTACGTAGAAATAGTGTACACTTGTTAGACGTTTTGTCTTATAAAAATCAGAAAATACTTACGCAGGAATAATGAGCAATTACCAAATTTCAAAACAGTACCCATGTTACTTCGTACCATGTAAAAAATTAAAAAAAAATATAATTGATTGTAATAAAATACTTTCACCAGTGAAATTAAAACAAACTAATATAAATTATGCATGCAGGACACTTAATCATTTCAATTAACCGTCGGTCTGAAGTAATTTCCTTAATAATAAAGAGAGTTGTTTCTTACACTTGCAGATATGTCGTTCTTTTGTAAATGAATTGCTAGTTCGACCTTTTGTCCACAAATACCACATGGTAATTAAAACGGTAACTATGTGCGCCGTATTTAAAAACGCAGATGTAGATTGATTGAAAAAAGCAATTGTCATGTTTAAAAATATAAGTTAAACATACACTGATGTACTAGGGGTGATCCAGAATAAACGGTATTGGAATTATGACTTTGAAGAGAAACTATTCAAAACTTAATGAAACTTCGCCGAGATAAGGTAACATTAATCTTGTCTCTACATTGCAAATATCAGTTAAATAGAACTTGTAACAGAAAGTATAAAGAACACTAATTTGCCATATCACAGTTATACGTGGCCGGATTCCAACGTCAAAACATCATAATGGATCTGACCTTTCTAAACAGTTACGTTGACTTGTCATACATTTGATATGTTTTGCAATCCATTGTTCAATCATGTCTCTCTACCGATCCTCATCAAACGACAAAAACACGCGAGGGACAGTTGACCGAAGTGATTGAAACTGTACCCTTCAAATGGCGATTTTACTTTTTGTTGTTTAACTATTACATGCAGAACTTGAATACGTCAATATTTTGTGATTCGACATTTTAACCAATTTATCAAGACGCTTGTAATAGATATTTTTCTGTTATTTTTATAATATGTTATGTCTCATATTCAAAATCTGAGTCGTAAACAGTCAGTACAAAAGATGATGATATGTTAGTACAGTTAATTTGTAGTAATCTACAAATACATTTTCTGAATAAAATTCGACCTTATGTCCAGAATCTTTTGATGCAATTGAAATGGTAAATATTTTTTATAAAAGGTTTATGTAGAACATAACAATTTGAACGAACACAGAAACGTAAAACAATAACAACCACTTAATTACTATGTAAAATCTCTTTTTTGTTCAGTTGCAATTAGAAATTTTGACCCCGAAAGTGCCCAATTTAACAATGATTACATTATAGGGGTGTAGTTAATAATAAAGGTCTCGTAATACAACGTTTTCTCAAGCGAAATATATTGAATATTTACGTTGAAATAGTGTACACTTGTTAAACGTTTTGTCTTATAAAAATTAGAAAATACTTACGCAGGAATAATGAGCAATTACCAAATTTCAAAACAGTACTCATGTTACTTCGTACCATGTACAAAATTAAAAATAAAAATATAATTGATTGTAATAAAATACTTTCACCAGTGAAATTAAAACAAACTAATATAAATTATGCATGCAGGACACTTAATCATTTCAATTAACCGTCGGTCTGAAGTGATTTCCTTAATAATAAAGAGAGTTGTTTCTTACACTTGCAGATATGTCGTTCTTTTGTAAATGAATTGCTAGTTCGACCTTTTGTCCACAAATACCACATGGTAATTAAAACGGTAACTATGTGCGCCGTATTTAAAAACGCAGATGTAGATTGATTGAAAAAAGCAATTGTCATGTTTAAAAATATATAGAGGATACTTGTTTGTTTTTGTGGAAGATGAGAATTTATTTCATCGAGTGAACACCATATGTGATATTTCACGAGTGGCGCAGCCACGAGTGAAAATATCAACATATGGTGTTCACGAGATGAAATAAATTCCCATCTTCCACTAAAAAAATACAAATTTTCTTTTTATTTTATGCCAACACGTCAAAAATGGGTTTTTTTATGATATTTTTAATCAGGGCCTTCAATAAATTCCCCATGGTAAGCCCCAAATCAGTTAATGCGTACTTTGGTTACTCCGCACCAAAAAAAGTGCAGACAATCTCCAATACATATGATAACTTTACTTCTGCTGAAATAAACTGAATACACTTTCATCAAATAACATTTATTTTTGTCTACACAGTTTATCAATATTTATTGATTTTTTGCCATACATACTTTAATTATAAAAGCGGATTAATACCGAGTAATATCCAATCAATTGAATTGAAAGTCGGCCATATTGGATATTGTCCATGTGAGTTATGTAAACAAATCAGACATTTTAAATAATTTATGGCGAATTTCATCATTGTTCACAACTAGTTAGGCTCAGGAATTCAATATTATAACTGGATTTAACAAGGTTAATAAATTTCACTCGCTGTCACAGTCTGAAATACAGCGGATTCTCTTGTGGTGGGGAAATTCCTGAAGTTTCATCAAGCAGTAGTTCCGGCACAAACAGTGTATTATCAAAATGGTAATTAACTGATTCAAAACAGTGTATTATCACTTTTATCTCACTGATATTTCCCTATATTTCATTGGTAGGCATAAAATAAAAGTTAAACATACACTGATGTACTAGGGGTGATCCAGAATAAACGGTATTGGAATTATGACTTTGAAGAGAAACTATTCAAAACTTAATGAAACTTCGCCGAGATGAGGTAACATTAATCTTGTCTCTACATTGCAAATATCAGTTAAATAGAACTTGTAACAGAAAGTATAAAGAACACTAATTTGCCATATCACAGTTATACGTGGCCGGATTCCAACGTCAAAACATCATAATGGATCTGACCTTTCTAAACAGTTACGTTGACTTGTCATACATTTGATATGTTTTGCAATCCATTGTTCAATCATGTCTCTCTACCGATCCTCATCAAACGACAAAAACACGCGAGGGACAGTTGACCGAAGTGATTGAAACTGTACCCTTCAAATGGCGATTTTACTTTTTGTTGTTTAACTATTACATGCAGAACTTGAATACGTCAATATTTTGTGATTCGACATTTTAACCAATTTATCAAGACGCTTGTAATAGATATTTTTCTGTTATTTTTATAATATGTTATGTCTCATATTCAAAATCTGAGTCGTAAACAGTCAGTACAAAAGATGATGATATGTTAGTACAGTTAATTTGTAGTAATCTACAAATACATTTTCTGAATAAAATTCGACCTTATGTCCAGAATCTTTTGATGCAATTGAAATGGTAAATAATTTTTATAAAAAAGGGTTTCTGTAGAACATCACAATTTGAACGAAACACAGAAACGTGAAACAATAACAACCACTTAATTACTATGTAAAATTTTCTTTTTTGTTCGTTGCAAGTAGAAATTTTGACCCCGAAAGTGCCCCATGTTAACAATGATTACATTATAGAGGTGTAGTTAATAAGAAAGGTCTCGTAATTCAACGTTTCCTGAAGCAACTTATATTGAATATTTACGTAGAAATAGTTTACCACCTGTTAGACGTTTGTCTTATAAAAAATCAGAAAATACTTACGGCAGGAATAATGAGCAATTACCAAATTTCAAAACAGTACTCATGTTACTTCGTACCATGTACAAAATTAAAAATAAAAATATAATTGATTGTAATAAAATACTTTTCACCAGGTGAAATTAAAACAAACTAATATAAATTATCATCAGACACTTAATCATTTCAATTAACCGTCGGTCTGAAGTTGATTTCCTTAATAATAAAAGAGAATTTGTTTCTTACACTTGCAGATATGTCGTTCTTTTGTAAATGAATTGCTAGTTCGACCTTTTGTCCACAATACCACATGGTAATTAAAACGGTAACTATGTGCGCCGTATTTATAAACGCAGATGTAGATTGATTGAAAAAAAGCAATTGTCATGTTAAAAATATAAGTTAAACATACACTGATGTACTAGGGGTGATCCAGAATAAACGGTATTGGAATTATGACTTTGAAGAGAAACTATTCAAAACTTAATGAACTTCGCCGAGATAAGGTAACATTATCTTGTCTCTACAATTGCAATATCAGTTAAATAGAACTTGTAACAGAAAGTATAAAGAACACTATTTGCCATATCACAGTTATACGTGGCCGGATTCCAAACGTCAAAAACATCATAATGGATCTGACCTTTCTAAACAGTTACGTTGACTTGTCATACATTTGATATGTTTTGCAATCCATTGTTCAATCATGTCTCTCTACCGATCCTCATCAAACGACAAAAACACGCCAGGGACAGTTGACCGAAGTGATTGAAAACTGTACCCTTCAAATGGCGATTTTACTTTTTGTTGTGTTTAACTGTTACATGCAGAACTTGAATACGTCAATATTTTGTGATTCGACATTTTAACCAATTTATCAAGACGCTTGTAATAGATATGTTTCTGTTATTTTTATAATATGTTATGTCTCATATTCAAAATCTGAGTCGTAAACAGTCAGTACAAAAGATGATGATATGTTAGTACAGTTAATTTGTAGTAATCTACAAATACATTTTCTGAATAAAATTCGACCTTATGTCCAGAATCTTTTGATGCAATTGAAATGGTAAATATTTTTTTATAAAAGGGTTTATGTAGAACGTCACATTTGAACGAACACAGGAAACGTGAAACAATAACAACCACTTAATTACTATGTAAAATCTCTTTTTGTTCAGTTGCAATTAGAAATTTTGACCCCGAAAGTGCCCATTTTAACATGATTACATTATAGGGGTGTAGTTAATAAGAAAGGTCTCGTAATTCAACGTTTTCTGAAGCAAACTATATTGAATATTTACGTAGAAATAGTGTACACTTGTTAGAACGTTTTGTCTTATAAAAATTAGAAAATACTTACGCAGGAATAAGGAGCAATTACCAAATTTCAAACAGTACTCATGTTTACTTCTTCGTACCATGTACAAAATTAAAATAAAAATATAACTGATTGTAATAAAATACTTTCACCAGTGAAAATTAAAACAAACTAATATAAATTATGCATGCAGGACACTTAATCATTTCAATTAACCGTCGGTCTGAAGTGATTTCCTTAATAATAAAGAGAGTTGTTCTACACTTGCAGATATGTCGTTCTTTTGTAAATGAATTGCTAGTTCGACCTTTGTCCACAAATACCACATGGTAATTAAAACGGTAAACTATGTGCGCCGTATTTAAAAACGCAGATGTAGATTGATTGAAAAAAGCAATTGTCATGTTTAAAAATATAAGTTAAACATACACTGATGTACTAGGGGTGATCCAGAATAAACGGTATTGGAATTAGGACTTTGAAGAGAAACTATTCAAAACTTAATGAAACTTCGCCGAGATAAGGTAACATTAATCTTGTCTCTACATTGCAAATATCAGTTAAATAGAACTTGTAACAGAAAGTATAAAGAACACTAATTTGCCATATCACAGTTATACGTGGCCGGATTCCAACGTCAAAACATCATAATGGATCTGACCTTTCTAAACAGTTACGTTGACTTGTCATACATTTCATATGTTTTGCAATCCATTGTTCAATCATGTCTCTCTACCGATCCTCATCAAACGACAAAACACGCCAGGGACAGTTGACCGAAGTGATTGAAACTGTACCCTTCAAATGGCGATTTTACTTTTTGTTGTTTAACTATTACATGCAGAACTTGAATACGTCAATATTTTGTGATTCGACATTTTAACCAATTTATCAAGACGCTTGTAATAGATATTTTTCTGTTATTTTTATAATATGTTATGTCTCATATTCAAAATCTGAGTCGTAAACAGTCAGTACAAAAGATGATGATATGTTAGTACAGTTAATTTGTTGTAATCTACAAAGACATTTACTGAATAAAATTCGACATTATGTCCAGAATCTTTTGATGCAATTGAAATGGTAAATAATTTTTTATAAAGGGTTTATGTAGAACATCACAATTTGAACGAACACAGAAACGTGAAACAATAACAACCACTTAATTACTATGTAAATTTTTTTTTTGTTCAGTTGCAATTAGAAATTTTGACCCCGAAAGTGCCCATTTTAACAATGATTACATTATAGGGGTGTAGTTAATAAGAAAGGTCTCGTAATTCAACGTTTTCTGAAGCAAACTATATTGAATATTTACGTAGAAATAGTGTACACTTGTTAGACGTTTTGTCTTATAAAAATCAGAAAATACTTACGCAGGAATAATGAGCAATTACCAAATTTCAAAACAGTACTCATGTTACTTCGTACCATGTACAAAATTAAAAATAAAAATATAATTGATTGTAATAAAATACTTTCACCAGTGAAATTAAAACAAACTAATATAAATGATGCATGCAGGATTCTAATCATTTCAATTAACCGTCGGTCTGAAGTGATTTCCTTAATAATAAAGAGAATTGTTTCTTACACTTGCAGATATGTCGTTCTTTTGTAAATGAATTGCTAGTTCGACCTTTTGTCCACAAATACCACATGGTAATTAAAACGGTAACTATGTGCGCCGTATTTAAAAACGCAGATGTAGATTGATTGAAAAAAGCAATTGTCATGTTTAAAAATATAAGTTAAACATACACTGATGTACTAGGGGTGATCCAGAATAAACGGTATTGGAATTATGACTTTGAAGAGAAACTATTCAAAACTTAATGAAACTTCGCCGAGATAAGGTAACATTAATCTTGTCTCTACATTGCAAATTTCAGTTAAATAGAACTTGTAACAGAAAGTATAAAGAACACTAATTTGCCATATCACAGTTATACGTGGCCGGATTCCAACGTCAAAACATCATAATGGATCTGACCTTTCTAAACAGTTACGTTGACTTGTCATACATTTGATATGTTTTGCAATCCATTGTTCAATCATGTCTCTCTACCGATCCTCATCAAACGACAAAAACACGCGAGGGACAGTTGACGAAGTGATTGAAACTGTACCCTTCAAATGGCGATTTTACTTTTTGTTGTTTAACTATTACATGCAGAACTTGAAACGTCAATATTTTGTGATTCGACATTTTACCAATTTATCAAGACGCTTGTAATAGATATTTTTCTGTTATTTTTATAATATGTATGTCTCATATTCAAAATCTGAGTCGTAAACAGTCAGTACAAAAGATGATGGTATGTTAGTACAGTTAATTTGTAGTAATCTACAAATATATTTTCTGAAGAAAATTCGACCTTATGTCCAGAATCTTTTGATGCAATTGAAATGGTAAATAATTTTTTATAAAGGGTTTATGTAGAACATCACAATTTGAACGAACACAGAAACGTGAAACAATAACAACCACTTAATTACTATGTAAAATTTCTTTTTTGTTCAGTTGCAATTAGAAATTTTGACCCCGAAAGTGCCCATTTTAACAATGATTACATTATAGGGGTGTAGTTAATAAGAAAGGTCTCGTAATTCAACGTTTTCTGAAGCAAACTATATTGAATATTTACGTAGAAATAGTGTACACTTGTTAGACGTTTTGTCTTATAAAAATCAGAAAATACTTACGCAGGAATAATGAGCAATTACCAAATTTCAAAACAGTACCCATGTTACTTCGTACCATGTACAAAATTAAAAAAAATATAATTGATTGTAATAAAATACTTTCACCAGTGAAATTAAAACAAACTAATATAAATTATGCATGCAGGACACTTATCATTTCAATTAACCGTCGGTCTGAAGTAATTTCCTTAATAATAAAGAGAGTTGTTTCTTACCACTTGCAGATATGTCGTTTCTTTTTGTAATGAATTGCTAGTTCGAGAACCTTTTGTCCACAAATACCACATGGTTATAAAACGGTAACTATGTGCGCCGTATTTAAAAACGCAGATGTAGATTGATTGAAAAAAGCAATTGTCATGTTTAAAAATATAAGTTAAACATACACTGATGTACTAGGGGTTGATCCGAATAAACGGTATTGGAATTATGACTTTGAAGAGAAACTATTCAAAACTTAATGAAACTCGCCGAGATAAGGTAACATAATCTGTCTCTACATTGCACAAATCAAGTTAAATAGAACTTGTAACAGAAAGTATAAAGAACACTAATTTGCCATATCACAGTTTATACGTGACCGATTCCAACGTCAAAACATCATAATGGATCTGACCTTTCTAAACAGTTACGTTGACTTGTCATACATTTGATATGTTTTGCAATCCATTGTTCAATCATGTCTCTCTACCGATCCTCATCAAACGACAAAACACGCGAGGGACAGTTGACCGAAGTGATTGAAACTGTACCCTTCAAATGGCGATTTTACTTTTTGTTGTTTTAACTATTACATGCAGAACTTGAATACGTCAATATTTTGTGATTCGACATTTTAACCAATTTATCAAGACGCTTGTAATAGATATTTTCTGTTATTTTTATAATATGTTATGTCTCATATTCAAAATCTGAGTCGTAAACAGTCAGTACAAAAGATGATGATATGTTAGTACAGTTAATTTGTAGTAATCTACAAATACATTTTCTGAATAAAATTCGACCTTATGACCAGAATCTTTTGATGCAATTGAAATGGTAAATAATTTTTTATAAAGGGTTTATGTAGAACATCACAATTTGAACGAACACAGAAACGTGAAACAATAACAACCACTTAATTACTATGTAAAATCTCTTTTTTGTTCAGTTGCAATTAGAAATTTTGACCCCGAAAGTGCCCATTTTAACAATGATTACATTATAGGGGTGTAGTTAATAAGAAAGGTCTCGTAATTCAACGTTTCTGAAGCAAACTATATTGAATATTTACGTAGAAATAGTGTACACTTGTTAGACGTTTTGTCTTATAAAAATCAGAAAATACTTACGCAGGAATAATGAGCAATTACCAAATTTCAAAACAGTACTCATGTTACTTCGTACCATGTACAAAATTAAAAATAAAAATATAATTGATTGTAATAAAATACTTTCACCAGTGAAATTAAAACAAACTAATATAAATTATGCATGCAGGACACTTAATCATTTCAATTAACCGTCGGTCTGAAGTGATTTCCTTAATAATAAAGAGAGTTGTTTCTTACACTTGCAGATATGTCGTTCTTTTGTAAATGAATTGCTAGTTCGACCTTTTGTCCACAAATACCACATGGTAATTAAAACGGTAACTATGTGCGCCGTATTTAAAAACGCAGATGTAGATTGATTGAAAAAAGCAATTGTCATGTTTAAAAATATATAGAGGATACTTGTTTGTTTTTGTGGAAGATGAGAATTTATTTCATCGAGTGAACAACGTATGTGATATTTTCACGAGTGGCGCAGCCAGGAGTGAAAATATCAACATATGGTGTTCACGAGATGAAATAAATTCCCATCTTCCACTAAAAAACAAACAAATTTTCTTTTTATTTTATGCCAACACGTCAAAAATGGTTTTTTTTATGATATTTTTAATCAGGGCCTTCAATAAATTCCCCATGGTAAGCCCCAAATCAGTTAATGCGTACTTTGGTTACTCCGCACCAAAAAAAGTGCGACATCTCCAATACATATGATAACTTTACTTCTACTGAAATAAACTGAATACACTTTCATCAAATAACATTTATTTTTGTCTACACAGTTTATCAATATTTATTGATTTTTTGCCATACATACTTTAATTATAAAAGCGGATTAATACCGAGTAATATTCAATCAATTGAATTGAAAGTCGGCCATATTGGATATTGTCCATGTGAGTTATGTAAACAAATCAGACATTTTAAATAATTTATGGCGAATTTCATCATTGTTCACAACTAGTTAGGCTCAGGAATTCAATATTATAACTGGATTTAACAAGGTAAATAAATTTGACTCGCTGTCACAGTCTGAAATACAGCGGATTCTCTTGTGGTGGGGAAATTCCTGAAGTTTCATCAAGCAGTAGTTCCGGCACAAACAGTGTATTATCAAAATGGTAATTAACTGATTCAAAACAGTGTATTATCACTTTTATCTCACTGATATTTCCCTATATTTCATTGGTAGGCATAAAATAAAAGTTAAACATACACTGATGTACTAGGGGTGATCCAGAATAAACGGTATTGGAATTATGACTTTGAAGAGAAACTATTCAAAACTTAATGAAACTTCGCCGAGATAAGGTAACATTAATCTTGTCTCTACATTGCAAATATCAGTTAAATAGAACTTGTAACAGAAAGTATAAAGAACACTAATTTGCCATATCACAGTTATACGTGGCCGGATTCCAACGTCAAAACATCATAATGGATCTGACCTTTCTAAACAGTTACGTTGACTTGTCATACATTTGATATGTTTTGCAATCCATTGTTCAATCATGTCTCTCTACCGATCCTCATCAAACGACAAAAACACGCAGGGACAGTTGACCGAAGTGATTGAAACTGTACCCTTCAAATGGCGATTTTACTTTTTGTTGTTTAACTATTACATGCAGAACTTGAATACGTCAATATTTTGTGATTCGACATTTTAACCAATTTATCAAGACGCTTGTAATAGATATTTTTCTGTTATTTTTATAATATGTTATGTCTCATATTCAAATCTGAGTCGTAAACAGTCAGTACAAAAGATGATGATATGTTAGTACAGTTAATTTGTAGTAATCTACAAATACATTTTCTGAATAAAATTCGACCTTATGTCCAGAATCTTTTGATGCAATTGAAATGGTAAATAATTTTTTATAAAAGGTTTATGTAGAACATCACAATTTGAACGAACACAGAAACGTGAAACAATAACAACCACTTAATTACTATGTAAAATTTCTTTTTTGTTCAGTTGCAATTAGAAATTTTGACCCCGAAAGTGCCCATTTTAACAATGATTACATTATAGGGGTGTAGTTAATAAGAAAGGTCTCGTAATTCAACGTTTTCTGAAGCAAACTATATTGAATATTTACGTAGAAATAGTGTACACTTGTTAGACGTTTTGTCTTATAAAAATTAGAAAATACTTACGCAGGAATAATGAGCAATTACCAAATTTCAAAACAGTACTCATGTTTCTTCGTACCATGTACAAAATTAAAAATAAAAATATAACTGATTGTAATAAAATACTTTCACCAGTGAAATTAAAACAAACTAATATAAATTATGCATGCAGGACACTTAATCATTTCAATTAACCGTCGGTCTGAAGTGATTTCCTTAATAATAAAGAGAGTTGTTTCTTACACTTGCAGATATGTCGTTCTTTTGTAAATGAATTGCTAGTTCGACCTTTTGTCCACAAATACCACATGGTAATTAAAACGGTAACTATGTGCGCCGTATTTAAAAACGCAGATGTAGATTGATTGAAAAAAGCAATTGTCATGTTTAAAAATATAAGTTAAACATACACTGATGTACTAGGGGTGATCCAGAATAAACGGTATTGGAATTATGACTTTGAAGAGAAACTATTCAAAACTTAATGAAACTTCGCCGAGATAAGGTAACATTAATCTTGTCTCTACATTGCAAATATCAGTTAAATAGAACTTGTAACAGAAAGTATAAAGAACACTAATTTGCCATATCACAGTTATACGTGGCCGGATTCCAACGTCAAAACATCATAATGGATCTGACCTTTCTAAACAGTTACGTTGACTTGTCATACATTTGATATGTTTTGCAATCCATTGTTCAATCATGTCTCTCTACCGATCCTCATCAAACGACAAAAACACGCGAGGGACAGTTGACCGAAGTGATTGAAACTGTACCCTTCAAATGGCGATTTTACTTTTTGTTGTTTAACTATTACATGCAGAACTTGAATACGTCAATATTTTGTGATTCGACATTTTAACCAATTTATCAAGACGCTTGTAATAGATATTTTTCTGTTATTTTTATAATATGTTATGTCTCATATTCAAAATCTGAGTCGTAAACAGTCAGTACAAAAGATGATGATATGTTAGTACAGTTAATTTGTTGTAATCTACAAAGACATTTTCTGAATAAAATTCGACATTATGTCCAGAATCTTTTGATGCAATTGAAATGGTAAATAATTTTTTATAAAAGGTTTATGTAGAACATCACAATTTGAACGAACACAGAAACGTGAAACAATAATAACCACTTAATTACTATGTAAATTTTTTTTTTGTTCAGTTGCAATTAGAAATTTTGACCCCGAAAGTGCCCATTTTAACAATGATTACATTATAGGGGTGTAGTTAATAAGAAAGGTCTCGTAATTCAACGTTTTCTGAAGCAAACTATATTGAATATTTACGTAGAAATAGTGTACACTTGTTAGACGTTTTGTCTTATAAAAATCAGAAAATACTTACGCAGGAATAATGAGCAATTACCAAATTTCAAAACAGTACTCATGTTACTTCGTACCATGTACAAAATTAAAAATAAAAATATAATTGATTGTAATAAAATACTTTCACCAGTGAAATTAAAACAAAATATAAATGATGCATGCAGGATTCTAATCATTTCAATTAACCGTCGTCTGAAGTGATTTCCTTAATAATAAAGAGAATTGTTTCTTACACTTGCAGATATGTCGTTCTTTTGTAAATGAATTGCTAGTTCGACCTTTTGTCCACAAATACCACATGGTAATTAAAACGGTAACTATGTGCGCCGTATTTAAAAACGCAGATGTAGATTGATTGAAAAAAGCAATTGTCATGTTTAAAAATATAAGTTAAACATACACTGATGTACTAGGGGTGATCCAGAATAAACGGTATTGGAATTATGACTTTGAAGAGAAACTATTCAAAACTTAATGAAACTTCGCCGAGATAAGGTAACATTAATCTTGTCTCTACATTGCAAATTTCAGTTAAATAGAACTTGTAACAGAAAGTATAAAGAACACTAATTTGCCATATCACAGTTATACGTGGCCGGATTCCAACGTCAAAACATCATAATGGATCTGACCTTTCTAAACAGTTACGTTGACTTGTCATACATTTGATATGTTTTGCAATCCATTGTTCAATCATGTCTCTGTACCGATCCTCATCAAACGACAAAAACACGCGAGGGACAGTTGACAGAAGTGATTGAAACTGTACCCTTCAAATGGCGATTTTACTTTTTGTTGTTTAACTATTACATGCAGAACTTGAAACGTCAATATTTTGTGATTCGACATTTTAACCAATTTATCAAGACGCTTGTAATAGATATTTTTCTGTTATTTTTATAATATGTTATGTCTCATATTCAAAATCTGAGTCGTAAACAGTCAGTACAAAAGATGATGGTATGTTAGTACAGTTAATTTGTAGTAATCCACAATATATTTTCTGAAGAAAATTCGACCTTATGTCCAGAATCTTTTGATGCAATTGAAATGGTAAATAATTTTTTATAAAGGGTTTATGTAGAACATCACAATTTGAACGAACACAGAAACGTGAAACAATAACAACCACTTAATTACTATGTAAAATTTCTTTTTTGTTCAGTTGCAATTAGAAATTTTGACCCCGAAAGTGCCCATTTTAACAATGATTACATTATAGGGGTGTAGTTAATAAGAAAGGTCTCGTAATTCAACGTTTTCTGAAGCAAACTATATTGAATATTTACGTAGAAATAGTGTACACTTGTTAGACGTTTTGTCTTATAAAAATCAGAAAATACTTACGCAGGAATAATGAGCAATTACCAAATTTCAAAACAGTACCCATGTTACTTCGTACCATGTACAAAATTAAAAAAAAATATAATTGATTGTAATAAAATACTTTCACCAGTGAAATTAAAACAAACTAATATGACTTATGCATGCAGGACACTTAATCATTTCAATTAACCGTCGGTCTGAAGTAATTTCCTTAATAATAAAGAGAGTTGTTTCTTACACTTGCAGATATGTCGTTCTTTTGTAAATGAATTGCTAGTTCGACCTTTTGTCCACAAATACCACATGGTAATTAAAACGGTAACTATGTGCGCCGTATTTAAAAACGCAGATGTAGATTGATTGAAAAAAGCAATTGTCATGTTTAAAAATATAAGTTAAACATACACTGATGTACTAGGGGTGATCCAGAATAAACGGTATTGGAATTATGACTTTGAAGAGAAACTATTCAAAACTTAATGAAACTTCGCCGAGATAAGGTAACATTAATCTTGTCTCTACATTGCAAATTTCAGTTAAATAGAACTTGTAACAGAAAGTATAAAGAACACTAATTTGCCATATCACAGTTATACGTGGCCGGATTCCAACGTCAAAACATCATAATGGATCTGACCTTTCTAAACAGTTACGTTGACTTGTCATACATTTGATATGTTTTGCAATCCATTGTTCAATCATGTCTCTCTACCGATCCTCATCAAACGACAAAAACACGCGAGGGACAGTTGACCGAAGTGATTGAAACTGTACCCTTCAAATGGCGATTTTACTTTTTGTTGTTTAACTATTACATGCAGAACTTGAATACGTCAATATTTTGTGATTCGACATTTTAACCAATTTATCAAGACGCTTGTAATAGATATTTTTCTGTTATTTTTATAATATGTTATGTCTCATATTCAAAATCTGAGTCGTAAACAGTCAGTACAAAAGATGATGATATGTTAGTACAGTTAATTTGTAGTAATCTACAAATACATTTTCTGAATAAAATTCGACCTTATGACCAGAATCTTTTGATGCAATTGAAATGGTAAATAATTTTTTATAAAGGGTTTATGTAGAACATCACAATTTGAACGAACACAGAAACGTGAAACAATAACAACCACTTAATTACTATGTAAAATCTCTTTTTGTTCAGTTGCAATTAGAAATTTTGACCCCGAAAGTGCCCATTTTAACAATGATTACATTATAGGGGTGTAGTTAATAAGAAAGGTCTCGTAATTCAACGTTTTCTGAAGCAAACTATATTGAATATTTACGTAGAAATAGTGTACACTTGTTAGACGTTTTGTCTTATAAAAATCAGAAAATACTTACGCAGGAATAATGAGCAATTACCAAATTTCAAAACAGTACTCATGTTACTTCGTACCATGTACAAAATTAAAAATAAAAATATAATTGATTGTAATAAAATACTTTCACCAGTGAAATTAAAACAAACTAATATAAATTATGCATGCAGGACACTTAATCATTTCAATTAACCGTCGGTCTGAAGTGATTTCCTTAATAATAAAGAGAGTTGTTTCTTACACTTGCAGATATGTCGTTCTTTTGTAAATGAATTGCTAGTTCGACCTTTTGTCCACAAATACCACATGGTAATTAAAACGGTAACTATGTGCGCCGTATTTAAAAACGCAGATGTAGATTGATTGAAAAAAGCAATTGTCATGTTTAAAAATATATAGAGGATACTTGTTTGTTTTTGTGGAAGATGAGAATTTATTTCATCGAGTGAACACCATATGTGATATTTTCACGAGTGGCGCAGCCACGAGTGAAAATATCAACATATGGTGTTCACGAGATGAAATAAATTCCCATCTTCCACTAAAAAACAAACAAATTCTTTTTATTTTATGCCAACACGTCAAAAATGGGTTTTTTTATGATATTTTTAATCAGGGCCTTCAATAAATTCCCCATGGTAAGCCCCAAATCAGTTAATGCGTACTTTGGTTACTCCGCACCAAAAAAGTGCAGACAATCTCCAATACATATGATAACTTTACTTCTGCTGAAATAAACTGAATACACTTTCATCAAATAACATTTATTTTTGTCTACACAGTTTATCAATATTTATTGATTTTTTGCCATACATACTTTAATTATAAAAGCGGATTATTACCGAGTAATATTCAATCAATTGAATTGAAAGTCGGCCATATTGGATATTGTCCATGTGAGTTATGTAAACAAATCAGACATTTTAAATAATTTATGGCGAATTTCATCATTGTTCACAACTAGTTAGGCTCAGGAATTCAATATTATAACTGGATTTAACAAGGTAAATAAATTTGACTCGCTGTCACAGTCTGAAATACAGCGGATTCTCTTGTGGTGGGGAAATTCCTGAAGTTTCATCAAGCAGTAGTTCCGGCACAAACAGTGTATTATCAAAATGGTAATTAACTGATTCAAAACAGTGTATTATCACTTTTATCTCACTGATATTTCCCTATATTTCATTGGTAGGCATAAAATAAAAGTTAAACATACACTGATGTACTAGGGGTGATCCAGAATAAACGGTATTGGAATTATGACTTTGAAGAGAAACTATTCAAAACTTAATGAAACTTCGCCGAGATAAGGTAACATTAATCTTGTCTCTACATTGCAAATATCAGTTAAATAGAACTTGTAACAGAAAGTATAAAGAACACTAATTTGCCATATCACAGTTATACGTGGCCGGATTCCAACGTCAAAACATCATAATGGATCTGACCTTTCTAAACAGTTACGTTGACTTGTCATACATTTGATATGTTTTGCAATCCATTGTTCAATCATGTCTCTCTACCGATCCTCATCAAACGACAAAAACACGCGAGGGACAGTTGACCGAAGTGATTGAAACTGTACCCTTCAAATGGCAATTTTATTTTTGTTGAACTATTACATGCAGAACTTGAATACGTCAATATTTTGTGATTCGACATTTTAACCAATTTATCAAGACGCTTGTAATAGACTTTTTCTGTTATTTTTATAATATGTTATTTCTCATATTCAAAATCTGAGTCGTAAACAGTCAGTACAAAAGATGATGGTATGTTAGTACAGTTAATTTGTAGTAATCTACAAATATTTTCTGAAGAAATTCGACCTTATGTCCAGAATCTTTTGATGCAATTGAAATGGTAAATAATTTTTTATAAAAGGTTTATGTAGAACATCACAATTTGAACGAACACAGAAACGTGAAACAAAACAACCACTTAATTACTATGTAAAATTTCTTTTTGTTCAGTTGCAATTAAAATTTTGACCCCGAAAGTGCCCATTTTAACAATGATTACTTTATAGGGGTGTAGTTATTAAGAAAGGTCTCGTAATTCAACGTTTTCTAAAGCAAACTATATTGAATATTTACGTAGAAATAGTGTACACTGATGTAGAAGGGGTGATCCAGAATAAACGGTATTGGAATTATGACTTTGAAGAGAAACTATTCAAAACTTAATGAAACTTCGCCGAGATAAGGTAACATTAATCTTGTCTCTACATTGCAAATATCAGTTAAATAGAACTTGTAACAGAAAGTATAAAGAACACTAATTTGCCATATCACAGTTATACGTGGCCGGATTCCAACGTCAAAACATCATAATGGATCTGACCTTTCTAAACAGTTACGTTGACTTGTCATACATTTGATATGTTTTGCAATCCATTGTTCAATCATGTCTCTCTACCGATCCTCATCAAACGACAAAAACACGCGAGGGACAGTTGACCGAAGTGATTGAAACTGTACCCTTCAAATGGCAATTTTATTTTTTGTTGAACTATTACATGCAGAACTTGAATACGTCAATATTTTGTGATTCGACATTTTAACCAATTTATCAAGACGCTTGTAATAGACATTTTTCTGTTATTTTTATAATATGTTATTTCTCATATTCAAAATCTGAGTCGTAAACAGTCAGTACAAAAGATGATGGTATGTTAGTACAGTTAATTTGTAGTAATCTACAAATATATTTTCTGAAGAAAATTCGACCTTATGTCCAGAATCTTTTGATGCAATTGAAATGGTAAATAATTTTTTATAAAAGGTTTATGTAGAACATCACAATTTGCACGAACACAGAAACGTGAAACAAAAACAACCACTTATTACTATGTTTTCTTTTTTGTTCAGTTGCAATTAGAAATTTTGACCCCGAAAGTGCCCATTTTAACAATGATTACTTTATAGGGGTGTAGTTATTAAGAAAGGTCTCGTAATTCAACGTTTTCTAAAGCAAACTATATTGAATATTTACGTAGAAATAGTGTACACTGATGTAGAAGGGGTGACCAGAATTAACGGCATTGGAATTATAACTTTGAAAAGAAACTATTTATCTCTTAATGAAACTTCGCCGAGATAAGATAACATTTATTTAAACTCTACATTGCAAATTTCAGTTAAATAGAACTTGTAACACAAAGTATACAAGAACACTTATTTACCATTACAGTTATACGTGGCAGGATTTCAATGTCAAAACATCATAATGGACCTGACCTTCATATACAGTCACGTTGACTTCTCATACATTTGATATGTTTTGCAATCCATTGTTTAATCATGTCTCTATACCATTCAAAATCAAACGATGCAACAACACGCCAGAGCCAGTTGACTGAAGTGATTGAAATTGTACTCTTCAGATGGTGATTTTACTTTTTGTTAT